>CM070742.1:23232616-24476076 GCA_036346245.1 Bonia amplexicaulis | reverse complement strand
ACCCTCTGGTCCTCGTTAAACTGCATGCCCCTAAAAGGTCCAATTTTGTTCACATCTGGAAGTGGTTTGTTGCTTGAAGAAAAATCTCTTGTTGTTTTGTCTTGTAGTAGTAGTAGTAATAATAATAATAATAATAATAATAATAATAATAATAATAATAATAATAATAATAATAATAATAATCAGCCGATTCATGTCCACTTATATTGCCCCGAAGTGAGTCTGTTGCATCGAAACTCAAGTCCCAGAAATGCACATAGAAACAGACAAGGCTGCATACAGTCGATGCAAAATGTTTGAACGATTTTGAGACACGGGTTCAGGCGGGATCTAGACGGCAAAGCGAAGATGCAACTATTTTCTTCTTGGCTAAAATAGAGGAGAACGTCGTGAGCTGGGCGCGAGCATGAGCTGTTTGTGCTGTTGTGTCTGCCGCTTTCTCTCGCTTTGGATAAGAACGGGCGGTCGTCAGCTTGGCTTTATCGTAGTAAAGATATACACTTTAGAATTTATCATTTTTTTTAAATATTTTATCATTTGCCACGTAAAGATGTGTACTTTAGTATTTATCATTTCATGTTCACTGATATATGAGTCCTATGATATATGCTAATAAAATATTAATGATAAATTCTAAAATAGCAGGACTTTAACTATAACAAATGGTTATTTTTTTTTTTGTTCGGACGACGGCTCGCTAGAGCTCTCTCCTGCTGCTCTGCGCTTTGCCTTGTTGGTCCCTCGCCCATCCATCAACTTCCAGACGAGACACGCGCGCGGCTGCAAATCTCTGTCCGTCTCGCTCGGCCTCTCGGCAGCCAACGCGACACCGCCTAAAGATGGATACCGCCGCAACAGGTGTGCGCCTGCTCGGTCGTTCTCCCGTCGTGACGACGCCATCTTTATTTTAGTTTTGGCTGTTGCTAGGCGCAGCAGCTTTGACTGGACGCATCACGTACGTACTCGGCAGAAAATATCCGTGCATCCACCGAGGGGGTGTTCCGTTAGGTCCGTACATTTTGATTTCAGTTTTTAACTTTTAACTTGTAGTTTACTATATCTTAATTTTATCTTTTCCTAGTTATTTAGTTTTTGTCTTTTTTTGTTCCTTTGTGTTGTCCATAATGGACTAATCTATTGTTCTATTTTTAATTTTTTAAATTTAATTACGCAAAAAAGTTGCCAGCAGGTAAAGTACAAAATAAACCAGCTACAGTGAAAAAAAACCATAAACCACCCAAAAAGCTAAGTTGAGTAGGGCTTAAATCAGTTGATTTAGAGGTGCTCATTCGGGCCTATGAAACTCAAGCTTCTAACTTTTTTTGTTGTTGTAGTAGTTTTTTCACTGTAACTACCGGTAACTTTTTCAGATTTTAAAAACTAATTATATTATTATGGACAATGCAAAAGGAATAAGGAAAAAGAAACAAGCAAAAAAGCCTAAAATTAAGCAAAAAGCCAGAAAAAAAGACAAAATTAAAAAATTAGAAGCTTGAAGCTTAAACTAAAAAATGAGCCCTGTCTTTGATTTAAAAATTGGTTTTTAATAATTACCCATAAACCACATCTTCTGCCCGTTAATTTGATATTTTAGTATATACCTATTGTGTAACAGACCAAACAATATATGAGAGGACTAGGAATAGTGTGAGAATGAATCTGTCTATTTCCCTATTCCCCCTAGGGGATATTTACACATGATCATAAGGCTTCATTACAATCTTACCCCTATCCTAGGGTACTATTACAAAGGTTTTTGTCCTTTTATGTTCCCCACTGAACCTTTTAGCTCAACAGGCCGAATGGATACGGTAGGGGGTTATCCCCATAACAGGAGCCTTTCATGGTAAAGAGCTTCATCTCAAACAGGCCGAAACCATGTCGCGTAAACCTTTTAGCCCGCTCCGTCTCTTCGGCCTGGAAGAGGAGTGGTATCCTGTCCTGCGGACCGCATACTTCCGGTCTTGTGGACCGTGTTTAAACGCGGTTGGTGTGACTAGGGACACGCGCCGCCCCCCAACTGTCTTGTGGCGAACCGCTCCACTCCCGGCCGCGAGTTCTGAAGAGTCGGCCGAAAAAGGCGTGCACCTTTAAAGCACAATACGCTAGGCAGAAAGATGTCTCTAGTCTTCTTTGTCTCACTTCTCGCAGGAGTGTTCTTGCATTTTTTCGCCATCCATGCTACTCTTGTCCGTCCGCACTCCATTGCGTCGGATCCGATACCGCTCGGATGGCGGAGAAGATAAAAGGACAAAAAGAACAGCCCATAAGACACCACTTCCAATTGAACCACCTGACGGTAACAATTTTGGACCTCTAAAGAAAGCCCATGCATCGGTATTGGGCCATGGAAATCTCATGTGGGCGATATAAATTTGCCCAATCAAAATGCCTTCTGGATTGCTGCAGCCTTGCAGATAAGGCTCTGGACACGAGAACTCCAATCCAACCCTGAAGCGAGAACGAGGTAAGCACATCCCAAACTACACTCTCCTATTCTTGCGTCAATCTCACCACTAATCATCGCATCCATCCTTGCATGCAGAGGTAGTAGCATTAGACCGCGAAATGCCTTCTCCTTCTTCCATGTCGCTACTGAGCAAGTGCTGCTGCTGCGCGTCGAAGCAGCAAGCTGCAGAGAGCAAGCAGCCGCCTATCTGTATCTTATCTTCTTCTCGCTGCTGTTCTTGCGTTGCGTTGGTCCAGGAATTCGTCACGTTGATTCTTGCGTACCGTGTGCAACAGTGCAGGCGGAGCGCGGCTGATGCTCACCAGGAGAGCGCACGCCGTCTCCCTCCTGGCGGCCGCGGTGGTGGTGGCGACGCCGGCGGCTCAGGTCAGGGCGGAAGAGAAGGGCGACGGCGGCGGTGAGGGGGTCCTCGGTGCCATCAAGTCGATATTTGACCCGAACGACAAGACCAAGGCGGGGAAGGTGTTGCCCAAGGCGTACCTGAAGGCGGCGAGGGAGGTGGTGAGGACGCTCCGGGAGTCCTTGGAGGAGGACGACGCCGGCGACGTGGCCAAGTTCCGGCGGGGCGCCGACGCCGCCAAGGAGTCCATCAGGGAGTTCCTCGGCGGCTGGAGAGGCCAGCAGGCCGTTGCCGCAGAAGTACGTAATACATGCTACATGCACAGCTTTCAGCTGCACTAATAGTAGCTGTCAAGAAATTCAGTTTATTCGCCTCTCAGTTGAACTACAATTATAGCAACAGTTTAACCTCTCAATTGAACTACTGTTTGGAGCAATCGATTCTTGCGAGAATTCTATGGAAACAAATTTTTTCTGCAGAAATTCCACGTAAAACAGTTCAGTTCCCGCATGCATTGAAAAAGCATCCGATGCTTAGGGAATAAATGCAGCAACCTTAATTGTTCATGTGAAACGATCGAGCGTGATCGTATAGAGTGATGTGATTAACCATCTGTTTACCCGCGTGTCTGATCACTTCAGGAGTCGTATGTTGCGTTGGAGAGGGCCATCAGATCGTTGGCAGAGTTCTACTCCAAGGCAGGACCCTTCGCTTCGCTTTCACGGGACGTCAAAAACAAGATCCTCGATGACCTCAACACCGCGGACGCCTATCTGTAGATTTTTGCTTCGCAATACTGTACCTCTAAACGTTCGAGAGTAAAATTGTATCTGCCAAACTTGAGACAACGATTGAGGGATGATTTTTGTGTGGTCAGGCAAAGCTAACGGGGGAAAACATACAACAAAAATATGCGTTTTGAGCGCATAAAATATGAAGAGGTAGAATTTGTGTTCTTGTTTATTGCAAGGGTTGCAGAACGACTAGATGGATCTTCTATTAAATACATTGTTTTGACAAATACGCATTGATAATTACGTTAAATACTACATTATATTAGTGCAACAGATGCTTTAGAAATAAATAGTAACTTTTCTAATTGTGTTAAATCATTCCTTAATTATGCACGTCCATAGTCCATCCCCATGATCCATCGCCCTTCTGATCTCAATAAGTTAGCATTGTTGCTGCTGCTTGCAGCCCAGGCCAACGATTTTGGTCGCTGCATGGGAAGACGTCCAGGGCAGGCAGAGGATGGCAAAGGAGTGCCCCGTGCAGGCAAAATGGTCCCAAACAGACACTGACGCAACAAGGCAGAAATAACCAGAATGACGACTTCCTAGCATGATGCAATGCTATTCCTCGTATTGAACCACAAAATCTCACTTCAGTTGGACTTCGCGACCAGCTGTTGTATGCCAACAAAGCCCCATTCTTCCACAGGAGGAACACATGAATAGAAATCTTGCACCGAAGTTTCAGATTCGAAACTAAATTTCGATTTACTTGCAGCGTGACATAACAGGAAGCCTATTTTCTGCTCGCCCATATATTACATGAGATCTGGTTGCAAAAAAAGGGCTGGCAAATACAGAGCAATTAACAAATAACAACTAATTAAACATATACGGAGATTTGGCGGCACCATTGGGCTTTGGTATCAAGTTAATGACCAAAAAAAACAAAGAACAAAACTATCATCCACGTTCTACATGCTGACCTGGCGCGATACCACATAAAGTTAGATGGTCGGAGTCAACATTTTTCAGTACTGCACAGGCTCAGGCTGGTCCCAAAGTCCTGACCGAAGAGTCAATTGAGTCATCAAATTCTGGGCAAAACAACCGAGGTACCACTGCAAGGGATCTTCAAAAACGCACCCTTTGTTCAGGTTACTTTCTGCCAGCAGATGCACCCCATGTAGAGTCAAAACAAAATAATGGTATAAAAAACTGGGTGCTTCATGGCTTCATCCATGTAATTCTCGAGTTTGACTCTTGGGAAGAAGGTACACCTTTTGACTGGCCCAAAAATGCAAAGGAAGCTCATCAATCTGCAATAAAGATTAAAACTCATGAGACCCACGTAAAGATGGAGAAGTCATAGTACTCATGCGTACACCTTTTTCTAGACACCAGACAGATATATTGCAGCCTAGTATTCATACCACTTTCACGTAATATGCTTCAGTGAAGTGTTGAACAAAACTATATTTCTTGTCCGAAGGAAGTTATGTCAGACAAGTCCATTAATGTTACAGTACATGGAAGTTTTTCTTGCAATTAACATGGCTAGAAGAAGCATTAATTGTTTAGGAAATACTATGTACTGGGGTTACTATCTTCCAAAATCCAAACGAAAAAAAGAAAAAAGAAAATTTCAAATCAAGCTCTTTTAAGATTTATTAGATATCACAACATGATCTTTGCGTGTCCCCTTCACTAACAGAAGTTTTAGTCCTTTGATTATTCAATTCAAGATGCATGCAAGAAAAGGAAGCACAAATATATTATAGTGAAAAATCACCGTTGCAAGCGCCAGCATCTTTGCAGTTGTCCACGTTATCTGTGACCTCCGAACCTTGGGTCTCAGCATTTGCAATGGAGCAAAGAGAATCTTCATTGGCGACTTGAGATGCTTTCCCAGACTTGTCTCCAGGGAAAACAGCACCAGCTGCATAGGCCACTCAAGGTTAAATAAATGTACAAGGAGAAGAATGGAAATGCACACAAGGGATATGTTATCTGTGTCAACCTCCTTCAGAGCTTGGGTGTTCCTCAGGTGAAGCCTTCTTCAGCAATGGCTTCTGAAGAAGACCTGTACCAGGAAAAACTAACATGCTGGTAGACTTGACTTCTTGCTTGTGAGAATCTTCAAGTGGACTAAATCCAAATTTAGATGTCCAGGTGTCCACAAGTTCATTGATAGCAGGAATGATCAACTTCTCAACTTTGAGAGAACTGAGGATCTGAAATGTAAATAACAAAAGACGTTAAATATATACATAACAAAAGTTCAATCAAGCAAAAAGTCCAGTCAGTTCATCTATAAACTAATGTGGACAAGGTGCATAGACAGGTAAACTATGGTAATTATACACTTGTACAGCTGTACTATGATATTCTGGTATGCTTATGATATATCCATCACAAATTTCCGTGCCAAACTAGGAAAACATCAAACATAATACTTTGTTAAGAACAGTTGTAGCATGCCAAATGTTACTTGATACCACATCAGAAGAGCACACATTAGTTGCTAGTTTGCTATCTTTGTAATCCCTCAGCTACTTTTGAACAGATTTCATGTTGGGACCAAAATGTTGCAAAAGTTCATAAGTTAGGGTTCCTAAAAGGATCTGGGCTCAGATCAAGATACCAATTCAATTCCATCTAGAAGTCGACGGCACATCCCTTGGTGCCGATACATATTCCGTGTACCAATGAATGGCATCTCAGCTAACTTGGTTCCATGTATTCTGTTTCGGAATAAGAGATAATAACAGTAAAATCGTATCAGAGTCCAACAATTCAGGTAAAGAAAAATATCTCAAAGCAACCAGAACGTGTCAATTTATATTACTGTTTCACACTTGAGTTCATGCAATGATAAGCCAAAAAAAGTTATATGCACAAAAATACGAAGCATAGAACATATCTAGACAGGTGAGCATTAGCAAGCTACAAAATTACTAGCAAAGGGCATTATAAAATATGCATACTATAAATTCATCAAGAAAACTTGAGCTGCATCATGTCTAAAGGACGTGTTCAGAACTTCAGCTGCTTAGTAGCTAACGGTATCTTACTAAAATGCTACTTTTCAGTGCCACAAAGCTATTCTCTCTAATACCAAATACTGGGCATCATGAGATAAATGACTACTTTCATGAACATTAGTGATGATATAGTGAGTGTTACCAAGTAGCACCTAGGCGATTGACCATAACTTGTTTTTGCCAAATCTGAATTATCAGTTCCCTATATACAGGTTACTTAGGATTGTCTGTAGATCTTTTACATTGGAAAATTAGAAACATGAATGCAGATTGCACTCCACAGTTAGAGCATATACAACTGCTTGCAATCTATGTCTGCAAGCATGCAATCAAGCACTTGCAGAGTTGCAGTTTATGTCTGCAAACTTGCAATCAAAACAAAACAGCTCAGTTAAGGAGGCAAAATAGGTATATGTAGTGAGTATGTGCATCTCTGATCTCCGAATAGTGCATGTGGTTCCATATAGATGGCTACACAGGCACAGGGCATAGCATACCCCAAAAAAAAGTAGGGAGGGAGCTACTCACCTGACTGATGCTGCAGATATTATTTCATCTCCACGTTCCAAAATAAAGATATAGAATCCACGGAAATCCAGCCGGCCAAAATTTGATCTGCACACAGGCAAGAAAAAATGAGACAGCAATCAAACATCTCTCAAGGAGGAAAGTTTCCAGTTCAACTTGTGGTCAGACACAGAACAAATGATGCAACTGTTAGATAAAAAGTTGACCAATGTACCCAGCAACAACTAAACAAACATTCCAACTAATAACACATGCCAGTAAATCAACACAAAGTAAACCATGGGGTTCTTAACAGTCTACTAGATCAAAAGCACTCAAGCCACATATGCACCCACATAAGCATTAGCGATAGGTCCACCACTCCAGCAGTCAGTAACTTATGTTTCATTTCATCATACTAGGAATATATATAGCGGTTACGTTTTATTGAATGGCATTAATCACATGGTGCATTGGTGACTTTTGTTATTTGGTGCATGTATATGTGATGCTCTTGGTGCTTATGTCCTTTTTAGCTGTTTTAATGCATATAATGTCTATATTTGGCATATATCCCATACCTTTATATGCATCAATAAGTCTATTTATGAGCTAAAAAGCACATAAGACCACATGTACAGTAACATACTATCAGATTAGGGAATGTGCCAAAATACGGCCCAAATTGAGCTGGTGCTAGATCAGATCCAAGCCTAAGCGGATTGCCAAAAGCTTGCAGGTCAACAGTGACTTACAAGCACTTATAGTGATATGTGTACTAATTACTTGCATGGTAAGTACGGATTACTTCCATGTGTACTTAGTAACTATCATATATTAGTGCTGCTTCTTGACCCCAGGTTCACGTTGATACGTGCCATGTTGTTCGAGAAGAAAACTGTGAAACACATAATGAAGATTGTTGTGTCATCAAATAAGCTCAAATACTTAAAAGTCTAAAACAATAGGCAGAAAAATCTTTATCATCTCAAGAATAAGCAATATTAAATCTTGATGATTAAATTTATGCTGAGGAAACCGATTAAATGTTCCTTTACCTATCAAGGGCTATACAGTCAAGCATTATGCCTTAGGTGAAAAGGATATTAAAATTTTTGACTCAGTTGTAAAGATTACTGGGCGATAACTACAGCAATATTAGTAGGTAAAGTCACCCCCACCCACCAAAACACACATCGAGGGAGGGAGTGAGGTTTACAAAATATCATTGAGCTTGTTTAGAGTACTGTGAATTTGTGGAAAGAGAGATGCCTACCCACAGTTATACACAACATTACGTATCAAGTTGATGCCAGTTCTTTGGTCAACAATCGGAACAAAGCACTCATCCATTAATGAAAGAGCAATTGCAATCTTGGAATTACACACAACCCTTTCATCCAAAGCAAGGACTGTTTCTGGTACATCTTCATGTATGCGCTGAATAATTCTGCATGAAAATTCCGGTTCAAGATCCTTCTTGAACGCAAGAAGATTCTGCAATTCCTCAAAGAGCTGCATCACAATACCAAATAAACAGTTCTTTTAGGTTTGGTTCTAAAATAGATAGTACAAACTCCATGGGTAGGAAATAGGATGAGATTTGGGGGAGGGTATATGCAGATTGATGGAACAGAAGATAAGTTAATAAATAAATAAATAATGAACACGTCAGCAGAAAAGTTTTAGTTTTCCATACTACGATTTAGCTTTTAGAATGACTAAACACTACGAAGAAGCATGTATTTCCTCAGTGATATGGCATTTGACCTTTTTTTCTTTTTGTTGAGACCAAAGGTTGATAGCCTAGCTTTATCAGAATGCAAAAGGTGTAGTGTTTGAATATTTGACAAAAACAAAAGTTGATACAAACTGTTACTTGTTGGATAAAAAGAACTAATTCTTAAGTCGCCAAACAAGAGTTCAAATACCGTATTAATATAGTACCTACAATATGTAATAACGTAACAACTGGCAAGTATTACTAAAGTGGTGCAAAAAATAGTACTACCTCCATTGATTAATCTAAGGTGTATTTTGAGTTTGCACAAAGATTAAGAACATGACAAAATTGAGAAAGATATGAGAAGAAATGACCCTAGTACACTCATAATTGCTTTGGACAGATGAGAGAGGATACTTTGTGTGGATGGTAACGAATTAGTGCACATGTAGCTGAAACTATAAAATACCAATGCCAGAATCACACTAACGGGAAACTACATGATAATGTCCAGAAAGGAAGTCATGGAAAGAAAAAGATCGAAAGTTTGACAAGTATTACCAGTCTGCAACTTTGTTGGCAGAATAAATTGCCTGCCTGACTGGAGACACTGGCTATGTTATCAATATCAGGAGAGCAAGCTGGGTGATCTGCAGACATCATCATTGTGGAATACTCAAAAACATGGATTGACTATCACAATATTATAAATAATAATCAAAACTCAAAAGCTGACAAAATAAATTATCCAAGACTTCAAAGTATTAAAGAACTACAAAAGGAAGGATAAACAGATATCACATACATTTCTCCTCACACTGGGAACAAGTACATAATGAAGAATCAACTTCAGCAATGCCTTGAGCATCATGACTAGAATGTTCCTGACAAAATTTACACGAGCAGTTTGCACATCGCCAATCATCAGAGGGAAGTGCCTGCAAATTGAAGCTCATGCTCATTAGAGAATGCTGCACGAAATACGCTTATCAAGCCTTAGCAGCAAAAGAAAATCAAGGCCCTATATTAGGCATTTCAATGATCTCCCCTAATACATCACTAAAACAGATGCAAAAGGCACAAACAAAAAATACTGCCAAATTTGCAATGCAATCAAAAGAAATGCCATGGTTAAAAATGGCACTAAGCCAACAGCCTGACACAATACTTGTATGAAAAGCATTTACTCTTAAATACATACCTCGAGTTCTAGACAACTCATGTGGAATGTTGAGGGGCATCCATCGCAGCAGATCAAATTGCCTCCATCGCCACAAATACCACACGTGTCATCATTGGGATCATCACCCTCAGTGCTAATCGGAAAGAAAGCCCACCTTTCAGAATCAGACTGCTTATCCCATGCATTAATGAGACAATGCAAAAGGTCAATGTCCAGCCCATCTACAAGTACATTTCTGTATGGTTTGCTCACTTGACCACCAGCGTGAGCCACAAAGTCGAGTACTGTGAAGACCTTGCTACAGCAGCTGCAGTTAATTCCATCCCTAGTGACTACACCCTCTAGTAAAACTTTTGAGCGGCTTTCGTCCATACATTTCAGTCTAGCGTTGACAGATAGAATATCCAGATCAATCAACCAGGAGAAAACTGTACGTTTCCATTCATATGGAACAAAACCATCAGTGCTGCTTCCAGCCGCCTGGTTTGATCCACGAGCAAGTAGAGCACAGCCACCTCGCCTTTTTCTTTCACTGCCTAAATGCAGCTTTCTTGAATTTGAAATCTTATTCTTCTTGTCCTTTGGCTTGCCCTTAAATTTTTTAAACTTTCTCAGCAAACCATGTTTCTTCTTTCTCAAATTCTGAAGCTTAACTTTGGTTCTTCGCTTGTTAACGACCATTCTTTTTAATTTGCTAAGGATCTCCTCTGTTAAAGAACAACCTGCAGAAGCATGCCTTTTGCCAGGGCTACCCACAGATTTTTTTGATGAACTCTGGCTTTTAGCTATGTACTTTTGCTCAGATTCCATATCTTCAAGGAACACGGAATATGCTTTTGTGACTGACCAGTAAGATCCTTTACCACTAGGAGGTATATACACAGAATCCAAATAATTTCTGCCATTCCTGGGTCTCAAATCAATCTTCCAACCAGCATCTAGAAGTATGCCCTTTATCTGTTCACTTATTTTTTGCTTTTCTTCACGAAGACCTCCTGTATTTATCGGCTCACTTGGGCTTGAAGATTTCGCACTGGAAGCCTTGTCTACATTTCCCTTGCCTTTGGGCGCCTTCATTTTCCCCTTTTCTGCTTGTCGAGAAAAGGATCTAGACTCAGATTTAATCAAAACAGATCTATCCAAACGATTTGGTTTGGAAGAACCAGAAGAATGCTTTGATCTCAATCCAGCCCTTTGTTTCTGCCCAGAATCCTTCCCTTTTTGTTGATCTTTTCTCACAATAATGGCTTCATCAGATTCACTAGAATCCTCTTGTTTTTTCAGGACAACAGGAGCACCACCTCGCGTACACCCTCTACAACTTTTCCTGTAGGAAGTATCACTGTCAGTTCCATCATCATCAGAATCATTATGTGACAGCTTACAGGCCTTTTGATTAGAGTGGTTAGCAGATCTGCTCAACTCAGCTGTTTGACTGCGATACTGCCGTTTCGTCAAAATACCTTTATTATCTGAACCACAGTTCTTTCCCGTAAGCTTCTTTCCAGAAGAATTCTTCGGTTGCTCTAGCTCAGTGTCAGATGTATTTCTTGTCTTTTTCATGGATGGCATCGTAACTGGTGACCCTCCACCAATTTTATCAAGACCCGATTCCAATATCCTCTTCTTACTTGCAACAATCTTAGCGCCAACTGATAATATTGATTTCCCCATGTCAGTCTTGTTTTCAGATTTAACTCCTTCAGAATCTGTAAACTCTGTATCATTTCTTTCAGTGATGGCTGAACTACAGACATTCTGATCCACCGCAGATACTGCATCTTCTGTTGTTTTCTTAGCAATGCTGCCACTTCTTGTGAGTGGTTGTGACTTCAAATTTATCTTTATGTCAGTTTCTGATACCTTGTTCTCTGTGGTATTTGCAGGATCATCATTGCCGGTGACACTTGAGTTTCTTCGAGCAGTAACCTTTTCTGTTAACGTCTGCTTCTTTGTATTGGTACCCCATTCTGCCAGCTCAGTGTGATGAGCTTTGGGGGACACAATACCACTCACTTTCCTTGTATAATGATGCAGGACATCTTCCTTCCTCTCTTTGTTTTCCAAGTTAGCCTCGTCTTTACTACTTCTGCATGTGCTTCCAGAAACTTCTCTCTGTCTAACTGTAGCTGACCTTGTAACTCTCCTCTCAAATCGAACCTCCTCTTCACATTTCACCTGCTTTGCCCCGCATGTTTTTCTAGTTATTGACTTTCTCCTTATAAAGACAATGTCAGTAGTTGAAACATCCTTGGTTTCATTCACAGGGCTGCCCATCCCCTCCTTCTGGTTAGTGCAATCAGTTAGCTCGGTGTGGTTATCTACTGTGCATTTTCCATTCTCAACCAGAGAAACTTCAGTTTCTTTACGCATATCATCAATGAGACGATGCTTCTCAACTTTCTGATCTCCACTAAGTACCACTCCCTCAGTACACACCACAGTATCCTCTTGCTCAATAGATTCTGGTCCACTGGTAGGGTTGCTTCTGCTTAAATCCATGCTCAGTCCATCATCATTTGCTGTAGCCGATGGGTCAATGACCTCTCCCTGGCAAGGCCCATTGGCCCCCTTGTTTGCCTGGGAGTCATCAATACACCTGCCGCTTGTTCGGGCTCCAGATTCATTCTGCTCCTCATGAGTTGCGGAGTAAATCTTCTTGTCTGCCTTGTCTCTCTTATCATCAGATTCCAAAATGTTTCCTCGAGCGTGTAAGCCATTCCCTTCAGCAACTTCCATCACAGCAACATTAGAGCTTTCCACATTATTCTCAGAACACCTAGTGGTCTCTTCTACAGTGTCACTCACTTTCACATCAACCACTTCCTTATCTTCCCCACCATTACAAGCATCGATTGTCAGCACCCCACTTGAATTAGGCTCAGCAATAGCCTTAGAGTGTGCCTTCTTCAAACTGTCACCCTTCCTAACATCCACAGCCGCTCCCCCCGCTGTCTCAGCCTCCACATGCTGCTTCATGAAATCCGACCTCAACACCCTCTTTGCCATGCTCCCATTCTCATCCGCAGAACCTCTCCCACCCTTCCTTTTCTTCCCCGTCAAGGTGAGCCCTCCACCAAGATCCTCATCACCGCCAACGGAAGATTTGTCTACCTCCAAGGAGGTTTTAGGGTCTAACCTCCAAGGAGGTAGCGTTCTCCAAATCCTTCGTCACACCGTCCTCCATCCCTGCTATCGGACTCCACTTCGAACCGTTGTGTCCCATTCCAGGACCCTGTGCAAGACCAGAAACCTCATCAAAATCACATTCCTTCCCACCTATTTCTCACGAAATGCTAAGGTAACCAAACAAAAGGATCTACCCAAAACCCTAGTTTGAAAATGGCCCGGCTTGATTGAGAAATTAAGAGCAATGCAACACAAAACACATGAAATGGGTAAAATCCTACTTTCCATTAGTATCCTATAAGCAAAAATCCTAGTCTAAAGCAAACACCAAACACCAATAACCGTACCAAACAAGGAAGCTAATAAAACATCACCCCCAAAAGGCACAATTCCGAGGGGGGAAAAACGAGATGAGCAACTCACCAGAACCCAGCGTAGAAAAGGAGCGCTACGACGCGAGACACGAGCGCATGTCCCGGACCAGCAGATCGTGCGGCGAAAACCCCAGTGCCCCCCGCCACCGCAAGCGCCACCGGCCTCCACTCTCCCCACCACCACCACAACACCCAACGCGAGGGTGGGAGAGAGCGCGGTTTGCACGCCACGCCCAGCCCTCGGCCCGCTCCCTCCTCCTCGATCCGGCGACGGCGCCGGCGCGAATCCGCGGCGGAGGCGCCGGATCGGGCGCCGAATTCGGGGGATTCGGAGCTCGAAATGCCGAATTTGGATTTTTGGGGAGGAGGCGAAGGAAGGTGGAGAGGAGAGGAAGCTCGTCGTGCTATGAGCTTTGGTTGGGTTTTAATCCTCTTTTCTTTTAAATCGGGGTTTGGGTTGGGAAGGAGGGGCTTGTCGGTTTGCGCCTCGGGGGAGTGGGAGGAAATTGGGTGGTGGGCGGTAGTATAGTACCAGTAGCTGGCGGGTGGGGCCCTGCCGCAGCGGACATGGATCTCGCCTCTCGGGGTGGTTTCCGAGTAAGTGCGTGCCTGCGAGGAGGTCGCGAGTTCGCCGAGTTGGAAATCGATTGGTTTTTGAATGGGAGGTGTGGATTCAGGTTTTTCCCTTCAGCGTGCGGTGTGACCGCCTGCTTCCGTGCAGTATTCAGCCTAGTCACGATTACCGGGCCTCCGAGTTCTGAGGGCCGTCAGAATCGATTCTGCCAATATCAGTCATAGCTTCACACACCTCCTCCCTCGCCCTGCCCTCACCTCCCTCTGGCCCGACGAGGCTCGCCACACTGTTTGTCTTAAAGGCCACCGTGCTCAACCTAATATTCTCTCGATACTTGCCGCCACCCAACGCCAAACCACTGTCTCTCCGGCCTCCCTCTATATTTGGGGGCATGATGAACCCGGCGACGGTGGTAGCGCCTCAGCTCCTCCAACTGTCCCTCTTCCTCCCCAAATCCGGCGGCCCTCCCTCCTCTTCTTTGCCATCGGCGATTGAATCCAGCCATGATGGCCGCCGCAACCTTGCCGGTCGCCGGCCGCAACCACCGTGCCTCGCAAGTCGCCATCCGACCTCACCTGGCACAACCATCATGCCTCGCCGTTTGCTGGACGCCCATCACTAGGCATGAGACCGAAGCTGGCCACCGTGTAGTGGAGGAGATGAGACCCGTTGGATCTAGTGGCCCTCCACCCCACCTTGCTGGAGGTAGCCACTGCACCACCTGTAAGCTAAACCGTTGAATCGTAAAAAAACGATATACCATTTTCTAGATTATCTCTTTTGGTTAACAGCGGGAATGCTCAAACTCTTGTTCAGTCAAATTTGTAGATAGTTGATGTCAAATATATCCCCTAGGGTATATACAATGGTATATGTCAGTTATCTGTAAGACCATATCACATAGGATTTTGAGTGATATGAAGGAAAGAGAAAGATGTTGTCTAATATTTAACAGACAATCTTATGGACGATTTTCTATTGTCTATATATTGTATAGATAACACAATAATTGTATGAGGTCATTACAAATAACTATGTAGATAACCTATTATATAAGCTGTGTTTAATTCGGTCTATAGATAATATAGAGGTATATTATAGATAACTATCATCTATACTATTGTACATGCTCTTAAATGTAGATGTTGGTGCGCGTGAAAGGAATTAGGGTTTTAATGAAGGGAAGTGGGGGACTAGCTAGTGTCTTCATGTTTCTGTTGTCGGCATGCTCACGTATGTGCATGGTTGAATTATGAACGCTGTTATGCATTACTCTGTGCAAACATCGATCGTTATTTCTCCTCTGAACTGTAGGTTCATGTGTATGCACATTTTAAACCCTAGCTTCGGATGAGTGTGTATTTTATGCCAATGTTTTGATTACATCGTGGCTCGAAATTGGGAATGACGATCATAAAAAGGGTAGGTTCAAGTAGACAGACGGTTATGGAAAGCGTTAGAAAATATTAGTCAGACGTAACTAACTGACTAAGACAAACCGACTGCAATCATTAAGAACAAAAAAAGGAGAAATGTAAACAAAATAGCACATAGCTAAGTGGGATTTGGCTGTATAAATAGCTTTCTTACTGTTTTGATTGCACATGCCTCCACAATGTCATGGATGTCAATGTAAATAGACACATGATGCTAATGAAATGAGTATCTAGCCATGCCCTTAATTATTCCATGGTGGACTCCCTAAACTGTTGTTCTGTTCTTTTGGGTTTTAGGGTGGCTTTTAACTTTAGTTTCTTCATAAGTCGAAACAAATGGAGCAGCTTCTTTCCAAACAGCTTTTCGAGCTCGTCGACAAGTGCATTACCACATAAAGGGTCATCACAGACGGTTCAAAACTGTCATCACTGAGGGTTTCTGACCCGTCTGAACTTATATGTCTGTGACACCGCTCTCGAACCGTCTATGATAAGTTACAACATGAACGATGATACGGGGTCATCTGATCTTCTCAACGTAGGATTGGATACTCACGGGAGTCTTGATAAATCGTAGTGATTCTTCAATGCCAATGCAAGGGACTAACACTCTTTAATCCACCAAAACACACTCGTGTTGATTTCGTCGATCACCAAGCAAAGATCTATAGTGCACCCAATTCCCAGCGAAAAGGCTGAACGATCATGATTAAGGAACACTCCCTAATTCTCCATGGAATTTCGGTAGTAAGGAAGAACACAAGTGAGAACTTTTAGTAGATTGATTTTTTAAAAGGTGGTCTCACCCTTTGAAGGGAGTGGTAGCTGCCTTTAGGGGTGCACACCCCCCTTGCGCTCACACACTTGGGCTCCACGCCCCCACACATGGGCCTAGAGTTCCCCTATACGCACACACACAACCTAAGGTCTATTTGGCCCAATTGTTTACATGTTGGGCCGAGTTCACAAAATGGAAAATATGAGTTCACAAAAGTATAAACATTTGCATTTCTCTTATTTTGGCTATGGGCTAGCCGCATCAAGCTTGGGCTTGTTTCTCCCTTGGATGTACTTGGCTTGTGTGAGTTTGTGCCAGTCGAATGGGCCTTCTTCTCCTAGACTATAGCTGCATGGACCTCCACCTCCTTTGGATACTTGGCCGCATGGACCTCCTCCCTTGTAGCTAGGGGTGCAAACGGATCGAATTCGGATGGATATTGTTGTTACCATATCCTAACCCATATTTTTTCTCCGGATTCGGTACCAATCGGATTCGGTGCCGGATCGGTTGGGATTAACCTGAGCCATTTGCACCCCTACTTGTTTGTAAGGAATGCATGCATTACAACAAATGGAGTAGGAGGACGTATTGTCAATAACTTGATGTTACTACTTAATAGGCGATGTGGAAGATTTTATTTTACCATTGCAAAGAAAATGAAACGTCAAATAGTAGCACTAACACAAATCAAACTTGAAGATGTATTGGATTCGGACGGATATTCTGTTACCATATCCTAACCCATATTTTTCTCCGGATTCGGTACCAATCGGATTCGGTGCCGGATCGGTCGGGATTAACCCGACCCGTTTGCACCCCTACTTGTGGCCGCATGACCCTCTTTTTCCTTGGGCTTGGCCGGTTGGTCTTTCTTCCCTAGATCTCCAATGCTTCAAATAGGGAAAATTTGTTCAGTAGCACTGAAAGATCGCTACTTTCGGAAAATACCACTAAAAAATCGAACTCGGAATTACCATTAAAGATTCAACATTCTTGAGTTTACCATTACGGACAAAATGCCCTTACCCTTCGCTCCGTGGCGAGATGAATGCCGAAGGTAAGGCATTTTGTCTTTACCCTTCATATTTTGCCTAGAATGGTAAATCCGAAGAATGTTGAATCTTGTTGGGTAATTTCGATTTTTAGTGGTATTTTCCGAAGTAGCGATCTTCAGCCTCTTCAACAAATTGTAGTTGTTGTTGGCTTGGCTTTTGCCCTAGTCATTGGACCTTTTGGAGCTTCATGATCATGCACACTTGGAGTTGGAGTGGAAAATGCATGTGTAGTGGAGACACCCTCATCAGACGGTTTCAGTTAAGAACCGTTTGCGATAATCTAATATCACATACAAATTCTATTTAAGAACCGTCTATGATAGTCTATTATCACAAACGGTTCTAGTTAAAAACCATTTGTGATTGCGTTCTCACGTCCACATAAATAAGCCTCTTTCAGTTCATCAACATTATCTAATTACCACCCCATGGCCGAGCTCGTCATGTGCCTCGTCGCTGCGTGCCATCTGTTGCCTTATTCATTGTAAATCACCGAGTCGCCGTCGTCCTCGCTCGAGCGGCCGTTCTTGCCATCCTCGCCATGTGCCTTGTTGCCCGGGCCATCTCTGCCTCGTTGTCTTCGTCACTGTCTCCGTCGAGCGCATCAATCGTTGCTGTCGGTGAGTCCTCGCCAACCAGCCACCAATCGCCATCTCACTTTGGGCACCGCACATCCTTGTTGCGTCGCCCCTCGGTCCACGTGCCCGACCCCTCGCGAGCCAGCCCATGTCACCTTGCACCCACGCTAGTCGAGCCTCCTCCTCATCTGGTGGGCTGAGTCCATGGTGCACCGTCTCACTGACCCACGGGTCCCACGTGTCAACCGCATTGTTCCATGAACCCGAGATAAAGCTGAGTTAGCACGCCACGCCAGCCGTCCACGTATGCCCTAATATGACGTGTCCACCATGTGTCCATCAATGGTGCCGCCACATCAGCACCCAAGGCCACGTCGTGTGACACGTCATCTTGCCACGTGTCATCCCACATCACCCTGCCACCTCAGCCCTGGTGCCACATGTCTGTGCCAAGTCAGCTTAATTGCCTAGTCATCTGCCACATCATCAATTGAATCGCCCGTACACTGTTCCATGCATCGAGTCCGTAGCCCAATATAATTTCCTAATTTCTAGTATTTTCTTTAGATTAGATTTTCTCAGAGCCCATTCTCCTCCGACCTAGCTCTGCTGACCCGATTCTTTTCCTAAATTCATCTAAAGTTGAGATCTATCTTTTGGTTCTAGTTTTGAAGTTTTTGGAGTTCATTTGAATTTTATTTAATTTTATTTTGTGTTTCATTCATTTTCTCTGTCGTTAGATCATGACTTCGAAGGAGCTGAAGCAAGATTTCAAGATCAAGAGCCATTAACTAAGCAAGGCCAAGGTAAGTCGTGTCTTTTGATCATGTTGAATATAGTTTTAAAATTTATTATATATTATTTTATTTTAAATTATCCTGCATTACTATTTTAATACAAACCTTTGTACCTGGTAGTTATTGTCCTATTTGATTAATCTCTCCTTCATAATTTGAATACCATGATTCCATTGTCACCATAGGATGTGTAATTATCTTGTGATATAATACTAGTTATCACATGGATTGTGTGTTTAATTTGCTTAGACATGCTTATAGAATGTTGGGTTCATCATCATATGTGACTAATTAATTAATTTTGACTTAATCGAGAAATTGAATCGTGGTTGTAGCCATAGATATAAAATTTGTGTGCCATGATATTGGTGTGTCATTGGTGTTGGTTATACAAAATAATTTTTATTTGGGCGAATGATCGTGCAGTAAATGGGTGCAGTTCACATATTGGGATGCAGATGTTTTGTCTGGGTAATGTCTAAAGACTTAACTCTGTGCGCCATTGATCTGAGTTAACTCTGTGCGCCATTGATCTGAGCCTTACCGTGCACCCATATGTCTAGTATGGGATAGACCTAACTGATTAATTTGTGATATTTCAATTTTCATATTCTGCAAAATAACCATTCAACCATCCTTTGGTAAGCCTTACGTCATTATATATTGCATCTTTGTTACAAACGACTTGCGAGTACTCTATGTATTCACAACTATATCCACATTTGCTCAGTTGAAGAAGAAGAACCGTATCATCAGGAGGTACATGAAGGAGGATACTCTGATTACTTCATGGATTAGGATTTCGCTCCCTAGTCGATTGCTGTGGGCATGTCAAATGACTACTATGCTTATTTCTGTTTTTCGCTGCAAGTCTCTTAAGCCTTTCAGGCTATTATCTATAAGCTTGGTCATAAGGTCGCAACTCTGATAATTAATAATATTTGAGTCTTTTCTTAGTAGATCGTGATGTGATCAATATTTCATCCATGTTTACACTGTGTGCACTAGCGTGATTCTAGACTAGTGTGGTATACACAGAGAGGTCCGAATTTGCATATTCGGATCTCGATAAGTTGCACACCTCTGTATAGTGTATAAATTATCTTGAATTGTCATGCCCATGGTTAGAGTAAAGTTTTTCACAGATTAAACTTTATTTGTTTAAAACTAGTTAAAATGAAAGATGATGAGATCTTGTGGGAAAAGATGGTCTGGGTGGGATGCCTGTGGTTAGGTTAGTGTGGGGGATAGACCAGTATAAGCTGCACTAACGGTTTTAATTTAATTATAGTATTGTTTTTACTTATTGTATTAAATTCAACCATTTACATATACTTACTATATTTATTCAAATTTTGCTTTATACTCAAATAACCCTATTATGCCTCTACTTGTTATCTTTGCATTAATATTGCATTTCTCATGTAACTCATAAAGTACATTTTTGTGCTCACATTTGCTTAATTATGTTGCTCAGAGAAGGACTGCTTCGACTTGGTGGGAACCAGAACGAGTAGGTCGTATCCCACAGTCATTTGCTTGTGGATAGATTGGATGTGATTCTTTCGCTTTGACCTTTTTTCTTTTGCTACTATTACTCAAATTTGGCTTATGGGATGTGGATATAAACTCTGGTCTTAAGGCCCATATTCAGTTAATAAATAAATATCAATATGGTTGATATTTATCTTCGTTGTCCACGGTGTGCACTAACTTATCATGGACTAGTGTGATTTACACACAAAGAATCCAAAGGTGTTGTTCCCCGACAGTGACCCAACCACGCCACGTGCACCCATGCCGCACCATGTCGCACCATATGCCCACCGCGTCCTCGTTTTAGCCACGCCAACGCCAAGCCCCAAAGATCCACTACACATCCCTGGTCGCCTCACCATGTGCACTCTGCTTATCACGCTGCCTTGCCGATCGTGCTCCGCGCATCGTGCCGCCTCGCCACTCGCTCCCACACGCTGCACACGTGTCACTCACGTCATCACAACCCTATCGCATCACGCACATCGCTATGGCCCACACCATGAATTGCACGCATGCAGCGCCAACTCCCTTCCTCTCGGCTATTTAAGCCACCGAGCTACCCCTTACCTTCCTCACCCCTCCTCCACTCCTCCCACACCTCACAATCGTCGCACCAAGCTCGAAGGCTTTACCGCCATGCGCCGGCCGTGGTCGTCTCATCATCCCCACCACTCTGGTGAGTAACTCACCATGTTGTTCATGTCAAACCGAATGTCTTACCACCCTCTTCAATCCCTCTCAACCGATTTGGGTTTCATCCACAAGAGCTCACCGACATCGTCGACTTCGTCGTCTCTAGCCGTAACCGCTCCCCTCACTACCATTCTCGCTCCGGTAAGTCTCAAGTTGATTCACTCCAACTAAAGCATTCCCTGACCTCCCTCTTTCTATTCCCACAGTTAATTTGGGTCACCGTTGTCTTCAACTCACCATTGTCGTTGACAACCACTGCATCACTTCGGGTCACCATCGCCAGCACACCTAAGACCTCCTCAAACCTCGTCATCCTCTCCAATGAGTTCCTTTTGTCACATAGATGCTCACCATGCCTCAATTTTGCCCGCCATGCAGTCGCACACCCGATTGCGATGCTTGCCGTCAGCTGTACCATCACCGCACATAGATTTGCTGAGATCCCAGCAACCTATTTTGGGGGTTGCCGGCGCCCACTGTCACTCTCCTCACCGGTGATGAGCACGACAACGATGTTTCCTCACTTGTTTTAAGGAAAACTCAAATGCTTCCTTGCATAAATTACATGAAAAGAGGGAAATTTATGGACTCAAGTTTATCTGAACTTGTAGTGATGTGTGTCAAGCAATGCAATGCTGATTACTATGATAAATGTAGTCAGCGTCCTAGCCAATCTAAATTGAACCAATGCTCCAATCTATGTTCTTTTGTGGTTTTTGGTTTCAGCTTTTGGTTTTTCTAAAATAACTAGCTTTTAAAGGGTGTCTTTTCAAGATGATGTCTACTAGTTAATTGCAGTACATACTGTACCGACTTCATTTATATCGGCAAAAGCCGCACGTGAATTTCAGTTACTCTGTAATCTCTCACATGAATTAAAAGTCACAAACCGCAGCCAAAAGCCATAAGCCGCAGCCACAAAAGAATATGCCCTATTATCTTTTGTACTGAAAGCCCGTCTTGAAATGTTCAAATAACTTGCAACAAAGGGAGGTGGGGCGACTATTAGAGATGTAAGCACTGATGTCACGGCGTCCAGGCGGGGCTGTGCGGACGCCACGACAGCTCACCTCGCCTTGGTCTTCGGTAGTCGCCCCTCTCCTCTCCACCGTCGCCGCCTCCCTCCACCCGCGCCGCCTGCCTCCACCCGCGCCTAGGCGTCGTTGTGCTCTCGCCTAGGCGTCGCCTAGGCGTTCAGGCGCCCCTCACTCGCCGTGGTCACCGACTCCGCCGTGACAACCATGGATGTAAGAACATCTTTGTATGAAGATGCAAAAAAGTTTGTGCAGCCAGTAATGCAGCTCATGGTGGCTTATTTAGATTCAAAGCAAGAAAATGGTGGAGGCAAGAAGAACATGACCCAAGGGAAGAAAAACAATGAAAACAAAAAGATCAATTATATCTGGCATTGACATGCTTAAAAGAAAGAAAAACAATGAAAACAAAAAAGATCAATTATATCTGGCATTGACATGCTTAAAAGAACTGTTTAGGCTAAGTCTGTCAGAAGACTGTTATATTGATATTATTGATGTTCTGATATCATTCTCGTGACAGGAATGACACTGCGATGGCTGATGATCCTAACACAAGAAGTGGCCATGTGTTTCTAAACATATTGAAGATGTTATATGTCTGAGCTCTTAACCAGTCACTTTTACGTGAATCTGAGGTAAATCTATTTGTAATCTAGGCAGGAAAGTAACATCCAATGGTTTGTATTTTTTAATAGATTAAAATAGTAGAAATAGGATGATCTGTTGCACTTAGTCAGCATAATAAACATAATGTGCACAGCACACAAGATGCTTATGCACTGTCCATTTCCTTATCAATATTCACATAGACACTTAGTTGACTCACTTATCTTTGTGGGCAGCATTTACCTCACAATTCACTTCCAAGTAATATAGATGGTACCTAAGTCTATCCTTTTATATTTGTGATAGAATGTCATGGATAGAAATGTTTGTACCATGATGGGAGAAATTGCTCTTCCAAACTGGCAGTTCCCAGACTTTAAACACTTTTTTCTTTTCTTTGTGCGAGTATGGAAAATGCCATGTAGTCAAGCAGAAACAAACTTCTATTTCTTTCAGTAAAAATATATAACTGCAGCATAATATTTACTCCCGAGTTTTATTTTTTTGAGGCAACGCACGAGCACAAGATTAGTCATCTGTAAAAACTGAGTAATGTATGAATCCAACTGAAAAATATGATCAACTGAGTAAGAGAAGCTTCAATTACCTAGCACATGAGCACCATTCTGTGCAAAGAACATTCTACTGTGGTTGGGATTAGACATATTGTGCATAACTGGAGGGGGGAATTTCATGGAAAAAAGCATTATTAAATATGCAAGCAATCTTATTTTTTTGTAAGACTCAGGAATCAAAATATACAATTTTGGGAGTTTTTGGGAGTTCTTAAATATACAAGTAGAACGACACAGTTTTTGGGAGTTTTGGAAAGTTGTGTATCACGTAGAACACTTCTTTTCTGATGAAATCGATAAATAATTATACAGTTGAGAAGCTTAGTGAACTCACCACATTGAGTACTACACAATTTAAATTAGCACTATTATAGGACCAGTCACAAACTGAAACTATCACCTTCTTCCTTTGTCACCATATTAGAAAGTGTCATCCTTTCATCTGATCAATAAATTGGTATGGTAACCCTACCCCAACTTGTTCGAGACAAAAGATTTTGTTATTGTTGTAATAAATTGGTATGGCAGTACTGCAATAGTATACATGCTCTCCAAAATAGATGGCCCATGAGGAGCAGATGAGCTTCCCATTATCTTTATCTTTAGTATTATAAAAGGAGTTGGTGGTTGGTCCGTTCTCACTCTTCTCTTCTCAGCCATCCGATTTGATCTGGACCATTAGTCTCTCTCCTCCTCTCTCTCAGGATACAACCGCCCACCCCTCCACTTTTCACATCTCCTCGTGCATTCGCCACCATTCTCTCTCTGTCGCTTGCTCTCCAATGTTTTATGTGTGAAATTGGTGGACAATAAGTTCTGTCTCATTATTTTTATGACTTCGTTGCAACGCACGGGTCTCAAACTAGTATCAGCTGAATTGGTAGTCTTCTCCCCATGGCAAGCAATGGTAGGATATTACTACTACTACTACTTGGGACAAAGGAATATAAATAAGACATTCGACTTGCAGTTCGAAAGAATTGTACATATGAACATATATTGAATTTTACCTGAATCTTGACTTTCCAAGATGTTCTCAATTTATATGCTGCCTATTTGTAATATTCGATAGAGGAACTATCTTACAGGAGGTAATTGGGCCAAAGTAACTATTTCTAGTGTCCAGTCCATCACTATTCAACCAGCCAACCGGCCCGACCGGAAACACCGCGGCCTACGGCCTAGCCCACTAATTCGCGCGATAGAAATGGTGTCCCCGTCTCCCCGATGGCCCGATCCATCCGATCCCCATCCTGCCCAATCCTTAACCCTAGTCGAGCCGCCGGCGGTGACGACCATGACCAGCGTTGATCGCGCGGTCCACGCCTCGACCTTGGCGCGCGCCTCGCCTCTCGCTCAGCGGTGTCGCGTGACCGCCATCTGGCTCGGCTCTCGCTTGACCTTCCGCTCCGCCTCCGGCTTCCGGCACTCCGTCGGCACCGCGAGTCCGCGACACCTCTGGAGGGTGGATCTGGCTCCGGCAATCCGGCTCACGCCGGCCGCCGCACGGCCGGTGATCGCGCCGGCCATCCGCTCTGCCGGCTCCATGCTGCACTGACTGGCCGCCCGGACCGCCTCCGCCTCCGGCGTCTCCACTCCACCTGCGGCCACGACCGCCGATCCAGCGAGCATCGATCTAGCTCCGTCACTCTAGGAAGCCATCTGGATTTAAGATATATTCATGGGATCTCAAGAACCCTTAATTATCTACATCTTTCATGTAGATAAATCATCAAATATTCCATCTAGTAATTTTAATCTACAGATTAATATATGGTACTAGAAGTGATAAATTTACCAGATAGCCGAATTACAAAATTCATAGCTTAAAATCTAGCCGGATTACAAAATTAATAGCTTAAAATATATTTATCTGATCAACATAAATAAATCTTGTACAGAAAACTATCGAATTTCTCTATAATTATTTAGTAGATGATATTTTTAAATTACTATCATATAGTACCCAAAATTACAAAAGAACAATATAGTAGATTAGCCGATATACTAGTCTTTTTCCTAACGAATACTTTTCACTTTCTCTCTAATTTCACCTTTAATCTCTAATTAAATTAACAAATATAGAAAAAACCAAATGGTTACCCAAGCACTGAGGCGAAACTGGTCCGAGCGATGCAGTGGCTAGCGAAGTAATGCATGACATGTGGGCCTTCAATGAGTCTCACTCCTTCTTCCACCTTCCACATGAACCCTAGAAATGAATCCCCAATCTTCAGCGCAAGAGACAGCCATCGTCAAGATTTCTATCCTCCTCCCTCCTCCTCCCCAAATCCGCAATCCTCACAGCCCAATCCCAAACCTCTCTCGTCTCTAGTTCCTGCCCATCCTCTTCCTTGAACTCTTCTCCATATCTCGTCGCGACGGCGGCGGCGGCGGCTATTGCTTCGCCGTTTGTCTCAAATTCTCACGCCAACGTCATTTAACCCTCGAAGCGAAGGAATTCTTCTCTCCTAGGCGTCGTCGTCGTCCTCCGCTCTGCCGGATTGATCTCTTCTTTCGCTGGTAAGGAAGCCCTAGCTTGCTTGGATTGTTCTAAGAGTGAGCTTTGTCCTGAGGATCTTTTCTTTTCCGTGAGCAATCTCATACAAATCTTCCTTTCTGGGATGGATAGTCCAGTCCATGGAGTTTGTGGTGGATTTGCTTGCTGCGTTGTTCCAGTAGCAGTTTATTTTTCCATATTTTTGGGGGTTCAACTGAACCCCCATGTCCCACGTTAGGTCCGCCCCTGCCGTGAAGCTGGGAGATGGTCAAGAATGCCAAGAACCAGTGGAGCTTCGGCCCAAATGCCAGCAGCAGCAATGGGGGAGGCCCCATGCCACCCGGGAAGGAAATGGTGATGTGGTCCGAGAAGATGAACGAGTACCTCATCAACGCGCTGCTGCACCAGCAGGCCGTTGGGAACAGGAGCGAGGGCAGGTTCCTGACGGTCGCCTTCGATAACGTCATCAACGGGGTTGGCGAGAGGTTCGGGGTGACGATCGACCGGTCCAACATCAAGAACCGCCTCAAATCTATCAAGGATAACTTCCATGAATGCGAGAACTTCTTTGATAAGGAGAGTGGGATTAAGTGGAGCGCGGTGACCAAGAAGTTCCAAGCTGAACCACATATTTGGAGGGAGTTCATTGAGGTCTGTGTGCTACTGCTATCAATCAAGCGTATATGTGGAAAGTTCCTGAGCTGATGTAAAACTCTTTTCCTTGATCTTGTAGAGAAAACCGGGAGCCAAGAGATGGATGACAAAGACCATTGACCATTACGATAAGTTACTGGAGTTGTTTGGTAAGGATAGGGAGAAACGTCCAGCTGTTGAGAATCCAAAAGGTACTCAAACAAAAAAGGCGCGAAAAGAACCACCGAAGGAGAAACCTCAACGGACACCATCAAATGGTTTGACATTAACCATCGTCGAAAATTCGAATCCAATGGTGAATGAAACCGAGGTATTGATCTTTGGAGATGAATAATTATCAACCATATAGTAAGTTATGTTGTTTTCATGATTGCTTGTTCATATCAGTTGGCCAAGGAAGTAGCTTTGGTAAGATTAACAGGGTGTTTGGTTGGATGCCTAATTTCTCCACGTCTAACTTTAGGTTTGCTGCGCTTTCTTAGGCAAATGTTTGATTCATGCAGAATTGTGGTTCAGCATGTTTCCTTGGCAGCATGACTCGGATGTGATGAACTCAGTTGCCACTATTGTGTGGTGGGCTATTTGGTTGCCACAGTTTATATGTCAAGCCACACTTTGCCTAACAGTAAGTGCAGAAAAGTTGACTATGAACCAATCAGGCCTTGAATCAAGCCCTTTAGCTTGCTGGACGCTTATGCAAATACCAAAACATGAAAATTTTAAAACATAATGAGTTACGCCTTTGAGCTTTATGTTATATGTGTCTTATCTCGTTATCTTTATGTTCTTGCACCATTTTGGTACACAGTTGTCTGTTTATTATTTTGTACAACTAGTTGTCAACTTGTCAACTGATTCACTTGCGCAAGTTAGCTATTTTAATAGCTTGTGTCTATTATATCTAAATAGCTTGCCTATACTTGGTAATTTTAAATATTCTTTTACAACATCTGTTAATGAATTTAGCTTTTCTACTTTTCAGTCTCATTGCAAATAAAAGTTCTATGCAAACACAAATACAACAACAATAACAATAAATCCTTTCGTCCCAAACAAGTTAGGATAGCTTAGGAATGAAACATTCTCAAGGCTAAAGAAACAAGAGTCTTGTAATAAAATCTACAACTCTAAAACTCTAAGACCTACATCTTGCCATCTAAACCGAGAGCCTAAAATACCGTCTCTAAACTCTCTTTTTATGTCATGGTTTCGGTATGTGGATCGCTAACTTCCATGCGCTCCTATCCAAAGTTAACTCTTTGGATACATTCCAATCCCTCAAGTCTCTTTTAACTGCTTTCTCCCACGGCAATCTTGGTCGGCCGCTGCCTCTTCTTATGATTTCGGTACGTCTTAAAATTCCACTACGTCATGGGTGCTTTAGAAGGTCTCGTTGGAGATGTCCAAACTATCTCAAGCGATATTGGACAAACTTCTCTTCAATTGGTGCCACCCTCACCATATCACGTATATCATCACTGCGGATTCGATCCGGGGTAGAGGGAGGGAGAGAGAGACTAGACGAGGAAAGACTTTGATATATTTCTGCTTGATTCCAATAGCATGCGGTAGCCCTCATTATATAGATGGCTCACAACAGATGAGTCTAATTCCAATCTCGTCTCTAACGGATATAGTAACTAATATCATATCTCTAATTATATCTCTAACATAAGGAATCTAATCTCTAACTCAAATAGAAACCAATCTCTAATTCCTAATAATAAGCGACTAGGCCTTGGGCCCAAGGCCTACACCCCGACATTACACCCTCTCGGACATGCGGCTGGTCCTCGAGCCGCTAGGTGTGGTCATGGCGCCAATGGAAGACCTTCGGCACGGTGTAGAAGATGAGCGGTGGTGGGTCCCGCACCGATGGAGATGGCGGCCCGATCCAAGCGGAACAATGCTAAACGATGCCGAACCACACCGACCGAACCCACTCCAATGGCGTGCGGGCGCCAACCATGGAGCGGCGGGCGGATCCAGCGCCGCGCGAGCGGTCGGCCCGAATCGCGGGCCGACGGAGCGGTCGGCCGGAGGAAGCGGCTGGCGGCTTCGGCGAAGCAGACGGCGGCGGCGGCGGTTGCGATCTGGTGGTGGTCTGCAGCGGGCGGCCCACCGGTGGAGCGGCAGCGACAGCGGCGGCCGCGGCGGGCGGCAGGAGCGGAGTGGCGACTCGGCGAGGCGGCGGATCGCAGCGGCGAATCGCCGATGGCGGCGGCATGCGGGCGGCGGCTGGCGGCGAAAAGCGGCGGCGGCGAGTAGCGGCGAAGACGAGGCGGCGTGGTCCTGCGTGGCGGCCGAGCGGCCGCCGCCGCCGCCGCGCGGCGGCAGTGCTTGATCGGCCGGCGGCGACCATCTCCGGCGACCACGATCGGAACAGCGGCGCAACGATCTGCGTGGGTCGAACGGCGGATGGCGGTGACGGCGAGGGGCGGTGACGGCGACGACGGCGGCGATGGCGGCGGGTGGCGGCGGGGTTGCGATGGTGGCGGCGGTGGCCCGCATGATAGCTTCGATCTTCGATCCGGTGTTCTGCAGAGGTAGAGAAGATCGGTGGCACCATAGCGCTTGTTCGAATGAGTGCTGCGTCTGCAGTAGTTGTGTCTTTTCCGTCTGCGACTATCTTTTCGAGGATGGCATGTATGTTGAAGATGATGCCCCTATCTTTTGTCGTGTTTCGCCATCTTGTCGGCGTTAATCTTTATTATGGTCAATGACTCGTGATGGGGAGTCGTAGAAACCATGGTAGCGTAAGTCGTGGGAAGGATCGATCTCTCGATACCAAGTTGTCATGAACAGGGGTAGGGGAGGAGAGAGAGACTAGACGAGGAAAGACTTTGATATATTTTGCTTGATTCCAATAGCATGCGGTAGCCCTCATTATATAGATGGCTCCCCCTAACAGATAGAGTCTAATTCCAATCCTGTCTCTAACAGATATAGTAACTAATATCATATCTCTAATTATATCTCTAACATAAGGAATCTAATCTCTAACTCAAATAGAAACCAATCTCTAATTCCTAATAATAAACCGACTAGGCCTTGGGCCCAAGGCCTACACCCCTGACAATTTTGGTACACAGTTGTCTGTTTATTATTTTGTACAACTAGTTGTCAACTTGTCAACTGATTCACTTGCGCAAGTTAGCTATTTTAATAGCTTGTGTCTATTATATCTAAATAGCTTGCCTATACTTGGTAATTTTAAATATTCTTTTACAACATCTGTTAATGAATTTAGCTTTTCTACTTTTCAGTCTCATTGCAAATAAAAGTTCTATGCAAACACAAATACAACAACAATAACAATAAATCCTTTCGTCCCAAACAAGTTAGGATAGCTTAGGAATGAAACATTCTCAAGGCTAAAGAAACAAGAGTCTTGTAATAAAATCTACAACTCTAAAACTCTAAGACCTACATCTTGCCATCTAAATCGAGAGCCTAAAATACCGTCTCTAAACTCTCTTTTTATGTCATGGTTCCGGTATGTGGATCGCTAACTTCCATGCGCTCCTATCCAAAGTTAACTCTTTGGATACATTCCAATCCCTCAAGTCTCTTTTAACTGCTTTCTCCCACGGCAATCTTGGTCGGCCGCTGCCTCTTCTTATGATTTCGGTACGTCTTAAAATTCCACTACGTACCGGTGCTTTAGAAGGTCTCCGTTGGAGATGTCCAAACTATCTCAAGCGATATTGGACAAACTTCTCTTCAATTGGTGCCACCCTCACCATATCACGTATATCATCACTGCGGATTCGATCCCGCCCACCTTGTGTGACCACAGATCTACCGTAGCATCCTCATCTCCACTACGCTTATCTTCTGTACATGTTGTCTTTTAGTCGTTCAACATTCTGCTCCATATAACATCGTAGGTCTGATCACCGTCCTGCAGAGCTTACCCGTTAACTGTTGAGAGACTTTTTTATCATACAAGATGCCTGATGCTTGGCGCCATTTCATCCACTCCACTCTTTTCTTGTGGCTCACATTTTCATCAATTTCGCTATCATACTATAGTATCGATCGTAAATATCGAAAAGTGTTATTCCTAGGCACTACTTGTCCGTATAGACTAACATCTCCATCATCTGCCCTGGACACCGCTGAAATAACCTCATATACTCAGTTTTAGTTCTGCTAAGTCTAAACCCCTTCGATTCTAAAGTCTTCCTCCGCAACTCCAGTTTCCTATCGAAACTATTATACTCTCAACTAGCACTACATTATCAGCGAAAAGCATACACCAAGAGATATCTCCTTGTATGTCCCGTGCGACCTCGTCCATCATTAGAGCAAAAATTTTAGTTAATCAACTAGGTAGCAAATTATTTCACAGAAGATTTTTTATGCTGCTCAATCATGTCTTTTAGTCTATACTAACTGCCGACTACTCGACCATGTCTTTTTAGTATATTGGAGTGCAGCTGTCAATGTGCACAACTTTTGCTCTTAGAAAGTTAAACCTCATTTCGAAGGGTAGCATTGTTGTTGTGCTGGGCTATGCTGCTTAGATAACTTTGAGGCCTTGATATTAATCTTAATAGAGTGAGTGTTGTAATATTTCTTAACTGCCTATGGGGAAAAGGTTATTGCGAAGGAAGAAATGTGAACCATTGTAAAACAAAATTTCCTTTTTCGAGACCAATGTATGAATTTCTAGTATTTTCCTTCCTTTTCCAATTATCATGGGAATTTCTAGGGATATGTAATGGTGGCAAGTTTGCCTCAATGTTTAGCTGAGTTCAGTGGAATTTGAGTGATGCAGTAATGAGATTCTGTTTCTTTCAGGTCCCTGATGAGGTGGTAATAGAAAAGAACATACTTGGGGAACATAATTTATCAGAATTGTGCAGAACTGAGACTGGCATTGTTGCTATACCTGTTCGTGCTAATGCATATGGTAAAGGCTTGCCTTATGCTCCTGAAAATTGGCCATGTCCTGGAGATGAATGGTATTGGAAAGTGGGATGCAGGGCGTCTGTGACTGGCCACTGGGTTGACAGGTAAATGCTTTTTCCAAGGCCTCAGTAGGTTAGATCTCAAGTTATTAGTTTTATTAGTTTTGCACTGCGTAGAAAGAAAAAATGAATAGATGGTATTAATTTCTTAATTTAGCATTGGACCAACCATGTTTGGCAGAAATTATTCATATTAGATATAGTTGTGCCAAGAAAAAAGAAGTTTAAATGAATAGATGGTATTAATTTCTTAATTTAGCATTGGACCAACCATGTTTGGCAGAAATTATTCATATTATATATAGTTGTGCCAAGAAAAATGAAGTTTATCTATACTGTTGACTTATGTTATGGATCCAACTGTGAGCAGGTATCTCACGCCGCCCTCTCGTTTTCGTGACGCTACTGGTAAAAAGACATCATTCCCAAGTAGATTAAAAGTTGAAGAATTTATCAAGAAAGAATTTCCAGATGTTGATCCTAGCACATTCTTTTCTATGTTTATTTGGAAGATCCCTGCCGAAGGACACAGGATCCAAAAAGGTTAAACCCTTCTGTTGCATTTTTATGTTGTTTTAGTTGTCATTTCCATGTAAATGCGTGTATCACTTAGTAGATCTCCTAAGTCCTAACTAATAAGATAACCCATTGAGGAAAGGTAAAATTTGACTATTCAAAAACTGCACAAGTCGCCTATGCAATTTCATAGGAAACAATAAAGTCGATGACCAGCAAGGCAACTCACTTCCCAATGTATAGACTGCACTTTGCAATCCTACTGTTCTCACACCTTCCACATATGCAGCTGTTATTATGCATTGAATCTCCGTTTACAATTACCTCTAATACAAAGCCAATTAGCTGTACTCCCATTATAACTTAGCTAAGTTTTTTACAAGTTTTTTTGTTCACATCTAATCTGGTAATTTTTTAAGATTTAATTAATTTTTAGTGGACATCTTTGTTAAGGGTATTTGTGGCATTTCTTAGTTTCTAGGGTTTAGTCTTGTATGTAGCCCATGTACTATATAGAGCCCTTTGGGCTGAGTTCAATACAACAAACTATTTATCCCTTTCTCCTCACGATCTAACATGGTATCAGAGCCTAGGCTCAAACCCTAGCCTCCACACTCCCACCGCTGACTGCCACTACCCCCGGGAGGAGCAATCTCCACCCCGAGGGCGGGCACCTCGTAGTGCAGCTCTTCATCACCAGCCTCATGCCCGTTAGATCTGAGCTCTTCCTCGCTGCCGTGGCGCTGGAGTCCTCCTAGATTGATCCCCCATGCGTGTGATGCCCGAACAGGTCGAGATGGCCTGCTGACCTTGAATCCGAGCGGAGGACAAGGACGCCGCCCTTCCCAGGCCGTTGCCGCCCTTGGGTCGCTGCGGCCCTTGGGTTGCCGTCGCTCTGCCTCGGCCTGCGCCCGCCCTTCGCTCGTCGCTGTCTCCTCTCCCGGCTCCAGGCTTGCCAAGGACGCCACCGCGCTGCTTGGATCCGGCTATTGCCGGCCTTGCTGCGCTCGGATCCGGCCACCTTTGAGCTCGCCGCACTGGAATCGCGCTGCTTCGGGCTCGATCAACTTGCCGCTAGCCACGACGTGCCTGGATTCGACTGACCTTGAGCTCGCAGTGCCGAATCCGACCGTCATTGGATCTGGCCTCCCCAAGGCCGCCTCTCCTGGATATCTGTCGCCTCGCCTGTGACCACCGTCTTCGATCGTTGCCCGCCCAAGCTCGTGTCGCGCCACCGTCTTCATTCTTCCACCGCTCGAGCCGTCTCCGCTGTCCTCTTAGACCACCACCGCTGCTCGGCTCTCTCGAAGCCGGCCTAGGCCGCTCCTGGATCCTACTAGCTTGCCCATCGTCTTCTTCACCCACCTCGGCGGACGTGGCACTCGGACCCTAAAACTGATATTTTCAAAAAAAAAAAACATCTGAATTTGAGTTGAATTCGCGTATTTGAAATCATGGTGCACCTTGGTGCCCATTTAAGCATCCTGGTATTTGTGTTATTTCCTAATTTCTAGGGTTTAGTCTTGTGTGTGTCCCATGTACTCTATATATAGCCCTTTGGAGTTTGGACTGAGTTCAATACAACCAGCTATTCATCCCTTCCTCCTCTCCATCTTACAGTCTTGTCTATATATATTTGTTTACAGAGCTTATCTCTTACTTTCCCAAGTCCTAAATCCCTAGCCACCAATCCAATCGTTACCTCTGCTTCCAGTCTACCCTTGCTGCCGATGGCTCCCTTTTCCTTTGTGCAGCACAGTCAATTGAATCGGCTCTATCTCCGTCCCACTTTGCTGCGGCAGTCTGTCTCTCCCAACTCGAGTGATGGTGAGCTCCGTTCCCCTCAATCAAGCAGTAATTTTCCCAAATCCTAGCACACATAAAGGAGAATATTCGAGATTTACATTTAAACGAAGCATCTGAACTAATTTTCTGTCTTATTTTTGTTCATATCTAACCTGGAGATTGCTTGAGGTTTTATCTAGTACTGTAGTGCTATCACAATTATTTTCTTCATTTGAGATGCTCATTCTTCCGTCTTTTGTACATTGATGGATTATATGGTGCACCATATATATTGCCTTTGCATATTTGCTGCTATTTCTTTGTAGATTGTCCATTTTGTGCCGTTCTTTAATACCTAAATATCTCCAGGGACTCACCAAGTGAGGCTCCATGAACCTGAACATGGGTTGGCTGATCCAGCTGGGCCATGTAAGGCTAGGAATAACTTGTGCAGACTTGAGAGAGAAGGATTTATTGAAACATCACCAGCACAGGATTGTGACATCTGCTGCACAGTGCCTACTTTCTGCCGTGAGTGCTGCTGCATTCTCTGCCGTAGGTTTGTTGACTATTCACTTGGAGGTTATGGCTACATAAAGTGTGAGGCAGTTGTGGAAGAGAACTACATATGTGGGCATGTTGCTCACCTTGATTGTGCTCTTCGAATTTACATGGCTGGAACTGTTGGAGGAAGTATTGGCTTGGATGTGCAATATTATTGCAGGCGTTGTGATAACAAAACCAACCTGATGATGCATGTGGAGAAACTCTTGGAAACTTGTCAATCTCTTGATTCAAGGGATGAAATTGAACCTATCCTGAATACGGGCTTATGCATCTTGCGTGGCTCAAGACAAACGAGAGCGAAAAGCTTGGAGAACTATATGGGATCAGCGATGGCGAAGGTAGGATGTGATGTATTTTATTAGTTCTTAGTAGCATAGTTTCCTAGTTATCATGGTTTTAGCATAGTTGCCTAGTTATCATGGTTTAGTACTCCTCTGATTGGTGGTGATGCTGCACGTGGTGTATAACACATTGCCTCTGTTTATCCTACTTCTTTGGCCTTCTTTTCAGTAGTTTGAGGCTATGGATTGATGGTCCATTGCTTAATGCAGCTGAAATGCGGGGTTGATCTTGTTGAAGTCTGGAAAATGGAAGATGATGACGACATAGCAACACTGAGTGCAGGTAAACTTAATTTTTTAGCGTAACTGATCACAGGAGAGAATTATTATTAGGCCAAAATATTGTTCTAGGACTTAGATGTCAGTCCAGACGGTCCCAGCCTATTTGCAATGGATTTAACATTTGGTGTTCTATGTAATTCTGATAAACCACAACTTTGTAGATTATGCTGAACTTTGGGATCATATTAGTCAAACCCTTATGAGATTTGTTCTGCACACAACAACAACAATAACAAAGCCTTTTGTCCCAAACAAGTTAAGATAGATTAGGAATGAAACATTCTTAAGGTCAAAGAAACGAGAGCCTCGTAATAAAACATGCAAAGCTAAAACCCTAAGCCCTACATCCTGTCATCTAAACCGAGAGCTTAAAACACCGCTCGTAAACCTTCTTCTTATGTTATGGTTTCGATACATGGATTACTATTTTCCATGCACTCCTATCTAAAGCCAACTTTTTCGATACATTCCAATCCCTCAAGTCTCTTTTAACTGCTTCCTCCTATGTCAGTCACACACATCTTATTTTGGAAAGCGTAAGTAGCGCTTTGGTAGCATCTGTAAGTTTTAACATTCTGAGTCTAGCCCCTTTGGTAACACCTGTGCTTACTTCATTGCTGTAGGAATGATTAATCCTCATGTTGTTTATAATCTAGCCCAACTTAAATTACGGCATGCGACTAAACCTTGTTGGACTGACATAACAGTTTGGTTCACTGGTTTTCATCATTGTTGCTTGACGTATTGCTTGTGCATAATTGGGTTCTTTTCTAATGTCTAATGTAGGAGAAATTTACCCACCTACTAGTGGTGTAACAGTGCTTGGGGCTCTGCAAGCTCCAGAAGATAATACGCGTTTGGGGCATCCATATCATATCGATTTTCTGGTTGATAATGAGTTGCAGAGAGCTGTTGAAAATCTTCCAGTTTTCATTACTGGTGATCACAATGTTATGTCTGTCAAATTTGAGGATGAGATAGATCATGCCCTTCAAGAACTGAAGAGATCTCAGGAAGCAGAATACAGGCTGGCAGAGCAGAAGCTTTATTCCCAGAAAGATTACATCCTCAGTCTGTATCGGCAGCTTGAGTCTGCAAGATCCAAGCTTGCTGATCCTATGCCCTTATCCGATAGTTCAAACTACAGCGTGCTTCTCTCCAATGTTCTGAACCGGGTGGATCAAGTGAAGCGTGAAGAGGAAAAGTTTAAGGCCATGATGAAAGTTGCTAATGGATTTGGGAAGACACCGGCAAGCTTTGTCCGGGAGCATTTTGGGTTATCTGCTGATTAGTAGTTAAAAGTTCCACTAGCCTAAACTTAGCTATTATAGTTTACCATACACTGTAATTTGTTATGTTGTTGACTTGTTGTACTGTTGTATGGGTTGTATATCCTTCCAAGGGGTTGCTCTAAAGTTCCACTAGCCTAAACTTAGCTATTATAGTTTACCATACACCGTAATTTGCTATGTTGTTGACTTGTTGTACTGTTGTATGGGTTGTATATCCTGCCAAGGGGTTGCTCTCGTCAGGGCACCCCATCAGTCTGGTTTGGACGAAACCAGTTGCGCTGTAAATGCGCGGCAATCTGTGGACATGCCTATAGGAACAGTCGCTCCCATATTCACCCTATATCAGTTTCAGCGTACTTCCAGTGGTCATTCTGTTGGTAGTATCATTTAACCTGCGTTTTTGTGGAGCAAATAATATTGTGCTACTGGTTGCTGCTGTTGCGATCCCAAGAGCAATGTTTGCGAGGTTTACATTTGCAAAATTGACAGGAGTGGCATGGAGGCAATTTTCCTCCCAAGGGGCTGCTGCTTAGGAGTTGTGAATTTTGGTGATATTTGTCTTGGAATTGGAATTGTGGAGAATGCATGCGGCTCGAGGTGGAACGCGTATGGAATGCATCTCACCTTGAGTAATTGAATTCATGGAGGCGTCCCTCCTTGCGGGGCATTGTGAATTCTACTCGAGCGTATTCCCAAACGTTGATGCTTGGGGTGGATTCCTAGCAGATTATAGAGGTATTGTGATCACGGAGTAATCCGATCAAATACTAGCAGGTAACGTATTACCTAACCTTTTTACACCTATTTCAGAATTAAAGGAGAAAAAATTGAGTAAATTACATCGCACGTCCTTCAACTTGTCATGTTGTTTTGCTTAAGTCACTAAACTTAAAACTATAGTTTCGAGTCATCATAGGTTTCAAGGATGATTCACTGGGCTTGACCTTGATGTGACGAGTTGACCGTTGCCATCCGTTATATGTGTGAGCACACTTCCGTTTGCTGTCATTTTAGTAGCGGAACTACGATTTAGCTACATTTCAGGTTCAACGGTAGAATAATCTGGCTACTTGGGCTGGACTATAAAAATGTTACCTTAGACTGATTTGAATTTACCTAAACTATACACTAGGTATTTTTTCATGTCTCGGGCTGAAACCTATCCTGCCCGGGGCCTGGTTCCGCCCCTGTGCCATTTTATAATAGGTTTTTGTACTTAGGTCCTCGTACAATATTAAATTGTGTTGTTCAGCATAGTTTATATAAAAAATTCCCCAACCGCCCTATCCCTATAATCCCTAATTCCCAAATCCCTCAACTCCTTCCTTCCCTCACTATTATGTGAATCCATCTCTTACTTGTGTCATCCATGGCCGCAGCGTCAGGTTCATCCACGACTAGTCGCCGCAAGGGGAAGTGCTACACTTCGATTGATCCGTTGCCTGCCTGTGTCATCCATGGCTTCGCACCAAGCTCATCCACGACCAGTTGTCGTAGGGGAATCGCATGCTGCCATTGATTTGGTGCTCGAGCTGGAGGGATGCGCGGTGCAAAGCTGGTTGCTGGAGGTGATTAGTGGCAATCTTGTTTGTGATGCAGAATACCATAACAAAATGAGTGAAGCAACCATCAACAAAATTAGTGAGCATTATGTAGACCAGTTTCCAGTAACGCCAAACTTACAACAACATTATTTATCTATGAACAAATGGCTATGCTGCTAGTACAAGCCACGATCTCAATCTGTATAACTTGGTAAATTAAAATTTCTCTCACAACATAGAACACGATTAAGGAAAATTAACCAAGTGAGATTAATTCAAGAATACTTAAATAACTGAAGCAACCATCCACAAGTCCAAGTACCATTGAGAATTAAACTAGCATCCAGGAGAGCTCACACTTAAAAGTAGCTGAATATATAGTTTTGTTTGTACCAAAAGACCAAACTACCAATTATTCTGTGACAGAAAGTGTAGCTGAAAGCATCGGTTAGGCACAAATTTTCAGTTACACCTCCTCTGTTGTGATCTGAGCACTATCTTTGCTAAAAAAAGCAACTATGTTTGCTGCACAAAAACCAACTATCCCTGTGACATCTTTCACTTCTTCTCACCATCAGACTTCTTTGCATCAATAACCTTCTTAGCTGTACCAGCACCCTTAGTACTCCCAGCCTTCTTCTTAGCATTTCCTGATGCAGCGCTACGCTTCCCCATCCTTGCTTTACCTTCCTTCGTGGCTGTGGTTAGTGGAATTGATCTTGGTGAGGGTATGTTGTCCTGGATGAAAGCATATTCAGAAATTGGGGCAGGTTGCTTCATCTGCCTCATAGATTGGATGGACTGGAAAAATATTGCAAGTAAACTTAGGGCATGCATACAAGATTAACAGATATGATGGCAATGATAATAACCTGTTACCTCATTCGTTAGCTGAGACATCGTAGTGGAGCTCAACTGAAATGAAAAATGCTCGTTTGCTTGAACTGGTGGCATTATAGCCTAGAACCACCACAAGGTAATGCATAAGTTTCTGAAACTAAAAAATAACTAGAAAAAAGTGCATTTCACTGACCTGGGTGATCACATCATCATCATCTTCGGATTCTTCCTCAAGCAGTGGCTTGTGTTTCCTTTTTACTTGCTTCTTGGCCTTTTCCTTCGCCTCTCAGGTTGTGGTCAGAACCCTACAGTAGCTGCAGTGCATGATCACCCCATGCTTAGACATTTTAGGTCCTGATTTACCCTGCACTTCATGTGGTTACTTTCTTCTAGATTTCCTTGGCCTACCCACTTTCTTGTCATATACCGCTGACTTCACTTGAACTCCATTCATCTTCTCCCAATTCTTGTCACTGCACGACATGATGTTCTGGCCATATGTTAGGGAGTATCTCTCTAGTGAGTAGCAACTAGCAACCATTTCCTCTGGAGGGATCCTCTCATATCATAAGCAAGAGATGGCATGAGAGCATGCGATGCCTGTCAAATCCCATCTTCTGCAATCACAGTGCTTGTCTTGAAGGTCCACAATATACTGAAAATCCTTGTCCTGCACTTGGAAAATTCCCATACCAGCGGGCAAAACATAGCAAGTATTGGCCATCTCTGCATTCTTCTCCAACTTGTTCTTAATTTTGGAGCATATGTTCCCTTTCCACTTCTCTGCAAGTTCTTTCTGCTTGGTATAAATCCTGGTCATAAGTTGGCTCTTGATCCTCTCCATCATACTTAAGATGGGCAGCTCCCTAGCATCCAAGGTGTACCTGCACCCACATGTAAAATGTTGCATTAGATGGCATGAAGTTGAAAATGACTTAAACTAGAAACACTTGTTAAAAACTACACAGTCGTTGTTCAATAGAATGTCACACTTTGGAAATTTACTGAAAAAGGCCCTAACCCATGTATTAGGTGGTAGTTCCTCTAAATACTCATATGCATCTATGCTAAGAGCTTTCATCTTTTCCATGTTCTTGTTCCACTCAACAGTTGGACTGGACCTTGCATATGCCCCAGCTGATTCTTTAGAGTTTCACCTTTATAGCAAACTTGAAAATTGGAATAAAGATGCCTAACACAAAATCTGTGTTCTGACTCTGGGAACACATCTTTGACAGCTGGAACTAGGCCCTAAAATATTAACAATTGGAATGGATATGCACATAAACATGTATTGAATTACCTTTTGCTTGTCAATCATAATAGCCCAAGGATATGTGTTGCCAATCCCAAGTCTTTCTTCAATGTCTGTAAAAATCACTTCCATGTACTCTTTGACTTAACTTCCACCACAGCCATGGCTATTGGAAAAATACAGTCATTTAGGTCTAGGCCCACATCAGTCAGAGTTGGCCACCAAATTTAGTCTTGATTTGGCATCCATCCAAGCAAATTAATGGTTGGTCTAAATCGGTGACTAGAACTACCAAATCGGACCCCAAAAATTCGCCAACATGAATAGAGTAAGGATAACCTACCGTAAGAATTATAGAATTTCTAAGAACTGTAGTGCTCGAATTGGGCAAATCCCCTAAACCTCGCCACCATACACAGGAGGTGGTTCTCCTTCCTCCCGCAACCTCGCCACCATGTTCGTTTGTGTTTGTGCTCACCATGGTCTAATCAGGTTGCCTCACCTCTCCTCGCTTCTCTCTCTTCACCTACAGCCGCCGCTCATAGCTCAAGGCCAATCACCAGATCGCCTTAACTCGCCGCTTGCCTTAGGAAAAGTGTTGAGAGGAGTAGATGGAATACGATGGGATAACAATAAGGGATTTATTGCAAATTTCAGTGCCTTATAGACCTATCATGTGAAACACACGTAAGGTACATGCCAAGATGGCAGTCCACATCAACCATCAACCCTCCATGTCAGTGTTCAAGCCTAGCGAACTATCCTTAGGAACTGTGATGACCCACTTAAACAAGTTTAAGAGGTGCAAAACTGTAGTTTCCAAGTTTGTGAACTAAACGAACTAACCTTACAAGTTAAGGACGAGCGACGTAATTTACTAAAAAAATGTACGGCAACTTCACAATTTATGATCAAATAACAGGAACAAGGTGTTGTGAATCACAATTTATGATCAATAGCAGGAACAAGTGTTGTGAATCACAATTTATGATCAAGTAGCAGGAACAAGTGTTGTGAATCACAATTTATGATCTTAATGATTAGACGATATTTCAGCAGTTCTGATCCGGTTTGTCTGCCCACACATCATTACAACAAACCAATAGAGCACAGAATATTCAGACGAATCTCACAGGAAATGAGACGAACCTAAAGCTAAAAACATCCTAATAGCACCAAGTTTTTTCGGTCAGTCCTTGGGTCAGGTTGGGTTCGCCTGGATCCCACCGCCGCCGCCGTAGAGCCGTCGCCTGGCCAGCTTCCGCCGCGCCCGCTTCGCCATTGTCGAGCACCTGGACATCAGCATCTCCGCGGTGGCTGGTATCAGCCGTGTCCCCTCAAACAGCACGCTCTTCTGGTACTCGAGCACCCATGTCTCCGGCTCCAGCCGCACCGCCGCCGCGCTCCGCTCCCGGTAGCTCCAGGAGCTGCTGTTGCTCGTCCTCACCGTCGGCCACACCCTCCCGTCAGACCACTGCAAACACCACAGATGGCTTCAGCTAGTTGCTACTAGCAAGTAGTATTATGGGCAAACGAAAGAAAGGTCCTTGGCATTGCTAGTGTCTGTCAATTACCTCGGTTATCTTGCCGGAGAGGAGGGAGAAGTGCCGTGCCGAGAGCGTAGACGGGAGGAGGCCGGAGGTGCGGAGAGGGCTCCCCCAGACGCTGACCTCCTCCGCCGCCGACTTGTACACGGCGCAGCGCCAGTGGAACACATGCTGATCATTCTGTAGGAATAAATTTTAGTCAATCAATTGTATCCACGACCAAAGCCAAGAACTTGACGCGCAAGAGCGGCGAACCTGCTCGAATCGCCAGACGGAGTCCTGCGAGCTGCAGTTGGAGATCCCCTCGCCGCTGACGAACTGCCCGATCCTTCGCTCCAAGACGCGCAATTTGTGCCTCAGATCGCCAGGCGCAAGGCACGCCTCTTCACCGAGACGCACCACGGCCTCCGCCGACAGCTTCGGCCCGAATCCCCTCGCCGCCGCTTCCGGGACGAGCCCCGTGTCCACCCACAGAAGAAGCAAGAACCCGAGAACCGTCGCCACGTAGAGGGCCCAGTCAGGCGATCCCCTGCTTTTCTTCCCGGCCCCGGCCGCCTGCCCGGGCCTCCTGGACTTCGCGGTGGATCGCATCGGCGGCGTCCACGTCTCGGTCACCGCGGACCCGGGCGTCGGCGTGTCGCGGCCGCGAAAGAGCGGGCGGGAGGCGGGCTTCCTGTCCCTGGCGGCGGCGGCGAAGCACCTCCGCGCAGAGGCGGCCTCGGGTGGCAGGAGATCCCGCGTGGCGTTGATGCTGGCGAGGCAGATCTCGCAGGCGCAGTTGGCGTCCTTGCGGCAGCCCGGGTAGTAGCAGCCGCCGTCGCGCGCCGCCCACGGCACGACGATGGTGGGCGGAGGAGTCCGCGAGGCGGCGGCTACGCTGGGGTTGGAGTTGGAGGAGCAGGAGGAGGCGGTGGAGCAGTGCGTGGCCGTGGCCGTGGCGGTGGGGGTGGCTGCTCTCCTGCACGTTGGCACCGGCGGCTCTGTCCTCGCCATCTCCCTCTCGTCCATGGATGGATTGGCTTGGCTGGTTTCTTGGGTTGGTGTGTCTCGGTGTTAATACCGCTATGATCTGAGCGTGGAGAAGCAGAGAGGGGGAGAAGACGAAGAAGGGGTTTGAAATTTGAAATGGCGTTCGTGCCCAACGGCATCCGCGAGCAACGGTCGACTCAACCTGGGCTTCTTTCTGTTTCTGGGCGATTTGAAGATTGGAATGGAACTGCGGTGGGGCTGACAGGTGGGCCCCGGAGCTCGTCCAGGGAGGCTTTCTGAGGAAAGAACAGTACTGAGTACCATGGAAAACAATTAGGGGATGGTAAGTACTGGTGTGTTTATTAATCGGCACCAATGACAGCCGAGATTTCTGAGTCTTATGCTGGGATAATCAAAACTGGAGTACTAGTGCACACAGATGTCAAATGGACCAAATATAAATCGAATAGTTCAAATACGAATACCAGATAAACGAATAATAAAGATATGCTGGACACTTTAAGTCTTAATGTATCGAATACGAATCGAGTAGTTTAGATATAGATACTGAATAAAACGGATAATCTGAATATGATTGACACCCCTACTAGTGTACCACCAAACTAAGTCATCACCAGATTGGGTAGCGTAGATGCTGGATGACAGGATGAGAATGAGTGGATGGTTCAATCGTTGGGGGCATCAATTGAGCTGAACTCCTGTTGAATCCGATGGCCTGGTTGGAGTGACACATCTGCTACTAATTGGGCCGGGCCTTGTCTAGCTTGCAAGCAACTAGGCCGCTTTACCATCTCTTTTTTTTTCTTCCAGAGATATGCCATTTTGAAAATTCTGAGTTTGACCGGGGTCAGATCTGATGAAAGAATCCGACGGTTCCGATTGAATGAACTCCGGCGACGGATAAGCAAAAACTGCATACAACACATACGCTCCAAACTTGTTCACGGGATAGGTCTGTTATTTTGATAGCGAACTATAACTTTTAACTATAATTTATTAGTCTAATAAATAATAAAAGAATAACAAAAAAACAAAAAAACACGAATATACGTCCATCCATCCCCTTGCACGTTGCAAGAAACGTGGGACCCGGAAGCGTCGCTGCTCCGACCACGACAGGCACAGAGGCTTCCTACAGGCCAAAGACGTGGAGGTGACAGAGCCGTTTTGTCACGCCGCGCGCGTAGGAAAGAAAAAACCCCACGCGCTGGCACACTGGTGGATGGGATCGACAACAACCCCACGCGCTGGCTACACACAACTTAACACCGACCATTATCAACAAGACGATTAGTTCCAACAGGTGATCCCCTACCGCGTTCTCTACTAGATAAGTGCTACTCCTAATCCCCCCTTCTACTACTTCCAGCCATGTTCCACATTAACCATATTTCTACTATTATATAAAGAGGAGTTGGTGGTCATCGATGCGTTCTCCTCTCCCCTCTCTACAGCCATCCGATTTGATCTAGAACATTCGTCTCCTTCCTCCTCTCTCTCAGGATATAACCGCCCACCCCTCCATTTTCTCCATCTCCTCGCGCATTCTGGCCACCCTTCTCTCTGTCGCTTGCTCTTCAATATTTGATGTGTGAAGTTGACCAGACAGTAAGTTCCGTCTCACCATTTTTATGACTCCGTTGCAACGCACTGATCTCTAATTAGTCAATGCAAAAAATTTTGTGACTACGGTGATATTATTGTACTGTGCATTGGGTATTTGTGTTGCTGTGGGGTGGATTCCCTTGTAAATAAGTTCATGGATGAAATCCTGAAATGTGCAGGAGTGCTGTGATCCATCAATAAGTAATGTATATGTGTCTGGAATTGTGTGAGCATGTTAATACAGAGGATGAGCTAAAGTTGTTTATGACATAGTTATTTAGCTATGCATTAATTAGAATCCGGTTTTTGTATCGTGCTCCTGTTTAGCCGATGTTTCTTTGATCCCTCACCTGTTCGTGTAACGTAACAAACATGATCTTGACAAACATGCAGGCCGTGGCAAGCACGCAGCTTGCCACATCCCCTTGTTGACCTTGAATAGCTGGCAGATGCAACAGGGAGGTAGGTGAGGTGTCTTGCTGGCTGTCTTCTGGCCATTTCATCCTTGTGATGTTAAGGATCTAGACGAAAATGTTAAAACTGATTTATAATTATTTAATCTTATTTGTAAATCTGTAATGGTTGGTGGGCTGAAATGTAAGTTGTCTTAACTAATTGTATTGCATTGTAAGAGTAACTCTAGCAGTCAATTTCTTATGCTCCATAGCACAACGGCTGCTCATGCTGATTGCTTCATTAGAAATGCCGCAATTTTTGCCGTCTGTATTCTGCAACTGTCGTGTGCTGTGACTTGAAATGTTACTTACCCTATATGTTAACCATGCTGCTGTTCAGAGGCAATTGCGTATTCGCGTGCGTTAACTAATAATCGCAGGAGATCGTTTTTGCAACGCATCAAACTGCTGCTGCTCTGATTATTTCTATTTCTTTGCTTTGCAAAAGCTTCCGTGTACTGATTTGAGTGTGACGTGTTTGATGGTTTTGCAGAGCTGGAACGAGCAGCTACCGCACATGCGATGTTTGCTCTGGCAGGAAGGATATTTGCAGCCCCTCCGATCACCGGCTTGTCGCGCCTACATGTGATCTGAACCGCATTTCAGTGGAATTTCACGGGAAAACAGTGCGATTCCTACAGAATCGCCATGAAATTCTCGCCTTTCAAACGGGATCTTACTGTTTCTTTCCTTCGGCAACGTTGTCCATTTATGAAAAGGGCTAAAGAAAGGGAGTTTGGAATTTATTCCGACCCAGTTGAGAGGGGCCAAACAAGGGAAGTCTAGGAACTTATTCTGACCTAAAAACCTTATCCAGTAGAGAGAAGAGATGCAAAGATGAACACGGTTGATAAGATAGATAAGAGTTCTCCACAAGAAAGTTGATTCCCATGGTCAGCAACTACGATGGCTGCTTGCTGCCTTTGTTCTCTTCCAGATGCAACCTCTATTAAAACAGGCAACTCACTCACTCACTCATTCGTCCACTCATTTTTCAATGGTGTAAACAATGTTATCTTGTTTGATTCAGCTGATCCTCGTGGTTCTCTTGTTGCCAGCCTTCTATTTTGTGTTTCCAATCATGAACCCAAACCGCCTACCTACTTTGGTTCCCATGCAGATGTGAGGATCTTGGATCCTGTCTTTTAGTTCCAGTTGCACGAGCCACTCCTGAGAGTGATCTCGTCGTCCAATAAACAACGAAGAAATTTGAGACTTCTGACAAGTGAAATTCCATCAGTCTCCACCCATGAAAGTAGCGATAGGCAACACCACAACCAGACCAGAGCAAAACAAATATCTGTCTAGTGAATAGTAGCGGCACGAATTAAGAACGAGAAGCCAAAACCGATCGACTCTCAGGTTTTGACAATCCAGCGACTTTGTAATTAAGCGCCGCCACTGCAACAATGACCTACGTACTTTAGCAGCAGGTTGCACACAGAGAGGCTTTTATTGGCTTCTTTTTTCTACCTGAAAGCTCCGCACGAAGCTTCAATGACGCAAGCTCGTGGACTCACAGTGGTTAACTTCAATGATGCAAGCTCGTGGACTCACAGTGGTTAACTTTGTTCTTTACTCCACATTAACCTGATGCTTCTTGCTGAAGGCGAAAGGGAGAGAAACACGCATTGCTAGATCCATTTCACTGACCCAGCAACAACCTAGTGAAGTTTGTCTTTACCACTGCATGCATTATTGCATTTATATGAATTGTGAGCTCACAGAAAGTCAGAAACAGCAACAAATTGGGAACATAGAGCTGATTTAGGTGCCGTTCATTTAGGCTGAAAGATAGTGGCTTGTGACTAAAATTACATTCTAGCTAGCTGTAACTGATGATAGTTTATTTAGCATAACTAAATTTAAAAAATTTAAAAATAGAAAAATAGATTATCCCATCGTAAACAATACAAATGAATACGGAAAAAGAATAAGTAAAAAACTAAAAAATCTAAAAAACTAGAAAAACTAAATTTATAAATAATAAAAATTAAATCAGAAATTAGAAGTTCAAATGGTAACGACGGCCTTAGCTTTGCTCAGTTGCTTTCTTCACCATCACTTTGTGTTTTTTACGAACAATTAAAGCCCTGTCCTATCACTGCACTGTTGGCCCATGTGCAAGTGTATCTGGTAGTATTTGCAGCTGCAACTCAGTCTTGAAGTGCATCAAGAGGACAGGTTCAGGTTAGGTACCCCCTCCCTTTCACCCTTTGGGCAGTGTCAAGAAAGAAGGTAATGTCATAAGGTGTTGTCATGCAGAAAAGAAAAAAAGACCTAACTGTTCTAGCTTTCTATACATGATAAAAGATATTATTCATGAGTGATGATGATGCCAGGGTTAGTTAATATTTTCCTTCCTTGGACCAAGTACCAAATTAACTTCAGTTCTTTACACCTGCCATTTCCTCTCCCTTCCAATGGGCACTACCATGGCGCCCACAGGATTCTGCCCGGCGGCTGTCATGCCGGTAACGTTCGTTCTGTCAAAAAAAGAAATCAGGAGAGGCCATGTCGCCTCTGAAAAAAATGACTGCCGTTGACATAGGACAGTAACCAGCTGCTGATCTCCTTCAGAACCCATGGTGTTAATCACGTGCGTGTATATAATAGTCACACGATCGCATCGTTCTGTACTGTATCTACTACTTACTGATGTAAGACTGTAGCACTGGAGTAGTGTTCGTTGTCCTGCATCAGATTCAGATAAGGTTTTGGGGTGAAATTTTTGCATGTATAAAAACATTTTTGCATGTGTAAAAATATTCATCAGATCTCGTATTTTTCATGTAAGGGTGATTCGCGTATTTGCCACTGAACATAGTATTTCAACGTGGAACCCCACCTGTCAGCGAATGCCTAGGAGATGAAATTGCTACTATCAGGTAGCACCATCCTGATAGAAAAATTGTATGCCAATCCCTTTCTGCCCCATCACTCACTTGTCAGTTGTCACTATACAAAACTAATACTCCATTAAAAATGTATATTAATCATAATCGATCTCTCAACTCTGAGCTCCAACACTTGGCTTGGCTAGGGTAACAGGAAGGGGAGGACGGTACCCATTTCCGGCAAGGCCCAGCAGAGGCATGGCCGTGGTCAATAGCTACAGGCGCTAGAATCGAATCACATGCATTGCCCCCAGTGCAGTTGTCACCAGCCTTAAGGCCTCTCATTTTGGCTTAAACTTCTAGCTTCTAGCTTATTTTTTTATTATTTCTAAATTTTATATTTTTATGACTTTTTAGCTTTTTCAAACTTTTTTTACCGATTTTTTTCCGTATTCGTTTGTATTGTCTAGGCTAACATATTTTTTCGTTTTAATTTTTTTTTAAATTTAGTTACACTAAATAAGCCATCATCAGCTATAGTATAATTTCAACTATAAATCAATTTATTTCAGTCCAACCGAGTGGCACCTTAATTTTTCTTCACAGGAATCATAACACTTAGCTAGGCCACCACATCATCGGTTTTATGAAAAGTCCCTTCTTTTAGAAATTATGGATTCTTCGGATTAGCTAGGCCGCCACATCATCGGTTTTGCGAAAAAGTCCCTCTTTTTCAGAAATTATGTACATATTCTTCCGTAATTATATATGGGTCCTTATTTTAGAAAAGATCTCTATTTTTAGGAAGTCAATTTTTCGACAAAACCCCTCCTTTCCTGAGAAATACATATGGATCCTTCCGTAATTACATATAGACCCTTGCTTTTTCTAAAAAAAATATCTACTTTTCCGTAAATACGTACATGTCTTTGCTCTCCGTTTTTTGCGTACAAAGACATGCGGTGCAGCGTAGCGCACATTTCGTCCTAGTTAATCTGACGCTCGTAGCATTTGCAAATCCTGGCATCACGCAAGAATATGCATGCAAAATACATACCTGTAATGTAACTCTCTACCACATTTTCCTACTGAAATTTTCTCCAGAGTTAAAACTACATTTCTATGATCATATTGCAGCCAGCTTCCTCCTTTTTCCTTTTCACGTCCAAAGGCAGAGATACGATGATATCCAAAACAGGGGAAAAAAAACTTATGCAGATTAATTTAAGTTTACCTCAATTAGGAGAGTACCATCTTATCACTTATGCCTGGCCTGACCCACCAACACTCTTTGCAGGGCCACCATTACATTAGCCCCCGAATTACGTGGGTCAAAATACCACATTATGTGACAAATTATTTACACATGTAACATGTTAAGAGCGTTTTATAACTTCTTTTTATATAGTAATTTTGTCAATTATGTGTTAATGATTTTTTTGTAAAGATTTTTTATGTTAAATTTTTGTCATGTATTCATGATTATTCTTAATTGTTTCATATATCGGCGTGCGTATTTATAACAGTGTGCATGGGCTGAATGGGAGCACTACACAGCGCAAGAATTCAGGAAGCCAGCAGCTAGCGCGCAGGGAAAGAAAGAGATGGGAACCGGAAGATAAGGACCCGCCTTTTGGAAGCAAGCACACACAAACCAACAATGACATCACAGGGAAGAGAAGAAGAGAGAGGAGAGCCTTCTTTAAGATCACCTCCCAACCTCCCCATAGTGCAATCACCAATCCTCCTCCTCTCTCTCTCTCTGTCCCCGTCTTCTTCTCGTGGTAATTGTTGAGTTCTTTCTTTCTTTGAGTTCAGTAAGGCACACACCACTGCAGATTAAACAAGATGATGATATGACGATACCTTCAGGGTCTTGAGATTGCATTTGAGTACACTTCTGAGGCTTTCATTGGCCTAGTGCTCAATACTTAAACTAAGAACCTCGATCGTCGTTGGAGCCTGCAAGATTCGGCGGTTCTTGCTAGCCGCTTCTGACTCTTGTTCCCCGGGAGAAGAAGGTATCAAGTTCAGTCTGATCAGTTCGATTCAGTATAATTCACTTCCTTCTCTGCGATCTGATCAACTGCTGATACGTTCCTAACAGCAAAGATCCAAGAATTGAACATCACAACTTGACAATTCTTTTGTGCTGTCATTTCTGCATGCAGAGAATCAATTGTTCGTTCCATTCGGTTCCTGACATGTTCCTGAGATCAAAGGTCCAAGAGATGATTCTGAGGAGGTTGAGATCAATGAACGGCGGCGGCGGGCAGCAGAGCCACCTCCCCAGCCAGCACGCGAGCTCATCGACGGTTCCGTGCGACGTCAGTGGCAGCGGCAAGAGTAGTGCCTTGTTCGCCTCTCCGAGGCTGTTGCACTCGTCCTCTCTACCAACCTGCAGCTGTACGGGCACGGCCAAGAACCCCATGTCGGACTCCGAGTCGCCCTACTCCATGAGCCCGACCTCTGTGCTCGACGCGGCGGCGGCGGCGGCCTTCGCGTCCAGCCCCGACGCCGGCAATAAGCGCCGGCCTTGGTGCGACGGCTGCGCCGGCACGCACGGCCTCGCCGACGCGCTGGACTGCACCGACGACCAGCAGAAAAGGAGCGTTCTTGCGGGGGCGTCGCAGGCCGTCAAGGCTCAGGCGCCTCTGATCAGGTCGTGCTCCCTCGATCGCCGCGTGGAGTTCGGCGTCAAGAACAAGAGCTCATGGCTGCCGCTGCGCAGCGGCCGCGAGGAGGAGGCGCCACCGCCGGGGGAGATGGAGCCGTCGTCGGAAGACTACACGTGCGTCATCTCTCGCGGGCCGAACCCGAGGACGGTGCACATCTTCGGCGACCGTGTTGTGGAGGGCAGTGGCGTCGGGCTCGCCCCCGCAAGCACCCGGGAGAGCTCGCCGCGGCCGATAAAGTTGCCGGCGCGTGGAGCTTGAGGCTTCTTGAGCTTATGATGCATTCATAGCTTGATGATGCGTAGGTAAAGCTACTTATTGAGGGCTATTCAGTCTTGTCTCAGTGTAATAGTTGCTATATTGTATTGGTTGTTCAATCTTGATCAGATGATCAAACAGATGTTTTCTTGATCAGATGATAACATAGAAGCTTTCTTGATCAGATGATCAAAATAGATGGCTTTATTATGTCTTCAGGTTGAGCTGAAGCTGTAATAGAAGTTTTTTGCATCAATATGTTGGCACTGGAGCAAAATCTGAACCTGTAAATTAGTTGCCGAATGAACTATGAATGTGACGAATATATTAATCTCCATGACAAGCTTAACTGCTCTTGGCTGCTAAACTACCTAAGTCCTGAAAAGTTCTGATCAGAAATTCATAACATTTTCCCTTGAAGCTAGTAGCAAGCTAGGCTATAGTAGCCTAGGCTTATGCCATAAGCTGCTGCGTCTCCAATTATTGACGGTTTCTTGCCGCAGCATTACAGAAAAGAATCCAATGATTGATGTTACCTTGTGGTGAGCCCTGCCTGCACATCCAAATCAGATGATCAGCTAGCTCTGCTCGGTAGTGCGCAGTGTGCCTGCTGTCAAAACATTAGGGAAAGATGGAGGGCTAATGCGCGCTACCGAAACAGAGGAGTGGCGCAGGATTATATTGCCGGACAGAGGAAAGACGAGTAATTTACAGTACTTTAACACTCTCATATATGTGCGGACTCTCTTAGGTCTAAGACATAAAATAGAAGTGGGCTGCAAATTTTTTAATGGCGCCAATCGAGTTTTGAACCTAAGATCTCTTGGTTCTGATATCATATTAAGGGCCTGTTTTGGACTGCTCCGCTCCAGCTTTTCCAACTCTGCTCCAAACTTGTCTTGCCAAACGGGTCCAACTCCAAAAACTCTGCTCCAAGAAAAAGGTGGAGTTGAAGGCCTGCTCCACATTTTTTCTGGAGCTCTTCAAAGGGTACTCCAGAAACTGAAGTTTTCTATCTCCTCATAGAGTTGGGGGAAAATTACCCACCAATGCCATTACAGTTCCTCCGCACTGATTCGCCGATATCTTTTCCGTTTCCCACCCAACATGATTCCTCTTCTCCCACCCGCGGGTCATCGTCCTCTCCGCCCCCCTCATGACGCCCTCCCCGCCGCCCTCCTCATGACGCCTCCCTCCCCGCCTCCTCTCCGCCCCCACCCGCCGCCTCTTCTCCGCCCCCACCCGCCGCCCTCCTCTCCGCCCCCCCCGCCGCTCCTCCTCTCCGCCCCACCCGCCTCCTCCTCTCCCCCCCCGCCCGCTCCTCCTCCTGCCTCCCCCCTGCACGACGCCCGCCGCCTATTCCGCCACCACCGGCGACGTGATGACGGATCCAAGATCTGGTCATGAAGAACCCGGTTGCTCGTGGATCTACTCGGCCGTGGCCGAGAGTTGGGCTACCCCGACCCCTTCGACAGCCGCCGGCGGCCGCCTCCGGCCAGCCCCCGACCGTCCAGCTTCCAGGCGCGGCTGTCCAGCGCCCAGAGGTGGTTGCAGGTGGCCATGGGGTATCACCGGCCGCCCAGGTGGTTGCGGGTGGCCAGCGTGCACCGTCGGCGAAGAAGAAAAGGGAGGACATGGTATGTCACCTCTTCTAGAGCTTCCCTGTCATTGTTTATGTTGGATGAAAACCAATAATCAAAATCGTATCTTTGGATGGGGGTGATGTTCATGTATGATGTTCATACACACTTTAAGATATCATAGTATCTGTATGTTTTGAATTCTAGTGTTGCTCTTTACTGCATGCACTTGAGTACATAGATATTTGTATGGAAGATATATCAGTGTGTATGTACATGTTCTTGTGTTAGTGGCAATGAGCCAGGACTGGGCATGCAAATCTGCAAAGGCATGTTCTCCTTGATGCAAAGGCATGCAAATCTGCAAATGAAATGGAAGAGCATTAGATAGACTTCCAATTGGGTTTTATTGGTGATGGAAACACTGTGCAGCTATCAGATATTTAGCATATCAATCAGACATTGTATGTGCATGTTGATGTTGGCGATATGTAGCATTGCATGTTATGAATATTCAAACTAGTTTCGGTTTGACATGGTGGGATGTGGATACTTATTGCTCGCTTATTGATTTGGATCCTGCAGTGCGACTTGAAAGTAATAGTAGCAACTTTGGATACATGTTGATAATATGTCATCGTTAGATGTTTTGATGCTATTGATGCTGTGTTGTGTTAATGTATATGCAATGCATTATGGTTAGGCCCTACTTTTCCTATCAAAGGCATGTAATATTTGTTTTTCTCCTTGATGCAAATAGTATCTGTATGTTTTGAATTCTAGTGTTGCTACTGCGCTGTACAGACTTGAGTACATAGATATTTGTATGGAAGATATATCAGTGTGTATGTACATGTTCTTGTGTTAGTGGCAATGAGCCAGGACTGGGCATGCAAATCTGCAAAGGCATGTTCTTGTGTTAGTGACAATCAGTGTGTTTCTTCGACAGACGTGCTGAGAAAAACCTGCTTTCATATATGATGTTCATGTTGTGTACATACACACTTTGCAATGATTTAATTGATCCTTATATCAATATGTTGTTTAACTCCTTCATATGCCATGCTTGGGTGTTTATTATCATGGTCAGGGTGATCAAATGGATTGGACCGATGCACATGTCACACTTGCTTGTGAGTTAATGGCCGAACAAGTTAGGAAAGGCAATCGCCCAAACACCCACTTGAACTCTGTAGGTTATACCGAGGTGTCGGATAGGTTTTTCCAGATGACCGGAATCATGTTATCGAAGACACAAATAAAAAACAAGTGGGACAAGTTAAAGGTTGATTGGACTGCTTGGCAAAAATTGAAGAGGAGGCAACCTGTACAGTTGGGACAATCTGAAGGGGTCATTAGCATGGAGAATAAGTGGTGGAAGAAGATAAGAGCTGTGAGTGTATATGTCTCTAAATTTTATAATTTCTACCATTACTCGATGCACTGATGTTTGTGGTTCTTATTTTTACAGGAAATTCCCGGGAGTGGCAAGTTTAGGAAAAAGGCTATCCAAAATGAAGATTTGCTTAGGGATATGTTTAGAAACATTACAAATGAGGAAGCAGATCATTGGAATCCTATGAGTGATAATCCCATAATTCCTAATTCTCAAGACCAACCTTTGACATAGACAATGAAAATGGAGATGGAGATGATGACGTAGACACTAGAGAGGAGGAGGTCCAGAGGTGAATCCTTCCATTGTGCATGGAAATAAAAGACCTTGTGTTGCGAGAGACAAGAAAAAGAAGTCAAGCATCGCACTTGTTATTCAAGAAGCAATCACAAAGATGTCTGAATCTGCCACATCTTTTACATCAAAGAGGCAAGAGGGGTGACAGTCAAGGAAGTGATGGATCTCGTTTTGGATTGTGGTGCGGACTATGGTTCGAGATGAGCATGACATTGCCACTCGCTTATTTGTGAAGAAGGATTTTAGGAAATGTTCATGACTTTTCCTACTAGAGATTAGGTTCAATTGGCTTAGGAAGAGGCACAATGACAAGTATGGAAACTAGGAATAATTGTCTTTGGGCTAGTTGTGTGGCTCTATGTGTGCCATTTAAACTTTTTATTAAATGTTGAACTATTTGTTGTCTTTATTTATTTGGCTCTATGTATGTCTTTTATCTCTATTTATTTGGCTCTATGTATGTCCTTTATCTCTATTTATTAGGCTCTATGTATGTCCTTTATCTCTATTTATTTGACTCTATGTATGTCCTTTATCTCTATTTATTTGGCTCTATGTATGTCCTTTGTCTCTATTTGCAGATGTTTGAAACTGATAATGATAGTGATGACTCCGACAATGAGAGCATGGAATATTGGAATCTTATTATGTCTGGTGCTAAAGTTGCAGAAATATATGTTGAGTTATACCTTGACAAAAATCCACCGAGGACATCAAACCTCAGTGGTATGGGGTGGTTGCAAGAGACTTTGACGACACCGGGTGAGTGCCATTCGCAGCTTCGAATGAGCACGGAAATGTTCTATGACCTTCATGATTTGTTGGTAGGAAGGTACGGTCTAAAATCATCGCGCATATAAACACTTATGAGATGTTGGGAATTTTCTTGTTCATTTGTCTTTGAAATGAATCCAATAGAAAGGGACAAAACCGATTCAAGCACTCGGTGAAACCATTCATAGAAAATTTGATGAGGTCCTAAATTCTTTGATGGCCATGGCTAAAGATTTTATTAGACCAAAGAACCCCAACTTTCCAACTGTTCATAGGAGGATAAGAGATGACCGTAGAGCATATCCACACTTCAAAGATTGTATTGGTGCTCTTGATGGCACGCATATTAGAGTTTCTTTATCACCCGATGATCAAGTGAGATATATTGGGAAGTCGTGGATACCTACTCAAAATGTTCTAGCAATTTGTGACTTTGACATGAGGTTCACATATGTGTCGACGGGCAACCGGAGCTATGCATGACACTAGTGTGTTGTACAACGCGATAAGATTGGATGAAAAATTCTTTCCATATCCCCACAAGGTAACATGGTTATCTACATATGGTCATGTAGTTTATTGTTTGGTTAATTGTTGACAAATTCTAACTTATGTCATTTTCACATTTATAGGCAAATACTACGTTGTTGATGCGGGATATCCTAATCGTCCGGATACCTTTGCCCTTATAAGGGTGAGAGGTATCATATCTTGGGAGTGGCATAGAGGTATGGAACCAAGACTCCTAAGGAAAGGTTCAATCGCATTCACTCTTCTATCCGCAATGTTATTGAGAGATCGTTTGGAGTGCTTAAAATGAAGTGGCAAATTCTCTACAAGATGCCATCCTACCCTATGTTCAAGCAAAGATAATTGTTGTGGCGACTATGGTTCTTCACAACTTCATTCGTGAGCATGGGGTGAAGACTTGGACTTTGCTCGCTTGATCGTGATCCAAACTTTGTCCCGACAATACCCGAAGGTATAACAAATATGTAGCTCCATCAAATGGGTCTACTATGGAACCCAATGCTCCTACCATGGATGCATTCCGTGATGAGTTGGCAACCGCTATTTCTCTAGCTTGGAGCTAGAATTATGTATCGGAACACTTGCATTCGTATTCATTTTGGTTTAAACTACTTTCTAGTTATCTATGGACAATTATTTGTATTCGAATGATGGACTTTGTTAATTATCTATCATGCACGTTGCAATTTATGGGACAAAAGGATAGAATTATTTGACCAAAATATTTGTTTTTTGGTTTTCTCGAATAAATTAATTGCGATTATAATATTTTACATCATATTTCAATTGGCAACAAAAATTTCAGTTACATATGCTCATGACATCAAAACATACATCGAACATCATTCGAGGGCACATTGGACCTTTCTCGGAAACCTCACATTCTCGGGCTGGAGCTAGTCACGTGCCAAGCAGGACCACCGCTCCAGAACTCCACAGTGGAGCCGCTCCATGGTGGAGTTGGTGGGCAGAGCTGGAAAAAGCGAGCGAGCAGTCCCAAACAGGCCCTAAGTTGTATACACTAGCCAGTTTATCCAGAAGCCTAAGCTGACGAGTAGAGGTGGAAACGAGCCGAGCCGGTTCGAGCCAAGCTCGTTTATGCTCGGGTGAACAGTAGACTCGGCTCGGCTCGGCTTGTTTCAGAAACAAGCTACACACGGTTGGCTCAGCTCGGCTTGAAATGCGGCTCGAGCCGGCTCGCGAGCTAGAATCAGTGCAGGAGCGGTGAGCTCGGCGATGGCGATAGGAACAACAAGCGAAGCAATTCACAGGACACACACATGAAAATTAATTCACATGAAAACTCACAATTGACATGAAAACTAGAATTAGCGGCAGAAGATCGCTGCGATGCGATAGATAGAATGTTAAATGAACATGAAAAGTTGAAAACTGACAGTTAGAATTCACAATCACAACCTTCCCACTGAGCAGTTCACAGAATCACAACTAGAGTTCATAGCAGCAGCAGACAGTGCGTGAACAACGTAGTAGTTCACAACATCCTCACAAGTTTACAAACAGAGAAGCGGTGACAATTTCACATAATCACAACAAAGAAGGAGCACAATTTCACAATTTCACGAAATCACAATAGCAGTTTACATCGGCGAAAGCGGCCAGAGACCAGCGATTAAGCGAGAAGATATAAATAAAGCAGCGACTCATAAGCGGCGACCTCATTGTCATGTGCCACATAATGTAATAGTTAAGATTAACAGCCAAGCATAAACTATGGTACGGGCAAACACAATCTTAATAACTTGTAAACTATTGACTTGCACAATGGGAGACTAGAGCACTAGTACTAGGGATTTTAGATGAAGAAAAGAGAGCGCGTCAGTTTCACCAATGGCCGGAGCGGAGGGCGGCGCGGCCGAGGCGAAGGCGGAGCGGACGGCCGGGCGGGCGCCCAATCTGGCCGAGTGGAGGGCCGGCGGGCCGGCGGAGGTGGAGCGAACGGCGGGCGGACGCCCAGATCTGGTGGAGCGGAGGGCCGTGCAAGCACCGAGGTGGGCGGGCGGGCGGGGCGGAGCGGAGGGCGGAGCGGTGGCTAGCGGAGTGGAGCGGAGGCGGGCGCCCGATCTGGCGGAGCGGAGGGTCGGAAAGTAGAAAGTAAAAAGTAGACGGTCGGTGCGATGCGAACATTGCGAAGCCAGAAAGTAGAGGGCTCGGCCAGCGCCTCGCCTCGCGATTGGGTATTAGGTAGAGCACATGCGAGCCAAAATAAGCTCACGAGCCGGCTTGCGAGCGGCTCGAGCTTGGCTCGAATATTTTGTGAGTGTGAAGGAGGCTAGGCTCGGCTCGAATTTCGAGCTCGAGCCGCCGGCTCGGCTCGTAACGAGCTCGAGCGAGCTAGTGAGCCTCGAGCTATTTTTCCACCCCTACCGACGAGGAAAGGCGGACAGTTCACTTGTACTTCAACATCTACAATATATACGCTACTTTAATAGCCCCCTCAATCACAAATTGGTACCCAAATTGAGATTATGTCGAAGGTGCCCAAATGGTTGTCTTGTTAGTGCTTTAGATCAGTGGTCATTCGAGCTACCTACCCAATCTATATCAGAGAAAGCACTTACTAGTGTAGACTCCGACCTCTATGTCATCAAACCAATATCCTTCGTGTACTATAAATACAGAAGTTTCCTTTTAACTGCACTCCAATGCTCATTAGTTGGAGATTGCATAAATTGACAGACTTTGTTCACTATAATGCATTGTCAGGACGCATCATTGTCAAGTATTGTAGAGCACCTCAAGACCATGCAGACTTCACCAGATAACCAATCGAGGGCTTGTTCCAATGAACATGGACAGCTTCTCGTGGTAATAGGAGTGCTCATAGGATTACAAGTACTCATGTTCACTTGGCTGAGTAATTCTTCAACATATTTCTTCTATAGCAGGATCACACTGTGTCAGACTTGTACAACCTCAATACCCAAAAAGTAATGTAAAGCACCTAAGTCCTTGATGGAAAATTCTTCCTAAAACTGATACAAAAGAGCATCCAAAGTATATTATGAGGAACTCGTAATGATGAGATCATCAACATAGACAAGAATATATGTGATCATCCCTTGACAATTGAATATGAAGAGTGAAGAATCTCCTTGGATGCAGCAAAGCCAAGCTCTTGAAGCTTACAACTTAGCCATGAATACCAAGCCTGTGGTGCCTGTTTTAACCCTTAAATTGCTTTGTCTAACTTATAAATATAATCTAGGTGTTGAACATCTTTGTAGCTAAGAGGTTGATACATACGCACCTCTTTCGGTAGCTCACCATGCAAGACAACATTCTTGACATTCACTTGACGTAGTGACCAACCACAAGAAATGGCAATGGACAAAATCAAGTGAATAGTAGTGGGCTTGACGATAGGACTAAAGGAATCTTTGTAGTCTATGCCATACCTTTGTCGGAAGCCCTTACTAACTTAACAATCTTTATGACATTCAATAGTGCCATCAACTTCTTTTTGAGCTTACAGACCCATTTGAAATCAATAAGATTAATACCTTGATGAGGAGGCACCAAATGCCAACTCTTGTTTTTTAGCAAAGCATCAAATTCCTCATCTATAGCATGTTTCCAGTCCGTTTGCTGCAAAGCTTCGAGATAGGATGTAGGCTCTATGGCAAAAAATGCCTTCTTCTTGGGATCATAATGAACTGTGCCATCTGTATATACCTTCAGTTTCATAATATTGCTTTAGCCTCTAGTGTGCACACCACTTGGTTGTACTTCTATAGTTTCCTACAAAAATTTAGAACTCCCACCATAATCACAACAACAACAGGCGAATCGGTAACGTAAGTGCTATTCTCTAGTTGGTCACTTGGAGTAGCAGGTATGACAGCATTTGGAGGAGTAGAATTTGTACAAAATTGGAAGGATGAACACTTGGAATAGTGGGAAAAAGGATCGACTCGTCATGGAAAGATTTTGTCGAATGAGGAATAGTATAGATGGATCAAAAGGGAAAGATGGCTTCATCAAAATTACATCTCTGGAAATATGCATCCATCCCATTGGAATGTAACGACATTTGTAGCCCTTGTGAAGTGTGCTATATCCCAAGAAGACACAACAACGGGAATGAAATTGAAGCTTGTGAGCATTATATGGACGAAGATTGGCCAAACAACACAATCGAATACTCTAAGATTAGAGTAATTTGGCTTCTTACCAAGAAGATGCTCAAAAGGATTGAATTGGTTGATAATAGGACTTGGCAAGCGGTTAATCAAATAGCAAGCCGTGACAAATGCTTTATCCCAAAATCTGACTGTAATAGAGGAATGAGCAAGCATTGCTAGACTGACCTCTATTATTTGTCTATGCTTTCTTTCTGCTATTCCATTTGTTGTTGTTGTGTGTATGAGGATAGGAAACACGATGCTGAATTCTTACCTTTCTAAATAATGTGTTCAACCGTTGGTACTCGCCACCCCTAGCAGTTTGAACACAAAGGATAGTCTTATTGAGGAGTTGTTCAATATGTCTTTGGAATTGAAGAAAAACTGATTCTACTTCAGATTTGTGTTTTAGAAGATAGATCCAAACAAACTTGCTATAATCATCAATAAAGCTTACATAATACTTGAAGCCACCAATAGGCTTGGTAGCTGGACCCTAAAGATCAGAAAACACAAGTTATAAAGAAGAGGAGGATCTGCTTCTAGAGTTTGAGAAAGGTAACTAGTGGCTTTTGGCCACTTGACATGCATTGCAAACAGTTGCAACACTTTTATTAGGAGACCAATCTACACTATTTGACTGGAGAATTTGTTGAACGACTGAAATAGATGCATGCCTAAGGCGTCTATGTCATAGCTCAGTAGAAGGTTTTGTGGACAGCAACACCTCCTTGGATACAACCGACTTGGCTATAACAATGGGATGCAACCCACCCTCACACTTGCCTTGAAGAAGAGTTCTTCTCATTAGGCAATCCTTTACAAAGAAGGAATTAGGATGAAATTCAAAGAAGACATTGTTATCAGCAGTGAAGTGATAAACTGAAAGAAGATTTTGAGTGATATTAGGAGCATGAAGAATATTCCTAAGGCATAGGATTTTAGATGGTGTAACTAAATTTGAGTAACCAACATTGAGAATAGACAAACCTGAGCCATTGGCTGCTTGAATTTGCTCCTTCCCATTGTACTTGTCACACATGGTGAGACAATCAAGATCATTGGTGATGTGATCAGTTGCACTGGTATCACTGTACCAATTGGAGTCAATTGCATAGGAAGGGCTTGACGTAAATGCTACAATGTGATTCTCATCACTCGATATGAATGATCAAAGTGGTGATAACACTTTGCCATAACATGCCAAGCCTTGTCGCATAACTGGCACATAGGATGTGCTCCTCCTTGGTTGTTGTTTCCACCACCATTGCCACGGTACGCATTGTCACTGCCATGGTAGGAATTGTTGCTACCACCACTGCTGTAGCAGGAAATGCTCTTTCGTCTGCCACTATGACTTCTTTCGTGTGGCATGCCATGATAATCTCCTGGGTTATTGCAAGCCACATAGTTCATGAAGACACCATCACTCTAGAAGGAGTCACAACTACTATGCATTTCCAAACGCAACTCCAAACTCAATAGATGAGCATAGACATCACTCAAGGACATTGCATATGCATGGGTGGTGCTAGATGTGACCAAAGAATCATACTCAACATCTAGCCTAGCCAGAGATATGAGATGAACTCCTCATCATGTAGAGGTTGGCCAAATGAAGCCAATGTGTCAGCAAGCTCCTTCATTTTGTTGACTTACACATTGACAGATGAATATCTCCTTTTGAGATTAGAGAATTGCATTCGCACCTGCATCACCCTAGCCCTCGACTGTGAGGAGAAGAGGTGCTCCAGGGTTTGCCAAACCTCACAAGAAGTAGCGAGGAAGAGGAAGTGAGTAATCACATCACTGGATAGGGATGACAGGATTACTCCAATGACCGTTTGATCTTGTTGTAGCCATCAGACATACTTAGGATTCTGAACTTGACTAGCACCGAAGTTAGTTGTCACCAAGATCACTGGTAGGTCCGAAAATTGTTCCATTAACATACCCTCCTACAAGCTGCTGGCTTCGCAAGTATGGAAGAAATTGAGCCTTCTAGATGAGGTAGTTCTTGTGCATTAACTTGATGTTGATGAAGGAACTGAGAGAAGGCATTGGCAGCAAACCAGCCGAGACTAATGTCAGGGAGGTAGAGCTAGAAGAAGAAAGGGATGAGAAAGTCATGATACTTGTGGTCATGGCTGCTAGGATTTGATATGCTCTGATATCATGTCAAAATAGAGGGGAGAGATGAAGGGCCAATGCACGCTACTAAAACAGAGGACCAATGTAGGATTATATTATCGGACGACATTGTAGTTGAACTGAAAACAGAATTAGAGTTACAATAGGTTACAGATGACAACAAAATTTAGTTACAAGTACAATTGGACTCTCTCTAGATGAGGATTAAGCCGAGGATATCTACAATAGATACGCTACTTTAACACTTGCAATTGAATGGTGCCTCGTCGCTTTCAGGGCCCTGGATTTGGCAAACATTGTAGCTAACCCTACGTATAAGTCTTGTGTGTCAGGCTCATGCTTTCTTTGGTGTCCTTGGTGTCTGTGGCCATTTGATTTGATTTGAATATGTTATGGTCATCTCTAGGAAGGATTAGTATTTCTATTTCTTTACTAATCTTTATTCTTTTCCATGACACTAATTGAATTAATACCCGTTTTTAGTGATTATGGTATGTATAATCATGCTATCAGCTGATGTGATGGGTACTAATGAGTTTTAAAAACCTCTCCCTTGTATGGGAAGATGATTCTTAACATATTCCTGATGATTAAAGAGGATTCTGAACACCAAGGGAGGGATTCTTGAGAATTGTAGTTTCAGTTGTATTGTACAATTCATGTAATATGAAGTTAAACTACGTGTAATATGAAGTTAAACTAGTTTATTACTAGATCCTTTTAAACTAGTTTATTACTAGATTCATTTGGAGGGGTGGTGATTTGGTGATGATGTAGTTCTTTCTAGCTTAGTACTGGGGCAATAACATTGTGCCGATATGCACTAGAGTGTTGCCATGATCTTCTTCTATTGCCATATTTTTTAAGTTCATAATTCACAAGTTGTAGTTGTTTACTTGTTGTTCTAAACATTTGTTCTATACCTGTTGGGGAAGTAGCCCCCACCTAGGCTCAGTTGGCTCACCAGAGCAAAAGCCCATTATGTGTGTAATTACATGGTAGACTCGTTAATACTATGCTAAGGAAAGGGCAAGATTGTCCTTGCCACTAGAGGCCTTAAGGCGGTATTTGTGTAAATAACCTCTCCCATGGCTATAAATATAACCTTTATGGTACCGTGAAGAGGGTAGAACATTTTGAGTGTATGAAATAGATTTGAGTTAAGATTGATCACCAGTCATACTCTATACCACTCCCCTCTTTTGAGTTCTAGGCTTTGGGTACCTTGCATGGGCCTTCCAAAGCCCCTGCATCCACTGTTTAGCATGTAGCCATAATAGTTGGCACCGTCCGTGGGGAGCCATGTAGAAGCTATGAGCTAGAGTGAAGATGCTTGGGCAAGATGGCATTGAAGAAGAGGACAATGTCAAACCTAAGCAAAAAAGGAGCACCACGTCCGTGACCTCTGCCGCGAGAGCGAGGGAGCCGATGGTCGAGGGTCCCTGCCCCTATGATAGCGGTGCACCAGGATGGCCACGCCTAGGGCCGTGGTGGGTAATGAAGATGGCTCTCCAGCGGTGGCATGGGCTACGAGGTAGGTAGTATCGTGAGCGGAGAACCATGCCTCGATAGCTCTTGGCAACCTCTATTGGCCCCGACACCCTTGTTGTCACCGCACAGTGAACAAAGAGTGCCTTGGTCCTAGTGCTGGGCCCGAGCAGGGGTGGCATGGAGATAATCTACAGAACACTACAATGGGAGCTAGTAGTCCCACGGAGCCATGTGTGAAATACAAGAGGTGTGAAATCAATAGGCCCCCGTTGTTGTCACAATTGAGGTGGCCGTGGAAAGGACGAAGAGTTGGGATTCCACGGTCGATGCCCTGTAGCGCCTCTTGGTGGGTAGACCCTGAGTGCCCCCTCGGTGTGGGCTTATAGCGGTGCGCGTAGCCGGAGGACTTCAAAATGCCCACGGTGGAGCCTTACAAGGACAACACCGATCCCCATGAATTCCTACGCGTCTATGAGATGACCATCAAAGTCACGAGAGGATACAACTCAATGAAGGCAAAGAGGGTTGCGCTGTCCTAGTTCTTCACACTCGCTCCTAGCTTCGTTTACATGTGGGAGGAGGTCCGCGACAATTATACGGAGTAGGTCGACACTGACCAGCTCTTCGCAATAAAACAAACTCCAAGGGAGAAGCTATGAGAGTACTTCAAGCATTTCATGAAGGTTAGATACCTGGTAAAAGACGTTAATGAGACGACGATCATCAATGCCACCATCCATGGTCTTCGGAAGGGGCCACTCGTCGAATACAATGCCAGGAAGCCCATAAGAATGGTGGCTAAGCTCTTCGAGAAAATGAAAGAATACACGAGAGGGGAGGAGGAAGCAATAAGGTAAGAAGATGATGTTGCAGGGCCTATCACCAAAGCCAAGCTTGCCCTATGGCACCGAAGGAGGGTTCCAACTGCAAATCATGAAAGGGGCCTCGGGGCAGGTATGTGCTCAGAATGAAAGGAGGTGGCAATGAGGTCTCCACCCCCAGAGGTTGTGGTCGTGGAAGAGGAAAGGGTCATGACCGCGGAAAAGGTGAGTCTATGAGGAATGATGTCAACAGGGGTTGTGGTGCAATGTGAGATAGGTCTTGGTCGATGGACGTAGCTCCGCGGACCTCCTGTTCATCAGCTCCTTTGACCAAATGGGCATCTCTCGAAGTAGGTTTTGGCCACCCGCAGTCCTACTACAAGGCTTTGGTTGGAGTCTGGTTAGCACCCTAGGCTAGGTAGCGCTCGAAGTAGCCTTTGGCTAGGGTGAGTAAAGTAGAATGGAAGTATCAATTTCGATGTTGTGGACCTCCTATATTCGTACAACGCCATATTGGGAAGGCCACCCTTAATGCGTTCGGCGGTCCCACAACATAACTATTTGTGCATAAAGCTCAGGCTCTAGAGGGGTTATCATGGTAATCGACAACTAGGACCTTGCAAGGCAAATCAAAGTGGGCATGTGGAGCCCACTCTGGAAGGTGCACATAGTAAGCGAAGGGCTTGCCCCACCCTCAGTAATGCCCCCTCCATGTGCACCAGGATGGACACCGAAACTAAGGCTGGGCGGTGAGGTGAGGTGAAAAGAATACCGCTCAACAGCAACGACCCCTCTAGACAGGTCTTGGTGGGGGTGGTCTGGCCCTAGAGGCAGAGTAAAGCCCGCTGGAGGTCCTTCGGAAGAATGTGAACATCTTCGCGTGGTCCCCTGCCAATATTACACGAGTTGATCAGTCTGTTATTGAGCACAAGTTGGCGGTGTGCCCTGAGGCAAAGCCCGTCAAACAAAGAATGCGAAGGATGTCCCTTGATAGGTGAGGACACTAAGGCGGAGGTGGCCAAGTTGATCACCTTTGGCATCATCCGGGAGGTGGTCCATCCTGAGTGGCTCACCAACCTAGTGATGGCAAGAAGATAAATGGAAGCTAGAGCATGCGCATCAACTCACCACCTTTAACAAGGCATGCCCCAAAGACAATTAACCCCTACAACACATTAATCAATTGGTGGACGCCACGACTAGGTGTGAGATGATGAACTTCCTTGACACATATTTCGGAAATCATTATATCCACATGGCCAAAGAAGACAAGGACAAAACCAGCTTCTTAGTCCCCGGTGGGACATATTGCTTCATCAAGATGCCCTTCAGGATAAAGAACATCAAGGCTACTTTCACCAAGCTCATCACATTGGTCCTCATGTCTCAGCTAGGTTAGAATATCAAGGCCTATATGGACGACGTGGTCATCAAAAGTAGGTGTGCGGTATAAAGCTCAACCCAGAGAAGTGCATCTTTAGATTTTGGGCCAGCAAGTTACTTGGCTTCCTGGTGTCCAGTAGGGACATCAAGGCTAACCCTAACAAAATCGATGCCATATGATCTATAGAAGCCCCTAAGACTACCAGGGAGGTTCGGAGGCTGGCAAGACACCTTGTTGCTCTCAACCACTTCCTGTCAAGGGCTACGAAGTGGGTGCTCCCTTTTTCAGAACCCTTCACAGCTTCGACGACTTTCAGTGGACCGACGAGTGCACATAGGCCTTCCAAAACCTAAAGGAATACCTCACGAACCTCCCCAAGCTCGCATGTCCAGCCTAGAGGCTAAACTTCTACTGTATTTGGCAACAACCCCACAGGCCATCAGCATGGTCCTGGTGCTGACGGAGGGGTACGCACAATGCCAGTCTATTATATCTCTAAAGCCCTACAAGGAGATAAGATGCAATACACGAAGCTGGAGAAACTAGCCTACACCGTACTAATGGCTTTGCATAAGCTGAGGCACTATTTTCTAGCATACAAGATCACTATGCCATCATCTTTCCCCAACGAAATGCTACGGAACAAAGAGTCCATAAGTCAGATCAGCAAATAGGCAACTGAGTTGGCACCCTTCTCCATCACTTACATCGCTCGCACCACAACAAAGTCACATATCATGGCGAACTTCATTGCAGAATGGACCCCCACATGCCAGCCATGTTATGAACCACCCCTAGAGCCAGTGTGGGCGTTGCACACTCATGGAGCATGGTGTGCAGTTGGGGAAGGGGCAGGGGTCATTGTCGTAACCCTCGAGGACATAAGGCTAGTGTACACAACATGCCTCAGTTTCCAATCACCAACAACATGGTAGAATACGAGGCCTTGCTGTTCAGCCGTCGCAAAAGTGAAGGTACTCATAGTCAGAAGGGTTCTCGTGCATAGCGACTCATGGTTGATCATTGGCCACATTGACAAATCATATCATGCCAAAGATCCTAACCTCACAAGTTACTTAGCCATGGTCAGGGCCATAGAATGACATTTCTTGGGAGTCACTATCAAATCAATATGGAGAGCTGATAATACGGAGGTAGACACCCTGGCAAAAGTGGCCAGCCAAGGGTGTAACCCCCCTCTGGCATATTCTTCAAAGTCTCACATCTGTCGCCATTCCGTTGGAGAAGTCGGACCCACTAAAGGTCTTACATATTGTTCAGGTGAACGACTGGAAGTAGCCCATCATCACCTTCCTTCAAGGGATTGAGGAACCTAATGACCCACAGGAGCTCCAGTGACTCACACATTGAGCAAAGACCTTCGATATGGTGGATGGTGTGCTCTACAAATAGGGTGTATGCACCCCACTATTATGATGCCTGTCACACTGCGAAGGCCAAGAACTCCTCACTAAAATTTATCATGGCCTCTATGGTTCGCACCTGGCCTTGTGTGCCCTCGTAGGGAAGGCTTTCTACCAAGGCTTCTACTGGCTCATGGCTGCCTCAAATGTAAGGGAATCATTCAAATGCTACCAAGGGTGTCAGTGGATAAGGAGGTTCACCCACGCGCCACCGACCCCCTCCAACCGATACATCGGTGTGGAAATTGGTGCATTGGGGCTCGACATCATAAGTCCACTCCCCCGAATTTTTCGTGACCTCCGATTCATCATTGTGGCCTACGACTACTTCTCAAAGTGGATTGAGGCAATGTCTCTCTCTAGAATCACATCCATGACAGCACAGAAGTTCCTCTAGCAAAACATCATATGCTGCTTCCGGGTGCCTAGAGAAGTCACGATAGACAACAGCTTGCAATTTGATGCGGTGGCCTTTCAGACCTTTTGTGAATGCATGTGCATCAAGATATGCTACGCCTCCGTGGGCCACATGCAATCAAATGACATCATCGAACATGCCAATGACACCATCTCGGATGGAGTAAAGAAGCGTTTGATTGGCCTTCTGAAAGGTAAGTGGTCAAAGGAGTTGTCCAAAGTCCTCTAGTCCATGCACACCACGACCACGTGCCCTACCAGCTTGACCCCATTTAGATTGCTCTTCAGAGACGAAGCCATGATGCTTGAAGATCTCAAGGCAAAGTCCCATTGTGTGCTAGTGGAGGCACCACTAGAGGAACACCAGCTGTCACTAGACCTCATGGACAAAACTCGGGTCTAGGCAGGCATAAACATCACCAAGTACCTTCAAATGACTGTGGCTTCCTACAACAAGAAGGTTAGGCTGAGGAAACTCACAGTCGGGGACCTCGTCCAAAAGCTCTCCACACCAGCACATCAGGGAAGCTAGAGTCAAAGTGGAAGGGGCCCTACATAGTGACGACTTTCTTCAGAGTAGGCTCGTACCACCTCTCCACCCTCTAAGGTGAGCCACTCAAGCATACTTGGAATGTGACCATCTAAGGAGGTATTTATACACTTCCCTTGAAAATTAGCCGTTGGAGAAAGGGAAGGGTAAGAATCAACCCGAGACCCGGTAGTACCACCAACATATGGCTAGCATACTGCAGTCAACCCAACATCTATAAACTAGCAGTTAGCAGAGATACTGGTTAGACTGCCCACACTGGGACTGGTTAGATCGCCAGGTTTGGTCAGACCGCAAATGTACCGATCAGACCGCTAGAAAAACGATCACCCTCTGGGAAAATGTACCATGAGAAGAACGGAAGTACCGTAGAGCAGTCACACCGCTACATACACGCTAGTCTGACCACCGGGCTGTTTGACCGCCATGTGCAGGCCGGTTAGACCGCCCCAATCACACCAGTCAGACTCCCTCTTGGCCCGAGTGAAAACACCGAGGCCGGTCTGACCGCTTATACCAAGCCAGTCAGACTGCCACCTTGAGGGCAGGCTTTGGAGATTTGAAGACACTGCATATATCTCAACCACTTTGCACAACAACTTTGCAAATTGTAATGTTATGCATTTAAGATCAATATGTGACTCCCAACAAATCAAGGAATATGTCCGCAAACTTGTTTTGGAATCACATTACCGGAAAGATGACATGGACTTGAATCAATTTCAAAACACCCCTTCAAGCACAAGTCACATGTAACAACGATTTTTACATGAGCTTCTATTATTTGAGAGACACACCCCAAATATTAGCATCATGCCTCAAGGAGAGGAAATAACATAGAGTTCAACATGTTGCAAAACATATTCGCAAACATCTAGTCACATGTCATAAAGGACTTATGCATAGGTACAACATTTTCAAAACATATTCAAAAATATTAGCATCATGCCATGGAGAGAGCTAGAGCAATCGATCTATCAACACATGATACGTTCAAACTACTAGTCGCGACCCCTCTTAATAATACGGCATCCTATACTAGCAACCTGGTCTTCTAACCAAACACCAAGACCAGGAACACATTCTTAGTCCTAATTAGTCATACACTTACCTTGCACATCCACTTGAAGCTTGACAATATACATTTCAACTTCAAGTTTTGGGTCATGACTTAACTCATCAATGCATGAAGTCTTAATGATGATCAACCACATGAACCCATCTCAAGTCATCCGTCACTGTGAGACTTAACTTGTTCATTTTTCTTAGTGAAACTATTAATCCCACAATTCGATTGTTGTTAATTACCAAAACATATCATTAACTCATAATGACGGGTCTAGATCCTTCACACAACACGGCCTGTCTAGACTGACAGGCTAAGTGGTTTATGCCTAAATGGGTCGTGCCGTAACGAGCCATGCAACGCATTTGGCCACCATTAATTTTGTGCTGGTTGGTCATCATTCACCAATAATTAATTAAAGTGTTTTCTAGTAAACAGTTTGTATGATCAATTTAATTAAGTCAAGTAAAATTCAAAAGTTCGAAATTTCTCGATTTAGTATGTGAACTTGAAGCAAGTCTCAATCAGTATCAAACAAAGTCGTCCATTGACTCAGGGCCATTTCAGACATTTCCTCACTTAGAACAGCCAGACAGTCTACCTAAAAGACAGGCTACTAAATACCAAACCTCTTCAACCTAGCCATATAGGGTATGTTCTTTTTGGCTGAAGTTTATGGCTTTTGACTGTGACTTGTAACTTTTGGACTGTTCGTACGAGAGATTTCAGAGTAACAGAAACTCATGTGCGATTTTTGCTGATATAAATGAAATCGGTACAATATGTACTACAATTAACTAGTAAATATTATCTTAAAAAGATATTTCATTTAAAAGTTAGTTACTATAGAAAAGTCAAAATCTGAAAAGAAACAGGACCATAGTCTTTCAGCCATATAGTCCAGCAGGAAGCTGTTTTTCAGAAAAGCTACCGCCATGCCAAACTGGCCCGAGTTGGACTTGGACTCGTGTTGGATAGTTCGGGCCCGGCCCGAGACGTGTTGGACTTGGACTCGCGGATTCGAAACTTCGAAACCCACTGATAGCTTAAATGGGCCTATGTAAATTGGGCCTAGAAGGGAATGGAATATTCCGGCCTTGGCGACCACGCGAGCTTTTAATCCCTCCGCTTCCTCCACCGCCTAGCTTCCCGGCGAAAGCCAAGGCCACCTCCTCCACCCCCACCCGGCGTGCTTCGCACGTAATCGCGTTGTTGCTTTCCTCCCCTGCATCACCGGGCTGGTGGTGGTGCCTAGCCGTGGCCATCACCGCCCTCTGAGTTGTGCCACCGAGGGAAGAAAGGAAGTGTACGGCGCAATGGCGGTTGCCGCGCTCCTGCGCCGGAGGGCGCTTTCGTCGTCCATTGCGCTCTCTTCGTGCCGTCATGGTTAGTTCTTGTTTTCCTTGATACGCTGTTGGATTCATGGGCGTCCTGTGTTGTGTGGTCCGTGGTGGTTGATCGGTTCTTGTTGTTGGGGTGCACGGTATGTGTTCGGTGGAATGCCAAAACCAGACGCGCGCTCTGCGACCATTCTTGATCAAGGAAACAGTGGTATCAGCGATTAGCATCCATTTGCAGGTCATGTAGTAGTTTTATGCTGTGTGTTTGATTGGAGAAGGGGCAATCAAGAGAAGGATGTTGTTCTGATGAATAGAGCACAGCTATGGAGAAATTTACCTTGTTGGGTAACATGACCTTTTGATCTTACTATTGAACACAGTGAGACAATTTCTATTTGGGGTGGACATGTCATCAAAGGAAGCAATATTAATGTAGCGTGATTATGTGATGTTGGATGCTATTTTGTACAACTCTGCCATGCGCTTTTTTCATTCTCTGGGTACTAAACTTTATTTCGGTGTCAAAAACTTTGGTTGGTTTGTCCATTGTACATTTGTTATGCATTCAGATTTGCTAAGAACTTTTGTCTAACACGGTGCATACTCCTTACAGATGTTTATGTTCACTCCCTTCTCTCCAATTATGATCTATATTCCTTGGCCAATTCTACCAATTTGAGATTCTGGAGGGATTACCACAACTCTGGGAAGTTTGATCTGACTGATATGACGTAAGAATCCATTTAACTCCCCTTCCTTTATGCAACATCCAAGTTTTCTCTACATAGTCTTGTTTGGGTGTATAAATTTGTGCATTTTGTACCATATCTTCAAGCGAATCTGTTTTTTGACTTTTGAAAACAATCTTCCAGTGTCAGATGCTGGTATCCAACATTATTCATCTAACCAATGTAAATACCAAAAATAAGTAACATATTATTGTAGCATGAAATATGACAACTGGTGACACAATAGTGCTGCACATGATATTTTAGTTTCGTTAAATTTGCCTAAGCATTTATCATACTGAAGTGTAATGTAAGTCTTCAAGATTAATTTATATGCCAAGATATAGTGTAGAGAACTGTATATTCTCATTTGCTGTCCTATAAAGAATTGAATTTTAGTTCTGTGATATCTTGAATAACAGCCATCCTCATATGTGGTACCCGAATGCCCGAGAAAAGAAACGAAATGTATTTTTACATGTCGGTCCTACAAACAGTGGGAAAACACATAATGCTCTCAAGCGACTAGAAGCGAGCTCTTCAGGTAGTATTTTGATCTACTCAGTGAAACTGAAAGAACATACGGTTACAGTGACTGCTCTAAATTCTCATCAAATACTGTAGGGGTGTACTGTGGACCTCTGAGATTGTTAGCATGGGAGGTAGCAAAAAGATTAAATAAAGCTAACGTCCCTTGTAACTTGATTACGGGACAAGAAAGAGAAAAATTGATGGTGCAAAGCATAGCTCAGTGACAGTTGAGATAGCTGATGTGACAACTGAGTATCAATGTGCTGTAATTGATGAAATTCAGGTACGTGAAGTAACTCGCATTTTGTAAACCCGCTAGGGAGATGTATATTCATATTACAAATAGGAATGTACAGGATTATGAAGCTATTTCTTGGACTAAATCATCCAACCAACCATATTTCCACTGCCTATTAAGTGTTGTTTGGAATATTCCTCATCATTCTCATCTTATTTGCTTCTATGTAATAGATGGTTGGCTGTAGAACAAGAGGTTTTTCATTCACACGTGCACTTCTGGGGCTTTGTTCAGATGAGCTTCATGTTTGTGGTGATCCAGCTGCTGTTCCTCTTATTCAGCGAATACTTGAAGCTACTGGTGATGTGGTTACGGTAATTTAATTTAAACTTACCTAATGCGTACTGAATACCGATATACTTTGTACTTTCTGCTCCACATATGGTAGTTGTCAAATCGAAGTGTATTTATGGTTGCCAATTGTGTTGCTCTGCCAGGATATTACAGTAGTTATGAAATTGGATTTGTTGACATGGACAGGTAAGGGAGTACAGACAATGTAGTTACTCAGTATAGGATGAAACATTAGTAACTATCACATCTCATGTTTTCAAATGCTCTCCCCTTTAACTTAAGACAGACTATGATCTTCTGAACTTATCATATATGCCTTTCATACACAATTTCATAGGAAACCAGCAGTCTATCTTAGGCCCTTGTCCAAGTTATGCTTTGTGTCCTGCTACTCAATTTATGCCTTGCCACATACCAATTCTAGGCTCATGCCCAAAATTTAGGTTGCAAGTGTAGTAAGTAGTAACACTACTTTTGGACCTCCACATGAGAATTACGGGTGGTCATATGCATCTCTTTTGTTGGTGATATGATGCTGTTTTGTACTTGCAGAGAATACTCCAAGTGAACTTGAGAAACTTCAAACTTGTCCTGCCCATTGCGCTGCATAATATTTATTTTTGATGTTAATACCACTGAAGTACTGATTCAAACATCTAGACAACATGATGTCGTATAGAAAATATGCTAACCTACTGGTTCTATGTTGCCGACCAGGTTCAATATTATGAGAGACTATCTCCTTTGGTTCCTCTGAAGTCCACACTTGGGTCTTTCTCTAACATCAAGGCAGGGGATTGCATGGTAACGTTCTCACGATCTCAGATATATAAGCTCAAGGTTGGTATTCTACAAGCGACTGTTGCAGCAATGCTTCATTTTTTTGTAAGATATCGTAAATAGTATTTATCTGATTTATTTTACACATCTAAAAGAGTAAAGTAGATGCTTTCTGCGACAAAGTTTCATGTTAATTATTGCGAAAAAGAGCAAAATCTTGAATGTCAACTTTGTTAGGCCTATCATAACAACTTGATCTCAACACATATAAATTTGGAAATGATCTAAATCTCACATTCAAGTATGACAAAAAAATTCTTTGAATCTAGAGCTGCTTGGCACTCTTCTCAATTTCAACACTGCACTTTTTAAAATCTCCTGGTAAAAAGGAAATGCACTTATTTGACTTAGAAAATATTTTCTCAACTTTTTCTGGCTATGTACTAAAACTTCATGAGATCTGATCTTGATTTATGGTATTATGCTCAATGAAGGAACAAGAGAACCTCTGGTACCAAAATGATGAAAAGGACAAAAAAAAAACTTGTACATGATCAGATACCCACAAAATTGATAGAAGCCTTGGCAGTTTTTGTACGAAGAACATGTTCTACGCGCGCGGCATAGAATTTCAACTGTTTACACTTCAAAGAAGTGCTTTATAGGACTTGCAGATGTCAAGGGCAGACAAATTATTTTATCAAACCACATTTTGTTATTCGTATTTGCTTAAAATCAAATCTCCAAACATGGAGAAGATCTGACCATTGAAATAGCCTAAATAAAATATCAAACACTTTAAGTTGGGGACCCTGTAAAGCTGTGAAAGCAATGCAACAATGTAAGAATAGCACAACATTTGCACCCTGTAATAGGGAGAATTGTGTTGTAATTGTGTTATGTTGTGAACTTGAGATAGCTGGTGTATTTATATGACAGGATATATATAGTCCAATTGATAGCAGCCGAGCTATTTTTCATAAATTTGATCTGTGGAAACCTGTTTTTGTAATTAGCAACCATCGAGGCATCCTTGGTCTTCTTTTGCTTTTCATAGTACTCACTGATTGAATACTCCAAATAAATTGAAGCAGTGAAACTCAAAATGCAAACCCATGGTCATCTCGAAAATATGAACCAAATAAGCCAAGGGACAATCCAATGTACAGGGATTGGGGTCCAGTGACCCCAACGCTGCCTAGCCTAACCCAGGAAAAAGTTGATGCTCGTAGTGACATTACTACTTACCATTGTTAGTTTATACCCATAATGTATGTGACCCCAACAACTTTGCCCCCTAGACCCACCCCTGAATTGAGCGGCTATGTATCCAAATACATGGCACTGTTTTTTTTAATATTATATGACACTGATAGCAAGCATACCTCAACTTGTTTGGGACAAAAGGCTTTGTTGTTGTTGTTGTATGACACTGATAGCAAATGCAATGTAGCAATGCATCCTTCTGTTGATCTACAGACTACAGAATGCTATATATGATTGTTAAGTTTCAGCTACCTTTTTATATTGCAAATTTTCATGCATACAGAAAAGAATTCAATTGGAGGAAAGCACCTTTGTTCTGTAGTCTATGGCTCATTGCCACCAGAAACTCGAACGAAACAGGTAATTTCTTTACAATATTTGCTACCATACAATTATAGCATATGCCTCATTTTCATGTGTCTTTAGGTCCCCATCTAAATATAAGTAAAGTGAAACACCACACCTTCCATTTGAACATATTGCAATGCATATCAGCATATGTAATTTGTTAGCCTAATACTTAATATATACTGTACAATGTCATCCAGCTGAAATTTGATTAACAAAATTAATGTGTTCTGTGGAAACTGAGTCAGACAACCATCTGAATAATGAAACAATTTTTACAATGACAAAGTCCACAATGTCAATGCTGCTTTATATGCTAATGAGTTGAGCATACTGTTCAATGTTCGGGAGATGGACTTTCAGTTACCTATTTTGTTGATTCGTACCTGCTATTGATAAATGGATTTAAAGGAACACAACCAAACACCTTTATGTTTGTTTATATAATTAATGCTACACGCTCACAGTTTTTAGCAAGAATTTGTAGAGATTACCAGTTATGGTTGTAGGCATAAAAAAAACTTTTTGGCATGTCATGCTTTATTATCAATGTATTTGTTAATCTGTTCCCTAAGATTGCAGGCGACATTGTTCAATGATGAAACCAGTGACCTTAATGTGCTAGTGGCTAGTGATGCTATTGGAATGGGTCTTAATCTGAACATTTCTAGAATTATTTTCTCTACACTGAAGAAGTTTGATGGCATATGCACCAGGGAACTAACTGTGGCTGAGATCAAACAGATTGCTGGTATTAGATTTGCTTCTTAATGATTTTACCTCTGTCAGTTTTCGTTTTTATTTTTTTCCCTTGTTGCACAGGCGCGTGAGCTGTGGATTGAGCACATTCTGCATGTTTCGTACTGTCTTCTATTTTTAGGCAGGGCTGGGAGATATGGGTCTAAATTCCCAGTTGGCGAAGTGACATGTCTAGATGATGAAGATCTCCCATTAATACACTCATCACTGAAATCACCTTCCCCCATTATAGAGGTGCTTACCAATTACTGTGCAATATATTGATTTCCAGCACTTGTTATATGATGAAAACTGCAAGAAGTTCTGTATAATTTATAGCTGAGTAACGATAACGACAAATACTGACATTGCATTATCTGCAGCGTGCTGGCCTTTTCCCCACATTCGATTTATTGTCTCTGTATTCACGATTGCATGGAACTGACTTTTTTCACCCTATACTGGTAAGCTAAACAAACCATCTTTCTTGGTATTATATATGGTAAATGCCTCAATGTAAGCACATAGCAACTTGATACTTTTATAACATGTGAACGGCAATAGCAAAGTTAAATGTTATACTACATAAACAATTTAATGATGATATCCTTTTGGTTGTGTTAGTTTGGATGGCATCATGGCACAGTGAGTTACTCTGCTATTGTTGTATAGATATCGGAATTTTCTAGCACTGTAGCTGCCCAATAGTTGTTCTGTTGTTGGTTCAATCAATTATGTCCTGATAACTTCTGCAGTGGCATGAATTGAATTGCCCCTACAATAATTTGGCTATATTTTGAGGTATCCTGTTTTTGTTTAGACTTCAGCTTGACATTGCTTGTTCCCAACAATTAAATAGTAGACTTTGTCCCCTCTATCTACCTCTTGTTCAATAACTTGTTATCTTCTTCTTTCCCATTAACTGTATGTCAATGCATTCTGTCTAGTTACAGCTATTTCGAATGGTCAGGAAATGTGTGTTACTTTTCTTTTTGTTCTACTGCAGGAACGTTTCTTAGAGAATGCCAAACTATCCTCAGACTATTTTATCGCTGATTGTGAAGATACGCTGGTATTTTTTTCCCTCAAAAGCACATTTTTCTATGTTTGGTCAAATCTTCTATAAGGGACATGCTAGAAAATTAAAACAGGATCACCTGGTTAGAAAAGCCTGACTCCCTGCTTAAAAAAACAACAACGTAGCATTATATTTAAATTTACAATAATAGTAAACTTTACCAGGTAGATTATGTTTTCTGTTGAGTTGCAGATTCAGGTAGATTATGTTTTGTTAATTAACATTTCTTCCTCGCACTGTTAACAGAAAATTGCTGCTATTGTCGATGAGTTACCTCTTGGGTTGTATGATAAATACCTCTTTTGTCTCAGGTGATCTGTAATACTATGATACTAGACCAACCTATTCTTTTGTATATCTTATTCTTTTGTCTTGCTCCACATCTGTTAATGTCAATTATCTGACCACTTTCTGACGCTTCATATTGCAGTCCAGTGGACATGCGTGATGATATATCTACTCAAGGATTAATTCAGGCAAGCATTTCTATCCTACTATTCTTCGTTTCAATGTTTGTGTGGAATTAGGAAACGATACACTAATTTCTTTGAGATGCAGTTTGCAGAAAATTATGCAAAGAAAGGCACTGTTCGACTTAAAGAAATATTTACACCTGGAACACTCCGAGTGCCTAAATCGCACAATCAACTCAAGGAGCTTGAATCAGTTCACAAGGTTAATGTACCTTTTGTTTCTCCAGTACAAACTCTGTTTTGTCAGTCAATACTACTGTATTTCTTGTCAAGGTCTTCTGAACACAAATTCCTTTGTTCTTTTTGTTTATATTATGAAAAGGCAGTTAACACGCGTGTGCACATTATCTATTCCTTTGTAACAGCAGTTCTCAATATATTCTACATTCATATAAAATTTCAAGTTCAAATCAATCTATGATTTGAGGGGGGAAAAAGAAATACTGGCAAAGACAGACTATCCACAGAAGAAAAAAACACTCTGTTTCTCCTAGCACAGTTTGAATTTGATATTGAAATTTTAAGGATGATACAACACTCATGCAAGCATGGTACCTTATGTATACAGGCCTCTGGTGTGATAGAATGAGATCTTACGTTTTTCTCGAACACGCAGGAGAGCTGCGTATCATTGTATTAAGAAGGAATAAAAAGGCTCAAACAGAAGAGCTTTACAAACTCACAAACACACACTCACCCACCACGAAAATTCTAAGAGACTAGCCTAAGAAACAGAAACAAGAACGACCACAACGGAGGATCTAACCCAAGATCCGAGGCGGGCGGTCGGTAGGAGATACCCTTAGCAAGCCCATACCCCAAATCCTCATCTCCTCATTGACAAAAGACACGAGGGTCCTAACTTCCCAAGACTGACCCATCAAAGACGTAGCGATTGCGAAGGTTCCAAAGAGACCAAGCCCCCAAAATGATGATGGAGTTGAGGCCTTGCCGGACCTGGCCATGGACTGCGCTGTGAGATCTAGACCACCAATCTTCAAAGGAAAGCTCTCCCGGCTGAGGGGAAAGGTTTTGTAATCTGACCTTTTGGAGCATGTCAAACCAAAATTGGCGGGCAAACACACATGAGATCAAGAGGTGGTTAATGGTTTCCTCCTCTTGGTCACAAAGAAGGCATGGGGGTGTTGCGGTCCCGGCGTGCAGACGATCCATGATCCGGCATTTATCATGCGCACCACCATAAAAAGCGACATTTATTTGGGGCCCAAGATCTCCAATTCGCTCCGGGGGCTAAACTCAATGCCTCCCTGAAAAAAGCCTTCATAAGCTGATTTTGCTGAATAAATTCCATTGGCAGTGAAGCGCCAAATGTGTTTATCTTCTAAAGCGGGCTGCAGCTCCACCTGAGAGAGGATATCCCAGAGATTCAAAAAATCAACAATGGCTCTGACCGGCAATGCTCCTCCCAAATCCGCAATCCAGTTGTGCCCCGTGAGTGCCTCCCTCACCGTGCGCTTATTGGCAAGTCTCTTGGGAACCAAAGCAAAAAGGCAGGGAGCGAGATCAGCGATCCTTTTCCCATGGATCCATCTATCTGTCCCGGAAGAGGGTGCGAACTCCATTCTGAGCCTCGGTGTAAGTTGCCATAGAGAGAAGGACCGAACACGGTGGTGAACTGGATCGGAAGAGGGCCCAAGATCATCGGGATCAACCTTCGAAGCCAAAGCCATCTCATTCTAAGGGCCTATCCCATGCGCTAGAGGTCGAGATCCGAGACCCCAGATGAAAAGGCGGCAAGTTTTGTCCCAAGCCACCAGACAATGTCCTCCCTTAGTTTCTTTTCTGCCTCTCCACAGAAAACTTCTACGGATTTTGTCTATTTCTTTAATCGCCTTGGGGAGGTCAAGCGCCATGGCCAAGTAGACCACCATAGAGGTTAACACAAATTGAACCAAGGTTTTCCGCCCGCCCTTGTTAGCGACTCGGCTTTCCAACCCGGAAGACGATCTGCAATCTTATCAATAATAGGCTGAACTTCAGCTCTTGTTAGCTTCCGAAGGGAGAGGGGCACACCAAGATACTTGCAAGGAAAATTCATCACTTCGCAGGGAAGATGCTCATTGACTATCTCAATCTCTGTCTCAGAGCAGTGGATGGGGAAAATGTTGCTCTTTTGCATATTGATTTTGAGGCCGGAAGCTTCCCCAAACAAACGAATGAGACCCATAGTGACTTCCAAATCCATGGCGTTTGGTTTAAGAAAGATGACTACATCATCGGCATAGAGGGAAATCCGGTGTTGCAAGGCTCGAGAAGAGAGGGGCTGAAGGAGACCCTCTCTAGAGGCCTTAGAAAACAGGTGGCTTAAGATGTCCATGACAAGAATGAAGAGCATTGGGGAGAGGGGATCTCCTTGCCTCAATCCACGCTTATGAAGGATGATCTCCCCGGGAATCCCATTGAGCAAGACTTGCGAAGAAGAAGTGCCCAGCAGCCCACAAACCATGTTGCACCAATTGGAGCCAAAACCCATGTTTCTCATAACCTCAAGTATGAAAGACCACGAAACTGAATCAAAAGCTTTTGTGATGTCTAGCTTGAGAAGTAAACAGGGCTGCCGTTGATGATGAAGAAACCTTGCCAACTGCTGCACCAAACATGAAGTTGTCCTGAATAAATCGCCCTTTTATGAAGGCACTCTGATTTGAAGATACCAACTGGTGGAGCCGGACAGCAAGTCTATTGGCAAGGATTTTGGTGACTAATTTGGCAAAGCTGTGAACCAAGCTAATGGGTCGAAAATCCTTGACGTGCAAAGCCTCAACTTTCTTTGGAATTAAAGTGATGTAGGCTGAATTGAGCAAACCAAGATTCCCAAAATTTCTACTCCAAACTGCTGAAAGGGCTGCCATAAGATCAGATTTCAAAGTTGGCCAACAAGCTTTATAAAAACGACCTGTGAACCCATCGGGTCCAGGCGCTTTATCCATAGGAAGCTGACAGATGGTTTTCCAAACCTCATCCTCAGAGAAAGGGGCCTCAAGAGCTGCAAGATCATGAGACATGAGGTCCATGTCCTCAAGATTGATGGTGTGCTCTCTATCTAGACTTAACCCAAGGAGGTTATTGTAAAACTCAAACACAGCCCGCTCCTTTTCATCATGGTAGTAAGCATCGCTCTTCATTAACAAGTGCGGGAATGAAATTTTTCTGCTTGCGGTGTCTAGCAACCGCATGGAAGAGTCCCGTATTTGCGTCCCCCTCTTGCAGCCAGCCAATTCTCGAGCGGCTTCTAGCAATAGTGCGAGAGATAGAGGATAATGCTAGGGAGTGTTTCATCAGGTTGCATCGCAGCCAGTCCTCCTCTCCTGATAAGATCCGAAAATCCTGAGCAATCTCCAGCTGGTGAAGCACTTCTCTATCAAGACTAAGCTGCAATTTAACTAGACCAACTCTTTTTTGACTCCAACTTTGAAGAGCTCTGGCAGTTGCTTTGAACTTCTTGTCTAAACAAGCAAAGGGGCAGCGGGTCACAACAACAGAGGCCCAAGCATGTGCAACAGTGTCATGAAAGCCTTCCACTTTGGTCCAAAAGGATTCAAAGTGGAATCTCAATTTGCCCGCCTTCATCATGCAAACCCAAAGGGAGAGGCGTTGATCGAACCATCTGTCAAGCACTTTGAAGCGAGAATGGGGAAAGGACTCCCAATCCAAAGAGCACTGACTCTATCCACTGACACGGGTTGGGATTCATGACCATTAGACCAAGTGAATTTCCGTCCATCGAGAGGAGATCAATCAAGGCGGATCATTGATAAGACATCGAATCTTCCCATCATTGCCCTATTCAACAGCCTGTTGTTCTTATCCTCCTGCTTATAGATGATATTGTAATCCCCCAATATCATCCAAGGACCTTGACAAGTCCCACGGATATCTCTTAATTCCTGCAGGAAGTTGATTTTTGCATCATTAGATTGCGGACCGTACACGCATGTCAACCACCATGACTAGCCTCCGCTTGGGCAAAATTTCACCGAGACACTGTAGGAGTCAAATCTGAGATCTCCGTGCGGACCAAGGCCATGCCTCAAGCCACTAGAATTCCACCAGAAGCGCCAACTGAAGGCAAAGAGATGAAGTTGTCAAAATCGAACCTAGCGGGAGAGGACCGACCACAGGAGGTAAAACCCATTTTCGTTTCTGCAGACGAGACCACATCCACCCGAGCCGAAGCTACCAGAGTGCGAACAACATCTTGCCTTGGTTTAGAATTGAGCCCTCGGACGTTCCAGCACAGAATATTGGAAGGATTCATTGGAAAACAGCGAAGGGCGACCAAAGGACTGAGAATCAATTCAGACTGACCTCCTCTGCCGATGACGTCCAGCCGAAGAGGGCAGCTAACGCCTGGACATTCGAAGCTGAAAGAGGCTGTGAGAAGAGCTTGCTGTAGTCCTCTAGCGCTTGCGGATGGAGTTCTTCTCGATCGTTGCTGATGTTCAGAGCTTGCATCACTTGTAATTTGGCACGGCTGGCAGTCACCACGGCCGGAGGATCAGCTCCAACTCCGGCAATGCGGCGGCTGCGCCGAGGAGGGGCATCAAGCGGGTGAGGGCGAGGCTCCGCCATCAGAACCCGCGGATTGGGGAGGAGCAAGCTCGTCTTTTTTGTGAGGTTGTTGAGGAAGGAATCTCCCGCCCGCTGGGGAGGGGCTTCTTGACGTGGAGGCGGAGAGCCATCTTCTGGCGGGGCATCCCCCTCAGGCAATTGTTTCGACCTCAGGCGACGGCGGCGTCGGACATACACCATGGAAATGGATTGAGACGTGCTGCCCGAAGGTCTCTTAGCCAACGGAGGTGGTGCCGGCATCACTGGCGGGAGGGAGTCAACAGAGGCCACCGAGAGCAGGGGAGGAACCTCAGGAGGAGCAGGGGAAGAGCGCTCTGGGTTGGGAGCCACAGCGCTCTCCTTCTCCAGAGGAACATCTGGTCGGGGCGGAGGTCGGGAGGCAGCGCAATCCCCACGATCGGAGACCTCTCCGGCCGCCTTGTCTCGGGAAGAGGCGGTTTGGAGCTGCTGCCGCCAATAAATGTGGAGGGAATCGAGGGTTCGGAGAGTTGTCTGAGTGAGAGGACTCCATGCGGCCGGCTTTGGATGCCACGTGGCCAACATGCGCCCGAGGGCCCAGTGGCTTGACCGGGATGCGACCCCTCGGGAGGTCCCCGACGCTCCTCCTCGCCGGCGAGCTGCTTCGGAACTGCTGCGGAGGCTTTGACACTTGCTGTCGAAGTCTTGCCGCCGCCTGAGCGATGAAGGTCGCAACACGGCCGATGATGGTCGCCGCCTGGTCGATGGAGGCCACGGAGAGCGCACGACGGAGGGCGTCCTCAGCTTCGATGACCTCCAACCCGGAAGCACTTCCCCTACAACCAGAGGAGCGACGATGGTGTTTTCGACGCCGGCCGATCAACATCCGCCGCCAGACGAAGGGTCAAGCCCGCCGACAAAGGAGCGGGAAGCCTCCGGCGGCGAGACGCCGCCACCGAGATACGTCCCGCGAAGAGAACCTGCGGCGGCGGAGGAAAGGTGGCCAAGGTTCTTGCGGTGAGGCGGAATGGACGACGACACTCCGCCGCAGGCGAAACGGAGAAGCAATTAAAGCACTTTCGCGGTCGGCGAGCCGGACGTCGAGTCGTCGGTGGGTGACGGAGCCATCTCCGACGCCGTGGCGACCACCCACCTCAATCCAACCTTCTTCGCTCTGGTCTTGATGCGGCCCGGTCGTGAGAGGTTCGGTAGCGGTCGGCGAGGGCGGGAAGAGCATGGCACCAACTCAGGCACCGCCGAGACCACGCCGGCCGATCCAGGGGAGGACAAAACCACGTCGCGAAAGGATGGGAAAGAGGCGGTCTGGAGGCTGCGGGGAGGCGGGAGGAGAAGCTTCACCCAGCTCCACCTTCGAGCGGCCGACCATGGGAAGTCGGCCACAGGGAGAGGAGGCGCGGACGAGGAGGTCGCCGCCAGGTCCGGGGTGGACGTCGGCGTGCTGGAGGTGGCCGCCGGGTCCGGGGTGGACTTCGGCGTGCTGGAGGTGGCCGCCGGGTCCGGGATGGACGTCAGCGTGGTCATAGTCTCAGACTCACTCCCTGGGGAGAGGGAGGCGCGGACGAGGAGGTGGCCGCCAGGTCCGGGGTGGACGTCGGCGTGCTGGAGGTGGCTTACGTTATTGAGTTGTTCTTGTGCATGTAGGCATTAATGCAATTACCAATTCAAATTAAAGAACAAATGTGTCAGAATTGAACTTCAAAAGGGCAGTCTAAGTATGATTGAGAAAGTCATCCGAATCTTAGTGAAGTGGATTATCCCATATGGTCCTAAGACACGTGAAAAGGTAATTGATAAATAAGAGTGTGCTGGTGGATTGTTAATATGATCTAACTACTGCCCATGATGAATATCGCAGTTTGTACAAACTTTCTAAGAGCCTGCTATCTAATAATTAACTGGGAGTGGTTAAATTTTGTGTATAAGATAAGATTTTTGCAAAAGGTTGTGGGCATTTCAGTATACCATTAACTCCAAACAGTTTATGCAGCAATATTAATCATGTAGCTTTCCATTTTCGGTACATCACTGTCTCCAAACAGTTTCTACAATGAGCTTAATCACCAACTCATATGGTGCGTACTGCAGGTCCTGGAGTTGTATGTGTGGTTAAGCTTCAGATTGGAGGACTCCTTTCCCGACCGTGAATTGGCGGGTTCCCAAAAGTCGATCTGTAGCATGTGAGTTCCATATCGAGCATCTTCTTTTTTGTCATTTTGCTACAAAATTCTTTGGAGAACTTTGCTTTTGTAATTTTCTACGTAGCCTGTTCCAAATCAGAAAAAATGTCAGAAAAAAAATGGTTGTGTTAGGCTTAGCGAGCCAATGTAAAATTAAGCCATATTTTCATAAAATGAAATCCAAAATAGGACCTTGAGGAGGTTGCATTTCTAGCCTACCCTAACTTGTTTGGAACAGAAGACGTTGTTGTTATTGTTGATGCTACTAAATTGTTTGGAGGTCTCATTGCTGGTATTATCAGGTTGATTGAAGAATATCTGGAGAGGTCAGGATGGCATCAGCAAGGACAAAGAAAGTTTTTACGTAGTCCAGAGAAACTGCACCAAGAATATGATGCATCACAATTGTATGATGTCCTTTCCCAGAAATGCCTGATTACTTTCATTTAAAAAGCGAAATGACTATGCTCGAAACATTTTTTTGGCTAAAAAAAGGTTTCTAAGACTTAACCTTACTCCACTTCCAAATTCTCCACTTAAGGGCTTGTTCATATTGAGTTCTCTGTAGAAAAGCCAAAAGCCTATAAAAAACACCTAGTTTCTTCACTCCTCTCGCTACCGTCTCGTTTCGAAGGTAAGGCAAGAAGGTCACAGGTGCACCATCCATCCCACTCCTCAAGCTCCCGTCACGTGTATGCATTTCTCTCACTTTTTGTGCGTAGCTCACCTCCTTTTAAAAGCCACTTCTTTTGGCCACTATTATTCATTTTTGTCAAAAAATCATAAGTTACAGTCAAAAATCATCAGCAAAAGACAATACGAATGCCCCCTAAATCCACTCCCACTTTCGGGGTAAGTAGTGATGGTGAAAAGAAATGTATCTATAGTGCATCAATTACAAACACATATACCATAGTCACTCTGTTAATACTTTCCTCACATTTCAGCATGTAACATCAGAATATTTTATCTATGCCTACGCAATTGATTCTCTGTAAGTGGTTATGATTTGCACTGCACACTTGTTTGTGGGCACATGGTGTTAAAATGTTGTGTGGGAGGGATGCATTCAGAGTGTTAATTGTGCTAGATTCCCTAGAGCCTTTTAAAAATTTAGGGGTAGTGAAATACTGTATCATGTATGTTAAAAGCCACTGTTGCTAAATTTTCCATTTTTGTCTACAAGAAATGCTGCTACATACAATTAATAATTTAGTACCATTGTTCTCTCTGTGTTGAGAACAATTGTTTCTTGATGTAACCACCTTGAGGTTTATGAACAGGCGCAAGTATTTTCGAGAAATTGGTGCAAGGTCGAAATAGAGGCTGATACAACAGAAGACATCTCACCACATTCAGTCCAGGACATGCATTTGCCTTTTCTGCTTGGATACCACATCGCCGACAAACAGTGAGAATAACACTTTGGATGACAGAAGAGCTACTTGGATTCATCTTCCACCATAGTCATTTAGGTTGACCAAGTAGTCAGATATGGCAGCAGGCAGCACATATCCTCCATCCACCATATTCTGTACCTATGCAAATGGAACTGTACACTGCAGCCACTGCCAGTAAAATATGTCTGGTTCGTTGAGTTACAAGAGGGGCAGAGATACGAAGAAGCCATTTGTTAGATTACATGGCACTGACACATATGTATTGTAACATCCCATTTTTGGGAGTTTAAAGAGTGCTTGAATAAAATTGAAATTGAAATTAAATTAAAGTTCATCTCAAATTTTAAATCAAGTTTTCAAATTTTGAATCTCAAAACCTCGGATTGGGCCAAGCCCAACTCATTCCACCTCCTTGGTTCACCAGGCCTCTGGCCTAGCCCAGCCGGCCCATGTCGCCCCTCCCTCACGCTGTGTGTGCTCTGGGCGCGACCCTCGCGTGCGCCACCTACGTCGTGCGTGCTCCCACGCTCACCCGACAACACCGCCTCCCGCTCCTGTGCCGCAATAGTGCATGGACGTGCTGTCCTTGTGCGCCACTGTGCATCTGTGCCCCACCAGCTCAGTGCCGCCTTACCTAGACCCCCTCTCCACGCCATGCCCACGTCGCGTTCGCTCTGTGTGCTCGGTCTTTGCGCATTCAATCGTTGCGTCCTCTCTCCATGTGCGCATGCTAGCTCCGCTCCCTCCCCCCTTGCCTTGTGCCCGTGTCGTACGCCAAGCTCCGCCGCCCTTGGCTTCCGCCTGCCATAATGGCGTCCAATGGCTAACCCTCCCCTTTACTATAACCCCCCAGGCTTCCTCTAGCTCCCAATCGACTCCCTGCTCTCTCCTTGCCAACTGAAACCCCGCACCTTCCCTCTTCTTCCCGGCTCCAGCCAAGCCACCACCGTCGATGCTTTCACCCCTCCACGCTTCTCCGGCCAATTCCCACCGGCTAGAGCACCACATGGACTCCCCAAAGACATCCTGAGCAACACCAACCATCCCTCCCTCTCCGGTGAGCAGCCCTCGTTGACCTCCTCTCTGCCAATCGGTCCAAGTCGACAGCTCGCTCCACGCCCTCCCAAGCTCTGCGGCCACTTCTGATGTGTTCCCCTCAGTCCCCTATAGCTCCCCTAGGGCACAATTGCTTTGTCTTGTTGTAGTTCACCATATTGCCATGCTCCGATCGCCGCCACCGCCTAGCTCCCTCAACCAGCCACCGTAGTCACCAAAATTAGGCGTGCCATCCTCACCATTTGATGCGGTTCGATCGTGGCTTTCCATTTTTGCCCTTCCATTGGTCATCGTGTCCCTTGTCACCAACAACGAGGTTCGCTCTCTTCGGCTAGAAGATGATGACATTGTTCACATGTCATTAGTTTAAACCGTGCAATTAGTTTAGTGTTAATGACTATGCTTAGTTCAATTAATTTTCGCTAACATGCTGGCCCCATTTCATTAAGTTAACCCTTGGACTCTATGACATGTGGCCCCAGTCCTTTGAAAATCCTTTTAAAAATTGGTTAATATGTAAGCGTCACGTTTTACTGTGTCTACAGTATATGGCCCCATCTGTTAGCCCCTCAAGTCTTTCCCTTTTAAAAAATAAATTTAAAATCCATGGGTCCCACCAGTCGATTTCTGTAGTTTTTCAATAGAAAAAATAATTCAAAAATCAAATTACTTTTGATGGACCCCACCTATCAGTGAGATAGTACTCTCTCTCTCTAGTTATTTTTGGATTTTATCCAAATTTAAACTTTGGAGAGCTCGTTCTCACTCTTTTTAACTTTAAATTTAATGAAACTAGTTTCTAAATTCATATAAATTCAAGATCTATCTAATGGCAGTAGAACATTTCAATTTGGAGTTCATTTAGATTTATTTATTTTACTCGCGTGTTTATTTCCTTTGTGATGTGATCATCCAAGTAGAGTACGAGGACACGAAAGAGTTGCAGTTCGAGACAAGTCAAGATTTTTAAGACTAACCTACTTGTAAGCCAGGTGAGTCAATACTTTGATCACAATGCACCTACATTTCTATGCACATTATATTTATTTAAATTATCAAATTGCATGCTTTATTTGATATGCAAATATATGTTTAATTTAAGGTTGTAGATATATGTCTATTCAACGTTGTATTGTTATACCCCATCCCTTGGTCAATTGAGCACTTAATTCTTATCACCTTAGAAATATAATGGTAATCATATTAGTTATAAGTCGTACTTAAGCATTATGCTTAGTATTGCTTAAGTACTAGGGCATTAAATTGTCTTATCATCATTTTTTCAATCATGAAACTAGTTTTATGGCAGCCATTGGGGTGAGATGGCTAGTATATTGAGACAACTTAATTTTGTGCTTCTCAAAACCCTAAAATTTGCTTTACATATTTGAGTGGATGGTAAGAGACTAAGAGGTATTGGTGTGGATGTAACACGAGAATGTGTAGTTTGTAGAAACACCACCTAGATAACTTTAAAGACCGGATCTAGTGATGGCATTCTAATGTAAATTGTTCAACAATAAGTCTATAATAGATGTGACGTGGCCAAATAATTTGCATCGACCTAGTGTGGGTTGCATCATCAAGTGGAACACGAGAAGAGTGTTGTCTTAAGCCTCTGTGCAATGCAAGAGGGACTTCTAGAGTGGGTGGACGTAGCCTCACAGCGATGAAAACCTTAGCAAGTGTAGTCTCGTTGAGGAGATGCATTGTAAATGTCTTGTATGAACTATAACAAGTTAATTATCTCTTGTAGGTAAAGTAGACGACCTCTGTAGAGTGTAAATTGTTCGAACAGTTGTGCCCATAGTCATGGCGGCCATGGTAACGTACTCGAGTTAGTATCTATTTCTAAAACTTTGTGGGTAAGATGAAAACTCGTTGGGTGAATATAGCCCTGAATTTGGATTTGCCCGGTGGAGGTAGCTCAGCGATTATAATGGGTGGATGTATCATTGGACACAAAAACTAGCATATGGTGAATGAAACTATGTAATAAGTGGATGGAACCTACACTGCTATTAATATTACACACATTTACTTCTTTAATAAAAACATGGTTCTCTCTTTAATAAAAACATGGTTCAGTTAAAATACTAAGTTATAGAAAGTTTTAATTATTGTAGTTTTTAAATATTACTTTTAGCAAATAAAAAAAGCCAAGCCTAACTTTGATGAACCTTGCATGTACAATATTGTATTCTGTGTGTTGGCTCAAGAACATGGTTGTTTGTGCTCACCCTCGCTCATTAAATCCCTTAGAACTTATGGATCAAGGTCACTACGTGTACTATGAAGCCCCAGGTGCTAATGGTGAAGAAGATGAAGGAGATTAGGATAGTCTCTATTGGTTTAGGCTCTTATCTTCAGTCAATTTCTTGCCTGTGGTGAGGTGTGCTCTTCCTTTTTGCAAACACTTTCGCTTTATGTATGCTTCCACTTTATGTAATGTATCTATTTGGTTTGATCGGTCCTAATATAAACTTGATCCGATGCGGTCCAATTAAACTCTAATCTGTAATATTAATGTATGGTATATTTTACATTGTATATAAAATAATTCAATGATATATCTATGAGTATTATCTACTGAATTAGGGAATAGTATAGTGGTTTCATAGAGGATTCTAGATTGTCTAAATCTGGGTCCGAGATGTATAATGACAATGACGCACTGAAACTTGTATAATGACAATGGCAGTAACTTGCATGCCAGTCTTGAGTTCTAAGAAAGGCTGTAATAGCGGCTGTTACTCTGTACGTATATGGAAGGCGTAAATATGTTGGTTCAATTGTTGAAATAAGAAAGGCGTAAGCGTAAACATGTTGGCTCAACTGTTGAAATAAGAAAAACGTAAACATGTTGCTAAAACTGTGGGAAAGGTGGCTGGTTTTGTTAATGCGAGATTTGAGTGCTGTCCCTTTGCAGCTACACAGCTTTTCTTTTGTGCATGTTCAGTTACTCTTTCGTGAATAACCTTTGTATTTATTTATGGATACTTTAGCAGGGCTTACAAGGACATGTTTGCATATGCTGAAAAAGCAACGCTTCATGATGAACCGATTAATTTTTATCTTCTCTTTATATTTCAGACATTGTCGCGAATGTACTTAACAATGATGTCAGTCATTGGTAGGTCACATTTTTTTTTCTTATCAAGGCCCTAGAACTGTAACAGAGTTTCCATGTAGCAGATCAACTGTAGCAGATCGACAGCAGGCTAACCACTGTTGCATTTGCATGAATATATGAATAAGCAGTGTGTACTAGTGATTTCCTTTTTCTTTCTTCCTCTCCATTTGTTCTAAGATTCAGGACTAGAAGTATCTGACAATACAGCACATTGTTGTCTAACGTCACTATCCTGTCTCAAATAAGAGAAGCCAGTGTGCTTCCGAGCTGCTACCTGCATCCTCAGAAGCTGAATCTTTCTCTTTGCTGAATGCAGATCCCGCTTCTCAAGCTTCTCTATCACAAGTTCAAATGTCTCCTGCTTTGGAGTAAAACCCTTGGACATCATCTCCTCCAAGAACAGGCAAGACTGAGCAAGCTTCCCATTTCGGCATAGCCAGCTCACCAACAGGGTGTAGGTGCTGAAATCAGGGCTAATGTCCTTTCTAACCATATGACATATCAGGAACAGAAGAATCTTTCCCCAATGCCTTTTACAGCACAGCTTCAGCAAGGGAGTGTATGTCTTTATGTCAGGTTTGCATGACTGGTCCTCCATCTTAACCAGCAGCTTCAGGGCATTCTCTGCCTGAGAGTGAGCAGAAGCAGCAGAAATCAGGGTGTTGAATGTAGTGACATTGGGGGAAACTCCAGTTCTGCACATCTCATCAACCACGGAATAAGCATCTTCCAACCTCCCAGCTCTGCCAAGTGTATATATGAGAGAGTTGTAGAAGGAAGCATCTGGGGCACAGCCATCCTCCTTCACCTTGTCAAATGTATCCAAAGCTTCTTGCGTTCTCCCTGCCTTCCCTAACGCGTGCATCACGATTGTGTATGTGATAACATTTGGAGGGCACCCTTTGGAGCGCATCTCTTCCAAGATAGCGTGAACTGTCTGAAAATCTTTCTCCATGCAGTAAGCTTCTATCAGGCTGGTGTAAGTTATCACTGAAGGACTGAAGCCATGTTCCTTCATCTCCTTCATCGTCTCTCGAGCCTCCTTCAGCATCCTCGCCTTGCACCACCCGTGGACCAGCGTGTTGAAGCTACTCTCATTGGGGGTATCGTCCCCCTCAAGTCTTGGAAGGCGCCTCTCGCACGCTTCACACTCCTCTCCTTGCACAATGTGTCCAGGAGCACATTCATGGTCTTTGTGTCCTTCGCAACCCCAAATCGGTCCATTTTGTGGAAGGCATCTATTGCGTCAGTCCATCGGCTGGCCCCGGCGAGCCTCCTCATCACCTTTGTCATTGTTGCCAGCGACACCAAGCCCCCGACCTCATCCATCTGACTGATCAAACCCCACATCAAATCGAACTGTTTGAACTTTCCCAGTATGTCAACCATCAAGTCATATGAATCAGCACAATGGCAGTGGCCTCCCTGAGCGCCGGCCCACATGAAGAACCCGAACGCCGCCACCCAATCGTTGCTGAACCTCCTCAGAATCTTGTCGACCAGGTGGCCCGAGACCCTGATGGGGCAGCAGTCCATGGCTATCACGATGGCCTCGGGAGACGCGAAGCAAGAGCTCAGGATCCTGCTGACTTCGTCGACGTCGGCCTCAAACTCGGCGTCCTCGTGCGAGGCCGGCACAGGGCAGCCGGGGCGGATCGACAGTGGTTTGGAGCATCCGCCGCGGCTCCGCTCTTCCAAAAAGCCAGATTTAGTCGGGAGCACAAAGTCGTCGTCCAAGCCAGCGCAAGAGCCATCATCCTTTGGGTTCCTGAACCATTCGGGCAGGTCGAACCCCGCAGTGGAGAAGCGCGACGTGACGCGCTCAGCGCTGCGCAGCCCGAACTTCGGCGACGGAGACAGGAGAACCCGGCAGCACCGGCGCATCCTCAAGCTCGGTCGCCACGCGGGCAAATCGTCGAGCACCTCGCGTGCGCGATTGGACAACGCCGCCCTCGGCGGACAGGGCGGTCTCAAGCAGCCAAGGATTACGAGATTGGGACCTGGGAGGTGGCTACCTATAGGGGACGACGCGGCGTACACCACGGCGGCGCGCGTGTGTTAGGGAGGCGGGGAGCGGCAAGTCCGGTAGAGGACGGCCACGGCGCGGGAGAAGAGAGCGCGACGCCAAGAGGCAGAAGTGGACGGACATTGATTTGAGTTGGATGGTCAATGGGCCGGGCCAAATTGAGATCCTTTAGACGAGAGGACACTTGGGGCCTTTTTGATTCTTAGAAAAAAAATGGAGGGAAAATGAAGGAATATGAATTCCATAGGAGCAGCAACTGTTCATTCATTTAATTCATAGGAATGGAGCAAAGCAGAAATGTAGGAAAATTTTCTATCCCTATGATTCCAAAGGAAAACCATAGGAAAACAAACATCTACTGAAACCTCTTTTTTCTTGCTATGCATAGGATCAAGGCAAATTCTTGTGTGTTTTCTATTCATATGTTCTAAACACTTAGTCCTACAAAATTTCTGTGTTTTTCAATCCTCTATTTTGCACATGTATTCCTGTTTTTTTTATATTCTTGCCTTTTGAGAATCCTGTGAATCAAAATGGCGGCCCAGGCCATTAACCAATTCTGCCTTTTTACTAACGTCCGCTAAAAAAACCTAATGAACAAACTTCAATTAAAAAAAAAATCTAATTGACCTAGTGGCAGCAGTTAGCACATATTTACTGATCAAACATAAATACGAGCACCTGTTAAGCATCGGTGCCTCCTCGTGGATGTTACAAATTTAGACTTGAAGGAAATGGGTACAGAGCTCGAGCTCGTCAGGCGCTGCGCGCGAAGCCGAAGCAGGAGCACCCCTGCGCGGCGTGCTCGGGGACGGGCGGTGCCGATCTTCTCCAGCAGCGCCACCACCTCCGACATCTCCGGTCGGTTGTCCGGGTTCCCGTCCCAGCACCGCGTCATGGTGTCGGCCAGCACCTTGGGGCAGCACCGCGGAATGTCCGGCCGGATGCCCTGCCATGCATGCAGCAGAAACACGCACACAAAGTTGACGATCCATGTTGTGCAAAACAATAAAGGATGGATGTCCTCAATTGAACTTTCTGGCGCTATGTAGGGTTTCATAACGCCCCAGAAATGGGGTGTTACAGAGTGGTATCGAGCCTATTTGCTCGATCGTAGGAAACCCTAAGTGCACTAGGAAATATTTCCAAAATTATTTTGGATATAAAATGATTTGTCTAAAATTTAGTAATATTTTCTATATATATATATCTTTCTCATCTATGCCGGTATTATTTTGATTAATTTTGTTTTTCTAAAATACTTATGTCCACCCTTTTCTAACCTCAAAATTTGGCGTTTTACGAGATCTGCCGTACCACGTTTTTTCGATCCGAGCTATCTAGGATGGGTCACTCGCCTTTGGCGTATGAAGATACCTCCACGCGACGGATCACCGTAGAGTAGTCGAAACTTTTTGTAGTAGTAAGTTTTGTTGTGATGTAATGAGTTGTGGTATGGACTTTGTAAGACGGATGTACCCAACTTATGTGTGAATAAATAAAGAGTACTTTATTTTAAATAATAATTTGTTTGCTATCAGTATCTTTAAGTCTACCCCTTCAACTCTCAATCTTTCTATTTCACTCTGGCATCTTCATCTATTTCATTCTAATCTTACCTTATGTCTAAATTCTTACTTACCTATCGACTTGTTAAAACTCACTTCTGATCTGAACCTCTAAATCCCAAAGAAAGCCAACAAAATGGCGGAGGTGGAGAAGGACCTCGAGATCGTGGCAGTTCTCGCCAGAGACGGATCGCGGACCTAGCTTAGCGTGATATTTTAACAAGAATGGAGGAAAATAGATATCAAGCGAATTAAATCACGCCGCATGTTGGAGCAACATGCCGTGTCATAGAACAGATTGTCGTGAAGAAACGGAGGTAACGATCAACCGTGAATGCTCATGCGATCAAAGTGGGCAGATTTTCAGAAGACGAGACCTCCAGTCTTTTCTTCTTCACCTGATCCCATGGTAGTCTATTCAAAGGCAATGACAGGGAAAAGGTCTTATATGCAAACATAAATACGAGCACCTGTTAAGCATCGGTGCCTCCTCGTGGATGTTACAAATTTAGACTTGAAGGAAATGGGTACAGAGCTCGAGCTCGTCAGGCGCTGCGCGCGAAGCCGAAGCAGGAGCACCCCTGCGCGGCGTGCTCAGGGACGGGCGGTGTCGATCTTCTCCAGCAGCGCCACCACCTCCGACATCTCCGGTCGGTTGTCCGGGTTCCCGTCCCCCAGCACCGCGTCATGACGTCGGCCAGCTCCTTGGGGCAGCACCGCGGAATGTCCGGCCCGATGCCCTGCCATGCATGCAGCAGAAACACGCACACAAGTTGACGATCCATGTTGTGCAAAACAATAAAGAAGAATCCATGGCGATAGACCATAGATAGAAGGACTGCCGTACCAGCTTGACGACGTGGTAAGAGATGTCGGCGAGGCTATAGTTGGGGTAGGCCATGGCGCAGCAGTAGGTCTCCCCATGGATCTTCAGCTGAGATGTCCCCATGGATTCGCCCACGAACTACATACATATATATGACCAACATCATAGAATTTACTAATATACTGGATTCAACAACGAAGACGAGGATGATACTTGCTTACCTTAGTGACATTGGGGTGATCAAGCTTCTGCCAGACGGCGACCTCCTCGAAGGCTTCTCGCCGTCGTCTCTTGCCCTTCCTGCTCCCAGTCCAACACGTTCACTGCATTATACGCACCCAATGTACACCATGTAAAATACTAGTATTGTAAGGATGGTCATGAATAAATTTGTATATTCCGAATCTAATTGTTACAGATTCCATATTGTTAATTGGTTGATCAATAATAAACATGACGCTAGTAAATAGTCACAAATTCTTGTCACCCTAGAAGGGTTGTAAAAAAAAGTAGGATCTTATACGTACCTTTTATAAATCTTACAAAGGGGTAGCTATGGTACTAACAACTTTTAACTAAGAAAGGTATTAGTAGATTCATTGTAAAAAATAATAGTATCTTATTCAGATGACAACAGTATGCAAGAAACGTTTTAATTTTTTCATAAATTTGAACATCTAAATTTCAGGATGTTACACCTTAATACCTTGACCTCCCTTGGCACGCGGTGCTTTGTTTGAGGTTTGAACCCGTCCGTTCTTCTCTCCCCTTGCACCTCCGTGCAACACTAATGGCTGGTTTTTAGGCTATGATTTGTGATTTAAAATTTTGAATTGTAACTATTTGTAAAAGAGAATACAGAAAATAGATAATTACGTGTGATTTTAGTCGATATAGATAAATTCGGTATAGTGTCTAATACAATTAACTTATAGACTCTATCTTAAAAACACATACTGTCTAAAATCTAGTTACTATAACATAAATCAACAACTATATCCCACGAGCCCTAAACAACATAGCTTTAAGTCTGGTCCAAGACAGTTCTTGATATAGGGCATGTTCTTTTCGGCTGCAGTTTATAGCTTTTGGCTGAAATTTTTAAATTTTGGTTGTTTACGGTACAGATTACGGAGAAATAGATACTCACTTGCGATTTTGGCAGGTACAGATGTTGAGCTTTTAACGTGTAGATCGTTTAACTTGTAGACCCTATATTAAGAAAATATTTCGTTTGAAAGTTAGGTACTGTAGTAAAAGTCAAAAGCCGCCGACTTCAAAGAAAAAGAGCAGACCCATAGCAAGAAGTAGAGAAGCATACGAGTATCTTTTTCTCTAAATACACCTCTACGCCATTATTACTACCTCCGTTTGCTTTTACAGCAGGTAAACTAATTACCAAAGCATCGGCCATGTTACGATGTGTGGTCGACCCCTTTAGTATTGGAGTAATTGATTTTTTGCCATACCTTTTATTATATTTGATGATTTGCATTATAATATCTCATTGACACGTAAATTTAATGAAATAAATATGACAAATCATCAAATTTCATATTTATATATAGGGTAAATGCCCCAATCTTCCCTTAGTACTCCGCTTAATAATTGTTAAAGAGAATACGAGCACTCAAAAGCGTAACCAGTCAATTCGTCTCGGTGTACGTATGCGCTGTAGGCCGGGCGCACACACTTCAAATGCCCGGGCGCACCTACCACAGTAGGGAGAAGTCCTTTTTCTCCTCCCGTTGATACTTGCCTGCTAAAAGCAAACACCCTTTTTTAAGGCCTGAAAGCAAGTCATCTCTCCTCCACCGAAAGCCCTGCTCCACCACCATGAATCCTTCCACCAGCTGGAACCAGTTCGTCTAAAAAAATCTCTTTTTTCCCGTACCATCTCCTCTCCTCGAGATGGAGAAGCGATCCAGATGCTTTGATTTCTCAAAATTGAGGGTAGGTTCTTTAGTCCCCAAGAGGAGAGATCCATCCATGGATCCCTTCGTTCACCTGCCGAGAAGGCGCCGCCGACCCTCCGGGCGAGCAGCCGTGGATCTGGTCTGGTCGCCTCTTTGGGTTGGCCGGCCCGTGAGCCGGATTCGTCAAGGTCGGACTCGGCGACTGGGGAGACGCCGACACGGCCCTTCCCGCACTTTAGTCCCACCTGGACGGTCGGACGCCGGCGAGTCGGGAGGCGCCGAGCGCAGACTCTCGCACACTTTAGTCCCACCTCGACGTCCATTGTCTTGTGCATTTCTAGGGTTTGGGTTTTCCGCGGCTGCTGGGGCCGGGTGGTCTCGAGCCGGAGGCCGTCGCCGGCGCCGCCGCGTACTCTCGCCGCTGTCGAACCCGAGCCCGAAATTAGTAGGTACGTTCTCGGAATTTCTCGCAATAATCCTTCTCACGTGTGTTATTACATTTAACTCGTTGGTTCGTCCTACGGTAGGGTTCCCCCTTCTCTTCGAGTCTGCTTGATTCCCTAACATATCACAATATGGCTCGTGGCAAAAGATCTGGTTGTCAGAACTGTCGGGCGCCTCCAGCCAGTGGGGCTTGTGGTCCTCTCTGCCGGACCTCGGCGGTATCTCGCCTCGACCTCCCATCATTTTTGTTTTGAGATTGAGGCCCTATTTGTTTCCACTTAAGATTATTATAATCTAGCTTATAGGTGCAGATTATATAAGCTAGCTTATAATAAGCTGGTGGGAAATAAGCTGTCAGGTGTTTGGCAGCCTGGATTATCAGAGTTATGAATTGTTGTATTCGAATGTTTAAAGACTACAATGCCCTTGAGCTTATAATGTTTAAAGATTGGGGAGTTAATGAATGGCAAATGTGGGTAATTTTTCTGAAGTTTTATAGTCATTTAGATAAAATGTGATCTATAAGCTGAAATAAGCTCCTTTTTTGAGCTTATTAGATTACAATAATCTGGGCTATTAGATTATAATAAGCTACTTTATAATTTAGACTGTTTGTTTCCACTTATGATTATAAGCTAGATTATAATAATCTTAAGTGGAAACAAACAGGGCCTGATTGTTAGAGTCGTATCATTTCCGTTTAGTTGGTTGTATAGTTGACCAATTGGTTTGGTTGTATGTTTACTTTGGTCATACTTTGTTTACGTTGCTTTGAGTATTGTTACCAACTGTGTCATTCGTGTGTTTGCCAGATTTACGTTTGCCAAGTGTTTCTGAGAGTAATTTTCCCATGTTTGCAGTGTTTATGGTATAAGTGAGCGCATAACTGACAGTCAGCACTGATTTTTTTTATTCTTACTAATAAGCATGCACGCGCAAGGCACTTTTTTCAAAATATTTTAATTCAAAATAATATTACCGATCATTCGAAAAAAAATAATATTACCGATAATCTGTGCACGTTACTAAGAAAATAAAATTGAAAATAGAAATAATGTGAATCCAAAAGAAAACTTGCTCGTAACAATTACCTCGTTGCTTAAAATAAAATTAAAGCATGAAACACCTCTTTGTAATGTACTCCATCCACTATAGTACAAATCCTGATGCCCACCTATTATGCACATAGTATGTTTTAAGAAGAATTTTATGAGGCCATAGATTTATTTATAGTTGTCGTCTTTCTAGGCTTGTGCTAAAGAATTGCATTCACATGTGTGCATGTAGTGTGCATTCGTAATGACGTGTGGGCTTGTGCGTCTTCTTTATAATCGCAAAAAAAAGCATACAGGTATCCAGTAAAAATGAAGCCTCTAGGTATATATATTCATTTAAGAATTGACCAATCGTTTCCATATTTGAAACTTAAGACAATGAAAATATTAGTGTTATATATTAAGGATCACACGGATTACGCATTGTTACCATGTCGCAACCCAATCACAGTAACTTCAATAATGGAGCTAGCAAGTTTTGAAAAATCTAATTGCGCAGCATGCCACGCACAAGCAAAATCATTACATTTTATGCTACAGTATTGCATCATAAAACCATATGTTACTTACCGTAAAAAATTAGAAAGCATATATTGCTTCAACCAGTATTGAACTGAAACTTGATATGATCCTTAAAGAAATTGCTACAATCTAGTTGCACATAATGCAAGTCTTAAAGGATACTTCTGTAACAACCACTTTCAACTTTGAACAAAATCTGAGTAGATTCCGAGTAACCCAACTTCTTTGTTCAGTATAAAAATGCCCACACGCTAACCACTTCCAATGTAATATAAACAAACCCCTGCCTACAACTGTATAAATAGCTTCATCAGAAGGAAGAACAACTGAAACATCCAAATCTATAAAAGAAGTACAAAAATACATGACTGGCAAAATTTAACAATGTACTAATGCATTAGTAGACCATATCCTTCCATAAAAATAGGTTCAAATAATTTATTGCAGTAACAACAGGCAGTTTAAACTTTGCTGTTTGATACTCATTAATTTGCAAATGGTAGATCCCGTAAAATTCAGCAAATTGAGTCAGCCGAATGAACCTACGAAATGCTACTGTCTATATCATGTATGTAAAAACTAAAAACTGAGGGTCTCTTAACATATTGGGAGAGCAGAAATCCAATAATAATCATGTATGTAAAAATAATCTAGCAGAATACTAACTAAATTCAAATCTTCCGTAATCACCATTCTTCAAAAAAGCAGACATGAAACCGCTCATACTTTTGTCACCAAATTTTCCTTCATTCTAAAAATGAATTTTGATATACATCAATATTTCTTTCTTGTAGCATGTGAGCCCAGTTAGACTTGATTCCAAAAATGCATTTTGATATACATAAATCTTTCTTTCTTGTAGCCATGTGTACCCAGTTTGATTTAACTTTTTCTGCATGAACTCAAAACAAAAAATTAAGTTTGACAACTGAACAGTGCAGTCCAAATTACCCACTACATGTCACACATTATCCATACAGAACAAATTATACAATGCATTATTGTTGTAGTCTAAGAAACATAGAAAGGAGGAGCTCACTAACACAGCTGGTGTAGAGGTTGTTGGCAAGATTATATATCAACTACTTCAATCATTGCTATGAAATGGGAAAATAGCTGATTTAATGTAGATTTGGCGATTTTTCAGAAAAATGAAATAAGAATTACGGAGCAATTGACATGGGTTTTGATGTGTTATGTGAATCACCTGTATTTTAGCCCTTCATTTTGTAGTCCTATATATGTCTGGACTGTTGGAGAGAACCATTCGTAAATAAGAACATGCTGGCTGGCTGACAGTGCTTTCACAATATTCTTGTGCTTTATGAAGAAAAGCTAGGCATCTAGTACAATGATTGGAGTTGTAAGAAAAATTGCAGCAGGACAACAAAAATGGAACAAAAAAGCATAAGCAAAGCAAATTTTGTTGTTAAACTTACAAGATTACTGTTGTCCAAAGAATGAAATCAAAGTGCAGTTTATAGATTTTCCTCAACTAAGTGTCGAAGAGCATGAGACAGGCATACTAACCATTCCGTCACAAGCAGGAATGCATATGTACCCATATGGCTGTGCTATCGGACCCACTACTTGTCGTGTTTGGGTTGCGAAAAATAAAGGTAGACAAATGAATCGAAGGTTCGCATCCTTGCATCAATGGAGCATTGATATCTTGCACTGAAACATGACCTCTCTCCCTGCAGATTATTTCCTGGGTATTTAGCAATTCATAATTGGCCTATTCAAATACTCGCACATGGAATAATTCACGACCAGTCACAACGCACACAAACATACCACCTGCACATGACGGCGACATTTCAAATATGCACGAAAAGAACATCCATATGCAAAATATCTCAATTATATAGCCAATTCTCTATCCTTTCAAAATAGAAGATCAAATTATATATCGTGTTCTACGTGAATTTCATAGATAGACATATTTGTTCCGAATCTATGTTTGCAAGACTTTGCGGGCTGCTCCCAAATCAACAAAGATTGAAGGTTGATATGTGGTTCCAATTAGATCACATCTGACACCTTGCAATTGTTATGAATATTGTGTATGTATTCATGAGTAGAGGTGGAAAAAAAGCTCGTTAGGAGAGCTCGTTGGCTCAGTTCAAAATTGCTTTAATTATACTTATTAATTTGTTAAACATTAAAATGAGTTGATTTCAAATGAATTTGAATTTTGCTCTAGCTCGGCTCGGCTCGTTAGCTCGTTTCTAAAAATACTTTCAAATTATACTAAAATAATATTAAATCAAACTATATCAATTTTAGGAAAAACTCGATAAGACGAGAAGTTGGCTTGATATCCACCCCTGTTCATGAGGTTCAAATGGCAATTTTTACTACTTAATAAATTTAAGTTAGTGATCGTCCGTTCATTCTCTTCCATCCCTTTTCACAGAAAAGAATGGCTGACATATGGACAACTCACAAAACCGCCGAGTAACTTCTCTCCCCCATCTTCACTGTGACTAAGGCCCTGTTTGTTTCCACTTAAGATTATTATAATCTAGCTTATAGGTGCAGATTATATAAGCTAGCTTATAATAAGCTGGTAGGAAATAAGCTGTGAGGTGTTTGGCAGCCTGGATTATCAGAGTTATGAATTGTTGTATTCGAATGTTTAAAGACTACAATGCCCTTGAGTTTATAATGTTTAAAGATTGGGGAGTTAATGAATGGCAAAGGTGGGTAATTTTACGAAGTTTTATGGTCATTTAGATAAAGGTGATCTATAAATTGAAATAAGCTTTTTTGAGCTTATTAGATTACAATAATCTAAGCTATTAGATTATAATAAGCTACCTTATAATTTGGACTGTTTGTTTCTACTTATAATTTATAAGCTAAATTATAATAATCTTAAGTGGAAACAAACAGGGCTACTCCCCACCACCATCTCTCTCGCGAAACTGCTCATCCCCTCTATTTCCACTGCATCCTCAAACAACTCCGCCTCCCATGGCACGGGGGAAGAGATCATAACGCCCCGGCCCCCGTTGTCCTCACTCTCCGGCGATCACATCTCGACAGCGCCTCCTACCGCACGCTCTCCCGGCTCTTCTCCCACTGCCTCCACCTCCACCCTTCGCGGCATGCGGTCCCCGCGCACCCGGAAGTCGAGCCCGCCGCCGCGAACCCTATCGGCGACTCCAGCGAGCCTCCGCAGGGGGGATCGACGCTGACTAAACACACCGAGTTTGATCGGGGGAAGGATGTAGAGGAGGCGGCGTCTGTGGGAAGCACTTCTCGCCTCGAGACCCCCGCACCCGCGGGAGTCGAGGCCGCCGCCGCAAACCCTATTGCCGACCCGAGCGTGGCGCCGCAGGGCTCGCCGGAACGTGAAGTCACCGGGGTTGAGCGGGTGGACGGTGTAGAAGAGGTGGTTGTTGCGGGAAGCACCTGCGGTAAGACCGATGCTGTTGTTGAGGAGTTAGGGGGTGGAGCTGGACTGCTGGGGGAAGACGATGCTTTGAGGTCGATGAAGGCTTGCTTGGAGGTGGAGGATGAGGAATCGGTAGAGGTAGCGGTGGGCAATGATGATGACCAACTTCTCAGGGATAATTGATGATGCCAGTGGTGGCACAATGTCAGTGCAGAGTTGTGGGGTTTCTGGAGGCGACCTGCAGAATGATGGCAAGGTAGCTGAGGAGGTGAAAGAATTGGGAGGTGCGATTGAAGAAGGCAGACCTGTGGACAATTCAGATCATGGGTCGGTTGATGGTGGTGGGTTTGAGGAAGGAGAGATTGAGGGTGACATGCAGGATTTGGATGGAGATGAGTCTGGCGATTCAGAGCTTGGAGATGAAGATGCAGATGATGAGAAATTGGAAGAAGATTTTGTTAGCAGAGGGCCAGGGGAGAATGAATCTTGTAACCATGATGTACGGAGTCGGAATTTGCATTCAGTGACTAAAATTAAAGGAAATGGTGATCTTGGACTGAACAAGGAAGGTAATATCAAGAATCATGCACAAATCCCTGTTGCCAGGGTGCAAGCAGTCAGTTATGATGAAGTTGTGGATTGGAACGAGACACCGTTGCCTGATGACGAGGTACTGAATATATCACTTCTTTTTTATTAGCCAGTATTGGGTACAAACATATCATATTAAATGTTTGTTCATTTGTTTCTTCGTCTTGTCTAATTATGTGTTTGACTGGTTATTTAGCTGGTGAGTTTGCTTGAAAATTCCTCACCTTAGAAGAATACAACCCATTCATTGTAAGAAGTACGAAATTCACACTTCATGCAGTACAGCAGTAGTGTGCCTGTCTTCATGACTTCATCAAAGTCACTGAACTAGCTGTACAGTTTAATCAATTCTTTTCTGTTCATCTTTTTTTTCTGCTTGACTACATAAGTACAGATAATCAATATGTTCTGTGACAATCTTTTGCAGACTACTAAACCTGGGAAGAAGAGAAAACGACAATTAACTGAGGAAACGAAGGCTAAGAAGACGGTATGTTCTGGTCTCAGTACCATTTGAGTTCAATCCATACTTTATTGAATTGAGCATTCTAATTGTTTCTACCTTCAAAATATTAAGTTTGCTTTGCAATGTTAAAAAAATTAGAACATATTTATATGCATGTTCCAACAAATTTTACCAACCGTTGGTTTTAGAACATGTAGTATGGTAAAATTTTAAAATCTGTAGCAACGCACATGCATTCAGCTAGTATATATAGAGAGTACAAGGGGAATATACAGGGGAATATGCCATGTACAGATATGGAATATGAGGCATATAAGGAAACAAATAATCTATTTCCTATTCTATTCTTATCATATCCTTAACAGTAACTACTATAAAATGGTCATTATCGCAAATACATCTGTAACTAATAGTAACTATCATGATGTTTTGGCATCATGGCAATACATTGAGATATCAGAAACTCAGAATTTATCTCATATTATCCTGAATTCTAGTGGAATTCGGGTTCAGAAAAGAAGAGAGGCTATACTTACTTAGAAAACAGAAACAAATTAGAGCTCATTTTGAATGTTGCTTGCTTACTATTCCAAACCTGATCCATGTTATACAATTAAATGCAATTGCTCATCTTTCATATACAGGAAAGAAGATTTCCTAACAAACTGAAACTTGTTTGTCCTAATGCCCAAAAATGGTGATAGGCCGATAGCAAAATTACAGAATGGATTGCACAATTACATGCAAATAGCACCGCTCTTTTACCATAAAATATATTTTCAGCTAAAAGCAAAATACTCACTTGCATTTAAATATCCTTCTGCTGTACAGTTGAATCATCATCATCATATTTGATATGATATTAACCATCTTTAAGGTATTTGGCCAGCTACTTGACCATCTGATTATTTTCAGTCTTGTAAAACAGTGGGGAGTTTAGTTAACAAACACACCTATTAGGGGAAATGCACTTCAGGGGTTCAGGGCAAACAGATTAAGATCATATGAAATGGCAAACATCTTCCAAAAAGAAAACACACAAAATTGATTTCCAAACACATAAAAAAAATCACCCTTCAATCAAATACTTTGATCAAAGCAAATGGGTAGAGTACATAGCTGTATAATCAATAAGGCGTTGGGGAACAATAATAAGATTTTAATATTGTCATTTTTAGAGGAGAATCCACACATGTTTTATGCATACAGGTTACAACAAAACCTGCAGGTACAACCAAGGTTCCAAAAACCGGAACCGGAAGAAATCCCGGTCGGCGGCCGGTAACGGTAACCAGGCGGTTACCGGCCGGTTACCGGAAAAACCGGTAAAAAACCGGTCATAATTTGAAAATCAAAATTTGAATTTTGAGATGTTTTGAAACCGGTAACCGGAAAAACCGGCCGGTAACTAGAAAAACCGGAAAAGACCGGCCAAAATTAAAAATAAAAATTGACACTGGCCGGTTTTTCGGTTACCGGTCTCCACGGGTAAAAACGGTAATCGGCGGTTACCGGCCGGTAACCGCCGGGATTTTGAACCTGGGTACAACCATCCTAATTATTCTTACGGATATCAGCCATACCATATATATAATGAGAACATTGGTTTGGTTGTATGTTTACTTTGGTCATACTTTGGTTACATTGCTTTGAGTATTGTTACCAACTGTGTCATGATCTTGTGTTTGCCAGATTTACGTTTGCCAAGTGTTTCTGAGAGTAATTTTCCCATGTTTGCAGGGTTTATGGTATAAGGTAGGGCGCATAACTGACAGTCAGCACTGATTCTGTTTTTTTTCTTCTTATTTCAGTTCAAGAAAAGGAACCGACGAAAGAGGCGTGCTACTCATGGTTGTGGCGCTGGGTCTGAAGCGAGCATGGAACCTTCGCAGCAGCAGTTTATGGTGCCTTTGCCAGAAATGTCATCTGGCACTTTAACTTGCCAGTCTATGGTCGCTTCTGTATCCAGCTTAAACTCTCTGCCTCCAAACGTATATTCCTCTATTTGCTGATGGCTCTAAGCTTATTGTCTTTAAAAGCTACCTTTGTCTTATCTGGTTGAGGTCTAAATTCAGTTCCTAATGTTTCAATTTTGCTCATTGAAAAAAAGTTTTGATGTACCTGTGGGGAAAAACTTTCAGTTGGTAGTTGTGCATAAGACAATGCTTATTTTCTTAATATACTTAGTGGCTTTAGTTTACTGGATATAATTTTCTTCATTGTAAAGCTTGCATGTGTATCTGTGGGAAAATTATCACTGAATGATTGTTGACCTTGTTCACCAAATGACAAGATAAACTTGGCAGATTTTGCAACTCAAAGAAAAAGATGCCTATGTGTTTTAAAGAATGTAGAATTTTCCATTTCTTAGCTTCTTTTAGAAACTATAGCAATGGCAGGCAATGAATTAACTTGAAGTCCCAATGGTGAGTTAATCATGTGTATACTTGATCAATTGGTTTTTTAACTATGATTTGATATGTTGGTGGTATGTTTACTTTGGTTATGTTTTAGTAAACTTTGCTATGATTTGATATGTTGGTGGTATGTTTACTTTGGTTATGTTTTAGTAAACTTTGCTTTCGGAATTGTTCAAGACCAATTGTGTTGTGCTTGTGTTTCTCAGTGTTATATTTCTCTAGCGTTCCTAACAAGTGCTAATAGAGTAATTTCTTGTCAGGGTGATTGCCCTAAGCTATTGTATTCTCTTGTTTAAAACCCACCATTATGTTACCTGATTTAGATCTAAATTCAATTTCTAATATTTCCATTTCACTCATTGAAACAACTGTTGGTAGTTGTGCATAATGCCATGACCATCTAATATTGTTGACACAGATAACACTTATTTTCTTAAATTACTTGTTGCTTTTAGGAGTGTCTCCGAAATTATCTTTTTTCAAATTATCCTTGAGTTACTCTGAAATTCTTTTTTCCCCATGTTTGATTCAGTTTAAAGGAGTGTCTAAAAGTATGCTGAGTGATTTATTCATTTCTCAAAGACATGTCCAGAATTGTTACATGCTTCTCGAGTATATCAAAGAGAGGAGATGATAAGTCATTGTAGTTCCTGGCTACAAAAACTCCATTGATTTCAATGATATTGGCAAATACCTGAAGCCAACTGATATCACGTTGGGGCTGACTGATTTTATTATTGTGTGGATTTTTGGCTTATATTCTTTAGGATGGTCATTTAATGAGCAATTTAATGCATTCGATCTCTACCTCACTTCTCTTGGTGTTGTAAAGGCCAGTTGCTATAAGAAAAAATTTCTGAAGAAGTCAACCCTCAAAAGAAACAGGCGTGATATGGGCAGCCTTGCTGATCTTATTGAATATGAACTTTTAAGAGAATCTGATTTGCCATCGGATACAAAGCATCTGTTGTGGTTGCTTTGACACTATCGGAAGCGGTATCGTGACCTTATTGTGGATTATCCTGCAAACAAGAATGAGGTTCAGAAGTTTGCTTTATTTGGATCATTTTATCTTAAGCTTGAGCAATTGCATCTAGCTGAACCTGTAAAATACAAGCGAATCATCGAGAAGATGTCGTATTACAAACTTGGGAAGAATCATTGGAAGAAAAAACTTATGTGTCATTTTTACCTCCTTATATTCTGAACTACAGAAATCCTTTGGCTGCTGCCGCCCAAGGGCGAGTCATGTTAACTGGTGCTGCCCAAGGGCGAGGTAAGGCTGTTTGTGTAGTTCAGAATATGAAGGAGCTAAGAATGACACGTAAATTTTTTCTTCCAATGATTCTTCCCAAGTTTGCAATACGGCATCTTCTTAATGATTCGCTTGTATTTTGCAGGTTCACCAAATGCAATTGGTCAAGTTTAAGATAAAGTGATCCAAATAAAGTAAGTTTATGAACCTCATTCTTGTTTCCAGGATGATCCACAATAAGATCACAATACCGCTCCCCGTAGTGTTGAAGCAACCATAACAGATGCTTTGTATCTGATGGCAAATCAGATTCTCCTGAGAGGAGTTCATATTCAATAAGATCAGCAAAGTTGTCCATATCATGCCTGTTTCTTTTGAGGGTTGACTTCTTCATGAGTTTTTTCTTCTGGCAACTTGCCTTTACAACACCAAGAGATATGAGGTAGAGATCCAATGCATTAAATTGCCCATTAAATGACCATCCTAAAGAATACAAGCTAGAAATCCACACAATAATAGAATCAGTTAGCCCCAACGTTAGATCAGTTGGCTTCAGGTATTTGCCAATATCAATGGAGTTTTTGTAGCCAGGAACTACAACAGACTATCATCTCCTCTCCTTTGATATACTCGAGAAGCATGTAACAATTCTGGACATATCTTTGAGAAATGAACAAATCACTCAGCATACTTTTAGGCACTCCTTTGAACTGAATCAAACATGGGGAAAAAAGAATTTCAGAGTAACTCAAGAATAATTTGAAAAAAGATAATTTCAGAGACGCTCCTAAAAGAAACAAGTAATTTAAGAAAATAAGCGTTGTCTGTGTCAACAATGTTAGATGGTCGTGGCATTATGCACAACTACCAACGGTTAGTTTTTTCAATGAGTGAAATGGAAAGATTAGAAATTGAATTTAGATATAAACCAGGTTACATAATGGTGGGTTTTAAACAAGAAAATACAATAGCTTAGAGCAATCACCCTGACAAGAAATTACTCTATAGCACTTGTTAGGAACGCTAGAGAAATATAACACTGGGAAGCACAACACAATTGGTCTTGAACAATTTCGAAAGCAAAGTTTACTAAAGCATAACCAAAATAAACATACCACCAACATATCAAATCATAGTTATAAAACCAATTGATCAAGTATACACATGATTAACTCACCATATCATGATTGTTTCTTTTGAGGATTGACTTCTTCAGGAGTTTTTTCTTCGGCAACTTGCCTTTACAACACCAAGAGAAGTGATGTAGAGGTCATCCTGCAAACAAGAATGAGATTCAGAAGCTTGCTTTATTTGGATTACTTTATCTTAAGCTTGACTAATTGTATCTGGCTGAACCTGCAAAATACAAGCTAATCATCAAGAAGATGCCGTATTGCAAACTTGGGAAGAAAAAGCTTATGCGTCATTCTTGCCTCTTTCATATTCTGAACTACAAAAGCCCTTTGGCTGCTGCTGCTCGAGGGCGAGTCATGTTAACTGGTGGTGCCCAAGGGCGAGGTAGGGCTTGGGGGAGGAGATGGTTTTCTTGTTGGTTTGGGAGGTGGTTTTATCAAATTCCACCGAAACACCGTGCAACACCTGCTGAATCCTCATTCAGTTCAATCGAAAGGCAAGAGGACTGTCCTGTTTGAATACAGACAAATTGAACATATGCTCTCACATGCTTTTCGAAAGGTCATCTGTAAATTTCAAAAGGCCATGCACGCTGAGAATGGATTTGTTCCGTTGATGCTGTCTGTCAAAAAGTGGAGGAGAATGATGATAAGAAATTCTTCGAAGTGAATCCTAGCAGAATTTGGTTAGATTTTTCTATTGCCCTATACCGAAGGTGTGGATACTGTTGATACATATGCATCTGTAATACAATTTGTTCATCCTATACGTATACGAACAATGTTACCAATTATGTGGATACTGTTGGTACATATGCAACTGTAATACAATTTGTACATCATATACGTATATGAACAATGTTTCCGACAAAATATTAACTGTTTAGCAGTTTTGTTCAAAAATTCTTCCGCTTTTGATTAATTCTAGATTGAGTTCGATGGGAGCTAGCTATGAGTGAAAATTAGGTATATGTAAACATATAGGAAGACTGTTTGAGGAGGCTTAATGAATATACAAATTCAGTAGGCTATATTATGTTGTTTGTTACTACGTTGTATTGTTCAGGTGCTCAGTATTCTTTGTTGGTTGCAAGTACGCAAGTGCAGAAATGCTACATCGTTGAGTGCCTTCAGATGTTTCTATATATTTCCGCGCCACTTTCCCCTTCTTCTCCCGCAATCCCCGCCTTGGCCGCCGAGATCTCCGGCGAGAAATCCCACCGCGCTGCTCCTCCCCGGCCCTACTTAAACCCCCCTCGGCATCCCCTCCCTCGCACCACCCTTATCGCACCTCCTCCCATCCCGTGAGCTCAAGTGCCCCCGCACCGTGCCGAGCTCTGCTGCCAACTCCGGCGAGCTCCTATCGCCGCCTCGGTCATCCTCGTGCCTTGCCGCCGACTCCTTCGGCTTCACCGCGTCGCCCTCGACCTCTCGTGCCCTAGCTACGCCGAAGCACCACCACACCGGAGACCCGAGCGCCACCGCCGCCACTCTCCGCTCGTCGCTGACCAATCTTCGGCCACATTCGGTAAAGCCCGCGCCCACCCCCGAGTTCCTCATCGCCTCCTCTCCCTTCTCTACCCCTCGCCGGCCGCCGCCACCCGCCGGCGAGCCCTTGGGCCCTGAGCGCCGCCTCCGGCCGGTGCGGCCACGTCACCGCCCGCGAGTCGTGATCTGTTCTATCCTTACTAACCACGGTCGAAAAAGATCGGTCTTAGTTTTCTAAAAAGGACCTAAATCTTGGTAAGTGATAGCTTCACCAAAGTATATGTAGGAATTTGCAAGACAATTAATTCAAGCAATGCAAATTTCTCAGCGAAATGGAGTAGCTATGGAAGATGTTTGCATAGCCTTAGTTTCCAAGGCATTACAAGCTTTAGAAGCGTGACATTGTCTTCAAAGTCGGTTGCTTGCTCATAACTTTTGACTAAAGTTTACTTTTCATGCTCATGGTAAGTGAAACTTAACCTAAGCTAAGACCAAACAAGGCCTTTGTATATATGTAACTAGCCAAAGATCTCATCGATTATATAAACATACATCAATCTCCAAGCAACATCACACAATTGGAGGTTGTTGATAGCTGCCTACGGTTAGTGCCTAGTGTCGATCGAGTACGATCAAATGTGAGCACGCACTAGTCGGTTGGTGAATGAAGGAATACGAGGAAGTGAGCACTCTCTAGGTTGACACGTTTGCAGTTCTAGAGGTATTGCTTTTGTGCGTTGAAATGTTGTTGTCGTGGCGTCATAAAGGCCGCACCTAATCCCTTGAAGACCTCTCACCTAGATGTTTTAATCAATCAATTAATTATTGATAACATCATTCTTCCATTAAGATTTTTTAAACTCTTGAAAGATTTCTGAAGAGGGCAAAAAAAATAGAGAGAAAATGTGTGTACGTGCACGCATACATGGAATGTACAATTGTGCAATCCAATGATGGCATGGGGGGAGTAACGCAGAGTTGTGGCATCACCAGGGCCAATGGAGCAATAAGATAGGCCATGTTATTTTTTTTATATTTGTTTCTGCTTTTGAATCTTGGTTTTCAAGGAAGTCCAAAGGCCAAACGTTAAAATGAGACAGTCACTTAAAATGGATTCTCTAAATAGCTTTCTAAACTCAAAATCGTGTGTACTATCCGTGTCAGCGTCTCTACCGTCTGCTGTCGTATCAAAAAAACACAAATAAAAACCATCAATCGTAGCTCAAAAGAACACCTCCTAATTTAGTCGTGCGAATTCAAGTCAATCGAAAGGAAGCAAAACTCTTGAACCGGTTCGTCTCATGTCAAGATAGACGGATAGCAGCACGGTAGCTAGCGTGCGTGCACACGAGGCACCATGCATGCATTCGCCCTAGATCGGTTCATCGACCTCACGGCGCTCGCTTGAACTGGGCCAAGTCAGTGCTGGGAAATATATAGATGAGTGAGAACAGGAAACCCTCTATTCAAAAAATAAAAGAAAAAACCCTAGTGCAAGTTGTCAAAGTTGCACGTACAATTCTATCTAATCAATATGTATGTTTTAGTGAGTAAGACCGTGTTGCCATTAAATTTTAGCATGTAAAATAGCCAGCAAAAGTATTTTTGATATTTAACATAATTATAAGGAAAGATTGGAGATTGCCAAAATCAGAGTTAAGCATCGGCCACACTGGAAGCCTGTAGAAGATGCCGACTAAGGAAAGGTAGATGTAAAGAAAGAAATCGTTAACAGAAGATTGGAAGCATGACAACTCAAAAGCGAGAAGGACTCTATCAAAGGAAAGGTTGAGCTGACACGAAGAGAGAGAGAGAGAGAGAGAGAGAGATTTGAAACGCAATCCAAGATTGAGTTGTCTGTTTGAGACTATAAATACCATGTACCTACTGATGAAAAACGTGCACATGCCAACCTTTACTACTTTTTATATGTATTTTCATACCTTATGAGTAGACTGTAGCTAGTAGAATCTTTCGTATGTAATTTGACTTTGATTAATATTGCTTCACATCGATGTGCTGATTAATTGTGAGTTACACCTATCTCCTGTTTTGATGTTCATTCATGTTCGTTATTGCTTCGTATTGACGTTTCGTCTAGAATCGGCTTTCATTCAGGTTTATCTATCGGTGACTTTGTTGATTTGCTAGAAAATCGACTAGTACACTGCATACGATACCATAGAGTACTCTCCGTAGGGATAATGAAATTTTTGCCGGCAACAAACCGCTTGTTGTCCTAACATAGGAAATTAATTTTGTCTTTGTCAAGCATCTCGTGGTCAGTAACTATGTAACACCCCCATTTCTGATAGCGCTACTAATCCCCACAACTGTCTAGGACTATTTAGTTGTGGAGTACTATACATGAATGAGTATCGGTTTAACACATGTTTACAAAACAAGAACCAAACTTTAAAGGCTTAACAACCTAGTTTTGGACGCAACGTGCGTATAAACCAAAAGTTATTTTATATCACAAAGGGAATTCCACAGGCAAGCTCGAGCGAGGCTAAGACCTAGAACCACGGATCAACGACGAAGAAGGCTCTTCTGGCTCCTCTTCAACAACTAGTTCATCATCACTCCACTGTTCTTCTATTTGATATTTAGCAAGTAATGAGTACAACTGTACCCAGCAAATCATAAGGGTAAACCCTAATTTAACCACTTGTAAGGATATTCAATGGAAGAGAATATACTAGTTCTATTAAAGGGTGTGGATGCAATTTTATTTGCAAACATTTCTAAACAAGAATTAACAAAACTAAAACTTCTTAAGAGTAAGGAGTTTTCTCAATAGTTGCTTTCTCATTTACACCAATTCAAAACATTAAGAAATCTACTTATACCTTGTTGTTGGAATCACCCATTAAACATAGCTTCATTAACCAAGAACACAACGTATTCAAATACTATTTATTTCACTCTGTAGAGTTGCTAAGATTTACCCACCACTCTACTCAAGTCTCCACCCTAGGGTAAGGTCGTGGACTCCAACCATCTAGAGGCTTTCCACGATTCCTCCTTACCCTAGAACTGTTGTAACAAATCTATTGCCCAAATGCCAAGTCATTTAGTAGTATAAAATTTTAGATGAGCCAAACTACAATTATTTATACTATAATTAAATAATACTAAGGTTGTCAAGGTAAACAAGACATTTTTCAGTGGTAGGACATACTAATTAGCATATTATTTTAAACATTTATTTTAATCAAATAGCATTACGTAAATAGCCATAATGCAAATATTGTAATTAAATAATTTAAATTCAATAGGATTCAACATGATCAAAAACTTGTAACTCGCCCTACTATTCAACAAACTCAGCTATCTCATAAACTTTGACGCCTGGGTATGGTCCTTGCATAGTCGCCTCGGAGTACTCGAAGCTAGTGTAAATACATAAAATAACATAAGGTCCATGCTTGAAATTAATCAATATAGGAAAATAAATAAAATAAAAAGGAGTAAAATGTAATAAAAATCAAATGGAGTGGTTTGGATTTTACTGGAGCTTAGATTGGTGGAGCGAAAGTAAAAAATGGATTCGTGGTGTCGGAACGGTCGAAATGGTATAATTTTGGAATTTAGGGTTTTGGTGAACAATGTTTGCTACAATAGCAAACAGTGCTAGGCCGGCCCAATTGAAACTGTGCATAACCCACACAGATTCAAACTGGCCCGGCCAAATAGGCCGACCGATTTGGCCCAAGATGCACACGGCCAAACAGCCCAGCGTGCGTGCACCCTCCGGCGTCCGATGAACGACGCGTGGATGGCTACAATGCGGCCACACCTGCTTCATCTTCCTCTGGCTGGATCTCCTCGGCGTGAAACAGAGAGGCGATGGCTCAAGCAGAGCTGCACCGGCGAGGTTCTCCGGTGACCGAGAAAGCACAGTTGGGTTCAGTTTGACACGGCGATTCCATTTTGGGGATTTGGAAGGCATAGAATAGGATGGTGATGGCTGGTGGTAGGAGAGAAGGCTACGGGCTTCACTGTGGCTTGGGCTACTCTGGTGAACTTTCAACGAGGTTAAGAGTGGTTTGGCCATCTCTGGGGTGTAGGGTTTATGATGGTGGTGAGGGTTTGGGTTGAGGGGTTCTCAGACAAGCTGTTCACGGAAGAGGCCTTACGGCCAACGGTGGGGCTCTACGGAAATGCTCACGTGGAGTTGAGTTCGGCCAAGTGGTTGTGGTGCTCTGAGGGTGTTATGGTAGTGAGGAATCGAGATTTGGTCATCAGAGGTGGAAGTTAGGCCGAGGGGCTCACTGGGGTCAAGGGACTTCGGCGGCGGGGTTGTGATGAGAGAGAGCTTGATTGATTGATTCTGGCAAGAAGTGGGGAGTGGTGCGGGGCTGTAAAGGCGATTGGGTCAAAAAGGTGAGGAGAGGTGGTGGGAGCAGTGGCTTAGCTCAGGCGGCACCGACGCGTGGAGGGGTAAGAAGGCTGGAGCTCTGCTAGGGGAGAGAGATTGCAGGCGAGGTGGCATTGGCGTCTCTACAGGAGTTGGCAGGGGAGTGACAGGGGTGGTACGGCAAGAGCGCGCATCGGGCGGTAGAGACAGTGAGCTGCGATGGGAGCGAGCGCCGGTCAATTGGCGCGCAGAGCGAGGGAGGGCATGAGGTCAGCTGGGGAATCATGCGATTGAGAGGTGGGGCCATGGTTGCATAAGTTGGCAGGGTGGGTGTGAACGCTAGGACGAGCTCGGCTACAATCCTGGGCGATGGCGTGCGGCCGTGTGGAGGCAAAGAACAGGGAGACGGTGGCAGGAGCCGGCTTTGCCAAAGGCGTCAACAGGGATGGAAGGTGGGTTAGCCAAAAGAAGAAAGCAAGAAATCAAGGAGGGTTACCAACTTGGGAAGGAAAAGGAATTCAAACAAAAATTCAAAAAGAATTCAAATGCTTTTGAATTTTTGAGATGTTTCAAACCATATGGAAGTTGAGAAATGGCCTGAAATTTTGTGTGCGGGTGCTTAAACTTTGACGCGCATGTTGGAGAACTTAACTAGCAACTCAAACTAGAAAGTCCCTGGCTATTTTGTGTTCTAATCACATGACGGATTTAGAGGTCTCGGCGAGTTGATCCGACCAAAAGTTGGTCAATTAACACACCAATATCGATTTCTCAAAATAATTGGCACGTTTCCAAGATTTCGTCAAAAGCTAGCACGCGGGGCGGCCGTGTTGCAAGAGGGATCGATAATACTACTTAAGCCGATTCCCCGTTTGATTTGTCACCCCTGGATCGAGATAAAGTAAAAGTTTAACTAATGTATCTCCCCAAAAGACAAGGGTGGCTACATATAGGGAAACCTTTATCGGGATGTTCTTTTTGGCTGCGGTTTATGATTTTTGGTTGAAATTTTTAAATTTTGACTATTTACGGTACAGATTACGGAGATACTGATACTCACTTACGATTTTGGCTGGTACAGATGTTAGGGTTTTAACGTGTACTATGTTTAACTTATAGACCCCGTTTTGAGAAAATACTACGTTTGAAAGTTAGATACTGTACCAAAAGTCAAAAGTCGTCCGACTTGTGCCTAGCCGAACAGGCCCGATTTCATCTAGTTTCTACAAAGTAAATTAACCAGCTCCTAGCTAGGTGGCATGTTTCTTTCTCTATGAAATTCTTGCGGAACTCCTGTGTTCCAGGTCGATTAAGACAGGCGATTTAGCAAACACTAGCAAAGTTACTTGATTTAGCAGCTTGATACCTAATGAAGATGTCTCAAGGTGCACGTACGGTGAAGTTCTTAATTCAGGCAATAAACTTCATTATTCCCGGAAAAGATAGGATAGGAGAACGTGCTTTATCCCAAAACACGGACGAGAAATAACGTGGGACCCAGTTGTGCATGACCAATCCTACGTTGTGTCTCGCATTACACTAGCATGTAGTGTGTCGTCGTGGATCTTTTAGGGGGTGATCAATATGGCTTATGGCTTAAAGCTTAAGCTTATTTTTGTACTATTTATAATTTCGTTTTTTTTTGAATTTTTGATTTTTTTGAGCTTTTTTGTCGGTTCTTTTTTTTCTCGTTTTCGTTTGTGTTGTCTGCGATGGGCTAACATATTTTTTTATATTTTTCAATTTTTTTAAATTTAATTATGTTAGATAAGCCTCTCTCATTCTGATGTTTTTTCACCATTTCAAGTTCAATATAAGCTTTTCAATTTCAGTGAACCGATCACCACCTTAGGCCCTCTACTCACTATTTTGATTGGGTGCGAACGTGACGGTGATCTTCTGTGCGGCAGCTTCTGTAGCTAGCTCCACATAACCACGTGTAAAGTACGCTTATGATCAGTAATGTCCGCTTATGAAATGGTCTTGTTGATGCATACAATTAGGACATACTTGGAACACGGCAATTGTATTAAAAAACAGTCTAATTTTTATAAGGGGCTACTAGAATCCGTACAAGCTTCCTATTGTACGCATCCATGCAACATGTCTTGACAATATATGCAACCAAAAAAATTCAACATGTGCAATATATATACTTTGATCTCAAAAAATAGAGAGGGGTGATCTAGTTTCTTGTCAAAATTCACTTGAAAATTATAGATCTCGTTTATATATATATAGATATACTTAAAAACTAGCACAGAAGTTCGAAAAACTATTAATCAATGATGCTATAACCTTTGCAACATCTGAAAATACATATGTAACAATTTGGGAGGGCACTTACAACAAAAATAACTGAAAGAACACACATTGCATCTAACAAATGCAACGAATAAACCATATATTTGTAGATTAAAAATCTCAATGTTGCAATTGTTATACTTATTATTGTATATGTGAAATCAAAATATTGCAACAAAAAATGCGACAACCGAAAAACAATCCACAACAAATTGGAACAGATCCGACAACAAACGCATAAAGGGGTTACAACCATGGTTGACAAAAATCTCAATACTGCACCGGTTATTGCTGATTGTTGCACACATAAAATCAAAATGTTACAACAAAAAATGCAACATTGAAAAATAGATCGTACAACAATATAACCAGATCTTGCCGTTTTACCTGTGGTGCCAATAGATCTGGTGAGCTCCAGCTATGCCAGCGGCGAATACGATGTGCTCAAGCCACCCTTGGGTAATCGAGTCTAGGCACGGCTGATGGCCTCCATCAAAGCTCGATTAGTGGGATTGTGGGAGAGAAGGATGTCATCGAGGGGAAGCGAGCGAGTAGGGGCGGCCGAGGTTCATGACCACCTCAACCAGTGTGGGAGCTCTGGGTGACTCTCCACTCAACGCCACAGCTCCTAGAAGCAGCTCCACAGATGCTACACCTCCTCCTAAAAAAACCCCGTTCATGCGGCCCGCATGGGGAGGGTGTGGAACCAACGGCAAGGTCGCAAGAGGCAAGGTTATAGGGGAGTGGAGAACACCGCTTTTGTGCCAGAGCTCATAGGAGGCATGATCAAGGGAGCAATGGGAGGCGGGGCAGTGCCGAGCTTGCTAGATGTGGATGCGGCTTGACCAGTTGTTGGCGCAAGGTCAAGGAAGAGGCCAAAAGCGGGGTGGGGTTGGAGCTCACCAAAGGTTGATGCGGCTCGACCGGTTGGAGCTCGCCAAAATCTGAGATACGAAGAGAGAGTATGTTGCAGATATGCTCGATTACGTGGAGAGAGAGGGAGTAGGGAGGGGCAGTGCAGTCGAGGGGATGTGTGTGAGTGTTTGTGCAGTGGTGGTGGGGATTGGGTGAGCGTGAAAGTGTCTGTTTGATGTGTGAGATGGTATCGGATGCCTGAATCATATCATTATCCTTCTTGTAAAATATCTCTAATTCTTATAAAAAATCTTGGGGGGAAAAGCGTTCCAAATAGACCTTATATTTACAATCTAATGTGTACAGTGTCACATTAGATCTACACTTTGGTCCCTATTTTTAGTTAGACATGTTAAGGCTAGTTGATTCCACACCTTTCGTGCTTGCAGGGTCCCACAGTCCAAGTGGGAGTCACTAGATCAGTAATGGGGAAGGGGTGATGAAAAGGTTGGGAAGTCAAGACGGGAGCGTGAGTCACGAAACATAAAGCGACAGATAAGGACATGTTGTTTTCATTGATGTTTATTTTTTATCAATGATTAGAAAATAGTAGTAGCTAATAGAAATAATTGATAAATACGTTATAATATGTTAAAAGAGTAAAATAGTGGTTGATACAAATAATTTATAGAAATTAGGATATTCATATTACCTTTAGTTTTTAGAAGTAGATATGCGGCACCGCCTTGTGCCTCATTTAAAAGACACGATCGTAGGACATTCGTATGCACCGATCGATCAGGCATGCAATCATAACACGGATACATGCATACACCTTTCCTTTTTTTTTCTGATGTTGACGGCCGATCTATCGTATGCCTTTTCTGGCCATCTAGCGGCTTTTGTTTTTGCAACTTTGGCCTCTTCGGTATTTTATTTGTAGTTTTGGCCTCCTCCCAAGCACGGGCGAAATGACGTCCAACAGCTGGCTTCGTTCCACGCTTCGGGTGCGGCGACCGCGGACAGCCGACGAGCATGGGAAGTGCTTTCCGCGCCGCGCCACCCGGGCACCCCCAAGGTTAATTGCAAAGAGCAAACAAATTGCCGATCAGCTGGTTATACACTTGGAACCTGGAGCCGCATGCATGTTCAACGCGTTTTCTGAAGTGAACCCAGCTCAGCTCGTCTCATTTCCACGCTCGGCTGCTGCGGGGGCCTCTCCCTGCCACCCGGGTGCCGCGGGAGGTCTGGGCCTTCCCGCACTCGCCGACTGTCCGCGGTTGCCGCCGAGATTCCGCGCATCCCGAGCGCAGAACAGCCGGTTGTTGGACGCCACTTCATCTGCGCTTAGAAGAGACCAAAACCGCAAATAAAATGTTATTGAGCTAAAGTTACAACAAAAAAAAGCCACTAGATGGTCAGAAAAGCAAAACATTCTGCAGCTTGATTGGTCCGTTTTATAAGCCGGAATAAACTGTTAGTTTCTTAATTTTTATTTTTTCTTTTGTATTGTCTATGGGATATAACGATATTTTTTATTTATCTTATTTTTCTTTAACTCAATGATTAAAAAGGTAACAGATGTTATAGCATAATTTTAGTTAAAAACTAACAACCGAAAGCTACAAGCGAAACCAGATTGAATGGCCGGAGAGCAAGCCAGATGTTGAGCACAGTTAAAATAATGGTACTTAGCGACTGGGTAGATCGGAGATCGAGTTGCCGACCGTTTCAAGTCCACCTACATAAATAATTTATGTTGTTTAATCTAACCAGATTTCGAATCCTATTATTCGAGTTTTGAAGGTTGCTAGGGATATTTCCCCGTCATCTGGTGGTTTTTGTCGGCAGGATTTGATCCCAAGGCCTTTTTATTTTTTAAAGTGTATATTTGGCTTGACGGTGTGACCAGCTTGATTGTGAGGTGCTCGTGGTACGCATGCTGCATGGATCGTGTACTCATCCGCTCTTGTTTGGTTAATTTGGACCAAGCCATGACTCGTCCGTGCAGCCGATTGGTCTAATTTCTAGCTAGGAGTGGTCGAACATATCACGCGCGCGCGAGGGCCAGACACGGTCCGTGCATGCACGAACCGGACGAAAGCTTACCTAGCTAGATCCTTCCCTGCAACTATTTTGATATTTTCTTTCAAAAAAAAAGATCCTTGTGATTAAGATACCCTCTTTAAAAAAAAATGTTTCTGCAAGTTAACCAACCAAGTGAAATATTCAATCGATTTGTGCGATTATTTAAAAGAAATGATCGGTGGCGCCATTTCATGTGCACGTACGCACGCATGCCGCCCAATCTCACTTGTACGATCGATTCAAACAACGGATTTAAGTGGTGTTCAGTTCGGCTTATTTTTGGTGGCTTATGGCTGAAAACACCGTGGTGGTGAAAAAAACATCAGAAGGTGACAGAGGCTTATTTAACATAATTAAATTTAAAAAAATTAAAAAATATAAAAAATTTGTTAGCCCATCACAGACAACGCAAATGAATACGGGAAAAAAAAGAACCGGCAAAAAAGCTCAAAAAAGTCAAAAATTCAGAAAAAAAAATAAAATTATGAATAGTGCAAAAATAAGCCAGAAGCTCAAGCCATATTGAGCGGGCCTTAAGAAGTTTTTTCTGGTTAGGTCATGCCTCGACGGATGCACACGCATCTGCACGGACCGTGTCAAAATTAATAAATCATGGAGATAAAACGTAGACCACGTACATGTACATGTACATACCCATCGGATTGCCGTCGCGATCGATCTAGCGTGTGCGGCGATCGGCGATATGTGGATACGCTAGCTACCATACCAGCCTGCATATCATCACCGCACGCGCATCGTGGTTTCACACGGTGTTTAGCGCGTTTACTCTCGGTTACGGCTCAAAAGCTAACTACGAGCAAAGAATGGATTTCAAATCTTTCTAGGACTGGTACTAGGTTATGCTTAGCCGTCGAACGACCGCGCGTAGCGTGCAGTGACTTCTCCGGCACTGCAGACTATTGCCACCATGTGCTCGCGGCAGTAACACTCTTTACGAGTACCTAAACTACCGTAGGGCGCTGCTAGCTCACCCACTCGCTCGCTCACCGGCGCACGCGCACGAATCGTGGCGCTAGTAAATCCAGGCTTTGTCAGGGAGATAGGATTACTCACGCCCGTTTTAACTTTAGTTTCTATCTTCTGTTTTTAGTTTACTATTATTTGATTTCGTCTTTTTCTGGCTTTTTAGGCTTTTTTGTCTTTCCTTTTTTTCCATATTCATTTGTATTGTTCGTGATGTACACTAGCATGTTTTTTATTTTAAAATTTTAAATTTAATTATGTCAAATAAGCCACCATCTGGTACAATAAAATTTCAGTCGTAAGTCAATTTATTTTAGTCGAACTGAGCGACCCCTAACACGTGTATCCTTGGAGAAAATTACTATTAACGCGGGCCTACTCGGAAGGGCTTGTTAATTTATTGCCCCGTACTCGAATTCTGCCTTCCTGCTCCACTGACTATGAAATCGAGTTGAGAGACTCATTCAGATTCTAAATTTTGGATTAGTATGAGTCTAAGGTGTTTGCATTAAGTGCAATAATGACATTATACTAGATAGTGGGTAATTATTTGCAATTTTACAATTTCATATGAGCTCAAGTTTTAGCCAAATACTGATCTGCTACCAATTCTTATTTATGTTTTGGAAGCGAATCAATGGATTCGCCCACAATGCTACAAAATTTTCATACTTACAAAGTAGATCTAACTAATGACTAAGTCTACATTATACCAATTGACAAGTGAAATAAGCCAGTGAATGTAAGCGGGATAGTAGTGTGACAATGTGCACTTAGATCTATTGAAGCAAATACTGTTCTCTTGAGGAAATATAAATAAATGTAGTACTTGTTGATGAACATTTTGCAGCATTGGTTTACTTGGTTGATTTTACTTGTTATTTTCCAAGTAGTACCTAATATTTCTTATATTTACTACTTTTGTTAGCGAGCTGCTTTCAAAAGAATGGAAGGATCTATTTTGGGATTTTGTTGACCATTGGAAGGAACCGGACAAAGGGTTTGAATGTTTGACGGCCAGATGTTGTATCCAGAAGATTTTTGAGGATGCCCACTCACTTCTCAACGAGCCACTGGCTACAATTTTTGAGTTTTCTATTACCCTTTGATCGGCATCGCCAAGATTAGTGCTTTATAGATAGCTTGCAGAGGAGTCATTATCTCTAGTTCCTATGAAGGATGATGCACTGGAGCAAATTTCTGGCCACGGTACTGTGGAAAATATTCATGAGGCTGTGAAAAGAACTTGCTGCTGGGTAGACACAGGGAATGCCCTATTGCTCAACTCAGCTGATCTAGTCGATGGCTTGAGGGCATGGGCGAACTGTAACTATCTTCTTTTTTATTGTTCTGTTTCTTTGTTCAGGCTGTAAGATGCGAAAATCAGGCCCTGCTCGTTTCGGCTTCAGCTTCTAGCTTATTTTTTACTATTCATAAATTTTGTCTTTTTTTGAACTTTTAGCTTTTTTTTGAGCTTTTTTGCCGGTTCTTTTTTTCTCGTATTTGTTTGTACTATACGTAATGGGATAACATTTTTTATTTTTTATTTTTTTAAATTTAATTATGTTAAATAAGCCTCATCACTATAGTATTTTTCGATCACTCTGATGCTTTTCACCATAAGCCACTAAAAATAAGCCCAAATGATCACCACCTCAGAATATTTGTTGAACAGAGCTATGGACTCCACTGAACAACTTGAACTCTTTGACTTTGACCATGTATATCCTCTCTCAAATATTACTGCTCCACTTGCTATATTTTGTGGGCTTGTTGGGACAAAATGCTTCAAAGAGCTACATGTTCACCTGTCAGAAGCATCAAAGCAGGTACCATACTTTTGATTGTTTTCTGTTCTATTCATATGCTGCTTCTCTAATTGACATATGAAGGAATTCCTTCTACAGTTACATTTAGACTTTATGACCTGAGAGGCACTTACAGTATTTAACGTGAAGAGGTTTGTATCTTTAAATTACTGAATCATTCTTCATATGATTCCGTCCATTGAACACAATACTTAAATATTTTTTGCAAATATTACCACAAGCATTGCAATTTAAATGCATAGCCAAGTCTTCAGTATTGACAGTGCATTTTGCTTGATGGAAAATAAACCCAAATGAAGCAGCATGAATAACAGTTTTCTCGACAACTATATGTTGCCCTTTCGCGAGCAACCGCTAGGATCAATCTCAGAATACTTGCTGCGTCGGGAATGGATGGGAGCTTCAATTATATTGCCACATTTATCAAGAATATCATTTAAAAAGATGTTCTTGCATCCTAGATGTCGTATATATATTTTTCATTTGTACTAATGTTGCACGGGAAACATAATACGCTACTAAATGTGGGCATGTATGTGTGTAAGACAAATAAAATGTTCATGGAACAATTTTGGATCACGTTTGCTGATATGTACTACCCTCATTTGGTACTCCATTGCAACACACGAGTATCATACTAGTATTTATTATGGGCCTCTCCTACCATTATCATTCAAAAAACAAACAAAAAGGGAGGTATATAAGTGTGATGATTATATGAAATTACAAGTGGGTGAAGTGGTCGGGATCCATGGAGATGGAGCAGGGCATCTCTCTCCATGATGCCGAAGACGACCACCAGCTGGGAGTAATTAACCAGCTAATTAGTAGCCTCCCTGGCTTAATAATTTACTTAATCTAAAAATTAGCAAGCAATGATATAGTCATATAGGCCGCTGGAGCTGTTGCTAGCCTTTGGGGGTGTTTGAAACTGCTAGAAGTTCTGGCGGCGCAGAGAGGGGAGGCCGCAGTGCAGAGGGGGAGGAGGTGGCAAAGGATTCAATGGTGTGGAGGGGGATTTGGCGACACAAGGGGGGAGGAGGCAGTTGGAGATTTGGCGACACGGAGGGTGGAAGTGGCGCACAAGCACGGGGAGGCTTCTGCACACTTGGTTAGGAAATGGTCAACTGGGAGAAGCCAAAAGCCGAAGTTGTTTTCAAATGTCGTCTTTGTCCCTACGTGTACTACATCATCGGATCGCCTCCATCCATTGCGCGAGATAGAATAGTGTCTCTGCACATGTGCCAATCACTAGAGAGCTCTCCATGTGTGCTTCGAGATTCGTGAGAGGGGAGTTGCGATGGATAAGATTTGGTGGGGGTAGAGGGTTTTGTGCGTGGTAGGCCCCACTTGGTGGTGTTTGAAGAGAGGCCGACACGTTTGTCCCCTGAGTTGCCACGTGGAGTGGGATGTCTGACGTGGCACCGGGTGGGACGACCTTTGTTTTGCGGAAAAGCCCCCCTCTGCCATCAAAATTGCTCACTTGTTCATGAAAGTGAATCACAATTCATTACATCTCAAAAAAGAAAAGGAAATAAAATTCATTTGGGATTTAAAAAAGAATCAGAAGGTTGAAATAAACATCAGTTAGCATTTGAAATCAACAATGGTGCCAGAATAATAAATATTTGATTTTAGAGTTCTCTAAAAAGAACCCGCTCGAATTGTCCAACTCACTTAACATATATGGCATAATGCATGCATATTTTTTAGGGTTTTTTTTCATGCATTGACTACCTTTTAGAGATTTCTATAAGTATGATGGATCAATTGACGCTTGTGTTCACTTGTCAAGGCACTTCTTCTAGCAAAGGAAATTGTAGTGTTGTGGAAGTCATAGCCATTGGATCAAAACCTAATGTCTCTTGATCTCCTTTTACCATATTTACCTTAAATGCATCATCTACCCTCCATCGAAATCCATCTAATTGCGGCACAGCCTCACACCTTATTTAGCCCTCCACGTATCCTCATCTTGCTCTCATCCTACATAACTCTTCAAATTACGGCCACAACATTAGATCTAACTCTCGATTTCTCTCCTCCCACTCGTGTCGATGTGTTCCCCCTAGCACCGACCACCACCACAGATGGCGCTTCGCGGCTTCACCACTTCCTCATTATCTCTATGTTGTCATCCTCCTCAATTTGCCCAAACTACCATTATTTTTACGGAAAACTACAAGGAAGGCCCCGCAGTGCCCAAACCACCATTCGGCTGCCTCCTCCTACAACGAACATCATGACGAATTTGCTCCATCATTAATCCCAGCGACTCTATGAACCAAATCTAGGGTGGGAGAGAGGAGGGTGGCAACCCTCTTGGCCAGATCTTGGTGCATATCCTACCCTTCGTCGTCACAGCTCAACCACCACGTTGTCATCTTTGTCTCTCAGGCTAAGAAAGATGTATTCTATTTTACTTTACCAGTTTTATTTCTACCGTATTAACTAGTCAATATTTTCTGCACACCATCCATCAAACATGAAATCTTGTGTGAAAAATCCTAGAAAGACATAAAAGGCAACATATTCTTTAGCAATTTCCTCTTCTTTTTTTGAGATGGACAGTTTCATGGTTGTTGCAATTTGCACACCCCAAATACTATCACCAAACAAGCCGCTTTCACAAAAAGGAGGAAAATAAATAAAAAGGCACATGTTAGAGTCAGGTAAAATAATTTCTCCTATATAAAGTTGTGCGAAGGGGTCAACAACCAGTCGCAAAGATTAATGCCCTACTCAATACGGCTGATGACTTTTAATTTATGACTGCTAATATACAGTAATGATTGAAAGTGAACTATAGCGATTTAAAAGATACTATAGTAGTTTATAGAAGCTAAAGAGGCTGGATCGGGCCCTCAAGGTAAAACACACAAAAAAAAAGTCAGCCGAGGTTAGTAGCATAGTTAACAGTGTTACCTCCAAGCGACAATTTTTTAAAGAAGAAAAATAAAAATCGGTAGGGAAGAAGAAACGACCAAATAAAATATAACAGGGGAGAGCGAGGCGACGAGGAAGAAGAGAGAGAGAGAGAGAGAGCGGAGGCGCGTGAGAGAACAGGAAACAAAAAGAAAGGGAATAAGCTAGGCAGAGAAAACACGAGCAACAAACAGCAACAAAAATAGGAGTCGGAGGCGACAAGAGGGAGGAGGAGGCGGAGGTGAGAGGAGGAGGCACGCACGCACGCACGCAGGGGCGGCGAGAAACAATAGGAATAAAAGTAAGAGGAGGATAGGAGGAGTAGAGGAGGGAAATCGCGTCGGAATTCCGGCGAATCGGCGGGATCCGGCCGGGATCTGCGCGGCGGATGAGGGGTCGGCACCATGAAATGGTCGACATTGCTCAGTAAGGTTGTCTTCGCCGGCCAGCAGCAGGAGCCGCCGCCCCCGCCGCCGCTGCCACCGGCGTCCCCGTTCCACCACCAGCAGAGCCACCAGGCTGACCCCGACCACGCCACCCCGCGGCTCAGCTCTTCCTCCACCAGCGGGAGCGCCGAAGAGGGTGGCGGCGGCTTCGCGGCGGCGTCCGGGAACTCGCCCTCCGCTGCCGCATCCCTCGCCAGGTGGGCCCCAACGCCGTCTTGTCTTGCCTGAATCCATGGATGCGTAGGCAGCTCTGATGCGATCCTGTTGCATGCGTTTCGGGATTGAGCAATGGCGATCGGATTTGGATTCGGGAGCGTTCGACCGTAGATGCTTATTCCCCCCTTCCTCTATGCTTCCCCTCTCTGGAGATTTGGTTGGTGGATGCGAGATTTGGCGTTAGATTAACGTTTTGACCTTGCGGATTGATAAACCTGAATGTGATTTTTAGCTCAAGCTTGCCATGAAGGCAGCTGCAATTTTTTTTGGTGATTAACGTTCTGACCTTGTGGATTGATACACCTGAATGTGTTTTTAGCTCAAGCTTGCCATGAAGGTAGCTGCGATTTTTTTTGGTTTTGCTTGTCTGCCTTCAGGCGAAATGATGCTGGTCTAGGATGGTGGTTGGACGAGGCGTTAGCTGCATGGTCAATTCATGGATTTGAATGCGTCTGTATGCTATGGCCTTCGTCCTTTTGGTTTTATTTTGCTGTGGTTTTACGCGTTCCTTTTAGCAGAGAAAATGGATTGTTTGTTGTCATGAACTCATGATTGAGGCCAACTTGGTAAACTTTGACGGCTTCATTCGTTGATTCATGTTTGCATTGGCGGTGCTGTCGGATTAAGATGGTGCATATACAACGACAACAATAAAGCATTTTGTCCCAAACAAGTTAGGATAGATTAGGAATGAAACATTCTCAAGATCAAAGAGATGAGAGCCTTGAAATAAAACATACAATGCTAAAACCCTATACCGTATATCCAGCTATCTGAGTCGAAAGCCTAAAACACTGCCCCTAACTTTTTTATGGTTCCGGTACGTGGATCGCTAACTTCCATGCGCATCCAAAGCTAATTCTTTAGATGTATTCCAACCTCTCAAGTCTCTTTTAACTGCTTTCTCTCATGTTATCTTGGTTGACATATGCCTTTTCTTACGTTTTCAGTACGCCTTAAATTTCACTACGTACCGGTATCTCAGGAAGCCTTTGTTGGAGATGTCCAAACCATATCAAGCGATGTTGGACAAGTTTCTCTTTAATTAGTGTCACATCCCTATCACGTGTATCATCATTGCGGATGCGATCCCGCCTTGTGTGACCACAGATTCACCGCAACATCCTCATCTCCACTACACTCATTTTCTGTATATGTTGTCTTTTAGTCGCCCAACATTCTGCTCCATAGAGCATCGTGGGTCTGATCGCCGTCCTATAAAACTTACCCTTTAACTTTTGAGGAACTTTTTTGTCACACAAGACACTAGATGGTTGGCGCCATTTTACCCACCCTGCTCTTATCATGTGGCTCACGTCTTTATCAATCTCAGCATCCCATTGTAGCATCGATCCCAAATAACAAAATGTGTCCTTTTTAGGCACTACTTGTCCATCCAATCTAACATCTCCATCATCTGCCCTAGCACCACTGAAATCATATCTCATATACTCAGTTTTAGTCCTACTAAGTCTAAAGCCTTTCAATTCTAAGGCCTTTCTCCATAACTCGAGCTTCCTATCAACACATATCCTACTCTCATCAACCAACACCACATCGTTAGCGAAACGCATACACCAAGAGATATCTCTTTGTATGTCCCGTATGACCTCATCCATCATTAGGGTAAGCTCAATGTTGACCCTTGGTATAGTCCTATCTTAATAGGAAAGTCATTAGTAACACTATCACATGTTCTGACATTAGTCGTAGCATTTTCATACATGTCCTTAATTAGGATAATATATTTTGTTGGGACTTTTTTCTTTTGGAGCGCCCACCAGCACTTTATTATAGACTTTCTCCAAGTTAATAAACATCATGTGAAGATCCTTCTTTTGCTCCCTATGCCTCTCCATCAACTTTCGTAGCAAGAAAATCGCCTCCGTGGTCGACTTCCCAGGCATAAAATCAAATTGGTTTGTCGTCACGCTAGTCACTTTTCTTAAACGACGATGAATCACTCGTTCTCAAAACTTCATTGTGTGGCTCATGAGCTTAATTCTTCTATAATTAGTGCAACTTTGAATATCTTATTTATTTTTGAAAATTGGTACAAATGTGCTCCTCCGAACTCGTTTGGCATCTTGTTCAACCTAAAAATGCTATTGAACAAATTAGTTAGCCAAACAATCGCTACTTCTCCTAGCCATTTCCACACCTCAATAGGGATGTTATGAGGCCCCAACGCCTTACCCACTTTCATCCTTTTTAAGATCTCTCTTACTTCCGACTCCTAGATTCTTCGAACAAACCGTCTATCGGTGTTGTCAAAAGCATCATCCAGTTTAATCATACTATCATCATTATCGTGGTTGAACAACTTGTCGAAGTAATCTCTGCACCTATCCTTGATCTCTTCGTTTTTCACCAAAAGTCTATTAGTGTGGTCTTTGATGCATTTAATTTGGTTGAAATCTCTCGCTTTCCTTTCTCGAAGTTTAGCCATCTTGTAGACATCCTTCTCTCCCTCCTTTGTACTTAGTTTCTGATAAATTTCCTTATATACCTTGCCTTGTGCCTCACTCACTGTTTTCTTTGTATTCTTTTTTGCTGCTTTGTATTTCTGTACGTTGTCATCGCTCAATGCATATGCTTGTAGCATATCTTTTTCTCCTCAATAGCATTTTGCACTTCTACGTTCCACCACCATGTATCTTTTGGTTCTCCTCTTGTCCCTGGGTCACGCCAACCATCTCCGTAGCCGCCTTTCTAATGCGAGTTGCCATCTCTGTCAACACACTATGCACTTCGCTATTCGCTTCTCCCACGTCCCACTTCCCTTCCGTGACCATCCCTTCTTAAACGCCTGTGCGGTATCTCCTTTGAGTTTCCACCACTTCGTCCTCGTTGCTCTGGCGACCTTAGCTTGTCGAACCCGTAACCTAAAACGAAAGTCAGAGACTACCAACTTATGTTGCTGGACAACACACTCTCTATGAATAACCTTACAGTCTATGCAGGCTCGTTTGTCCTCCCTCCTAACAAGAACAAAATTGATTTGGCTAGAGTGCTGACCACTGCTAAAGGTAACTAAATGAGAATGTCTCTTACTAAAGTAGGTGTTAGCTATCATGAGATCATAGGCTACGGCAAAGTTTAAGATATTTTCTCCCTCTTGATTTCTATCACCATAACCAAAACTCTCACGCACCCTTTGAAACCTTCCACTAGTTGTACCGACATGACCATTGAAATTGTCTCCTAAGAAAATCTTCTCATTGATAGGTACACTTCTAACCATATCATCTAGGTCTTCCCAAAATTACCTCTTAGTGGTCTCATCCAACCCTACTTATGGAGCATATGCACTAACAACATTCAAAACCAAGTCACCAAAGATTTGCTTGACTAGAATAATCCTATCCTCTGTCTCCTCACGTCGACAACTCCACTCTTGAGGAGCTTATCGATTAAGATGCCCACTCCATTCTTGTTTCGTTCTGTTCCAGTATACCATAGCTTGAAGCCAGTATGCTCCACCTCCTTTGCCTTTTAACCCACATATTTAGTCTCTTGAACGCACAAGATATGGTGCATATCATTTTAAGATATTGTTTAAAGTTGATAGAGTTTGTGTTTGTGTTAGATTGCCTGTGTGGGTTATATGCTAAATTTGAATCTCCACTTGCTGAAATTTGAATGCCTTGCTAGGGTTATGCTCATGTTTCCATTGGAAAAGAAGCTTGAATTATTCAATTTGATGTGCTGAATGTCTTGACATATTTCAAATTCTACAGCAAGAAACTTCATTGTCTATATGTAATAAGTGCTAAGACATTCTGTAAGTAAGTGTGAATTGAGCACATGTTAGTATGTTACTACTATCATATTGATATGCCAGGAGGATGGTTAGCAACTTAGCATTCTCTTTGGCCAGTTCTGCTCCATGGTCAGTTAACATTGGCTGTACAGTTGTTAATGAAGGTTGCTACTGTAATCACTGTGGAGTTACGTAATAGGTCTGCTCTGAACCCATTGCATAGATTTCATATGTGAAGAAGAAACTATGTAGAGAATATAGACTTATAAGTCGTATTTGTTTGTTTATGCTTGATTTTCTTGGTCTAGAAATTCATATTCTTTACTGTTCATTTGTTCTTTTGCCATTGCTCCAGTGTTCGTTAAAAAGTGTTAACTACCAAGAAAGAAAAATAACTTATGAACTTGCAGCACTAATGAGTCCCTGACAGTGTCATCCCTTGTCTAAACTACCACTAGATAATCTGTTGATAAGGGATGGAACTCTAGTCATGTGTGTGAGTCAAGGTGTGTTGTATCTTCCCCTGAAAAAAGGCACATTGTATCTTGTAAGGTACATTGGCCTTGGAAAAGGGTTAACATTAGGACCTGGAGCATACTCTGATATAATATTTCTCTTTCACTAGTTACTTTTCCCTTCAATCTCTGCATGGTAATTCATGTATCCGTATGTATATTGCCAATGGCACTCTTACACTATATATGCATCATATGGCTCCGATGCATGAATTCTACCTTACAACAATAAAAGAAGCATTGCAACCCTTCATTATAAATTTGGTTCTGCTGTTTCAGTTGAATGATGCTATTATTCTGCAAAAATAATATGGTTTATACTTTCTTAATATTCTTCCTCTTGCACTTGCAGGGGAAAAAATGAATTGGAGTTGGACTTCAGGAGGTTCTGGGAAGAATTCCGCTCTTCCAGCTCCGAAAAGGTATCTTGACACTTGTTTCACCTTGTCAACACAAAACAATAACACCTTGCTAATTGGTTCTTACCCTAACACTTGTGTTTTGATTTTTCCCTGCGCAGGAGAAAGAAAGGGCCTTAAATTTGGCAGTAGATGCCTTCTGTAGGCTAGTGAAGCAGCAGTCTAGTGTAGCTCAATTAGTTACAAAGTATGATCCGTTACACTTCTACACACTATTGCTTTATTTTTAGTGCACTCATATATGTTCTTGCTTTATTTTTAGTGAACCCATATCTGTTCTTTATGAAAGAAATGTTAATCCAAGTCCTTATTTAACTTCTCTCATAATTGCTGCAGGTTAGTAGAAGCACATGTTTTTGTTTTTGTTATTGGAAGAGCTTTTGTTACTGATGTGGAGAAACTACGGATCCACAGCAAAGGAAGATCCTTGCTTGTTGCTGATGTTATGGGCTTCTTTTCAGATATCACAGAGGTTTGTCCTTGTAATGTTAATATAGCGCAATTTCCAGATTTCAGGTGACCAGACACTCTCTGATAACTCTTTTTCCATGATCCAGCTTGGCATATGTCCAGGTTCAAACTTGTTGTATGCAGTCGAAGTTCTTGTCACGGAGGTTTGTGCAGTTCCTCTTGTTAATATCAAAACATTATGTTTTCCATTTGTATTTTATTTTCTTTGTTATCAGGTGTTAATATATGTTTCAACATAAAAGCAACAAAGTTCTCTTTGATAGTTGATTAGTGCTGCAGTTTGTCTAAGGCTTTAATGGTTAACATGAGGTGGTACAAAGTTCATTGCAAATTTGCAATAGAAGCTAGTCTGTTCTTGATACATAGGCCATATGAAAAGAACCCCATCTGTTTAACTTTATAGTGTTATGCTGCTGCCACGTAAAGTGTTTATTTTTCTTTGTAATGCTTTTTTCATCTGTATATTGGGTTGTCACTTTGTCTGCTCTGTCAGTACACTGTCCAAGCCATCTGGAGGATGGAAATGATTCTAAACATCTAAATAAAAGAGGCACATCATTGTTATTGCAAACCTTGTCAAAACATTGCTAGTTCTTGTTGTACTGTACATCATCGCTTCTGTATTTGACTATTTGCCATGGACTTTTCTTTTAATGTTTGCCAATGGATTTTTCAAAGAGCACCGTATAGCTAAGCAACCAGTCATTAAAATGTTGCTTAATGTTTGGTGTTATATACTGGTGCTGCTCTGTGCAAGTGGATTAATTGAATATACAGCAACTTTAGTTCTCTGTGCTTTTCATTTGCAACTTTTGTAGTGCATTGAGAATTGAAGCATGAAGTACATAGTACAAAGAAGCAAGAGGTATCTGCTTTCTGATTAAAAAAGAACTTAGCTATAATAAGGTCTTCCACAATTGATGTCTGGTATTTGAGATCAAGGATGAAACAACGTTTGACAAATGCTCAGAGTAACATGTATTTCATGTTTAATTTCTTGGTTACAGACTGTTGATAAGCAGCCTCTGTTGGACTCTGGTATTTTGTGCTGCCTTATATATATCCTCAATTCCCTATTGAGTCCTGATGAATCCTCCCAAAAATCCTCTCCTGTTGGCCGAGTAGGATCAACAAGTGAGAAGAGAAAAGATCGGGGTCCTATGCAATCACGGCGGCTTGAGGTAATGCTGGTCTCCTAGTTCTCATAGAATGAGGACTTCCTTTGCAAGATTTCATGGTTATTTACATATGCTGATTCAAAATCATAGCTTGTTAACATTTTATTGCTGAGATTCGGATATTGCTATTCTGCAGTACCCATACGAATTATTACAAGTTTGTTGCTTTATGATCAAATATGCGATATGTTGACTCTATTTATTACTTTCCTTTGTCATGATTAATTTGTGTTTTGACTTCTTTTCTTGTTTTTGTTCTACGGAGATTGAGGGAAGTGTAGTACATATAATGAAGGCACTAGCAAGCCATCCATCTGCTGCACCAAGTTTAATTGAAGATGATGCTCTACAGCTTCTTTTCCACATGGTTGCAAATGGTTCCCTGAGCGTGTTTTCTCAGTTCAGGGAGGGTCTTGTTCCTCTTCACACAATTCAGCTTCATCGCCATGCGATGCAGGTAAGTTGATATGATGCGACATTATTTATGGATAGACGATTGTGTTCCTGTCACATCACAAGTTGCTAAACATATTAAGTTCATAACCAAACAGGTTCTTGGCCTTCTTCTTGCAAACGACAATGGTACTTCTGCAAAGTACATAAGGAAGCACCATTTGGTACATTCTCTCTCTTCTTCATTGTGGATGGAAATATTTCACTTTTGCTGTTCTGTTATTGGGAATTATTTTATCTTAGTAGTTAAAATGACTTCTTGACACCAAACACAATGTAACAATGTGTCCTTAGTGATCTTGGTGCAATACAATATATGTCTTAACTGTAACCTGCTGTCTGTACTGACCTTTCTTGGTAAATGATATAACTCTTGAAGAGCAGAAAAAACTTTATTGAATCATCTAAAGTATTTCATTTAGACAGCTTTCTTTTTTTTGGTGGAACATCTATTCTTTTGCATATATTGTTAATTAGTCTATTAACACATTGTTGGTCATGCCTTTTAGATTAAAGTACTCCTTATGGCTGTGAAAGATTTCAATCCTCAGAGTGGTGATGCTGCTTACACCATGGGCATTGTGGATTTGTTACTGGAATGTGTTGAGTTGTCTTACAGGCCTGGTAAATATTGTCAGACTTTTGCCATTCAAACACATTTCTTCCAAGTAGAGATGGATTGATTCAAACTTTTCAATGTTTAGTTTACGAATGAAATGGTCAGTCTTGTACACTTTATGCATGCTAATTTTTTGATATTTGGTTTAACTTGCAGAGGCCGGATCCATTAGTCTCAGGGAAGACATACATAATGCTCATGGCTACCAGTTCCTTGTTCAGTTTGCTCTTACACTATGTAGCTTACACAAAAACCAGGCTCTCCAATCCTCGCCCAAGTTAGTAGTTGAAGAGGATGGGTCGGATCCTTCTCGTGGATTAAAACAAATTACAGTCCCATGTGATCTTTCACCCCAGCTGTCCAGGTTGCTTGATGTTCTTGTAAATTTGTCACAAACTGGACCATCTGAAAATTGTGTTGGCAAAAGTATGAAATCTTCTCATGGGAAAGGAATGGGCCATAATAGGAGCCGGACTCCATCAGCTGACAAGTTCGCAGATGAGGTTTTGGAAACTAGTAGCCCCAAGGTAAAAGATCTTGAAGCCATTCAGACGCTACAGGATATTTTTCTGAAGGCAGACAACTTGGAAGTGCAAGCTGAAGTTCTCAATAGAATGTTCAAGATTTTCTCGAGCCATCTTGAAAACTACAAGCTATGTCAACAACTGCGAACTGTTCCTCTTTTTATCCTAAACATGGGCCGCTTCCCTGCAGCACTTCAAGAGGTCATCTTAAAAATTTTAGAATATGCAGTCACAGTTGTAAACTGCATTCCAGAGCAGGAGTTGTTATCACTCTGTTGCTTATTGCAGCAACCAATTTCTACCAGTCTTAAGCATACGATACTTTCTTTCTTCATAAAGCTCCTCTCCTTTGATCAACAGTACAAAAAAGTTCTCAGGGAAGTGGGTGTTCTGGGGGCATTGTTAGATGACTTGAAACAAAACGAGCTTTTCTCTGGAGATGAGCAGCAAAGCAAGGCCTCTGACTTTCCAGACAGGATGCCCAATGCATGTAATTTTCAGAAAACCGTGGATAACAAAGACGCGATTCTTTCGCCGAAGCTAATGGCTTCTGGTTCCGCAAAATTTCCCATGTTTGAAGATGAAGGGACAATTACTGTTGCTTGGGATTGCCTTTTCTATCTGGTGAAGAGAGCTGAGCCTAACCAGCAGTCCTTCCGATCTTCCAATGGTGTCAACACCATTCTTCCTTTGTTGGTATCTGAAAGCCACAGATCTGGGGTACTACGATTATTGTCATGCCTGATAATTGAAGATTCTCTTCAGGTTTGTGTTTTCACCTTACTCTACCATGAAAGCAACAAATCATTTTCATATGGAATCATCTCAGTTTAGGGGCATATATGTTGAATTCTCAAGTTCATAGGCCTAAGTGGAGCACCTATGCAAGTTTAAGGGCCTATTTACTTATTTTTGCCGGATGACTTGTTGATTTTAATCATGCTAATTAAGTGAATTTTAGCAGCATGCCAGGTGAACTATGACTTATTTAACACATGAAAACCTTGCCCTTTTCAGGCTCATCATGAAGAAATAGGGTCTCTGATTGAAATCTTGAAGAGTGGGATGGTATCAACCTCATTGGGTTCTCAATACAAGCTTGGCAATGATGCAAAGTGTGATACATTTGGTGCTTTGTGGCGTATTCTTGGGGCTAACAGTTCAGCACAAAGAATTTTTGGAGAAGCCACTGGATTTTCTCTGCTACTAACAACACTTCATAGTTTCCAGAATGACAGTGAAAATGACGAGACTGAATCATGTTTGCTTACTCACATGAAGATCTTTGGTTTTCTAATGCGAGCTATGACTGCTGCGGTATGCAACAATTCTGTTAATAGGATAAGGCTGCATACAATCCTGTCATCACACACTTTCTATGATCTTATCTCTGAGTCTGGGTTGCTTTATGTGGATTGCGAAAAGCAAGTAATCTTGCTTTTGCTTGAGCTTGCACTTGAGGTTGTTCGTCCTCCCACCAGTAACCTGCAGGTAGAGAGCATTTCATCTGAAACCTCAGAGGATGAATCAGGTTTCTTGTCTGTAACCTCATTTGGACTTTCAAGGATTGACAGGTTGAGAGTGTATAATGCCAGTGCAGTTATCGTATTGATCCGTTCCTTGCTAATATTTACGCCTAAAGTTCAACTTGAGTTACTGAGATTCATTGAGAAGCTAGCAAATGCTGGCCCCTTCAACCAGGAGAATTTAACTTCTGTTGGTATGGCGAAAGTTGTTCATCTAATTTTTTTTCTTGTGACTCTGGTTGACAAGAGTGCCTTATGTTTTTCTTGCCCTTTTTGTTATACAGGATGTGTTGGTCTTATACTTGAGACAATCAACCCATTTTTGGAGGGTTCTTCTCCTATTCTTAATCATGCTTTGAGAATTGTTGAAGTGCTAGGTGCTTATAGGTCAGTTATATTCCATGAAATTCCGATGCTGATCTCTCCATAGTGGCTCGTGTTTTGTTATTTTGCGGTACGTTTTATGCTCTTCTTTTTCTCAGGCTGTCTTCTTCTGAACTAAGACTTCTCGTGAGGTATATACTTCAGCTGAAAGTGAAGCGTTCAGGTCATCTTTTTGTTAATATGATGGACAAGTTAATTCAAATGGAAGATGTCAGACAAGGAAATATTTCTCTGGCCCCTTTCATCGAGATGGACATGAGCAAAGCCGGCCATGCATCTATTCAGGTTTCATTAGGAGAAAGGACATGGCCACCTGTTTCTGGATACTCTTTTGTTTGCTGGTTCCAATTTCAAAACTTCTTTAGAAGCCATTCTAAGGAAGCAGAAAAAACATCAAAAGGGCTTATGGTAAAAGGAGTGGACAAGTTTTGCGCATCTTTTCTGTAGGTGCAGTGGATGATGCCAATACTTTGTATGCAGAACTTTATCTCCATGACAATGGTGTTTTTACTATAGCAACAAGCAATTCAAGTTCATTGTCATTTCCTGGCATTGAAATGGAAGAAGGAAGATGGCATCATCTTGCAGTTGTTCATAGCAAGCCAAATGCCTTAGCTGGCCTTTTCCAAGCAAGTGTGGCTAGCCTTTATCTTGATGGAAAGCTGCGGCACACTGGTAAGCTTGGGTACTCGCCATCCCCGTTTGGTAAATCTTTGCAAGTAACACTTGGTACACCTGCTACCCGTGGCAAAGTTTCTGATCTGTCATGGCAGCTCCGCTGTTGTTATCTTTTTGAGGAAGTATTGACACAAGGGAGCATTTGCTTCATGTATATTCTTGGGCAAGGTTATCGGGGATTATTCCAGGACACTGATCTTCTGAGATTTGTCCCAAACCGGGCCTGCGGTGGGGAGGTAATGGCAATTCTTGATTCATTAGAAGTGGAAGTAGCTGCACCTTCAAGTAGCCAGCACATTGATAGTTCAATGAAACATGGGAATTCTAGACTTGAGAGCAGTGGAATTGTATGGGATATGGAAATGTTAAGAAATCTCTCCTTACAATTGTCTGGGAGGAAGCTAATATTTGCTTTTGATGGAACATCATCAGATGCTTTTCGAGCATCTGGGACTCTTTCCTTGTTGAATCTTGTCGATCCAACTTCTGCTGCTGCATCCCCAATAGGAGGTGCGTGAACTTCTTCCAGCTATTTAATTTACATTTTGTCTTTCTGAATCGGAATGTGTCAAGATTCAATTAGTTCTTCATATTTACAGGTATCCCACGATATGGACGTCTAAGTGGTGATGTTTATGTGTGTAATCAGTGCACAATTGGTGACACTGTTCAAACAGTTGGTGGGATGCCTGTTGTGCTTGCGCTTGTTGAAGCTGCTGAAACTAGGGATATGCTGCACATGGCACTGGAATTGCTTGCATTATCTCTTCAGCAGAGCCATCAAAATGTGAAGGACATGCAGGCCTTGAGGGGGTATCATCTTCTTGCACTTTTTCTGCACAGGAGAATGTCACTATTCGATATGCAATCTCTAGATATCTTCTTCCGTATCGCTGCCTGTGAGGCTTCCTTTCCCGAGCCACAGAAATCAAATATAAACCGAACAGCAAGCTATGCATCTGGAGTCTCCCCGGAGGCCAGTCTTGATGATCTTACCTTGCCCAAGTTTGGTGATGATGTGTCTTCTGTTGGATCACATGGAGATCTAGATGATTTTTCAGCTCAAAAGGATTCATTTAGCCATCTTTCTGAGCTTGAGAATGCTGACTTAGCTGGTGAGACTTCTGAGTTCATAGTCTTGTCAAATGCTGATATGGTTGAACATGTTCTCTTGGACTGGACTATATGGGTTACTGCTCCTATATCAGTACAAATTACTCTTCTGGGATTTCTTGAGAGGATGGTATCAATGCATTGGTTTAGAAATCACAACCTCACTATATTGCGTCGAATTAATCTTGTGCAGCATCTTCTTGTTACTTTACAACGTGGTGATGTTGAAATTCCTGTGCTGGAGAAGCTAGTTGTGCTGCTTGGTGTCATCTTGGAGAATGGTTTTCTAGCTTCTGAGTTGGAGCTTGTTGTAAGATTCATAATCATGACATTTGATCCTCCAGAACTTACACCAAACAGCCAATTTGTCCGGGAGGCTATGGGAAAGCATGTCATTGTGAGGAACATGTTATTGGAAATGCTCATTGATCTACAAGTAACGATAAACGCTGAAGAGTTGCTGGAGCAATGGCATAAAGTTGTTTCATCCAGATTGGTCACATATTTCCTTGATGAAGCTGTGCATCCGACAAGTATGAGATGGATCACGACTCTCTTAGGTGTTTGCCTTACGTCATCTACTACATTTGCTTTGAAGTTCCGCACAAGTGGTGGTTTCCAAGGGTTGAATCATGTGCTTCCAAGCTTCTATGATTCTCCTGAAATATATTATATACTCTTCTGTTTGGTTTTTGGGAAGCCTGTCTATCCTCGAGTACCGGAGGTTCGCATGCTTGATTTCCACGCTCTTATGCCTAGTGATGGAAACTATGGAGAATTGAAGTTTGTGGATCTATTGGATACTGTTATTGCAATGGCAAAAGCTACATTTGATTCATTGATTATGAAGTCTATGCTTGCACATCAGAATAACAATCTTTCACACCTTAATGGCTCCTTGGTTGCGGATCTTGTGGAAGCGACATCAGACATGGGAGGAGATCTTCAAGGAGAAGCTCTGATGCATAAGACATATGCAGCAAGGTTAATGGGCGGTGAAGCAGCAGCTCCTGCTGTTGCTACTTCAATATTGCGGTTCATGGTTGATTTGGCAAAGATGTGCCCGCCGTTCTCTGCTGTTTGCAGGCGACATGATTTCCTGGATAGCTGTGTTGATCTATATTTCGCTTGTGTAAGGTTTGTATGGTGTGCATATATTAAGTTACTTGGTGCTCTACATGTTTATATTAACCCTTCCCTTTTGTTCTGCAGATCTGATTGTGCCCTGAAGATGGCAAAAGATCTAACTACAGCAGCAACAGAGGAGAAGAATATGCATGATGATGACAATGAAAGTTCAAAAGATACCTTTTCAAGTTTGCCACAGGATCAGGAACAATCTGCCATAACATTGAGTGTTGCAAGTTTTCCTCAGGAGCAGAAAAGTACCAGCTCAGAAAGTACTGGCATGCAGAACTCTTTTGATACTGCTGAAGTAAAAGCAGATGGCTCTTCCAATCAGGAGCTCAGCACCAAGTTTTTAAATGGAGAGGCAAACCAAGTGTTTCAGAATGCTCATGATCAAGGACAGATATCAGCACCGATTTCAAATGGCATTGCTGATTCCACAAACTATCTGATTCACCCAGCTCAGTTTCTATGAATAATATTGGATCTCCTGTTTTATCTGAGAGATCAACTCACAAAGCATCAAGCACTCCTACTGCATCTCCCATGGCCCCATTCACATCTGGGCCTGGTAGTGCAGGATCATATACTGATGGTAGACACCTAACGGCCTCTCCATCCATGTCTTCAACTATATCTGGGATGGACCTGGATTCATCTCCTGATCTGAAGACAAACATTCAGGGATCACCTGCAGTGAACACACTTTTCCCAATCAATTCCAAGCTTTTGCTTGACATAGATGATTTAGGTTATGGGGGTGGCCCTTGCTCTGCAGGAGCTACTGCTGTTCTTGATTTCATTGCTCAAATCCTAGCTGATATTATCTCAGAACAGCTTAAAGCAACACTTTTTATTGAGAGCATTCTGGAGTCTGTGCCTTTGTTCGTAGATATTGATTCTGCTTTGGTTTTTCAAGGCTTGTGTCTAAGCAGATTGATGAACTTCCTGGAAAGAAAACTCCTGCTCGATGATGAAGAAGATGGGAAGAAACTTGACAAGAACCGCTGGTCTGTCAATTTAGACCCACTTTGCTGGATGATTGTTGATCGTGTATACATGGGCTGTTTGACAACCCCACTCGGGGTACTACAGACGCTAGAATTCTTGATGTCCATGTTGCAGCTTGCTAATAAAGATGGTCGTATTGAAAATGCAGTACCTTCAGGTAAAGGTATTTTGTCCATTGCTCGAGGAAGCAGGCAACTCGACCCTTACATCCATGCCATATTGGAGAACACAAACCGGATGATAATGTACTGTTTCCTGCCAGCATTCCTTAGGAATATAGGGGAGGATGACCTGCTTGTAAATCTGGCTTTCATAACAGAAACTGGGGGAAGTTTAACTTCTAAACCTTCTCAGGAAGATTATCCTGTTGATATATGCACTATTCTTCAGCTTCTGATTGCCAACAAGAGACTGGTGCTGTGCCCAAGTAATGTTGGTACTGATCTGATGTGCTGTTTCTGTGTAAATCTAATGGCCCTTCTTCGTGACAAGAGACTAACTGCTCAAAACTTAGCTGTGGATTTACTTAAATACTTGGTAGTGCATCGACGGCCATCTCTTGAGGACCTGCTAGTTTGTAAGCCTAACCAAGGGCAGCAAATGGACATCCTGCATGGAGGGCTCGACAAACTACTGACTGGAAGTACATCCATGTTTTTTGAATGGCTCCAGAATTCTCAGCAAACAATTAGCAAAGTGTTGGACCAGTGTGCTTTAATAATGTGGGTTCAATATATTACTGGCTCAGCAAAATTTCCTGGGGTGAGAATAAAAGGCATGGAAGTCAGGCGCAAGAAAGAGATGGGACGAAAATCACGTGAAACTGCAAAAGTAGATGCAAAGCACTGGGAGCAGATAAATGAAAGAAGGTACAATCTTGATTTGGTTCGTGATGTGATGTCTACAGAGCTAAGAGCAATTCGTCAAGACAAATATGGATGGATATTGCATGGAGAAAGTGAGTGGCAGAGCCAGCTCCAACAGCTTGTACATGAAAGAGGTATTTTCCCGATGCGGCAATTATCCACAGAACCTGCATGGCAGCTATGTGCTGTTGAAGGACCATATAGAATGCGGAAGAAACTTGAACACTCCAAATTTAAGATAGATACTATTCAGAATGTTCTAACTGGTAACCTTGCGTTGGATGATGTTAAGATGGTGAATAAAGAGGATGGAGACGTGTTGATGACATCTGGGTCAGATACAATGTCAGGCTTGAATCTTTTGACCTATGACACTGAACGGAAGGAACTTGATGCTGCTGATTTTGCATCATTCCAAGAGGATGATGACATATTCAAAGGAGGAAGCACAATGTCAGCTCCAATTGGCTGGACTGATGATAAAAGCAGCATTAATGAGCAAAGTCTTCACTCTGCCACCGAATTTGGTGCAAAATCAAGTTCCTTTTCCTATCACATGACAGAGAGTGTCCAAGGTAAATCTGAGCTTAGTTCACCAAGACAGGCACCTTCAGTTAAAGGTACTGATGCAAGGAACTCAGAGGATAAATCAGAAAAGGAGTTGCTCGATAATGGAGAATATCTTATCAGACCTTATCTGGAACCTTCTGAAAAAATAAGGCACAAATACAATTGTGAACGGGTTGCTGGTCTTGACAAGCACGATGGAATATTTCTAATAGGAGAACTTTGCTTATACATTATTGAGAACTTCTACATCGATAATTCCAACTGCATTTGCGAAAAGGGCAGTGAAGATGAGCTCTCTGTCATCGATCAAGCTTTAGGTGTGAAAAAGGATATAATGGAAAGCAGTGATTCTCAGCAGAAATCACCTTCAACATGGGGTGCAACTGCGAAGGTTTTGCTTGGTGGCAGAGCATGGGCATACAATGGAGGTGCTTGGGGTAAGGAGAAGCTTTGCAGTAGCAGCAACCTGCCTCATCCATGGCATATGTGGAAGCTTGATAGTGTCCATGAGCTCCTAAAATGTGATTATCAGCTCCGCCCTGTTGCAATCGAGATTTTCAGCATGGACGGGTGTAATGAGCTTCTAGTTTTCCACAAGAAGGAGAGGGAGGAAATTTTCAAAAATCTGATCGCCATGAACCTCCCACGGAATAGCATGTTTGTATTTTTAATCCTTTGCAGTTACATGTGCTCAGTAATTACTATGTGCATTTGCTTAGTATTAAGATTTGATATCATTTCCTACTAGAATTGCAATTATTTCAAAACAATGAATTAGCAATCTGTAGAATTATTCCAGCTATAATGGCATGAAAGATAATGTGTCAATTCATAACATCATCCTCCAGAGGAAGTAGCATTCATGTTTCAATGTGAGGGAATTTCTTTTTCAGCTGTCAGGATGTGGCCTTGGGCCCAAGGCCTAGTTGGGTTAGCTTCCTTGTTAAAATAATTAGAGATGACTGTCCACTTTATTTTTGTCTACAACTTTCAGTATTTAGGCCCTGTAGTTCTGAAACCATGTTGGAATTGATTCCCAGACAAAGGGTCACAACTGTTTTGTGTGTTTCTTTCCCTATTCTGATAGGTTTATTATAACTATCAAACATGGTTTGAGTGGAAGCTGGCCACCGATTTTTACCAAATACTTCTAAGAATCAAATTATGTTTTTAGTAGCATGATCAAATAGTGTTCTTTTCGGAAGAACACCATGATAAGCTGGCATTATCAGTGAAAACCAGCCAGGCAGCCACAAATCAGGGTTCAAAATCCCGGCGGTTGCAAAATCTGGGTTTATCAACTTTTGATTTTCAAATTTGGCGGTTTTTCTGGTTTCTCTGGTTACCAAAACATCTCAAAATTCAAATTTTGATTTTCAAATTGTAACCGGTTTTTCCGGTAACCGCCTGGTACCGTTAGTCACAGGCAAGTTTCTTCCGAATGGTTTTGGAACCCTGCCACAAATGCACAAATTTGCAAAATCTGGGTTTTCATTAGGCAAATCCCACCCATCCCAATGAAATATGGGTAGCAGTCACAGGCAAGTTCTGAATGTTTTTATTGCCTCCAGTGGGCACATATTGTGACTTGCGAGTGCTTGTGTAAATTGGTGGATAGATGTTCATTTTAGGATACATAAAATTAAGGAAGAAGTCCATGTTATCCAAAACCAGGTGGTTTAGGGTGAGGGAGTTATTTGCTCTGGTTTATAGTCGAGGGGTGTAGAGTGAATGGTTCCGTAGTTGATGGTATAAATTGGACTCGGGGCATAAGTTTAGGGACCAAAAGTGGACTTCTTCCAATTCAAATTCTAAGGCCTTTTTTATACAGTGGAGTTTTCTAGTTTCTAACTCTTTTTCTTCCTGCATGGTCTCCTGTAATTTATAGCTCCATAGGTGGCTAAAAGGATTATCTTTATCTTTAACATTTTGTTAACTATCTGAAGTTGTATGACTTGGCATTTTAATGCTTTTACTTATCATTCGGATGCTGAGCAGACTTCCTAATAATTGAAGAAAATGTGCCTTTCCACAGGTTGGACACAACAATATCAGCGTCATCAAAACAGGATAGCAGTGAGGGGAGCCGTCTTTTCAAAGTCATGGCAAAATCGTTCTCTAAAAGATGGCAAAGTGGTGAAATCACCAACTTCCAATATCTCATGCATCTAAATACACTTGCTGGTCGAGGGTATAGTGACCTTACACAGTACCCAGTATTTCCATGGGTTCTTGCAGATTACGATAGCGATACTTTAGATCTGAGAAATCCAAAGACGTTTCGTAAGCTTGACAAACCAATGGGATGTCAAACAGAGGAAGGAGAAGAGGAGTTCCGTAAGAGGTTTGTTCATCTAACATAAACATAATATTTCTTTTGTTTCTTTTTTATTTGAAAAAAATAAACTAGAGTCTTTAGTGTTGCTAAACATGAGAGGTCTGTTCATCTAACATCAAGTGAAATACTTTCTTTTGTTCCTTTCAGATATGATAGCTGGGATGACCCTGATGTACCTAAGTTCCATTATGGTTCTCATTATTCAAGTGCTGGGATTGTCCTTTTCTATCTTTTAAGGTTGCCTCCCTTTAGCATGGAAAACCAGAAATTGCAGGGGGGGCAGTTTGACCATGCAGACCGGCTATTCAATAGTGTGGGAGATACATGGGTAAGTGCTGCTGGTAAGAGCAACACATCAGATGTGAAAGAATTGATTCCTGAGTTCTATTATCTGCCTGAGTTTTTGGAGAATCGGTTTAATCTGAACTTGGGGGAGAAACAATCAGGAGAGAAGGTAAGTGCACTAATCTTTCCACTGGATGTAATGATAATACTCTAATCAAATCTCAAGTTTGTTGGAGCCAAGCATGTAACTTTCTGAAATAATTATTTCAGGTTGGTGATGTTGTTTTGCCACCTTGGGCTAAAGGTAGCCCCAGAGAATTCATTAAGAAGCACCGGGAAGCCCTGGAGTCAGACTATGTATCTGAGAACCTGCATCATTGGATTGATCTTATTTTTGGATATAAGCAGCGTGGAAAGGTATATACCGCCTCAGGTTTCTGCATTTCCATCTTTTCACTAGTGGTGTTGCTGTTGCCATCATCTTGACAACACAAATATGTTTGTGGTTAAAACAAACGTGTCTTCTGTTATAGATTGATTTTCCCATCTTACCCATGCAAAACCTGTCAATAGTTTTTGTTTTTGTCCTGGGGTCTCTTGCAGCATTATATTTCACTTTTTAAGGGTCACTCTTATTTACTGATGGGATTTTTAATGGTTATTTCTTTTGTATATGATAGGCAGCTGAAGATGCCGTCAATGTCTTCTATCACTACACATATGAAGGCAATGTTGATATAGATGCGGTATCAGATCCTACCATGAAGGCTTCCATACTGGCACAAATCAATCATTTTGGTCAGACCCCCAAACAGTTATTCCAAAAACCCCATCCGCAGCGACGGACAGACAGGAAAGTTCCTCCTCATCCTCTACGGTACAGCGCCTATCTTACACACCAAGAGATTCGAAAGACAGCATCGTCCATGTCCCAGATTGTGACCTACAATGATAAGGTCCTAATTGCTGCGGCGAACAGCTTGCTCAAGCCAGTAACTTACAGCGAGTACATCTCTTGGGGATTCCCTGACCGCAGCTTGAGAATATTGACCTATGATCAGGATAAACTTCTGTCTACACATGAAAACCTTCATGGTGGTAGTCAAATTCAGTGCACTGGAGTGAGCCATGATGGCAACATTCTCACCACAGGTGGTGATGACGGAGTAGTTGCAGTGTGGAGATTTGTGAAGGATGGCATTCGTCGTCTCCTGAGAATGGAGAAAGCCTTATGTGCTCACACTTCCAAGATAACATGTGTCTATGTCAGCCAGCCTTACTCGTTAATTGTCTCAGGCTCCGATGACTGTTCCGTGATCTTGTGGGACCTGACAAGCTTGGTCTTTGTGAAGCAGCTACCAAAGTTCCCAGCATCAGTGTCTGCGTTACATGTGAACAACCTCACTGGTGAGATTCTGACCGGTGCTGGAGTTCTTTTTGCTGTTTGGGGCGTCAATGGAGACTGTCTTGCTGTGGTGAACACCTCTCAGCTTCCTTCTGATCTCATCTTGTCTGTGGCAAGTACTACACATTCAGACTGGCAGGACACAAACTGGTACGTGACAGGTCATCAAAGCGGTGCTGTGAAGGTATGGAAGATGGTGCACTGCACGTCTGAGGAGGCAACAAACAGCAAAAGCAAATCGCCTGCAATCACCTTTGGAGGGCTGGGCCTGAATGGCCAGACGCTGGAGTACAGGCTACTTCTTCAGAAGGTGCTCAAGTCACACAAGCACCCGGTCACTGCCCTTTGTCTACCACCCGACCTGAAGCAGCTCCTGAGCGGGGATGCCAGTGGTCACTTGTTTTCGTGGTCACTGAAAGATGACAGCTTTAAGGGTTCATAGCGACAGAGAATAATCAGGAATTCAGGATTCATCTGCACATATAGAAAACATTGATTAAATTATATCTCTTGGTCGCTTCTCATCGAGAAACTGACAAGCGCCTGCTTGTGTTGACAACAAGAGCTCAGAGCTGGCCTCGGCTTTCAGAAACATGCTATATGAGGATACCCCGTGATGCCCAAGCCAGTCAACAATTCAGGCTAAACTTAATACGACAGAAACACATTGAAAGGAAGAAGTGGATGAGGCGATCGAGGCGTCGTTGTGCTGACATTATAGTCTTATACCGTGAATTATATGCTTGTTCTACCTCCTCCTCTTCTTTGTTTCAGGAGAAAGGATTCATGCGGGGTGGCAACCAGTGTTTGTAAAGTTTGTATAGAGGATGTTTTGGTGGTGATGGTAGAGGTGGACGATGATGATGTTGTACTGTCGATGTTTTGTCTTGGAGTTGTAAGGAAAGGGGTTTGTCACCCCCCAACCCCCAGTGGTGTTGTTCATTCATTGACTGGGTGTAATTTGAGCACCCTTCAGTTACAGTTCAGCTCATTTGCACATACACGCAAACAGATTTTGTTGAACACGTTGATGCACCCTATCATGCCTAATCTGAAGCTTCTGCCCTGAATCATGTGAAGGGTCCATACTCTTCAGCAAGTATCTCGGTGCACAATTGCCACACAGCGGTAGATACACGAGCTAATGCTAGCATTGTCGTACGCCTTTTTATAAAATGAATTAATTTAGTAGACTAGTATCAGGTGAATATAAAATGTGCAGTGATGGCTCAACGGCCGTGTTTACAAATTTAGTTCCCTATAGGCCTATCGAGCTCAAGATACCTACTGAGCTAGAAGAGCTCTACAGAGTTACAATAGCTCCGCAGGCAACCTACCAAGCCCCTGCGTAGCAACAGGCCGACTGGTCTATGGAGGCTTTATTTAGTGGTTTAATTAGTGTTAATTATATTTAACTAATACGAACCATAATTAATTAATACTAATCATAATTAATCATAGTTTTAATTAGTCCTAATTAAAACACCAAACTAATCTCATTTTATGTAGTGCTTTAATTAGCACTAATCATATTTAATTAGTAGTACTTGTAATTAATTAGCGCTAATCATGAACTTGATTAATCGCTAATCATAAGCTTATTTAAGCGCTAATTGTCATGAGATTACACAACACACATATCAGTGAGACATTGAGCATAAAATACAGAAGACCGGAACAAGCTGTCATTGTACAAAGTATATTATCTCCTAGGGACTAGCTAGATATATGTCATGTTCATATTAATTTCTACTGAGAAAAGTTAAAAACCAATACGAGCACCCGCCTTCTCTACTCCTCTCACTATCGTCTCGCTCCAGGGATAAAGTAGGAGGTCACAGGTGCATCATGTACCTCACTCCTCTCGCTCCCATCAGGCACACGCATCTCTGCCTCACTTTTTTTCACTGTCCGCTCCTCCTTTTAAAAGCCATTTACTTCGATCACTACTATTTATTTTTAGCAAAAAGTCATAACAAAAACCAATACGAACGCCCTTATAATAGAGCAATAACTAGAAAAAAAGAAAAGATAAAAAATTTAAAAATAAAAAATAAAAAATAGTGAATTAAAAATCAGTAGCGAATTTTCGTGGTCGGTTATGCTTCTAGTCCGATCTGCGGATATTAGCAGTCTTTTACGCTTTCCACGTCAGTGCATGCTGACATGTGGAATGTAAAACCGGATAAGGACTAGAGGCTGTTTGCTCACCGAATTTACCAAACTACCCTGAGATGCAATTTGTTTTACAGCTAGATATTCCATATATAAACACCATTAGTGCAAAACAGACAGCACATAGTATCTATTTTTAACAAGTCACGAGCTGTTTGCAACAATTTAACCTTACTATTTTTTTGCATCCCGTATTGTAAAATATCTGACAACCAAGTTGCCCTGAACCTTTGTGATTTTTTCCTGAGTTTATGTGATTTAGATTTCATGTATAATTGAATAAAATAAAACTCTTGATGCTCCTGCAGCAAATGCCAAAAGCATTGGCGACCTCAGAAACAGCACAATATATCTGAGCAAGCAACGAAAATGCCCCAAAAAATAGAGAAATCCTGCCAAACCAACCAAAGGGTAAAATGGGAAGCGAAAAACTCTTTATTTGTTGACTTGTGGCATTATGAAACAGCACGCAGACAAAGGAGAAGCGGAAGAGGACAGCACACGGAAAGAGAGGAGTGGTAGCATCAGACGGACGGCTGCGAGATGCTGGCGGTGTTCGATTCGACGGTGGCCAAGTGCCCGGAGGGCCTCTGCAGCCGACCGGTCGCCGGCGGCGGCGCGGAGACCGGCGGCGTGGGCGCGCTGATGAAGGGCTTCGCCGGAGCCAACGACGGCGCGGTCACCGTCAGCCTGGGCCCCGCCGGCGCCCTGGCCTACTCCGCCGCCAACCAGAGCCCCCTTGTCCCCAGGTGCTGCTCTCTTCTTGGCTTCTTGCTTGTAATGCGTCGGGTAATGCCAAAAGAGAAACATGCGTGGTGTTTAGGGCGCTTCCGCCCAAGATTCGGTGATGCGATTGGTTCAGTGGGGTTAGAACGATGAATCTTTGAAGGTTTTGGTTGGCATGTGCGGAGATCTCCCTTTCTTTTGGTTTCTTGGGGCTAGCTAGCAATGTGGTTTTCAGTGGTGTTGGTGCTCTCCATGGCGATTCTGGGAAAACTAGCTGATCTTTGCTAAGTTTGTTTGCTCTTTCTCTCGGTAAGGGTGAAATGGACGATTAGTTGTTACTACTGTTTAGATGTTGGTTTGGTGTTGGTCTGGTGGGTGATGTGGTGTAATCTAGAGCGTTTCTTGGAAAAAAGTTGGGAGGTTTTTATTGCGTAAAGTTAGGGTAAGCTGGTCAATCTAGCTGCTTAGATCTGCGCCAAACTTAGGAGAGTATAATTTTGATGAGCAGGATGGGTTGTTCATTGAAGCATTCTTTTCGTATGATTCAATTCTGTCAAAATCTAGACATTGTTTTTAGCTGAATTAGTTCCTTCATCGCCGTTCAAGAAAAAAATCTTCATTTGATGCATTTTGTTCATGGTTGTACGATAATTCTATTTGATCAGTTGAGTATCGAGTAGTCAGAGACACTGGGGAACGGTTTATGAGTCAATTTTTTAACCTTTAAGTTCTTAACTGAATTAAGTGGTATCTAGAGAAACAATTTAGCAAAATGATTTGCATGATTTTGGTTAGACAAAAGTATAGAATGGCCACATTGGTGCTGTTGAAATTGATCTGTATGCTGAGCCCTGTTGTTCAAAGTTCATTGTGCTATTCTAAATCCAAAGTTCACTGTGCTATTCCGAGTCCAAACGTCTATCATGAATACACAATCCAGCATGAAGAGACTCAACAATTATCATGAGGAGCTGAGGTTTGCTATGTGAGCCTTGGATAAACCTGTGGTGTAGATATGTCATTTTTCCCTCACATTCTGTGTATTGTATCTGATATTTGAATATTTATGTCTGTCACTATAGTCTAGATATTCAACAGAAAAAGAAATTAATGCTGAAGTTTCTGATACCATACACATATCCTTTCTCCTTTGTTGACACAACTAGATTACATGTCAATTTGATACTTGTTAAGCAACTTTACCTTGTTAGTCCAACGGGGACGATGGTGACTGGTGATCTTTTTTATTAGGTAGTAACTTGTCATGTACAGCAAATAAAATGGTTGTGTAGACCAGTCAGGAGTTGAGTTCCATCAAACTAACTCAAAGCGCATAGCAAATCTCCATTTCATAGAAAAGCAATTTAAACATAACAACGTGCTTGCTGATTTTACATGTCTAACCTATTGTTAACTGCTCAGTTGCTGAGATGCAAAACAGAATTAGCAACTATGGATATTTATAATAGTCCAACAACATAGTTTTGTTGTGTTTAAAGCATCATGCTATTGGTGTTTTGAAGGAAGTCCCAACTATTAAAGAAAATGTTTTGCACAATAGCCTGGTTTTTAGGCTTGAAGAAAATGTTTTGTACAATAGCCTGGTTTTTTAGGCATTGGTAATTCCAACAAATAGCAAAAACATGAAATTTCTGTCAGAGTCTTCTTAACCTGGAGAAGATGCATGACGACACATAATTATGACTGATCCTGAGAATTCTTTTCGCTAGCTGTTAGTCTCTATCCGACTACCTGAATTATATTTACCTGACTGTACCTTGTGCTCCTACCCAGGTTGTTTGGTGCTGTGAATGACATATTTTGCCTGTTCCAAGGACACATTGAGAACATTGCCAATCTGAAGCAACACTATGGTCTGAGCAAGACAGCAAATGAGGTTACCATCCTGATCGAGGCCTACAGAACCCTCAGGGACAGGGGCCCTCTCCCAGCCAGCCAGGTTGTGAGAGATCTCAGCGGAAAGTTCACGTTCATCCTGTACGACACCCTGTCGAAATCCACCTTCGTTGCTGCTGTAAGTACGTCTGTCTTCTCGAAGCATGCTGTATGCACTTGTACCCTGTAGACTGGTTTGAATTGCAAATGATGCCATGTCTGAACTCAGGACGCTGATGGTAGCATCCCCTTCTTCTGGGGCGTTGACTCCGAGGACCATCTTGTGTTCTGTGACAATGCTGAGCTTCTCAAGGCGGGCTGCAGGAACTCGTTCGCCCCATTCCCCAAAGGTACATCACATGACAAAATAACACGGACAGATCCGTCATCACTTCGTCTCACTGTTGCATCCCTAGAACTCAGCTGAACTTCTCTGCACCCTGACGGACATCATCATACATTCAATCATCATCAGGCTGCTTCTACACCACCTCGGGAGGGCTGCAGAGCTTTGAGCACCCACTGAACGAGATGAAGGCGGTGCCGCGGGTGGACAGCCAGGGCGAGATGTGCGGCTCCACCTACAAGGTCGACAGCGAGGCCAAGAAGGACTCGGGGATACCTCGCGTCGGCAGCGCCGCCGACTGGACCAACCACTTCTAGCTCGACGGTCCATCGGTGGCTTCCATTTTACCATTCCCGGATGTGAACTGCATGCCAACGTTATCTGACATACTAAATATTTCACTGAGACGACACGCTACGTTTTATATTTCAGCATCGGTCGAACGCTTTGCGACTTTACATGGTGGTAGACGATCTATGATCTATCGCCCTTCTTTCAATAAATAAATAAAGCTCAATGAAGCCTTCATTTCGTACTGTAATAATACCGTTTGTGTTTTGTATCGTGTGCTGCTAGTATTTTATGAAGTTGGTTTTTAACACAGCCTTTTCCCTTGTATTTTATTACTGGTAAATGATTCTACTCCCGGTCTAGCTACATTTGGAGGGATGGACGGTCATCCTCTGCGAGCATCGACTGTGGAATATGTGCTTGCCCTCATTGATGAAATGCTTGCAGGTGGGATGAGTACAAATCCAGGGCACCTTCTGTACCTCTTCGTCTGTCTGGTTTGAGGAATGCCCTCATGATAGGATGAGTACATCGATCTTGGATTGCACAGAAATTCAACAATTTTTGTAAAGTGGAACAGGGTCATACAACAGATCTTGTGTAATGACCCCACTCCACAAATCCTAGTAATTTCTTCTACTTGTGGAATGAATTGGTCTTAGGAGATTGTAGTTGCTATCTGCTATTGCCTATTTTATGTAAAATTTCAGAAATGTCAAAAACAGAAGTGATTGACTAGTTGTACTACAATTCATTCGCTTGAATGAACATGTGTTATATGGATGCAACAATTGTTCACCCTGATCACTTGTACTAAAGTTTTTTTTATTTCAGTTCGTTGCAAACACTCTTATTCAGATTTCACGATGAGCTCCGGGATTGGCAATTATGTTTTGATTCAGGAGATTAGTGCAATGTTCTATGCTAAACTGAATTGGTGAATTTATAAGTTTCTGGATTGGCAATTATGCTTTGATTCAGGAGATTTATAACTTATTTAGAATACAGCCAAAAGATGACAATACACCACACCATAGGCTATACTTGAGTATAAATATGACCACATCATAGGTGAGTTAAAGCCACATTTGGTACTGTTTCGCACTGTATTTACAAAAATAGCAGTATGCCGACCGTATTGATAAAAATATTGTTTCTGCCGTCTGGCGGTCGGGCGGCAGCGAGGCGACACGCGCGCGACCACCGTGGCGGTGCACCACCCTCTTACCAGACAATGACATGTCGCCGTGCAAGGCGAGGCGGTGAGGCTTGCATGTCATCTGGTAAGGGGCGGCAGGTAATTACCTGCCCTATTTTTTCGTTTAGTGTTTATTTAAATTTTTAAATATACTAAATGAGCTTCAACAATTACAAAAATTTATATATAGCCTCCCGCTATAATGTACTTTGCAGTTTATTTTTTGCGTAATTTTAATCATTGCGAATGTTGCGAGTGTAATAGAGGAGGGAAGTGAAGGCCATGGTGCCCTCAGATGAAGCTGGGTACCAGCGAAGAAGGTGAGGATGGCGATCAAATCCAGCTAGGCCCGACCAGATCCAGCCGCCGGCGGGTCGAATTTGGCGGGGGGTAGATGATGATGAACTCAGAGGCGGCGATAGTGGAGGAAGGGAATGTCTAGGGGCGGGGCGGCGCTAGGTGGAGGTGGCGGGGCTAGCTGGGGTCGACCGGAGGTCAAGGGACACCGAAGGGAGCCAAGGAGGCCATCGGCGGTGAGGGTGGCGGGGTTTGCCGGGGCCGACTGGAGATCGAGGGAGACCAAGGGGAGCCAGGGAGGCTGCCGGTGCGGTAGATCAGGGCGGCGGTGTCTCCTTCTTGCTCGAGGAGGCCTCGGCGCTTGGGTGAAGGGGAGCGGGAGTGAGGGAGGGGCGAGCGAGGGGAGCGATGGCGATGGGTAGGGTAAAAGCGGAAGGGAGAAGAGCATCACATGAGAGCGAGAGGGAGAAAGGGATTCGCTGAGAGGGAGTTGAGATGTGCCTGAGAGAGGGGAGGTTTTCTGGTCATCGGGAGCGGTTGTGGCGGAGATTGTGCGAGTGGGAGGGAGATCGTGATATCGAACGACTACGAAGAGTCGAAGGAGAATAGACGGCTGAGAGACGAATGAGAACGGATGACTCACCACCAACTCATCTTTATATAATAGTAGAGATATAATAAAAATTAGTAAATAAAAATTAGTAATTAAAGTTACTTTTTAGGAACGATGTTGAAAATGGCATTCCTTTTTTGTGATGGGAGGGAGTAATCGACAAGTGTTTGTTCGACGTGTATATACTATATACTGTACAATGATATACTAGTTGTACGTTGCTCTAACTTCTAAGCACAGTGAGGTTCCTTTACCGATCTGAAAAACTTGTCAGTATTTTGGTGGGTCCTGAACTGCAGTTGTTTAACAACGGGCTCGAGAGGCCTGACCTTTGACTAGAGTACAGCATGGACCAAAAGCGTAGCCAGTCTGTGCTACAGGAACCATTAGAAAAAGTGATTTGCCTTCTCGAGATCGAATTGTCTGCAGGCTAAGACAAGATTGGTAGTTAATTCCTGTCGAGAGCCGAGGACCATGCTCTCCTCCCCCGCGACGTGCCACGACAAGGCCGCGTTTCCCTCCCGCGCCCCGTTGCCTCCCATCGATTTCGATCGGAAGCGCTTTGACTTTGGCGCTGATTGGCCGCGGACTGGCACCGGCTGATCCCCGGCTGAAACGGCATCGTCGCGTCTCGGATCCTCTCAGTGTCAGCGACAGGGCCGTGATAAACTACGAGCCGATCTTGACCGGGCGCCCCGGGCCGGACGCCTTGGCACCCACGTGATCGATCTCTGTTCGTCGATCCCTCTCTATATAAGCAGCAAACGGTGCCACTCCGGTGTTCTTATCCCCCCCTTCTCATATCTGTCAACATCTTCAGTGCCTTGCTCTCATGAGAGGTGCTGCTTCAGTTCGTGTCTTGCTGAAGCTGAAGCTGAAGCTGAAGCTGAAGCCCTTGGGAACCGCCGAGGTGTCCCCTGTGGAATGATGCTACCAGCTGCGAGCAGGCTACACCGAATTGAGTGCCCAAGGGAAAGCGTGAAGCTGCCAGCATGATCTAACTTGTTGGGAGCAGGCAATGCCATTGTGCGTGCAGCATCCGTGTCTTGTTCATGGAGAAACCAGCTTCGCTGGTTTTCAGTGGGCACTCATGGTGTATGCATGGCAGTGTGATGATGCTTCTAAGTAATGGTTAGATCATGCTGTGACAGTTTCACTCTTTCCCTGTTGGGCACACAAGGTGACAAGAGTTAGTAGTAAGGGGCACAATGCTCTTGACAGAGGGCAACACAACAAAGAGGTGAGCACATCCATCCTGTAGGGGAGGGAAAGCTTTTCTTGAATCTATCTTTCTTTTTCTGGAATCTTTTTTTTTCTTGAGAAATCCTTTTCTGGTCTCTACCTATGTGCAAAAACTCCACACTATGTGACTGAGAAAGTTAGGTTGGTTAACAGAACAGAAGGCAATGTAGAACTCTCCCAAAGGAGAAGAAACTGAAGGTGTTTCGACTTGCAACAACCCAATCCATGATGTTCACAGTACACGGCACCACCATCCACTGAATAGTTATCTCTACATGTTTCGAGAGGAATTTTTCTGTAACGCTCGACCACAGAAAGATCCTACATACAATCAAACTCTTTTTTTCAAAAAAGGTGCTTTACTTAGAGAATGTTAGTGGCAGCAGTCAGTCAAACTGCACTGCTGCAAGTGCCATGGTACACCTGTTGCCACAGTGAACTGTCAACACGTAGTAACACATATACTACTTACAATCATACAGAAAAATGCACGTCAGAAATTGATGCGCAATTAACATGGTATGTGATGCAACATACTCACTCGATGACCTAAGTTGTATATTGTTGCAGCAGTTGTCGCGGGAGTAGCATACTGACTAGTCGGACCAAGCCCAAATCTGAACAGATCTGCACGGGAAGCACCAGCTTAGATACTAAGCTGCTAATGTACTACTAGGACCAACAGAGGCACGTGCCGGCCCATCTGTCTTGCTTCTCGATCCCGGCCAACTCGACGGCGTACTCCGACACGCAGGGGCGGCTCAAGTTTCGCTAGCTGATCCTAGGCGGCGCGGCGCGGCAGGACTCGTAGTACGTACGTGCCCAAGCTGCCTTCTCCACCTCGACGGTGTCAGATCCCAGCAAACGGAGGAGTTCGATTTCTCGACAGAAGTTTCTGAAGTTTATGAAGTAAATAAGAACTCAGCGTTATGTGTAGCGTTTTATCAGCTTCGCGTAACCAGGTCTGTGGCGTGGATGCAAGTTGTGACACGCCAAGGAAGATCGGACGGCCACGCTTGACTTAATATTTACTGTTTTGCCCTGTAGCCATCACGGTACTTCTTTTTTTTTTTTTACTCTGTACCTACCAATTATAGCTGAAAATGGTTGTTACGGCTGTCATTTTGTAAAACCCCATGAGTTATAACCTAAGACATATGGAAAGAGAAAAACATATGGGTAAGGTAAAATTAGTCTCCTCTATAGCGGTAGAACCTAATTTCTTTTCCCTCTTTCATCTCGTCCCTTTTTTGGTTACACACAAAATTACCCAAATTAACAAATCACATCCATTACAATTTAATTTATTGCCGGGATCTGACAAAGGTATCAGAGCTTCACGGGTCTCGAAGCAGAGATTTGTCTTGACGAGGGTTGGTGACGATCGGAAGATTTGCCACTGTAAAATCCCTAAGCCTAGATAGATCTAAGACGTGGCGGTGAGATTTGCGCAAGAGAAAGGGGAGAGGTTGGCAGAGATCTACGGGTGTAAGATCGAGGAGGTCGACTAGAGGAGGATGAATAGATGGTCTTAAAATTTCTTTCCATTAATTTCTTTTTCTATTTGGCTAAACCAAATATGTGAAATCTTAACTCAAATTGGTTTGGCACAGATAACACCTAAATTAATTAAGTTTACTATATGCACCAACAATTCTAAGCCTATGACAATGTTTGTAATTCCTAAGAAGATAAGCAATCAATTTAATTCTATGAATGTAATTTGAGCGCAAAAGAACAAACCACAATTGACACGGTTATTTTTTACCGTGGTGTTCAAAGACTTACTGGTCTCCCCTAATCCACATTGAGGTAAACCCAAACGAATTAGACCGACTCCATGAATTAAACCTTCCACCTCAAATCCATTAGTGGTTGCTTTTTTCCACTCGGGTTGGTGAGCTCCAACCTTCACATTTCACCGGGACTTCTCACAACTTTCTTTGAGAAGATTATCACGCATGAAACCTCCAACACCGTCTAGGGGTTGACAACCTCCAAGAATAATAAGTCAAGCCCCTCACTTGACCCTCACCACGTGCAACGAATGCACAAGCTTGAGTGGATACTCAATCCATCTCTAGATACAACACATACAATTTAGAGCATTTCTCTTTACTCACATGGTGCAACACATGCACAATTGAGAGGAGGACCTCACACTAGCTCAAGAAAGTGAAATGAAGTACCAAAAGTCTTACCCTAACTGGACACAAGGGGGTATATATACCCATACCATGAAAACTAGCCGTTAGAAGCAAAGGACCAGAAAAAACAGAATCATCAAAAGTACTAGCAGCAAAACTGTGGTACTTTTGCTCCCCTCCCAACGGTCAGAAAACTAGTCATTAGAAGTAAAGGACAAATCAAAATCGATAGTTCCGTCGTTCATTTTTTGGTACTTCCATTCATCGGAAGTACCGCTCCCACATGCGGAACTACCACTCTTGCGAGGAGGAGAAGACTACTACACAGGTGTCTCTTTGCAAAAATGTACCACTACACAAGCCGGTAGTTCCGAATTTCGGAAGTACCGCTCTACAGAGTCAGTAGTACCGCTCGCTGTTCGGACCGCTCACACATAGCCAATCAGACCACTCTGATCTCCGACCACGTTTTCTGGTTCGAGCATACAGGTCTCTGACTACGCTGGTCTCTGACCACGCTCGTCTCCTACCACGTTGTCCAATTCGAGCACATAGGTTTCCGACCACGCTGGTCTCGGACCATGTTATCTAGTTTGACCACATAGTTCTCTGACTACGCTGGTCCCCAACCACGTTGGTTTTGACCACTCAGGCCTCGACCATGTCAATCTTCGATCACACAGATCTCTGATCACCACGTCAATCTTCGACCATGTTGTATCAATCACGTCAATCTTCGACATATGGAAAAGAGAAAAATAGATGGATGAAGTAAAATTAGTCTCCTCTGTAGTCGTAGAACCCTAGTTTCTTTCCCCTCTTTCATCTCTAGTCCCTTTTTGGTTACACACAAAATTACCCAAATCAGCGAATCGCATCCATTTCAGTCTGACTTATTGCCAAGATCTGACACACGACCAGCAAGACGAGGATGTCTGGACGTGCCGATCGAAGGGGCGAGCAACGTGAAAGCCAGCGTGCCCACCAACCACGTCGATAGGCGCCACGCACACCTGGAGAACAAACCATGATTGGAGATGGGCGACTAGGGAGCGGACGCGGAAGGTGGCGTGAGTGACATGCCGCGAGTGGGGCCAGGTGGATGCAATGCGTCACGGTGTCGATTGGAGCGAGCGGGTGTGGCCTAGGGGCGGACCGAGGGCTTGGGCTAGGGGTTGTAGCTTCGGTCCAGTCCAATCCATTAACTTCAATGGGCCATTAGGCCTACCATTTTTGTAGCCCCGTCGACGCACACACAGAGCAAATGCCAACCAATCCCCCATACGTGATACACCTCCTCCCTCCCAACCCTAGGGTCCTCCGTTCTCCCCTCCTAGCGCCTCCTCCCTCCGATGACATCATCGCCTCTAGGCCCTCTGGCTCCGGCCTTCAGCTCCGTCCTCTGCCTCCAACCTCTAAATCCGCCGAGGCGCACACGGTTCCTCCCGTCTGGCTCCGCCCCTTTGGGTGCGCCCTCCCAGTCGCCTCCTCCCTCTGGTGAGGTTGGCACCTCCAGGCCTTCCGCCTCTAGCCTTCGACTCCACCCAGGCGTCTACAGCCCCTCGCCTCCAACTCCACCCCTTTGGGTCTCGACAGCCGCCTCCTGCCTTTGTCTCCAGCCCTCTAGATTAATTTGCTTCCTTGTTCTTTTGTGAGTCAATTTTTACCCAGCGCAGAGAGATTATATAATTATAATCCAAATTTTTTCTTAATATCTAGCAAGACAATTATTAATTGTTGTAGGCTTGTGCCTATAGGGATCAAGTTCTCACTGAGTTACTCACCGCCAAACTGCCTTGCAGAGTTTTGTAAATTGCCTCACTACTCAATAATCAGTACCTAGTTCCTAGTTGTACATAGTCCAAATGCTAAATTTGAAATAACTAATTAGAATTGTATATTGCTACTTGCTAGGATTGTTGTTAGATGGAGAGATATTTATCAGACTTTTGTGAAAGGCACTTGGAGGCTCCGTAGATGACTAGAACAAAAGAATATTGTTCCTTTTGTGGGGTATGTTTTGAGAAAAATTTCCTAGTCAAATTAATTCATATTCTTGGCATTTGTTTTTTCACATTTGTCATAAGTCATAACCATTGTACTAAACCTTTTTGCTTAATTACATGCTAAATAGGATTACATGGAGGATTATGAGGTTATGGTCCCATTTCAGTCTCTTCAAACTCTTGGTTGCCATGTTAATGCCATTTGCCATGACAAGCGTACCGGGGAAAAATGTTCAACTGCCATTCATGACTTTGAAAGTGACCAAACTTATAGTGAGAAGCTTGGTTGTGATTTTGCTTTGACAACGTCATTTGACAGTGTTAATGCTTCAACCTATGATGCACTTATGGGCATGTTTGGCAACGGCTGCGGTTTATGGTTTTTGGCTGAAATTTTTGAATTTTGGCTGTTTACGGTACAGATTACGGAGAGAGAGATACCCACTTGAGATTTTATATGGTACAGATGTTGGGCTTTTAATGTGTACATCGTTTAACTTGTAAACCACGTCTTGAGAAAATACTCTGTTTGAAAGTTAGATACTGTAACAAAAATAAAAAACTGTCAGCTTCGGATGAAAAGAACAGGCCCTATAATCCTTCCACCAAGCTAATACTGAAACACCCCAAATTTTTGAACTTTTTGAAATTTTTTGAGAATTTTGATTGATTTTGATTTCTTTCCTAATTTGACAAATTCCAGTAAAATACGCCTTCCCTTTTTGGCAAATGCGCTTTCCCCCTTCTCTGGCGTCTCTCGCGCGCGTGTGCCTCTCCACCGCCTTCACCCAAACGACGTTCGCTTCGCCACCTCCGCGATGGATTTTTTTCGGCGCCACTGCTCCCTCGCGCGATGTCACCCACATGCGTGTCCACGGATCGGTATACCGCACGCCTTACCTGCTCCCTCCTCGCGCCACGCATCTCACCTGCACGCCACAACTGCCGCCACATCCCTCGCACCCGTCTCGCGGCCTCTTTTCACAGAGAGTCCAATTGCGGGTAGGGGATTAGTAGAAGCACAGGCCACTTCTTCCCCATCCCTGCAGCAGCAGAGGCCGCCCCCATTCCCTCGTTTCCGCGGGAGAGGCGCACTCCCGAACCACCTCTTCGCTGCCACCGCTCTCCCGTGCGTTAGAAGCTTCTTGGCCACTGCAGAACGCCTTACAACACTCCCATATACCTCTCAAAGCCGCCAACTTCAGCTCAGTTTCATCGTTTCGCCGCCGATTGCTTTCCCTGAGCCCGGTAAGCTCCTTACTCAATTATCTACTCCCGACCATTATATCTCAATTACTTGCTTTCATAGCATCTACGGGACACCACAATCATGAAATCAAGCCCAATTTCATGTTAGCATTTCCGTAGAGCTTTGCCGACGAGGTCCACCGCCGGTTGAAAACACCTCTCCGTGGACAGCCCTATAGGGAACTCCCCGACCCAAATCACTTTCACTCCCATGCTCCTTGTAAACCCTAGATGGTTAAATTTCCCTCACACTCGCTGTATAGCTGCCGGGAAGCCCTAACTTCGCTTAGGACCGTGCAATCTTCTCTCTTGCCGCTCACCGTTATCAACCCTTCCGAGCTTTCCAAAGCCCAAAAATGGAACCACCACCGTCACCTGAAGCCGCCCGCACCACCCACCCTCGCCGGAGATCTCGCCGATGCGATCGCAGCGGGCACCGCCTGCTTCTCCCAGGAAGACGGCCTGAGGAAGACGAAGACGCGGCGTGGCCGAATCTTGACCGCACGCGTGTCGATCATCGGTTGATCTCGCGCGCGCGTATGGGCTGTCGTGGCCGAACGATGCTGGGCCGAGCCGTTCGGCCCATAGGCCATTTTCTTTTTAAAATTTTTATTCTGGGTTGCACTGTTCATAGCGGGCCGGCCCAACACTGTAGTTACTGTAGATTACTGTTCATCCGATTTTAGAAAATTCAGAAAATTCATTACAAATCCCAGAAAATTTCCAAAAAATCAAAAATACACTATTTTGACCAGTTTAAAACTCTGAATTCAAATTTGACCTCCATTCATTCAAATTCAAGTTTTATTAATTCAAATTCACACTTCCACCATATTATTTCCAAATCAATTCAAGTTCCTCCGACTTGCCAAAATTAAATTTTAATAAAACCAAAATTTATCCAATTAAAAGATCGGCCATCTAATTTGTAAATGTTCATCTCTTATTCTCAAAATCTGCCTAACACACATATTACCTTCCGATCGTCCTAAACCTGTCAAATCCAATTTTCGCTCTATTAGCTAACCAAGCTTTACCAAACTCCAAGCACCCGACCCAACCTATTTCTTTTTATATTCTTTTGTTTTAATTGTATTTTGTTCACGACTTGCATTCTCGCAGCAGAACTCATATATGTGTTTGTTTTCCACGCTAGTATTCTGATATATTTAATTGATCAATAGAAGGACTCATGGAGCAATTAAAGAAATTGGTACTTAACCTGAGGGTTGCGAGAAGACAATCAGAGACTAAAGACAAAGAGGCAAGTCACATGTTTTTTATCATATAGAATCCCATGAAATTTACATTATTTACTTAATTATTTTCATTATTCATAATTGTGAAATGATAATTGCTTAAAATAAAATGTTTAGAATGTCATGCTATTTAGTTATTCCCGCCACCTGAAAAATGCCCTGCTTGATTGATGGCCATATTCACCTTGACAACCATAGTAACTATGGAAATCGTATTAAGATTTATAGATCATCTCATTCAGCATTTTGTACTACTAAGTGACTTGGCCGTTGGCCGGTAGATTTGGAAAACCCAGAGCTAGGGTAGGGTGGTATGAGAGACCGTACCCTAGGCTGGTGATGCTTGGAGAAACTTGTACTAAGGTAGGGGTCAGAATGTGAGGCATCACGATGTGGTTGTACTCACGACCAAACCTTAGGAAAACGGGTAGGGATCGAATGTGAGACATCACGATGTGGTTGTACTCACGACCAAACCACGGGAGCAGGCGGGGTCCAGTATGTGGCACATCACGATGTGGTTGTGTCACGACCAAACCCGAGGATGAAGGTGGTTTAGCTGGGTGAAAATATGAGGACAAGAACCTTGTGCCAAGTAAAAGACACAGTGATCGCCCAACCACAAGCGTTGATACGTCAACCCTGGTCTAGTAACTGCTCAAGTTCGATTGAACCTCTACAAAGCAGCAGAGGAAGGCCGGGTGCGAGTCCATACGGAAGGGGTTAAGTAGGGCCGTATGGATGTTGGTTATTTTATGTGAACAATCTGATCAATCGAACTGAACTTCGATTTTGTGTTATGTGAGCCGCACAATAGTAGGCTAAGATAAGTCGAGTTGCTGAGCTTATTGGGAGGCCTACTAGGTAGAGGCTATATAAAGAATTGAGCGTTGAAAAACTTGTTTTCTTAAAACCGACGTGGAATTATGAGATCTTGTGGGTAAAGCGTATGGCTCTGCAGTGAAATAAATGGTATTCGAATCTGTAGTGCTTGGGTTAATGAAGTGTGTTAATTGGGTGATTCCATCAATGAGGCATAAGTAGTGTTTACACGTTGTTAATTTGAGTAATGATGAATCTTTATCGATAACGAAAAACCCCCTGATCTTAAGGAGAAATATTTTAAACTTTTATTTGTTTGCAAATAAAAGTGCATCCACCTCATAATAAAACAATTATACACCCTTCTTTAGGGAATCCTGGCAAGTAGTTATATAGGGTTTTCACATGTGATTTCCTGAGTACGGGTCAAGTACTCGGGCTTGCATAATTTCCCCAATGATACTAGAAGGAAAGAAGGCAAGTCAAGATTACGTGTTAGGGTTACGATCGCACTCAAGCGTTCCTGTGGAGTTTTCTTCGGCTCTTCTGCATGTAAGTTGAGTTTGGGCTTGGACGCCCGTATTGTTATTCAAAATTGGCTATTAGATCTTATTTCAGTTAAATTAACTTCTTTTAAATGTTCGTGAACAGGCATGATACTCCTGTTATCCGCAACTGAACTCCTGAGCGGTTGCGGATGGTAAGACGTCTCTGTTCCTAAAAATGGGGGTGTTACAAATACCTTACGTTGAATGATTAAGTCATTAGCTTGATGAAGGGTTGCATGGATAAAGGAAAGCCAATTGTATCGATTTGCGGTGGCCAGTAAATTTTATCCGCTGCTAGAGTACTTCAGTTACATAATGACTTATATGCCTTATCGTTGTTCTAAATTAATTTTATTCTTCTTTCTTTGTGGGGTAGTTTTGTTGTTGTTTGATGTAGTCTTACTATGATTATGATATAGTTTAATTATAATCCAGTGGGGTTTTTAATTTGTCATAAGTTACTCCCACGTTTGTTTCATTTCTAGATCCGCCAGGCCGGGGCAACGTGCGCCCGTCCGTCCGGGGCAATGCGCGTACGTGGTGGATGCCGGCGGATCGATCGCGGTCGACGCTTACGCTCCCGTCCCGTGCGTGGGTAGCAGGTCGCGGCTCACGGGCCCGCCCGTGCTTCGCGTGGCTGCTCTACTCGTGCGTGTGTGGGTCGCGTCCGGTGCCTCGTCCGTTTCCCGTCGCCGTCACTACTCTACTGGGCTTCGATTCTCCTACTCCCTCCAGCAGCAACAAATACGGCATGGTCGTCTCGTCTGTACGGACTTTACTGGATTGCCTGCCCATTTCGGCTTCTAACTTATTTTTTACTATTCATAAATTTTGATTTTTTTCTAAATATTTGGTTTTTTGATTTTTTTTTTGCCGATTCTTTTTTCTCGTATTCGTTTGCGTTGTCCGTAATGAGCTAGCATATTTTTTCTATTTTTATTTTTTTTTAAATTTAATTACATCAAATAAACAACATTCATTCTGATGAAATTTCGTCATTCTGATAATACAATTTCAGTCATAAGCCATATCTTTTCAGCCTAGCCGACCAGGACAGCCTACCGATTTCTGAACTTCATCGTGTGCTCGTTTGATGAATTGCACCAAAGTCATTAAACTTAACTACAGCGAGGTACTGCCAGTGTTCCTACACATCAAGAAAAGAAAAAAGAATTGTGTGATTTAGGTCATGTCGAACATGACGGTTTGGTGGTAGAATAGATGGGAAGATGTGCAAAACGCCGTCGTGCATCATCTCACCACCATCTGGGCTTATCATTTCAAGGCACACACACCTTAGCTTCAAGCCTTCAAGAACATCAATGTTTCCCTTGCCGTTTAGGTCTGGTGGAGATTTTTTTTTTTTTTGTGAAGGAGTAGGTCCGGAGGAGAATTGTATGTTGACTATACACCCATGAGATCTGATAATGAAATAGAGTATAATAGCATAATAATATACCGAGCAGTTCAGTTCCTGAACTGAACTGAACTTGAGAGAGAAAAGGGAAACGAAATATATGAAGAGTCCTTGTTGTCCATCCACGTTCTTTTCGATTGGTATCTTCCGTAGCAACACGTTTATTAGTACAGGCTAGGACCAACACTGTCACGGATGGTCTTTCCCCCACTAAGCAAAGCTTATTGTTAACAAAGAGGATATCTACTACTAAAAAAAAATACCCTTTCTAACAAAGCTTATTGGGCTTGCCACTCTAAAAGCCGCCAATAATTCAAAAAAGTGTGGAGATTCTCTGCATCTAAACACTGGATACCGCATCTAATAATAGTGCATACAATTGAGACCCTTTCTGACATCTCGTGAGAGCGGATATTTCCTTTCCTACGAGATCCTCACGTTCCAAACACCTCTTCGGTAACCCAACAGCAGCTTTTGCTAGAAGCCAAGGGCACGCTTTTTTCAGCTTTTCACTTAGACATCAAGTGACATTTTAGAGATGTGCCCATTCAAAAAAAAAGACATTTTCCAGATGTGAAAACATTGCAGCAAAATTTATCCGGGCCTATTCACACACATAAGAACAAGTCATGCTGCATGGCACTTAAAGATACTTCAACCGGATCAAACAGCCCAAGAGGGGCATAAATTGCGTGGCGTAGACGATCCAACCTTAGCAAAAGGTACATAAGCTCATACGTTCGAAAGGCAGAGCACCGGTTACACCATCCAACCTTCTCACCGGCCCTTAAAAAAAAGGGCGCAAAAGGCGAGCACAAGAGCGCAGTAAGTAACGCAGACCCCCTTCCCTTCCATGGTGCATCCTCATCAGCCTCCATTGACCCAGCCCCACCTTCCCCACTCCCTTCCCTTGTCTACGTGCACAGCGCCAATGGCCTCCGCGCCGCTCCCTCCCCGCAATCCCATCCAGGTGCATCCCTTCCATTTTATAACCCGACGCAACCACTGGGAAGGTCACAGGCAGCCGCACAGGTCTCGGCCGGGCACGAAACACCGCATTATAAGTAGGGAGGAGGAGGCGGGGAGGGAGACCAGATCGAGGAGGAGCCATGGCGACGCAGGCAGCCGTCCTCGCGAAATTCCCGCAGCTCGCGCAGCCGAACGGCGACCGCGCGGGGGCGCGGGCGCGGGTGGCGGTGAGAAGCCCCAAGGTCGCGGCGGCGCGAGGGGTGCGGTGCCAGGCCAGCCTGATCGAGCCGGACGGGGCAGGCTGGTGGAGCTGGTGGCGCCCGAGGAGGGTGGGCGGCGCGTGGCGCTGCGGCGGGAGGCGGCGGCGCTGCCGCACCGTGTGCGGCTGGGTCGGGTGGAGGCGGAGTGGGTGCACGTTCTCAGCGAGGGTGGGCGAGCCCGCTGCGCGGCTTCATGCGCGAGCGAGTTCCTCCAAACACTTCATTTCAACGCCATCCGCGGCGACGATGGGAGGCTGGTCAACATGTCCGTGCCCATCGTGCTCGCCGTAGATACCTTACGTTGAATGATTAAGTCATTAGCTTGATGAAGGTTGCATGGATAAAGGAAAGCCAATTGTATCGATTTGCGATGGCCAGTAAATTTTATCCGCTGCTAGAGTATTTCAGTTACATAATGACTTATATGCCTTACCGTTGTTCTAAATTAATTTTATTCTTCTTTCTTTGTGGGGTAGTTTTGTTATTGTTTGATGTAGTCTTACTATGATTATGATATAGTTTAATTATAATCCAGTGGGGTTTTTAATTTGTCGTAAGTTACTCCCACGTTTGTTTCATTTCTAGATCCGGTGGATGCAGGCCGGGGCAATGCGCGTACGTGGTGGATGCCGGCGGATCGATCGGCGTCGACGCTTACGCTCCCGTCCCGTGCGTGGGTAGCAGGTCGCGGCTCACGGGCCCGCCCGTGCTTCGCGTGGCTGCTCTACTCGTGCGTGTGTGGGTCGCGTCCGGTGCCTCGTCCGTTTCCGTCGCCGTCACTACTCTACTGGGCTTCGATTCTCCTACTCCTCCAGCAGCAACAAATACGGCATGGTCGTCTCGTCTGTACGGACTTTACTGGATTGCCTGCCCATTTCGGCTAACTTATTTTTTACTATTCATAAATTTTGATTTTTTTTCTAAATTTTTAGTTTTTTTAATTTTTTTTGCCAATTCTTATTTCTCGTATTCGTTTGCGTTGTCCGTAATGAGCTAGCATATTTTTTCTATTTTTAATTTTTTTCAATTTAATTACATCAAATAAACCACATTCATTACTGATAAAATTTCAGCATTCTAATCAATTTCGATCATAAGCAGTTTTTCGGCCTAATGAAGCGGGACAGCCTACCGATTTCTGAACTTCATCGTGTGCTCGTTTGATGAATTGCACCAAAGTCATTAAACTTAACTATAGCGAGGTACTGCTAGTGTTCCTACACATCAAAAAAAGAAAAAGAATTGTGTGATTTAGGTCATGTCGAACATGACGGTTTGGCGGTAGAATAGATGGGAAGATGTGCAAACCGCCGTCGTGCATCATCTCACCACCATCTGGGCTTATCATTTCAAGGCACACACACCTTAGCTTCAAGCCTTCAAGAACATCAATGTTTCCCTTGCCGTTTAGGTCTGGTGGAGAATTTTTTTTTTTTTGTGAAGGAATAGGTCCGGAGGAGAATTGTATGTTGACTATACACCCATGAGATCTGATAATGAAATAGAGTATAATAGCATAATAATATACCGAGCAGTTCAGTTCCTGAACTGAACTGAACTTGAGAGAGAAAAGGGAAACGAAATATATGAAGAGTCCTTGTTGTCCATCCACGTTCTTTTCGATTGGTATCTTCCGTAGCAACACGTTTATTAGTACAGGCTAGGACCAACACTGTCACGGATGGTCTTTCCCCCACTAAGCAAAGCTTATTGCAAACAAAGAGGATATCTACTACTAAAAAAAATACCCACAGCAATCACGATCAGAAAGGGGCAAAAGCGGACTAATATCTATTGGGCTTGCCACTCTAAAAGCCGCCAATAATTCAAAAAAGTGTGGAGATTCTCTGCATCTAAACACTGGATACCGCATCTAATAATAGTGCATACAATTGAGACCCTTTCTGACATCTCGTGAGAGCGGATATTTCCTTTCCTACGAGATCCTCACGTTCCAAACACCTCTCGGTAACCCAATAGCAGCTTTTGCTAGAAGGAAGGGGTATTTTCAGTTTCTAAAAGTTATTTTTCGATTTTTTTATAGTAGCTATTTTTTAAATGAAATATCTTTTTAAGATAGAGACTACTAGTTAATTGTAGTACATATCGTACCGACTTCATTTATATAGGCAAAAACCGCATGTGAATTTCTGTTACTCTGTAATCTCTCGCACGAACAGCCTAAAAACTACAAATCACAGCCAAAAACCATAAACTCCAGCTAAAAAGAACAAGCGCAGAGCCCTCCTAAACAATGTCATCACAAATGACGCGGATTTGAAAGTAGAGTAGTACTTCAATGCTTTCCACTTTTTAATAAAAATGGTACTAATCTCAAAACACAGGAATGGGTAAGTAATCACTATCCATCATTCAGTTTTGCTTTAAAAGTTGTGCTAATCACTTTGAAAAAAGTATCCACTCACATGGAAATCTCAGGCAACATGTCACTTAGACATCAAGTGACATTTTCGAGATGTGCCCATTCAAAAAAAAACATTTTTCAGATGTGAAAACATTGCAGCAAAATCTATCCTAGTACACTTGTCCGGGCCTATTCACACACATAAGAACAAGTCATGCTGCATGGCACTTAAGGACACTTCAACCGGATCAAACACTTCAACCGGATCAAACAGCCCAAGGGGACCATAAATTGCGTAGCGTAGACGATCCAACCTTAGCAAAAGGTACATAAGCTCATACGTTCGAAAGGCGGAGCATCCAACCTTCTCACCGGCCCTAAACAACCCCGAAAAAGGGCGCAAAAGGCGAGCACAAGAGCGCAGTAAGTAACGCAGACCCCCTTCCCTTCCATGGTGCATCCTCATCAGCCTCCATTGACCCAGCCCCACCTTCCCCACTCCCTTCCCTTGTCTACGTGCACAGCGCCAATGGCCTCCGCGCCGCTCCCTCCCCGCAATCCCATCCAGGTGCATCCCTTCCATTTTATAACCCGACGCAACCACTGGGAAGGTCACAGGCAGCCGCACAGGTCTCGGCCGGGCACGAAACACCGCATTATAAGTAGGGAGGAGGAGGCGGGGAGGGAGACCAGATCGAGGAGGAGCCATGGCGACGCAGGCAGCCTTCCTCGCGAAATTCCCGCAGCTCGCGCAGCCGAGCGGCGACCGCGCGGGGGCGCGGGCGCGGGTGGCGGTGAGAAGCCCCAGGTCGCGGCCGCGCGCGGGTGCGGTGCCAGGCCAGCCTGATCGAGCCGGACGGGGCAGGCTGGTGGAGCTGGTGGCGCCCGAGGAGGGTGGGCGGCGCGCGGCGCTGCGGCGGGAGGCGGCGGCGCTGCCGCACCGTGTGCGGCTGGGTCGGGTGGAGGCGGAGTGGGTGCACGTGCTCAGCGAGGGGTGGGCGAGCCCGCTGCGCGGCTTCATGCGCGAGAGCGAGTTCCTCCAAACACTTCATTTCAACGCCATCCGCGGCGACGATGGGAGGCTGGTCAACATGTCCGTGCCCATCGTGCTCGCCGTAGATGACGCCCAGCGCCGCGCCATCGAGGCCTCCGGCGCCCGCCGCGTCGCGCTCGTCGACGCAAGCGACCGCCCCGTCGCCGTCCTCACCGAGTGAGACCAATCCCCTTCTAGTTTCTTTCTCGTATTGCTGTTCTAGCCTTTCCGTATGCCGTATACATACAGTTGTACTCTTAGTTAGAGCTACTGAATCGCTTCATTAAGAAATAACAATTGCTGAATCGCTTCATTACAAAAATATAATTGCTGAATTACATGAGTAGGTTGTAGGATCAGTGTCGGTTCGTTTTGGTTGCTTCTCATAGATCTGTGGGACGCCTTTGGACTTAGACCCCAAAGATAGAAATTTTGCCGTTTGGGTTGGAATTGTTCTTAGGTGGTTTCTTGAACTGGAAACATATACAGATTTAGTGTGTTGTGCAGCTCCCACATTTCATGAACTATAATAGAGCTTGTCCCACTCGGGCACGAGGTCTTTTCTAAACTTGTAGTGCTAGTACAAATTGCGCTTCACCAAGAACCTGGTCAATGATAGGTCACCTCATGATACAGAGGTAACTGTGATGGATTTTGATGGTAGGTAGTTTCCTCTTTTGTCGAATGGGCTATGGTAACGAGAACCTTTGTCATACTATATCAGGCTTTTTGTATGTGTTGGTCATTATCGGCTGATTCACGGTATGTAAACTCCAATAGATATACCCTCAGACCTCGGTCAGATTAAACTACGGTGGTGCTCCACCTAGCTTACGACTTAAGCTTCTGACTGTGGTTTTTGGCTTATGGTTGAAATTGCATTGTATCAGCTGTTAGCTTTTTTGAGAAAAAATAAAAAAAGTTATATCATCACGGACAATGTAAATGAATAAGAAAAAAAAGAAAAACCAAAAAAACCCCCCAAAAAGCTAAAAATAAACCGAAATTAGAAGTTGACGTGCTCTAAATGTTTTCTGGCTTAAATAAATTAAAAGCTAAAATAAGTCAGAAGCTGAAACATCTTGAATCATTTCCTTGAATAGATATTTCATTTTGTTGTTTTTTTCGCCGTGTTATCCTCGTATTTTAGTTTTATCCATACACCACTGTCTATGTCATTACGTCACCACGGTTTCACTTGTATTTGTCATTTGTTTATGAACTTTTATATACATCAAACGTTTGAAAAGAAAAATGGAATGTCGGTTTATAGGTGTAGTTACCAGACGAGTAAAGTGACGTAATGAAATCAACCGTATACGCCTCTATATCTACGTAATCTTAAGTAATGAGAAGACGCATGTACTTGATGTGGATGTCATATCTGACTGTTAACAAAAATGATTGTATGCTGTTGAAAACGAACATACATAATAAAGATTCGCACTCTTTTTTCTTAAAACAACATTAAATTTTCTACATTCCTACTGTAACACCCTTTTCTTCTTCTTTCAGCATTGAGATCTACAAGCATAATAAGGAAGAAAGAATTGCACGGACTTGGGGAACAATTGCACATGGACTGCCTTATGTAGAAGAGGCGATTACAAATGCTGGTGATTGGCTGATTGGTGGGGACTTAGAGGTTATAGAACCAATCAAGTATAATGATGGGCTCGATCAGTATCGCTTGTCTCCAGCGCAGCTGCGTGAAGAGTTTGCCAGGCGCAATGCTGATGCAGTATTTGCCTTTCAACTTCGCAATCCTGTACACAATGGGCATGCTTTACTCATGACTGATACACGCAAACGCCTTCTTGAGATGGGTTATAAAAACCCTGTTCTTCTTCTCCATCCATTGGGAGGATTCACAAAAGCAGATGATGTGCCTCTTAGTTGGAGAATGAAGCAGCATGAGAAGGTATTTGACTATAACAATTCTACCATCCCATTGTCTCAATTTATATTTTTCCAACTCCTATATGGTGACAACTATGTCCTGGAAGGCTAGAATGGAGGTTAATTAAAGTCCAGGACAAGATGAACGATGCCTTGACCTATGGTGAAATCATTGATTCTGGTCTGATTCTTGCACTGTTGTGACATTTTTCTTGATTCTGGTAGGTTCTTGAGGAAGGTGTCCTCAACCCAGAGTCAACCGTGGTTGCAATCTTCCCCTCTCCAATGCATTATGCTGGGCCAACTGAGGTGCAATGGCACGCTAAGGCTCGTATCAATGCGGGTGCAAACTTTTATATCGTTGGAAGAGATCCAGCTGGTATGAGCCATCCAATTGAAAAAAGGGACCTTTATGATGCTGATCATGGGAAAAAGGTATTGAGTATGGCGCCTGGACTTGAGAGACTCAACATCCTTCCTTTCAAGGTGCGTCATCCTTCCAGACCAGATATCTCATTTGCATGTATAGATACAGCATATTGTATTTGTCAGTTTGCTGTGCATCTTTGCACATTTCTATCTCGACATCAACCATCATCATTCAATTTTCAAATACGATAACCTTGATTTATTTTGCATGCACGACATGTCTCTTGATTCGTACTTTGGATCAGGTGGCTGCATATGACACAAAGCAAAAGAAAATGGATTTCTTCGATCCATCAAGGAAAGATGATTTCCTGTTCATCTCTGGCACGAAGGTAATTCATCTCAGTGTTGTTGGCACATCAATAATTTTGACACTTTTGTAGTGATATCCTAACAAACTTGCCTCCGTATACAGATGCGCACCTTGCCAAGAACCGCAAGAGTCCCCCAGATGGTTTCATGTGCCCGGGTGGCTGGAAAGTCCTTGTTGAATACTATGACAGCTTGACACCATCAGAGGGCAGCAACAAACTGCGAGAGCCAGTTGCAGCCTAGAAACTGAAAGATGCTTCAGATAAGGAATAACATTGTATCTCGCATTACAAACGGTTCTTTACGACAGAGAACCAGTGATATATGATTGTATACTGGTAAGACTTAACAGTTGGGCTTGGTTCCAATATTCCCGTCTGGTTTGTACTGCGTCCTATCTGTTGGCAGTGTTGTCCCTGGAGCCCATCATGTGTACTTGGTGTCAATAAGGATGGGTTTCTTATCCTCTGCCAGATCTGTAAACATACAGTGTGGTCGTAATTTATCTAGTGCTTGACATGGTTGGCTGGTTGCTAAGATATCTTCATAAAGCAAAGTAGGTTTCATCTTCAAATTTCCCATCTGCTTATTGTTCGGGCCAGGAGTGATGATCACGAACTTGTTTGGTTATGGGAGTCTTCAACACTTATTTAATTTTATCAACAAGCATAAGCTGTTCTGGGGCCAACCTGACATTTTGGAAGCCGCAACTTGTTCATGGATGGATGATTTTACATTAGTGGTGTTATTTTCCACTAAACCACATGATGTAGATGCCAACAAAAGGAGAAGGACATATTCAAGGTTCAGAAGAAATGAAATTGCCAAGATAGATGATGGACAACGTAAAGATTGTAACATAGCTTTCAAGAACCATAGAACATGGATTTATGGCCTTCTAAATGTATGTAACAATTTCTAATACATAGTTCACAGACAGCTTCTAAAATAAAATCACAACCTTACAATAGTTTCAAACAAAATATATTACTCTAATTAAAGACATATATGAAAATGTTGTAACTAATATCAGAACATGTGGTAATGTTACTAATGACTTTCCTATTAAGATAAGATTACACCAAGAGTCAGCGTTGAGCCTATATATTATTGCCTTAGTGATGGATGATATCACACGGGACATATAAGGAGATATCCCTTATGTATGCTTTTCACTGATGATATGATGCTAATTAATAAGTGTAGAATAGGTGTTAATAGAAAGCTTGAGATGTGAAGGAATATCTTATAATTGAAAGACTTTAGACTTAGTAGAATTAAAATTGAGTATATGAAGTGTGATTTCAACGGTGCTAGGGCAGATGATGGAGATGTTACACTGGATGAACAAGTAGTGCCTAAGAAGGACACGTTTCGTTATTTAGGATCGATGCTACAGTGGGACGATGAGATTGATGAAGACGTGAGCCACAGGATAAAAGCAGAGTGGGTGAAATGGTGCCAAGCATCTGATGTCCTGTATGACAGAAAAATCTCTCAAAAACTAAAGGATAAGTTCTATAAGACGACGATCAGATCCGCGATGCTATATAGAGCAGAATATTGAACGACTAAAAGACAACATATACAGAAAATGAGTGTAGCGGAGATGAGGATGCTGCGGTGGATTTGTGGTCACACAAGGAGGGATCGCATCTGCAATGATGATATACGTGATAGGGTGGGGGTAGCACTAATTGAAAAGAAACTTATCTAACATCGCTTGAGATAGTTTGGACATCTTCAACGGTGACCTCCTGAGACACCGGTATGTAGTGAAATTTTAAGACGTACTAAAAACGTAAGAAAAGACATAGGTCAATAAAAACTGATGTGGGAGGAAACAGTTAAAAGAGATTTGACGGACTGGAATATATCTACAGAATTAGTTTTGGATATAAGCGTATGAAAGTTAGCAATCCACGTACAAGAACCATAAAAAAGGGGCAGTGTTTTAGGCTCTTAGCTCAAAAGGCAGGATGTACAGCTTAGAGTTTTAGCATTGTAGGTTTTATTTCAAGGCTCTCATCTCTTTGACCTTGAGAATGTTTCATTCCTAGTCTACCTCAATTTGCTTGGAATAAAAGGTTTTGTTGTTGTTATTACAATAGTTTCAAAAGGAGAATATCACAATATTACAGTACTGGAGAAACTGGAATTTACAGCGGAGGCGATGCCTCCAATCTGAGAACCAGTGGTTTCACATCTATCACTAGCATTTGTTCACCCAGATATCTTACGTTCAGCATTTTTCATCATGAGCACAAATTCATCATAGTCCACCTGCCCGTCGCCATCGGCATCCGCCTCCTTGATCATCTGCTCAACCTCCTTGTCGGTCATCTTCTCCCCAAGATTGATCATCACTGTCCTCAGCTGCACACATGGACAAGAAGAAAGTAAGCAGTGCTTAAAAATAGCTTGGTAACGATCTGAACTGGTTAAGGCAGTAAACCACCTCTGCAGGGGAGATAAAACCATTCTGGTCCTTGTCTAGGACCTCGAAAGCTTCCTTCAGCTCTTCGTCGCCATCTCCATCCTGCAATACACATGGAAAGCAACGACACAGTCAGATATGGGCAGATCCAGTTTGGCAAAAGGGGAAGCAGATATTATAAGCCATCAGTTGTGTGTCCACCAAAGTGCAAAACTTCACCTTCATCTTCCTGGCAATAAGGCTCAAGAACTCCTGAAAATCTATGATCCCATTTCCATCTGTATCGACTTCGCTCATCATGTCGTTGAGCTCCTGATCGGTCGGCTCAAGGCCGAGGGAACGAGTCACTGCAGCCAGCTCTTCCAAAGTTATGCATCCTGCATATGACAAAGGTTCACATCTCACAGGTCAACTGATGACAATAAGCCTCCGATTCAGTGCTGTTGCTAGCACATAGGTCTTTGTGCATATCCAAAATGGTTTTTGGACCAAGACGACACCATGTGGAAAGCACGGTCAGAAGTTTTGACTGGGATAGAGACGTCTAAGGCTAACAACATGATGAACTGCTACTTTAACTATATGCGGATCACAGGTTACACGATAAGTATATATATCATCACAGACATCAAAGAACAGCGTTGATTCTTGAAGGACATGTCATGGATTACTTAAGGAACTTGACCATTAGATAAGCAAGTGTCAACAACTTTTCGTAAAGAAGTTAGGTGGATAACCCACTGCAGAGATTTTAGGGCCCTCAAGAGCATGAGTGAGCCAATAGCAAGGACCTTTATTTTGTCACAAACTGAAGGCTTCATTGACCAAAAGAATCTCTAAAATTAGTCGTACAGCAAATCCCTATCATTGGACAGTATAGAACTTTCTAGGAAACACCTAAGAACATAAGAATTCCAATTCCATCTACTGCTCGACAGCACATAAAGTTAAACAGGAACAGATACATTATAAAAAAAAACCTGAACCATCTTATGATTCAGATTATGGCTGCCTGCTTTATATTGAGGAGTTTTCTGTATAGATATTTATGTCTCAATAACGAGTAATGCAAGAAGAACTGCACGCAATAGGTTCTGCAGTTGTTATAAGATCCCTGTTTTGTCCCCATGCTTATATCTTAAACTGCAACAGCTAAGAACAATGGAAACAAGATCATTATGAAACACTAACATTGCTTCCAAAAGCCAGCTATAACTGACCAAGAGAAAACAAAGAAAAATCTCAAGTTCTCAACAAACACCGCATCAAAACTCAAGCATGGGGATAGGAGAAACCGTCGCCGTTCTTGTCGAAGAGCGAGAAGGCCTCCTGGAACGCAACCATCTGCTCGCTCGTCAGCCCTTCCATGCCGACTTTGCCACTGCCACCCTGACAGCTACACGCCTAAACCACAAGAAGAATGTTACGAGGAGAGTGAAGAGAGGAGGGGGGAAGAAAGTGAACAAACAAGCAGTTCATGGGAGCAAGAACAAATATAGCGAGCGAGAGGAGGGAAGCAGGGTGGAAGTATCCTATCGTGGGGGGATGAGGGTAAATAAAGACCTGTTCTTTTCAGCTTCTAAAGCCGTTTTCAGCTTTTTACAATAACTAATTTTTAAATAGAGTATCTTTTAAGATAGAATCTACTAGTTAATTATAGTACATCTGTGCCGACTTCATTTATATCGACAAAACCACACGTGAGTTTACATTCTCTGTAACCTCTCACACGAATATTTTAAAACCAGGCCGCAACCAAAGAAGACCTCGTTGTGCTTGTAGACAGAGACACGACACACTGGGCGGTGCACTTTGTGGAAAATTGGCAGCTCCTATGGTTTTCCTAATCATTCAGATCTGTAAACATACAGTGTGGTCGTAATTTATCTAGTGCTTGACATGGTTGGCTGGTTGCTAAGATATCTTCATAAAGCAAAAGTAGGTTTCATCTTCAAATTTCCCATCTGCTTATTGTTCGGGCCAGGAGTGATGATCACGAACTTGTTTGGTTATGGGAGTCTTCAACACTTATTTAATTTTATCAACAAGCATAAGCTGTTCTGGGGCCAACCTGACATTTTGGAAGCCGCAACTTGTTCATGGATGGATGATTTTACATTAGTGGTGTTATTTTCCACTAAAGCACATGATGTAGATGCCAACAAAAGGAGAAGGACATATTCAAGGTTCAGAAGAAATGAAATTGCCAAGATAGATGATGGACAACGTAAAGATTGTAACATAGCTTTCAAGAACCATAGAACATGGATTTATGGCCTTCTAAATGTATGTAACAATTTCTAATATATAGTTCACAGACAGCTTCTAAAATAAAATCACAACCTTACAATAGTTTCAAACAAAATATATTACTCTAATTAAAGACATATATGAAAATGTTGTAACTAATATCAGAACATGTGTTAGTGTTACTAATGACTTTCCTATTAAGATAAGATTACACCAAGAGTCAGCGTTGAGCCCATATATTATTGCCTTAGTGATGGATGATGTCACACGAGATATATAAGGAGATATCCCTTGTATATGCTTTTCATTGATGATATGATGCTAATTAATAAGTGTAGAATATGTGTTAATAGGAAGCTTGAGATGTGAAGGAATATTTTATAATTGAAAGACTTTAGACTTAGTAGAATTAAAATTGAGTATATGAAGTGTGATTTCAGCGGTGCTAGGGCAGATGATGGAGATGTTACACTGGACGGACAAGTAGTGCCTAAGAAGGACATGTTTCGTTATTTAGGATCGATGCTACAGTAGGACGGTGTGATTGATGAAGACGTGAGCCACAGGATGAAAACAGAGTGGGTGAAATGGTGGCAAGCATCTGATGTCCTGTGTGACAGAAAAATCTCTCAAAAACTAAAGGATAAGTTCTATAAGACGACGATCAGACTCGCGATGCTATATAAAGCAGAATATTGGACGACTAAAAGACAATATATAAAGAAAATGAGTGTAGCGGAGATGAGGATGCTGTGGTGGATTTGTGGTCACACAAGGAGGGATCACATCTGCAATGATGATATACGTGATAGGGTGGGGTAGCACCAATTGAAAAGAAGCTTATCCAACATCGCTTGAGATGGTTTGGATATCTTCAACGGTGACCTCTTGAGGTACCGGTATGTAGTGAAATTTTAAGACGTACTGAAAACGTAAGAAGAGGCAGAGGTCAATAAAAACTGACGTAGGAGGAAGCAGTTAAAAGAGATTTAATGGATTGGAATATATCTACAGAATTAGCTTTAGATATAAGCACATGGAAGTTAGCGATTCACGTATCAGAACCATAAGAAAGGTGCAGTATTTTAGGCTCTCAGCTCAAAAGGCATGATGTACGACTTAGAGTTTTAGTATTGTAGGTTTTATTTCAAGACTCTCATCTCTTTGATCTTGAGAATGTTTCATTCCTAGTCTACCTCAACTTGCTTGGAACAAAAGGTTTTGTTGTTGTTATTACAATAGTTTCAAAAGGAGAATATCACAATATTACAGTACTGGAGAAACTGGAATTTACAGTGGAGGCGATACCTCCAATCTGAGAACCAGTGGTTTCACATCCATCACTAGCATTTGTTCACCCAGATATCTTACGTTCAGCATTTTTCATCATGAGCACAAATTCATCATAGTTCACCTGCCCGTCGCCATCGGCATCCGCCTCCTTGATCATCTGCTCAACCTCCTTGTCGGTCATCTTCTCCCCAAGATTGATCATCACTGTCCTCAGCTGCACACATGGACAAGAAGAAAGTAAGCAGTGCTTAAAAATAGCTTGGTAACGATCTGAACTGGTTAAGGCAGTAAACCACCTCTGCAGGGGAGATAAAACCATTCTGGTCCTTGTCTAGGACCTCGAAAGCTTCCTTCAGCTCTTCGTCGCCATCTCCATCCTGCAATACACATGGAAAGCAACGACACAGTCAGATATGGGCAGATCCAGTTTGGCGAAAGGGGAAGCAGATATTATAAGCCATCAGTTATGTGTCCACCAAAGTGCAAAACTTCACCTTCATCTTCCTGGCAATAAGGCTCAAGAACTCCTGAAAATCTATGATGCCATTTCCATCTGTATCGACTTCGCTCATCATGTCGTTGAGCTCCTGATCGGTCGGCTCAAGGCCGAGGGAACGAGTCACTGCAGCCAGCTCTTCCAAAGTTATGCATCCTGCATATGACAAAGGCTTACATCTCACAGGTCAACTGATGACAATAAGCCTCCGATTCAGTGCTGTTGCTAGCACATAGGTCTTTGTGCATATCCAAAATGGACCAAGACGACACCATGTGGAAAGCACGGTCAGAAGTTTTGACTAAGATAGAGACCTCTAAGGCTACCAACATGATGAACTGGTACTTAACTATATGCGGATCACAGATTACACGATAAGTATATATCACCACAGACATCAAAGAACAGCCTTGATTCTTGAAGGACATGTCATGGATTACTTAAGGAACTTGACCATTAGATAAGCAAGTGTCAACAACTTTTCGTAAAGAAGTTAGGTGGATAACCCACTGCAAAGATTTAATTAAGGGCCCTCAAGAGCATAAGTGAGCCAATAGCAAGGACCTTTATTTTGTCACAAACTGAAGGCTTCATTGACCAAAAGAATCTCTAAAATTAGTCGTACAGCAAATCCCTATCATTGGACAGTATAGAACTTTCTAGGAAACACCTAAGAACATAAGAATTCCAATTCCATCTACTGCTCGACAGCACATAAAGTTAAACAGGAACAGATACATTATAAAAAACCTGAACCATCTTATGATTCAGATTATGGCTGCCTGCTTTATATTGAGGAGTTTTCTGTATAGATATTTATGTCTCAATAACGAGTAATGCAAGAAGAACTGCACGCAATAGGTTCTGCAGTTGTTATAAGATCCCTGTTTTGTCCCCATGCTTATATCTTAAACTGCAACAGCTAAGAACAATGGAAACAAGATCATTATGAAACACTAACATTGCTTCCAAAAGCCAGCTATAACTGACCAAGAGAAAAACAAAGAAAAAATCTCAAGTTCTCAACAAACACCGCATCAAAACTCAAGCATGGGGATAGGAGAAACCGTCGCCGTTCTTGTCGAAGAGCGAGAAGGCCTCCTGGAACGCAACCATCTGCTCGCTCGTCAGCCCTTCCATGCCGACTTTGCCACTGCCACCCTGACAGCTACACGCCTAAACCACAAGAAGAATGTTACGAGGAGAGTGAAGAGAGAGGGGAAGAAAGTGAACAAACAAGCAGTTCATGGGAGCAAGAACAAATATAGCGAGCGAGAGGAGGGAAGCAGGGTGGAAGTATCCTATCGTGGGGGGATGAGGGTAAATAAAGACCTGTTCTTTTCAGCTTCTAAAAGCCGTTTTTCAGCTTTTTTACAGTAACTAATTTTTAAATAGAGTATCTTTTTAAGATAGAATCTACTAGTTAATTATAGTACATACTGTACCGACTTCATTTATATCGATAAAAACCACACGTGAGTTTCTGTTACTCTGTAACCTCTCACACGAACAGCCTAAAAACCACAGACCGCAGCCAAAGAAGACCTCGTTGTGCTTGTAGACAGAGACACGACACACTGGGCGGTGCACTTTGTGGAAAAATTGGCAGCTCCTATGGTTTTCCTAATCATTTCCTGCGCTTTCCCTGCACTTGGTGGAAAAATCGGCAGCTCTTATGGTTTTCCTAATCATTTCCTGCGCTTCTGCTCAGGATGGCGATAACAATCTCACCAGTGAAACATTTACAACTCAGAACCAGAAAAATAAGAAAACATATATAATACAAAGTTTCAGAAATAAAAAAGAAGAGTATACAAGTATGCAACTCATGCCACGCAAGGCCTTGTTGGCTTGATGGGTGGTAAAAGCATGTGAGTTGCAACAAGAGAATGTGATGAGATGATACCAGTGTGAAGATCCCCAGATTATTCCAGCGGTGCACCTGCGTTGTCCCAAGGGTTGCAAGTGCAGGGTGAGTTTCTCATGACAAACAAGAGGGGACAGTTTGTTTGGTTATTGATTCTAAGAATTGACTTGAAACAGAACGACACAACCTTGCATCAGGTAGCTCGGACTTCGGGAGTAGATCACCTTGCAGTAATTAAGATAGTCAAAATAAACTGACTTCTTCCTTGTACCTAAGCTGGATCCAGTCAGCTTCCAGCGTGTAATAATGACAAAACAAATAAAATGGAGTTCTGGATGTAGGAAGGATCTTAGTGACTATCGATAAAGTCACCGGAAATCTGCTCAAACACATGGTTAAATGAAAATAGTTGTACGTCATTTATTGCTGCATCTGCTTATAATCAGGCATACATGCACACAAAGAGGAGATTGGATCATATACCCTCCTTTGGTTGGAAATTGAATTTACCTCACATCTCAATGACATGTAGGGTCATCATAAGTCAGCGACTCGTGGGCGGAGGTAACTCAATTTCCATCTAAATATAGGTATATGATCAATTTTCCACAAAGAAATGTATTGAAACAGTTCGATATTCAACAGTCGTAGACTTGCAACATCAACACTCACGGAGCATAATTTAAGCTTACGATCCGGCAGTGGAATTGCAGAACAGCAGAAGACCAGGTCATGTAACGACGTCTCCAACGTTGGAGAAGACACTTCACTGAGTTCGCTCTGACTGAAGACCCTCACTTCGATCAGTTTAGAAGAGCAATCCAACGACAAAGTTGACAGCTCTGAGCTTGAACCCCTCCACAGAGGACTACTAGAGAAATCAGAAGAAAAGCAGCCAACTTAAGAAGAAACGCTGATGTAAACAACTGGAACAGCAGACTACCAAAATGAAACAAAAACAGCCAACTTAAGTTTGCATCAAGGTCTAGTACCCCCAAAGTAAACAACCGACCACAAATACAATGTTCCAATAGCTGAAAAGGTACCTGGGAAGCATTACACATACGGATTACTTCAATCTGGAAACTTAACTAAAACCTACACGATAACCAGGACTTGTCTCACACAGGAGTGCAGAAAAGTCCAGTTTAAACTAAGATACACATTTCCTAAGCTTCACTCTTTGGAAGACTTGTTGATCAGGGACTTGTGGATGTGCGGGATCACACCTCCACCGGCGATGGTACCCTTGATGAGGGTATCAAGCTCTTCATCTCCACGGATGGCCAGCTGAAGGTGGCGCGGGGTGATACGCTTGACCTTCAGATCCTTGCTAGCGTTCCCAGCCAGCTCCAGAACCTCGGCCGTCAAGTACTCCAGAATAGCAGCAGAGTAGACTGCTGCAGTAGCACCAACACGGCCATTTGCCTGAGTCCTTTGCTTCAACTGGCGATGGATACGGCCAACAGGGAACTGAAAATATAGCATAGCAAAAATTAAGGGAGCATATCTCACAATCCAATATAATAGAACTCCTCTGCACAAAGACAACATAGCCATATCTCAAAATTCAATATAATAAAACTCCTCTGCACAAAGACAACACAGCAATAACAGCATCAATCATTTGCATTTGCACCCTTAATCAAAACCATCTAAACACCCAGAGTTAAGTGTCTCAGTAGACCACACAAACTAATAAGAATTTAGCACATCATCTGATTAATAGCACCTAATCATTGATCCTGCAAAGTCAATAAGAAAGGTTTCATAAGTTTGAAGGGGGATACAAATAAGTCATGGGCAAATTGACTCATTCACTTGCTTGAGGTGGACAGTGAAAAAGATCACGTACAACGAAGTCAAGTCTCACAGACCAATCACCAAACCTATGTTAAGTAACACATGTTAAGAAAGTATGGCACATTCTGACAAACAGATTCTGCATGTTTGAACTTTGAAGTGGATTGTGAGAATGATGTGACAACAGAATAGACGTACATGATGGATCAATCAGACAATGACCAAACCAAGAAGAAGTGGAAACCTTTGCATGTTGGAGGAATATTGTGTGAATAAGGAATTGAGTACACATCAGGTACACCCCCCACCACAACACACACACCAAAGATGGTCTTTCAGCAATGAAGATGCACGGGAGACCTTCAGCAATGAGACGCATTTGGCGTTGGTGGCTGGCGGTGCCCTGCGGCCCTAGTAGATCCCGACAGCGTGACGGTCGGTGGCCGAGCAGATCCGAGAGGCGCCTGACGGGCCGAGCAAATCCCGGCTGCTTACCAACGGCGAATTTTCTTCCACCGCCAGTCGCCACTTGCGGCCTTCCTCGTGTGAGCTTGGTTACTGATTTGTTCGCATGGGCAAATCCGAAGGTGTGGCCATCTCACCTTTCTACATACTGTAGCTTCTTGATTGGATTGATTCTAATCTGGAGGCGGAGGTAAAAGCTTGCTCTTTGTAGACAAGAAGAGAACTCCTGAAAATCTATGATCCCATTTCCATCTGTATCGACTTCGCTCATCATGTCGTTGAGCTCCTGATCGGTCGGCTCAAGGCCGAGGAACGAGTCACTGCAGCCAGCTCTTCCAAAGTTATGCATCCTGCATATGACAAAGGTTCACATCTCACAGGTCAACTGATGACAATAAGCCTCCGATTCAGTGCTGTTGCTAGCACATAGGTCTTTGTGCATATCCAAAATGGTTTTGGACCAAGACGACACCATGTGGAAAGCACGGTCAGAAGTTTTGACTGGGATAGAGACGTCTAAGGCTAACAACATGATGAACTGCTACTTTAACTATATGCGGATCACAGGTTACACGATAAGTATATATATCATCACAGACATCAAAGAACAGCGTTGATTCTTGAAGGACATGTCATGGATTACTTAAGGAACTTGACCATTAGATAAGCAAGTGTCAACAACTTTTCGTAAAGAAGTTAGGTGGATAACCCACTGCAGAGATTTTAGGGCCCTCAAGAGCATGAGTGAGCCAATAGCAAGGACCTTTATTTTGTCACAAACTGAAGGCTTCATTGACCAAAAGAATCTCTAAAATTAGTCGTACAGCAAATCCCTATCATTGGACAGTATAGAACTTTCTAGGAAACACCTAAGAACATAAGAATTCCAATTCCATCTACTGCTCGACAGCACATAAAGTTAAACAGGAACAGATACATTATAAAAAAAACCTGAACCATCTTATGATTCAGATTATGGCTGCCTGCTTTATATTGAGGAGTTTTCTGTATAGATATTTATGTCTCAATAACGAGTAATGCAAGAAGAACTGCACGCAATAGGTTCTGCAGTTGTTATAAGATCCCTGTTTTGTCCCCATGCTTATATCTTAAACTGCAACAGCTAAGAACAATGGAAACAAGATCATTATGAAACACTAACATTGCTTCCAAAAGCCAGCTATAACTGACCAAGAGAAAACAAAGAAAAATCTCAAGTTCTCAACAAACACCGCATCAAAACTCAAGCATGGGGATAGGAGAAACCGTCGCCGTTCTTGTCGAAGAGCGAGAAGGCCTCCTGGAACGCAACCATCTGCTCGCTCGTCAGCCCTTCCATGCCGACTTTGCCACTGCCACCCTGACAGCTACACGCCTAAACCACAAGAAGAATGTTACGAGGAGAGTGAAGAGAGGAGGGGGGAAGAAAGTGAACAAACAAGCAGTTCATGGGAGCAAGAACAAATATAGCGAGCGAGAGGAGGGAAGCAGGGTGGAAGTATCCTATCGTGGGGGGATGAGGGTAAATAAAGACCTGTTCTTTTCAGCTTCTAAAAGCCGTTTTTCAGCTTTTTTACAATAACTAATTTTTAAATAGAGTATCTTTTTAAGATAGAATCTACTAGTTAATTATAGTACATACTGTACCGACTTCATTTATATCGACAAAAACCACACGTGAGTTTCTGTTACTCTGTAACCTCTCACACGAACAGCCTAAAAACCACAGGCCGCAACCAAAGAAGACCTCGTTGTGCTTGTAGACAGAGACACGACACACTGGGCGGTGCACTTTGTGGAAAAATTGGCAGCTCCTATGGTTTTCCTAATCATTTCCTGCGCTTTCCCTTCCCTGCACTTGGTGGAAAAATCGGCAGCTCTTATGGTTTTCCTAATCATTTCCTGCGCTTCTGCTCAGGATGGCGATAACAATCTCACCAGTGAAACATTTACAACTCAGAACCAGAAAAATAAGAAAACATATATAATACAAAGTTTCAGAAATAAAAAAAGAAGAGTATACAAGTATGCAACTCATGCCACGCAAGGCCTTGTTGGCTTGATGGGTGGTAAAAAGCATGTGAGTTGCAACAAGAGAATGTGATGAGATGATACCAGTGTGAAGATCCCCCAGATTATTCCAGCGGTGCACCTGCGTTGTCCCAAGGGTTGCAAGTGCAGGGTGAGTTTCTCATGACAAACAAGAGGGGACAGTTTGTTTGGTTATTGATTCTAAGAATTGACTTGAAACAGAACGACACAACCTTGCATCAGGCAGCTCGGACTTCGGGAGTAGATCACCTTGCAGTAATTAAGATAGTCAAAATAAACTGACTTCTTCCTTGTACCTAAGCTGGATACAGTCAGCTTCCAGCGTGCAATAATGACAAAACAAATAAAATGGAGTTCTGGATGTAGGAAGGATCTTAGTGACTATCGATAAAGTCACCGGAAAACTGCTCAAACACATGGTTAAATGAAAAATAGTTGTACGTCATTTATTGCTGCATCTGCTTATAATCAGGCATACATGCACACAAAGAAGGGAGATTGGATCATATACCCTCCCTTTAGTTGGGAAATTGAGGATTTACCCTCCACATCTCAATGACATGTAGGGTCATCATAAGTCACTGACTCGTGGGCCAGGAGGGTAAATCCTCAATTTCCATCTAAATATAGGGTATATGATCAATTTTTTCCACAAAGAAATGTATTGAAACAGTTCGATATTCAACAGTCGTAGACTTGCAACATCAACACTCACGGAGCATAATTTAAGCTTACGATCCGGCAGTGGAATTGCAGAACAGCAGAAGACCAGGTCATGTAACGACGTCTCCAACGTTGGAGAAGACACTTCACTGAGTTCGCTCTGACTGAAGACCCTCACTTCGATCAGTTTAGAAGAGCAATCCAACGACAAAGTTGACAGCTCTGAGCTTGAACCCCTCCACAGAGGACTACTAGAGAAATCAGAAGAAAAGCAGCCAACTTAAGAAGAAACGCTGATGTAAACAACTGGAACAGCAGACTACCAAAATGAAACAAAAACAGCCAACTTAAGTTTGCATCAAGGTCTAGTACCCCCAAAGTAAACAACCGACCACAAATACAATGTTCCAATAGCTGAAAAGGTACCTGGGAAGCATTACACATACGGATTACTTCAATCTGGAAACTTAACTAAAACCTACACGATAACCAGGACTTGTCTCACACAGGAGTGCAGAAAAGTCCAGTTTAAACTAAGATACACATTTCCTAAGCTTCACTCTTTGGAAGACTTGTTGATCAGGGACTTGTGGATGTGCGGGATCACGCCTCCACCGGCGATGGTACCCTTGATGAGGGTATCAAGCTCTTCATCTCCACGGATGGCCAGCTGAAGGTGGCGAGGGGTGATACGCTTGACCTTCAGATCCTTGCTAGCGTTCCCAGCCAGTTCCAGAACCTCGGCCGTCAAGTACTCCAGAATAGCGGCAGAGTAGACTGCTGCGGTAGCACCAACACGGCCATTTGCCTGAGTCCTTTGCTTCAACTGGCGATGGATACGGCCAACAGGGAACTGAAAATATAGCATAGCAAAAAATCAAGGGAGCATATCTCACAATTCAATATAATAGAACTCCTCTGCACAAAGACAGCATAGCCATATCTCACAATTCAATATAATACAACTCCTCTGCACAAAGACAACATAGCAATAACAGCATCAATCATTTGCATTTGCACCCTTAATCAAAACCATCTAAACACCCAGAGTTAAGTGTCTCAGTAGACCACACAAACTAATAAGAATTTAGCACATCATCTGATTAATAGCACCTAATCATTGATCCTGCAAAGTCAATAAGAAAGGTTTCATAAGTTTGAAGGGGGATACAAATAAGTCATGGGCAAATTGACTCATTCACTTGCTTGAGGTGGACAGTGAAAAAGATCACGTACAACGAAGTCAAGTCTCACAGACCAATCACCAAACCTATGTTAAGTAACACATGTTAAGAAAGTATGGCACATTCTGACAAACAGATTCTGCATGTTTGAACTTTGAAGTGGATTGTGAGAATGATGTGACAACAGAATAGACGTACACATGATGGATCAATCAGACAATGACCAAACCAAGAAGAAGTGGAAACCTTTGCATGTTGGAGGAATATTGTGTGAATAAGGAATTGAGTACACATCAGGTACCCCCCAACACACACACACACACACACACACACCAAAGATGGTCTTTCAGCAATGAAGATGCACGGGAGACCTTCAGCAATGAGACGCATTTGGCGTTGGTGGCTGGCGGTGCCCTGCGGCCCTAGTAGATCCCGACAGCGTGACGGTCGGTGGCCGAGCAGATCCGAGAGGCGCCTGACGGGCTGAGCAAATCCCGGCTGCTTACCAACGGCGAATTTTCTTCCACCGCTCAGTCGCTCACTTCGCGGCCTTCCTCGTGTGAGCTTGGTTACTGATTTGTTCGCATGGGCAAATCCGAAGGTGTGGCCATCTCACCTTTCTACATACTGTAGCTTCTTGATTGGATTGATTCTAATCTGGAGGCGGAGGTAAAAGCTTGCTCTTTTGTAGACAAGAAGGCTTCATGGGGAGCAAAGGTGGATAAGAAATTGGCGCTTGGAGTGAAGAGGAAGCAGCTGAAAAGGAAGAAGGATAGAGGTTTGGATGGTGCTGTCGACAGCGAGTGCACTGCCGAACAAGGTATTGTGGAAGGTATTACTAGTGATTGTTTCTTGTTATTTTCTCCCATTTCTTTTTGGGTTGTGTTGCAGATAGGGGTGGTAATGGGTTAAAACCCAACCCAAATCCAACCCAACCTTCACTTAAAGAAGCTCAAAACCTGAAGGAACATGTTAGATGGTCTAACTTATTGTTGTGATGAAATATTGCAGTGTTTGCCGAGTGGTCAATTGATTTTGCAAAGATCGTACTTTGTCTGGATTGGTTTTGAGCAAAATTTGACATTTCACAACCCAACCCAAAAAACACCTTCCACAACCCAACCCAACCCATTTGACATTTCCACCCAACCCAACCAAAATAGTTTAAATGAGTTGAAACTCATTTTCAACCCATTTCAAACTTGTTACCAACCCACTCTTTACTAATCTACTGCATACAAGTGCAAGTTCATTTATATAAAACTTTTGAAAAAGTTCGATATTTAGAATTTCTAAGTCATGTTCACACCATAAAAGTTTTACGAAATTACCTAAAATTTACTATAGATGATTTAGGATGTAGAGACGCTACTTTGTACAAATTTTTTGGTCCAGCCACAAAGGTGCGACCAACATGCTTTTATAGGAAACTTTTGAAAAATCGGTATTTAAAATTTATAACTTGTATTCATACCATAGAAGCTTCACGAAATTTCCTGAAATTTACTATAGATGATTTCGGTATAAGACGTTACTTTGTGTAAATTATTAGGACTAGTTACACAGGTGGAACCAACAAGCTTTTATAGAATATTTTTTAAAGGTTCGGTATTTAGAATTTTTAACTCATATTCACATTATAAAGTTTCACAAAATTGACTAGAATTTATTATAAATGATTTACAGTATAGAGACGCTCCTTTGTGTAAATTATTAGACCTAGACACATAGGTGGGATCAACAAACTTTTATAGGAAACTTTTTAAAAAGTTCGGTATTTAAAATTTATAACTCGCGTTCACACCATAAAAGTTTCACGAAATTTTCTGAAATTTACTACAGATGATTTCGGGTATAGAGACGCTACTTTGTACAAATTATTACGCCTAGTTACACAGATGGAACCAACAAGTTTTTATAGAATTTTTTTGAAAAGATTCGGTATTTGCAATTTCTAACTCATGTTCTCACTATAAAAGTTCAATAAAATTACCTGAAATTCACTATAAATTTACGGTATAGAGACGCTACTTTGTGTAAATTGTTGGGCTCAAACAAATAGGTGAGACCAACAAACTTTTATAAAAAACTTTTGAAAAAAAATTCAGTGTTTAAAATTTATAACTCGTATCCACACCATAAAAGTTTCACAAAATTTCCTAAAATTTATTACAGATGATTTCGGGTATAGAAACATTATTTTGTGCAAATTATTAGGCCTAGTTGCACAGGTGTAACCAACAAGCTTTTATAGAAATTTTAAAGGTTTGGTATTTGAAATTTCTAACTTGTGTTCACACTATAAAAGTTTCGCAAAATTGACTGAAATTTATTATAGATGATTTCGGGTATAGATATGCTATTTTGTGCAAATTGTTTAGCCCAAACATATAGGTGGACCAACAAACTTTTATAGGAAATTTTTTAAAAAATTCAGTATTTAAGATTTATAACTCACGTTCACACCATAAAAGTTTCACAAAAAATTCTAGAATTTACTATAGATGATTTCAAGTATATAGACACTATTTTGTGCAAATTATTAAACCTAGATACCCAGATGAACCCTATAAGTAGAGTCAACCCACAGGTGAGCCATATTGCAACACCACAGGTTAAACCAGTTCTCAACCCTAAATTTTAGAACACATTCCATCCCTACCCTACCCAACTCTTTCTATAAGACAACCCGACCCAACACATTCATTCTTTCAACTCATTTTCACCTAACTAAGGCCAACCCAATCAAGAACCCAACCCATTTAATCCATTTGAACCCAACCCATTAACACCCCTAGTTGCAGAATCAGTGGTTAAGCCTAGTACAATAGCCTACGATCTTAGAATTGTCACCCTGATCACCCCCACAAAGGTGGAAGCAGTGATGCAGTGGTACAGGTATAAGTAAATAAACTAATAAGAGTAGTTGTTGATTTTGGAAATGAAAAATAATGTCAGTTCGAATTTGTACCATGAGCGACTCTTTCATTTAGGAGGGATCTCATTGCTGCATGGTCAATTTGATGCATTATCTGATTAACGACTTTCATTGCTGCTACTTCTATGATCATCACGAGTATCTTGGGTGCCCAAAACAAGTGGCATGAGTCATGACAACCATCTCATGCCCTTGGCACTGATTGGTTTCTTTACTTCTTCTAGTTCTTTAAGTTGTTCATTAAACCCTATATATAGTTGTCAAGTTTTTTAACCTCATCACTTTGATTGCTACATAAAGAATTGCCACGGAGCAAGAAAATAGCGTTGATGTAGTAGAAGAAGAAAAATAAGCATGTCAAAGTAAAAGTCAGTCATACCAAGGCTGATAATGTGGTAGAACTCCTGTCAGACAACAAGGATGAGACAACGTCTAAGCCAAGATGTGCTTTCTATTATTGAGGCACTTTCGTTGTATCTCTCTTTTTGCTCTGTTTCTCTTCTATTTTGTATGAATTTGAATTACAAAAGAGTAAAATACTATGTTTGTGACAATCTAGCTTAGCCCACCCTCGATTTTGTTCCAGGCTTTGCCACTGACCCCATCATGTTCCGCCAGCCTCCTGCCATCGTTGTTACCTCCCACAGTGGCTAAAGTTGCCACCTGTGGTGCCAATAGCTGAGAACCAGCCTCCTCTGTACAACACCTACCTGGTAAAGAGCGGCACCCTGCTGCCCCAACATCCACCTCCACTGCGACCTCAGCTTGTACACAACCACCGCCGTCTTCTCCATCCCCAACTTACCTCACCACCTCATCAACACCCACCGCCTAGACCGCACATCAAACTGTATCACAAAATCTAAAATACAAAACCCAGATGTATATCACCATGTTCTCTCTTGCTTATCACGAAATTCCAAACCTCTGACGAAGACCAACAGCGACAATTCCGCAAACCGCTCGCGCCCCAGTCGAACAAACCAAAGCATGTAGCACAACTAAACAGGCCAAATGCTTCTCCAGACCTACTAAAACCTCCACGGAACACTGAAAGTTCTCAACAAAGCCACGGCGCCTCCAATTCACAGACGAATCTAACGCATGCCAAGAAAAAATAGATTAAGCACGCAGCATACAAGCACCTCGCTACTGCTACCGATACGAGACCTAAAGCGCGCGAACCACGCAACCACTCAAATCTCGCGCCCATAACGAGCGCGCGCGCATACGCAGACTTCAAATCCAGACCAAATCTAAACCCGCGCGCGAAGCAAGCGGAACAGGAAAAAAAGCAGAGCAAGTGAGCGGGCTCACCTGTAGACCGGCGCGGGAGGAGCGGGAGACCGGGGCCTTCTTCCCCTTGTCCTTCTCCGCCGACTTGGCCGCCGTCGTCTTCGCCGCGAGCAGGCCCTTGCCTCCCTTCCCAGCCATCTCCTCTCCGCTCGAACGCGACCGACGAAAACCCTGCACGCCGGACCAAATCCGACGAGGCGGGCACCGAATCAGAGCAGATCGGGGCGCGAATCGGGCGGATCTCGCGGTCGATTCGACAAATCTCGAGGGGATTTGGAGGAATTGGGGGATTCGGATAAGATGGCCGGAAAGCCCTTACCTTTCGCGAATTTTTGGCTTCCCTTCCCCTCACGCGTCGCAAACGAAAGCGAGATATTTTTTTTTTCGCTTCCGCGGGGGCTAGGGGGGATCTTATACAAAAAGCAACATTTACAATATGACCCTTAAACTATGTTAGTATTATCACGCTTCGTAGTGTTGAACAAAAGTCTGCAACTGCGGGCAGTTGTGTAATTTAGGATAGACGAGGTTTCCTTTTGAACCGTCCGGTCCGGTCGTGCGTTCATGCTCGCGGCTTGGGCGGTCACCTGTGGCGAAATTTCGAAATGACGCCCAATTTCCATAACTACCCTCGAAACTTCGGATAATTACTCGGCCGGGCGAGCCAACTAGGGGGCTTAGGTCAAGCTGTAAAGACCGCTCGACCATTGATACTCTCGAAGGGTATGCCTTTCCAAAGCCAAACATTTCTAACACGTTTTGAGTGTATGCGGATTGATGCACTAATATCCCTTCAGGGGTATGCTCAAGCTGTAAACCTAAGCAATATTTGGTTTTACCCGAATCTTTTTATTTCGAACTCTGACTCCAAGTAAAAGCTTGCTTCATTTATATGTTCTAGGGTTCTGATGATATTCAGATTATATACATATACTGAGATTATACAAAATCTATTATGGAATCGTCGTATAAATACATAGGAACAATCATCATTGTTCATGTAGCGTTTCTTACATAGAAAGTCGCTTAAGCGATTATACCACAATATATCTGATTGCTTAAGTCCATATAGTGATTTTCTGAGTTTCACACTGTCCAACCTTCTATTTACTCTGTCTTGATTCGAGACAGGGATGCCTTCATACACCTTCATATAAATGTCCGAACCCAAGTTTTCATAAAGGTATGCCGTTACCACATACATCAATTTTATTTCTAAGTTCACGTTTACTTCCATCGAGATTAAATATCTAAAGGTAATACCATCAATGACCGAAAATAAGTTTCTTCATAATCAACTCCTGGGCGTTGATTTGAAACCTTGTGCAATAAGCCTTGCTTTTTATCTTACAACTTCATTTTTCTTATTTCTCTTTCGAACAAACCTGGTCCTCTCTAGAAACAAATGTATCGCCCGGATTTTCAGAACTTCGAGCTCCGGTAGTACCGCTCAGGAGTTGCAGTCATATCGCTCTACGGTAGTTTCACCGTTCAAACTCGATACTACTATTTTCCAGAGAAAAAAATGTGCTTCAAAGGACCTCTCTAAAAAACGTTCCGCCAACTAGACATCGGCACTTCCAGGTTGCAGTAGTACCGTACTTCTATCTCGGTTATACCGCACTGCGATAGTACCATCGAGTAAACTCCGATATTACCGATTTTCTTGACAATGTACAGTTGGGTGTCAATTTTAATTTTAAGTGCATGCATGATCATAAAAATTGATCCAAATGGCATAAGAACATACTGTCAAGCTACTAGCCATAATTCTTCTTAATAGTACGATATTTAACCTATAATCTGATCTTCCATCCTTTCTCCTAAGACCAGTAAAATCAAAAAGAGATTCTAGACTATTTTATACCTTTGTTGATCGTCATGTTGACCTTTAGCATGCATTTCCAGGTTGTCATATTCATCATAGGGACTATATCTTTCAAGCACTCAATAAACATGTTAGTCATATATTCACATATTATCATTAATTACCAAAAACCATTTTTAGATGCCTAGATGCTTTCAAGCGACGGCCCGGTGGATGCAGGGAGCCAGGAGGTGTTGGTCGTAGGAAAAGAAAAGGGACGAGGATACGGGAGGGCAAGCGAACAACATGCAAGGGGATCCATTGGTAGTAGGATCCACATGTCAAGTGGTGGTGGAAGGTAGATGAACCACCACCAACTGGAGGGCGGTGAACCACCACCACCAATTTATTTTTTTAAATAGTAGAGATAGATTTTACTATTTATCGCAAGTAATTTTACAGTCTGTTATAAGTAATTTTACTAGCTATATATAAGTAATTTATGTAAATCGTCAAAAGTTTTAGAAATCCGTGTCCAACCATGCCTTATGGTGCCCAAAGGCTAAACGAGCCATACTGCGCTGTGATGTGCTAAACGGCCATCGATCTACAATTTTGAAAATCCGTGCCAAACTGTGCTATCATTTGCAAGTAAGTTTACTGCTAGTAAATTTACGATCAGTTTTTCCCCTTTCCGTCCACCCTGGTCACTCTCGCTCGCACCTGCCCGCTCCGTCGCTTGCATCCAGTCCTAGGGTTTCCCTGCCACGCAGCACAGCACACGAGCACATCATTCGGGAATTTAGTACCTTTCGTACAGTCCTATTCTGCATGTAATATATACCCCTAATAGCCATGACAGGAGCACAAGACTCAACAATAGTATTCAGATACCTTTTTTTTCAAGATCAGCATTCGGGTACTAAAAAAACTGAATGAAGCCCTAAACAAATCATGAAACAGTGTTTCAGAATGAGCTAACGAGAAAGCAACCATCGGAGCAGCACATGCACACTTGAAATATCTCCACATTTGAACAGAAGACAATCAAACAAATTAGTTAGAATTTGAGTGAAGGTGAGGCATAACTCAGCAGGGGAACGAAAGTGAATAGTCAAAATTGCTTGTACAGTGTTTAAGAAGAGAGTTGTTACCGTAAATCAGTTTGATGATCAAAATTGCTTGTACAGCTGTCACATGATACCATAGTTTCAATGGGCTAACTAATCTGACTGACCATAGTTTTATAAGGATGTGGTATTGTAGTCATCAGCGTTATCCCACCAGGTCAACAAACTATGTCAAGTTCACATCCATGAAACTATACCTGTCAAAAGACACAAATACACATTACATAAGTTGCAACCTGCAAGATTTACAACTAGTGAATGGGATATTAGTTCGTTTGAAGCATATAATTAGAGAAAATTCCTATTTCTTCTAGTAAAAGTATGATTTAACCTTTCACAACTGAGGAAGATTTCTATTTAATAGAATAAGCTTTCATACATCTACAAGTTTTTGTTAACAGTTCCTAAATATATGCTTACAGGTATCCTCTCAGTGCAGAATGACTTGAAAAGCATTTTGAGCCAAGATATGGGACTTTCTGCATAATTCATTTGGGCCATTGGTACAAGGTACTTTGAGGGGCTCAGAAATTTCATAAGAGGCAAAGCAGATAACATATTTAGACTAGACATGAGCTGTTATTAAACATTGTACCTATTTCCCCCCAAATTTTCTACCTTTTTATACCCACCAATCTGTATCTTCTTGGCTGGTAGAGTCATACATAATTAAGGAACATTTGAAAGTAGAGGTTTTAAACTAACAACATCAGGATTAGCATATGGACCCGATTGAGTTCTGTGTCATGTCATTGTTGAAGTACGTCACTGTTGAAGTAAATGCTTAAATCCCAGTACAAAACAGGCACAAGCCTTACTTCATTCAAATAATCAGAGATAACTCAATTGGAAGAAATACATTAGTATATCAAACGGTATAGCTTACACAAGAAGTGCAGATTTCTTCTCAATAATGCAGGTAGAGCATATTGCACCAGTCGATTTTTCTCGATTATCGAATGTTTTCTTTGACCTTGAGGAGGTTTCATTCCTAGCCTACCTTAACTTGTTTGGGACAAAAGATTTTGTTGTTGTTGTATCCAATGTTCTCTGCTTCAAGTCCTCGGTATCAAAAGAAAACAAAAATCAAAGAAGTATTCAGGCCCTCAACATCTTATGTAAATAAGAAATTAGGAGAAGTAAAACAAGAGAGGGGGAGATTTAAGCCCCCAAGATAACTGTTTTCAGGTCAGCATCATGTTCTCTCCCATGGCATATTTTTGGTTTACAAAAATTGTACTTTTCACTGAACCGAAAACTGTGATATTCAAGTCCCCAAGGGAGCAGAAATAATTTATCATAAAATGCACACGAACGAAACACGCATTTCTCGGAAGAATGAAGTCTGCTACAAAAATCAGATTTTAAGTAACGGAAGTACTATACACCATTCGCATGATTTTTGAGGAGAAATCAGTTGGATTTCTCACCTTTGGATGTGCACGAAGATTCGTGCGTGCCTTCTCCACCAACGATGCCACCAATTTCCCCGCCAACGACCCGTGGGATTAGAGCTCGGGTTCACCAGTTAGGGTTTACCTGAGCCCCTCCGAGCTTAGAGGGAGGCCGGGGCGACGACGGACCGACGGTGGAGGCGGAGGTGGCGGGGCGGTGAGGCAGCGGTGGCACCACCTCGGCCGCTACTGAGGAGGAGGGCAGTGGGCACGGTCGGTGACGGGGGCGAGGACCGTAGTGGCTGTTAGGAGGCGGTGGGTGGTGGCGGCGGATCCGATGGTGGCAGCTGCCGGAGATGGGGAAGAACGGCGGGGCGGGGGCGCTGGAGGCCGATGGGGGCAAGGACTGGAGTGGTTGTTAGGATGGTGGTGGCGGATCCGGCGGTGGTAGCCGCCAGAGTCAGGGTAGAATGGCGGGGCGAGGGCACTGGAGACCGGTGGGGGCGACGGGGAAGAGGATAACAGCGGGGAGGATGATTCGAGGGGAGAAGAGGACGGAGCGAGGGGAGAAGAGGACGGGGCAGGGGAGGCGATAGGCGACGGCGCTCACCAGCGTCGGAGGCGAGGCGGAGGGAGGCGGCACGGGTACCAGTGGGGGATTGGGCGATTCGGGCGAGGGCGCGAGGCACGGGGGAGTTGGCTGGCAGCGGGGGGAAAGGTTAGGGTTATGTTATTTTATAAGATTTGGAGGGTGAATCTAGTGCATTGGATCTCCATCCAACGGTCCTAAAATCTAACTAATTTTAGTCCCAAAAACAGTCGAATGTTGTATAGACAGACCCTTTAAGTAATACACAAGAGAAACACCTAACATCTGAAGCAGGAGCATCAACAGCCAAAACTACTAGCACCTGCTGATTTTATCACTCCTTTCCTTTCCATATTCTCCCTCACTTTATTGCTGTAGTTCCAGTGACCTCCAGCAGCATACAAGTTGGAAAGCAAAACATATCCACCTTCTTCTGTAGGTTCAAGACAAAGGAGTTCTTTTGAAGCAATCTCTGCAACTTCAGTATTTTGAAAAGCTGAACTCGCACTTAAAATGGAACCCCATATAGACCGACTTGGCTTCATTGGCATTTTCCTAACCAAACCTACTGCATCAGACAGCCTACCTGATCGTGCAAGGAGATCGACCATACAACCGAAGTGTTCTATTCCTGGTTCAATGTTGAACATTTGCTTCAAATTATCAAAAATCCTGCACCCTTCATCTAACAGGCCAGAATGACTACAAGCACTGAGAACAGCGACCAATGTCACGCCATTAGGTGTTACACCCTCTGTTTGCATCTTCCAGAATAAATCCAATGCTTTGGCCCCATGGCCATGAAATGCAAGGCCAGATATCATAGCCGTCCACAAGGTAACATCTTTGTCCAAGGCCTTCTCAAACACAGCAAAGGCTAACTTGACATTTCCACACTTGCAATACATGTCTACAAGAGCAGAAGCCAAGAAAGCATCTTGAGTCCCATGTTTTTTAACCACCCAACCATGGACACTCTTTCCCGGATTCAAGGCTCCCTTGCCTGCAGCTGCGGAGATCAAAGTTACAGCAGTCACTTCATCAGGTCTTACACAACTGGCAAGCATATCGCCAAATAGTTTCATCACTGCAGCGAATTCTCCGTATCGAGCATATCCAGCCAGAAGCGCATTCCAGGATATTAGATCCCTGCAAGGCGTGTCAAAGAAAAATTTGCTAGCGAGGTCCAACATGCCAGCATTAGCAAATCCTGCGACCATGGTGTTCCACGAAATACCATCCTTCTCACCAGCTTCACCAAACACATTCATGGCCGTATTCATTTCCCCACATTTTGCATACATATCTAGAAGAGCATTACTCAAAATCAATCCCCTGTCTGCAATATCCATCCTCCGCACCACGGCACCATGAATGGACCTCCCCAGAAGCGCATTCTTCAGCCGCCCACAGCAAGCGAGGAGAGCAACAGCCGTATACTGATCAACAGCAATCTCCCTGGACGCCATATCACGGAAAAGCTGCTGCGCCTTCCTGATGTATCCTTCCTTGACGTACCCAGACAACATGATATTGCAAGACACCGTATCTGACATCGGTGCACACGGGAACATCGCCTCGGCCGCCTCCACATCGCCGGCGTCCAGGTACATCTTGATGAGCGAGTTCCGCAAGTACACGCGTGGATGCAAGCCATTCATAAGGACGTGAGTATGTACCTGCTTCCCGACCGACGCGCACTCCACAGACTTTAGCAGCGACAGGAAGGTCTGCTCATCAGGGGAAGCGGATGACGCGAGCATGGATTTGTAGAGAGAGACCGATCGGCTCTGCGAGGAGGAGAGCGCCGAGAGCATCAGGTTGTAGATGTAGAGGTTGGGGCGAGGGGTGAAGTGCTCGAACAGGAGCAGGGCCTCGCGCGTGTACTGGGGGAAGGCGACGGTGGCGAAATGGAGGAGCCGGCTCATGGGGAAGGTCTCGAAGGCGAGGCGGAGGCGGAGCATGTGGGCGAGGATGGCCTTGAACGTCCGCGCCCCGCCCCGGCACCGCTCGAGGAGGACGAGCGCCGGGTGGCCCAGCCGCAGCGAGACGGTCGGGTCCCAGGGGTTTCCGGGGGTGGTGGCCATCGCGGTGGCGGCGGCGAGACGGAGGCGTGTGTTGGGGGGACGGGAGGGGGTTTGGGTCTCACCGGCGGCGGTATTAGTGTCGCGGTTTCGGTGCGGTGGAGGCGGTCGGGATGGATCGCCGGGATGAGGAGGCCACCTCAACGCCAGCGCCGCGCGAGTGGCTTCGCGGCGGAGCCGGCGGTGGTCAGTTCCACCGAGGGGTCGCAGTAGGCCAGTAGCAGGCCCAAAAACTAAACACAGTTACGCACCCAATTCGTTAACCTCTAGGCCTATGTTTTATGGGCCGCCATCCACCCAAAATTGTCTATTGGGCCAACTATTAGGCCTATTTCTTGCTATAAACATCATACGCCAAAAGATGATTTTTTCCTTCTAAAAAGTAGTTAAATCCTCAAAAAAAAAGAGCAAAAAGATGGATGGACCAATCATACAATGCCAGTTCAGCTTGTTCATCGAGATACCATGGTCTATTCGCATCACAAGTAAAGGAGCTAGTGGCTTTCCAATCCATTGAAGTTGTACTTTCAGAGTTCCACCTGGTCACGTGCATTCCTCATCTTTACCTCTCAGTGGCAAAAGCTGCCCATCAAAACGACAAGAAATTTCGACTCCATGGTCATCAGATGCTGTCGGTAAACCAATGTTCACCATTAACCATACGCTTCCCACCAAATGATCCACTTCCACTCGCCGTCTCTCATGTTAAATCATGTCTGTATTATTCGGCTAGTTTGCTCGCTAATGCTCTCGAGTCGTTACGTCGTTCGACGCTGGGTCGCGCATTTTCTGATCAGTGCGCCTAACTCACTTTCGCATTTGCCATCTCCTTTTCCCTTTTGATGAGCCGTCGAGTCTCATCCATTTTTAGCCGATATAGTTTATGATTTATGAGTTATAGTTTTTCTCAAATAAACAAATAAAACCGTTTTTTCATCGTTGTTTCAATTCGGTTTATCAGAATAATTTTTTCGAAACGACTCATTAACTTATCAGCATTCGATTCATTCACATAAATATTTGTATTAGGATTATAAGCCATAAACAAAAGCCGAAAAGAACCTACTCTTTGAAATATCGAACACATGGTGCTGCATGTGCCGAAAGATTTTGTACCGAACTCGCATCGGATCGACAAAAGATTTAGGAGCATGGCAGCAAGGAACAATTGAAAGAGATCCTCGCTTTGTGTTTGTTAGGTGACAGTAAGGTAGTGAACTGGTGAGCCTGTTCCTCAACAGTCCCTCTCAAATTCCAATCTACTATCTCTTTATCAAACCCAATGTTACAGGGGTGACCTAACCCCTGTGACTGGGTCTTATAACTGGTTCAATATATAATAAATTTAATAATATAGAGAAATATATCATGTATCCTCACATTTTATAATTATTAAAGAGTTAGGATAGAAATTTTCCATCCTACCATATTCATATATATAAACCCCAAAAGGGATATGAGAAAGGGAGATCTACTCATTTTACACATAAGTTCTCTTTCTCCTATCTCTACCTCTCTCTAACTCGACCTCCTCCCATGGAGAAAGTGGTGTTCTGTAATCCATGTTGTAGCAAGGCTACAACAACCAACTTTACCTTGTTGCAAGTCCGAAGTGTGCGAGATGGACCGCGCGCGCCATGGCTTCGATCTGCCACCGACTTCATCGACGCCAAGTTCGAAAGGTGGGGGACGGGCCACGAGCGCAAGGATTCGTCTCGCCGCCGCCTTCGTCGACTCCAAGTATGAAGGGTGAGGGACGGACTGCGCGCTCCGCAGCTTCGTCTCGCCGCTGCCTTCGTCGACCCCAAGTCCGAAGGGTAGGTGGCGGACCACGCGCGTCAGATATTCGTCTTGCCGTCGACTTCATCGATGCCAAGTCCGAATGGTGGGGGACGGACCACACGCGTCAGTGATTCGCCCACCTCCGACTTGGTTGGCGCCAAGGGTGACGGACGAACCGCACGCGCAAGTCTCCGACCGCCTCGTGGTCACTTTGTTTGACCGCATCGCCGTTGTGATTTCATCCGACCGCCTCGCGGTTGACAACTTGTCCGACCATCTCATGATTTTCAACACGTCGTATGACCAATTCATGGTCGAGACGGCCCCACTCACGACTACGCCTCGAAAAATCGACCTCGATGTGGCGCCTTTGGCTGCATCGCGGGACTTCGCAGTCCTTCTCGTAGGCATCGCCTCGGAAGACTAACCCGACCTACAATTCCACCCATATCAGGAGTACGACCTCCACGACATGGTGGCAGCCTCGGCATCGAACTTCCTCGCACGCGCCTATGCGGCTCCTAAGATCGGCCCATGTGAAGAGCCCTGCGCTAGGAGGTTTGCAGCATCCACACCTATCTCGTCCATCGGGACCTTCAAGCTTGCTGGCGGGGGATGGGATAGTTGGTCACGTCAGTTCGCTCATCGGTATCTCTGCACTTGCTGTTGAGGGAGTCATATTGTAGGTGTGGTCTAACCTCTCGTGATTGGGCCTTGCAACTGGCTCAATTTATACTAGGCCCAGTAGTATAGAGAAATATACCAATGTACTCTCATCTTTTGTAATTATCAAAGGAATACTTTATTCATGTATATAAACCCCAAGAGGGGTTTGAGAAAGATGATCTACTTATTTTACACATGAGTTTTCTCTCTCCTATCTCTAGCTCTCTCTAGCTCTACCAAGAAAGGGATAACCTGTACTCACTATTGTAGCAAGGATACGACAGCCAACTTTAGCTTGTTGCTAATTAAATGATATTGACTCGCTCATATATCCATCAGCTTGATGCAACTTCATGCCAAGTCGCTTATGGGCCTGTTTGGCAAATCAAAAGCTGGGTGGCTTTTGATTTTTGCTACAATACCTAAGTTTCAAACGAAGTATTTTCTCAAGACGGGGTCTATAAATTAAACGATCTACAAGTTAAAAGCCCAACATCTGTACCAGCCAAAATCACAAATGAGTATATGTCTCTTCGTAATCTGTACCGTAAGCAGCTAAAATTCAAAAAATTCAGTTAAAAACTATAAGCCGCAGTCGTTTCCAAATAGACCCGTTGTCTCGTTGACAGTCCCAAACAAAAGTACAACAACTCACTACTAGTAGTACGGAGTACTACTTGGTGGAGTTTCCCAAAAGTCAGATAAGCAAAAATAAAACAAAAAAATAGCACTGAATTCCCATAAGGGCATCCACAGTGTGCAAAAATAGGAGGTCTTAAGCCACCTTAAGGTCGACCTTATACATTACAGGGGTGACCTTAAGCAGGCTATAAGCAAAAAACCTTAAGACCAGCCTCAAGCTAAAGACACGCCATAAGCATTAAAATACATTTTTCTTTATCTGACAAGTGGGACCATCTTAAGGCCTAGTGGGTTATATACATTACAGCATTGACCTTAAGGTTTAGATGGGACCCACCTTAAGATCTCTTGGGTCATATACACTATGGATGCCCTAAGGGCATCCACAGTGTGCAAAAACAGGAGGTCTTAAGCCACCTTAAGGTCGACCTTATACATTACAGGGGTGACCTTAAGCAGGCCATAAGCAAAAAAACCTTAAGACCAGGCCTCAAGCTAAAGACCTGGCCATAAGCATTAAAATACATTTTTTCTTTATCTGACAAGTGGGACCATCTTAAGGCCTAGTGGGTTATATACATTACAGCATTGACCTTAAGGTTTAGATGGGACCCACCTTAAGACCTCTTGGGTCATATACACTATAGATGCCCTAAGAAGAAATCCAGGCAGTAGTGAACGTACATGGAGCAAGGGTTCAGTTCCTGCCTGCCTGCGACACTGAGACGTGCCCCTGACGTAGCTGCAGCAGGCTACTCAAGACAGGACATCTGCAGTTGCAGTGCAGGCAGTCAGTCGAGTGTAAAACTAGCATTGCAGTTTTCAATATGCAAATTAAGGGGACTGAGGTTTAGATTATTATTTTTAGGCCCTGCTCAATATAGCTTATGACTTAAAGCTTAAGCTTATTTTTGTACTATTCATAATTTCGTCTTTTTCTGAATTTTTGACTTTTTGAGCTTTTTGTCGGTTCTTTTTTTCTCGTATTCGTTTGCATTATGCGTGATGGGCTAACATATTTTTATATTTTTAATTTTTTAAATTTAATTATGTTAAATAAGCCTCTCTCACTACAATGTTTTTTCACCACTCACAAGTTTTCACCATAAGCTTTCGACTTTCAGTAGGCCGATCACCACCTTAGTTCTGTTACGGATCTTCTGAAAATCTATTTTTTTAATAATTTAGAACTATTTTTGAAAAATATTTAGCTAAAAGGTTGGTTCCAAATTCATAAGAGGAAGAATTTGAGAGAAATAGACTATGCTACTCTTATAACACTTCCATGTCTCTAAGTTTTGTTTCTCTTATTTTTTTTTGACTGGTGGGGCAGTTTTACGTAGATACAGCGAAGAAAATGGCTCACTGCAAATTTGTTTTATCAGGGTCTCCTTTGCGAACATCGTGTCTTCTCATTGCTGGACAACTTGCAGATGATTTCATATAGAGAACAACATCAACAGCAACTATGGTACGCTAGGTGCATCCCAGCAGCCCGTGAAGGTAATTACATGGTTAATGATTTCTTCACTTGCTAGATGCATTAATATCTTTGAGTTATACAATACCAGGATTGTTTTGTTCTGCAGACAAAAGCTTGAAAATTTCACCGTACAACAAAAATTAGCAACATACATGTGAGCTATGCATGAGTAAGAAAAACCATTGAAGCCAATGCAAAAGGCTGGATCAAATTTGCAGACCTCGTAACAAAGTACATTTAAAATGAGGTCTTTTTACACTGATCATCAGATAGTTTTGCTTATTATTCATAAAAAAACTGCTGATATGGCAATAAGATGTTATTCCAACTGCACCTACAGTTGCATTGCAAGGCAAATCCAGATGATGAAATAGTCACAACTGTTAGTGATATGCCCTATAGACAATCATGGAGATAATTGTATCACTTTTATGTTTATGAATATTTGAATAAAATATTATTTTATCTCTTGAATAAATATCTTTTATATTGATCAACAAGTATATAACTTATTCGTGAAACTCTTTATTCATATTTTTAATGTTATTCTAAATTATCCTTGATCTTATATCATTATATGGGACGATTATGATTTATAGATCAGCACATATATTGATTGATGATCATGTTTCAGGGATCATGGATATGAGATATCAAATCAATAATATAAACTCATGTTAGAAAACATGATATTGGATTGACCCATCATGAGACACTGCGAGAATTGTTATATTCTTAAGTGTCATCAGTTGGTCTCATACATAGTGTACGTAGGATCTTTAGACCTGATGTCATCATTGTTTCCTACATGTGTAATAGTTTGCTTAGAGGTTATCAAACACTACTCCGTAACTGAGTGGTAATAAAGATAGCTTTCGGGTTTGTTCTAAAATATGTGGAGGAATATGAGCGATCAAGATAGAATTTGCCCCTCATATATAACATGAGAGATATCTTTGAGCCCTCGATGTGGTTGGATTAAGAAAGTGCATGACCATGCCAAATATGGTTGAGGAGTCAATCACAACTGAGTAATCCACTACAGGTTTAAGTGAAGGATCGAGCTATCATAGGATGTCACGTTTCTCGCCTTGAGTTCGATCTGGTATCATGAGGCAAAGGGATCGGTACATAAGCACTATATAAGTTCGTTCGATATGATTTTTATGTGTGTTTAGGAGTCATTATGTCCTGCTAAGGACTGCTACTGACTTATGGACCAGAAAGGAGTTTTCGGCCATGGCAAAATACACATAAACTTACAGGGTCGCACACTTAATAGGCTGGAACGATAAGGGATCAGATGATACTTTCCGAGTAGGATTCGATCTCTACTCGTATCGGATATGGATCCGATTGGAGGCTATATAAGGAGAGGTGCGGGTGCTGAGAGAGGTATCCCAAGACACACCTGTCAAAACCCTAGCCGTCACCTCTCATATCCCCGCCAGACGCCGGTGCTAGCACATCGATGCAGTGCTCCATCCCTGGACGTGTGGACTTCGGTGGGCGCTGCTGCGCGCGCGCCGATCAGGACGATTACAAGGAGGAGACGGTTGGACGAAGTACGTTCGACTACCACCGCAACACCGACGCGTTTTTCGTTGAATCGGCTGCTCAACTCTACTATGAACTTGGTAGCAAGAGGGATGAATATGATGGCAGCACCCAACGCAGCACCAAATATACGGTGCAAGATTGAGAACGTAGCGCTGAACTGTGGCTTTTTCAAAGGAAGACGGGGAGACCATGGGCGGTTTGCAGCAGGGGACGACTTGTGTGCAGGGATTGGCTTCCGGATGGAGACATTTCGGCCGCACAGTTCCTAGGGGAGAAGGCGTGTAGCCCCTAGCTTGATCAAGGCTTGAAAAGTGTCTGAGGCCATCCACGCTGTTGAAAGATGAGTTTAAGCTACCAAGGGCACCTGAAAAGATGAAGGCAACAGATGTGATGCCTGATGGCTGTTTCTCCATGAAACTACAGTACCACACAACAAATTATTCACCCACATCCAAAAAAGAGTAAGAGATACAACTGAAAACTCTTGTCCTGTTCTACGCTTTTACCTGTGATTCTTCCAATGGAGTTCATTATGGCTGTAAGAGTAGCAACACACAAGAACAGTTAAAAATGTTACAATCAGGGCTGCATGAACATGTTTTCCATGCTAGCGGAATTCGAGATGGTTGGTTTAGAATTTCTTTTTTCAGATCACAAAACTGTTTGGAAGATTTCAGAATTAATTACAGTTGGTAACAGACCTGTTCCTGAAAAGGCTGGTCGCAATGACTCCAGGATGAACTGCATTAGCTGATATGTTCACCCTTCCTTCCTATTCACAAAAATAATTTTTTCCGTTGCTGTTCAGTTCATAGATGAAGTCAACCAATTAATGCAGCACGGGCATGGCAAAATTTCTGCATGTACTGATATGCAGTAGCAGAGACGCATGCTCTTACATGAGTATGCTGAGGGACAGGTTCAGAGCGTCAAACTCTGATGCAAATCTCCTGACTGAATCCATGGAGCTGAGGCACATCGACTCCTGCGCCGGGGGTCTCGGCCTGGATCGCCTCCCTAGCCTTGAAGCTGCCGGAGACGTTGCGGATGGCCATGAAGACGCGCACGCCGCGCAGCGCTAGGATTGGTTGAGTAAGATGCCATTACAGGGATAGCTCAGGAATCAAAGCTGATTAGCTAGTACTACATCTGAATATTGAAAAGATAAAATAAGCAGCTCCGATGCGTGTAAGCTCAAAAAAATCAAAAGTTCAGAAAAAACGAAATTTATAAATAGTAAAAATAAATCAGAAATTAAAAGTTAAAATCAAAACGAACGTGGAGCTGAGAATCCGTTCACCCACATGCACGCGGGCGTGGGCCGACACCTGAGTTGACCTGCCCCCAGCCCTGCCGACTAAAGGAATTCAGAGGCGCAAGAGAAATCGGGAGGAAACGTCGATCGGTGCGACGGCTGCGTGTTTCAATAGTTTCCCTCAATCGGGCTTGTGATTACATGCGAGATATATATAGCACAAGGATTAGTTTGGGCTTCCTAGAATACAGGAGTTAGTTTCCTAATACAAGAGATAACATCCCTATCTCAATTCAACTACAGCCCGGCTAATCCTTGTATTACCATGTTTGTAAATCTCAACTTTACATAATCTAGATATCTAACACTCCCCCTCAATCTGACCTGCAAAGGTTTAGATTGATTCTGAATTCTTCCATCTGTCGTGCAGTCAAAGGTTTGGTAAAACCATCAGCCACTTGATCCTTTGAGGAGACATATTCAACTTTAAGTAATTTATTTGCAACACGTTCTCGAACAAAATGATAATCAACTTCAATATGTTTTGTACGCGCATGGAACACTGGATTAGCAGTCAAATATTTGGCTCCAATATTATCACACCATATTTTTCTGCTCTTGGCGCTGTATTTTTAATTCTTCAAGCGGTGTTTGAATCCACATAATTTCTGCAGTAGCATTGGCTAGGGCTTTATATTACGCTTACATACTAGACCTTGAAACAGTAGCTTGTTTTCGTGCACTCCACGATACAAGATTTGGTCCCAGAAATATAGCAAATCCTCCTGTTGACCGACGGTCATCCAAACAACACCTAAATCGCATCGGTGAAACCACTAACCAAGAATGAGTTTGATTTGTTGATTTTAAGGCCATACTTTGTTGTGTGCTTAATATATCTTAATATTCTTTTAACCGTTGTCAATGTTACATTGTTGGAGCATGAAGAAACCGACACACCTTGTTAATCGAGAAAGAAATATCGGTCTAGTCAAAGTTAGGTACTTGCAAAGCTCCAACTATACTTCTATCTTGAGTCGAATCATTAGAACCAAGAGGAGACCACATGTGTCTTGACGACTTTTAAAGTGGATAAAGGGTACTTATCGGCTTACAATTGAGCATACTCACACGACGAAGCATATCTGAAGCATACTTTTCTTGAGTCAAAATCAAGCCATCTGTAGTCTTATTTACTTCAATACCAAGAAAATAATGTAGATCACCTAGATCCTTGAGAGCAAAGAACTTGTTGAGATCTTCAAGTAATCTTTGTTGTGGCACTAGGTGTGAGCTAACAACAATTATATCATCCACATAAATAAGTATAAACATAGTGATATCACCTTTATTATAAAGAAATAAAGATGTATCTGCCTTGGAGGACTTAAACCCTAATTCATGTAGTTTAGAACTCAATCTTGAATACCATGCCCGTGGTGCTTGCTTGAGTCCATATAAGGCTTTATCTAATTTGCACACATGACTAGTCAAACCCGTTTTCTCATACCACGGGGGTGTTTCATATATACTTCTTCTTCTAAAATACCATGAAGGAAAGCATTTTGAACATCTAACGACGAAGGCTCCAACCTCTTGATACAATGAGTGATAGAATAATTCTAATGGTAGCGGCTTTAACAACAGGACTAAAGGTGTCTTCATAATCTAGACCATATCTCTGTTTAAAACCCTTTGCTACTAGTCTAGCTTTATATCTATCTAAACTTCCATCGACTTTCCTCTTAATCTTATAGACCCACTTACAATCTATCACATTAATTCCTTTTGAGGAGGAACTAAATGCCAAGTCTTATTTTGCATTAAGGCACGAAATTCGCATCCATGGCATCTTTCCAATTTTTATCGACTAAAGCTTCACTTAAATTTTGTGGTTCACCGAGCGATAAAACATCCATACTTAATTGTACCATCGGTATATACCTTCTCTTTTCGATTCCACTTTGTAGCCGAGTTCTTGGTCTCAAATTTTCCTGCACCGGCACAGACAATCCTTCGCCGCAGATGATCCATCTTGTCGCTTTGTCACCGCACCGGCGAGAAGTAATCGAGAACTCGTGATGATTCGTCACGCATGGAATGGCCAGCGCTGGATTGTTGCTTCAAGGTGCGCCGAATTGTCATCCATTCTTTGCAGTAGAATTGTCATCCATCGCCGCAAAGATTTCTTGGTTGAATTGAGACCTCTCGCTCGAGACATTATTGCTGAATGATCGCTAGTGCATGCACCAAAGTCTCTGTACACGGGGGTTAGTAGTATTTGCATTGCTATTAGCATTTGTATCTCTGTTTCGCATTGACATCAAACCGGTTAGCAATATCAAACATATGGTCATCTTGTGCTACTCCCCTAGATCATAGGTTTGAGATATAAGATTGGAAGGAAGGAGATATTTCTTTACATAAAGAGCACCAGCATTGGGATGCAAATGAGCAAAGGAAATATCATTTCATCAAAAGTAACATCACGAGACACATAAATACGACCGGAGGAAACATCTAGACACTTAAATCCTTTGTGAAGATGACTAAAACCAAGGAAGACACATTGTTTTGAACGAAACTGAAGTTTACGAGTATTGTAGGGACGAAGATTAGGCCAACAAGCGCACCCAAAAATTCGAAGAGATGAATAATCAGGTGTTCGATGGAATAACCGGTCAAGAGGTGTCTCAAAGTGGATGACTTTGCTAGGAATGCGATTTATAAGATATGTGGCGAAGAAACGCTTCATCCCAAAACTTAAGCGGCATGGTAGCATGAGCAAGGAGAGCTAAGCCAACTTCCACTATATGACGATGTTTTCTTTCAGCGGAGCCGTTTTGTTGGTGGGTGTGAGGACAAGAAACCTGATGAGATATCCCAATTGTTTTAAAGAAGGTATGAAGCTTTTGGTATTCTCCTCCCCAATCGGTTTGCATGGCAATAATTTTACGATCAAAGGATCTTTCCACTAAATTCTTGAACTCATGAAATTTTTGAAAAACTTCTGATTTGTTCTTAAGAAGATAAATCCAAGTAAACTTGCTATAGTCATCAATAAAACTGACATAATATTTCTTTCCTCCAATGAAACAGGAGCGGGACCCCGGACATCGAATGAACAAGTTCTAGAGGAAATTGAGAGATATTAGAGGATCTAGTAAAGGTAGTTGATGACTCTTAGCTTGTTGACAGCATCACATATTGACTCCTTATTTGGTTCACTAGAACAAGGTAACTTATTGCTACTAATAACTCTGGAAACAATAGGAATAGAGGGATGACCTAATCTATTATGCCACCTTTCAAAGGTCGGCATAACACCAAAAGCTTGCTTTATTGTTGAAGCTGAAGGAAGAGGATAAAGACCTCTGTGACATCGTCCCTTAAGCAGAGTGTTCTTCGTTGTTCGATCCTTGATAAAAAAATAATTAGGGTGAATTTCAAGGAAAGCATGATTGTCAGTAGTAAGGCGATGAACGAAACAAGATTTTTAGCTGTTTGAGGAACATGAAGAACATTCTTTAAGTGTAAAGGACGAGTGGGAGTAGCAACAACAGAATGACCAACATGTTCAATTTCCATACCTTCACCACTTGCGGTGTGAATCTGATCATGACCCTTGTATTTGTTGCGGATAGTTAACTTCTCCAGTTCACCAGTGAGATGATCTGTTGCCCGGTATCGATATACCAGTTTGTATCAACGCCGTAGCCATGCTGCTGATCATGCGAGGCAGCTGCTGCATACTTCTCATCAGGCACATAATTCTCATCAAATCTGTGCCAACAATCTGATGCAACATGTCCCTTCTTGTGACAAACTTGACAGGTGGGCCGAGAGTCTGGAGAATTTCGACCCCGTCCTCGTCCGCCATTACGACCACGTGAAGCGCGACCTCGGCCAGCGCCTCGTGTTGCTTGACTGCTTCTACCACGCCCTCTGTTTGCTGAGTTTGCCGTGGCAGTGTAGACCTGACGGAGATCAATCCTGTTCTCAAAACTTAAGAGTTGAGAGTAAACTTCTGCAACCGTGACTGGTTCAACCCTAGCCACGAGAGCAGATACAATGGGATCAAATTCAGCATCTAAACCATTGAGGATATATGCAACTAACTCTTCCTCATCTAGAGGCTTCCCTGCTGCCGCAATGTCATCGCCCAAGGCTCTCATCTTCCCGACATACTCAGAGATCGTCATCGTTCCCTTTTGAGTTGTCGTTAGAGCCAGCCTGACATTGATCGCACGCGCTCGTGTTCTGGACGTAAACATGTCGCCGATTGTCTTCCATGCCTGCGCCGCCGTTTTTGCAACAGCAACTTGTGACAGCACCTCCCTTGAAAGAGAGGAAAAGAGGAAGCCGAGGACCTGTTGATCCGCAGCAAACCACTCTTCATAGGCTGGGTTTGGAGTTTTGACGAGTTTGTCGTCATGCTTCTGATCAACTTCTGCGTTGGGAGCCGCCGTCTTCCCTGTGAGGTGCCCTTCAAGCCGCGCGCCGCGAACAGCAGCGAGAACTTGTGCAGACCAGAGAGGATGATTCTGCTTGGTCAGCTTCTCCGAGATGTGAAGGCCATACAGAGGATTGGAGGGGATTGTAGAAGATGAACTAGCCATGGTTATTGGATGGCTCTGATACCATAAAGGAATTCAGAGGCGCAAGAGAAATCGGGAGGAAACGTCGATCGGTGCGACGGCTGCGTGTTTCAATAGTTTCCCTCAATCGGGCTTGTGATTACATGCGAGATATATATAGCACAAGGATTAGTTTGGGCTTCCTAGAATACAGGAGTTAGTTTCCTAATACAAGAGATAACATCCCTATCTCAATTCAACTACAGCCCGGCTAATCCTTGTATTACCATGTTTGTAAATCTCAACTTTACATAATCTAGATATCTAACACCGACATGTGGGTCCCACCACCCTGGAGGCCTGGGAGTCCAAAAACTGCTCTCCTTTCTGCTCATCAAAGTCACGCACCATGTTTTTCACTTAATTATCAGTTTTTATTCGCCCCTTCCAATTATTATGAACTAGCAGTAGAGCTACTCTTGAACATGTTTTTTTTAAAAAAAATCAAATGCACTCACCTAGTATGTTCTGGCTGGGCTGAATAGGTTACTGAAGAAAAGTTTCACTACTTTCTAACATAAATTTAGAAAAAAAAAATAACATAAAATTCCTGGCCTCAGACAGTCCATTACCTGCAAGTGGATCCTGGTCGATGGAGCAAGGCCATCGCTAGTGTATCGGTGGCTCTGCCTCCGGTGCCTAGCCACTGTAAGGTGTTGAGCTAAGGGGTACCAGCCCAAAAAGTCATGGCATTGGTGCAACAACATGCACCGATTCTAGGTCAAAAATATATTATGGCCTCACTTGTAAGTGAAATGAGTGAAGGAGAGAGTGTGGAAAAAGAGAAAAGGAAGTTATATTTTATTTAGTTGTGGATCCAAGAATGAGGTTAAGTCCTGCTTATTTGAGTTTTTGCTTCTGATTTCTGTTTTCTAGCTTCTTAGTTTCGTCTTTTTTTGTTTTTTTTTCTTTTCTTTTTTCTTTATTCCTTTGGATTGTTAGGAATGGCGTAACTTTTTATTTTCTAAATTATTTAAAATTTAATTACGCTAAAAAAGATACCATAGTTACAGTATATTTTCAATAGCTACAATGAAAAACCATAAGTTCAAGCTTTTAGCCCAAATGAGTAGCGCCAACTAACACTATAAAAGAAAAATAAATCTAGCATCATTGCAATGTGATAATATGGTGACAATTTAGCAGTGTATACCGTGAATGGCATGAAGAGAAGCAAGGTAAATCCTGCTGCGCTGTGGGCCCTCGGAAATCGGGGATCGGGATCCCCGGGGCCACATGCCACCGTGGCCCACTAGCAGAAGTGGACGGGACCCGCGGTGAAAACTTGTTCGGTTTTGTGGGGTGGACGGTGACGTCAGGCAACGCATCATGAAGGGAGCATCGGGCACCGGCGAAATCGGCGCTGTCCAGCTCATCTTGCGACACGTGTCGGCGCCCGGCCTGCACGATGGCCCGGGCTCCATATGGTTCCATTCACCAGCGCAGGCTGGCCCCGGATTGTCTACATCCTGCCGACCATGCATGCTCCTCTGGCTGATTTGTTGCTCGCCAACTATACCGGGGTTCCTTTTGGAACGCGGCTATTTTCTCGATTTCTATTAGAATTGGATTGTTTTCTCATAAAATTTCTGTATTTTAAAACGGACCTAGGTTCTAGTGCTAGTATATATTTGCAAGTGTGTTAGTGTTTGGTTGGTCTCTTTTTAGTTTATGATTAACTTGTTAATTAGGAGCAGGGGCGGATCTACTATGGTTCATGGGTGTTCAGCTGAACACCCAAAATTTTTGATAAAAAATCTAGTATATATGAGGTATATTACATATGTATATATATAATTGGGCTAATTTAGCTATTTGGGATCACAATTTGCAATTTCGACCTTCGGTAGGCCGACCGCGTCACGTCTTGCCGCGTCCTTGAAGCCAGCGGCCCAGCCCAGCCTCCCCCCCCATTTCCCCGACCCGTCGGCCGGACGCGACGGACGACGCCCCATTTCCACCCGCTCTCCCGGCCCCATTTCCCCGAACCCCGGTCGCTCCGTGATCCGCCACATGCTCCGGCTCCGCCTGGCTCGCCCTCCGCTCCGGTGCTCGGCCCTCCCTCCGCCCTCTGCATCTCCTCCCTCCGCTCCGCTCCGGCGCTCGCCCCTCCGCTCCGCCGGGCGCCAGATCTGTGAGGTCCGCCATCCGCGACGGCGACACCGCCAGCCGGATCCCAGATCGGCACGCCATCCGACCCTCGCTCACCGCACCTCCGTGGCTCGCCGCTCCGGACTCTCCACTGTGGCTCCGCGCTCCGGCTCCGCCCTCGCTCATGCGACCGCACCTCCGCCACCACCACCACCACCAGACCGCCCGTCGCCCAGTCGGCCAGACGACCAGTGACAGTGAGTATTTGTCTATTTGAGCTGTTGAGCACTACTACTGTATGTGATGTGCAGATGTGATTGTGTAAAAATGACTAGATGATTACTGACTAGCAATCTAGCATGATGTGGAATTGTGGAGTTGAAATGTTGAATTGTTGATGGCTGATGACTGTGAGTCTGAGACTCGGTTGAGAGAGACTATAGAGTATAGACTTTAGAATTTAGATGAAATGTTGAATACTTGAATTGTTGTTGAATTTTAGAGAAAATGACAGTTTAGACTTTAGATGTCTCAAAATTGTATCTTTAGATGAAATGTTGAATTATTGTTGAATTTCAAGGGAAATGACATTTTAGACTTTATGTTGTGAAAAATGAAAATGATAATGAGCAATGTTTTGTAATTTCTTTATATTATTTGACATGTTATCTCTAGTACGAACAATTGTGTGTTAACTATTACTACTGTAGATCTTTATATTTTGTACTGCAAAATATTTTTACAACTTCGAACGCCCATTTCAAAATTTCTGCGTCCGCCACTGATTAGGAGCAACTTAAACTTACGTAGGTTAAGGAGGGAGGGAAAGGATTAATATTTATCAGCCGAAAATACTAAAAGTCTGCATAAAGTAAACATGTACTTAGGTTTGTGAATAGCAAAATTATGTTTACATTTGTTTCTTGACCCGGGAATGCAACATTGGTGTATTCACTTATTGATGAAGAAATAGGAATATAAATAACACTTCATGTCTTTATTTGTTGGATATTGGTGCAAAACACAATATTCTCCATTTCCTCCTGAGAGCTACCTAATTTTGATCCCTTCTCTATTCCTCTCCCTACCATAGCACCCTCACTTATTGTGAGTCGCAGAAACACAAATATATTGCAAGTAAAAAACTATGCTTGGTAAGTTCAACAGTAATTAGTGGTTACTATATAATCATAGAACAAGAACATATTGTAGATATTGGTAAAATAAATAAATGAATCATCCAATAAACTCCACATGCCTTGCTTTCCACCCATGAATAGAGAATCCAAGCTGGGAAACATGGAAGGAAAAAAAATCCACTTTTAAACCGTAAACTCTGGCACCGGTTCGATTTTCAATCTTGAAATATGAAACCGTTCACTTTATAACATCAAACTCTCAAAACCGTCTAAAACACAACTCTCACCCTTAACCACGGTGGAATTTCATGTTGTGGCATAGGAACGGGCGGTATTGGGCTAACTTGGATGCCATGTTGGATCCTCACTGTCAAATGGAAATAAATTAGAAAATAAAACCCAAAATTGTGGGACCCACATGTCATCCTCTCCCTTTCTTCTTAATCCATCTCGTTCTATACTCCTCCCGAATCCCTAAAGACGCTGCAAGAGCTCGGCATTAGAGGAGGAGCTCAGGGTGCTTCTACTTCTCAAGGGCATGGCAACGTTGCGGTTGTGAACATAGATGAACTTCTACTTCTTGTGGATGGCGATGTAGAGCGCGGCCCTTGGGGTCGACGGCGAGGAGTTGGCCAAGGACGATGCGATGGCAGCTGTACTTGTCGAAGGTCTCCTGGTGGACTTTGCCGTGGAAGTTGTGGTCAAGGGAGTCCTCGTGGATGACAAGGAAGTTGGAGTCAGAGCCGACAACAATGTATTTCTTGGAGGAAGATCCACGTCGGATGTAAGGCCCCAGATTTTACTATCCGGAATCCTCTGTGATTCATTGCACTATTCCCTGGATCAGTAGATAGTGCTCACAGATACAGAAGATGAATATCAAATACATACCATGCGGAAGCATAAATAAAATAGTAAATTTACTCATGGGCCGATTAGGCCGAAATCAGTAAATTGCAGCAGCGGAAAATGAAGCACACTGGGTGAACCCTCAGGACATGCCCACAGGTAGCCAACTGGAGGTTCGCGACCTAGCCCTTTGACGTCTTCACCTTCTTTGCCTTCAAGACCAAAGTATTGCTGATGCGTAGTAATCCGATTCCTGAGTCTGGATTTTGTTATGAGAGCGAGTGTGAGCACACTAACCACCGTGCTCCGTGAGCCAATACACAGAATGCAATTAAATAGTATACATGGCTAGTCAAAGGAAAGGCTCGGGTTGTTTTATTTGCCAGAAATTGCTTTTGGTAGCGTTATCGTTATGGAATCATAGTCATTGCTACTACCTAGAACTCCACACAGCGTTTGCCATAATTGACTTACTCCACCACAGACACACTTCCTTTACTTGATCCACCGAACTGATCATTTCCTAATTGATTGCTGTCTAAGACTCCCAACAATGACGACATCATTTAGTTAACCCACCGATCATATACTTTCTATCTATTTATTTTGAATCCACCAATACTTTTTGTATTCCAAATTTCTTTAATAATCCAATCTTGTAATCGCTATCCACCAGCTCCTCACCTCTAAATTCTAATGATTCTCTAACCTGGTTACTCTTTAATCCACCGAGATCATTCGTACCAGTACTTTCTAATCATTCAATCCTTTCTGCTAATCATCCAAAACCATAATAAGCTTTTTCCATAATCAACCTTATTTGTCACTATTTGTCTCTAACTAATTTATCAATATTTCTCCACCGAGAATATCATTAATCAAGTTTATACTCCAATTATCATATCTCCAAATTCCCTCAAATTCAAATCATCCATCTAGGTCTAACACAACCCACTTTGTGCCTCCACTGCACCACTCACACACCCTCGAACCATTCGCCCAGATATTTAAGCATGTAGGGTTTTGGGAACATAAAATAATCATATCGAACATATACCAGTCATTACCCCCATGACTGCCCAACCAAATCTTCTCATGATTAAAAGTGATGCTTGGGCGTTTTCACGCCCATGAATATCTATGCAACACTACGCATGGCGTATAAATTACGGACTTATTTTCAAAAGGTTACTATCATAATTTCGCTAGGGCGACAAGGTTCATATATTCAAATATTCCACAAGGGGGTGTAATATTAATCACGGCAAACAATGGGCATACAACTAGTCTTGAATTAAGCATGTATTTGTATATAAATTAACAGCATGCAATTTGATAATTTAAACAAAAGTAATTTGCAGGAAATGTAGCTTCAACATGATCAAAGTATTGACTCGTCTGGCGTGGTTTACCGCAGATTTGAGCTCACATCAACATGATCAAAGTATTGACTCGTCTGGCGTGGTTTACCGCAGATTTGAGCTCACACGATGCTTTCTCTCGAGCTTATATTCTTTATCTTCTCTTGCCCTAACCACACTTGATCTGTGGAATCTTCAGAACTCCAGTTTCTAATTAAGCGTCAAACGACTGAATTCAATTAAAAGCAAATAACTCAAAAGATCCAAATATCTCCGAATAAACTCAATTTAAATTTATTATAAATTAATGGGTGATTCGAGTGGTTTGAGGCAAGATCTGCGGTAGAGTACGATGACTTGATCCTTTTATTAACAATTTCTTTTTATTATTTTTGGAGTCCTCAAGGAAGTTTCACGAGTTAGGTCATACCTATGATCTAGTGTGCAAGACTAGTGGAGCATTATTTTGTCGAGCGCTCATTTTCAGGGCACATGCTATATAAAAGTGATATATATACGATTTTTAGCTTACTGAATTAATGTTAGAATCCAGGCTGATAGCATTTTGTGGTGCGACATTTTATGTACCCTTAGTTATTACTAAGCATAACTCATTTTGAATTAGGACCCATTGGTTCGGGACCAGCTTGCTATATTTATTCATACCCAACATTATCGCTTACTAAATCTAATGTTAAGATTTAATCACTGGCACCATTCCATTTGCCTACACCTTTGTTATTGTTACGCTTAGCATTGTTATTATTATTATTATTATTTTTGCCAAGTTTATTTATCACGACTTGTCATACGAGTTCATATATTAATATAGCTACTTAATTAAACCTACTATGGAGATTTTGTTTAACGGTGGTACGTTAGATGCTAGGGCATAGCGTTATCATTTTATGTTTAGCTATGCGGTGGCTAGTTCTATCTATTTTACTAAAATACATGAGTGTATGATTGGTTCCTTAAAAGGTTTCCATTTGCTAAATCATTATTCCATGAGAGCATAACCTAAACAGGATTTTCCTCAATTTCTTAGTATGTCGTTGATTAATAGTTAAACTTTAAAACAAATATTCGGAACATATTAGTTACTAACATATATCGTTTGATTTAGGATTAAACATTTACTAAACTCATCTCTATCTTGATAAACTCTAGTATTATTCGCAGATTAGTCCCGTATTTTTATTATTTGTTGCTTAACAGAATCTACCCCCAAGATTTATCATGTAGGTTTCAAATAAAGAATGAGAGCACAATTATTCATTTATGATAACTAATCCTCATTTAAGTATTAGATAATCTTGTTTTATATACCAATTAAATTTATTAGCTTCACTAGATCATTCCCTAATTTTTCCCATAATTTTCTGGATTTAAAACAATTACCGGAAAATAAAACAAAAACAAAATGGAAAAGTGCGGTCGGTAGAGATCGAACTCAAGACCTTGGGGATATGCTGAATGTTAAACGCGCTCGGGTAGCCAAGTGGGCGCAATGCTTGGGCTGAGTGAGATTGCGAAGGAAAGTAAAAGAGCAGTGGGTGGTGGGGTCAAAGCAGAGGGCGTCGCCAGTCGGCGGCGAGCATCCTTGCTTGCGGCGGCGGCCGATGAGGGCGGCAACCGGTGAAACAGGTTGCCGGAGCAAGAGGCGACTGAGTGGCGGCGTAGTGGCGGAAGCAGCGGCGGCAAAGGCGGCGGCGGCGGGCGGCGGCGGTGATGTGAAATGAGGCCGCGGCCGGAAGGAGAGGAAGAGGATGGCGCGTGCATGAGCACGAGTGAAATACCGAGCTTGCTCGAGTGGTCGAGGAGATCGGAGGAGGTCGAGGCGAGCCGGCGCGTGCAGGCGGCGCAGAGGAGGTCACCGTGGTCAAGAGCTCGGGCGGCGAAGAGCTTTGGCCGACAGTTGGAGCGACTTGAGTCCGAGGTGCCACTCTCAAGTGGGGAATCGAGGGAGCTCGGCCAGGAGGGCGGCGCGGGCGTGGCGATTTCGGCCGACGATGGGGAAGATGGCCGGCGTGCGTGCTCTGGTGATCGGGAGTTCGATTAGCTCGGGGAGGTGGCAGATGAGAGGTGAAGGCCCACCGTGACGCAGTCAAAATGGGGATGGCATCGCCGGAGGGGCTGAGGCGGCGTGAGAGCGGCGGCGGTCTTGGCCGGTGGCGGTGGCGAGCGAAAGGAAGAGGAGGAGATGGGAGGCCGGGATTGCGCAGGGAGTGAGGAGGGTCATGACCGCTATAGCTGCGGAGGCGGGGAGGACCGGCGGCGGCGACCATGGTCCTTGCCCGACGCGGGCTCGGCAGCGGGGTGCAGGCGCGGAGCTCGGGGACGCGACATCAAGCGGGCGACGCGATAATGATGATGATGGTGAGGTGACCCGACATCATGGCGGGCTGCGCAGAGCAAAGAAAAGGAGGAGGCGGCGTGGAGGCGCTCGGCCATGGAAGAAAGAAGGAGGAGAAAAGAAAGAATGCGCAGGCGCACTGGAGAAAGAGGAGAAAGAAAGGGAGGCAGGGGCGCCGGGTCCACCAGACAGTGAAGGGAAGGAATGGCAGATGGGGGCGCAGCTGTCCGGAAAAGAGAGAGGGAGGGAGAGAGAGAAAGGAAGGGCCCCACCTGGAAGTGAGAGGAAAAAGGAAAGGGGAGAAAAAGAGATAAAGAAAGGTTTAAGCCCGCTTTTAAAATTTAGATCTTTAATTTAAATTTTAATCTCCATTAGGATTTATTGATTTTTTGGAGTTTTACATGACATTACAAATTTTAAATTTTCAGTTAAGTTTTTTTTGTGTTCAATTTTTGTATTTTAATTATTTGCCCTTGGATTTTGATTTTGATATTACTTTGTTCTAATTAAATTTTGAATATCCAATCTTGGGTTTGTATGCCACAAAACTCAATAAGGTTTCAAATAAATATTCAGAAGAAATTTGAATGCCAGCAAAATGCAAGAAAAGTTTTAAGGATTCCATATTTTCAAATACTTGAATTTTGGGATGTTACATCGGACTAGATCCGTGACAGAGGGTGTCCACGGTTGCAGCGAGGAAGGCCACCAAGGTGAGGAGGAAGGTAGTGGAGGGCCTCATCCCCGGCCCCCAGGCTTCACCGTCCGTCCGTCCCACCTCTTCCTCCTTCTATGTCCCCTCCCTTTTGCTCGATTGAGGCGTCTTCCTCCTCCTATCTCCCTCCCTCCCTCCCTCTTGCTCCATTGAGGCTCATGGAGTGGCTGGAGTGGAGCTCGGCCAGGAGCTCCAATGGCGGCTCCAATTTCTCTCCCTCTCAGTTGGAGAGGAGAGAAAGAAGCAGGTGCCCCCACCTCTGGATTTGTTTAATGCTAAGCAAGATTAGCTATAGGTTAATTAAAGGCTAATATTAGAGTGACCGGTGGGCCCTAGCAATTAAGAAAATCTAACTGAATTTGATTTCTAGAATTGCCTCTATGACACCCAGGCCCACCATAGCCATTAAAAGTTAGGAGGATGATTAAGAGACCGACATGTCAACAAGCCCATACCAACATGACGTCCAAATCAGCCTAATACCGTCTATTCCGGTGCCACACCATCGAAAACCACCGTAGTTTGGGGTGAGGATTGTGTTTTAGACGGTTTTAAAAGTTCGAGATTGTAAAGTAAACGATTTCTTAATTTAGGGTTGAAAATCAAACCCATGGCAGAGTCCAAAATTAAAAAAAAAAACGAACTTTTCCCAACATAGAAACAAAAATTATTGGCTCCAACCTCCAAGAAGCCTCACTGATGCTCTTAACTGTCTGCTGTTCTAACCTCAGATCATCTCTCTCTTTACCACCCTAGCTAGAATATTCACCACTCTCTCCCCCTCTATATATACACATCTCTACCCTGTCGTTGGATCCTCTCTTCCACCTCCTCCTCCCAATCACCACAAAGCAAAATCTCCAGTCTCACATACACACAGAGAGAGGAAGAGACCCCCAAGAAAGCAACAGCTTAGTGTGGAGTTGTCCAAGGGGAGAGACCCAACGGCCGCGATAGGCTAGCCAACCAGCTGCTCCGCGCGCGGAGCCGATGGCTGGCGCCGACGTCGACGTCGGGACGGAGCTCCGGCTCGGGCTGCCGGGAGGTGGTGCCGAGGCGGCCAAGGCCGGGAAGAGGGGCTTTGAGGATACCATTGACTTGAAGCTGAAGCTGCCCACCGCCGGCATGGAGGAAGCCACCGGAAAACCGGAGCCGGCCGCCCGGGGATCGAAACCGGGTTTATTCCGTGAGGAAGGAACACCACCGCCAACCCTCCGACGGCCCTCCCCGACCACTTCCCACGCCTGCCCCTCCTTCCACCGGCCCTTCACCCCCCTTCCCTTTGCTCCTGCCGGGCCAGCACCTCACCACTCGTTCCCTCCCTGGCCCCCTCAGCCTTTAGTTTGCTGCCCTTCCTGTGTCCAAGCCTCTCAGCCTTCACGGGCTTTCCAGGGAAGGTTTCCAGTTGGGCCAGGTTTTCCTTATGGCAAGGTGGGCGGAGCCTTGGGAAGCCCGGTAGTTTCTTCTGCGCCCCTTATACCCCTTATTGGCCGGGCCAAGGAAAGGCCTTGGCGGGGATTTCCCTCGGTGGTTTTCACATCAGTTGAGGCTAGGGTCCAAAAGCCACCTGGTCGCTTCCTGTACCCTCCATTTAGTTTTTGAAGTTAACCCGGAGATTTCCAGCCAAGCCATTTTTTTTAAAAACCTTTAATTTTTGGATTGAGGAATGGGTAAAATTTTTTTTCAAATTTTTAAATTTTTAGAAAAAAGTTTTATATTTAGTTTTAAAATGCTAAATTGCCTGTTTAATTTTTAGGAAAGAAGGCCCAATAACATTGGATTTAAATTGTTTACAATGTTTAGGTGCAATTTACTTGATATTTAATTCCATGGAAAGTAATTTGTGGTGTGGCCCGGAATTTAATGGAATCCCGTTTTGGGCCCAATGATTTGGAATGGGGGACCCGGGGAAAACTTGTTGGGTGGGGTACTACTAGGCCACCGCTATAAGGGAGGGAGGGTTTGGGCTGTAGTATCTTGCGAAATTCCCCGGCTGACGTGGCCCAAGGTTAATGTTATCACAACCCCCATTGTCACATTTTGGACCAGAAGGTTTCCTTATTTTGGTGCCAATATAGGGTTCCTTTGGAACGCATATTTTCTCGATTTAATTAAAAATTGGATTTTTTAAAATTTTGATTTTAAAAGGATAGGTTTTAGGTTTAAATTTGCAAAAGTTTATGTTTGGGGTTTTTTGAAAGATTTATTGGAATTTAACACAAACTTCTAGGTTAAGGAGGGAAAAGGAATTATATTTTCAGGAAAGTATAAATTCTCAAAAACATGACTTTTTTAATAGCAAAATTATTTACATTTTTTTGACAAAAATGCAAATTGGCATATTATTGGTGAAGAAAAGGAATAAAATCACCATGTCTTTTGGTTTTAAAAAAAATACTCTTTCCTCCTAAAATACCTAATTGTCCCTTCTTAACCCTAACCAAGGATTTTTATGATGCAAAACAAAATAATTTAAGAAAAATTGGCTTTAAGTTCAAAATAAAAGTATTCATAAATCAAGAACGGAACTTTGGAGAATTAAAATAAGGAAATAATCCTCCAAAAAACCCACCCCTTTTTCCAATGAATAGAAAACCAAGGAAAAACATGGAACTTTTAATCCAGTAAACTCGGGTTCGATTTTCAATCTTGAACTATGAAGTTGCAGCGAGGAAGGCCACCAAGGTGAGGAGGAAGGTAGTGGAGGGCCTCATCCCGGCCCCAGTGCTTCACCGTCCGTCCGTCCCACCTCTTCCTCCTTCTATGTCCCTCCCTTTTGCTCGATTGAGGCGTCTTCCTCCTCCTATCTCCTCCTCCCTCCCTCTTGCTCCATTGAGGCTCATGGAGTGGGCGGAGTGGAGCTCGGCCAGAGCTCCAATGGCGGCTCAATTTCTCTCCTCTCGGTTGGAGAGAGAGAGAAGCAGTGCCCCACCTCTGGATTTGTTTAATGCTAAGCAAGATTAGCTATAGGTTAATTAAAGGCTAATATTAGAGTGACCGGTGGGCCCTAGCAATTAAGAAAATCTAACTGAATTTGATTTCTAGAATTGCCTCCATGACACCCAGGCCCATTATAGCCATTAAAAGTTAGGAGGATGATTAAGAGACCGATATGTCAACAAGCCCATACCAACATGACGTCCAAATCAGCCTAATACCGTCCATTCCGGTGCCATACCATCGAAAACCACCGTAGTTTGGGGTGAGGATTGTGTTTTAGACGGTTTTAAAAGTTCGAGATTGTAAAGTAAACGATTTCTTAATTTAAGGTTGAAAATCAAACCCATGGCAGAGTCCAAAATTAAAAAAAACGAACTTTTCCCAACATAGAAACAAAAATTATTGGCTCCAACCTCCAAGAAGCCTCACTGATGCTCTTAACTGTCTGCTGTTCTAACCTCACATCATCTCTCTCTTTACCACCCTAGCTAGAATATTCACCACTCTCTCCCCCTCTATATATACACATCTCTACCCTGTCGTTGGATCCTCTCTTCCACCTCCTCCTCCCAATCACCACAAAGCAAAATCTCCAGTCTCACATACACACAGAGAGAGGAAGAGACCCCCAAGAAAGCAACAGCTTAGTGTGGAGTTGTCCAAGGGGAGAGACCCAACGGCCGCGATAGGCTAGCCAACCAGCTGCTCCCGCGCGCGGAGCCGATGGCTGGCGCCGACGTCGACGTCGGGACGGAGCTCCGGCTCGGGCTGCCGGGAGGTGGTGCCGAGGCGGCCAAGGCCGGGAAGAGGGGCTTTGAGGATACCATTGACTTGAAGCTGAAGCTGCCCACCGCCGGCATGGAGGAAGCCACCGGAAAACCGGAGCCGGCCGCCGAGAAGGCGAAGAGGCCGGCCGAGGCGGCGGCCACTGATCCCGAGAAGCCACCTGCTCCCAAGTATGTATATCTGTATGCATGATATATACATCTGTGCATGTGTTATAGTTTTTGTATATATTCTGCTAAGCTATATATGATTAAATACTGTTTTATTAGTGGTAATTCAGTATGATGGTGTCTCTTTTTCTACTCAAGGATTATGAGTAATTGTGAATGAAACTCCATTTTCTTTTTTGAATGAAAAACCTAGCAAAATATCCACATATGACATTACGGCATTTGGTAGGAAGTGTGTGCATGTGCAGGTTGCTGATTTCCCCTTTTCCTTTCTTTTTCTTTTGTTTGGATTTATATATTTATAGCATGTTAAACAACTCGACATGCCCATGAGTAACACTTGAGGGCAAAATATCCATACAAAAGAGATCCTCTGGCAGAAAGCGCATACGGCGACACCATCTTGTCTGTTCTTTGTCGCTTGTAAAGCGTTGAGCGAATTATTGTTATTTTATATATATGTGTGTGTGTGTGTGTGTGTGAAAAATACCTCAGAAATAAGTGATGTATATTTTCCCTCATCTTTTGGCAGATTCCTTTAGAAAAAAGAAGTGTTCTTGTTTTATTTTACTTTTCCTGAAAATATTTAGAATAATCAGAAAAGAGTACCTGTAGCCAATTAATTTCTGAATAATCATGGTGATCGTGATTCATGTGGCAATAAGTAAAGTTGATTGCCCCAGTAGAGTGAAAATTTGTAACTGATATGTGAACAATCAAGTGATAAATGTGTAGCTAATTTTCTGTTTTACATACTAGGGCACAGGTTGTGGGTTGGCCACCTGTCCGGTCGTACCGCAGGAGCATCATGACCGTCCAGTCGGTGAAGAACAAGAAGGAAGACGAAGCTGACCAGCAGCAGGCCGCTGCTACCGGGGGCGGCAACAGCTCTACCTTCGTGAAGGTGAGCATGGACGGCGCGCCCTACCTGCGCAAGGTGGACCTGAAGATGTACAGCAGCTACAAGGACCTCTCCATTGCTCTGCAGAAGATGTTCAGCACCTTCACCACAACTGGTAAATCCCTGCCATGAGAATCTGCAAGAACAAACTATCAGCTGATATTAATCGTTTTGCTGCAACTGTGCAAATGGAAAGTTGATCTCAAATTCACAAGCGCTGCATCAATGAACCATTTCATCAGGGAACAGTATGAACGAGGGGAAGATGGTTGATCCAGTGAATTGTTCAGATGTTGTTACTACTTATGAAGACAAGGATGGTGACTGGATGCTTGTTGGAGATGTCCCGTGGGAGTATGTTACTTCATTCTGCGCCCCCTTATCTACTCCCTTAATTACGGCCTCATGATTAGAATGCCATTAAGCAAGATGTTTGATCCTTTGGCTGATCGATTACCCTGCAGGATGTTTGTTGATTCATGCAAACGATTGAGGATCATGAAGGGTTCCGAAGCCATCGGTCTTGGTCGGTGTCTTCTGCTAAAATTCTCTTCCATTTCAAGATTTATTTCGTAAGTCTAACCCCCATGAGATTTTCTTTTTCAGATCCAAGAGCCAAGGACAAGTACAAGAACAAGAGCTGAAGATGTTGTGGTATTAAGATGCTGAGCATGGTGTCATAAGAATGGTGTTCTTGCAGTGTGTTATGGTTTCTTTAGAAATATAATGTTTTACTATTTAGTTGGGTTAAAAATCTGAGAGTTGTCGTGTTTAATTTGTTGATGGAACAGAAGCAATAATCTATTTGTGTGTAGTTGTATTGGTGTTACGTGATGTCCCCTACCGTGTGTCCCAGAATCTACTTGATGATTTTATTCCAGTGTTGTTAATTAAGTTTGTGTGATTGTTAAGAGAATCAATGAGACATTATTATGGAATCTTGTTAATTATAAGCACAATGTATTTGTAATCTGTGTGTGATCACGTGGGGGGAACAAGCCATGTGATTGGTGATGGGGAATCCATTACTATAGCCTACCTGTCTTTTTAAGTTATTGTGAAGGTTGGTTCTTGAGGCATGATGGAGTGATCATAGCATGAAGATTCCTTAACCTTGCTAGAGCTGTGGTGACACCAAAGTTAAGTACATTGTATAAACAAATTAAACCATAATCTATTGATCACACATTTATGACAGGGAAAGGTTTCCAATATATAAGATGCCCTATATCATGTTTGGTCTGCAAGGTGTCAAACAGCATATTAATCTCTTGACAGTAATAATAAATGGATCTCTTTTTGAGGAGATTTGAGGATTTGCCACTGCAAAAGATATGTATTTGAGGATTTACCACTGCAAAAGATATGCATTTGAGGATTTATCATTGCAAAAGATGTGTATTTGAGAATTTACCACTCATGTCTCACTGACATGTGACCCTAGAATCCGTATGTCAGTGAGATATCAAGTGATAAATTCTCACATGCACATCTTTACAGTAGCAAATACTCAAATCATTCCTTCTTTGAAATCACAAAACAGTGAAATTGAAACCTCAAAAGAATTATGTGGGTGTTATATGAAAGAGGATAAGAGGCTTGTCTACATGTCTCCGTTTCCAGAGTTTATAAAGATAGCAACTAAATCCTCTACAAAATAGCACTACTGTCCTATTGCATAACCAGAACTGGGAACGGAAGGATGTTTTACTGCATAGCAAACATGTCCAGAGAAACTCCAGCATTTGAAGAGGATAAACAGTTGGCACTATCACATGCTATACAAAACTAAAAGCTAACTGGCATACATCAAGCTGGAGCTGGAGCAATGTACAACTCAAGGAGAACTCATCCCTCCAGGCAGTAGAGCACTCCCAGTATTTTCAAGATAACAGAAGTTCAGAAAACAACATGTAAATAATCTACATGAACTCATTAATCCTGCTCAGCCAATTACTGCAAGTGTTCAATAAAAACTTGCAAGTAAACATCATCTGTGAATATGACATCTGGTCCCACTGAAAGCTGTATCTTCAGGATCATGGATGGACCCAACTGAGACCAGAAACATGGCCAGGCTCCATGCCACACTAACCCTGAACAGCCAACTCCTGCAAGTGTTCAACAAAAACTTGCAGACTAACATCGTCGGTGAATATGACTTCAGATCCTTCTGAAAGCTGTGTTTTCTGTGTCACAGATGGATTCAACCGGGCTAGTAGAAATCTGGCCTGGCTCCCATGCTGATCACATTTTATGAGTTTTGGTACCGGGAAACGATCTGCCAATAGTGCCTCTGCATCAACTTCTGGTGCTTCAAGCAGCTTCCGCAAATTTTCATGATTTGGGTCCTTATGATATCCAAGTTTCCTCCATTGAGCAATCTTTGAGCCATAATGAATCACAATATAGAAGTATGAATCAAATAGCAAAATGACATCAGGAGAGATGGAGCTGACATCTAGCAGCACAGGAATAGGTGGTCCATCAAATGAGTACTGGAATAAAGTTGGCTGAATCATGATCAGAGACCCCACAACTCCCTCCCTATTCAACATCAACCGGAAGAAAGCAGTTTCATCAGGAGAACTGTTGAAAACATCAATGAACTGTGACCTCCGCAGGTAGTACATGAACTGCGGATACAGGGAGAAGTTAGATGACAACCGAAATGTAGACGGATCTTCAGGGACATAGTTTCCAAACTTAGCAGTAAAGCGAATAAGCATCTTGTCAAGCCATCGTATTACATCTCTAACATGGTACGTCTCTGCCCTGTGAACAGCAAGCCTGGCCATAACAGCTGCAGCAGCTTCCTGATCAAACCCTGCAGCAATTTCAGGAGATCGAGGTCCAGCCCATCTTCTTGCAACAGTTGTTACCCTTAGGCGATAGCTACCATCACCGTGCCGGTACCTTGTCATGAACTGAATAAAGAAGACAGTTGGGGGCTCAGTATTATGAGTACAGTCAACTCGGAAGAAGAAAGCGATGCAGGTTTTGCTGTTCAGTGTACTCATTTTCCAATAATTTGACCCAGCCTCTCCAATTATTTTATCACTAACCGAGCTGTTTTTCCTGTGAAGGGAAATGCAGGGACCAAGGGCACCACAAATCTTCACCTCCCTTGATGTCACTATCTCAATCGTTGCATTAAAGTTCATGTTAAGGTAATCAATACCCTCACGCTTGAAGACATGCCTTAAGCAGCTTTTGAACCGTTCAGACTCAAACGACTCTGCAAGCACCATTAAGCCCCCAGACACTTCTATTGGGTATCTCAGCTCTGCAGCCCCAACCTGATCGAGAGAGCAAGCAAATAGATCAAGAACTAATGCATGGTCCGTTAACCTCTTTGCAACTTTCTTATAGAAGTCTCGGGCTTTGTCAGTGAGAGGTGCATTGCCATTGAAAATGTCACGATGAGAACGAATTGCTTTCCCAAGATCGGTTTCCACCACAAGCCCTGGACCAACTGTCGTGGGACCACATGTGAAAACCATGATCCGACCACCGGTATTAGGTGAGCAGCAGCCTTCCAGAAGAGCAACAGCTGTGGAAATAGCAGCGCCAGTGGCTCTTAAAGCTCGATGCCCACGTGAGCAAGCAGACATGGAGTTCAGGTCCTCTATTGCAGATGTGATGTTAAATTCACATTCAGAAACAGGCAACAAAAATCTCTGTGCTTCAGTGGACCTTATCATAGCCAACTTGCTGTATCGTGAACGGCAAACACCTAGAAGTTGTTGTATCTGAAACATAAGAGGACTGTGAGGTAGACATAAATCAATCATGAGAAATTATACAAAGCAAAGCAATTATCAGATATTCATAGCAGATCAGTGAATGATGTGAGAGCGTGAGCCAATTGAAAATACGGGCACATAAGTATCTAACCAAACATCAAGTTTTATGATTTTAAAATAGGGAACCATGGACGCGCTGTAAATTAATGGACATGAATATATGCAAAGCTAGTTACCCTACATGCAAAAACTCCTGAGTCAAACATCTGGCAACAACCACCTTATAACGCAAATACATAGACCCCCTGTTTAACTCCTATACACCAAAAAAATTGCAGGGTGAAGCTTCCAGCTCACTTAGAATGTAGAAAGGAAGCTAATTAAATTACAAATTTCAATGTTCATTCCACTTAGAATTCAGAAAGCAAGCTTTAAGTCACAATGTACAGTTTTCATTTCAGTTAGATTTAGGAACCAAAAGTTTCATAATGGAAGTAAATGTGATTCGTAGTGGCTGGATCAGTTTACTCAAAACTCGCCAAAGTACAGCGCTGATCAGTTCCACTAATCAGCCCAGAATCTAACTGCTCAACGCCCTAGGATCACATCACAAATTCAGAATTCATCGACCTTGTCGGACTCGAGCTCGCGCTCCCCGTTGATCACGACCACCCTGGCGCACCCCTCGAAGCCAAGATCGTGCACCCACACCGACGCCGCGAAGGTGACAAGCGCCACCCTGACCCCCTCGGGCAGCCCCTGCACGACCCTGAGCACCTCCGCCTTGAGCGCGGCGAGCTCCGCCCCCGCCGTGGCCGCGTCGACGACGAAGACGATGGCGGGCGGGCCGGGCCCGGCGCCGCCCCCCTCGGCAGGGTCCGGGGGTAGCGTGTACTCGACGCTGGAGTGCGTGGGGAAGAGCTCGGCGGGGAGCGCGTCGGGGGCGAGGCGGCGCGGGAAGGGGTTGGCGGCGGCGCCGCAGAAGGGGCAGGACCATCGCGCGGAGGCGTGGTGGACGCGGGAGAAAGGATTGAGGGCGGCGGCGCACCCCGGGGCAGCGCAGCGGAGGGGCGGGTAGGGGAGGAGCGGGAGGAGGTCGGGCGCCGTGGGGTGGAGCGGCGTGCAGAGGACGGCGGTGGGGACGACGAGTGCTGCGGCGGCGGAGGGCGTCGGCGGCCACGAGTGCCATGGCCAGCGGAGGCCCTCCACCGCCTCCAGCTCCGCGAAGTCCATTGGAATAAAATCAGATGGTGGGCGGAGGAGTGGCGACTAGGGTTTGTTATGTTCTCCTGCCCCCATTAGCTCTCTGCTTCCTTTCACCTTTCCTTTTTCTTTCGGGAGATTGGGCGTTTCAATACATAAACGTGGAATTTGATGATTTGGCCTGTTTGTCTCATTGACATATGGGCGTAGACCCACATATCATTGAGACATCATAGACAAATCATCAAATCTGAAAAAAAAGTGTGAAGATCAATTACCTCTTTTCTTTTGGCCTTTTCTTTTCCTCTCCGTTTTTCTCTTTTCTAGAGAGGTCCGTCCCGACCGTTAGATCGTGATCAACCGGATAATCTATAGGTTGAGGTGACCTGCAGATTGCAGAGAGTTTTTTTTTTTTGAGAGGGAGTTGAACGCTACGTGGATGGTAGATGGGCCAGGCCTAACTGACTAACTAAGTAGGTGATTTCTAGGCCAGATATGTTAGGAGCAGACATGGGCCTCCCATGCCGTGACAGCATGTCGGCCTTCTCTCGAGCTGAGAAAAGGAAACGGATGATGTGAATTCACGCATGAAGTATTTTTCTGTAGCACTTCATGCCTGAATTTGACATTTGTTTGTTCATCTCTCTGCAAACAAGTACCAGGGAAGAGAATGCCACCGGCAAGCTCAATCAATATCCATATTGCTATTGGGAACATGCATTGACAAGGGATGGCCTAATCTTGTGATGACGATGATCATACAAACAATGTGATAAAGATAGCAACATGATCCAAAGATGAGGCAGCCTTGCGTCAAGCACATGACCACAACAACAGCAATCACACCCTAATCCTCGCAATAATCCAATCCACACAACCAGCAGCACAGAGGTGAGCGCATAGGGAGGTTGATCACAACCATTCAATTCAAGCAACCTCGAAGGAATTACAAGAACAATAGAGGTAAGAACAGTCGGTTATGAAAATAACACCAAAGCAATCTAATAGATCAATATCAAAACATAAATTCACGGTCTGAAAATTATATGGGGTGCTCCATTTGGCTATATACCATTTCTAATATATCTAAATAAGACTTCGACTCGAATACAAAAAAGAAAAGGGAACCTAAATTTACAACTATTGGTTTGTTTCGAATATTGCAGAGCGACTACAAGGAATCTATGGCCGGAACCTAATTCATTGTGTAAGCCTTGTAGTTAGCTTTCCAATGAGTCTAAGAACTCCTAAATCGGACATCATTTGTGAAATTTTGAACGTCTTAATCCAGATCTTGTTGATTGCCCTGAACCGAATCCAAGGTGCATTCAAACCTTTCTATACTTGCTCCCCTTGTTTGGGTGGCTTCCAAATCCGTGTGAGACAAAAAAAACTTTCTCAACTTTTGAAAAGTCATGGAATAGACAAATATCACCCAAAAATGTTATACAAGTCACAGACTTCTCAAGTTGTTAACTCTCACGCGTCGCTTAGGACTGCCTACACAGCAAGCAGGCAACTTACCATGTCTTTTCATAGGTAACTTTAAATTATGTAAGGTTTGATTTGTTGAAAAATAGACTTGATAAATTTTTCAAATATGTATCTTGCGAGCTTTAGAAACCTTAGAATCCGTGCAAAAAACTTTGTGAACTTCGTGGACAGAACTGCGAGCACTATAACCTATGTCCCAGCGCCGCGTGATCCTTATCGTTGCATGAGTGCCTCCTTGTGTTGCGTTCCCTTAGCTATTCATTAAAAAGCAAGTTCATTTGATCATTAGGCTTCTTAGCTATTAATAACAAAGAGAATGGGTTAATGCTAGAACCCGCATCAGGCATATTGAGAAAAGCATACCAAAAAAAGAACAAAGTGGTCATATTCGTCAGATATCAGTCTGCAAACGAACTCGAGCATCGTATGTATTCTTACTGATATTATTATTTTAAGATGATCGAGGAGGACCGGAGAAGTTGCCATCCCGGAACGGAACGTCGAAACCCTAAACCCGTGAATATTCTCTGCTGGCGTATCAATTGCTGGTAACTATAGCACAAATCAAGATGGTAGCAACTCCCCGCAGTACGCCCCGTGTTAGATGGACCGGTATCAGCAAATCCAGCCGCGAGATGGAGCCTTGCGCTTGGACAGTAATGGCACTTTTATTTTAATCTTCGTCATTAAATTAGTAGTAGTATTCTGTTGTTGTATAGCCATCGTCGGGCAAGTTTTTATTGAGTTTATGGTTTAGCTTTCTACAGCAATTAATTTTTAAATAAAGTGTTTTTTAATATAAGATCTACAAGTCGACTATATTAGATACTGTTCTGATTTATCTATATGGCCAAAATCGAACACAAGTATCCATTTTCATACACTCTCTCGAAATAGCTAGAATTCAAAATTTTAATATATCACGACCCAAAAAACCTACCAATCATCAAAGGGATAACAGTATGGAGCAGGTGGTTAATGAAAGAGACAACAAACCCTGCTCCAGTAGAGACCCACGTACTACCCTGGTCGGGTACAAGTACAAATTCATAGTTTCATGCGTGGTTCACACATTAGATTGTCAACTCCATTTGTTTTAATTTTAAGAAGCCGCACAAGACAACTTTGAATTTAGTTGTGATCCGTTTAGAATGGGTGGAGTTGACAGCACGGGCTCCACGCTGGCTAGTTGGATGCCCTGTGTTCATATGTTTCATTAATCATACGACTTCCATCGACGTGGACACGTAGGCAATGCCGATAAGTTTGTAACATGCCCCTAACTTGGGTTGGAAAGCTACGGTTAAGAAATTAAGATCTTTTCGGCACAATGGTACGTACAGTAATGCAACATACTGTAGCTTTCGAATCAATTGACAAAGAAGTAATAGGTCTGGACCTTTTGAGTCTATTCGTTCTACCTGATTTTATTTAAGACTATAGATGACACTTTTTCTGTTACTAGTTGAAACACTCTTTTTACTCTTAGTTTTCGTATTTTTGTAGTTTCTTCTAGACTTGTTATACAGTTTATGTTTGCAGGTCAAATCACTGATAATGATTGTCGCACCATTCTTGAGCATGACTCGTGCTGTGTTCAGGATCACCGTATAAGGACTCTATTTCGTACTGACTCACATTGTTTTGATTCTTAGCATCTCTAGGAGCTCGATTGGCTTCACGTTCCTTCTACTTCCACCACTGTCACTGCTTATATTATCGCTCTTCTCCTTGAGCCACCGCATATCATAGAAGAATATTCTTTTGAACTACAACCGATGACTTTTGTCTGTATTTTTTAAAACGGCGGCGCACAATTAGTCCATTTACATGCATACAAGGTGCTTGTCAATTTTCAACTCCATGAAAATCTATGAGAACCTTAATTAACGATATTGAGCTGTCAAATTACTGCTCGCAAAAGAGGTAGTAGGTTCTTTTCAGCTGTGGTTTATGATTTTTGGTTGAAATTTTTTAATTTTGGTTGTTCGCGAAAGATTACGGAGAGAGATACTCGTATGCGATTTTAGCCAATATAAATGAAATCGGTATAGTATCTCTGTTTAAAAGCTAATTAATGTAGATAAACTAACAGTCATGAGAAAGAAAAAACAAATAGGAGCAATGCTTCCATACCACAAAACCTAGCTCCACGTACGTCATGGCGAAACCAAGCACCACGTACGTCATGGCAAGCGCCGTGTACTCCTCTCCAGGGATATGCTCGCTAAAGAAATATCCACCAGGTGAATCTCTCCGTTGATGGTTTCGTACCCACTAAACACGTACTATCCACGCGTACACACGTGTGTTCCTGTACATATGTTTGAAATTTATTCAAGGCATCTTAGGACTCATGGTCCACATATATTGATACGCTTACACACGCTTGACAACTAAAACAAGGGGTTCCATGAAGCACTTAGGCTTTTAGTGATCACGTAAACAAAATATAGAGATGTTAAGATTTTAAACAAAGTTAGTCCCTTCGGCTTCTTCCGATGCACAATGGAGATCTGATCATACAGCAGCCATCAGTTGTTCCCATGCTAAACAAAAAAAAAACAGTTTTGCTATTGCCAAGGCGACTGAAATTTTTTTGTCTCTCAGTCACTTGAAGTTGCACTCTCAATCAGCTAAAATTGCAGCCCCCCTAAAAAAAAACAACTGCAACTTCAGGTGATTCAGAGTGCAACTAAATTTACATTTAGTTATACTCTCAATCAACTAAAATTGCAGCCCCCTCCAAAAAGAACAACTGCAATTTTAGTTGATTGGGAGTGCAACTTCAAATGATTGAGAGACAAAAAAATTTCAATCGTCTTGACAATAGTCACTCTAAAAAAAAAAGTTAAACTGCGGTACTCTTTGGGTCTTTTAGTTCTTGTAAGTTCTTGTGCCAATATCAATTAGTTGGAGATTTTCATGCAGGTCTTTTGGTGCCTAGCGTTAATTATTGAACGTGGAATACTCTTTTTTTTTTTGGAATCATCTCGTCTGTGGAATCTATGCTCTGCAGGGACGTTGCTCTCAGTCTTCGAGTCGACGTTCACTAGCTGTATCTAACTTTGTTTTGATCACTGGAATCTAGTAAGTTCCCCCTGCATGGGTTGCCATGCCTGGATCCCGTCTCATCTCTCATAGGCACTCCAATAAATATGAAATCTCCATGTACTTGTATACGAAAAACTCGAGGTCGTGAGAAAATGACACATCTAGCTTACATGCACGTAGTCATGTGAGTGTTCACTGCTACAGAAAGACTAATACTAGACGACAAATCACAGACGATTTTATAAAATCGTCTGTGACAGATACTAATATAGACGGTTTTAATTTGAACACCGCTGTGTTGGTGGCGTCGGCGAAAAAAGTATCTCGACGGTTCATACCTATGAACCGTCGTGATATTTTAGTATCCTGACGGTCCGTATTAAGAACCATCGTGATAATCCCAAATTATCACGAGCGGTTTTGTACTAAAACCGCTCTGTGATAATCTTGTATCACGACGGTTTTAGTAAAAACCGTCGTGATAATCCCACTACGCATTTATTGCTCCACTCGGATCGCATCATCTTCATTTCGATCCAGATCTAGCCACCGTTGCACACTCTTTCGCTCAGGAGACAAGCTAGGCGATTTGAGGCCAGTTATTTTGGTGGGAAGAGGCAGAGATTGAGCTTTGAAGATTCATTGAATTCATACTTTCCTGCTGGTGGCTAACTCTAGATATGGTTAGTAAGAAAATTTATTTTTCTTTAATTACATTACAATTTAGATTTAAGTAATTGGTGAGTGTTATATTGAAGATGGTTAATTTGTAAAATTGTTGGTTATATAATAGTTGTTGTGTTTATAATATGAATTGAGCTAGCAAATTAAACCTCAATATAATACATGTGGCCGGTATATATGTAGTAGTAATACATGCGGAGTAAAGCTAGAATATCCCAGTCATCATCGGTTGGTTTCTTGGACCCACACTTGGTCGCCAAGTATACCATCGACGAGGATATGTCCGTCGTCGAGAGCTACATTGCATCAGGGCTGCGGGCTCAACACAATAAGGATTATATACTTATGCCCTACAATCAAAACTTTCATTGGATTTTAATAGTCATTGTACCAAAATGGAACAAGGTATACTACCTTGATTCAGTAAGAATAAAATGGACTTCACGTTGTCGCCGAGTGATCGATAGGTAAGTTTATTTTCTCCATACATACCTATATTGTACTCTTTCTTTCATTCGAATGACTAAGGTTAACTTTTTGAATCACGTGGGCGTTCGCGATGTACGTTGAAATGGGAGGTGTCTCAAGCAAGGGCCAAAGGCACGAGACATACTCGAGATTTTAAGGTATTCGTTATTACACATTAATTAATCCTATGCAGCAGTTCGTATTAATGCCTCTTGAGTTATTGCTCATTCTATTTTTGCAGTGCCACCAGCAGCCGCCGGGCAACACATGTGGATTCTATGTTTACCACCATATGGACCTACTCCTCGATTCCTCGAGGATCACCAATTCCAAGGTTTATCAATCTTTCCATATTTACTTCATACTTATCACGTTACATATATACGTACATTGATATCCCTATCGACAGTTGCGTACATCCCGACAACCGCATTGGAACGACCCGATATTTCACGAATTCGAGGAGAGTTGGCGTACTTTTGGTGGCTCAAGTCATAAAGTCGGAAGGGCAGTTCCACTGTGCACCATGAATTTTATTGCATTGTAATGCAATGTAATGGATATTTTATTTCAATTCAATTGATTCATTTGCAAGTGGATACTTTATGTTTGTGAATGAAATGTGATGTGTATTGGATGTTTATGGATGCCTTATATACTTGTTCATCTGCTTGTTTCAGAGGGCATGGCTAGCATTTCCTGAGGCTAGCCAATAAATAGGAATAGATTTAGGGGTACAAGGAATATCACGACGATTTTATTGAAAACCGTCGTGATACTGATAATCGACGGTTTTACTTAAAACCGTCGCGATTATCATGTAACCTGACGGTTTTAACTAAAACCGTCGTGATATCGATAAGCTCGAGCGGCTTTTAGTTAAAACCGTGCGGGATTATCATGTATCACGACGGTTTTAGTTAAAACCATCCGTGATTATCACCATATCACGGCAGTGCAGGATTGTTAGGTATCACGCAGACGGTTTTCAACCGTCTCGTGATGACCTCAGATATCATCGACCCATAAATTCAGACGGTTCGCAAAACCGTCTGTGATGATGTTTTCGAACCGTCTGTGATGACCTTTCCTGTAGTAGTGGTTATATTTGCATGAAAACATCAATTCTAGTGATGGCTTACTTCCTCCGATCAGAAATACATGATATTTTAGACATCAACACGGTTTCTAAAATCCAACTTTAATCACTAATTTATATTGTAATATATTTATAAAACCTAATAAAATTATAATATTATAAAAGAAATTTCTAAGACAAATATATATATATATATATATATACTTTTATATAATTTAAATATTTAAAATGATACCGATATACATCTGAAAACAATATATGTTTGTAAATAAAGGGAGTACCATATACAGTTATAATCACAGCAGCCTGACGAAAAACCCAAAGGCAGCCACGACAACTAGAAACCAATCGAACCAACCAAATCAATTAATGGATGGATAGAAAATTAAAGAATAGAATGATATGGATGATCTAGCCTAGCCACATGACCAAACACTTTTCACCTCTGACGACGTGCGAGTTTTACCTGAACGACAACATCTCGACAGAGACATCGATCCATGATCGCCCAGCATCTATACCTGCTACGCCCTTTCAAGAAGGAAAGACACACTAACGAAGCCGGCATATATAACAGATGATCTGCACGCATTCTGGACTGCAGTTTTGTAACGTTCTCGAGAGGCAGGCAGAGTCCAGCACGACGCAGGGGGATGCGTGCGCCAGTGCCGGTGCGTGCGTACGTGGACACGCACGACGGCACGAGACGTCTCCCGGGTCGTTGTTGGCACGAGCCGCGCGCAGGAACGGACGCGAAAAAGGAGAGGACAAAACGAGAGCAGGCAGGAGGAGCCGTGCGCCGACGCCGAACAAGCCGCATGTGCCGAACCGATCGAAAATAGCTGGAAACGGGCGCGGGTGCCGTGCCGTGAGGTGCGGTGCGGCCCGCGCGGCGGGAAACGCGTGGACCAACCAACTCCACCGGCCGCTCCGCGTCGCCATCGCGGCCGCGGGAATCGGCACCGAGCGTCCCGTGCTCTCGCTTCGGTGGATCGTGGCATCGCGATTGGTCCCTCTCGGCCGTGCCGTCGTCGTGGGAAGAGGATTGAGTCGGAAAATGGAGGTGCGGTCGTTTCCGTGCTAAGGATGCGTCGTTGTGAAGCCGGAAGACGTGTTTTGATGTGACGGAACGAACCACTCTGAAGGGGGTAAATGGCTGTTGTCAAGATCAGACTATGCAAGTCATTGAAGACATGCGCAAGACATTGGTCTCTTCTTTTATGTCATGCGCAAGACATTGGTCTCTTCTTTTATTTCTTTTCAGCTGGTTTTTATTTTTGGTTTTTTAGTAATTATTTTTTATTAAATCATAACTAAAAATCATAAACCGTAGTAAAAAAAATAGATCCATTCCCTTTTACAAGCTCCAAAACAACAAATTCTGTTAAAAAACCTCTTCCAAACATCGGGCCTGTTCTTTTCCTCCGAAACTGACGGCTTTTGGCTTTTGCTAGAGTACCTAACTTTTAAACGGAGTATTTTCTCAAGACAGGGTCTATAAGTTAAATGATGTATATATTAAAAGCCCAACATCTGTACCATCCAAAATCGCAAGTGAGTATCCAACATGCCCGTGCTATCATATGAACTCCCTCTGTTGTTCTACTCACCTCCCAAAGGCAAAGGACAGAGGCAAGCCGGCGGCGTCCACGACGAACCGCGACAAGTTTCGTGCCAAGGACCCCCACGGCGTGGCTTCCGATGCTGCCACCTCTGGGGATTTCGCCTCCTCTCCAGGCGGGGGAGACGATCTCGATGCCAACTTCGAGCTGCCCACCGACCCGCTACTACCGACCTATGACCCGTCGTTCGATTTCGGGCCTGGCGGGACAGCCCGCCTGTTTCGGTGTCTATGCGTCATGTCGGAGCGGACACGCACGCAGTCGAACGACCATGAAGTCGTTTATGACAACTCCTCGTTGCAGTCAAGTCGATAGTCGGTTACGACTTACAACCATGAGTACTCGTTCCGACTATGAGCACTCATTTACGACTTACAACTTACGACCATGAGTACTCAAACACTCGGGGATACGCACGTGACACTGAGGGGAAACGTGAGAATTTTGTGTTGCACGACTTCCGCAGCCTTTTCTGAGGACTCTATTCACAAATTTAAGTATCAAACGAGTATAGATCATGGCTAACATGGCCTCCTATGTGCACGCCACGACCTACATGATCCGTGCCATCCCACGAACCAGCCATGACGCATGACTACAAACTAAAAACTGACAAAAAAGATGCAACCATTCCCGCGTGAACGCAGCACACGTCGAACGTCTGATACCCACGACCAGAGGCCATGCCCAACTACTGAACTCAGCACCGGCAACTTGATCAAACCACCTAACAATCTTCCCCTTGTTCTAGTTTCCCTTCACTTTGACGACTCCAATCTTCTCGCATAGGCTCTGAAACTTCATCCGCCCGAGAGGTTTCATTAGCAGGTCCGCCAATTGCTCGTCTCACTTGACGTAATCGATGAAGACCTTGTTATTCTCAACACATTCCCTAATCAAATGGTAACACATCTCAATGTGCTTGCTCCAGCCATGGTACACCGGATTCTTGCATAATTACAAACTTGTTGTCCACAAGCAGAGTTGTCGCACTTGCTTTCACATTGAACAGGTTGTCGAGCAACTCCCAAAGCCAAATCCCTGGCATGCCACCGTTGAGGCAGCGACATACTCAACCCCACAAGATGACAGAGTGACGATCCTCTACTTCTGTGATTGCCAACTCATCGGGCTCCCCATAATGAAGAAAATCATACCAAAGGTACTCTTCCGGTCGTCGATATCCCCGGCCATGTCGATCATCAGTACCTAACGAGCTTGGCGCCATTGTTCCTCTAGCATACCAACATCGTAGTCGATTGTCCTTGCCACATAGCATAGCGGTGCTTCACGGTGAGGTTCTCGGTGGTGGGCGACTCCATAAACCGGCTTATGTAGTCGACTGCAAACACAATGTCTGACCTTGTGTGTACCAGATAGCATAGGACTCCGATGCTGATGCGGTAGAACGTGCCATCGACCGGAGGATTTGAGCTTTCCTTGCTCAATTTCAGTTACGGCTCCATTGGAACATGGACGGAGTTGCAGTCGCTCATACCGGCCTTCTCCAATAGCTTGGCCACGTAGCATGCTTGAAACAGAGTGATCTCACCCTCACTCTGCGTGACCTTGATTCTGAGATAATAGCTGAGAGGCTCGAGGTCACTTATCTTGAACTCGGCTTCCATTTGGGCCTTGAATTAGTTGATCTCCTCCAAACGGGCGCCGGTCACCACCAAGTCATCAACAAGAGTAGACGTGACACGTGAGTCACCAATTCCTTGGGTGTACACGGCGTGCTCTGATAAGCTTCGTTGAAGCCGAGGGAGATCAACGTGCTGTTGAGCTTGGTGTTCCATGCCCTTGGAGCTTGACAAAACATGTAGCGTGCCTTATGCAGGCGTAAAGCCTGGTGCTCGTGGCCTGCGCAGATGAAGCGGGGGGCTGTGCCACATATACCTCCTCCATGAGGTCGCTGTTGAGGAAGACATGCTTCACGTCGAGGTGATGTACCGGCCATCCCTCATGGGCAACCACCGCCACAAGGGTTGTACAGAATCAAAACGCGCCACAAGCGCGAACACCTCATCGAAGTCTATGACGACACGTTGAATATATCCCTTGGCCACCAGACATGCCTTGCGCTTCACGATTTCTCCGCGGGCATCTTTCTTTAGCTTGAATAAGACCAATTGGGTGTTTTTTTGGCCAGAAGATCGACGAGGTCCTATATCCTGTTCTCCTCGATGGAGTTCGGCTTGGCCGATCTTGCCACCTGGGATTTCGCCTCCTCTCGAGCGGAGGCGATCTCGATGCCAACTGAGCGCCCACCGACCCGCTACTACCGACCTATGACCCGTCGTTCGATTTGGACTGGCGGGACACTCCGCTGTTCGGTGTCTATGCGTCATGTCGGAGCGGACACGCACGCAGTCGAACGACCATGAAGTCGTTTATGACAACTCCTCGTTGCAGCAAGTCGATAGTCGGTTACGACTTACAACCATGAGTACTCGTTCCGACTATGAGCACTCATTTACGACTTACAACTTCGACCATGAGTACTCAAACACTCGGGGATACGCACGTGACCGAGGGAAAGCGTGAGAATTTTGTGTTGCACGACTTCCAGCCTTTTCGAGGACTCTATTCACAAATTTAAGTATCAACGAGTATAGATCATGGCTAACATGGCCTCCTATGTGCAGCCACGACCTACATGATCCGTGCCATCCCACGAACCAGCCATGACGCATGACTACAAACTAAAAACTGACAAAAAAGATGCAACCATTCCCGCGTGAACGCAGCACACGTCGAACGTCTGATACCCACGACCAGAGGCCATGCCCAACTACTGAACTCAGCACCGGCAACTTGATCAAACCACCTAACAATCTTCCCTTGTTCTAGTTTCCTTCACTTTGCGACTCAATCTTCTCGCATAGGCTCAAACTTCATCCCCGAGAGGTTTCATTAGCGAGTCCGCCAATTGCTCGTCTCACTTGACGTACTCGATGAAGACCTTGTTATTCTCAACACATTCCCTAATCAAATGGTAACACGTCTCAATGTGCTTGCTCGACCATGGTACACCGGATTCTTGCATAATTACAAACTTGTTGTCCACAAGCGAGTTGTCGACTTGCTTTCACATTGAAGCAGGTTGTCGAGCAACTCCCAAAGCCAAATCCGGCATGCCACCGTTGAGGCAGCACATACTCAACCCCACAAGATGACGAGTGCGATCCTCTACTTCGTGATTGCCAACTCATCGGCTCCCCATAATGAAGAAAATCATACCAAAGGTACTCTTCGGTCGTCGATATCCCGCCATGTCAGCGTCATTGTACCTAACGAGCTTGGCCGCCATTGTTCCTCTAGCATACCAACATCTGTAGTCGATTGTCCTTGCCACATAGCATAGCAGGTGCTTCACGTCGCTGAGGTTCTCGGTGGTGGGCGACTCCATAAACCGGCTTATGTAGTCGACTGCAAACACAATGTCTGACCTTGTGTGTACCAGATAGCATAGGACTCCAATGCTGATGCGGTAGAACGTGCCATCGACCGGATGATTTGAGCTTTCCTTGCTCAATTTCAGTTACGGCTCCATTGGAACATGGACGGAGTTGCAGTCGCTCATACCGGCCTTCTCCAATAGCTTGGCCACGTAGCATGCTTGAAAGCAGTGATCTCACCCTCACTGCGTGACCTTGATTCGAGATAATAGCGAGAGGCTCGAGGTCACTTATCTTGAACTCGGCTTCCATTTGGGCCTTGAATTAGTCGATCTCCTCCAAACGGGCGCCGGTCACCACCAAGTCATCAACAAGAGTAGACGTGACACGTGAGTCACCAATTCCTTGGGTGTACACGGCGTGCTCTAATAAGCTTCGTTGAAGCCGAGGGAGATCAACGTGCTGTTGAGCTTGGTGTTCCATGCCCTTGGAGCTTGACAAAACATGTAGTGTGCCTTATGCAGGCGTAAAGCCTGGTGCTCGTGGCCTGCGCAGATGAAGCGGGGGGTTGTGCCACATATACCTCCTCCATGAGGTCCTGTTGAGGAAGACAGGCTTCACGTCGGTGATGTACGGCCATCCTCATGGGCAACCACCGCCACAAGGGTTGTCAGAATCAAAACGGCCACAGCGCGAACACCTCATCGAAGTCTATGACGACACGTTGAATATATCCCTTGGCCACCAGACATGCCTTGCGCTTCACGATTTCTCCACGGGCATCTTTCTTTAGCTTGAATAAGACCAATTGGGTGTTTTTTTGGCCAGAAGATCGACGAGGTCCTATATCCTGTTCTCCTCGATGGAGTTCATCTCTTCCTGCATCGCTATCCGCCATCCTTGGTCAGCTTGAGCCTCGATGACAGAGGCTGGCTCCTCCATCGTCAGCATGTGCAATTCATTAGGATCTAGCTCGCGTGGAGGGTGTCGTCGTCTGATCTTGCACCATGCGAACCTGAGGACTTTGTCGTTGAGGTCGACGTCCGATGGAATGTTCGATGGCGGGGATGCAAATTTGCCGTCGACACCGGTGCAGGTCGGATCGATGTTGTGCTCGCCCATTGCCACGGTCGACTTGGTGATGCCGGCATCGGGCAAGCTACCTTCAGGTCTTGCCACCGATACAGAGTAGGCCATGGTGAAGCTGTCGTGGTCGCTAGCTTATTCGGATTGCTCCCAATGCTAGCTTATCCACTAGTTGAAGACGCGTTCACGGAGATGTACACTCGACCAACGAGGGTCGAACATCCGATGCTGGAGCGGTTGTCGTGGCCGATGAACACCATGAGAGTGCTCGTCATCCGCTTGCCGTAGGGTGCATGGCTTTCACATGTCCCGACGAAAGGTTTGGAGAAGTGAATGAGGACTTCACACCATGCCGAGCTTCATGGGGTCTTCCGCTCAGCGCTTGTGAAGCGGCCGATGAAAACACCATGGTTATGCCCCTAGAACAAATCCAATATCGACAACCTTTCTCTCATCAAACACCTTTCGATGCCTCGATGCCCAAACGACCATAATTTAAGGATCACGCTATATTTGGGAGTAAATCTTATCTCGTGCTTAACCTTTTCTCTTCTTTTCTTTCCTTTTCTCCTTTTTCTTTCTTTTCTTTCCTCCTTATTTTCTTTTCTCTCCTCTTTCTTTTATTACCCACTGGCTCATGGGCCTCTTGGCCTCCTCCCCTTTCGTTCCTCTCCTCATTCGGCTACCTCGTCTTCTCTAATCGGGATCGACTCTCGACCGCACCTCCGGCTCCTGGTCGTGCCCGCCTCCCGGCCTGGCGTCTTCCTCGGCTCCAACCTGTTGGCCCAGTGGGCTCGGCCCCCCAGCGTGTCGCCGACTCGGCTACTATGTCGGCCCTTGGTTTGCCATCCCAATGCTTCTCACCACGGACCCATGGCCTAAGGTCCAGTTGGCTCCTCCACCCACTCCCATTTTCCCATGTCCCTCTCTCGCATTTCCATTTTATGGTAAGCTTGTTTGCTATTCGATTTGATTTGGTTTTAGCTCAATAAGGGATGGGCACGGGTGACTACCTTGCTAGTCGGGCTCAGCGTCATTGGGGGTATGTCGCTTATGACAACTCTCGTTGCAGAAGTCGATAGTCGGTTACGACTTACAACCATGAGTACTCGTTCGACTATGAGCACTCATTTACGACTTACAACTTACGACCATGAGTACTCAAACACTCGGGATACGACGTGACACCGAGGGAAACGTGAGAATTTTGTGTTGCACGACTTCCGACCTTTTCGAGGACTCTATTCACAAATTTAAGTATCAAACGAGTATAGATCATGGCTAACATGGCCTCCTATGTGCACGCCACGACCTACATGATCCGTGCCATCCACGAACCACCATGACGCATGACTACAAACTAAAACCGACAAAAAGATGCAACCATTCCGCGTGAACGCAGACACGCCGAACGTCGATACCCACGACGAGGCCATGCCCAACTCATCGAACTCAAGACCGCAAAACTTGATCAAACCACCTAACAATCTTCCCCTTGTTCTAGTTTCCCTTCACTTTGACGACTCCAATCTTCTCGCATAGGCTCTGAAACTTCATCCGCCCGAGAGGTTTCATTAGCAGGTCCGCCAATTGCTCGTCTCACTTGACGTAATCGATGAAGACCTTGTTATTCTCAACACATTCCCTAATCAAATGGTAACACATCTCAATGTGCTTGCTCCAGCCATGGTACACCGGATTCTTGCATAATTACAAACTTGTTGTCCACAAGCGAGTTGTCGCACTTGCTTTCACATTGAACGGTTGTCGAGCAACTCCCAAAGCCAAATCCCGGCATGCCACCGTTGAGGCAGCGACATACTCAACCCCACAAGATGACAGAGTGACGATCCTCTACTTCTGTGATTGCCAACTCATCGGGCTCCCCATAATGAAGAAAATCATACCAAAGGTACTCTTCCGGTCGTCGATATCCCCGGCCATGTCAGCGTCACTGTACCTAACGAGCTTGGCCGCCATTGTTCCTCTAGCATACCAACATCTGTAGTCGATTGTCCTTGCCACATAGCATAGCGGTGCTTCACGGTCGAGGTTCTCGGTGGTGGCGACTCCATAAACCGGCTTATGTAGTCGATTGCAAACACAATGTCCGACCTTGTGTGTACCGGATAGCATAGGACTCATCGATGCGGTAGAACGTGCCATCGACCTGGAGGATTTGAGCTTTCCTTGCTCAATTTCGATTGCGCTCCATTGGAACATGGACGGAGTTGCATCGCTCATACCGCCTTCTCCAATAGCTTGGCCACGTAGCATGATCTCTTCCTGCATCGCTATCCGCCATCCTTGGTCAGCTTGAGCCTCGATGACAGAGGCTGGCTCCTCCATCGTCAGCATGTGCAATTCATTAGGATCTAGCTCGCGTGGAGGGGTGTCGTCGATACAGTCTTGCACCATGCAGAACCTTCGAGGAGCTTTGTCGTTGAGGTCGACGTCCGATGGAATGTTCGATGGCAGGGATGCAAATTTGCCCGTCAGAGCACCGGTGCCTGAGGTCAGATCAGTGTTGTGCTCACCCATTGCCACGGTCGACTTGGTGATGCCGGCATCGGGCAAGCTACCTTCAGGTCTTGCCACCGATACAGAGTAGGCCATGGTGAAGCTGTCGTGGTCGCTAGCTTATTCGGATTGCTCCCAATGCTAGCTTATCCACTAGTTGAAGACGACGTTCCTGGAGATGTACACTCGACCAAACGAGGGGTCGAACATCCGGTACGCCTTGGAGCAGTTGTCGTAGCCGATGAACACCATGAGAGTGCTCATCGTCATCGACTTGCCGATTGATGGGCACGGAGGTGAGCTACCTTGGCTAGTCTGCAGACTCGAAGCGTCCGCACTGGGGAGTATGTGGTGGTTGTCGAGTGCAGTACTAAGCCGATGGTGGTGCGCCGCCACCGCCGATCCTCGCCTACGATAACCTCCCTCCTAGTCTTTTCCCTTCTGTGCATATACTCAGTGGTGCCTAGGTGTTGCCCTAGTGATGCTATGCCATTCGGTTGATTGCTTGTTGACTTATGGGCTATGCATGGTTTACTTATGAGAATTTGATGGAGTCGAAAATGGATGGTGGGCTACCTTTGTCGATTGATTGTCGGTGCTTTGGGATAGGATAGTGTCTTGTGCTTGGCGTCGCTTCCGGGTCACTTGTGTGATGACAGGCGGTGATGGTGGCCTTCTCCTCCTATGGCTTGTTGTCCCGTGGCCTGGCTTCTTGCTCTTGTCGGCTTGCCATGATTTTTCTTTGCGGTAACTGATGCTATGTGGTTGTATGTTTTGGACTTGGAATATATAGGGAGAGTAGAAAAATGGGGTTTTGGCTGCTGGTGCTTCTCCCTTCTTCCTCCTTCTATGCCACTAGCTTGTTGGCTTTATCGTGTTGCGCCTTCTCGATGGGTTGTGTTGTTCCTTCATGTTGCCTTGTGGCTTTTCTAGAGGCTGTGTTGTGTATTCGAGAGGTGCCTTGCTGTGCTTTCTCAGATGTTTTGTTGTTCCTTTACTGTGGCTACAGGCTGTAAATGGATATTTTGGGACAATGGGTTGGTTTCCAAGATCCTTTGAATAGATTTCAGGTTTGTTTATGCCGAGTGATAACCCTATGGTTATGAGAGGTGCCAACTGGCTCTCAGATGGCCAGGTATCTCTGTGAACAGACTGCCTTGCCCGAAATTACCCTCTAGGGCTCTGACAGCAATATCTTTCTCTTTCTTAAATTTACTTAATTTCATTTATTCTTTTATTCGGTCTTTTCCGGCATCTTAATGCTAACTGGCTCACAAATAATATGGCGATGTGGTTCTAGCTCAAAGGTGGATTCTAATCCTATTGTATGAAAGGGTAGGCACGTCACTTCACCTTTTCTAAGTTTTTATGTACGGTAAGAATATGTATTAATCCGAATTTAATGTCTATTTTCTTTTGATCCGAATGTAACCGAAAGTGTAAGACATGATTTCCCTTTTGTAATTGATTTCTCTCTATTGTAAAGTGTGAATTTATTTTATTCTTCACTTTCCTTTTATCTTCTTCCCACGGTTATTACAAACAGCTCATTTTCATGAAAGCTGTTCAAATACTTCATTGGAATGTGGATATACATGCGTACCCTTAATACATTATACGTGTGTGCTGCCTATGAAATGCTCCTACACCAGTCGAGACTTGTTTAGAAACAACAGATTAAGACAACTACTACACGTCACAATTTTTTCAACAAACCATGGCGCAATCTACCACTCAGAATCGTCATTGCCACAATAGTTTGGCGTTCATTAAGTTCCAATGTAAACTCACCGGGATTAATCTAACCCATTTCATGCCCATGAGAGTGCTCCTGTCATCCAGCTTGCCAGTGTGCGGTGCATGGCTTTCACATGTCCTACGCAACGAAAGGTTTGGAGGAAGTGAATGACAGACTTCACACCATGCCAGGCTTCATAGGGGGTCTTCCCGCTCACGCTGCTTGTGAGAGAGCGGCTCAGTAAGAAGACAACCGTGGTTATGCCCCCTAGAACAAATCCAATATCGACAACCTTTCTCTCATCAAACACCTTTCCGATGCCTCGATGCCCAAACGACCATAATTTAAGGATCACGCTATATTTGGGAGTAAATCTTATTCGTACGTGCTTAACCTTTTTCTCTTCTTTTCTTTCCTTTTCTCCTTTTTTCTTTTCTTTTTCTTTCCTCCTTATTTTCTTTTCTCTCCTCTTTCTTTTATTACCCACCCGGCTCATGGGCCTCTTGGCCTCCTCCCCTTTTTACCGTTCCTCTCTCCTCATTCGGCTACCTCGTCTTTTCCTAATCAGGATCGACCCTCGGCACCGCACCTCCAGCTCCTCGGTGCCGTGCCGCCTCGGCCTCTCCCGGCCCTGGCGTCTTCACCTCTGGCTCCAACCTAGCGTTCAGCCCCAGTGGGCTCGGCGCCCCGCTCCTAGCGTGTCGCCCGACTTCGGCTACTATGTCGGCCCTTGGTTTGCCATCCCTAATGCGTTCTCCGACCACCAGACCCATGGCCTAAGGTCCAGATTTGGCTCCTCTCCACCCAGCTCCCATTTTCCCATGTCCCCTTCTCATCGCAATTTCCATTTTATGGTAAGCTTGTTTGCTATTCCGATTTGATTTGGTTTTTAGCTCAATAAGGGGATGGGCACGGAGGTGAGCTACCTTGGCTAGTCACAACGGAGCTCGAAGCTGTCCGCACGCTGGGGGAGTATGTGGTGGTTGTCGAGTGCGAGTACTAAGCCGATGGTGGTGCGCCGCCACCGCTGATCCTCGCCTACGATAACCTCCCTCCTAGTCTTTTCCCTTCTGTGCATATACTCAGTGGTGCCTAGGTGTTGCCCTAGTGATGCTATGCCATTCGGTTGATTGCTTGTTGATTATGGGCTATGCATGGTTTACTTATGAGAATTTGATGTAGGTACTGAAAATGGATGGTGGGCTACCTTTGTCGATTGATTGTCGGGCTGCTTTGGGATAGGATAGTGTCTTGTGCTTGGCGGTCGCTTCCCGGGTCACTTGTGTGATGACAGGCGGTGATGGTGGCCTTCTCCTCCTATGGCTTGTTGTCCCGTGGCCTGGCTTCTTGCTCTTGTCGGCTTGCCATGATTTTTCTTTGCGGTAACTGATGCTATGTGGTTGTATGTTTTGGACTTGGAATATATAGGGAGAGTAGAAAAATGGGGTTTTGGCTGCTGGTGCTTCTCCCTTCTTCCTCCTTCTATGCCACTAGCTTGTTGGCTTTATCGTGTTGCGCCTTCTCGATGGGTTGTGTTGTTCCCTTACTGTTGCCTTGTGGCTTTTCTAGAGGCTGTGTTGTGTATTCGAGAGGTGCCTTGCTGTGCTTTCTCAGATGTTTTGTTGTTCCTTTACTGTGGCTACAGGCTGTAAATGGATATTTTGGGACAATGGGTTGGTTTCCAAGATCCTTTGAATAGATTTCAGGTTTGTTTATGCCGAGTGATAACCCTATGGTTATGAGAGGTGCCGACTGGCTCTCAGATGGCCAGGTATCTTTGTGAACAGACTGCCTTGCCCGAAATTACCCTCTAGGGCTCTGACAGCAATATCTTTCTCTTTCTTAAATTTACTTAATTTCATTTATTCTTTTATTCGGTCTTTTCCGGCATCTTAATGCAAACTGGCTCACAAATAATATGGCGATGCGGTTCTAGCTCAAAGGTGGATTCTAATCCTATTGTATGAAAGGGTAGGCACGTCACTTCACCTTTTCTAAGTTTTTATGTACCGGTAAGAATATGTATTAATCCGAATTTAATGTCTATTTTCTTTTGATCCGAATGTAACCGAAAGTGTAAGACATGATTTCCCTTTTGTAATTGATTTCTCTCTATTGTAAAGTGTGAATTTATTTTATTCTTCACTTTCCTTTTTATCTTCTTCCCCACGGTTATTACAAACAGCTCATTTTCATGAAAGCTGTTCAAATACTTCATTGGAATGTGGATATGCATGCGTACCCTTAATACATTATACGTGTGTGCTGCCTATGAAATGCTCCTACACCAGTCGAGACTTGTTTAGAAACAACAGATTAAGACAACTACTACACGTCACAAATATTTCAACAAACCATGGCGCAATCTACCACTCAGAATCGTCATTGCCACAATAATTTGGCGTTCATTAAGTTCCAATGTAAACTCACCGGGGATTAATCTAACCTATTTCATGCACCTTTGTTCACCCAACCAAATACAAAATTAGCTCATTTTCATCTACCCTCATCCCACCAACCAATCATTCTCTTTTATATCATCCCATCTACTTAACCAAACACCCTCTTTTGTGTCATCCCATTCCATTTTATCTCACCAAACCTTGTATCATTCCATCGATCCACTTTTGTGTACCCAACCAAAAACACCCTAACTAGGGGTGGGAAACAATAATAGATAATCTATTTTATCTGATATTTATATCCGAGGAAACACGGATTTTGTAAGCAAAATCCGTATTAAAAAATATTCTACTCGTATTTGAGAAGATTTGTACCTGTATTTGAGAATATTCGTATTCGTATTAGAGAATATTCGTATTCGTATTCGAGACTATTCGATTCGTATTCGATCCATTTCCGGAGCCCAGGAAAAACCCGGATAAAATTTAATTTTAGGCGGTTTGAAACTGGTAACCGTTCCAATAACTAGTTAAAAACCTGTGAAAAACCGACAAAACTGTTATGAATTTATTATACCTAGATTTATTACAGAAGTTACAGGAGAATATTCGTATTCAATCGAATTAAATATATATTTGATTCAAATTTGTATTCATATTAAAAAATAATTAAATTTATATTTATTTTAAAAATATAAATTTATATTCGTATTTAAAACTATTGGATCGTAATCCATGTCCATCGCTAACCCTAACAACTTAATTGCGAACCCTTTCTCCCTCTACTAACGAACTGATTGGTAGTTAACGCCTGGCTCCGTCGCCCCTACTCGTAGATCCACCCATCATCATACGCAGCGCGCGCGCGCGCACCCGAGACCCACGCATTTGTTCTCCTCTCCTCCCGTCTCGTCGTCGCCATTTATTACTCCTCTACCTGGAAAGTTTCTTTTTCCTCTCCTCGCGGCCGTAGTAATAAAAAGGGTAAGGAGGGAGAGCCATCCACCATCCACGTGGGCGGCGGCGGCGGCGGAGGCGGAGGCAGGGTGCGCCGGAGATGTGAGAGCTGCCGGTGGATTCGCCGGCGCGGAGGAGATGGCGGCGGCGGTCGGGGATGCTGCGGCGGCGGGGAAGAAGCGGGGGGCATCGCGGAGTTGGATCCTGTTCGACGCGGCGGGGGAAGAGCGGGTGCTGGACGCGGACAAGTACGCCATCATGCACCGCGTCGACATCAACGCGCGCGACCTCCGCATCCTGGACCCGCTGCTCTCGTACCCCTCCACCATCCTGGGGCGCGAGCGCGCCATCGTCCTCAATCTCGAGGTGCGCTCCCGTGCCACCTCTTCGCCTCGCCAATTCTCAGTGCTTTTGGGGGGAGGTTATGTGGTGAATTGTGAACGCTGTTTTTTCCATGGATTTCTGGTGGATGGGATGGCGTGGAGTCATGGAACGGTTTATGCAGATGAATTCCGGGATTACGTGATGATTTGTGGCCATGGTGCTGCTGCGTATAGAGTCAGATTGTTTTAGACATACGTTCTGAACTGATTCCAGAATTGTGGATTCCCTTTTGACGACTTTAGCGGGTTTCTGATGGGTTGTGGCGTTTTGCTTCCATGGATCAAGGGAGCTGATAGCATGATACAGCTGGCAGTTGCTTTATCTAGGAACAGAATATTTAATGGTTTCTAGTATTTTGTCGTGGTGATTTCTAACGACTTTCGTGTTCTTTTGCTGGGGTTTTCGTCGGTGGATCGAGCAGCATATAAAGGCGATTATTACTGCTGAAGAGGTGATCTTTGCTGCTTGTTTTCCTGTTGATTGTTTGTCATGTTAGGAGGTTCCAATTCATTCGTTCTCGTAATCTAGAGTAGTTCAAGACTTGTCATGGGATTGTTTCTTCCTCTGTTGTAAGCCCCTTGTGCTGTGTGTGCATGCTTTGTAATCCTTACAATCGTGATTTGTCAATTAATGGGGAAAAAAGTCTGGGGATTATATGCACAATTTCACTTACTCTGACTTCAATGATTTGCTAGCAACTCCATAATTTTGAAATCTGTTAGCAGGAGATTGGGGCGTTTTATACGGTTCTGGCACAAATTTGGAGGTATTGTCGTTATTTCTAGGAGTTGCAGGATGCTGAAAAGGGGAAAAGGCTCAAAAGCTGAATTGGATGGCTTCTGTTTATTTGAGATCAAACACAATTCTAAAATAAACACTATGTACAAATCCACAAATCAGTTTGCTATATAATAATCCTGGGGCCTTAGTTTATTAGTTTATTTGATTGAGTGGAGAGGATTTTAAATGCCCTTTTCTTAGTTGTCAATTAATGCGGGTGATAACTTACAATTACTGTTTTTTTTTTTCTGGGCTCAGGTTTTGCTCAGGGATCCTTCCGATGAGAATGTAATTCCAGTAGTAGAGGAGCTCCGGAGGCGCTTAGCACCTTCAAGTGCCATTCAGCATGATGGAAAGGAGAACTTAAGTGGCCAGCATGATGTGGAAGGTGCTGAAGAAGATGGTAAGTTTGGCTAGCCATTCTTTGTGAATTGCTGATGTCGGAAACATGTTTCTCTATCTTTGTAATGTTGATTGTAGTAACTTTTTTGACATTTGTTCCTAGATAGTGATATGCCAATTTCCCTTTGATGCCCATGAATTGGAACAAGCAAGGGACAAAATGTTTGGAAGAAATGCAAAAATATGTGAGGAAGCCACAGGCATAAAACTTGTGATTGGGATATTGCCAGTTGGCCGCACCATTCTGTTGTTTTCTTTTTTAGTCTATGTCCTTGTCAGTTGGGCATTCCTTTGGCAAAAATACAACCTACTAATCCAAGTAGAAAAGTCCAAAGTATACACTCATGGAACTTAGCTATGTTATCATGATGCCTATCTGAGTCTTCTTACACCGGGCCAATTACGTTGTATGGCACTCTATATTATGTCCATTTGGCTTTCACTGGGAATTTGGAATAAATGAGGGAAATTTGAGATATTCCAATATTGATTCGGTGGATACATGTGGCTACCCCTTTGTTTTAATAAAGATGGTAATTAAGAAAGAATTTTAAGGTTGACTGGAGCACAAACTTACAAGTTATGATTGGACCCATGACTGATTAATTTAACACATGGTGATTGTCATATAAACCAAGAACCTTCAGATCAATACTTGATCTATACGAGGCCTTTCTGATCCTCTACAACAATGTTTTTTTTTCCAATTGGTCTACCTATATAATATGTGCAATGATTGATGTCCCATTTACAACTATATCTTGATGCCCTTAGATCGAATTGACTTGCAAACATTCTGCCTATCCAATTGATCGATGCCAGTTGTTATATTAATAAACCCTACACATTTTACACAATAGTTATGGTTGTTCTGACTGGAATATTTTGCCCATTCATTGCTGATTTGATTAGCTATTTTCCTCAATGTGTGACCATGGTAGTTATACACAATTTGTTCATGTCCTGCAATCTGATTTCATGAACACCAGAATCTCCTTTTGAGTTCCGCGCACTGGAGGTTACGTTGGAAGCAATCTGTAGTTTTCTTGACGCACGCACTACTGAGCTGGAGACTGATGCTTACCCAGCTTTGGATGAACTGACATCCAAGGTAAGTGAGCACATGCTTAATGTACTGTATTAACTTAGTATGAATTGACGCACGCACTACTGAGCTTTGGATGCTCCTTCTAGAAACCTGATGTATGTGATTTATTTGAAACAACACTCAGTATGATATGTTAAAATTGTTAATTTTAAAATGCAGAAATACGCTACTTCACCTTACTTTCAGAAGCGAAATAAAATATATATGTGGATACTGGATAGGTAACATCATCTTTTACTATTGTCGTAAACTACTGAATTTCGTTACATGGATCAAATGCTGATGCATTGGGTGTGCTAATATTGTTCTGTAGGAATTGTTGCACAGAATGAAAGAAAATTCATGACAACGTAGTTACCTATGTTCTCTTCTATGTTGCTCTTGGTCATATATGTTTCAGCATCCATTTAGTGCCATTGGTATTTATGTAATGGTTTGCAAATAAGGTACAAGACCTTGCCGTTTACTGCTGAAGGGAGTGCATGCTAGTCTGAAAACGTTAGTTATATTATTCACAATTCTGGCAGCATAGTCGTGTAGCTCACTCTTATCTATATGATTGATTTTCATTCACCGCCAAACACAATACTATAGTAGCTAAAGTTGCATTGAGGAACCGTATGATGAGCCAAAGTTGCGTTAGGAATAGTATGGCACATCTGCACACTTATCTCCGAACTTCATATGCTTATCAACTTCCCATATACCCTTAAAGCACGTTGTTACATTCTCTTGATACATTAATTGCATGGATGGTTCATTTTTTTTCTTGTATTTTATCCATATTAAATCGAGTTACGATTGACACCACAGATTAGCAGCCGGAACTTGGATAGGGTGCGAAAATTGAAAAGTGGTATGACGAGATTGACTGCAAGGGTTCAGAAGGTCTGATTTCCTGTTCATTGTGTTTCATTTGGTTTGTTATCTGACACTTTCTTGCACAGTAACTTATCTGTATATATTCTTTCAAATGTTGACCGTTTATGCTGCTCATTCTATCCTGTATGCCATACGGTCATCTGAATTCTGCTGCGGTAGTATAAGCAAAGGTCTGATTATGAGCTATGTAACTGTAAGATACTGTACAGTTCTGATGGGCAGTGCCATGATTTTCTGTTTTCTTTGGTTCATCATAGGCTCATAGCACACACCATCACAACAGGGCATATGGTTTATAATGTACTCAAGATTATTTTAAGAACAGAAGTAAACAGCCTTAATCTTCTGGAAGAGATACTTTATATATTATGTCTATATTTGACAATGTAGAGTTCTTCGCTTTTTTATTTGGTGTAAATAAGCACCTAAACTACATCTTTTCATTTATTCTCTTGTATACTTGGTTGGAGCATTATCTTAGCTGTTCTAGGTATTCGTCATCTTCTGCCTTTTTTGTACCTTAAAACGCTTGATGGGATTGAATTGCCTGCCTTCCTGCAAAGCATATTTTGTCACTAGTGCAATCTGCTCCAGAATAAGTTCTTCGCAATTGCATCTGTATACTAATTAATCATTTGCCTGTAGCCCCGTGCATTCTCATGGATGACTCTTCTGTTTGTGTTATTTTTGTTCTGGAATATATTAGTATTTTTGTGTATAGTGATAGACTGACAGTCTGATAGACTAATGTCGTTGTTTTTGTAGTATATCACAAAATGTGCTCTGAAATCTGATTGCCAGGTACGAGATGAGCTAGAGCAATTATTGGATGATGATGATGACATGGCTGATCTTTACTTGTCTAGAAAATTGGCTGGGGCATCGTCCCCTGTTTGTGGTTCTGGTGGACCCAATTGGTTCCCAGCATCCCCAACTATTGGTTCAAAAATATCAAGAGCGAGCAGAGCCAGTGCAGCAACTGTACATGGAAATGAGAATGATGTGGAAGAGCTAGAAATGTTGCTGGAGGTCTTATTTGCTCATTTACCTGAAAACTATTACTTACCGCTACCTCTGGCTGAATGCTGAGTTTCTTAAATTTGCAGGCATACTTCATGCAAATTGATGGCACGCTAAACAAATTGTCAACGGTAAGTTGGGGAAGTTTAGTCAACTTTACAACATCATAATGGGCTGGTCATCAAAACCCTCTTGTTAAGACCTAAAAGCACTTTGCTTTAGCACTTTTTGACGTCGTATTTGTCTGCAACACCTTTTCAGCTGAGAGAGTATATTGATGACACGGAAGATTACATTAATATCCAGGTAATATTTCCCTCTAATGAGGATCCGTACTGAATGCGGATCTTTTCACTATTCCAGCACTCACTAATTTTTTTCCTGTGCAGCTTGACAATCACCGTAATCAGTTGATTCAGGTAATTTCCAAATTACATACGTCACTGTTCTTTTCGCTAAAGATGCAAATACTTCAGAAATAGATATTGACTTTATACAAGTATGTGCTAGTTTACTATCTAATTAACAGACGCTTAATGGGCACCCCTGTATTCTAATCAAGTAAAGGTTTCACAAACTTGTTTGCCACTGATTTTGACTGTCATAGTTCTTAATGACCACAATGGTTATATTGCATGTAAAAACGCTAGTTTTTAATATTCATTGCATGTTTGGCATTTGATAGAGTAACGAGTATTCTTTTCCTTTGCTTGCTGCAGTTAGAGCTATTCTTGAGTTCTGGGACCGTCTGCCTGTCGCTTTACTCATTGGTTGCTGGAATCTTCGGTATGAACATACCATACACCTGGAATGACAACCATGGATACGTCTTCAAATGGGTAAATGACAAAACAAAACAATAACACGCCTTATATTGTGACTGATGATTTCTAAATTATTATTATGACAATGTCTCACTCGGCTATTACTCGTGCTCCTCCTGTGACAGGTGGTTCTTGTATCAGGGCTATTTTGTGCCTTCATGTTCGTCTCCATTGTTGCTTATGCACGGCACAAGGGTCTCGTTGGGTCCTGAATAGCTGGAATAACCACATTACTCGCTTCCCTCAACTGTACATTTGAGGTAGAGCGTCAACTTTTCGGATGATTCATCCTCCTGTACCAAATTCATTATTATAAAATTGGGGATGATGAAAAAACAATAAATAGGGAAAAATAGAAATTCAAAAGATATATATGACGGTTGCCTCCTGTATTTGTTGCCAGGTTGGCTAGTGCTTTTAGATGAGACATTGGCACGCTGACATCATGGACAGTTTTCCCATGACCCCGTGCTAATAGAGCATGTAAATACGGTGGTTACTTGTTCCCTTGTTGAAGATGATTTCCCCTTTTCTCACGAGTACAGGAGCGAAGTAAAAAGATGAGCAATTCGTAAGGAAAATGCCATGGATGGGAACATCAATTACTTGCCACGCCGAAGGTTGATACGTTGCCTAGTAGATTCCACCCCTGCTCCCGTTCCCTTACCCCATTGTTTGCTCCCCGCCGCCACCTCTCGATTCCGTCGAGGACCTTCTTCAGCGTGTTCGGTGGCTCATTAGACACCGCGTCCTCGCCGAGGCGTAGCGTTTCGGATAGCTTTTACTCTGCGCCTGTACTATATGTATCATGTTCGTGCATAATCTTGATTACTGTGCACAACATGGAAAGTGGATCTATTTGCTACTGCTATTGGTTATGCAGGTCAAATGGTTGCTAGAACTTTCACAGATTCCTGAGATTACTGAGGTGTCAGCGTTCAGTGAGGAGGCACAGCTCTTGCTGGATGCGATTATCCAGGAGACGGCCGGGTCGCCGGAATCGAGATCAGGTGGCGTCTCGGAGCAAGCAATGTACAAAGGAGACGACGACAAGGGCGGAGTCGACCAGGCCACGTATCCTTTAGGCGGGATGCTACGGGGGTAATTCGGGTTAGATCGCAGGGGCAGTTTTGCCATTTCACATTGGGGTTTTCTGTGTAAAAAGGAATCATGGAAGAAAACTGATTTTGTGGCGTAAGCCGACTAGTTTAGTGAATTGGGTCGCAATTCATGGACGACAACCTTTAGTGGCATTTCACGTAGTGGTAATGGTAATTTTTAACGTGGCAAATAATTGATTTTCCAATGAAAAGGTGGGCAAGTCAATACACAATTCTGTCTTCTAGAAGTAAAGCGAAGAACGCCTAAGAAAAGAAGTAAAGCGAAGAACATCTAAAAAAAAGTAGAGCGAAGAAAACGAGAAAGAGCATACATGATACGTGGTCCTAGTTTGAATATATTCACAGAGAAGACTACCTGCATTAGCTATAAAAGTCACGTTGATCTCAGAAGAATAGGTTCTGTTAAGAATTAAAATTACACTCTTTAAAAAAGAATTAAAATTACAATCCGGTCTCCGACAGTGAACTATTTTCAACTCTGCACAATTTACATGCATTTGACTCTTCATGGGAAAATACTTCTGTTGTCATCATCCGGCAACAACTGATCTGACCTTTTTTCAAGAGCGAAATTAATTCTACCCAGCTAATTATTTCATAATGAAACCAATTATGCTAATATGTTTGATAAGTAAATCCGAATCACAAAAAAGAAAGAAAACACCTTCAAACAAAAAGGGGGGAGAAACAAAAGTCGTCTACTACATACATTTTGCGAACGAGCAGCTCAGAGATAGAATAAGCCAAGCAAGGAGGAAACGGGAGCTGATAGCTCGAGATGCTCCTACGTTACAAGCCTACACGATCCCTACATCATCCTTCTGCAGGAAGCGTGCTTATTTGCAGCCTAAACCAAAGCTACTACAGGTCGCTATGCAAGCCCAAATTTGGCAAGGATGCGGCCCATCTTCTCCTTGGACAGTGGCTGCACGCGTCAGGAGACGGTCAGAAAAAGTCGAGGTTACATGTCGATCTATAACCAGCTGCATGCATGCATGCATGGACGGCGTGGCATGTATGGTCGTTTGATTTTGCTCACCTTGGGCGTGAAGTCGTCGGCACCGGCCTTGATGAACGCCTCGACGTCCGACGGGAGGCTGTCGCTCGACACGGCGACGATCGGCGTGGTCACCCCCAGGGACCGGATCTGCCTCGTCGCCTGCATGCGTCGACGTCGGTGCTACGACTTGTCAGCCTAGCTAGCTAGGCACGCGCTAAGTGTTAGTCAGGCGTACGTACGTAGCACGTACCTCGTGGCCGTCCATGACCGGCATCTGCTTGTCCGTGAGGATGAGGTCGTACGCGCCGGCGCCGGCGCCCGCCTCCCTCACGCGCTCTACCGCCACCGCGCCGTTCTCCGCCTCGTCCAAGTCGACGGCGCGGCCGGCCGCCTTTAGCACCGCTCTTGCCACAACCTAGACATACATATATGGCATCACTTGTTCCTGCTTATTACTTATTTTTTACACACTATGAAACTAACTATCAGGGAAGAAAAAAAAGCGAACTGGAGACGAAATAACCAACAATGCAAGCCAGCTAGTTACTAGTCAATTACCCTGTTGATCTCCTCGTCCTCCACAAGGAGTACTCTGATCTTCCGATCCATTGCGTCTTACGAGTATGCAGAGATATGCTAATTATTATTGACTGATGCTAGCTTGCCAGCCCTGCTTTAAGTAGTGCAGTGGAAGATCAGGATCACAGATCACGCTGTCCCACATCGACGTTTACGTTACACGGAGTTGCATGGGTTGTAATCTCTACGCCATCTGCAGGTGCTTGGCCTCTTTTCGGCAAGACTCTGTACGAACGTAACTACTACAGCGCGCGCGCCCATTGTTAACACTAGTCGTGTCTAGTGAAACAACCTCAAAATTTAAAAAAAAATTAAGTTCTTTTAGATTTTTGCTTGAATTTCAATTCTTATCTAATTTGACAACCCCTTGGAAATACGCCTTTCTCTTTTGGTCTTCCGCCTTTCCTCTTTGTTGGCGCCTCCTAGAGCAGCCGCCTCCCCACCGCCTCACTGCGCGTCGCTCCATGTGCCCGAGCGACACCGCTTGAAGTTGCAGCCGCTCTCATCCCTCGTGTTCACACTTGCCTACTCCACACTGATGCCAAGGCCCCGCCTGCTAGTACCCAAACCCCTGCTCCCTCTCATCGCTTGCGCGCTCAGTTGACGGAGCGCTCGCCCACCGTAGCTCGCTGCCGCTTCCCTCCCCAACATGCGTGCTAGCTGCTTTTGGCCTTAGCAACTCCTGCAGACGCCGTATGCCACCTCACTTGCGCCTTCACTCCCAATAGAGCCTTGCCCTCCCTCTCTCTTCCATGCGCAGGCAACATCGAACCGCCTTCCTGTTCCCACTACCTCACCTCGCCTTTAAAGTTCAATTACCATCGCAGAGAGCTCCGCGCCACTCCCAAACACCCACGAGGACCACCCAATTTTGAACTCTCGCTCACCGCAGTACCGCCGGCGACCTCCCTCTGAGCCGGTGAGCCCTAGACTCAATCTTCTTCATCACTCGATTAAAACTCAATTGCATTCACTAACATAACCTTCTTTGTCTCCTGATCACGTTGGCGGACTCGCTCAGCCGTGAGCGTTTCTTGAGAGCTCGGACGGCGAAAGCTACAGCAGCCGAAAAGCCTCTCTCGTGGAAAACTTAGTCGAGCATTCTCCGACCCAAACCACCGCCACTACCGAAAAGCCTATGCCCCTTAGATGGTCAAACCACTCCCTATTTCGCCGGAGGACCACCGGAAAAGCCTTGAGCCGTCATAGGAGCCGCCGCCTTCTTACTTGCCGTCAGCCACCACCACCCATCCTCTCACCTTCCAGAACCCCAAAATGGAACAACCATCTCAAAACAAAGCTATCTATACTAGTAAAGTTTGCCAGAGATCGATGCTAGCACCGAATCATGCGAGGGGAGTACTCCTCTGTTTTCCACCGCTAAGAGGAAACCTAAGGTTGAAGACGACCCCAGGCGCGAAGTGGTTGCATCACGGCTGTTCGCGTGCCGTGGCTGTTTCAATCTGGTCGTTCGCGTGCATCGCATCGTGGCCGTCTGCTCGTCGCCCATAGGGCGCGTGCGCGCACACTAGGCCTCTCGGCCTCACGCGGCGTGGGCCGAGGCCGGTTGGCCTGTTTGGCCGAATGGGTTGAAATCATGATCGGGCTGCACTGTTCCTTTGGGGCAGCCTGACACTGTTCATTACTGTTCAAAATCATTGTTCACCCGAAAACTAAAAAATTCCAAAAATATCTAGTTTCGATCGTTTTGACGGCACGAATATATTTTTGACCTCCATTACACCAAAATGAGCTTCAAATAAATTCAAACCCCATTTGAATTTTATTGTATTTTATTGCTATTTTATTTTAAATTATTTTCCTAGCTTGCTTAGACTTCCTAGCTTGCTTAGACTTCCTAGCTTGCTTAGACTCAAGCACGAGCTTATGTTATTTTATGTGTTTGCACTAGCTCTTGAACTTTCTGAGACGACTGTGTAAGGACCAGAACCAGGCAATGAAGTCTTCGAGGTAGTAGAGTTTGCAAAGCAGCAAGACAAGTTACAAGTTCTTGATCATATTCAATCCCATGAAATTTAAATTATTTAATTACTTTATTTGCATTAATGTTATTTTTAAATGCTATTTAATCAAAATAAATGTTTAGAATGACTTGTTAATTAGTTATGTCATACCACTAAAAATGCCCTATTTAATTTGAGGCCATATTCACTTTGATAACCTTAGTAATATTTAATTATTGTATAAATAACTGTAGAGTATCCCACTCAAAATTTTGTACTACTAAGTGACTTGCCTTTTGATCGGTAGAATTGTTAAAATGGTTCTAGGGTAAGGAGGAATCATGAAAAGCCACAAGATGGTTGGAGTCCATGACTTTACCCTAGGGCGAAGGATTGAATAGATGGGTAGTAGTGCCGTCGAGTACAGATGTTTGGGGATGTGGTTGATAGCCTCAGTGAAAAAGTAAGAACAAGAATTTTATGCCGAGTAAAGAACACAGTGATCGCTCAACCACATGTGTTGACTTGTCAATCCTAGTTTAGCAGTTGTTGAACTCGATTGAATCTCTAAAGGAGACAGGAGTGTGGATGATGGAGAGTTGGTATGCGGAACGATAAAACCATACGTAGCAACGGTAGGGGCCACTCAGGACGGACATAAGTGTTAGGTCTAGCTAGTTAAACCAGGTTTGAGTGGATCTACCGGATAGAACCTACATAAAGAGCTGAGGATTGAAAAACCTTGTTTTCTCAACTCAGTCGCACGCTAGCTGAAGCGTGTCTACCGCGTGACATTGAGTCTGAGAAATCTTGTGGGTAAAGCTGAGCAACTCTGCAGAGTGAAATAAATGGTATTCGAATACGCTGTGCTTCCGGTAAATGAAGCTGTGTTTAATGGGTGATTCCAATAGCGAGGCATAAGTAGATTTCATTATGTTTTAATCTAAGTAAGTTGAGTAAATAACTGTTGAAAGAAAGCCCCTTTAATTTTAAGGAGTTCCGTTCTTATTTTCTTGTTTGCAAATAAAATTACATCCACTGAAGTTAATAGAACCATTATATTCCCTTTCTTTGAATATCCTTGCAAGCAGCTAAGTTAGGATTTACCCTTATAACTTGCTGGGTACGATTGTACTCATTACTTGCTAAACAACAAACAGAAGATCAATATAATCGTGATGATCAAGCTGTTGACAAAGCTTAAGAAGAACCCTACTGCACTGAAGACGACTGATTTTAGGTCTTAGCCGTGCTCAAGTTTGCCTGAGAGTTTTTTTTGTATTGTAAGATAACTTTGTGCTTGCATACCCGCAATGTCAAAAGTAGGTTGTTAAACCATATTTCTGTTATAAAGTTTGACTCTTTTATTGTAAGTACGTGTTGTTGTGATGTACACTCGTGTATAATACTCCGCAACTGAACAGTCCTAGATAGTTATGAAAATTACTAGCGTCTTCAGAGATAGAAGCTTACACGTACTACTTCCTGACGGTATTTCGCCTGGCTGGATATGGCGATGGATATACGAGCATGTAGTTAGTATTTGCCTGAAGTCCATCCATATATATATACTCATGACAGCATATTGAAACAACGCTATGTAAAAGTTGACTCCCAAGAGGATTCCTATTTTCTATCTAAAAAAAAAATCCTATTTCCCACACGGATTCGTCCTATCTCCAGCTATCAGCCCGAGGCGTCCGTACATCTCCGACCGTGCTTCTGTTTTCAGAATTCTAGTCGTCGATGGACGGACGCAGGCAGCTTGCTGGGTCCAATTAAAACCGCGCCACGCATGACGTGTTTGCGATCGAGCTGTATATATTCACGAAACCACTTTTGAGGATCGCGCAAATGGTAATTGGAAATCACGGTCCATTCAGTTGGTTATGCTAGACCAGACTTACGCAAGCTTTGCCAGATCGATTGTCGGTATGAATGATTGATCGAATGGGCTGCTTCTTTAGGCTCTGGCCACCTGTACGTACTCCTGGAACAATTCAGTAACGTGCCTTCCTCTCACACACGATTAATTTCGAACGAACGCTTGCGCCAGATCGATTCGTCCTAGCTTCAATCGGACGGTTGGAAAATGATCGAGAAAGGCGCAAGCTAAACGTAAACGCGAGACGTGAACGTTGCTGCTTACACCGGTGGCACTATCGATCTTTCAATGGCCTTGTCCAAGCCGCTGGGCGGCTTGTGCTCAAACTTTGGGCCGTTAGGCCCTGGGAGAAACAGCCCTGTTCGTATCTTCTTCCTTTGGGACGTAACGAGCATACAACTATTTTCAGGTTGCACAGCCCAAACCATACTCGGATGATCGGATCTACGTCCCATCATAAAAAATAAATATAAATTATCAGTATTATTTTATTATCGTATTCTATAGCATACGAATATGATATAGATTATTCCATCTGATTAACAATTTCTATCATATTCGAATTCACATAAAAATATAGATGTCAATATGGTATAAACTTTTATCATCTAAAATATTATTTTACCTGGACTATCCGTATTCATATTCGATTTTATTAATATGTATATTAGACAAAATTTTTAATTGAATATGAATTCGTGTTTCTTTAGGTGAATTAAATGAATTAGAACGATTAAGCGTGATTGTACGTGGATAAAATGTTATTAATATCTTCATACTATATAAGTTACGAGAATATCTAGTTCTAAACGAATTAAGTAGATATTCGATTTAAATTTATATTTGCTACAATACTCGACTCATATTCGAAAATACTCGAAACATAGTTTAAGCACCGTCCAACTTTATCCGGTCTGATTTCATGTAGTCCATCGGAGCTAGCCCACCATAAGACGACTCGCTCAAGGCTCACCACTCACCGGTCATCGCCACTAAAGCAAGCGGGCAAGCAGTCTCCGCCAACTCCGACGAAGCGCACGGGCAACAACGTGCTAGTAGGTGCCACACGCACACGGCATCCGGTACGACCGCGCGCCACCGTAACCCACGAGGTGCGACGCACGCCTACAGCCGCCGCGGCCCGCCCCTCCGCACGGGCGCCGGTTGCTGCGAGCACGGCCGCACCCACCGTATGCCGTGCGATGCTACTGCTAGCTGAAAGCATCGCACGAGCGACGAGCCGTCCACCGCCGCTGCGTGCGTGCGATCGCGCGAGCAGCGTGCATGCCGCGGGCGGCGCCTGTGCCATCCGCGAGCTGCATCCTGCGTGCGGCCAGCTGACCGAGCCGCCGAGAGCGGCGTCGCGGTCGCTGCGCCCAGGCCAAGCTCGATCTCCACGGCCTAGTTTACAGCATCTTCGCCCAGCCGTGCCGTGCGACGACCCAGCACGATACCACGACGAATGCTAGTACAAAACAGTGTTATCTGAGGCAAGCCACGGTAAAGTGCCGCGCCCAGGCCAAGTACCTGCACAGCATGACCAGCATCTTTCTGTACCGATTTAACAGCGGACCAAACGCACGCAGCTGCTCTGCTGCTGAGACCTCAGTAAGCTTCCCTTTCACTCCGACCGTCTCCAAATCTTTTTCCCTTTTGTCACTGCCGCCGAACGGCAAAAGGAAACCGTACTAACAACTAGTACACCAAAAACCTGTCAGGTTCCAAAAGGGAAAGAGTAGAGTCCGCAGGGCCATCGGTAGGGATACAGCTAGTCAGTCAACTAGTTATATATGCACATAAATTAAGCACGATCGAATAATCCTCCTTTTAAAATGCGAGTGACACAAACTTGTCTCTTCAAGTTAGAAGATGTATTCAAGCGTGTTTAATCACACATTGTTTGCATAATTGCATTTAACGTGGCCGTTGGAACTAAAACCTTAGCGCCGTTCATACCGTATTTTGGTTTTGACTTATGGATAATAACAGCTTGTAGAGAAATTTATAGGAGGAGATACTTGTGTGGGATTTTGATCGATATAAATTAAGTTGCTATAGTATATATTACAATCGACTAGTTGATTCCCTTTAAAAAGATATTTTGTTTAAAAATTAGATAATGTACAAAAAAAAGTTTTTAAAGCCGGGCCTAAATAACCTGGTTACAGATTCTGCTTAACTGTTCTCTGCAACTTTTTTTTTTTTTGAAAGAGTTCTCTGCAACTTGTTGGAAACACTTCCTAGGATTTATCTGTTGCCTTGCATGGCACTGATCACGTATATAGTTTTTCTATACTTAGATGCTTACCTTAGTTAGCCCTTCCTTGTATAGACTTGCTATGTTTGTCATCGTGTAATCAGAGCTTATTTAAGCAATACAATCCGGCGTCCATTGGTGTGGCGTCTTCCCAAACATCTCTTCCGTTCTGTCTTTCTTCTTGGTATCAGAGCAGAGTTCTGATCCTGCGCACGATCATGAGCACCGCCACCAACCCGACTGCGTCGGCGACTTCTCCAGCAACCAACTCTGTGTCCTCTCCAGTTGCAGGTCATGTTGGCGTGACGGTTGCTGCGCCAGACCCCATGAGCTCCGTCGTCAATGTAGCTTCTGTCAAGACTCACGTCCCCGTCACGCTCGACATCTCCGGCTCCAACTACTCTCAATGGAGCACTCTTTTCACCGTGTTCGTCGGCAAGTATGGACTACTCGGCTTCATCGACGGCACCACCAACCCCAACCTCGACGACGCTCATCGACGACAAGACTTCGCCGTTCGTTCATGGCTCTACGGTTCGATCTGCGAAGAGATCTTCGAGATCGTCGTCGAGCCGAATCAGACGGCGCACGAGACTTGGAAAGCGATTGAGGAACTCTTCCGCGATAACAAGGAGAGTCGCGCCGTCTTCCTCGAGGCGGTTTGAGCATCGTCCGTATGCGACATACCGTTGTCGACTCTCGCCGCAAACTCAAGAAAATTGCGATGCATCGGGGCGTCGGACGACCAAGATCGACAAGGCTCTTGTCCTCAACACCATCCGCGGACTGAACAAACGGTTCTCCTCTACAGCACAACTGCTCCCTTTACTTGATCCGTTCCCCAGTTTTCTGCGCACCAGGTCTATTCTTGATATGGCCGAAAAGAAGATCGCCAACGAGACCGCCGTGGAAGGCAGCACGGCCCTCCTGACTTCTGCGCCTGGAGCACCAGCTGGTTTCAACACCAACAACGGCGGACAGCGCAAGCAATCCGGCGGCAAAAAGTGGCACAAGAACAAGCAGCGCAACTCCAACGAGAACAGCAGTACTCGGAGTGGTGGCGCTGGTTTCTTCGGCAATTTCGGCCACAACGCCGGAGGCTCGGCTCCGCGTGGTCCGACGCCTGGTGGTGGGCCGTGGTTCTGCTTCAGCCCCTACGGCGGCCCGCCACCGGCCTGGTCGCCCAGCTGGGGTGGCACATGGCGCACCGGGGGAGCCGGCATCCTTGGGCCGAGACCTACTGCCGGCGCGCCCCAGGCTTACCCAGTCTTTGGCGGAGGTGGCTTCCCAGCGCTACCTGCACCATCTGCGACTCAGCCAGCGTCGCCAACATGGGATTCTGCCGGCCTTGTCGCAGCTATGAACGCCATGTCTGTGCAAGGCGGCCACACCGGTGACTGGGTATTCGACACTGGAGCCACTTCGCACATGACCCCTGATACCGGTATAATACACTCTCCTAAACCTTTTCGTTCACCTCCTTTCGTCACTGTCGGTAATGGCTCTACTCTACCCATTCTTTCTACCGGCCACACTACCCTTTCCGCTGCAAACCGTAATTTCAATTTACGTGATGTTCTCTTTGTTCCTAACATCGTTAAGAATCTTCTTTCCGTTCGTAAGTTCACCCGTGATAATTTTTGCTCGGTTGAATTTGACCCGTTTGGTTTCTCTATCAAGGATTTTCATACCAAGACCGAGACTCTTCGCTGCAATAGTAGCGATGATCTATACACATTCCGACCAGTCAAGTACTCGACACCAACTGCCTTCACAACTACATCCTCCACCGACCTTTGGCATCGTCGTCTCGGCCACCCTGCCCCGGCAAATCTATCTTTTATTCCTCAATTATCGAAATGTAATAAGTCCAGACATTCTCTCTGTCATGCGTGTCAACTAGGCAAACATGTTCGTCTATCTTTTAGCCATTCAGTTTCCACGTCTAATAATCCTTTTGAACTCTTACATTGTGATTTATGGACGTCCCCAGTTCTTAGCTCATCAGGTTTTCAGTATTATCTTGTTATTCTTGATGACTACACTCATTATCTCTGGACTTTTCCTTTGCGTCGCAAAAGTGATGTCTTCGATGTTCTACACACCTTCTACCCATACATTCGTACACAATTCCGTAGAAATATCCTAGCCATCCAAGCCGATAATGGTGGAGAATTTGTCAACTCTCGCACTACTGCCCTTCTCGCCTCCCATGGTACACATCTTCGTCTCTCTTGTCCCTACACCTCTCCTCAAAACGGTAAAGCCGAACGTACCATCCGCACAGTTAACAACATAATCCGTACCCTTCTCATCCAAGCCAGCATGCCACCGTTTTTGGGCCGAAGCCTTAGCCACTGCCACATATCTCCTAAATCGACGTCCTACGTCTGCTCTAAAAAATCGCATTCCCTTTCAACTCCTCTATAAGCGATCCCCATCCTATGATCACCTACGAGTTTTTGGTTGCCTATGTTATCCAAACACATCCGCCACTATTCCAAACAAATTAGCCCCTCGTTCTGTTGCATGTATTTTCCTAGGCTACCCTAGCTCTCACAAAGGCTACCGGTGTTACAACCCAGTCACTCGTAAGGTCTTAATTTCACGGCATGTTGTGTTTGATGAGGCTAATTTTCCCTTTGCCAAAATAATGCCACCAGGCTTTGCTGCTGCACTTGATTTCCTGCAGGAACCTGAGCGCGCGACCGACATGCATGCTCCTATTGATGGACGTTTGCATGAGCCTATAGTACGCAGCGACTCAGCCGATCCGTCTGGCCTCGCCTCATGCGATCCCGCCGTCGACTATGGGCCTGTTTCCACCGGGACGCCATCATTTGGTGTTTCTGGACCGGCCACCGGGCAAGCAGTGGTCCCACCTGGCGCACACCGTGGAGACTCTCCATCGCCTGGGCCCTCTTCACGCGTAATGCCCTCAGCTTCATCGACTGGGTCTACTTGGCCCACCTCGCCAGGCGATATCTCAAGCTCGGTCGTATCGCCTGTGACGCCCGAGCCGACTCCTCGCGCTCGCCCTGCCCATGGCCCTCATCAGATGATAACGCGGGCCAAATCAGGCATCGTCAAACCTGTGGACAAGCTGAACCTCTCTGCCACAACTAATGCTATCTCTCCAATTCCAAAGAATTATCAGTCTGCTCTGCAGGATTCTTGTTGGCGCCAAGCCATGACCGAAGAGTACGATGCCCTCCTGAAAAATCAGACATGGTCTTTGGTTCCTCGCCCGGTAGGTGCCAATGTTGTCTCTGGCAAATGGGTATTCAAGCACAAATTTGATTCTTCCGGCCGTCTTGCCCGTTACAAAGCTCGCTGGGTGGTTCGTGGTTATTCTCAACGGCCTGGTATTGATTTTGACGAGACTTTTAGTCCTGTCGTAAAACCTGCTACAATCCGGACAGTACTCAGTCTAGCTGTCTCTCGTTCTTGGCCTGTACATCAGCTTGATGTGAAGAATGCTTTTCTTCATGGGACACTCGCCGAGACTGTTTATTGTGCGCAACCCTCTGGATTTATCGATCCGTCTCGACCCTCTCATGTCTGTCGGCTGCACCGCTCACTCTACGGTCTCAAGCAAGCTCCTCGGGCTTGGCATCATCGGTTTGCTCAACATGTTGGCACCATTGGTTTCACTACCTCTCGATCTGACACCTCCTTGTTCATTCTGCGCCGGGGTTCAGAATTGGCCTACTTACTATTATATGTTGATGACATAATTCTCACGGCATCATCAGACGCTCTTCTCCGGCACATCACTTCTTCACTTGGTCGCGAGTTCTCCATGACTGACCTCGGAGATCTCCATTATTTTCTTGGGATTTCAGTCACTCGTACCAGTCAGGGGATGTTCCTTTCCCAGCAGAAGTATGCCCGTGAACTTCTTCAGCGCGCAGGGATGTCTGACTGCAAGCCTTGTGCTACTCCCGCTGACACTCGTGCCAAACTCTCCGCTGATGATGGCGCCCCGGTCAGTGATCCATCGGAATTTCGGAGTCTAGCAGGCGCCCTACAATACCTCACTCTCACACGTCCTGATATTGCATATGTAGTACAGCAGTTGTGCCTCCACATGCATGCCCCACGGGAGCCTCATCTGCAATATCTCAAACGTGTTCTCCGGTATATACAGGGCACTTTGTCCTATGGTCTTTCATTACATGCATCCTCCTCCACCGCACTGACAGCTTACTCAGACGCTGATTGGGCTGGTTGTCCGGATAGTCGGCGTTCTACTTCAGGCTATTGTGTGTTCCTTGGGGACAATCTCGTTTCTTGGTCCTCCAAACGTCAAGCTACAGTATCCCGCTCTAGTGCCGAAGCGGAATATCGGGCGGTTGCACATGCGGTCGCTGAGTGTTGTTGGCTTCGTCAACTTCTTCAAGAGCTTCATACATCCCCCTCGACCGCCACTGTTGTCTTCTGCGACAATGTGAGCGCGGTTTACATGTCTTCCAATCCGGTGCAACACAAGCGGACAAAGCACATCGAGATAGATATTCATTTCGTTCGGGAGAAGGTTTCTCTTGGACAAATCCGTGTCCTGCATGTGCCATCATCTCACCAATTTGCTGATATTATGACTAAGGGTCTTCCTACATCTTTGTTCGGAAGTTTTCGGTCCAGTCTACATGTTCATGCGCCGGTGTCTTGACCATTTGACTGCGGGGGGTGTTGGAAACACTTCCTAGGATTTATCTGTTGCCTTGCATGGCACTGATCACGTATATAGTTTTTCTATACTTAGATGCTTACCTTAGTTAGCCCTTCCTTGTATAGACTTGCTATGTTTGTCATCGTGTAATCAGAGCTTATTTAAGCAATACAATCCGGCGTCCATTGGTGTGGCGTCTTCCCAAACATCTCTTCCGTTCTGTCTTTCTTCTCAACTGTTAACACTGAGGAGCAGAATCAGGTAACAGCTGTACCGCTGCCATCACCATGGGCCCCTTCTTAGTCTCAGTGTCGATCAGTGTGGCCAGCAAGAGCCAAAATGTAGCCTTCAGGTGTGTTTTATAAAGCCATTGAGGTGAACATGTTTCGGCCAGTGTTATCATTGGCCAGGAGACCTGATCTAAGTTTCCCAGGGCAATTAAAGTCTTATAGAGAAGAAGCTACTGTAACAACAGCAACCAGAAAAGTTGCTTTCTAGCTAGCAGCTGCCACAAGGCTTCTGCAAGAAGAGATTTTCGGCCTATTCTTTTGGTTGCGAACATGAACTTGGTGAAATTTTGAATTTTAATTTGTTTGTGAGAGATTGTGAAGAGAGAGATACTCGCTTGCAATTTTGAAAGTTAGCTACTGTAGCAAGAGAGAGATACTCTATTTAAAAGTTAGGTACTGTAGCAAAAGACAAAAGCCGTTTTTGAAAGCAAAAAAGAACACCCTCTTTTGTAACACTAAGGGCCTGTTCTTTTCCTCCGAAGCCGTGACTTTTGGCTTTCTTCTGATCTAACTTTCAAACAGTATTTTCTCAAGACGGGTCTACAGTGTAAAGCGATCTACACATTAAAAGCCCAACATCCGTACTCATCTAAAATCGCAAGTGAGTATCATCTCTCGTAATCTGCATCAGTAAACAACCAAAATTCAAAAATTTCAGTCAAAAGCCATAAACCGCAGCCGAAAAGAACAGACCCTAAACGGTATCAGTAAGTCACACTGTTAGTATTTCTCTAGCAAGTGGGTCCGAAGATTTCCTCACAACGGGCCCCGGAATCTTCTTCTTTTTTCATGGTGAGATCGAGTAATGCAACATGCAACTACCAATTATATCGCAAGGAGAAAACTGAATCTTTTTTAGACGAGAAAAATGAACTTTTTGTGGCTTGTTAATCAATCTGGGTTTATAGGGCCTTCCTTTTTTTGCAATTTCTTTCAAAAAAGACCTGCATCTTTTCCATCCGAAATTGGTGTCAGGATCAGGTCGAGCGGGGTTAAGCCACCGTCGAATAATCTAACTGATGTGAATGTTTGGGAACTAATTTTTCACACATTGCTATCAAGTTTCAACGACGACGTGTCTTCTATCAAGCAATAGCAATGAGGTTATTATTTTTTCCTTTTGAAAAGCTATGAGGCTATTAAATTTTATGTGCTGCGAAGGGCACATATTTACACTACTCTAGAGAGCGTCCTTTTCCATAAGTAACCTATCAGAAATAGAATGAAGAAGAGAAAAAAAAAATCCGCGTACAACTCATACGTACACACGTAAGCGCATACATACATGAGTGTATACATACGTAGGAAATCGAACGAGATTCTCTGACGTTACGAAGTAAAGTCACAGCGTTACGAAATTAAAAAATAAAAAAACTAAAAACTAGAAATAAAAAAATCAAAAAAATCTGGACTGTTGATGGCTGAATGGGTGTACGTTACGAAGCTTGTAACGTTATACGCGCCGGTAGGAAATACCCCGGAGATAGAAATTCTCCTGGCCCCGCTACGCGCACCCGGCACGGCCCACACGCAATCGCCTCCTTCCTCTATTTATACACACCAATACAGTAATATAAAATAGACCTACTCCTCAGCCCCCCACCCCGCGCCTCGCCGGAGCTCCGCCGCCGCCGCCGCAGCCTTCTCCAGCCGTCCAATGCCCTTTCCGCCATCGCCTGACGCTGTGCCTTCCTGAGTTCTCGCCGCCGCCGCCCCCACCTGCCCGGAGTTTTGACGAGGAGGGAGGTCGACGGGGAGGAGGAGGAGGAGGTGGCGGTGGTGGGCGCGGAGAGATGGGGACCGCACGGGGGGTGGTGCGCGTGCGGCGGGCGGCGCTCGCCGCGTGCATGACGTGCCCGCTCTGCCAGGGCCTCCTGCGGGAGGCCACCGCCATCGCTGAATGCCTCCACACATGTGAGTTGAGTTCTCTCTCTATCCCGTATCGTTCGTGCTCCCTCTCTGTGCCTGTTCCTGCGCCGCTGCGCGTGGGCTTTCCTCTCCTTTGCGTCGCGTTGGCGTCCGTTGTTTTGGCGTCGGATTCTGTGTGTTCTGTCGTCCGCTGGCCTGGCGATCGTGTTGGTGTTTGATGCGAGTTCTTGATCCCAGAAAGAGCGGTGGAGGCGCCGCCTTTCGCGTGGATTTCCGCTCTGGTTGCGTGTCCTGCCGGTTTGGTCGTGGCGGCCAGCTCGCGCCGCGCTCGCGCTCGCGTTTGCTTTCCCGTGGCCGGCGTTCTTGTTCGAGCTCACCATGCTTTGCGTGTGCGCGTCTCGTGGTCGGCGTCGGCGGCGATGATTCCTTCTACGTCGCTATATATGCTGCCTCGTGTCTTCGCTCGGGTTCCCTCGGTTTGTTCTCGACGATCCCAAGGTGTCCCGTGGTAGCTCTTGATCTATACGAGCTCCAAAGCTGTGAGCTTCTCGTGGATTGGGTCTGCTTTGTCGTCGTGGAGGCAATAGTTTGCTCTCCGGCAGCCGCGTGCGCCAGAGCTACTACTGAGAGCCACCGCGCCGCCACTAGTGTCGCGCGCGCGCGCATTCGTCCCTCCGGCGCCGCCATGCCTCCTATATTCTTTCGAGTCAACAATGCTGCAAAGCTGCGGCCTTTCGCCTTTTCAGGTGGCTTCCAGGTACCGTCACCGCCGCCACAGTCTACTCACAGTTTGAGCAGCCGTCGAGACGCTCGACGCGTGTCTTCCTGCGTCGTGCACAGTTTCTCGGTGGTGTCCGCCGGTGCCATCTGCCATCCTCGTCGCGTGGCGTTCGGTCCGAATTTCCTCACAGGCTGAACAACTTTCGGTGCATGTTTTCTTGCGGAGTTTTTGTTGCTGGAAAAAAAGCTGTAAAGCGTTGGCACTTGCGTTGGCACTTGTTGCAGAATGTATGGGGTTGTGTGTTGTCGAGGGAGGCATTCTAGTAGCTTTATGTAGGTTTGGTAATGGTGGGGGAGCTTGGAGATGGTGGCAGCATTTTTGATTGGTTGTGATCAGAAACGTGGTGTCTTTTGGTTAAGTCCTTGATGCTTTCGATTATACAATGGGAATGGCAATTCAGTGGCATGTTATGGGTTTCTGTTGCCGTAGTATGTGTGGAGGGACCTGTGTCTTGCATTAGGAAAGTAGTTCAAGTGTTTTTGGTACAGGGAGAAAAACATCGCTTCGCGTTCATGATCTATCAAAGTATTTGTTGGTCTCGTTGTTGTCGTGATGAATGTTTGTGTCATTATATGAATTGAATGATTGCAAGGTAAACCTTGAGATTATGCTCCACCATAAATACAGTGCAACCCGTCACTTTTCAGTCACGGCTACACGTGAAATCTTATGCTAGTCAAGTAGATACTGTTATTGCATTGTTGTTACTTGCTAGTTAGTGATAAAGAAGTTTTTATGTGTTCATCTATAAAATTCAGTTCTCTTAAATCTCTTTTTGAAATTGGGTCTTTAGAGTTCCTCTTGTGATCAACTTTTTAACAGTTTGTCAGGACTGCATTATGGAGAAAATAAATGATGAGGAGATAGATTCCTGCCCAGTATGCAACATTGATCTTGGCTATGATCCTGAAGAGAAACTCAGGTGAAGTAATTGTCGTAACTTCCTACGAAGGTTTATCTATACAATGTTGTTCTTTGTTTCCGACATTGCTTTTTTACTTTAAATTCCTGTATAAGTACACCCATGAATCATTAATACCATGTGAACTTTCAGAAGTCATGTTTTCACTAATAGAACAGGTATCTTGAAAACTTTTCTATCCAACTTAGGTAGGTTGGCTGGAAATAACAACAGATGGTCAAAATGGAGAAACGGACTATAGAGATGATCATGGTGGATAAAACATATATAAACTATTTGCAAAGGATATATGCAATTTCAAACAAGCAAACACGTTAATAAATGTAGCTTGATCTTCTTGGTTTAACCCTTAAAAGTAATAGGAGTACAAATACAGTTTCCTTTAAATCTGTTATTGCCTTTTCAGTTTGCGCCTTTTGAGAACGCCGTGATCACACAGAGCATTTATTGAATCAATATACTTTCCATAACCTATTAACAGTTGATTTGGCACATGCTCATTTACAGGGGCGGAACCAACCCAAGCTTAAGCCCCGGGTCGAGCCAGCTGCTTTTGGATCTACTATTGGGCTAACTCTGTTTATTATGATTTTTCATGAATTTTGCATGGTCTTTGGTTGCCAGGCCTCGGGCTACAGTCCAGGTAGCCCAAAGCCTGGTTCCGCCACTGCTCATTTACGACCTTTAAATATCAAAAAAATGCATTAGCATTTTTGTAAAGAAAAGAGTTTCTTTGTTGTTAAACATACGTATTTGACTTGAAAACTGTTTTTGTGATTATTACTTGAGAGTATACTAGCTTGTAGTTACACTCCTACAGATTCTACTGTTTAAATTTGGCAAGAGTTGTAACAACCATCACAGCCTCTTGTAGTCTCATGCTAACCGCCTTCTACTTTTTCCTGTAAGTTTATTTTTCTAAAAATTTTTGCCTCAAATACAACCATCACAGCCTCTTGTAGTCTCTTGCTTGTTTTGTGAAGCAAAAGCTTAGTGTTGCCATCTACTTATTCTTGTCTAATGCGTCGAGTGATCTAGACTCAACTGTGTATTGCCGCCTAACATGATTGATCGTTTCCTTGTTTGAAGGCCTGACCACAATATTCAAGATATCAGGAATAAGGTATTTCCACTTAAGAGAACAAAGGCCGGTGCTCCTAAGGCTCCTACTGTTACATTGCCTGTAAAGAGAAAGCAGAGGTCCCTTTCTTCCTTGGTAGTTGACACCCCAAGGGTAGCAACACAAACTGGTTTGACAGGAAGGAGAGCCAAAGCTACAAAAAGGACAGCATCCTCTCGTGCAACTTCTCCCAGTAATAACGGGACCATGAAATTAAGAAACAAATCTGAAGGTCGAGATCAGAAGGACGAGAAAATCTCAGCACCAAAATCAACCAAGATGACAACAGGTGCAAATAAAAAGCAGGTAAGTATTAAAGAATTATCATATGTGTGTGTAACATTACATAATTTCATGTGCAAGTTTGATGTGATCTGTCTTGTAAAATTGGTTTATTCTAACTACGCATTCCACCCCCCAAACAGAATAATACAGATATAGAAGCCTCAAGTCAGCTATCTTCTGAAGATAGAAAGAATGGCAAGACAATTGACAAAGAAGAGCTCCGGAAACCTTTAAATAGTTTGGTTGAGGCTGCAGGCAGGACGAAATCGTTTAGATCAAGTCTTAAAAGCCATGCCGCCAAGGAAGACAAAATAAAGAACACAAAGGGTGAAGTCCCAATAAGGAAAGATGACAAAAAAGACGAAGTGGCTATTACTGGAACAGGTGTGAGTGCACATTCAAATAAGTTAAAACTTCAAGATGAGGAAAACAATGGCAATTCTTTAGAACCTGCATCATCGAAAGATAAAACAACCACAGTGGATAATTTGAGGAAAAGACAGCATGCAGACCCACAGCAGGGACTGCTTGGTTCTACAAACACTGGTGCTTTGCATGATGGAGCAACTCCTCCAGTCTGGTTTTCACTTGTCGCTTTGCCTAACCAGTAAGATTGCATCATATTCAATTGTTTTACTGATTCTGTTGGACCTTTTGTTTCGTGTCCTCACTTTTGTGTTAAAACGCAAACTATTTTTCAGGAAAGAAGACCCACAGTTGCCTCAGCTACCAAAGAATTACTTGAGAATTAAGTGAGTTCCCATTAGTCTTGCAGTTTCTTTGGCTTTTACAATGCTATAAGCCTCTCAGATTTTGCATCCTCTTATCAATAGAATATATTTGTTGAATTATTTGCCCCAGTTGTTTGCTTGATATTGCCCAATGTGCTATGATGTTATTAGTGTTGTTTTCCTTTTCCTGTTAACAACCAATTACAACTGTGCTCCGGTATTAGCAAGAGTGCTTTCTTCCTATAAAGATTTACGGGAAGTACCTACAAAAACAGCATCCTCTTGGGAATTTGGTCAACAATGGAAAAGACATTTCATTAGAAAATGTTGTGTGCTTTTTTAAGTTATCCCTGCCAGCAATACGATTCTCCCTGAGCTACTAACATGTAACCAGTTCCCTAGAATTTTATTTATTATTTTCAATATGATTTTTCTCCTTGTTTCAGAGATGGAAGTTTGCAGATTTCCTCAATCCAGAGGTACATCATGAACAAACTTGAGCTAGCAAGTGAAGATGAGGTGAGCTTTTTAGATGTCTTTGCACTTCCATTTTTATCGTTATCACTCCACAGACCTGTTGCAAATTTTTGGCCTCATATCAAGGTGCCCTGCAAAAACGGACTCTAAAATGTTGCAGGCCTTACGTACCCAAGTCCATTTGTGTACTTTTGTCCTTTGTAAATTAGCCTTTCCGTTCCCCATTTCTTGACAACAAGAGTGATGCTTTAAATACGAGTATTTTTTTCTTCCCTGTCTATCTGTGCGTCATTTTCTGTTGCAAAGACACCAGACAATAGCTCACTAAACCATGTACCAACGACACATTGTAGTTCAGTGATACATCCTCTCTTGTCGTTCTTGTTTACACGACTGCCGTTAGTTTATGTCAAGAAAACGTAATCTCTGCATATGAACAATGATGAATATGCTCTTTTGTCTGATACCTGCAATCTCTGCAAGTGCAGGTGGAGATCACATGCCATGGTGAGGCAATCTGCCCCTCGACCACGCTGCACGGCCTACTCGAGCTGTCGCTGAGGAGCGAGCCGGCGGAGCAGGTCCAGGCGTCGCTGGGCGCCTCAGCCAAGGAGTTCGTCATGGTGCTGGGCTACCGCCGGCGACGGCGAGCCCCGGCCTCTTAGCTGCACCTCTCACCGTGCGTCCAGTTCCATCACATGATGAGAGTGTGCCGCAAATATGCAACCCAATTGCAGCGCCTTGTAGGGGGAAACATACTCGTTCATTCTCGCTCCATCGTCTCATGTTCATCCATCAGCCAACCTAGGATAAGGGGGAAAAACATTTTCTCATTTTTAGACCATGTAAATAGAGGAAAAGAAAGAAGGTGCTAGTGTATCAGACTATTAGCAGCATCTGGAAAGTACCTTAACTATATGTAGTTTACAATTCTGACGAAAACTTTCAGGTGAATTCTCGTGTAATTTTATTTCTGCCCCCGTTGCCGTGCGAGGTAAATTGGTCAAATCTGAGCGAGATGGTCTATGCCGTTGCACTAGCTGCTGTCCCTCGGTTTGTCTCGTAGTGGTCTAGTGGTCTTGGTTGGTTTGACCGGTAACGGTCTGTACCAGTGCGTGGGCCTGCAAGGTTGCAACGTGGCTGGCGCACAGCTCAACGGGGCCACCTGTAATATTTACCAGTTACCACAATCTTGGAAATGCTTCACAATCTTGGAGCATAATTGGAACGCATGAATTTGGTAGAAATAGAATTTTTAGCGAATTCATGTGTTTCAACGAGTTTCCGCATGAAGCCGTTGGATGCATAAGTTCTCTCGAACAGGGGACGAGATCAGATTAGCGTCTTATATACTGAGAAGTTGAAGTTTCTTTCCACCGTCTTCTTCGAGAAACCGACCTAGAGGATCAAGCTAAGGACATGTATAATAAGTTGACATAAACTGTCTATAAAAGATGCTACACACGAACTTTGCTTAGGTTGATGAAAGAGAAAGAGAAGAGAGAAGGAGGTCGATTGTAATCCTATAGACGATCGAAATACGAGAAAATAACCTACTATAGATAATTTTCGTGCCATTGTATTAATGTGTCTATAAATAGCCTGCTATAGACGGCTTTTATGCCATTGTATTAATGCCGACAGATAACCTATTATAAAAGATGTCTTTAGTATTGTCTAGAGATAACATGGAAGGGTATTATAGGCAGCAGCTGTCTGTACCACTGTATATGCCCTAATATGCTCTCCAAAAAGCATTGAGCAGCTTGCAGGTTGGATTCCGGTGACACCCTTAACCAAAACTTACGCTTTATTTCTAGAAAAAACGAAAACTGTAATTAAATATTTAAGAAGATGCTATCTAGAATTCGAATGCTATGAAGACCGTTGTTGCTGCTAGCATCCCACTGTGAAGCTACCAAAGACAACGTACCATGGGATGCTATCATTGCTAGCTTCCCTGATTTCTTCCTCCTATATGACTCATAGAATCATTGGTTGTCCTGAGAATACGACCCCTCTCTCTGCCCAGAAAACAGACGCCGTCCTCTTCCCATGAAACCCTAACATAAAATAGTTAAATGTATTGTTTGAGTTGTTGTTTTTCCAGCATCAAAACCAAAGTTCATATTTGCATGGAGTGGCAAAAGGTGCAATAAAATCAGTTTATCAGCTCATCCATGGCAAAGCTGAATACCGGATGCAGGTGGGATCAAAAGCAATTGCTCTTTTGATTAGTTCAGTAAGACTATGATCAGTTTAATATGGCAAATCGTTGTGTTTGTTTTCTGAGATTTAGAAATCTCCCGTAGATCTTCCTTTTTGCTCATGCCCTTTTTTACAGTACTGTAAACTAACCCTTGTATTGGTCCTGCTCCTTCATTGAAACCATCGGCTCCTCGCTAGTTCAGAAAACCAAAGTTCAGAATAGAATAAATTCGTACACGTTGAACTTCTATCGTATATTCTCTCGACACACAGTAGTTTTGACAGAATACTTCCAATATTATGGGAATAAAACTTCTAGAGATTAGTTACTTAATTTGATTTAGAATGCACACCTTGTATGATTGTAGCTTCAAAACAGGCGTATGCACTGTTAGCCTACCATCCTGTTCTCGCTGTGATGCCTCGGTTCAAGATGATGCTGCATGTATTCACATTAGCATTACCATTGTATATATATCTCTGTATACCAATAAATCAGTCAAGTGCTTCATTTCTATGAGCCTTCATGGTATCAGAGCTTTACGTTTTCTAGCTTCCAAATACTAGTACCGCCGCTCGTCTTCCGCTACGCTACCCCTGGGAGAAGCGTCTCCACTCTTGGGGGCAGCCATCTCCTCGCTGATCTGGCGTGGACGGTGCCACCACACTAGATCTGCTTGCCTCTAATCTCCCCTCCCTGTCGGATCCGGCGCTGCCGCCGCTCCAGTGCCCACCCGCGCCAATGCCTACCCGGGACCGAGCGCACCCCGCCGTCGCGCCGTCGCCGGGCTTCCTCCTGGCCATCGCCAAGCCCGAATCAAGCTGCCATCGGCCTCGATGCTCCAGGCCGCCGCCGCCGCAAATCCGCACGCAGCCTCCTCAGATCTAGGCTCATCGTCGTCGGATCCGAGCCTCGACGCCACCGCCTCGGCTTGCCATGCCGCTTCCCCGCCGCTGGATCCAGTGCCCTTTGTCTGTCTCCCGGCCGCTGCGCCTTGCCTACGCCGCCACCTCACGGCCACCGTGCCCGTGCCGCCACCTTAAGGCCACAGCGCCCGTGGCCTCAGCTCCCTCCTGCCCGGCCTTGCCCTCCTCCTGCTCTGGCTTCTCCCTCAGCTCTCTCTCTCTCTCTCTCCGAGCTCGCATCACCCACTGAGCCTCCTCTTTAAGCACCTTTTTCTCCCACCCACCACCCTTCTACCTCTCATCTAGCTATGGGCGACTCTGATGGACTTCTCGGTCCGCGCCCCACTGGTGTACCGCGATGACCTCTACCTGTTTCAGTGGCCAGCCATTGCTTTCTTCTTGCTTGCCTCCCCTTCACCTCAGGTCCTGTACGCCACTGCATCCATGGTCGCCCACCCCTCTTTGTCCTCTGGCCACCACCATCTCCTCCCTCCTCTACGCCACCGGCTGCCACCATCAGAGTGTGGTTCTATTCTCCATTTGCCTCCTAGTCCTCCACCGGCCGCCGTGCACTCCGCCGGTGTCCGCCAACAAACTCTTCTTGTTACTCTTACCAAGCCATCGTGGCTCATTTTCTTTTCTTGGTTGCATGAGTGCACCATCGTCTACTCCGGCAACTATTGTGCTGCACAACCCTCCCTCTTGCGCTGCTATGTGCAATGTCACCACCGTCGAGTCCTCCCATTTTTTCTACTCTTGCTTCTCCTTCGACATTGTTGGCTGATCTGTACTTCCTTGACTGTAGCGATTTTTCTCGACTGTGATAACCTCGACATTGATTTCTCGCTATATCGATGTCATCTTCGTCTACGGTGACCTCCTGCGACTTCTTCGTCAATAGCGCCACTATTCATCATCGGTACTCCTACCTCGACGACTTACACTTCTTCCTCGGCGTCTTTGTATGCCTACCATCCCGTTTCCACTGTGACGCCTCGGGTCAAAATGACGCTTATTGTATTCACATTACCATTGCTACATGTATTCACATTATTATTCTTGTATGTATTCACATTAACATCACTATTGTATATATATCCCTGTATACCAATGAATCAGTCGAGTGCTTCATTTCTATGAGCCTAATTCATGCACTATGTACCAGCCGATCGCCCAGATGTGGAGGTCGTAGTGCCCTCGTTGTCGAGGCCGTCCGCCGTGCAGCCTAGTCACCAAATTGTCGTGGCCATCAGCGTGCAGTCGATCGGGAGCAAGAGCGAAATGAGAAGCTGTTGGGACGGAGGTAGGCTTTGTATTTGCCTATGTTTTTTCCCCTTCGATGCCATCCTATGGACTCAGGGAAGCAGGGGACAGAGAGCCCATTGAGGATGAGGATGGCGGTCCAATGGAAGCTAGCGACCATGGCGTCCCATAGGACGTTGTCTTTCATGGCTTCCCAGTGGGACGCTAGCAACACGCGCAGTCTTCCTGCTACTTTTCAATTCCCAGGTAAAATTTTCCTACATATTTAATTTCAGTTTTTTTTCATATAAATAAAAAATTCGGCTTTATCCCCGATCTTTCGATCAAAGTTTGCACGTGTTTTGAATTTTTTTAAAAAAATGCATGTGTCGTCAGAATATGGCCGTTCTCACATAGTTATCCAAAAAAGTAGCTAGCTTGCCCAGGGAAAGGCCATATGATTCTCGTCCAAGCAAGAGAAGCTTTGTTCTGAACGACGCGAACAGACGCTAAGCAATTTGTATATTACAACATCACACCTCCGCGTTGACTTTGACCTTCGGTTACTTACAACGTTGAAGTGGATCCCATCTAATGAATAAAATGGGGGAACAGAAGTACAAACGAAGCTTCTTTTATCTGAGATCGATGAAAAACTAGCTGGAGATTCTTCAGTGGTCTATGCATCCGGGCAACACATATGGATACAGGCAATACAGCAAAGGCAGAACACAGCAATGCACAGAATACAACCATATGCAGTGCTTGTGCAAACTAGAGAAATTAAGAACAAAAGAAGTTTGGTGTTGGATAAATAAATAAGCGGCGCTTGTCGTTAAGTCCCGCTCGTGCCAGAGTTGACAAATCAGATGATTCAGGGCTTCAGGCAATGTAAATAGAGTGATCTGATGCCAATTGGCAGCAAAAAGCTTGTGAACACTGAACATCATATAAGATAACCATCCTAATGCAAGAGGATCATCTGCCTTTGCACTAAATAAAGGTAAAGGAGCACACTGATGTGCCTTTCATCGTCTCCTGTCCATCCGGTCGAAGCTTCAACGGTTCAGAATTCATATCAAGCACTATAGTAAAACGCTCCAGTACTTGAAATGTTGCAGTGCAATGCTACAGTACTTGCTAGAATACCCAAATCCAAATGGATCTCAGCCCTTTCCTGTTGGTCGACGCCATCACTGATCACATTTGAGGAGAGGTTATAAGAAAACTAGGAAATTTTCTGCACAAGATGAAGATATTACCACACTGGAAAGTGAAGCAAGATGTACCAGATTGAGAAGACAAATGACGCACAGCATCCATAAAAGATAACACAAAAACATAGGCGTTAATGAGATTTTTTTGCATTGCCATGACAATCCACATACAGAAATGCACTTAAGGCTGATGGAAATGCACCCACCGAGCATTGCCAGATACATGGCATGTATTCCACATGTTACACTTTCCATGCTTAAATCAGGCATAGTGCTTCACAGATCTGGGCGAAAGGTACCAAATTCACGAATAAAATTACAGTGAAAATATCAACATTTACAATAGTAAATTAGCAATTAGTTAAATGAAGAATTGGATCACAATGGCTACAATCAAATATAACAGCTTTGCATATGAAAACACCACCACCATACAAATTTCCAATTCATTCAGCAGCAAATTAATATGTTCATAGCATGATCGCACGTGATACAAATCTAAGATCACAAGCCAAGCTAGTATTTTTACACGCCCATAAAAAAGCCAATAGATACTATCACTATGCTGCCATATAAAACATCGTAATCGAATTCAACCCCCAAGTCTGACAATTACAGTAGATTTCAGCCAGGACAAGTAATCACAGCCAATTGCAAATAAAAACATCAAGAATGTTGCATAAAGATTACATCTTCGGAACCATCATACCACGCCAGGCTGCGCAATCAACCGATGCGGACGTAGGTGGGCAAGATGGGCCCGGCGGCGCTCATGCCGGCGGCCACCAGCCCGTCGCCGGCGGCCTCCTGCTCGGTCAAGAACAGGTCGTCGGTGGACCGGAGAGCGGCGTGCGCGCCAACAAGGGCGGCCCCGATCATGACCGACCCGACGACGTTCCAGCCGACGTCGGTGAAGATCAGCGCGATGACAGTGGCCCCGGAGAGCGCGGCCAGGACGGTGCCGTCGTCGAACTCCCTACCGAAGAGCCGGAGCGGCTGGCCGCCCTCGGCGGGGCGCGCAAAGTAGAGGAAGAACCACGCGGAGCAGAGCGCGAGGAGAGCGAAGAGGGTGCCCGGGTGCCAGAGCAGCGAGGCAGCGACGACGGCGAGCACGGCGAACGCGTAGTTGGCGCGGAAGTAGGCCGTGTTGCGGCGCACCCTGGCGAGGGCCTCGCCGAGGTTGGGCGGCTTGGAGAAGGCCGGCGCGCTGAAGACCTCGGCCCACGGGCGGCGCGCGGCGATGAGCGCCTGGCCCTGCTCCCGGAAGCGCGTGACGAGCTCGGCCGCCTTGGCGAGCGGGGACGGCGGCGCCGTGGGATCTTGGATCGGGGCCGGGGCCGGGGCCGGGGCGGGTTTACGGGCGGGAGCGGGTTAGGGTTGGGGTAGGCGGACGGGGCGGCGGGTAGGTGGGGACCTTGGCGTAGCCGCCGGAAGAGGCGGGCGCAGCGTTCGCGCCGTGCATGGCGGCGGAGGAGTTGCGCGTCGGGAGATCGATCGGAGCAACGGTGGAATCGGAGGGGAAAGGTAGGGGAAGTCGTGGGAGTCGGAATAGAATAGATGGGCTGATGGGCTAGTTCAGGCTAGAGGTCTATTTGTGGGAGGACGGTGTCGTTAGATGCCCGCGTTTTTAAGGATGAGTTTGCTTACGGGCAAAGTACCTCTCCGCGTTCTCTTTTATTATATTTTTTCTTCTTTTCTTCTCTTCTCTTGACGGTGCAATGGTCATCGGCTCGTGTTGACATAAGCAGGTTACTTGCTAGGTATGTTTCTTATGTTTCAAGAGGAACTTTCGTTTTGGCAATTCCTGTATAAATCTCTTATATCAAATAGTGGTTGTGCATTTAGTGACGATGAATAATTGATTTTTGAGTTGCATTAAAAATTTACGTTTGTGAAAGTTTTGGTCCAGATCGAGTTGTTTTGGACAGCGTCCGAGTGGTTTCAATCGCGCTCATGTAGTTTCAGTCGGGGCCAATTGGTTTTTGTCTGCTCTGAGTGGTTTCAGTTGGGTCCGAGTGGTTTTGATTACTCCGAGTGGTTTTTGTCTGCTCCGAGTGGTTTTAGTCGAGTCCGAGTGGTATCGGATGGCATTCGAGTAGCTCTGGAGTATCGGACGGCATTCGAGTATCTTTGGAGTATCGGATGGCATTCGAGTGGCAGCGGAGTATCGGACGGTGCTTGAGTGGCATCGAAGTATAGGACAGTAGTCCGATTGGTCTTGTGATGGATGGTCTGAACGGCAGACTACGACCATGTCTGACTTCGATCACAGTAGATTTCGATCGCGATTGGCTTCGACCACGGTAAGTCGACCACTTTAGATTTTGACCACGTCCGACTTCGACCACGTCTAGCTTCGACCATGGCAGGTAATCGTAGATTTTGAACTTGAACAGTAAACCGGTCATAAGCAACATTTAACCGGTCGTAAGCAATAGTGAACCAGTCTTGATTACAGTGAACCGATCGGTGGTCATAAGGAAATATGATATAATATTCGGTCGTTGATCATAGCTACAATACTTTTCGATGGTCGTAGCTATAGTACGTTGTCTATAATTGATAGTCGTGGACTTTGCTGGTCGGTACTCGATAGTCGCGGACTTTACTGGTTGATACTCGATAGTCCTGGACTTTACTGGTCGGTACTCGATAGTCGTAGACTTTACTGGTCGGTACTCGATAGTTGACGATTTTATGATAAGTACTCGTAGACTTTGCGGTCTGCTATTGTTGTCTTAGACTTTTTGATCAGTTGTCGTAAACCTCGCAATCGGTAGTCAAAGGCTTTTGCGATCGATTGCCATAGGCTTTATGGTCTGTACTCGTAGACTTCATGGTCGTTACGAGTGCTTTAATTCTTGCTATCTTTAAGTACTTCGAGTACCTGTATTAGGCTAGCGGTATGACCGGTTCGTGCATGGTGATCAGTGAAGAGTGTTCGGAGGATCGGTACTCGTAATCGTAAGGACTCGGTACTCGATAGTTGTAGACTTTGCTGATTGGCAGTCGAAGGCTTGTAGTCGTGGGCTTTGCAACTGTGGTTGGTGTTACAGTACCAGGTGGGTACTTGGTAGCGGTTGTCAGTGATACAGTACAGAGTCGATACTTGATGGTTCTGTGGTCAGTGGCGATGCTTGGTATTTCTAAGTGTTTTGAGCGGAGCAATGGTAATTCCCGAGTACTTGTTATTTTCAAGTACTCATTGAGGTAGTGGTCGTATTGAGTGATCTAAGACTGATTTTTGGATAGCGATGAGATGTGTGATCGTTGATGACCTGGTTGATGATGATGGATGACTAAAGGTGCGATTTGATTGTGTGGACTAATGACAGTCAAGTTAGGAAGAACTTGTGCTGGGAAAATATTTTTTTTGTCTTTGCAGGTGCATGTGGGCATGGAGATGATCATGGTCGGTGACGAGGAGGACCGGGGCTAGGATGGGGAGATCTGAGGTCCAGACGGTTGAGGATGTCACACGAGGTGGTCGGGCTAACGCTGGAGCACGTGGAGATCAAAGGTGACGATGCGTGGAGAAGCTACGGGCAGTGCGGTCCTAGAGGCTTCAACATGGTAGTTGATGAGGCGTGATGAAGATACGTGAGGTGCGATCCTGGAGGCTTCGTCACGTGTTGAGTTAGAAGTTGTGGATGGAGTCCATAACTTGGAAGAGGTATAGTTTGAGTTGATTGCGGTTTAGGGTTCTAGCATATAAAAGTAGGTAGAAGCTAAGGGTTTTAGTTGTGGCTTTGTGTAGGCTTTTTGTGCTAGAGTTTTTAGGAGTGCCGTGAGGGCTTTTTTTTAGCCACAAACATGATATAGAAGTAAAATATCAGATCTGATCTCAAAGAAAAGAAATTTCCACCAACGTCATCTTGTTTTCTCAATCGAAGCACAACGTGGTTTCTAAGCATCGTCTTTCTTGTGTTCTCAGCGGAGGCGTGCTAACACATCTCGATCTTACACGATACAAGCACGATGTTGTCTTCGACGTGTTCTCATTCGAGTGGTCGAAGCGTTCAAGCGACCGAAACTTTCGAGCATAGGGAGAGTTCGACTACGTGCAAAGGAGGCCAAGCAAGTGGTCTTAGTAACAGTCGAAGCAAACGATCGAATGCCGAGCGATCGAAGCGTTCATCGAGTGCGAGTAAAAAGGTCAAGCGAGCCATTGTGCAAGCAGTCGAGCATGTTGCAATTGAAATCTGCAACTGGTAAAGTTAGATTGCTTTTCTTTTGGTTGAGATTTGTTTTTCAGGTATAAAAAAGTGGAGGCAATCACTCACACCCTCTGATTGTGCCATACGATCCTATAAGTGGTATAAGAGCCAAGTTGCAATGGCATCAGATCGAGATCGGTTTTCTGGTAAACCATCGTTTTTTGATGGAACAGATTATCTCTACTGAAAAATACACATGGAGGTCTTTCTATAAGCACAAGATAATGCTATTTGGCAAAAAGTTAAAGATTCATATGAAGTGCATTCTGTCGTTACCATTGAAAATATTGCTGATGTAGAAACTAATGCTAAGGCTAGAAATATTTTATCACAAGGTTTAAGTAGAAACAAGTTTGTTAGAATTGCTCATCTCAAATCTGCAAATAAAATTTAGACCACTCTAGCTGACTATCATGAAGGTTCTAAATCTGTTAAAGGTATACATCAGAATTAATTATAAAAGGAGTACTCGAAGTTTGAGACAAACCTGGAGAATCAGTTGATACTCTTTTCGACTGCTTCAATAAAATTTTTAGTAATTTGCAATCTGTTGATGTTACATATTCTGATTCTGACAATGCTAGCAAATTTTGAATGCTCTAGATATGTCTGTTTGGAATGTATTAGTCACTACTATCAATCACTCTGTTAGCATGGAAACACTTACCTTGAATGATCTTTATTCTAAGATGAAAACACATGAGATTGATGCATTGGCCACGATAAACAAGTTTAATCCTTTGGGTTTAGTGACTAACCAAACTGAAAAGTCTTCTAGTCCATCTATTGTTTCTTGGTCTGCTTTGTGTTCTATTTCAGATGAACAATTAGAGGAGATTCCAGAAGAACAGCTCGTACTTTTCTCTAACAGGGTGACCAAGGCGATTAATAACATCAAATCAAGGTAGAGAGGAGGTCCAATCAGATGCTATGAATATGGTGAGTAAAACTACATCAAGACAAATTGCTCCAAACTGAGGAACAAGGAGGTCAAGGATGACAAGGCACCAACTCGTCACTCTCAAGTCAAGATTGATCCAAACAGGAGGAGCAGTTATCGTAGGGTGGCCAACAAAATAATTTCAGCACTTGGTGAGATTGATTTGAGTGATGATGATTTTAGAAGCGACGATGAGGGCAATGGCAAGAAGGCAAAGAAGGAGGACTTCATAGGAATGTGTTTTATGGCAAGTAGTGAGGAATTCGACCATGATGATCTCTACATCGATCCGCATAAGGTAAAACCTTCTTATACCGATTTATCTCATGTTGTACTTAGATTGACAGAGGAGCACAAGAAGTATAAAAAGAAAATTAAAAATCATGATCTTGTTGTTGAGAACTTAAAATCTGAAATTCATAGGCTTAGAGCTTCCCTTCCTGATGATGAATCTTGTGAGTCTTATCAAGTTTTACATTCTGAATTGGAGTCTGCTAGAAAAATTAATGCATCAACCTTGACTCAATTTGGTGATGTAACTGCTAAACTTGATGAATTAAAATTGGCAGACAACTCTTGTGATGAAAAGTTAAAACTTGCAAGAGATGAAATTAAAAAACTTAAGTCTAGTCTTCTACTCAATCTAAAATTTGCTTTAAGTGTGATTTGCTTTAGGCTAGGCTTAATTCATCTTAGGAGTCAATTCAACAAATCCTTCATCATGCGACTCTTTCTTGCTCTAACCGCCCTAAGCTTAACACTGAAATAGAAGCATTGACTAGACAACTTAATGATTTTGCTAAAAGGAGAAATTGGTTCAGTCTAGTCCTTCAAGGAGATTGCAAATGAATATGTTAAGTGCTCATTGTGTACCACACTATTTAAAGAAAACGAGTACATTAAGAACACTTTAGAGAAGTTTTCTTTTGGCAAGAATAATTTAAATACGATTCTAGATAAGTCAAAAACTAGTGTGAAAAATCATGGCCAATGATTTAATTTTGTTGAGCATGCTAAGAATGATCCTCCTAAAGTTGTTAAGGTATTCAAACTAGGAAAATTTGAAGTAGAGTCTGAACCAAAACAAATTGTATTTAGATCTGCTAATTTTGCAAAAGAGTTCTTTATCACACCAAGTGTTGTAAAATTGGTTGATATGACCACTCAACAAGTCAAGTATCAATGCACTCATTGCGGTAAAGACGGTCATTTGGTTCAATTTTGCTTTAGAAGAGCAAAGAAAGGGAAGAAAGACATAGTCAGGAAGTAGTTTTGACCAGCTATTTCCCATGGTCGGATCAGTGTGGTCAGACCAGACACTCGACCAACGTTTTCAAAGAAGAGTACTTGAGTGGGATCTGTGCAAGCTCCATGTTGTTGCATTGCTCCCTCTAATCAGTCTTCTGTAGATTCGGGAGCTTATTGTCTCTTTGTTCTCTCTAACCAATTATCTGTAGGTTGTCGCTCTGCTCTCTCTAATCACCTTTCTTCAGGGATGGGAGTTTGTGCAACAGGACTGGTTAGATCGGCCTTTTCTTGTGGTAGGAACAATGTGGTCGGATCAATGTTTCGACCAGTGCTCTCTACTCGATCGGACTTGTCGAGGGTTAGACCAGCCTTGCAGACACAGTCAGATCGATCTCGAGCGATCAGACTAGCTGGTTCTCATGGTCAGAGCAGAGTAGTCAAATGAGATTTTTGACCAGTTGTTTCCTACGGTTGGACTAGCTTCTCGAGAGATTTTCGACCAGTGTTCTCTGCTCGATTAGACCAATCGGGAGCTAGACCAGCTTTGTGTAAGGGGTCAGATCATTTTCGATCAGGATTTACTGCTCGTTTAGACCAGTCGGGAGTCAAACCAGCTTTACACAGGCAGTCGGATCATCCTCAACCAGTGATGTCCATGCTATTCGACTGATTGGCGGTCAGACCAGCTCTGGTAAGGAGGTCGGACCGCCTTGTGGTCAAACCAGCTTTTCAATGACTGTCTGATCGGAATTTGACAGATGCTAACTTTTCAATTAAATCTTTATCATTGCCTGTTGTTGCTCCTGTTCATCGAGTAGCTCAGTACTGTATTCCTAAATCTTATCTCACTAACCCCAGTACTGTGAGACCACACTTTCTGTGATGTAAGAGTGGATAAGGCGGGATAAAGAACATGTGCTTGAGTGAGTTCCAGTCTTTTACATCACTGCTTGACTGGAATACTTGTTGGTTCTTCACTCTCTTCGATGGTGTCCAAGAGTTTTATCTTCTGGTTAGACCAAGTGAAAAATGTGATGTTATCTTACAAGTGGTCTTTTACAAGTGGTTCTTTGAGTCCTTTTTTCAGATTGCTCGTTTTCATTTTTAACTACTTGTTTCTTCTCTTTGTGCTTGGTTGAGAAGTGAGTTGGGTGTGTTGCTATCTTTGTGATTATTCTGAGGGGGGTTTGGTGTTTAAAATTTTAGAAGCTTTGTTTATTATACTTGTAAAATAATACATCAAGACCTAGTCTTTGAAACTAGGTGCACGAAAGAAAAAAGTATGCTTTAAGCATGCTACCATTTAAAAGAAGTTTACTACAAACATGTCAACATGAAAAGAAATATGTTACAAGCATGCCACATGCTTAAGAATTGAGTGTAGAGCAATAGGTTATTTTATGAGACTGCTAGCTCGTCTAGACTTAAAGTTTGCTTCACTTTTATACTCTGACTCTTCAGTATGATATCTCATTGTGCTCTTTATAATTGGTTTGGTTATTATTGAGATGCATGTCATTGATATAAATTGCTTAATCATACTAAAGATCTGTTTTGACTGTGCTATATGGTATATGGCTTTATATGATCTAGGTAGCTCGGCTCAAAATTATATTATTAAATCAATTCAAAGTGACTTATATAATCTACAAAGCTTCCTGTTTTTTATTCTCATGGCTCAATTTTAGAATTACTCTCTCTGAATTTCTTCATGATTACATTGCCAAAGGGGAATAAAAATGGAAGAATTTGAGAAATTTGCTAAAAATTGGCTTCTCTTGTGTTGAGGAGGTGTTTGTCTGAACTTTCGAGTACTTTCGTTTTTGTCTGAGCTTTAGTGCTTTCGAGTTTGTCTGAGCTTTCTCCTAGTCGTCTCTAAATTTTGTTTTGTGTTGTCGATGTATTCATCAATGGTGAGATTGTTAGACCATGTGGTGTCGTGCATTTAGTGATGATGAATAATTGACTTTTGGGTTGCATTAAAATTTACGTTTGTAAAAGTTTTGGTCTAGGTTGAGTTATTTTGGACAGCGTCCGAGTGGTTTCAATCGCGCTCGAGTGGTTTCAATCGAGTCCGATTGGTTTTGGTCTGCTCTGAGTGGTTTCAGTTGGGTCCAAATGGTATCGAACAACATTCGAGTAGCTCTAGAGTATCGAACAACATTCGAGTAGCTTTGGAGTATCGGATGACATTCGAGTGGCAACGAAGCATTGAATGGCGCTCGAGTGGCATAGAAGCATAGGATGTAGTCCGATCAGCCTTGTAATAGATGGTCCGATTGGAAGACTTCGACCTTGTCAGACTTCGACCATGTCTAACTTCGATCACAACAGACTTCGATCACGGTTGTCTTCAACCACGGTAAGTCGACCACTGCAGATTTCGTGTTTGTGTTTGAGTTGAACATGGTTTCAGGTTCTAGCATGTAAAAGCAGGTAGAGGCTAGGGGTTTTAGCCATGACTTTGTGAAGGCTTTTTTTATACTAGAGATTTTAGGGGTGCTGTGAGGGCGTTTTGTAGCTACAAACATGACATAGAAGTAAAATATCAGATATGACCTCAAGAAAGGAAATCACCGCCGACGTCGTCTTGTTGTCTCAATCAAAGCACGACGTGGTTTCTGAGCATCGTCTTTCTTGTGTTCTCGGCGGCGGCGTGCTAACACATCTTGAGCTTGCGATACGAGTACGGTGTTGTCTTCGGTGTGTTCTCGTTCGAGCAGTCGAAACGTTCGAGCAACCAACTTTCGATTGCAGGGAGTGTTCGACTACGTGCAAAGGAGGTCAAGCGAGTGGTTGCATGCCGAGCGATCGAAGGGAGCGATCGAATGCTGAGCGATCGATGCGTTCATCGAGTGCAAGTAAAAAGGTTAAGCGAGCCACTGTGCAAGTAGTCGAGCGTGTTACAATTGAAATCTACAACTGGTAAAGTTAGATTGCTTTTCTTTTGATTTGAGATTTGTTTTTCAGGTATTAAAAAGCGGAGGCAATCATTCACTCCCTTTAATTGTGTCATGCGATCCTACAAAATTCCTCAAAATTGTTTCCACACCTAAAACAGGACAAAACTATTGTTGTTACCAATCCATGGCTAGTCTAACCGGTGTGTCACTCATGTCTTGTGGCTAATGGTTTCATGTTTAGGATGATGGTTACATCTATCCTAAAGGTATCTGTGAGCAATGCAACTTATCGACACCCTTTCAACCCGATTCATTCGATTCGAAGGTTTCAAGCCGTTCAAAGGTTTTTCAGTTCGAAGCTGTCTATTAAAAAACTTTTAAATAGTTCGAAGACTTTCGAGTCGGAGACTTTCTGTTCAAAAACTTCCTATTGCAAAACTTTCAAATGGTTGGAAAACTTTCGATTCAAAAGCTTCTCCTACTTAACCGCATCCATGGTGGCTTGAGTTCGCCGACGGGCGCGACAGGGAGGGGGAAGCCCCCAGCACCAGATCCGGCGCCGTTCATCTCCAGATAATGATCCGGCAGCCCACCAGTGACGACGGCACATGCCACCGGCGGCCTTCAACCGGCAACCTTCACATAACTGAGTAAGAAAGCAAGAAAAAGAAACCGAACCAGAAATTAAAAAAGATGTATAACAAAAAATAAAAAAAAACTAAAAATGATGTGGAGTGTTAATGGTCCGGGCCCAACACATATGCCCTACTTGGGCTGGTCCTGAATTTGGCACTACAAAGGAAAGGGTAACAAGAAACCTCGTCCATTATTTTACAATGGGCTGGGCTTTTGTTTTGCATGGGATGCTTGTACTCCTCGCAACAAACGCACTTGTACCCCTAGGACCGTACTATACACCATCGCAAGTCGTAGTACGTATTCGTCGTAGGCTACGCCTTATAGGGCTTACGCAACGTGCACATTATAAATCTATTATAACACAAAATGTATCTTACGGGCTTAGTCTTACAGCAGTGCCTTGCCGCGCCGTCCGTTTCAGCGTGAGCAAACAAGATCAAGGAGCATCTTTTTAACGCAAATGTGTTGTGGTCTACTGGACTTGGGCATACTACTACTAGCACACATGCATGCAGCCGCACGTACTGCTTCCAACTGAATGGGGAGTATGAGGGATGAAAATGGATATATCCACTTAGGAAGGCCTGCTTACGTATCATAAAGCTGATCAACGATAATGACATATGAGAATACATATTTTTAAAAGTATAAAACAGATTTTCTATATATCTCCATTAATATAATATAAGAGTTTATTCATCCACCTTCCCTATATAATATAAGCTATGTAAAACTTAGTTGCTAAGCCTTAATATTGTAATAAAGTTTGATTTTTATGTTTAAACTTGTATTGGTAATGGTGTACATTTATCTACAGTACTCGCAGCTGAATAATCCTGCGTAGTTGCGAGGGTATTCTAACGGCACTAGAAAATAGGGGCGTCACAGGATTAGATACACACACAAGGCACCTAACTCAACTTTATCCATCTCCGTATATTTAGTTCAAATTGGTACCGTAGGTTATAATCTAGCTAGCAAGTCGTTATATATAACTGGTGTGACCATCTAATATTCAAAATCTGTGGATCAAATGTATGGTTTATCAGGGTATTCTCTCCTCCGGTTAGGGGGAGAGGAGTATTTAGCGGCCAATACATTCGGAGTTATGATCATGTGATGTGCATACCAGGAGAAGGAAGGCGACAACACGGTGAGATAATTAAGCATCACGCACGTGAGTACATGCATGGCCCATATCTCAATTATTTGGATCGTCCCAACGGAAGAATTCAAGTACGTGCCAGGGTTCGATGCGTGCACGGGATTCGGCCGGTAGCTAGCAAGGGATCGATGCGTGCACGCATGCATGAAGGCGTCCGGTCGTACTGTTTGGGTCTTTAAGGGTGCCGGGGAAATATAGGACAGATTTCTATACCCTATGATTTTTAAGCGATGTTATAGAATTTGTAACATCAAATTTTCTAAAGTTTTATCACTAATATATTTAAAACTATCTAGATTAACTACATGAAGCTATAACATTATATTTGTTGATAAAAATATTTTCATAATATTATAATAATATATAATAATATAAAGTTACAAATATCTTAAAGATCATGAAAAATGTCACTTAAAAAGAGGGAGGAGTATATATTTCCTACGAAGCTGGCCTAAGTTGGATAATCGAGTACTACATAAACTATTGCAAATTGCTTGAGCTTGACTACACTTTTCGTTCAGTGTGTTCATACCTAGCTCGATCGCCACGTATAGACATATTGCCCGGCCGGCCGTATTCTGCATATATATCACCTTAATTTTATATAACCTCGACAGATTCTCTTGTCTGATCGGCGGCAGAACAACACGGATGGCCATGACAATGAAGACACGCGTCGTAATATACTTTAATTAACTTCTTCCCATGCCTGCTATTCACATGAGTACTGTCTCCATCAGCGATCCAAGTGTCTGTGAGACTTACTGTTTTGTTTTTACAAATTACAATGCAAAGTGTACTTTCTTTGATGCATGCAAGCTTAGGTACATGTGACTATTGCACATGCAAAAAAAAAGAGCTTATCTTTACTATTATAAAAATTTGAGTTGGTGGTTGTCGGTCCATTCTTCCTACTCTCTTTTTAGCCATCCGATCAAAGATCAATCGTCCAGATTTACATGTAGGTAGTTCTTCCGCTCATCGTAGAAAAGGTCGGGCTGGCGTATGGGCCATGCTCCTCCTTTTCTCCGCCCCCCTTCCCGCATCCTCCGTCTCTGACTTACTTGACAGATTTAAAAACTTTTCGAATATGTTTGTATGCATATTCTAAAAATATTTACCACCCGTGAGTTTTAAAATGTGTAGTATGATAAAATTTAAAAATCCGTAGCAACGCACAGGCATTCAGCTAGTATAGATTGAAGTTGAAGTTCTACTTCTTTTCTACAATGAACTAGGAAAGACTTAACAGTAGACCTTGAAATTGATTTAATTGGAAAAGAATTGTTACAAGGATAATTGAAGATTTTGTTTTAAGGAATACTAGAAGAATGCTGCTTTTCAAGTAAAGGTCATATACGAGATTTGTTTTTTTAGCGTGGTGTATCACATAAACCTTTGTACTGTATGAAAAATTGTACTACAGTCGTAATTTGAAATAATTATTTTGGTAATTAACTTTTATTAAGTATATAGTCTAATTTTAAATTTAGCATGTCCTCCAAAAATGTCAGGTACGGTCCTCTTGGATGGTCAGGTTAACAGTGTCATGCCATATGGGATGTATGTATTCAGCCATAAGTCCAAGCACGAGCATCGATCCAGCAACATTCACCCACGACAAGCGAAGGACAGGGACAGTTGCAGGAGCATCAAAATGCGGTAGAAAGTAATCAAGCATGCAGATCTATCCCTCTTCAGCTTAAAATTACTGCCTCGATCTCAATTATTACCGTCGCATTACGCGACACAGGCACATCAGTACAAGCATTAATTATACCAGAGCACTACTACACATGCAGATCGAGGAACGTAGGTACAGCACACTACTGACATTAGATAATACAGCGCGCGGATAGATGAAGATACACACACATGGTAGGACTGCATGCAGCCATCCATGCACGCGACCAACGTAGATGCGTGCCACAGATCGACGCGTGGGACTAGCAGCTGGATGTACGAGCTAGCTAGCTAGGCGGCGGAGACGGCCGGGACGAAGGGTGTGGCGCAGAGCAGCAGCGGCGAGCGGCGGCGCACGCCGAGGCCGGGCGCCTCCTCCATGTCAACCTCCGCGACGCCCTCCGGGAGCGACCAGTCGAAGTAGTAAAGCAGGCCAACGAATGCGAGCTCCATGCTGGCGAGGCCGTAGTTGAAGCCGGGGCACATTCTCCGGCCGGAGCCGAACGGGATGAACTCGTAGCTGCCACCAGTGAAGTCGACAGTGCCATCCTCGAACCGCTCCGGCTTGAACTCCTCGGCGTCCTTCCAGTACCTGGGGTCCCGGCCGATGGCCCACGCATTGATGATGACGCGCGACTTGGCTGGGATCGTGTACCCGTCCAGCTCACACACGTCGATGCTCTCTCGCGGCACCAGCAATGGCGCCGGCGGGTGCAGCCGAAGCGCCTCCTTGATCACCAGCTTCAGGTAACGCAGGTTGCTCGCCTGCAGGTCGCCCTCCGTCACCATAGCCTTCCCCCGGAACGCTTCACGGATCTTCCCCTGAAGCTTCTTCATCACCGCCGGGTTTCGCATCAACTCCGACATGCCCCACTCCATCGCTGACGCCGACGTCCCCGTCCCGCCCGCGAACATGTCCTGCATGCATGCATGTCGTAACTATGTCCTTTGCGTTCGAGAGTAAAAGCCCGTATTTGTACTCACTAAAATGATGGCCTTGATTCTGCTGTTGTCAAGATGGAAGCCGAAGCCACCTTTCTCCTGCAAGCCGATAAGCACGTCGACGAGGTTCTCCTCCACGTTCTCGGCGCCACTCTTGATCTTCTCCTCGCGGATGCCCTTCCTCTCCTTGATGATCTCCTCCAGGATGGCGTCCACCGTCTTGTGGATTCCTTGGAGGCTGCGTTTCATGCCGGTGACCGTGGCGAGCACTGTGGTCCACGTCGGGAAGAGGTCGGGGATGTTGAACCCGGCCGCCAGACCGACGCCGGCCTTGATGGCAGCCAAGAACTCTGGCGCGTTCTTCCGCTTCTTGCCGAAAGCCGCCCGTGACACGATGCTATTGGTCAGACCGTGGAACATCACACTCAGGTTCACCGGCGTCGACGGCCCCGTAGCGCGGATCTCCTCCACCCGCATCATCACCTACGTACGTTCGTGCAGACAGCAAAGGCAGAGCATGTCAAAACCAGTACTGTTCTTAAATCTCGATATAAGTAGCACACGCAGGTAAAGACATGTAAGTACTCCTCGTCCTCTTGCATGCATAAAACCATCAGAGCCTAGCTAGCTATATATAGTTTATCGTACTCTACTTGTTGTTTCAACCTGTTTGTGTGGTACGTGCTTGTAAGTAACCCAGTCTTGTGATGTTTGGTACGTACGTTCATGTAAGTGCAATTAATTAGTTAGTTCAGTAGTTGTAGTTTTGTGTCACGTACAATATATCTAGCTAGGTAGCTATATCCTATCTACCCACCTCGTCCTCCCTGATGTGGCGGAAGGAGAGCACGCGCTTGGGACTGAGGATCTCGGTGGCGCAGAGCTGGCGGAGCTTGCGCCAGTAATCGCCGGAGGGGGAGAAGAGGATGTCGGCCCAGTCGTAGCCGACGATCTCGCCGGCGAGGAGCTTGGGTCGGGTGGCGAAGTTGGTGTCGTGGGTCTTGAGCACCTCGCGCGCTGTCTCCTTGGACGATGCCACGACGAGCGGCGTCTCGCCGAGCTGCAGCATCATGAGCGGGCCGTGCACGTCCGCCAGGTCCTTCAGCGCGCGGTGCGCGAGCACGTTCACGAGGTGGTGCATGCTGCCGATCACCGGCAGTTTCCACGGCCCCGGCGGCAACCTCGACCTCGGCTTCAGCGCCACCTTCACCAGCTGCAGCAGCGCCACGGCCACGACGGCGAGCAGGAGCGACTGCAAGAAGTACTCGTCCATGGCTAAGCTAAAGTCAAAGCAGTTAGGGCTAGTACAAGTAGTCCTGCGTCTAGCTATAGCTGGTTGCTTACTACACTGGTGAGTTGTGCTGCCCTGGGCATACGGGGTATATATATAGACAAGGCAAGCGAGCCAGGCAGCCTGATTGGGCCACGTCACTAGTGAATAACGCGCTGTGGCTAATGACTAGCCGTTTTTTGCCCTAAGCTAAATGGTAGTAAGTACCGTGCTGGTAGTACGAAGGCACGAACTGTGCGACGTAAGTGATTAGTCTTAGTGCACTAAAAAACTCATTAGTCTTAATGTGTGACCATTAGTTTATATATAGCACCCTGTTTACTTGTGAATATTCAAAATCTGTGGATCAAATGTATGGTTTATCAGGGTATTCTCTCCCCGGTTAGGGGGAGAGGAGTATTTAGCGGCCAATACATTCGGAGTAATGATCATGTGATGTGCATACCAGGAGAAGGAAGGCGACAACACGGTGAGATAATTAAGCATCACGCATGTGAGTACGTACATGCATGGCCCATATCTCAATTATTTGGATCGTCCCAACGGAAGAATTCAAGTACGTGCCAGGGTTGCCCAGGTCCATATATGCGTGACATCTTACTCGTGCGCGCGCGCAGTCGAGGGAGATCTGCTGGCTCACATGGGACAAACGTTTTCCTGGCATTCGGCCGGTAGCTAGCTAGGGATCGATGCGTGCACGCATGCATGAAGGCGTCCGGTCGGAAACCAATTAGCATACTGCTTGGGTCTTTAAGGGTGCCGGGGAAATATAGGACAGATTTCTATACCCTATGTTTTTTAAGCGATGTTATAGAATTTGTAACATCAAATTTTCTAAAGTTTTACCACTAATATATTTAAAACTATCTAGATTAACTACATGAAGCTATAACATTATATTTGTTGATAAAATATTTTCATAATATTATAATAATATATAATAATATAAAGTTACAAATATCTTAAAGATCATGAAAATGTCACTTAAAAAGATGGAGGAGTATAAATTTCCTACGAAGCTGGCCTTAGTTGTATAATCGAGTACTACATACTATTGCAAATTGCTTGAGCTTGACTAAGCTCGTTCGCCACGTATAGATATATTGCCCGGTCGGCCGTATTCTGCATATATCTCACCTTAATTTTAAGTGAGATATACAATGCGCTCAGTTAAACTGAAAAAAGTTGTTTATGGCTAAAATTACACTATAGTTGGCTGAAATTGTACTGTACCAGATAATGGTTTATTTAGCGTAATTAAATTTTAAAAAATTAAAATAGAAAAAACAGGCTAGCACATCACAAACAATACAAACAAATAAGAAAAAAGAACCAACAAAAACCTAAAAAACTAAAAAAATAAAATTTAAAATTTAAAAATAATAAATAATAAACCAAATCCAAGAAATCATCTGTATATTAGACCCGGGGGAAATCTGGCCAGCGGCTGCATCCACATCGACCTTGCTCTCTCTGTGGCCGACGCGTGTGCTCGTTTTCGCTTCCGCTCCGCTTGCCACGTGTATGTGCACTCTCTTTTCCTTCGCTTGACGCGTGCGTACGCTGGGGCGCTCTTAATGAGCGGTTTGTGATGCACGGTTTTGACGGCGGTTTGACCAGCGGCTACGTTCACGTCGACCTTGCTTTCTCTACGGCCGACGCGTGTGCGCGTTTTCGCTTCCGCTCCGCTTGCCATGTGTATGTGTGCTCGCTTTCCCTTTGCTTGACGCGTGCGTATGCGGGGGCGCTCTTAATGAGCGGTTTGTGACGCGCGGTTTCGACGGCGGTTTGTGAGACGCGGTTTCAACGGCGGTTTGTGAGACGCGGTTTCGATGGCGTGGCGTCACGCTTCGTCGCCTCATGCGCGTGTGTTCTCCCGAACATTCACGTGGCCTTCCTCGTGGCATCAGCATGTCGATTTCCTGGTGGCACAGCGCAGCTAGCTTCGCGTCGCTTTCGTCCTTCCATTTGTGTGTCGCAGGCCCGTCCTCTATTTCTTCTCGCGATTGCTTCAACCACGACCTTTGACCACGGAGTGGCTTCGACCACGACCTTTGACCATGGCTTTGGGACGCCTGAGGTAGCCATGATGACCTACCTTGCCAGCCAGACCGCGCCTCCTGAACATCTTCCCCATCGCCGGTAATCGCCGGAAAACCCCCATAGGCAAACCTCAACTCAATGTCGCCTCTCTGGTCCAAAGTCCTGAACGTCTTCGGATCTTCCCCATCGCCGGTAATCGCCGAAAAACCCCCATAGGCAAGCCTCAACTCAATGTCGCCTCACTGGTCCAAAGCTTTCCAATTAACTTCGCCAGTAGCTTCTTCTTACTCCCCAAAACAACCCTGAACCACCAATTTAGCTCCCAGAGCTCCCTCTTCTCCGGTGCCGAAACCCACCGCACAGCCGAGCCACCTCGCCGTGGCCAGCCCAGCCCCGGTCTCCTCAATCCAAACCGTCGCTTCCATAAGACTCCCCTACCCCACTGATGCTCAAACTGGTCTTAGTATATAAAGTTACGAATATCTTAAAGATCATGAAAAATGTCACTTAAAAAGATGGAGGAGTATAAATTTCCTACGAAGCTGGCCTTAGTTGGATAATCGAGTAATACATAAACTATTGCAAATTGCTTGAGCTTGACTACACTTTTCGTTCAGTGTGTTCATACCTAGCTCGATCGCCACGTATAGACATATATTGCCCGGCCGGCCGTATTCTGCATATATATCACCTTAATTTTATATAACCTCGACAGATTCTCTTGTCTGATCGGCGGCAGAACAACACGGAGGGCCATGACAATGAAGACACGCGTCGTATATATACTTTAATTAACTTCTTCCCATGCCTGCTATTCACATGCTGTCTCCATCGGCGATCCAAGTGTCTGTGAGACTTACTGTTTTGCTTTTACAAATTACAATGCAAAGTGTACTTTCTTTGATGCATGCAAGCTTAGGTACATGGATGGCTGGCCCGGACGGGAGGGCCAGAGGTGCAGCATCGGCTACTAATTTCTACTTATTCTTGTGTTAATATTTGTAAATCTTTGTATTAGTAAGAGTAAGAACTAAGAGATGAGTAATCCTTTTTATTCTCTTCATTTTCTTTTTTAGTTTTAATGTAAAACTTCATTCGTAAGCAAAAACGTGGGTCCTGTTGACATTTTTTTTGAAGTTTTGCAATTGTTGCATATAGGCTAAATTATTTTACTATTATAAAATTTGAGTTAGTGGTTGTCATAAAGCAATTGTTGCATATACTTACTTGAATTTAAAACTTTTCGAATATGTTTGTATGCATATTCTAAAATATTTACCACCGTGAGTTTTAAAATGTGTAGTATGATAAAATTTAAAAATCCGTAAGCATTCATTCAACTAGTATAGATTGAAGTTGAAGTTCTACTTCTTTTCTACAATGAACTAGGAAAGACTTAACAGTAGACCTTGAAATTGATTTAATTGGAAAAGAATTGTTACAAGGATAATTGAAGATTTTGTTTTAAGGAATACTAGAAGAATGCTGCTTTTCATGTAAAGGTCACATACGAGATTTGTTTTTTTAGCGTGGTGTATCACATAAACCTTTGTACTGTATGAAAAATTGTACTACAGTCGTAATTTGAAATAATTATTTTGGTAATTAACTTTTATTAAGTATATAGTCTAATTTTAAATTTAGCATGTCCTCCAAAAATGTCAGGTACGGTCCTCATGGATGGTCAGGTTAACAGTGTCATGCCATATGGGATGTATGTATTCAGCCATAAGTCCAAGCACGAGCATCGATCCAGCAACATTCACCCACAACAAGCGAAGGACAGGGACAGTTGCAGGAGCATCAAAATGTGGTAGAAAGTAATCAAGCATGCAGATCTATCCCTCTTCAGCTTAAAATTACTGCCTCGATCTCAATTATTACCGTCGCATTACGCGACACAGGCACATCAGTACAAGCATTAATTATACTAGAGCACTACTACACATGCAGATCGAGGAACGTAGGTACAGCACACTACTGACATCCATTATTACCGGGGAGTTCCGGCCGCGCGAGGAGGCCATGTCGCCCGCCGCGCGCGTGGCGACGGGTTTTCTGTACGGTTGAAGGAGGGATTTTTTTGAGTTTTTTCGAAATTGCGTACAGATCCTTGGTTCTCGCGAATTGGTCCATACCGGCTTTTTCTTAGCCCATCTGTTTTGCGGATGGCCCCCCGCGGTTTTTGAAATCGCACACGGGTCCAGTTTTTTTTGTCTAGGTCTTTTTTATTTACGTACAGGCCCCTGCGGGTCCCTGTTTTTTTTGCGGAAAAACCCTTCGGTTCCTCCGAAATTACGATCCGTCCTCGATTTTTAAAAGCTCGGCTCACAATTTTCGTCTCTTTATTTCGATCTACGGTGGGCTAGTTAGATAATACAGCGCACGGATAGATGAAGATACACACATGGTAGCTAGGTCTGTATGCAGCCATCCATCCATGCACGCGACCAACGTAGATGCGTGCCACAGATCGACGCGTGGGACTAGCAGCTGGATGTACGAGCTAGCTAGCTAGGCGGCGGAGACGGCCGGGACGAAGGGTGTGGCGCAGAGCAGCAGCGGCGAGCGGCGGCGCACGCCGAGGCCGGGCGCCTCCTCCATGTCAACCTCCGCGACGCCCTGCGGGAGCGACCAGTCGAAGTAGTAAAGCAGGCCAACGAATGCGAGCTCCATGCTGGCGAGGCCGTAGTTGAAGCCGGGGCACATTCTTCGGCCGGAGCCGAACGGGATGAACTCGTAGCTGCCACCAGTGAAGTCGACAGTGCCATCCTTGAACCGCTCCGGCTTGAACTTCTCGGCGTCCTTCCAGTACCTGGGGTCCCGGCCGATGGCCCACGCATTGATGATGACGCGCGACTTGGCTGTGGCTAATGACTAGCCATTTTTTTTGCCCTAAGCTAAATGGTAGTAGTACCGTATTGGTAGTACGAAGGCACGAACTGTGCGACGTAACTGATTAGTCTTAATGCACTAAAAAACTCATTAGTCTTAATGTGTGACCATTAGTTTATAGCACCCTGTTTACTTGTGAATAACGTGTATATATGTGCCTATGTATTACTGTATTGGCTGTAGGAAGGCGCGTGTGATGCCGCAGATGCATGCACGTGACGCGCCCCTGTTGCTACGTGCATATTTTTTTGTTGCTTTACTATAGCTCAAAAATCAAGAGGAATCTGCTTGCACATCTGTAGGGCCGAAATGGCGATAGAGGCGGGTTGAATATCATTCTCTTGAAAATCGCCCTCCTAAGGATTCATAAAAATTAATTCTGCTGAAAACTGGAACGTATGTGATACTAAAAAATTCAGCATAAATCAGAGAGTAATCAGTAAAAATTCCAACTGAAAATAATGTTGTTTGATCTGCATGCAAAATGCTCAAAGATCAACAAAAGAAAAAAGAAAAGCAACTAAAGGGAGCAAAGAGATTGCCAAAGACTAAAAAGCAGCTAGATGCTAAAAGCAAAACAGAAAGCTACATGCAGTCTGGCAACCTGAGAAAACTGAAAGCAGCTGGATGCTAAAAGCAAAACCGAAAGCTACATGCAGTCTGGCAACCTGAGAAAACGAAAGGACCAAAAACAAACTTTTCGATCGAAACGTAATGAAGCTGCATTGCCGTTTCGCCAAAACACCACCAAAAGAAACGATGTTGATTGAAACCATCTTCCCAAGAAGAATTTCTGTGAGTGAGCTAATGTTCTGCCGAAAAAATCAAGGACAGTGAGCACATACTGCTGGCCGAACGCTCATGATCATAGAAATTAAAACCGATTGCATGCAGTTCTGTTTTGGCCGAAAAGAACTGATTGAATCTGAGACCAAAAGCGAGGATCTTTGTAGTGACTTGACCGAATTCAAAAGCTACCGTGAAGAAGGGCTGTTTGGCAGAAGAAATAAGAAGCATGCGATTGACTGAACATCTGAGCCAAGAAACTGTGAAGCTGAAACGAACGGAGGGATAGAACTTGGTAGAAAAACAAGCGAGGCAAACACCGGTAGAGAAGGAAACCAGAAACAGGCAATCCATCTGCAAGAATCAACCTTGAGAACTAATTTGCTCGGATGAAAACAGACGCTCCACTTAGAAACTGAAGACTAGATCAGACGAGACAAAAAGGATCGGCAGAAAATAGCAAACAAAGAAGACTGCCATGACAACATAACAGAGAGGAAATGATGTGAATACGCACAAACTTAGCATTTTCAGTCAAATACATTATTTCACTGGAAAGAAGTATTGAGTCACATTAAATATTGTCAGGTGAATTTGTTTCTTAAGAAGTTTCTTTTAATTGATGATGAACTTGGAATACTGCATCATGCTATTATTTTATGTATTCTTAGGTATGATTCATGTGAAGACTTGGGAGGGCAAAAGGGAGGAGCACAAGGACTTAAACTACAAGTTTTGGATAAGATTTTCAAGCTAAATTCGGATCTCCCACGTGCTCAATCCAATTCAAACTCGGATTCAACTCAGAATTCAATTCGGATTCGGTTCGGAACAGCCTGATAGACAGTTACTAAAAAGACCATAACTTTCACAAACGGAGTCCGATTCAGGTGTTCTTGTACTCGTTGGAAAGATAATTTCAAGGGCTACGCAATGGATCCAGCCTCATCTTCAAATTCGTCACGGATTAAACGTTATGACCAAAACATTATGATGATTTAATTTTAGATTTTTCCTTTTGTGTGAGTTTGTTTCCAAATACATGTAGGGATGAGTTGGAGTTGGTTTTGGACCTCTTGGCCAGCCATGAGGTGGAGAGGAACTATATATTGAGGTTAGACCCCATTGTAAGGCGACCATGTTTGAGAATAATGAATTTACTAAAGTTTGTTCGAGTTTAGCATTGCTACCGAAGTCCTATAGGGAATTAGGTGTGATTTTCTTCAATCAAGATCGTTCAGCCTTTCCGTTGGGAATTGGGTGCATGATAGATCTTCGCTTGGTGGTCGGCGAAATCAACACGAGTGTGTTTTGGCGGATTAAAGAGTGTTCGTCCCTTGCATTGGCATTGGAGGATCATTACGATTCATCAAGACTCCCCGTGAGTATCCATCCTATGTCGAGAAGATCGGGCGACCCCGTATCATCTTGGTATCAGAGCGCGGTTTACTCGGTAGGATCTTATCACTTTAAATTTCAGTTTATTACTTACTTACTTGGTCTTAACTCTCATTACATTCTTCGGCTACATCGGACGCTATCTGCAGTGCAGAGAAAACGACCATTATGCCAAACTACAACAGCTAGCTCTTCCACAAGGACATGGACCAAACTTTAACAAGTTTCTATTTTTCCCAAACAAACTAAAAAAACAGAAAGGGTTTATTGAATTGTGCATATGAAATGGAAGCTAGCTAAAATATGTCCCGGCAAGAGCACAAAGCTTGAATTGGCTGTAAAATTCGGGATCATGATCCATGAGAATACCCAACGATAAAGAAAAAGGGTGGAGACGACTTGGACAACGGCAAAGGAGGTGAAGGGAGCAGGGAGTCAGAGAGGCCGTGAATGAAGGAGAGGCTGGAACCGGTGAGGTTAGACCGGATGCATCATTCGAGGCACTCTGGGCATACCAACTCCGGACACTTCGGTGAGCAGGCCATCGCCGCCGACGAGGTCATCCTACATCGATGGAACAATCTTCTAGAGTGGGTGGCGCAAGGGTCTAGTGGCGGAGCGGGGGCGGCATGGGGGCCAAGTGGCGGAGTAGGAGGCGGTCCACCGTGGAGTGGGGCGGAGTAGAGGGTGGCATGGGGGTGGAATGGAGGAGGAGGGGACAGTGCGCAGTAGGAGCAAAGTGGGGCGAAGGAGGCGGGCGGCGTGGGACGGAGTGAAGAAAGGGGTGGCGCGGTGGATTGGGGCGAGATTAGGGTGCCACGCGGTGGATTGGGGCCGCCGGGTAAGGGTACATGGTTGGGGATTGGGGATTGAGGAAGTGGGCGACGGGGATTGGCAGGAGCAGCTTGCAATGATACATGTTGGACAAGCTGAATCAACGGTGTAGATATCTAGATGGTAGGGCTAACTTGTAATGGTAGTCATTAGATTTTGTTGATCTAACTATTAGGAGGAGAGGGTATTAACGAAACTAAATGATAAAAGTTTAATCAAACTGATGTTTTTTATTAGTGTGAATACATAATCTATCATCTAACTTCAATGGTAAAAGATAATAAAATTACATAAAATTTTGTGCTAGTGATGGGCCGAGTCCTTGTGCTCTCACTCGTGAAACTCGACTGTTGCGGTGGATGACAAGATGACGTGTACCGTGTTGAGTTGTCTGTCAAACCATTGACTCTGGAATAAATTTTGTGCTGGTGAGTCAAGCTAAATTATATATCCACCGATGGTCAAGTTAAATTATCCACCGGCCGGGGTAGTTTGATGGGAACAGTGTACAGTTGTACATGTAAGTAGCCGACCAGTTTATTTTTCAGTGCTGAATGGAATCAACCTGCAGGCTAATTTATGGTTGAATGATTGAATGAACAGGTGATTGAATGATTGATGGAATCAAGTTGATAGAATTCAGAAATGCACTTCAATTTTCCTCGTGCTCACTCAATGTTTATGCTTGAAAACAAACATGCGAGACCAGCAGAGCCACCGTGTTACTGACCATGCACCGGATTAAATCAAGGAAAAACGAACTAACTTTCGTCAAGCTACACACCTACGTTGTCAGACATGACACGATACGGACACAGAAATTTAGTATTTTTTTTAAAAAAATACTAACATAGGGACACGGCTATATATATATATTAATAATTATTATTATATATACATAAATATAATAGTATAGGGTGCAATCATGGAATATGTAGCTCAAGGATGATCATTGATCCTATGTTTCACTAATCAGCACACAGCAGCAACTTTGTACAGTAAATCAGGAAAGAAATAAGGTAACATCGGTTGGCAATAACTAATAAGTAGCGTAGAAATCAAACCTCCTGACCCATATGCACTCTACTAATCTTGCTACCAAGTTCAAACTTCACCTTTTGATCAAAAGCGGCTTCTTTTAAATTTTCAGCTAATGTAAAGTTGAATCTACAAGCTGTGAGAGACAAACATAAGCATATGCAAAATACAATGTTCCAAGTCACTGTCACAATCTTCAATTGTAACTTTGTAAGTCATAGTGTCCCAACTGTCCATTTCTTGATCAGGCATTTACACAAGCAAACTAAGTATGTATGAAATAACTACGGATGAACATACAACAAAGTATGTAACTTACAAAATCGAAAAGCTATTTCTTGAGTTTTCAGCTAAGGATAAGATTACCCCCAGTGCACATGCTTTACATGTAAGATATTATCAGCTTACTAGCAAGTCAACTTTACATGAACACATTTGAAACCTTAAAGTATAAAACTATAAACTATTAAAGATCAATCGGAGTATGTTTGAATATACCAAATCAGATTGATCAAAGAACTCAAAGGGAATCATCCAGGAAGGTAGCTTTGACAGGTAAAGGAGTAACAATAAGGCCCTTTTTCAGATCTTCAGTGCCTTCACGGAGTATGGTATCAGCACGATTACATAACAGCATGAACTTTACAAAATGGTCACATGACTCACATGTCATGGTGGAGGTCCGGAGGTGGTGCTAGAGCCGGCGACGTGAGGGAGGAGGCGCGACGGAGGTTCGGACGTGGCGCTGGAGTCGGCGGCGCGAGGGAGGAGGCGTGACGAGGGTTAAGAGGTCATGCGGGAGCCGGCAGCGTGAGGGAGGAGGGCTCTCGACAGAGGGGCGGTGTGGCACGAGGGAGGTGCTGCCACAGCCAGCGGCGGGAGGGAGGCGTTGCGGGAACTGGTGGCATGAGGGAGGAGGCCTCTCGACGGAGCGGCGGCACGACGCGAGGGAGGCGCTGCATGAGCTGGCGGTGCGAGGGAGGGGCGGCACAACGCGAGGGAGGACCAGAGGAGGTGCGGGAGCCGGCGACGTGGCGAGGTTGACGGCCGCGACTAGAGCGATGGGGATGTGGGAGGCAGAAGGCAGAAGGTGTCGGGGAGGTTAGGGATTAGGGATCGATCGGGAAAATAGGGTTAGGCCTATACCTTGGTGGGCTATGTCCTGGGCCGTGTCAGACTCGTGGTCACGCCGTGTCCGACACGTGTTGGAAATTTTAAAAATTAAATTTCATTTTTAAATCAGCCGACACACCGTCGATACATGTCCGCGATGTGCCCGTGTCATATCTGTGTCGGACACGGTGTCGGCAGTTAGGCCACGTGTCCGAGCTTCATAGATACACACATATAAGTATACGAGTTTTTAAGACCATATAGGTGATATGAATAATTTGTGAGAGGTGGTATGTATTTTTTTAGCGTATTCTTTTTATATGCGTATATGAAGGTATTTACAAAATACGCTAAAACTATAGACTCTCTTGCTATTTTTTCGTGTGGTTCACATTGGATTATCTTATAATTAGTATACGAGTATATATACCTAAAGTGATAAATGAGTATTTCAAGTTTATTTAGGTGGTATATTAGATATGGGTGTAATTACACCCGGGAGTAAAAGATATTTTTCATACAGACACACACACACACACACGGTTGCGCTAATCAATGCGTGCACGCACGCTACACGCGGGTTGCTGGCTACGCGTACGAACATCCTAGTGCGGTTCATGTTTGATGATAGCTGTATGTGCATGAGATAGTAACTTTGACATTTGTAAGTCAATCGATGATAACTTTATATTCAGAAGATAGAAACTTGATAAATTATTGATGAGAACTCTATATTTAGATGATAGTAACGTGACTTGCATGCATGCATACAACAGGAGAGAGAAGAGAATAAATGCACTTAATTTGTGATTTTTATCTTGTTTACAAGCTAAAAAAATGCAATAACTCTTTCACCAAAACTCCAATCTGCGATCCGTTCACACCGTTGTTTTCGAAATTACAAGCTTAACAAAATAAGATCTATGTTTAATATGTTTTGATACTATGAAATTCATGTCATATAAAGTTACTATCATGTATGTGTGAAGTTATTGTCAAATACATGTAGAGTTATTGCCAGTTTTATAGTGTTACAACGGACAGTAACTATATATGTGTTTAGCAGTAACTTCACTCATACATAACAGTAACTTTTCGTACGAGTTATGTGCTGTTGACATGCATATTTCTCTCTCTACCGGGTGGGATGGTGGAGTGGTTGACTGGTTGGGTCGATTAGGGATGTATGTATGTATGTATGTATGTATGTATGTATTATGTATGTATGTATGTATGTATGTGTGTGTGTGTGTATGTATGTATGTATGTATGTATGTATGTATGTATGTATGTATGTATGTATGTATGTATGTGTGTGTGTCTTTATATATATACACACACGCGTTGATACATGTGCCCACTCCCTAGGATTCCCATGGCCACACTGCAAATTCTCTGCTGTTCATTTTTCTCACGAGAATGATTTTTATATGGACGTCTACGTACTATTCTATTTATCTATTGTGCTTGAGATTAATGTAAACTTTTAAAATTCAAATCAACATCTCATCTTTAAATTATTTTGATGTCCTTGTATAAATCTTGAAGCACTTTTGATGGATAGGATAGTTCATGCACATCTACGCATACGTGGAGTTGCATTTCCCTTTTTATCATTCACTGGATATTTTCCACGGCTGAAGGCGAATGGCTGCATGCATTAGCTAGCCTGCACAAAATCAGGCCAGACCACTTGCCTATCAAGTATGAATTACAGTAGACAAAACTGAAAGCTAGCTTGCTGTTAGTGATTGGGATTGTAACACCCCATTTTGGGGGCAAATTTAAATTTCTTTTAGTAAAGTTGATATTTGGGCACAATTCTAATTTTTGGCAAAATAAAATTCAAATTTAAAACCAAAACCACAACCAAAACCCAAACTCAAATAAAAAGGAAAATACAAATAAAAAAATCGAAAATCCATTTTGGGCTGCCACTTTTCTCTTCTCCCCTTCTTTCTCTTCCTTGGCCCACAGGTCTTCGGCCCACTTCCGTCCGTCGGCCCACTATTTTTGCTCCCTCTCTTTTTCTCCTGGCCTAGCACCGTTCGACCGGCCCACTTCCCTCTCCTCCTCGCTCTGCTCTCAATCGAGCTAGCTTGCTCGCAACGCGCTCGCGCCTACGCCCATGCTGTGTCTGCGCCACCGCTGCCCACCCGTCGCATCGCCATGCCAGCCGCGCCAGCGCCAAGCCCCAAAATCCATGCAAGTCCCTGCCATGCCCCACACACACACCCACGCCATGCCCATCGCGTCGCCTACGTTTCCCACACTGCTCTGCCCCATCATGTCACTGCGCCAGTTATGCCAACATCAAGGCGAGCGCACGCTCTCACCACGCTAGGCCAAGCCAACCTCACCAAACTTGCTACTCACTTCCCTCACTTGCCAGAGCCCACGCCGGGCCTAGACGAGCTCACCAAACTATGCTACCGTGCTCCGCTGTGACTTCTCTGCTGTCCATTACTCCAGTGAGCCCCTCCCTCTCCCAACTGTGTCAACTCGATCGCCTTGCCCTCCTCTCTGTTTTCCCTAACACAATTGTGTTTTCATCTCCTATAGCTCGCTGGCGCTATTCTATTCTTCCACTTCGGCTGCTTCACCACCCCATTAGTCCGGTGAGCCTATGTCCGATTCCTACCGGCTAGAGCGACCCCACACCGCCTTCTCATGATCCCTGCCTTCAATTTGGGCAGCCAGCTATTCCAGCTTGTCGTTGCCATGAATGACCACCGCGTTGCCTTGGGTCAGCGCCGCTGCACCACCCCGAACTTCCCTAGACCACGCCGACCTCTCTGGTGAGTTCCCCGTGCCCCAGAGATGCTCGTCGCGCCTTCCTTTTTTCCTTCGCACCGCTAGGAGCTCGGTTGCCATGGTTGCCGAGCCTCCGCTTCTACCTTGCACTATCGTGCCATCGCTGAAGTTCGTCTCCAGCCACACTGTCACCGAGAATAGGATCACTGTCACACTTTTCTATAGTAACTAACTTTAAAATGGAGTGTCTTTTCAAGTCGAAGTTTGCAGGTTAATTGTAGTACATACTGTAACAACTTCATTTATGTCTATAAAAACCGTACACGGGTTTCTATTACTCTGTATTATCTTTCACGAATAGCCCAAAAGCCAAAAGCCGCAGCCAAAATTCATAAGCCGAAACCAAAAAGAACATATCTATAATCACTAGCCAACATGATCGAACTAAGTTGCCCCTTTCCTTAATTTATTATCTTTGCTAGCAAACTCAAACACGATTTTTCTGGGTTTTAAAAAGTTCCATCTACATCTTGTAATTTTTTAATGAATGACCATGTGAGAAGGTCTAGGTTAGTGTTGAGATGAACCATTATAATGTTTGTGGACTGATCAAGTGAGTTTGCAAATATTGCTCTTTGTCTAGATTGGTTTTGGGAAGAAGTTACGGGTTTTGCAATTTTGAGTGATGGTTTGAGTTAAGATGACCTGAGTTATTGGATTAAGATTACATGATGCATATCTTGGATAATGTGGGACAAGTTTGAAGAACTTGTGCCTTGAAACGATTTCTTTGTCTTGGATGTGCAGGATCGCTTGGAGTGAACTGTGGTCAACAACGAGGATCGGGGCTAGGCTCAGCGAGGAGCTAAGGTTCAGAACGATCAAGGATGTTGGGTGAGACAGTGAGCTTAAGCATAGCATGAGAAAGGCGGAAAGTATTGAAGGCGAGTTCGAATGGCGGGATGGCACCATGTGGCTTGCATGGGCCAAGTGAGCCATGGTTCGGTGGAACCGAGATGGGAGAGACTTGACGGCACATGGCAAGCTAGTGGTGCACCTACACGTGGTAAGCATAGCGATTGTTTGCAAAGGTTGGTGAAGACGGAAGACCGGGTCAACGGAGAGTATTTTGGTTGTTTGACCAAAATACTGGAAACCATCTTAAATCAAAACCGTGGCGTATGGGAAATATGTTGGAAAGCGGTTTAGGTCATGGTGGAGCTGATTTGATCAAGACGGATCAAAGCTAAGAATTTAGCGGATACACACTTATGCGTTTTGAAAAGTGTGTATAAGTGAACTTGTGTAAGTAAAACCCGTGTGTTTGGGATTGATGGCTGGTTGTCCACATATAAAAGGGTTGGGATGAAGACATGTATGGTTAATCCAACCCTCTTTCATATGTGCTTTCTTGTTTAGGGTTAGAGTTTGAGAGTGGAGTACTTGATGTGCTTTTTGTCCTACAAGGTGGAGTAGCTGTAAAATCAACTTTCTCAAGCAAGCAATATATTAATCTTTGCGTATTTCCATGATCCAATCTAATATCCAATCTACCTAGGGATCGATGGATGCATGCATGCATGAAGGCCGTTCGGTCAGGAAACCAAGCATACCATTTGGGTCTTTAAAGGTGTGGGGAAAATATGGGACCGATTTATATACCCTATATTTTTTGAAACGATGTTATAGAATTTATACCATTAATTTTTCTAAAATTTTACCGCTAATATATTAAAAACTATTTAGATTAGCTAATGAAGCTATATCATTAAATTTATCGATAAAAATACTTTCGTAATATTATAACTCTATTAATATATAATAATACAAAATTACAAAACGTAACTATCAAAGCTATATCTTAAATATCATGAAAAATAAATAAAATGTCATTTAAAAGAAGGAGTATAAATTTCGTACGAAGCTGGCCTTAGTTGGATAATCGAGTACAACATAAACTATTGCAAATTGCTTGAGCTTGACTACACTTTTCCTTCAGTGTGTTTACACCTAGCTCGATCGCCATGTATAGGTATATTGCCCGGCCGGCCGTATTCTGCATATATATCACCTTAATTTTGTGTGAGATATATAACCTCGACAGATTCTCTTGTCTGATCGGTGGCAGAACCACACGGATGGCCATGACAATGAAGACACATGTCGTATATATACTTTAATTAACTTCTTCTCATGCCTGCTATTCATATGTAGTACTGTCTCCATCTGCGACTGTGACTGTTTTGTTTTTACAAATTGCAATGCAAAGTGTACTTTCTTTGATATTACAGCGCGCGGATAGATGAAGATACACACACATGGTAGGTCTGCATGTAGCCATCCATGCACGCGACCAACGTAGCTGCGTGGCACAGATGGACGCGTGGGACTAATAGCTGGATGTACGAGCTAGCTACCTAGGCGGCGGAGACGGCCGGGACGAAGGGTGTAGCGCAGAGCAGCAGCGGCGATCGGCGGCGCACGCCGAGGCCGGGCGCCTCCTCCATGTCAACCTCCGCGACGCCCTCCGGGAGCGACCAGTCGAAGTAGTAAAGCAGGCCAACGAATGCGAGCTCCATGCTGGCGAGGCCGTAGTTGAAGCCGGGGCACATTCTCCGACCGGAGCCGAACGGGATGAACTCGTAGCTGCCACCTGTGAAGTCGATAGTGCCATCCTCGAACCGCTCCGGCTTGAACTCCTCGGCGTCCTTCCAGTACCTGGGGTCCCGGCCGATGGCCCACGCATTGATGATGACGCGCGACTTGGCCGGGATCGTGTACCCGTCCAGCTCACAGACGTCGATGCTCTCTCGCGGCACCAGCAAAACGGCGCCGGCGGGTGCAGCCGAAGCGCCTCCTTGATCACCAGCTTCAGGTAACGCAGGTTGCTCGCCTGCAGGTCGCCCTCCGTCACCATAGCCTTCCCCCGGAACGCTTCACGGATCTTCCCCTGAAGCTTCTTCATCACCGCCGGGTTTCGCATCAGCTCCGACATGCCCCACTCCATCGCCGACGCCGACGTCCCCGTCCCGCCCGCGAACATGTCCTACATGCAAGCATGTCATAACTATGTCCTTTACGTTCGAGAGTAAAAGCTCGTATTTGTACTCACTAAAATGATGGCCTTGATTCTGCTGTTGTCGAGATGGAAGCCGAAGCCACCTTTCTCCTGCAAGCCGATAAGCACGTCGACGAGGTTCTCCTCTACGTTCTCGGCGCCACTCTTGATCTTCTCCTCGCGGATGCCCTTCCTCTCCTTGATGATCTCCTCCAGGATGGCGTCCACCGTCTTGTGGATTCCTTGGAGGCTGCGTTTCATGCCGGTGACCGTGGCGAGCACTGTGGTCCACGTCGGGAAGAGGTCGGGGATGTTGAACCCGGCCGCCAGACCGACGCCGGCCTTGATGGCAGCCAAGAACTCCTGTGCGTTCTTCCGCTTCTTGCCGAAAGCCGCCCGTGACACGATGCTATTGGTCAGACCGTGGAACATCACACTGAGGTTCACTGGCGTCGACGGCCCCGTAGCGCGGATCTCCTCCACCCGCATCATCACCTACGTACGTTCGTGCAGACAGCAAAGGCAGAGCATGTCAAAACCAGTACTGTTCTTAAATCTCGATATAAGTAGCACACGCAGGTAAAGACATGTAAGTACTCCTCGTCCTCTTGCATGCTTGCACATTTGCATGCATAAAACCATCAGAACCTAGTCTTGTGATGTTTGATACGTACGTTCATACTCTACTTGTTGTTTATCGTACTCTACTTGTTGTTTCAACCTGTTTGTGTGGTACGTGCTTGTAAGTAACCCAGTCTTGTGATGTTTGGTACGTACGTTCATGTAAGTGCAATTAATTAGTTAGTTCAGTAGTTGTAGTTTTGTGTCACGTACAATATATCTAGCTAGGTAGCTATATCCTATCTACCCACCTCGTCCTCCCTGATGTGGCGGAAGGAGAGCACGCGCTTGGGACTGAGGATCTCGGTGGCGCAGAGCTGGCGGAGCTTGCGCCAGTAATCGCCGGAGGGGGAGAAGAGGATGTCGGCCCAGTCGTAGCCGACGATCTCGCCGGCGAGGAGCTTGGGTCGGGTGGCGAAGTTGGTGTCGTGGGTCTTGAGCACCTCGCGCGCCGTCTCCTTGGATGACGCCACGACGAGTGGCGTCTCGCCGAGCTGCAGCATCATGAGCGGGCCGTGCACGTCCGCCAGGTCCTTCAGTGCGCGGTGCGGGAGCACGTTCACAAGGTGGTGCATGCTGCCGATTACCGGCAACTTCCACGGCCCCGGCGGCATCCTCTGCCTCGGTTTGAGTGCCACCTTCACCAGCTGCAGCAGCGCCACGAACACGACGGCGAGCAGGAGCGACTGCAAGAAGTACTTGTCCATGGCTAAGCTAATGTCAACGCAGCTAGGGCTAGTACAAGTAGTCCCGTGTCTAGCTATAGCTGGTTGCTTACTATACTGGTGGGGTATATATAGGCCAGGCAAGCGAGCCAGGCAGCCTGGGCCACATCACCACGGTGACGTAACTCATTAGGGTGGTGTGGCCATTAGTTTAGAGCATCCTGTTTACTTGTGAATGACGTGCGTTGGCTAATGAGGATTCCCAACTCTAGCTATGATGTGATACGGGCATGATTTTTGTGATACATGCATATTTTTTTTGTTGCTACTAGTGAGTAAAAATCAGAGAGAGGATTTCGAACTCTAGCTATGATGTGATACGTGCATGATTTTTGTGATACATGCACATTTTTTTTGTTGCTACTGGTGAGTCAAAATCAACTCTAGCTATGAGACAGAGAGTGATACATGCAATCTACCAACTCTAGCTATGATGTGATACGGGCACAATTTTTGTGATACATGCATATTTGTTTTGTTGCTACTGGTGAGTCAAAATCAGAGACAGAGAGAGGAATCCCAACTCTAGCTATGATGCGATACGGGCACGATTTTTGTGATACATGCATATTTTTTTGTTGCTGGTGAGTCAAAATCAGAGACAGAGAGAGGAATCCCAACTCTAGCTATGATGTGATACGGGCATGATTTTTGTGATACATGCACATTTTTTTTGTTGCTACTGGTGAGTCAAAATCAAAGACAGAGAGAGGAATCCCAACTCTAGCTATGATGTGATACGTGCACGATTTTGGTGATATGTGCACATCTTTTTGTTGCTACTAGTGAGTCAAAATCAGAGAGAGAGAGGATTCCCAACTCTAGCTATGATGTGATGCGTGCATGTTTTTTGTGATACATGCACATTTGTTTTGTTGCTACTACTGTATTGGTAGTAGCAAGGCGCATACAATGCATGCATGTGCCATTACTACCAAAAAAAAGTCATCACAGAAGGTTCAAAACTGTCATCAGAGACGGTTTATTATGTGTTAGTGATAATCAGAAGTTATCACAAACGGTTTGTGAGCCGTCTGTGATAACTACATCACAGACAGTTTATAACTAGAACCATCTGTGAAAAACATTGTCATAGACTATTCTAGCTACCGACCGTCTGTGATAATTTTTGGTTCGAGCCGTCTATGACAAAATCAATAGCTTCTATATCGGCCTTTTTCTTTTCCATCTTGCCATTGCCTTCTTCCTTTCCATCTTACTTCAAGTGAAACTTTAGTCGCTCTTGCTGAACCCTTCCTACCCTTACCGCGCACAAATGAGTTGGAGTAGTACTAGTGGTATTTGATGGGAGAGGGGAGAGGGAGGAGAACGGTAGGAGAGGAAGGGAGAGGGTGTTAATAAGGGCGAGAGGTGGGGGAGAACGGTGTCTGCCATTCGATGCAGAGAGAATGAACGGGTGAGATCGGGATCTTTGGGGATATACTGCGGATCAGTGATGTGGCGGGACATCAAAGACGGTTCGGATTACAAACCGTCTATGATATCACAAAGACAATATATCGGTATAATATAAATAGCTAGTCTGAAAAGATAAAATAGCAAAGTTTTATATGGCTTATATATACTCTTTTGAAATGTTTCGACTAGATCTACAACTTTGTAGTTGAGGCAAAACCCGAATTCCAAAGGAAAGATTGAAAATTTTGGCAAAAACAGAAATAAAAAACTTGCAACGCAAATTTGGAGCTAAAGATGGCCGATTTTAGGGTCTTAGAGGGCGATTGGCACAAGCTAGTCTGTTTTTTTGGATCGGGCTCATCGTTAGCTTTCCAACGAGTATAAGAACGTCGAAAACGGACACCGTATGCAAAAGTTATGCCCGTTTTACTTAAAGTGTCTCAAAACTGAATCCTCCTCGGACTCAAGCGGGAAATTATGAAATTTTAGGGATTGCAAGACGGAAAACATATAACAGATGGTTTTTAATATAAACCGTCTGTAATATCTGTCATTATCAGAGACGGTTCTTATCTAGAATCTATGATACTTCACAGAAGATTTGTATTAAAATTGGCAGGGGAGACGGGCTCGCTGCCCACCGTCCGTCGGCCGCGTGCCGCACCAGCGTGGGCAGTCCCGAGCTGCAAGGGCCGCCGGGGAGAGGGAGTTGGGAGGTTGGGATTTTAGAAACAGATAAAATACATGAGAAATACGGTGGGTTGTATGGGTGTGCACGAATCTCAAAGCTGTATGGACGGGGATGGCACAGGTGAATATCCATCCCCACAGGGGTAGAAAATCCGTCTCCATTATTTTCACACCTGCAAGGGGCCGGAGCTAGCAAATGCATGGGAGCCGCATACACGTGTGGTTCGTGTGATGGGCCGAGTCCTTGTTGTCACTTGTGCTCTCACTCGTGAAACTCGCGGTCGATGACAATGACTCCGGAGAAAATTTTGGGCTTGTAAGTCAAGCTAAATTATATATCCACTGATAGTCAAGTTAAATTATCCACCGGCCGGGGTGGTTAGATGGGCCTAATAATATGTACAGAGTGTACACTTGTACATGTAAGTAGCCGACCAGGCTAATTTATGATTGAATCAACATTTGATTGAACGATTGATTGAATCAAGTAGCTAGAATTCAGAAATGCACTTCAAATTTCCTCGTTCTCACGCAATGTTTGAAACAACCCAAAATTTCAAAAATTTTGAATTCTTTTTGAGCTTTGTTTGAATTTCAATACATACCCAATTTGACAAATTCTTTGAAAATCCACTTTCCTCTTTGATTTCCCGTCTTCACTCCTTGTCGGCGCCTCTCGAAGACGCCGCCTCTCCATCGTCTCACTGTGCCACCCGAGCGTCGCAGCTTAAAGTTGCGACCGTGCTGTTCTCTCGCGTTCACACCAGCTGTGCACCGTGGCCCTACCAGTCAGCCGCCTATCTCCCTATTCTCTCCTCGCTTGGCGTGTCCCGGTCAACCGCGTGCTCTCTCGCCGTAGCTCACCGCTCTCTCATCGACGCACGCGCATGAGCCGTACCTGCTGAGTCAACACTCATCAGCGCCCGCAGAGACACCAACGCCACCTCGCCTGCACGCCGTCCAATCAGCAGAGCTCCCGGTCTCTCTCCTTGCCCATGCGCAGGCGACACTCGAACTGCCTCTATTCTCACCACCTTACCTTGTCATTAGAACTCAATTGCCTTCACAGAGAGCTTCATGCCACTCTCAAACACCTACCAGAACCACTCAATCGAACTCTTCCTCACCACAAGCGCCGACGACAACCTCCCCTGCACCCGATGAACCCTAGACTCAATCTCTTTCATTACTCAATTAAAATCAATTGCATTCATAGTCATGACCTCCCTTGCTTTCTAAAAACATTGGTGACGTCTCATTTAAAAGCACCTAGCAAATCGAAAATGTTGCCTAGAAGTTGAGGCTCTATCCACTTGTCAACTCGGCCTACGGTGTGTGTGATATTGGCTGGGTTCGGTACCACTTTTAGCCGGTTTATGCGTGTATGGACTTCTGTAACTAGTTTTTAAACGATGTGCTTTTCAATGCGGGGTCATTAGGAAGATTATAGTAAAAAGTATACTGAGTTCAGTTGTACCGCCAAAATCGCATGCAACTATTTTTCTGTTGGTACTGTCTCTCGCAAATAGCCAAAATTCAAAATTTAATCCATAAGTCATAAGACATAGCTCAAAAGAACACATCCATTATTGTTGGACTTCTCAGTTGCAGACCTAAGGGACAAGGCCGTACAGGCCTATTTAACATAAGTTCGGAGGGACCTCTTGGAAACTCAGACCTACTACCGATGCGTGAGCGTACCTATCGCACGGCCCAGGCTAGCCAGAAGACGAGTGGGCTTTCGCGCGGCCCAATAGGAGAGATTCTTTGGATTGATTGATCCTAGCCATCGAATCTTCAATCAGGCGAGGTGGCTCCGCGCATCGACGGCGGCGGAACGGCAGCAGTGCGGACTGGACTTTGCGCGGCCGCGGCGCCATGACGGGGTTGCAGACTTGCAGCCGCAGACCACAGACATCAGTTTGCAAGCCTTCCCTAGGAGACGAAAAAAGAGGTCCGAGTTACTTCTTCGGCTACGAAAGAGTGACGTTTTTTTTTACTATATTGGTATCACAATACTGATTCGGAACATATGCCAAGAAGATTTAAAATTTAAGTAATATTTAATGGAATTAAACAATGCTTGCCCTGTTAGATAGAGTATACTATCAAATGTAGGCAAATATAGTCTAATCCCATTAAACATAACTTACATTTTGTGTATCCTTGGTATGCATGCTAGACACATCGTGAAACGGAGGGAGTACTTTTCAAAGTCAATAGGACGCTTTGTTAACCATTGAATTCGCTTATCATATATTCGAAAAATGTTGTAAAGGTGCAATACTATGATTTTTTGTGACAAATTCATTCATGTCATTTTCATCTATTCAAATCATACATTTTAAACAATATTTTTGGTCAAAATTAATAGGGTTTGACTGCAACATTCTAAGGCATCAAATGACATCTGCTGGTATAGGAAAGTTTCCAAAGGTTTACGGTTCCTAATTCTTCCAATCCAAACGCGTCAAATAGTGGAGAAAACATAGGAAGTGATGTAGGATCGGTATGGCAACAAAGGAGATGAATAGTGCCTTCAAAATTTTTCCTAAGTATTCGCTAATCATTCATTCTAGTAGCTATTGAGTTGTGAAGGTCAGAATTACAGGCCAAAACTAGATCAAGCAACTTAAGAAAACGAAAGCCAAAGAATCAAGGCACTGGTGGTCAGACCGGCTACCAGGGGGCGGCATGACCAGTGCCAAGCGGTCTGACCATCATCTACACACTGGTTTGATCGATAGAGGTTGGTTTGACCAGAGGGGGGCGGTCTGACTGATCTCCTATTCCAGAACAAAAAATTCAGCTCGAGCTAATACAACTTTTAGTGCAACTTCAAAAATTCAAGTCCAAATGAGATAAGATTTTGCACATACCTTACTTGAGGTCTCAAGAATCCATTTCATCCAAGAATCGCAAAAATCATCGTCAAAGTTCAGACCTTTTTAAGAACAAGTAAGGTTGCACCAAAACCAGGCAAAAACCGAAAACAAGAAATACAACTTGCTTGTGCATGGAGGATGGCCAAGATGGCTATAGATATATTTCCATATATCACAACAAGTAAAAGCTCTCAAAGATTCAAGGCAAAAACACTTGGATGACGAAATCTCCTCATAAGGACAAATCTAAGTACAACTGGGCAACTTCAAGAACTTGCAAGACATGATACATAGATAGATGAGAATTGATCTCTACGAGTTATTTTCATCGCTTACACGTCCTTGACATACAACAAGATCAAGAAGGGGAGTGAAAATATCAAAACCAACAAGATCAAAAGCAAATCAATCAAAACAAGATAATTTCATAAGATATTAACAAAGTTGATCTATTACTACTTGAGAATAAAGGTTTTGCAGCCACTCCACCTAAAAGATAAGAGAGCATACCACAACATTCACACTTCTCAAACCCTAATCCTAGAACACTTGGTTAGAATGAGGAATGACTAAATGATTAACTAGCAAGTTTTCATTCTAACCCGTTAAATACATGAGACAATCAACTCACATCTAGCCCTAATAGATAACTATCACTAGCACATATAGAGAAAACTCATTAACCGCACACAACACGAGTTTTACTCACACACTACACTCGTACACACTTTTCAAAGAACATGAGCCTAAATTAGCTTTAGCTATCTCACCTAGCATTCTTGATTGTTCTGGGCCTCAGATCCATGTGTGTAGCCTTGATTATCGCCATTGGCCATAGTTAACTCTAAGCATCCCTGCATATCAAAAAACAAAGAAATCATTTTGGGATTTGATCCACATTAGTCAAAACATGCTTTATGCAACACGCATGCACTGACTTAGGTCAAACCAAATAAACTCAAGACCAAAAAGCCCAAAATCTCAATTTTCGCACGAAGCAACCTGCTCTATCGGTCATACCTCTGCCTCCAGCTAGTCTGACCGTTGGTGGCGACTGATCTGACCGTCACCTCTAGCCAATCAAACTGCCAGATTTGCAAGAAGTCTAGAAAAAAATGCAAATTTATATAAATTTAGCTTCTAGCTCTTCTAAAATAGCAATGATTTATCAACAAAAAAACTCTGGAACTTCTCATATAGTTCTTCTAGTGAAATCCCGCAGTTTTCCTACAAATTTCATCCGAACCAAACAGGCCCTTCGAATGTGAAGGCAAAAAGTCCTGTACGCATGTAAGCATTAGTCTCAACGAAGAAAAGGAAGATATCTAATATCTTTCTTTATTTTTAGATCAAAAGATATCAAATATTCTAAAGTCTTTTGTTTTGCAGTGAGTGCACCACAGCCTACAGCTTGGAATCAAGCAAACCTCACCAAGCTTCACAAATCTCTGTGACTATCAAACGCCATTGCTTACATGGCACGCGTGCAAAAGGTCAAGCTGCTGCTCCAAACAGGACCTGGCTTCTTACTTATACTACTGTCTTTTAGCTGTAATTGTATTATAGCGATGGTTAGTTTTTTTCTAAATTCAAAAATAAAAAAATTAAAAACACCGTTATATCTTTCGGGAAAAAAAAAATAAAAAACCACAAACTTAAAAAAAATCGAAATTAAGTGGTTTTTAAAGACTTTTAAGCTGTCTAGAGCGTGGGCAAAAATTCTCGGCCAATCTGTCAGATCTCGAAGCGAGCCCGTGAATCCTGATCTCACCAAGACCTCGAAACAGAGATCAACTGAACGTCAGAGCTCGTTACATGGACATGCCAAAGAATCAAGGGACAAGGGAGACACTAGGTACATCCAGATTGCAAGTGACCGCCCTCTCAGTGGCAGGACACATCTAAGCACAAAAATGCCGAGGATTAAGGTCCTGCTCCATGAGCTTCTGTTTCTATCTTTTTAATTTAGTCTTTCTTTTTTTACTTTTTAAATTTTTTTAGCTTTTTAGCTTTTTCCTTCTTATTCTGTATTGTCTGTGATAATATAATTTTTGAAAAAATAATTACATAAAAAATTTAACAACACCTATCGTGCATTTTCAATCGCTACAGAAGAACTAGAGGTCTAGGCTTAAGCCCTTTGGAGCACTACATAAAAGCCTGGCAATCCCATCAAAGAATCACCACTCGTGCAAACAAAAACATGCCAAACCACCGGATGATTTCCATCAACAAGACTGTACCATTCGACTGAAGATGAGGGTACATTTTGTTCCTAGTGTAGCAACTTTTACAAGCATTGCCTGACTTCTCCAACCCCCTAACAACAACACCACACCCCCAGACATATAACTGCAGCTGAATGTTACACTGCACACCACAGAACAGGTTAGTCCTACGAGGACCAACATAAAGAGAAAGAAAGACGAAAAAAGCTACAAAATTATGAGTCTTTGATGAGAAACACTACATCAATCATCCATGCGATAATTCATTTCGCCATGGATTCTTCTGCAAGGGCTGACTCTTCCCCCCCAACAGTTAGGAACAGCACGATATGTACAAGCTAGACTCTTCTTTTTAATCTCTTCTCTAGAAAGGGAGGCTATCGAAGCGGTCTGAAACTGAGAGCCTGAAAGGTCAGGCTGGCTGGGCTAGCACTCGGTTGTGATTGTGATCACCTTCATAGGTAACAATCAACATCGACGGGTCGTCAACACACCTTTCAACATGCTTCCTCGCTGGGCAGCCCCGCACACTGCTACACTTGTAGTACCCCCTGCAAGACGATGAGCACACATGACTATTCTTAAGAAATCTCTTTGAAATAGGAGCAAGAGAGTAAACTGTGCTGGGTAGAGGTTGTCGGTTGTAACCTTTCTTGGATTGCAATAGGCACACTACCAGAATTAGAACGTCTTTCTTTTAAATTGCACGTATGCTTATTGCAAAGTAAGAACGAAACTGCATGACTTGATCAGAAACAAGTTCGCTTCTTTTCGGCTTCTAAAAGCTGTTTTTCTTTCAAACATAGTGTCTTTTTAAGGCGGGTCTACAAATCAATTGTAATAGACACTGTAACGACTTCATTTATATCAGTCAAAATCGCATTCGGGGCTCTCTCTCTCTCTCGTACTCACTCTCGCGAACAGCCATAAGCCGTAGCTCAAAAAATAGACCACTTTGTTATAAGCAGTATCTAAACAGCTGGGGGATGAAATCCAGCCTCAAAACTTTCAACCTGTAATTTCAAGGGTTAAAATTCATTTTTCATTATCCAAATTGGTAAACATTTCTGATGAATACTTTGTGGAGGATTATGCTATGCATCCTAGGATATGGGCATAGACTTAATTTTACTGAAATAAGAACAGGGAAGCTCTAACTCTGAATAAACAGAAGTAACACCTGAGTGTAACCAAGCACTACTTTTTTTTCCTAACATAACAAAAAGGAGTAGGTACAGCTATCCTGTGCAATATACTTGCAAATGCAAAATTGCTATCGGAGCCCCGATGATACCAGTAGACACCAAAGAAGCAGACTAAGCAACACAAGATCTAACATAACGATTAAAGGGATATAAAAGATTTAATAGCTATACCTAGGATGCGGGGATCCCTTTATTGGCTTCTGCCCGTACTTCCTCCATGAGAACTCATCAGCTGGGATGTCAGCGACCTTGTTACTGATTGCAGGGACTTTGATAGACCTCCGTATCCTCAGCTTCCTGCAATTACATGCAAAAAGTGGTTTACAAAAACACACACACAAAAAAAAAAAAAAAGATCAGTAGTATGATGTCGATTTAGCACAAAGAATTCCAACCTTTTCTTCGCACAGTGGCACCTGCTCCCGGTCGCACACCGTCCACCCCATCCTCCCTACCAGTGCACCTCCTCCTCTGCATGAAGCCTAACTCCGGAGTGCTTGACGTCTGCAAGCCACTAGCTAGCTGGAATGGCCGGCTGGACCGGCTGCCATCCAAACTCGCAATACTCCCCTCCATGCTCAGAGATGACAGGAATGAGCGGGAGGAGGATGCCGTGCAATTAGAACTGTCAAACTTGAGATTGACACCCTTGCCACCACCAGTGCTACCACCCTGATCACCAAGACCACTCCTCTTCATCATCTCACTCTGCATCTTCATCTGCTGCATGAGCTGAAACCTCTGGTAGCTCTGCTGCTGCTGTATGAAATGAAGATGCACCGGAGGCAATCCCGGGGTTGGCGTCACTGACGGGGGCGCAACAGACACTGGCTGGACGAGCTGGAGCGGCGACCCCCGTGACGGCACATCCGAATCGACCGCCGAGTTCTCTAGAAGCAACCTTTTGGGGAATTGAGCAGGGATCCTAACAGGATCCTTTGAAGAGGAGCCCTCCATCTGGTGGCACCTCGGAAACAGCTGGAGGCTAGTGATCGGGCTCGGGTTGGATGTCTTGGCTGCAGTGGCTGCAGCCAATGCAGAGCTCTCCAAGAAGAGGTTGCTGTCAAATATAGGCATGGGCTTCTTGATCTTTCTAAACCTGGCATGGCCTTGGAGGCCATTGCCATTGGTAAGCTTGGAGGCTAGGGAACCAAACTTGGAGACAGCCTCCACGAGATCCTTGTGGGGGACGTGCTGGCCATGGGGGTTGGAGAGGAGGGCGAGCACCCTGCGGCAGCTCTCCACTGCCTCCCTGTTCGCTTCCTCCACCCCCTCCATCGATCACCCCATCCCCCTATCTGTACCCCCAAATCAATCGCTTCTAGAGCCCTCCGTTTGATCTTACCAAGGGTTCAACGCATGCACTAAGCTTGCAATTCTTGAACCCCCACGAGAGCTAAAAACTCTAATGCAGGGATGGGGGGATCACAGCACGAGCATTTTTCTACAGTAAAAAAGTACAAGAGGCACATGAGTTGAGCATAAAAAAAATACAGTTGCCGCCTCCTTAGATTTCAAGGCTGAAGAAAGAAACAGCATTTCGATGCAGGAGATTCTCACAATCATTGGGGCACACAAGGGTAAACGTTCCTGACCAGCTAAGCTAAAATTGGGCATGTGAGCATGAACGCATGACATTCTGGTGGTCTAATCAAATACTAAAATTAGGCAACCAGACAACCCAATAAGCACCTGAGCCTATAAGAAGAGAGTCTATAGCATGCCCTTGACCACGACCACCGTATTCCCCTAAAAACAAGCTCAAAAACTCAGGAAAAAAAAATCTACATCAGAAACAAGAAATTCCATCTGCTCAAAGCCTCAAACAGCCACTCGATCCACGCCACAAAGCTCAACGGCAAATCACCAGAGCTGAACAGAACACATACACATGCGTGATCCTAGCAGCAGCACGAAGAAGAAGAGCAAGAGAGAAGCAAACCTCGCAGAGCCACCTCCTCGATGGAGTGGAAGACGAGAGGAGAGGGAGACTGGGAGGGAGGTAGGAGAGGCTCTCGGCTGGTACAAGCAAAGAAGCAAGCAGCAGTAGTAGTAGGATTAGTCATAGGCAGCAGTGAGTGAGAATATAAATAAACAAATGGAAGGGCCAGTCCCTTTTTTTTACCCTTTGTGTTCTGTAGTATTCCTTCGCGGGCGGATTAAAATACGGCGGGCGGGGCGACAGAAGTGGGCCCGGGTAAGATCCGGGCCGTCCATCGCGCCCGTCCCTGTCTGCGCTGGGACTCTCTCTTTCTTTGTCTGTGTTTTTTCCCTGCTGATTTTTGTTTATTTTTATTTTTTGGGGTGGGGTCGTGGGGTTGGGTTCAAGCTGCCGTTTCGTCAAAGGTGTGAGCTGTGTCAGAGGCCACAGTAGTGGGGCTGGGCCCCGCGCATTCTCGCTCTTTCTCTTCTCTACGTTCTGGCCCCTGCTGCTCGTCGTGAGCTGCGCAAGTAGCTTATGGGCCTATTTTTTTTTGTGATTTATGGTTTTGGTTAAAATTTTAAATTTTAGTTCGTTTTATTCATTTGTAATTTTGGCAGATATGTTAATTTAACGAATTTTATTGTATTCTTGAAAAATACTTCGTTTAAAAGCTATCCAAAGTCCGGCTTATGCCGAACAAGGCCTATATTTTTCAATTGTTCATTCATTTTAATTCAGATATAATTTAGAATATATTCTCGGATATCCAAAGTTTTTGCCGGATACAAAAATAAATTCGGATATTTTTTGTCGAATACGAAAACGGATTCAGAAAATGCATTATTCGACGGATACGGAGCTATCCGGATTTTTTTCGGATAGTTACCGGATTAGTATCCAGTAACTATCTAGTAAACGCCAAGCGATCGGCCCAATCTCAGCAAGCACCAAGCGGAGCGACCGAGCGACGCCTAAGGCGTAACCAACCATTGATATGTATTCTATAATCCACGAAGTACTCATAAAAATTAGAAAAAATCTCGTCCTAAAGAATTACTAGCCTCATAGGCGCGGCGCCACGCCGCGTCAGCCATCGTACGTACCAAAATAAAAGAGGCGATAATTCGTGAGGAGTTTTTTAAAAAAAATCGAGAACACATGCGTATTTTCGAAAAAGGCAAAGGTTTTTTTCGCAAAAAAACGAGAACCTGTACGTAAACAAACGATGACATGTGTGCAATTTCAAAAACCACGGGGGGCTATCCTGCAAAGTGGAGGGCTAAAAAGCGGCGGGACCTTTTCATGAGAACCAAGGACATGTACGTAATTTAGGGAAGCGCAGGACTTTTTGCAAAACAACTTCCCGACGTACCAAGATTCCCGCCACGCTGCGGAACGGGCTGGCGGCTGAGCTGGCGCTCGCTCCGCGCGGAGAGTCCCTGGGTATAAGGAGGAGAGTATGTGTATTTGAACTTATGTGTTGAATTTATGATACTTGTACGTGTATAATTTTGTACACTATTGTAAATTTTCTAGCTCAATCAGCTTCTCATGATGCATGATTCTTGTGAAAACCCTACTAGTACGGCGATGCGCAACAGTGCAAGTGCAGCTCACCCCTCACAAGATCCGGGCCTCCTCCCAGAGGCCGTTGAGAGTTCTGGCGAATCACCGTGCGACACGTAGTCAAAAGAGGGAGTGGGGGCGGGATAGGAGTGCGCGGAAGCGCGTGCGGGTCCAGCACATCCTCGCAACGCTCACTACCGTGTGGGCCCCACCTGGTCAACCTCTCCCCTCGTTGGTCGCCCGGGCGCACGCGCGCGCGGCGCACTCGAGCCCGACCGCGACCGGCGCATCCCGTTTCCGATTAGACCCGCCCAAGTTGACGAGCGAACCAGGCTCCGGTCTGGGTCCGGCCCCATGCCGCCTCGTCGTACTCCACTCTTCCCCTGTGCGTGCGTACAAGGTGTCCTCCACTCGCCGCAATTTTGTACTCCTGCAAAAGTGTAGCAGGGACAATGTTGGATAAAATTCCATGTGTCAAAGCGCATCAAACTAATGCAGTTTGTTCTTACGTTTCATGAGTTCATCTGACGATATATTATATTACAATCATCACGAGTTTGTGCGCAATCAATCATAAAAAATTACTTGTTTTACAACGAGGATAGCAAAACAGTATAGTGTGTTTGGTATTGGCAGCGCTCCTCTGTGCTGCGAGCTGCAGCTTTTTCAATTGTGCGGCACTGTAGCAAGCTTATTTTGGCATTGTAGTTGCTATTAGTTTTTAGTGTAATTAAATTTAAAAAGAGAAAAAATTTTTACATCATCCCAATACTACAAAGGAATAATAGAAAAATACAAAGAAAGTCAAAAGCCATAAAAGAACAAAATTAAGATGCTCGACGCTAAAGCTTGAAGTCCAATGGAGTAGGGCCTAAATTAAGCTTCGGATTTCTTGTTGTTCTGTTTTACATGACTATACTCAGGTCTTGTTCTTTTTGCCTTTTCAATATTTTTTAGTTTTTAACTTCTCTCAGTAGTTACTATTTATTAGAATAATAAACCATAATGAAAGCCATTAGCTATAATCTAAAAGAATATACCCTCATGCTGATTAATGAAATATAAGCTCTTCATCTAAAAGAAAAAGATATGGTATCTCCTAAGATAATTGAGTACATGACTTGTGAGGCTGGGCACAGGAATTCTGTACGAATCTAACAAAAATAAATCTAGTTACCTCGAGAATTAGGGGACAAATTCTCCACCCTATGAAGGCCTAAAGATTTTGCTGAAAACAAATTATTATCCACTGATGGTAAGGTGGCAACAGATGGAGTATGTACTAGTTGTACCCCTATAGGCTATAATCATAGTTGCCTCCAACTGGTGCGCACGTGTGACCGTCGTTGTCTTTGGAAGAAGAAATGGTTGGTGATGATTCCCTCCAACCTCTAATTACGGCGTCTACTATTTCCCGTACGTTAATATGGTCATGAATGGGCAATCATCATGTTCTCTGAACAAGCAGAGGATCGATGGCGTTCACAGAATTTTTTTCGTGATAACATGATACAATGCTAACGAGTAATTCTAGGGGAAATCTACAAAGGGCACCTAGCTATAAACTTTGTCCAATTCTCAAAATATTCTCGAGGACAATTTTGTATTACTTACTTTCAAGCAACTACTTATTGGTTTTAAATCCCAAACGCCTGCGGATTATATATGTGTGTGTTAAGTGGGTGTACATATACTGTTGTCAAGACTGAGGCTTAACTGGTGTAAGTGCGTTAATTAGCTAGTTGACGGCCAAATAGTCAACCGGGTTAACATTGTGGGTCACTGTTACGTAGGCCCCACCCACGTACGGGTGCTATATCAATTGACCACATTAACATTGCAGGCCATTAATTATTGTAAGAAAATAAGATTTTTTTTTTATGGAGCGTTAAGCATCCCATTGCCAAAATATCTAGTACTATTTTGTTCTTGCTAGTTGCCATCATCCATATGACCATATTTATACCGGATATTATACGCAATCATACCTCACAGTGCTCTAGAACATCTCAAGCGAAGAATAAATACGGGTTCGGAGGCTATCCTGGCACGTAGCGGCTGGCCTTTTCTTCCCGGACGTGTCGCAGTCGTGTCAAGTAAATACTCCAATTAGGATCCGTTCGCGAGACGGTAACTGGTCGTTCCCGTGAAGTGTGGCACATCACGATATCCGAGACCCCGCACGCTGCAGTGGCGCGGTCGGTAGTTCTCCGCACCATGGACCATGGCTGATTTTGGCTGGCGCGAGTTGGCGAATGGCCATGCCTCATGACGTGGTTTGGCACTTCGGCCAGCCAGGAGGCGAGCGTCCGCGTCGGTCCGTCCGGCCTAGCTCTAGCGACAGTGGCGAGTAGAAACAAAGAAGAGTAGCTAAATTGAGGACTAGGTTGAATTATTTATAAGACTAAATTAAGTTGATATAAATATAATTTTTTATTTTTATAAAATTTTAAATTTATATAAACATTATATAATTAGAGACGAACAATTAAAAGTAGATAAATACAAAATAGGTACCTTGACAATAGAAAGTGCATACCTAAAAAATATAATTATTCTGCCATGAGTGCGGAGTAGCGATAAGCCACTTGTGTATAAAACATATCAAAATTAGTGATATAGTAGAAAATTATGAATGGCAATAAAATTTTAGATCATATGAAACATACCACAAATAAACTAATTTGAATCACGGGGCAAATGCATTCTAGGGACTTCATGCCTTGGAAGCGGCTTATGGTTTTATCATCATCAATGCTTCTAAAGATCTCTTACTCGGTGTAGCACACCATCTAGTCGAACCTTCTTTGGTTGAGTTGTACTCTCATCGGTTGCACGAGAACTATTTGAATTGCTCGCAAGATAGCTACACAAAGTTCGCTTCTCTATTATAGCAAAATCTATAAATAAATTAACAGAGCTATAAATCTATGAATAAATTATGAGGGCTAAACTATCTATATACACTAAAAGTCTAAACTCTAAACTCTAAAAATATTAAATCAAGAAGGAAATAAGGAACTAAGGAAGAATACTACTCACTCACTTAGTGTCTTGTTTATCAGTTAAGGGCTTGAGGCATGCGGCGTGCCCCACTTTTCTCCAGAGTCCAGCAGACCACTCCTAATCTCCTCCTCACTTCCTCTCACTCTTTTCACTAACTCTCAGACTTCACTCTCTCAGTCTCTTACTCTCAGACTCAATGGCGACTAGTGATTGGCAAATTCCACTTCGTCTTCGTGTCTTTGTCTTCTCTAGCAGTTCAGTGCAGGGTGCGATACTCCTGCCGCGGTGCCGCCTACATTCATTGGTGGCAGCTCGGCCCTCGTCGCCCCGGTCAGGCTCTCCTCGGTCGCCTCAGCTCGGCTCCCCCTAGTCGTGATGCCACCCCAGTCAGGCTCCCCTTCGTCGCCCCAGTCAAGCTCCCCACACCCCCCTCGCCCCAGTCAAGACACCATCTCATTTGTGTCTCCTCGCTCGCTATTTTAGTGTAGGCTTCAAGTCCGGTTTTAGACATTTTCCCAAAATGCCCCGACGAAGTTTCTGCGCACCTTCTCTTAACTCCATCTTCACCTTCACCTCAAAGTATCTCCACCTTCTGTTGTCTCCGTCTTCATCTTCATCTCAAAGTATCTTCACATGCTTTGACATGTAGCCCGTAGTGCCTAATAACTAGCCGTCACGACTTTACGCATTCGGACCCCCGAACCGTCTCTACGTGCATTAGCCCCGTCACTGGACGTACACCACATGCGCTAACTCGTCTCTCTATAATTTTTGTCTTTTCTGTGCTTTCGCTTAAGCCACGTAGTCTCACCTAAATTTACACGACCGCTCCGAACATCATAAATATATCTTAGAACTAATACATGATCTCTCGGTACCACCACCACATAAATATAACTAGCCGTCACGGCTTTACGCATTCGGACCCCCGAACTGTCTCTACGTGCATTGGCCTCGTCACTGGACGTACACCACATACGCCAACTCGTCTCTCTATGATTTTTGTCTTCTCTGTGCTTCCAGTTGAGCCACGTAGTCTCACTTAAATTTACACGACCACTCCGAACATCACAAATATATCTTAGAACTAATACACCACCACCACATTTGCCCATCCAGTCTTCCAACCACGCGGTGCCACTTTAGCCAAAACTTTTCAACACAAAACACACCATCACAACGACAGATGAACTTCAGCACTACGACTCCTGGCCTATAGCTCCTTGAACGCCCACTTGACGAGATCAACACAGAGAGAAAATTTATACGCCCAAAGTAGTGCATGCCAAAGCCAAATTAACCAAGGGATCGATGATGCCATGACAGCATGATTCCTATCTGAACTGAAGCTTTGGCCAAATGCTGTCGCCTTCGGCCTGCACAAAGTGATCGAGCCCCAAGCTGCCCAACCCAAGCGAAGCGTGACCTGATCCCACTATCCCCGACTCTTATCATGTCTTCCACTTGGTAAGAAAAGGGACGATATGAGATTGGACGAAGCTTTCCATCATCTTCTTCTTCTTCTTCTTCTTAATTCCTCCCCTTTTCGGTCTCTGCGGTTGGTGCACACAGGAATGTTGGACGCGGTTGTCGTCGCGATCGAGCTTATTATATGACCCGACTCACCCTGCGCTTCGAGCAGAGGCGGAGCCAATATATAAATATTGAGGTCCAGTGACCTCAATGAAATTTAACAAATCCTATAAAAATTACTTTTATTACTGTTTATCAGTGAAGAGGATATCATTGTGCAATAGAGGTGACCTCAATGCTAGCTTCTATCGTCTGGCTTCGCCCCTGGCTTCGAGGTGTATTTACATTGCGTGTGGCGTGGTCTGGATTCTGAATTTCTGATCTGAAATCTGGAGTGGATTGTATGTCCCTAGACTAGATATACGCCGATATGTGAGAGGGAAAAGAAGTGGTTAGTGGTCACTGTACGAGGTTCGGTCGGTTGGACCCTTTTCTAGTGCGGTCCGGGGAGGCTAGCTCCTTGTTTCGTTGCCTGTGGCCGTGGGCTGCTCTTGCTCATTTCTATAGCTTATCGTCATTCATGGCATGGGTTTGCACCTTGTGTTTATTGAATTATGATTTCGACCTAGATTAAGCGTGGCTGGAACTTTCTGGAGAAAAAAAGTTATCGAGGTGGTAGCAAGCATCCACGCGAGACGACTGAGGGATAGATATATATTATGTGATAACCTAGCGGTTAACACTTAAGACCGCTAGCTATTGTACGAGAAGCCGGTACAAGTATCGGAGAAAAATAGTCTAAGGTCTGGACATAAAAATGCTCCAATGTACTGAAGTAAAGCCAGCTATCTGTTAGTGTTCTAGCAAATCATCCGTGGATCAATTTGAAGCTTGCAACACCACTACAGTACCTTCAGGTGCCAAGCAAGGAGGAGACTTTTAGGTTTTAGCCTACTCTCCTCTAGTGACCAGAACCCCTCCACCCTGCAGGCCGACGAGCACAGCAGGAGATTGGCATGACGACGTCCTTGAGATGAGTTGCAAAGAAAAAAATAAAAAATGTCTGGTCAAGTGGTCAGCCCACTGCCTTTAAGAGGCCTAACAAATCTATCTCACCGCCCTACCAAGACACCAAACTCCATCTCACAAATCCTACCAAATTAGCAATTGAAACTTGGAAGTCGGAAGCCACTGATTTCCAGAGAGATGTGAGAGCTGACGGCGCACAACGCAGGGGCAACCGGGCGTCAGGCGAGCAGAAGGGGGCCGGGCTGCCAGGGGAGCCAGATCTAGCGGCGAGGGTTAGGCCACCGCCAAGGGAGGCGATCCGGGGACGGGAGGGGAGGGGGAGCCGGACTAGGGGTGAGCTACGGGGTGGGGGGGGGGGGAGCTTGATTGGGGCGCGAAGGGGAGCCTAACTAGGGTGGCATCACCGTGAGGGGGAGCCGATCCGGGGTGGCCGAGGAGAGCTCGATCGGGGCGACGAGGGCTGAGCCGCCGCCAGTGAATGTGGGCGGCGCCGCGGCAGGAGTACCGCGCCCTGCGCTGGACTGCTGGAGAAGACGAAGACACAAAGACGAAGTAGAGTTCACCAATCGCCAGTCGCCATTTTTTTGTTATTTTTATTGATTAGAAAGCACAAACTTTTGGAAAGAGACCAGTAACTCAACAAATGATAATTCACACAGTAACTCAACAGATGATTAGGAAGTTGCTAGCAAACAATGTAATCTTCAGTGTTGCTGCTGCTGGCAGAGAACTCACCTGGCCTGTAAGGAACTATGCAAAGCTTATGCATCAGAATAAGCTCTTGGCCGAGAAATTTGAACCTTGTCAGCATCAAAAGATACGAGCCCAGCAAATTTCGTGCACAAGTCAAGCATTTCTAGAACAGTTTTGGTGGTGGAGAACAAATGGCGGCTAGCATCCTGTTTACAATAAAATGGCCACTTCCAGGAGCTAAGCAGCGGCAACAGATTGCGACATGCATACAGCAAATGCTTTCGATAATGCCATAATATTATCGTACCTTGATATTACGTCTTGGAGGTAATCCATTTAGTCCCTATGAAGTATTTGTAGACAGCTTTCTAGAGCAAAAACTCCATAAACTCTGCTCCGTTCATCTGGGCAAATCTTTTGTAGGGCTGTGCCATATGAGGTTATTTCATCATTCAGTACCAAAAGCTGTTGTCTCCTCCATGAAACAAATTCTCCGAATAGTTTGAGAAGATATTTAGGGATACAACCATTTATACTTCGTGCAAAGGAGAAATGGGAAAGCGTTGGAAGAGTATCATCTTTAAAGAGGCCGCATCGTACAAGTTAAAAAATGAGGTAGGCAGTACAGTTTTCAGAATAATGATAACCGCATTCAAAAGGACAGCTAGCAAAAATTCATGACAGCCACTGCTATATCGAGGTGATTAACACATGATACATGTAGCGGTTCCACTGTGCTTAGTGAGCTAAGAAATGGTCAAAGTACCCAAACAAAATGAAAAGGCTAGCAACAGGTTCAAGACCATTGAGAGTTTCAGGTGGTGTTCAGTTCGGCTTATTTTTGGTGACTTATTCATGTCAGTAGGAAGTAACAGAGCTCAGAGTTATGCCTCCTCCCAGGGGCTTGAGCTTCAGTTGCTGACAGCACTGCAAATAAGATTGATTAGGAAAATATTTCTGCATCTTTTATTCACGAACACAATGTGTTTCTATATTAACCGATTGGACCAACAAATGACCCACGAAACACTTTCAGTTTACAAAAAAAAAAGAAAAAAGAATACACAACAAAATGGGCAATAACCAGTACATAGATACAAGTTTTTTTGGCACTCAGTTTAACAGGAATGGGCACAAACATGGGGACGAAAAGTTTAACAATGTTGCCGATGGAAATACCACTCATGGGAAATACTATAATTGCTCATGGGCCTATTTTTTGCTGCACAAGTTTTACACGGCCCGGATCAATAAGGATTAGCGGCGAAGTGGGTTAATCACAAGGTTGACAACAAATAAAAAGCATCCTTGCCTTGTTAAAAATATAAGACGGTCAAAATTGACCAAATATGATGAATGACAAACAATATGAGATTATCTTAGAACTCAGCCAAGTGAATATTAGCAATTGCAAGTTACAGATTCCTCAAGCAAGATAGGGAAGTTGTAAAGAGATGCATACAACGCAACATCCTTCCCACTAGGGATGCAAACGGAGCGGATACGGACAGATATTGCTTATCCTGTATCCTTTTTCATATTTTTTGTCGGAGTCGAAGTCGGACACGGATAGTACCAGATACGAATACGAATGCGGATATTCTCGGTCATAAATACGGAGTGAATACAAACCGCTCTGAATACAGTTAGTTTCGGTCACGAATATTTAATCGGATAATGCGCAAAAGCAAATTTCACATGGTGACAGAGACAAGTTAAGCAACTAATAAATTCTAGTTAGCAAAGTAGCAAGTAAATGATAGAGACTAGTTAAACAAGTAGTAGCTAACTAGCTACATGTCACATGGTTTAAAAGTACGAATTGCCCATAGCCAAGTAGTCAAGTACATCACTAGTTCATTTAACTTCATTACATTTAGCAAATGATTCCACAAGGCCTTCGTATCCGGTATCCAGAGAGGCCAGGTATCCGATTCAGTTTCTGTATCCGGTAACAATCCGGTAACTATCCGAAAAAATACCCAGATAGTTCCGTATCCGTCGAATAATGCTTTTTCCGAATCCGTTTCCGTATCCGTCGGATAATGCTTTTTCCGAATCCGTTTCCGTATCCGTCGGATAATGCTTTTTCCGAATCCGTTTCCGTATCTGACAAAAAATATCCAACTCCGTTTTCGTATCCGACAAAACCTTCGGATATCCAAAAATTTGCTCCGAATTGTATCCGAATTAAAACGGACGGACGGACGGTCGAGAAATATCCGCTCCATTTGCACCCCTACTTCCCACTTCTCATAAAAAGGCAGAACCAATCACAAAGTTTTTTTATTACTATTTTATACAAATATTTTATTTTTACTAAAATAAATGGCTAACTGTATGTTAACCGTGGATAGAAAATAAATGTGGAACATCAAAACACTTAGTTTTAATTCTTAAAGTGTTGTCATGGAGTATAATTATCAGTGAAAAAGATCATACTCATGATTTATATATTCGTATTGCTATACTCAACCAAAACTTACTATTGCAATGTTCTCCTGTCCTACCACTTTAAATCTTTATTTCATTACCACTAATACATAGGATTCGACAACATGCATTTTCTGGGGTAACGTGGTACTAGCCTAGGATAAAATTTGCACTCAACTTTAGAAAAAAAAAGTAAGAAAGACTAATATATGTTATAACCATCTAAGACTAATTTGCACTCAACTTTAGAAGAAAAAGTAAGAAAGACTATATATATAACCACTAAGACTAAGAGAGAGGCATATGGAAGTTTCTAGTATAGTCCATACAACTTTAGAAGATTAATATATATTATAACCATATAAATGAGAGGTGTATGTTTTTTTAAAAAAAATCTAAGGGAGAGGTATATGGAAGTATCCAGTAGGGTCCATGCTTTACGAACTAAAGAGTTGTCTATTCATCAAGTGACTAAATTTTACCAAAATTTCAGTAGCTTTTCTCAACCCTTGGATGAAGATATAACCACATTCCTAACCCCCTTACTTCTTATATATAACCCACCCCCACCTCTAGGACAAAGAATGTAATAAAAAATTTCTAACCTAGACAAAAGTAAACCTAGGTGAGCGCTACAAATACAACAAAAAACAAGTAGAATTAAAAATTTTGTAAGCTTTACTAAAATTGCACATTACTAGTACTACAATTTTAGGTGTAGTGCTGTGCAATTTTAGATGAATGAGAGATAAGAAAATTTCAAGCAACTGAAAATTAGCAAAGCCGATGAACTAATGTTCATTGGTGCATTTATGTCCATTGTATGCAAATCGGATGGCCGGGACAAAATGTGATGATGTGGCACTCTCTGCGTTCTTATTTTGCACTCAACCTTAGTATGGATTAAGATAAGTAAAAAAACCTAGTGATACGTGTTGCTGATCCATCAAAATAATGGAGAAATCCTCTTGTGTCCCAAAGAACACAACCACAAGACATAGAGCGAGCGAGATAGTGAGGAAGGGAAAGCAAGTAAAAACATATTGGCACTTATTGTAGAATGTATGAGGTTGTGTGGTGTCGAGGGAGGTATTCTGGTAGCTTCCTATGGGTTTGGTAATGGTGTGGGAGAGGTATTCTAGTAGCTTCCTATGGGTTTGGTAATGGTGGGGGAGCTTGGATATGGTGGCAGCATTTTGGCCTAGTTGTGATTAGAAATGTGGTGTCTTTTTGGTTAAGTCCTCGATGCTTCTGAATAAGAAAACGGACATAGGAATTTAGTGGCATGTTATGTGTTTTTGTTGCCTTAGTGTGTGTGTGGAGAGAGTTGTGTCTTGCATTAGTAAATTAGTTCAAGCCTATATTTTCGCGTTCTTGATCGATCAAAGTATTTGTTGGTCTTGTTGTTGTGATGAATGTTTATGTGTCATGATATGAATTAAATGATTGCAAGGTAATCCTGGAGATGCTGCTCCACCATAGTACAATGCAATCGTCACTTGTCAGTCATGGCTACACACGAAATCTTGATGCAAGTCAAGCAGATGCTCGTATTGTAATGTTGTTACTTGGTAGTTACTGCTAAAGAAGTCTTCATGTGTTAAACTATAAAATTCACTTCTCTTAAATCTCTTTCTGAAACTAGCATACTTGTCTTTAGAGTTCCTCTTGTGACCATCTTTTTAACAGTTTGTTAGGATTATCTTACGGAGAAAATAAATGATGAGGAGATGGATTCCTGCCCCATATGCAACATTGATCTTGGTTGTCATCCTGAAGAGAAGCTCAGGTGAAGTCATTGTTATAACTTTCTATCAAGGTTTATCTGTACAATGTTGTTCTTTATTTTTGGTAGTGCTTTTTTACTTTAAAATTCCTATATAAGTATATTCGTGAAGGATTAATACCATGTGAACTTTCAGAGGACATTTTCTCACTAATAGAATGTGTATCTTGAAAACTTTTCTGGCAAACTCAAGTAGTAAGGCTGTAAATAACAACAAATGGTCAAAATGGAGAAACAGGATATAGAGATTGACGAGGATTGAATAATCCATTAAGAGTCATTTTGAGGTGTAATAAAACCCTTAGATTAGTGTTATAATGGCTTATGTTGTAACACATCCCGAGTATCCACTACATGAAAGCTCTATAACCTGATATATGGGCCTTCCATTGGGCAATGCCCCTTGCGGTTAAGGAACATAACACATGCGCTTTTAATCCCTGTAACTGTTCAACCTTTGGTCCTATGCCTCTCACAATAACCCATGTGGTTATCTCCTGAGACTCTCCTTCACTAATAATAATCGATCAACTGTTATTGATCAAACTTTTCCCACTGACAACAGCGAGTGGATGGATGGAATCGACAAGGTGCCAATTCATGCAAGCAACTAACACCTCTTTTGCGATATTTAGGCTCTACTCGAAGGAGACATCAGGACAACAACAACAAGAAGAAGACATCAGGAGAACAAGGGGATTGGAGAACATACACCTCTGTAATCGTTCGATAGAGCAAGTTGTAATCCTGACATAGCAATAAAGATCGTCCCATTTTTCCTCTTCATTCTTCTGTGGGGCTCGGAGTACCCTACTACTCGTAAGATCGACGATTTGATCGTTGACAACTGGCACCATCCGTGGGGATAGACGTCGAGCCTATCAAAGTTCTAATATGCATAACCATCATTCACTGGTCTCGTCGGCATCGTATATGCAATCATGGATGCATGCCTCTACGCCATGGAACATGATGCCTACGCTGACCTCGACATGGATGCATGCCTCTGCGCCATGGAACACAATGCCTCCTCCTCCATCCCAGGGTTGCCAGCCCTTGCGACTAGTGAGGTCGACCGGATTGAAGAAGACACATCGCCCTCATCATCAACACCTCTCAGGGAATCAGGTGTCCCCACCTTGTCGGAGTGCCCTGGTACCATGATAAGTCCACGATAAGTCCAGCGCACTCGACCAACAACCGCGGCCCTAGAAGCATGCTACCGCAATCCAACGGTCATAGTAATCTCAAGTCCGGCGCACGCGATTGGTAATAGATCCTACGTATTTTGGGAGCCGATCGACACTTAGTCACGGTGTCGATGAAATTCCCCTAATGGAAAATGTTGGGCTATGTGTGTGTCTTGGGCTCAAGGCCCATATGTGTGTATATGTATTAACCCATAGCATGAAGAAAAAATCAGAAGAGCATGCTGTGACTCCAGAAATTCTTCATGGTATCAGAACCAGGAGATAGGGAGGCGATGCTGATGAAACCCTAGGGCAGTCAACGGCGAGGTGGTGTCGGGGTCGGTGGCAGTTAAGTGCTCCCAGTAGTGTAGGAGTCGTCGGGATCTGGCAGAGCTATGGTTGGATTCGCCTTCGTGCGCTCCGCGAGGTCAATGAGGGGGTCGGTGCAAGGTGTAGGCAGCCATGGAGGAGACAGTGCTCTTCATGTCCAGCGCACTCCTCTTGGCGATGTTGGGAGTGGCTGGAGTCAAAACAATATGACAACGACTCTAGGGAAGAGGTGAGAGGAGCGGGGGAGTAAGAGGATGCAGCCAGGAAGCACTGCGTTGTGGCCGAAGGTAGCGACAGTGAGTGGAGTGGTTGCACAAGCAGGAAGCAGTGGTGGCTCTGTGTGGTGCGGTTGCAAGAGGCTCTGTGTCAGTGCATGTGGTATGGCCGCTGGGATCTGCTAGCGGTGTGAAGTGAGGTGTTTGTGTGGCTGCCTCCTCTTGTCGTGGAGGATTTGTTGGATTTGCTAGTGCTTCCACTTCTGAAGTGTTGGTGTAGTTGCTGGAATTTGTGGTGGAAGTCCAATATTGGCAGCGTGTTGCTGTGATCCCGATATGAGCCTGGGGAGTTGAGTGGAATTCTCACCACTAAACTACAACAAGGTCTTGGTGGTGTGGTAGCGGTGTCTTTGTGGCCTTGCGTAGTCCACAAAGGTTGTCTGCTGTGCTGATTACTTCAAACTTGAGGTGCATTGCAATCTCCTTGCTACCGTTTTCTCTAGTAGGAAAAGGAGATGAGGCCTTAGGGTAAAAATCGAGAAATGGAGGAGAATCGAGGTACCGACCAAGTGCTTGAGAAATTAGCTCAGTTGCTCACTGCGAAGACCAGTGAGACTTCATTAAACCAATTGATTATTAAATATATGGAGCCAATCCAGAAGGTAGAGTTGATGCCAAATGATGTCAAATTAGCGGGCATCAAGAATTACTTAGGTTGGTCCAGAAGGGCGTTATTGATCTTGAAGACAAAGGGACTAGAGGATATTGTAAAGGGGGAGTCAACTGAACTGATCGACAAGTCAAGTGCAGAATGGAGAATCTGGAGTACCACCAACTAGCTGGTGGTGGCATGATTGTTGGGCTCTTTATCCCCAACCTGCAATGGTGGAGACCAACTCAAGCACGACTGAGATATGAAAAACCTTGTCAAAGCTTTACTCAAGAAAACCCAACGCGCCTGCCACATCATGGCCACCCCATCCTACTAACAAGGGGGCACAGCAGGTGACAGGTATCGTCTGTCATGCATTTTGAGCTCAGGGAAAATGCTATTTTTGCAAAATAGATATCCGAAGGCTACTTTTTGAAAAAAGTTGCTACAATGCTATATCCAAAAGAAGTTCTAAGAATCTACTGGTCACCACCACCGTAGAGAAGGGGTGGGGAGAGCGGGAGAGAGCATTAACATGATAAATATTTGTTACAGGTCCACCCCCACCTCGGCAAGCAGGCTGGGGTGAGGCACGAGTGGTCGTCTCGTGCTGTGATGGCACGCCGATGTAGCCTGGGCAGCTGGCTAGTTCCCATAACAAAAAAAGGGACATGCACTAACAAGCGCATACCCCTCAGCTGTGGGAATCGGACCAGTGCGGCAGAGGTAGCTAGTAGCGCTTCATGCATGCCATCACTTTCTATTTCTCGGTTGGGAATGCCTCTCTCGTCTATTGGGAAGGTAAGTCGGGGAAGTTCTTGTTTTTTTCTCTAAAGAGGGCATTGGCCAACTCTTATACATACTTAAGCCGAAGGCCCCCTCTCACCGTAAAAAACTAGTAATTTTTTAAAATCGCAAAATCACACACACTCTATTAATATCATAAAATAGCACATTTAAGAATTAATTTCAAAAGACCACACTTTTCTTGTGCAACATTTTGTAGAACCACACTTTTGTCGTAACTAGTAGTTTCAATATGGTGGACCCACTCACCAAAGACACACTCTTATATTATCATGTTGAGTTGATGTGGAAGGTGTGGTGTGAGGAAGATCGCATTGTTTTATGCACACATAGCCGCACGATTGCACCATTTAATTGTGCCTAGGTGTGCCCTCTAGTGATCATCGCAATCTTAACCACCTCATCCATTATGGATTGGTGATGTGTGGGTCTAACATGTTTTTTGATTTATTAGGTGTTCAACTACTTTACTTTGAGTAACTAGAAAGAGACATGTGCATTGCAACAGATTTGAAATAAAACGATATTACAAGTGCTTAACTACATCAGGATTGAGCAAAATTTTGTTAAGGCTGAATGATACATATATGACTGCTCTCAAGTCCCAATTTTTGTTTGCCTTTACTACATTCACACTGTTGAATGCAGAAGGCTTTAACAGGTACTTCCATATACATTCAAAATTTCCTAAGTACCACATACCATTAGCATGAATTGCCTTCTCTATTACATTGCATAACACAAGGATATACAAATGAAATATATGACAATAGAATCATGGACCCCTTTTGTAATAAGTCGGCATCATCCAGTCACCCTACCATAACAAATACTACCATTTGCCACTTACTAATACTCTTCTGTTTCATCAAAGCTCCCTGTTGTAAGCATAGGCAGAACATTTAAGATAACAGAGATATCACTCAAACCAGCAGGCTTAAGATGAACTAAATAAATTTCTCTAGGAGATAGTATTTCTCCCATTTCTAGGACATTAAATCGTCGGACATAATTAGACTCACCAGGATATAGTAATGCTATTTCTTGTAGCGATAGTAGATCCACCGGAGCAGAACGAATATGACATAAAATGGACAATAGACATACGACACATCCTATGGTCCTGCAGCAGCTTACTGGCACCCAAGAGGTAGCAAAATGTCCCAAACTATTAGTTGATCATAATAAACATGACTATTTATTATGCATTATTTGTTTGATCTAGCCTTGCTTGCCCATTCCATTGAACCGCTCTTTTTCATGATGCGCCCAAATATCAAAATCAGTTGGAGCATATTCATAATCTTCTACTGGATACATATCCCTTCCATAATCCTCCTCATCATGTAAATAAGCAGCATCACCTGCATCATTGTCCACAAGGACATCAAAACCAGGCGAAGACTCCCCCAAAAAATCATCAGCCTCCCTACTGTTCTGGTGGATTGATTCCAGCTGATTGTGGTCCATGATAAAAAGGGCATCTATCACCTTTCAAGCAGTTCCCTTTCAGAAAGTAATAGCATGGGACCATCTTCTTGCCCATGTTATAAACAACATAGTGTAAAGAAACTGCAGGTATTCTAGGAGTTGGAGCACCAAACCTACTACCATTAATTGGCTGGGCAAGAGTAAAGGAAGTAGAATTAAACTTCAGATAACAACTTTAACTGATAAAAATGTCCAAGCAATTTTAAGCTAAGAGCACTAAGGGGTTCCTATGAGATGTCTTGTTAGTTTCTAATGAACAACATCATAACAGTTAATTTAATATTTACGAATGCTGCTTGCTGGCACATATTGATAGAAATTCATAGTAAATAAGCAGGAAAATGAAAGGGGAAAGGAGTATACCGGATGGCGAAATGAACATTTTGGATTCAAGCAATTTCCATTTAACCAGTACCAACAGTCTCTAGGGTTCATCTGGGCACCCTCACTATGACGAAAATCACATTCATTCCCTTGATAGAAGGAATAAAGATGTATCATTCCCCTGATAGAAGGAATAAAGAAGCATTGTCAGTTGAAAGATCTTGACTGGAAATTAATAACAAATCTATGACAGACAAATATTCTTGATAAATAAGAAATCATGGACTATGATGAATAATGTAGCATAATTGGGATACTGTAGCATAATGAGATTAAGAGTTTAACAATATATCAACTATAGAATATGATGCCAGAAAATTAACAGGTCGATTAAGAAAATAAATAACAAAGTAATGAGTCAAGCACACATTTTGCAACAATATCAATCTGAAACACCCCATAAATAATTATTAATTGGCAAGAAACCTAGGCTCTTAACAGCATATACACCACATACACATAGGGTGTTCAAAGAATAAAACAACGGAAAGTCCTAGGCGAACCTCACGGGAGATGTCATCATCAAGCATCGACAGATCTTTCGGTAAACTAGGTATCAGTATGCAGCACGAATTACTTTCATCCTGGCTCAACAACCCTAGGGAAAGTTTTGGCCTAGTTAGAAACTTGAGCTGCATTGTAGCACGGAGGCACATCTGTGATTGAACAAATGGTTCTCTTGCTCCAACAAGTGCAAGCATTCATGAAATGCGGCTGCGAGCACTTTTTAATGCTTGCTCCCCTTGTTTAGATGAAGAAGTTAAAAATGACTTTCACATTCGTTGCCCTGGTTTACCAGAAGATCCTACTCCCTCGGCTGCCTCCACCCCAGCCTCGTCACGGCCATCAGCCCCACCGCGTCCACCACTACACAGAACAGAGCAAAGTCCTCCAAAATCAGCCTCAATTCAAGCGGAATTACAATAGGCAAAGAAGTTTGCCTCAGGCCGCAATCTGGGGGGCTAGATCACACCTGCGTCACCAGCACTCGCATCTGCATCGCCGCTGCCTCGCCCAGATCAGGCCACTGTCATTCGGACCTGGCCTCCGTCACGTCCACCCGGGGAACTGTCTCCCTTCTCTCTCTAGATCTGGCCACAATGCGCTCTATCTCACCCAAATCCGGCCATCATGGTCTCGCCTCATGCATATTCGGCCGCTGTTGACATCGCCTAGCTCATCCTCCCTTGATTTGGGGAGAAAGTGGATATAGCGGTGGTGAGTGGCGGTAGTACAAAAAGAGAAAGGATGGCAGGGCTAAAGCGAGGTAGCGGTGGGGCGAAGGTGGCAGGGGAAAGGCGAGAAGTGGTAGGCCAACGGTGTTAGTGACTGGGCGAGGCGGGGTGGGACGGTGCAAACATGTGGAGTGGCATCTGCGGTGGGTTCCTAGTGTGGGCGGTCAGGCGGCGAGTGCTAGGTAGGGGGTGAGGGTGCCTCGAGGGCGGTGTAGATAGAGTGGCGATGATGGAGGGTGTGGAGGGTGGGGAGTTGAGATGGAGAGGAGATTTTCTGGTTTGGCGTTGCGGGTGATGAGAGGGCGTCGTGGGGAGTGGTTGGGGAGAAGTCTACGTGTGTGGGAGCAACCATCTTGAGATTGGGCAGCTGTAGAGAGTTGAGGGAGACCGGACGGCTACAAAGAGCTGAGGGAGAACGCACCGACAACCACCGATTTACGTTTTTTAAGGAGTAGAGATTAGCGAGCTTAATTCGTAATTAAGTGACACATGGCTTGATATAATTGGGCCTGCACATGAGCTGGATCCAACCCGAATCCACTCGGATCGATTGCCATCCGCCTCCTCCCATCGCCTCACCGGAGCAACTGACGGTCCTCCCAAGCCACCAACCACTTCCCCCTCCAAATTAAACCTAATTCGCTAGTCTCGTGTCATTTCGTATCGTATGCTAGCGGCCAGCAACGCCACAGCGCTAATTTTATATTCGAGGCCCCGGTGGCCTGCTAAACCTAAATTGACTCGTCCATGTGTCTGCGGTGGCGGCGGCCATCGGAGCCACCAAGGAGAATCAATCACGGTAATATTCCACAAATTTGATTACTCCCAACAAAAAAAAGCACCTAAGTGCACCTTTGAAATGCTTTTCTTGTTCTCTTTTACTCAAAACACATAGCGAAGTAGTAAGTTGATCAGGCTAGATGTCTCTCTTGATCACTCCCATTTCCATACTGCATTGATCCGAGCAAAACATGTTAGAAATGTGGTACATATCTTTGCAAACTTACTAGTTGCACAAAATACTATGTCTAAGCAATTTTACCACGTAACACAGTCTATTTGACATGTTGGTGCACATTGCACTAGCCCACCTATCTGATCGATTGGACTCGGCGTACTAACAGGCTGGCGCCGCTTGTAGCCACGATTCACGACGCAGGAGGATGGGACAAGGAGTTCGTGTCTTGTGCACCCGAACTATATGCCTCCCGTATGCCACGTCGGCTTGGTCCACATCAAACCCCACCTTGTTAGTTGGTACCCCCATCTGCTTGCGTGGCAGCTGCAAGTGAGACCCACTTGCCAGGAGGCCGTGTCCGACCGGGCAGAATATACGGGCTAGTGCAATGCGCAACATGTCAAAATTGGCGGTATTACGTGAAAAAAATCTCATAGGCATGGTGTTTTGCGTAGAGGTGGAAACGGATCGGATATGGTCGAATAGTATCAAATACGAATACGAATCCATATTTTTAAAACGAACACGAATACGAATTCGAATATTCTCAAATACGAATATGAATATTCTCGAATACGAGTACGGATATTTTCGAATACGGATTTTCTCGGATACGAATATCAGATAAAACGGATTCCTAACGATTTTGCCGATTTTCACGGTTTTGACCGTTACGGTTTTAAACCACCTAAATTCAAATTTTGAATCACAAAATTTATACGAATTTTTCATGGGTTCTAAAAACGGATCGAATACGAATCGAATAATCTCGAATACGGATACAGATACGAATATTCTCGAATACGAATGCGAATACGAATACTCTAAAATATGGATACGAATATTCTCGAATACGAATACGAATATTTTCAAATACGAATTTTTGCTTACCATATTCGTATTTTCTCGGATACGAATATCGGATAATACGAATTATTTGTTACCGTTTTCCACCCTTAGTTTTGCGCAGCCTAATATTAGTTGGGCCGATGCGATGTGCAACGTGTTAAAAACAGGTGATGTGATGTGAAAAGATGTTTAGACCTGGTGTTTCGCGCGATTCAAGTTTTTTTTCTGAAGAAAAGAATTAAATAGTTGTGAAAAAAGGGAAGCCATGACCCTTTGCCCCTCCTGCTCCTCACATGATTCCTCATGCCAGCGCTCGTGGGTCTGCTCTTTTTGCTGTGGTTTTTTATTTTTGATTGAAATTTTTGAATTTTAATTGTTTATGGTACAGATTACAGAGAGACAAATACTCATTTGTAATTTTGGCTGGTACAAATATTGAATTTTTAACTTGTAGATCCTATTTTAAGAAAATACTCCGTTTGAACGTTAGGTATTGTAGCAAAAACTAAATACCGCTGACTTGTGAAGTAAAGAACAGGTCCTGATTCATTGTGTGTCTTCTGTTCTTCACCAAGGTTTCTTTCCCATCAGGTGAGAGGGACGGACGAAATCACGGAACCGTGCGCTGTCAATCGGGCCCGTAGGATCAGCCAATTCCTGTGTCGCGCAATTTTCTCTGAAAAAATATGTATAAAGTTCGCTGTGCCAGAAATCCAAAACCCATTTTTTTTCTCTCTCTCAAAAAGATCCAGGACCCAATTCAGATAAGCAAACCATGTGAAATTTCCAGGAAGGTTAACCGATAATTTGGGTCAATTGGTTCTTCACGCTGATCTGGGGTTGGGGCCCTTGGTAGCTCCATTTATAGTCAGAAGATAACACGCAAACGGGACATAAAACAAGAACACCAGTTGCTGCCTCTTCAGTTTTTCCAACCCATTTGATTCCAGTTAACCTCACCTGTCTGCACGTTACTTTTTTAATTGATTGGCAAGCTACTTGCATCTTCACGTACATAAAAAAGAAGCCCAATGGGAATAAACAACGAGGATTGAGTGGGGGGGACAAGTAGGCAGAGGCATGAGGAGTTCTTCACTTGCTCCATCGAAAAAGGATGAACAAATGGGGCTTAAGGATCATGTTTCAGGAGTCAAATCTGATCAAAACACATATTAACATGTGATGTCCAGCCCCTGCTTCCAGGAAAGGGGATATCGCTGTTAAGCTGGTTCGTCCTCTCTACTTCCTTGAGAGCCTCCTCTACTGCCTTTTCTACTTCAGAAGCTGCAATCTGTGGATACGACACATGCGGAAGGCGTGGTTAGTTGTGTACAAATGTCTTAGTATGATTGATCAATCATTATAACTTAAGTGGCTTAGTAAACTTGCCATTGTGAAAATGCTGTTGGCAATGCAATCTCCTAGTTGACAATCTAACGAGGTAAGGCAGGATGTAGCGTACTAATAGAATACGAAAATTTCGAAAATCTTGTAGGTGACTGAACTTCTGTATCCGTTCTAACCCAAACTTTGGATCGCTTATGTCAATAAAGCAGGTTGGACTAAGTTCAGAAAATTTCATTATGTGATGCTGAACCTCGAGAATTTTAAGGATTCAAGTTTAGGGCTCACCGTGGTTTCGACATTCATCTCCGTCGACAATCTATGGCCAGACAATTTCGACCGGATTCCTCTTGCCTTCACATTCATGCTCTTTAGGCAGCTGAGAGCCCCGATCATGGAGTCGATAGACGACGAAGGCTCATCGACCTCGAATTGAACCTTTACGCACTGCTGCTGTGCGTCATGTCCTTGGATCTTGGCCTTCAGCTCCGCGTTCTTTCTTTGGAGTTGATCCTTTGCATCCTTAAGCTCGTGGATGTAAATCGCCGCGGATTGCACGATCGAATTCTTGTTCCCCTGTCACGACAATAGGATTCATCTCCCAATCAGCGCACTCTGCTGAAGCTATCATCGCCATGAAAAACATCAAGGTGCTAGTAACTAGACGAAGCTATTCCCAAATGAAACCAGATGAGAACGTTTTCCTTTTTTGAAATAGGAAACCAGATGAGAACTGAAATGCAAAATGTAGCTCTCCAATTAAGCTATTCCCAAATCAAACTGGAAGAGAACTGAAATGCAAAATGTTTCAAAAGAAATTGTGCGTTACGCACAGATGGTCTACAAGAAAGAATGCAAAGCCAACACCTGCACTTTGGGGGGAAACAAAGTAAAAGGCAAAACTGAAGCAAGCCTACATTATCCACCCCGTACTGAAACCAAGCCGCAAGTACTAATGGCCTACGAGAAGAGCCGGCCGACGAACCTTGGACCTCGAGGAGACCATGGCGTGCAGGTCGGCGTAGCTCTGGCTGAGCTTCTCGCGCCGCTGGCGCTCGCGCATCATGCGGCGGAAGCCGCGGCTGCTCTCGACGGAGCCCCGCTGCGGCTCCTCCCTCTCCCCGCTCCCCATCCGGCCCAGCACGTCCATCACCCTCCGGTGGACGTTCCTCCCGCTTCCTCCCCGCATCCCCGACGAGAGCGGCTCCGGCCCGGCGCAGTAGTACTCCTGGAACGCGCTCTGCCTCGCCGCAGCGAGGGGCGGCTCCGGCGAGGCAATGAGGTCGAAGGGCAGCTCCGGCGAGGCCGGCACGGCGTGGGCGAAGAAGGGGGACTCGTCTTGGAAGTCGTAGTAGGAGTCCATTTGCATCTCCTCCTCCCCTGTCTTGCTCGAGGAGGTGGTGTGTGCGTGTGTGGGGTTCGTGAATTGTTTCCCGGGAAATATTTAAACAGCCATGCCGCCATGGCATGGCAGGGCGGGGGCGTGTCGCGTGGTGGATTTGGGTCACGTGGTCAAATGGCCGGCGTGTGCAATGTGCGAGAAGGGGTTAAGGAATGGTCAAATCCGTAATCTTTAGTACTAAATTTGGAGGAGAGCGGGGAGAGAAAAAGGGCACGTGATAGAAATGGAGGTGCGGCTACGCGCTTGGAGAGGTGAGGTGACGTCAGGCGCGCTGCCCACGTCGGCAGCCGGGGAAGGTCCCGCGTAGGAGCCAACCGGAAATTCGCGACTGGCACCCCGCCGGATTTGCCATTTACATTTTAGGCGGCGATTTCTCCATGCATGTAGATTGTACAGCGTACAAGTACAGAAACATTTATACGTCATCTTTGTCCTTCTTTTCCATTTTCCTAGACATACTGATCTTGCCTTTCAGCATCCCACAACTAGAGAAATGTATGAAGATGTTTCCTTACTCCTGTCGACCTAAGTGGCACTTTTTTTTTAAAAAAAAGGGGGGTCCAAGTTAACTTTTAAGATTTGGAGCCTTATCGGTACTTTGCTATAATTAAATTTACAAGCACTCAGTGCAATTTTCTAAATAAAAATGCTTTGAAGGACAGTTTTACAAAATATTGTGGAAGACAAAACATATGTTAGGGAGTACATGTGCCATTCATACACTACAACTAGTCAACAATTTTATCCTATTTGCATGCATGCGGAGCAGACACAAGAAGAATTCCTCCGAGATGCTAACCCAAAATGAGGAAAAAAAATCAACGACGAGTAGATTGAACAGGAGAAGCTCACCAGTCATCAATCAATGACGAGTAGCCAGCCAACGACTCGATAACACGCCATTTACCGTACGACGGTAAGATGTTTGAAGGGCAAATGACGAGTAGAGACTTCTCCTAGACCAGAATCTTCTTGCTGCTGTTGGACACGTTTTCAATTGGTCGCGCGTGCATGGAACATTGGAATGGAACGTTCTACTCTTCAGCGAGTTGCTCGTGCTACTGGAGTGTATCAGGGAATATTGAATAACAAGGTATTCTTTTTAATGATCTTTGGTTAGGGCCTTTGATTCAATAGTTTAGGCCACACTCGGTTGGGCTGAAAAGCTGTGGCTTATGACTGAAATTACACTGTAGCGGTTGAAATTTTACTCTAGCTGAAGGTGGCTTATTTTGGCGTAATTAAATTTAAAAAAATTAAAAATAAAAAAATATGCTAGCTCATCACGGACAACGCAAACGAATACGGGAAAAAACCGGCAAAAAAGCCAAAAATTCAGAAAAAGATGAAATTTATGAATAGTGGAAAATAAGCCAGAAGCTGAAGCCGAAACGAGAGAAGCCCTAGATCGATTTGTGCCATGTGCATGGAGGTGATCGACAGTGCTAGTTCTTTGTTCAAGGTACTATATATGGCCATGGCGAGGTCGTAGGTGGTTCCAAATATTCCATTCCACATGTTTCCCGTGGTAGCCTAGCTCCTTATGTTATTTTCTAGTGTTGCTTGCTTTTTAAAATATTCAAAAATGTTGTTCTCGATGAGCTTCTAATAATTTTCTACTTTTGTTTTTCTGGTTTGAGGCCCAGTCGTTCCTGAGGTCGACTTATCACATTGGATGGATTGACATAAAGATGAAAGAACAACAAGCCGACCGATGAGGCTCGGTCTCTAAGGGATAAGAAACAACGCATGGCCAAATGTTAGATGGCGCAAAGGCATGGGTACATGGTCGTTATGGTCGCCAGCTGCTGCATCGATAAAGGGAGAAGAGGTCCTTGTCGCCACTGGATTCAACCACCGCGAGATCAAGGCACGAGTTGTCGCCGATCGCTGCAGCTGGATCTCCATCCACCGCGAGGCGAGACACCACAGATCTGACTACTGCAAGTCTGGGGAAGGGACACCTCCACTGGATTGTCACCTCACTTTGTCGGATCCTTGCTCTTGCCATCGGATGAGAACGAGAGAGGGGCACGGTGGAGAGGAGGGGGTGAGGGAGTAGTGAGCAGAGGCGATGGTGAAGACTAAAAAGGGTTGGTGCGGTGGTGGACTTGAGGATGGGGACGATGTAGGTGAGTGGGGAGGAAGAAGAAAGATGGCTAGTATTTTTTATTAGAAATTAGGCCTGGCCTTAATATCCATATGTTTTTTATACATTGCAGGAAATAACATTAGTCATCTCACCTCCTATAGACCCCACCTTAAGGTGTATTTTTGCAACAAACATTACTTACATCCAATGAAACTCTTCTTCCAAATATATACACCATTACAGAGAATGTCATACTAGATGTCTCATCACTTATGTTAAACTACAACATAATTATCTTAGATAGTTTTACTAGCGTGACCGTTTATATTGTAACCGATGGTAAGAACCGTCAGTGATGACCTACTTATCACAGACGGTAAGCCATCAATGATACATCATAGACGATTTTTGTAAAGAATCGTCTATGATGATCTACTTATCATAGAAGGTTTTTAACACAAAACCGTCTATGATACGTAAACCATCACAAATGATTTTTTTGTATTACCCATCTATGATATGTCGGATATCATAGACAGTTATTTTTAGAAACCGTCTGTGTTGTGACTTATCATAAATGATTTTTTGTATTAGCCATCTATGATAATATTCTTCTATATATACAGACACTTAAGGCGAAAACCTAACTAACTCAAACGTACAAACCGACCTACTGAATTCACAGTCAGATACACAAAGAGGCATTTCCTCCGTGACCTGGGCTTCTTTCCTCCATAGATAACTCTATTATAGTCTTCCCTTTGTTTGCAATTGCCGAGGATAACTTTTTAGAATCACGTAGGTCGTTCAACGCTTATATTGCCAGGGGAGAGAGACACAAGAAATCGAACACCACATTACAACTCAAGACGTGATTTTCGGTAACCGCTATAACACAATAATTCTATATCACACTTTGTAATAATGCCTCTCGAACTAACTATAACTATGTATATAATTCTATTTTTATAGTGCCACCAGCAACTGCAAGGCAACCTATGTGCATTCTATATTTGTTGTCATATACATGAAATCATGAGTGCTAAGATGAATGAGCTATAGGTTTATCAATCGTTTTACTTACATCTTGCGGATCGAATATCTCCTTACCCTTACTGTAAGTCCCACCTCCCTCATCCCTAACCCTAGGCGCTATTGGCATCACTAGCACGCACGCCTACTCAGTGGTGCTAGCACCAACGATACCTTTCATCGCTCCTCGAGCGCCTCCTCTTACGTCAACATTGGCATCAGATGGTGCAGGAGACAACTCAAAGGCCCTGCTTATTTCAGCTTCAGCTTCTGGCTTCTGACTTTTAATTTACTATTTCTTTATTTCGTCTTTTTCTGGTTTTTAAGCTTTTTGGGGCTTTTTTGCCTTTTTTATTTTTAGAATTTTTAATTTAATTACATCAAATAAATCATCAGTAGTTACATTGAAAAAAATAAGTTAGCTAAAACTATAAGCCATCGTTAAGCTGAACGCTCCCAAAAAGTCCCGATGGTAGCAGCAACTTTGCCAAAGGTGGGGTGCTTGCCTGACACAGGTAAAGGCGGCGCCACACAAAGATCAAGAACACCTAATAGTGAGAAAGTCGACTAAAATAGTATGAGGGAGATCCTTAATGGTCTAAAATTCGATCAGAGAGCCGAATTTCTCTCATGGTCAAATAAATTAACTCTGCTTTCTATTCTAATTATTTACAGCCATTTGCACATCATGCATGTGCGAGACGATTGAACAAAGATGCTTCTATCACGACCAAATATAGCACGGCACTTCACTTGAGGATATAGTTGCAAATTTCTAAGACCCTTGGGGGCATACTATGCATTGGCCCACGCGGTACCGATTGACCCCCATTAACTACTCCAGTGGAAATAGCTTTTGCCACAATGCCACATGTGCCAAAAATTAGACCAAGTGATTAACATGTGCGTACCAAGTTGAGCTAGTTTTCGCACTCACTCGCCCAAAAAGGTGAACTCGGCGAGTATAGTGCATGACTTGGCGAGTGGCGACACGGAGTCGCACTCACTTTTATTAGCAAACCATTTGTGAGGAATTCTTTTCGTTAACCAAACTAGGTACCTATCCCAGTCTGGTTGCTAGCACCGCTACAACTAGGTAATAGCGCGGCCTTTATTGTGAAGACTTCTTACTCTTAACCAAACTACGGCTATATTTTTTCAGATTTATGATTTGATTTTTTACAGTAATTAGTTTTTAAATAAAATGTTTTTAAAAATAAAATCTACAAATTGATTATAGTAGACACTGTTATGACCTTATCAAAATTATCTCTCTCCGTATTCGCTTTCGCAAACAACGAGAATTTAAAATTTTATGCCAAAAGCGCCACAACACAAAAGAAACACCCTATATATCCCTACAACTTATATCCCTACAGCTACAACCAGACCACACCAATACTATATGAGTCTTTTCTTTAACAGCTTCTAAAAGCTGCTTTCCCCTGCTTCTCTCTTGAGAATCGTCTTCTTGTTAGAGCAGTACTGTATGGATATTTCCCCTGATTCTCTCTTGAGAATCGTGATCTACTAGCTCGCATCACCTCCGTGCCTCCATCCCCCCGAGCTCTCCTCTCTCTCTCATCTGCATAGCTCCTGTCTCTAGCTCCGATTTGAAGAGACACGGTCCTTCGGTGGCTCAATCCCGGTTGTGGTGATGAACTTCGGCTTCTCCCTAATCTAATCCGGTATTTGACGGCGTGAATCATGGTCTCAGGCGGTGTGCGGCACCATTCCTTGGCAGCGATAGCATCGGCATGTCTTTTCCAACGACGTCGGACACCGGTTGTGTGGGACAAGGCAGCGGCATGGTCCTTTGATTGTTGTGCAATACACGGCCACTACCATCTCCGACGGAGCTCTGCCACTACAATCCTCAAGAACAAAGGTGTCTTTCCCTGAACTTTCCCCCTTCTTTCTAATTTTTTGATATTTTTAGACCCTCGAGGTTTCTATCCCTCTTTCTGCCAAATGATGACGGAGATATTGTCACCAGTGAGATTCTCTTTTGAATTTTTTAAATAATCAATTTTTTATTTCAAATTACAATATTATACCTATTTTTTTGCATTTTGGATCATATATCGCTCAACGATTGAGCGACTTGGCCTAGTCGCTCAACCGTTAGGCAACACGTGGTCAAATCACCCAACCGTTGGGCGACTAGTCTCTATCACCCAAAGGTTAGGTGATATTGTTCCTAGTTGCCTAACTGTTGGGCGACTAATCCAAGCGGGTGTTCTTTTTCTCATGACTTATGGCTTTTAATGAAATTTTGAATTTTGGTGTTTATGACATCTGATTACAGAGAGACCGATACTCACTTACGATTTTTGCTGGTATAGATGTTAGCCTTTTAACGTGTACTACGTTTAACTTGTAGACCTCGTCTTGAGAAAATACTCTGTTTAAAAGTTAGGTACTGTAACAAAAGTCAAAAACCGCCCGACTTGTTCCCAGCCAAACAGGCCCCAAGTTGCCCAACAGTTGATGATTTAAAATATTAATATAATTACTGTGTTAATCTAATGGAGATAATTGTGAGGGAGTAAATGATAATTTTTGTAGGTAATATATTTAATAAATCTTGTTTGTAAGTTATTTTTGTAGGTAATACATTTAACAAACAGTGTCGTATGGGCGGCCCTCGACCGAGGGTGGGACATGGCAACGACAGAGATGCTATGGGTGCTATAGCTGATGGTGAGTAGTGGGTCTTCCTCCTACTATGTGTACTTTTTTGGTTGTGTTTTGCTTTGTCTTCCTCCGTGTACGAATTCTCTATTGCATCGTAATATCACTTACCTTCCTACTTATGAATCGTTGCTATCTCAATCGTCCTCACAAAATTCTTCAGAAATTTATCGCAGTACAATAGCGTATGATAATCGTAAAATGTTATTGCGAGTCTAACATATTTCGTATCATTCACAATCTACGAAAATCACAAATGGATCAACCAACATTGTTTGCCCTTTTATTTAAAAAAATTACAAACAAGGTTTATTAAATGTATTACCTACAAAATTATCATTTACTCCCCTACAATTATTTTCATTGGATTAATATAATAATTACATTATTATTTTAAATCATCCAACCGTTGGACGACTTAGACTAATCGCTCAACCGGGTCGGGCGACTAGAGTCTTATCGTCCAACTGTTGGGTGACATGGAATAGTCGCTCAACGGTTGAGCGACTTGGGCACATGTCGTCCAACGGTTGAGCGACATATAATCAAAATTTCAAAAAAAAACAAGTATAGTACTATAATTTAGAATGAAATTTAATTATTTAAAAAATTCATTCTTTTTCCATAGGATAGAGAGGGATTGCGTTTACCCACCACAATCCCTCCCTGGATATATTTCTCAGGGTAGTAGCCAAACGAGGCCCAAGTTAGTGTGGTGGGTGAATCTACTGATCAATGCGAAGTTTAAGTACGTCCGTACACAGCACTCTAAGGGGGTGATCAATATGGCTTATGGCTTAAAGCTTAAGCTTATTTTTGCACTATTCATAATTTCGTCTTTTTCTGAATTTTTGACTTTTTTTTGAGCTTTTTTGTCGGTTCTTTTTTTTCTCGTATTCGTTTGCGTTGTCTGTGATGGGCTAACATATTTTTTATATTTTTAAATTTTTTTAATTTTAATTATGTTAAATAAGCCTCTCTCATTCTGGTGTTTTTCACCACCACAAGTGTTTTCACCATAAGCTTTCAACTTTTCAAATGAACCGATCACCACCTAAAGTTGTTTCTTTGAAAAAGGGATTTTCTAAGAAACAATCGGCTGATTTCTAAAAAAATCAATCAAATTGAGAACCAATTGTCTGTACCTTGAGATCCGTGCTTCAGTCAGAGTTTCTTTTCTTTCGAAAAAAGTCCATCAGTAGCCCTCCAACTCTTTCCATCGTCTAATTTTTATCTCTTATCTCCAATACAGTTTAACATATTGTCTATTGGCATTGTTAGGTCCTATTCAATTTGGTTTTTTCTAATAGTTTTTAACTGAAATAGCACTGTAGCGGTTATTAGATTTTTTTCTAAGGTATTCAATTAAAAGAAAATAAAGAAAAAAATAGAAAACACCATTATATCTTTATGGATAATACAAAAAAAAAAAAAGAAAAAGCTATTTTAAAAAACAAACATGTTCCAAACAGTTTTTAACTTATCAAAACTAGAACTAGAAGTCAAAAGGTGCTTGGAAGGAGACTTTAGTCCTAAAGGGTTATAACTTATAAACTGGACAACCATGCCACAAGCCAGCAAGTATGCGTAGTTGCAGACATTAGGGTGGATTCTTTTTACTATGATTTATGATTTTTTTATTAATTTTTGAATTCTAGCTGTTCACGAGAGAGTACAGAGAAAGATATTCGTGTACGATTTTAACCAATATAGATAAAATCGAACAATAGAATCATATTTTGAGGGCACACCAGGCTCAGAGTTAGAAATATACCTCAAGACGGACTCAACGATTCCAGAGCCAACGAACAAGCTGAAGTCCTGAACTGCTTTGACAAGAGTTTCTTCCAGGCAATTCTAATTTCACCCATTTCAGTTCTGTCAATGTTTCGAAGGCCAACCATCAGACATAAAGATACGCACAAGAAATGAAAATATTTTCATCTAGAAATGGAATGATAGAGGAAAGCAGGAAAAAAAAGGGATTTCCCCCAAAAAAATCCATGAGATAAGGTCATATCTGTCCAAGGCATCAACAAGCTGACATATGTTTGGAGAGATGTAGCTTTCAATGCAAAGGACAAAATTATTTCTTTTTTAAAATTGAATAAAACTATTTCTATGAAGCACTATGGTGCTCAACTGCCAATTTGGACATGTGAAAACAGGAGAACGAGAAGAGGAATTCCATCCTCCTAGCAAAGCAGTAAGCCCTTAGTTTTCTTACGAAATCCACAAATAAACGATCCAGACCTCCAGACATCCTGGGATTATGCCTATCTGTTAATGATTTTTTCAAGCTGCGTTATCTAGACTGTCCTAAATATTCAATGCAAATGAGAGACCCAAAAGTGCATTTTATCTACTTAGCATACAGTTCCAGTCAGGAAAATTATCCAGAAGAAGAATCCAAGAGAGGGCATCTCAAAGAAAGGGAACACAAGACTGATGAATCCACTGAAAAGACACAAGTCAACAGGGGTTTCTCGATCCTTCCTCTTGCCATATCCAATACAACCATCGAAAGATGAAAAGACAGAAATGTCAAAAGCCACTACATGGGTGGAAACGAGGTCTCACCGAGTATTCGATTCAAGCGAACCGAGAAGGAAATCCTGCTCAAAATTCCCGATCCAAGAGAGAATCGAACACCTGAAGCACGAAACCAAGAACGCTAATGAAAGCGCGCGCACACAAGAATCGGAAAAGGGTCCAAAATCACCCGAAGGCCAAAGAAGAAGCTGCGACAACGAACCGGATCAGGCTAGCAAGCAATTCTTACCTCAAACTTGTTCCTTGATCCGTTTCTCTCTCTCTCTCTCTCTCTCTCTCCCCCCTTGTTCTTCTCTGTTTCTTCCCCGTTCTCTCGGGAGAGTTGTGGGAGAGGAGGTGGTGGCCAACAGCAGGAAGTTGTTTTCCGCGTGGACTCCAAATGTTTATTTGGCCCACCAAGCAGCAAACGGGGAAGAGTCTGAACGTTTGACCGTAGAAAATGGAGACTGATTGCCCCTCAAATGCATTAAAAACACGCGATCAAACATTCTTCCTCTTTTTTTTCCTTCAGCTTTTCCAAGCGTGAAAAGATAGGTCGAAAGCGTCACTGCTCCCTAGTATTAGAAAAAAAACTAAACTCTCAGAAGTAGTTGATAAATCATGAGCAGTTGTGGTGTAAACCACACTTGCAGAGTTGCAGCTGATCGACTGCGAGATTTGTCTAGGACTCGACGACTACAGTTGAAGAACTCTTATTGTGTGTTCTAAGATTCATACAGTGAATTAGTGATGTACTGCCAGATGCACTGACAAACGCAACAACAAACACATCACTACACATATACTTTTTTACCCATGCTCCAAAAGGTACATATCCCTAAGCTGTACAATTGGCCATCAGTTAATACCGAACACTCATATAACTCTAGAGAGTAACAAAAACCTGAAATCAGAAACTTCAGTCAAATGTCCTAATATACTCTGAACTTTCAGTTAAGGTGAAGCACAGAAACGAGCCAAATTAATGGAATAGTCTTGTCTCTCTCTTTTTTTTTTTGGAACCCCAGTATGGGCTGAAAGCCTGAAACACGATCTTGGGCTGCATCGTGCAACGAGAAACGCATGCTTGCTTGGGCCTAAAATACTCTTCAAGAAAACGAAAGAGAAGTGGAGGGGAAAAAAAACCATGGTACAGGACAAAACACATGTGGAGAAAATGCGAATATTCTCCAGTCGAAAAAAAAATAAAACAATAGAGGTACAGCCGCCATCAGTTCACCACACAATTTAATTTTGGTGCTTTCCTCTACCAAAAAAACACGTGAAGAACATTTCAAACTTACTTGGAATGATAGATCGAGGATCAGCTCCAGATGCACTTCACAAGGCACACAACTAACATAACTGAGGAAATGAAACTAGCTGCTTGACGGGTACATCACAAGGATTAACGACCTCCAAGTTATTGTCAGTCTACCGGTGAGCTCGCTTCGTTCAGATCATTTCTTGTCCTCTTGGGACCTCTCCTACCTCTGGAGGTGACGGCAGATTTCTCAGGAGAGTTATGAAGATCGCCACCGCCTGTCTCCGAGGGTTCGTCATCAACGCTTGGATCTTGGTCGCTTCCTTCAGCGAAGAGCTCTGCCCTGTTAGTCGAGTTCTCCTCATCGACTTATGGAGCTTTGTCAGCAGATTCAAGTGAGCTTGGCCTTCTTCGAATTTAAAATAGCCATGAACAAAAGTAATGGCACAATGTGTAACATCCTGGTCTAAAATTCGCTCAATGCATAGCCCACCCATAGGACGGACGCGCGCACATATAGCATCATGTTTACATTTTCGTCCTCGCTTCGTGCAAAAGGATTAACCCGGAGGTGCTATGTTTGTACCCAATATGCATTATATGCTACTACAACTTACTTCAGACAAGCAATGTGGGACTAATTCAACCACTACTCCACATGAGCCTTCACACTAACTGTTCAGGGTATTACATGCACCCCCTTTTAGGGTTGACGCCCTCAGCTGCATACCGCATATAATTGCCTAGAACTACCCCTCAGTACACATGCATGCGTTCAGTGCTGGCATATTTGTCATGCCGTGTATCCGCTCCGAGGCCACATGTGCCATATGCCTGTGCCATGGTTATTAAGGTGGCGAGACGAGACGCGGCGACTCACCATCTTCACTCAACAATATTGCTTATAGCGCACGGCATGAATATGCCATACACACAACAATATTGCAATATTACAGAACTACAAAGAGAGAAATACAAAGATTGTTTGGGCCCAAACAGAAGAAATATAAAGAGAGGACTTTATTGCAATTTTAGAACATTGAGAGGGCTAAATCACAAAATACCAAAACCCCTCATAACCCTAGCCACCGAAATTTCAAAAACCGCTCGGCATTTCAGTTCTTCCTGCCCCAATTGCTTCTCTCCCTCTCTCCTTCCCCTATCTCCTCTACCTCCAGCGCCGGCGAGGATGAGCCAGCTTGCTGGCAGCCGCTCCTCTCTACCGTCCCCCAAGTTGTAGCCGACAGACCAAAGGAGGTGGCAGATAACCGGTCGGTGAAGCAGGAGGCGACGGCAGACCAGAGAAGTGGAGGCAACGCTGCGATAGAGACCGGAGCTGGCAGAGCCACGGAGGAGTCGGCGGAGAACTCGCCCCTAGCCCGAGGAGGAGGACTAGCGGAGCTCCACGGAGCCACAGGCCTGAGGCGGAGGAGGTGGAGCCGTGGGGGAGGAGGCTCGAGGCCAGATCTACTGGATCCGCACCAGATGAGGCCCCATCTGGCCAATAGAGGAGATGGAGCCGGCGGCGGCGGCTGGAGCCCTTTCTCCTCTCGGTATGGTGGCTGCCCTCTCTCTTGCCCTCTGGTCTAGCCTTCGGGCTTTTACTTCTTAAACCACCCCAACCCTATGCCGTACACTACACGCCATACCAATTTGGTAGTGCCCAGTCGCCATACTAATACTATCTGTAACACTCTAGCCCAAAATTTGATCAATGCCCAGCCCATCCATAGGGTGGACCTGTGTACACATAGCACTTTACTTACACTTTTGTCCTCGTCCGCTTACACTTTCATCCTCATTTCGTGTAAACGGGTTAACCCGGAGGTGCTACGACTAAACCTAATAGGCATTATATGCTACTACAACTCTCTTTAGATAAGCAATGTAGGACTAATCCCACCACCACTCTTCATGGGCCTTCATACCAGTAGGAAGGGGTATTACACAATGGTGAGTACTGAGTAGTGCAAAATAAGATCAGAATATGCCCTCTAGAGTCTTAGTCAATTAAGAACTGAATGGGAATAGCCCAACAACCAGTGTTTTCTGTTATAATAGTCTTCATCTATGCAACAGGGCTAAGTGAGAAGAACTATGAATTCTGTATGAAATTGCATAAGAAATTATCATCTGCAAAAGGTACTCAGGAAACAAGATGAAATAAGGAATTGTGCCTTTGAAAAGGTGGCTTGTTCAAACTCAGCTTTTCCAAGCTTCGTCTCTCATGCTTTTTGCTTTAGTTCAAAAAGATCTCATCTGAGATTTTCTTAAGCGTAATACTAGCATAACTCAACTTGAACCAAATTGCTTCTAAAACTAGCTCACTTGCTGACGGGGCTGCAATCTTTATATCTTCATATTTAAATTTAGCAATATGCATTGTAATATAAATACATGGAGCCCTGATTATTATCCTAGTGTGACATAATAAAACTGTTTTACATCTTGCAATGACTTATGCATGATTGCTAGATTTATCATGATCTTTTATGTGTAGCTTAGCTTTTGCCATGCTAACTTCTTTAAATATAAAAATTTTGAATTAAATCATGTGTTGCTCTATTGAATCCTCTTATGATTTATACTATGTCAAATAAGCTAAATTGAGTCTTGAATCTGCATTGAGTTTTAGATTGAGCTATGCTAGTTTATTAGTGAAGCATGAGTTAGTATTAACTCTTTATTCTTGAACTAAGTCTAGAAAATGCAAAAAAATGATTTGTTTTGTACGAAAAAGCTAATCTCACCAATCATTTCTCATGAGATGGCTTGCCATTGCATTAGGCACGAACTCAAGGGGAGTTTTGGATGACCAAGATCACTTCCTTAAGCTCCTTGCTTGGAATGGTCGCATAAGGCTTGAGATCTAGCATATGGCTAATGAAACTAAATTTTGTGAAAATGATTGAAGCTTGGTGAAATCAAAAATGAATTCAACATTTACCACATGTGTTAAATTTGCTCAATTATAAGTTATATCAAGTGCTTGAATAAAATATTTCAATTGTTGAACTTGTAGCACTCTAAAATGACTCAATTATAGCTTCTTGGTTCCATTTAGCATATTGACATGGCCTGACTCATTTTTTAATATTATTGGCTAAATTATGAACTTGAGCACTTAGACATGTTAACAATATATTTAATTTCAAATCATTGCTAATGTGGCTTTAGCATGGCTATACATATTTTGCCATGATCTAGATAGCACATTCACTTTTATGGCCTAGTGTAATACTTAAAAAGTCAAGTTGGGTAATCTTCGTGGCTCCTAATGCTAAAATTCGATAAAATGTAGTCACTCCATTATAGTCACGCTCTGTTTCCTTCCATTCATCTTGATAAATCCATTATCAAAGAAGGAGAAAGATCGATAAAAATGCATATCTAGAGCACGATTTGAAGACTTGTGCAAATTTTTGCGAAGTTGGAGCGTTTGATTTCTTCTCACAATGATCAAGGTCTAACAGAACAATTGTTCTTTCATATGGACCTAGAGTGAGATTTCCCGACTCATTTGATGGATTTGAAGCTTTTTATGAAAATTATCATTTTCAGGAGTTTCCATCCATTTCTGTCTCAAATGGTTATTTTCAGATCTTCACATGTTTCTTTTGACCATTTAGAGCTCTCTTTGCAAATTTCTTCCTTTTGTCTTCTATAAACCACCTCTAATTTGTATTTTTGAGTATTGCCAATGGGTTCATCAAGGGGAAATTAAAGGACCATGTAAGAAGGTTCAGGATAATGTTATGATGAATCATTACAATATTTTTAGAGTGGTTAAGTATTTTTACAAAGATCACTTTCTGCTTGGGTTGTTTGCTTCGACCACAGAAGGTAGTCGGAGGCGTCAACTACGATCGGTAGTTCACGATCGGCCTTAGAATCGGCAGTCCGAACGGCCCTGTGTTGGGCGGTTCGAAAGACCCCATGTTGGGCGGTCCTATCGGCAAGTCGAGCATGGCAGAATGACCACGGATGGTCGCAGCTTCAATTCTTGGTTGGTGCTCGGTGATTGACAGTCGTAGACTTTGCGATCAATAGTCGTAGATTTAGCGATCGATAGTCATAGACTTTGCGATCGGTAGTCGTAGACTTTGCGATCGGTAGTCATAGACTTTGCAATCGATAGTCGTAGGCTCTGCGATCAGTTGCTGAAGGCCTCACGGTCGGTTCTCATATTCTTCGAGTGCTTCAATTCTTGTATCCTTTGAAGTACATTGAGTACTCGTGTCTAACCAGTTGGGATTAGTGGTCGGATCACCCAAGGACTAGTAGTCGGACCATCTGTGGATCGACCAGATAGTGGGTTTTCGACCAGGATCTAATCTTTGATGTTTTTGAGTTGTGAGTTGAGTTTGATTGATCTAAATTGTTGCATATGTACACAGGGCTTATTGTTTGGCCCTAAACTTAGGATCAGTGACTTGATTGCATACATTTTGCATGGTGATGACTTTGTGTTTGTGTCGGTTGCAAGACTTCGGAGCTTAATCGTGGCGAGGCGTTAGAGGACCGGGACTAGGCACAGGGTAGTGCTGAGGTCCAGAACAGTCAAGGAGATGCCGAAGATAACCGAGGCTATGCCAAGTGGTTGGCTGCTCCATTCACCCACCCACCCCCTCTATTGTGTGTCCGGACCTACACAACCAACTTCAGCCTATGGCCTAGGATAAGCTGAAGCTCCCCTTAAGGGGTGTTCGTATTTGCTTCTGCTTCTGATTTCTACTTAGAGAAAATAAAAGCTAATATGAACACATAACTTCTCGAAACAGTTTCTCTACTCCTCTCACTTCCATCCTGCTCTGAGGATAAGGCAGAGAGGATCACGAACACATCACTCATCCCACTCATCTCGAACCAAAGAACATCAATCATTGCTAAAATGAACATCCCTAAGCCTTGTTCCAAGTGGCTTCGGTTTCAAACTTCCGTCTTCTAGATACAAGAAGCCATTTAGAACACGTGAGCTTCTTAATTATGCCTTTTTTTTTACCTTTTTTGGCGTTGTACTTTTGGTTTTTTCTCTCTTTTTATTGTCTATAAAGATATAATGGTATTATTTATCTTTTTTTTCTTTGTCTCTTTTAATTGTATGATTTAAAAAAAACTAACAGCCCCACAGAAGGCGCAGTCAAAAGCGGATGGATCGGCCCCCAATAAGCTCTTTGTTTGACCGTACCTTCATCTTAATTCCCACTAATTAAAGCTAAACTTTGGCGTACTCTCGGAGAGCAAGAGCTGAACATTTGGCCAACACCATCCTAATCTAAAGTGTGAGGAACTCCTTTTGCGCGGCGCTGAAGGTAGAAGCTTCGATCGCCGAAATCAACAGGTGTCTGAACCCAACAACGATGGTACAACAAAATATCTGATGGGCCTCTGTAGCTTGATCCTTAAGCTTGGAATCGCAACCATTTGATGATGGAGGTTCAGTTCGGTTCACCTCTGCTCAACCTCCCTTTTCTCTCTCAAGTGGGGGGGGGCAAAGTCGCCACGCTTTGCAGGAGAATCACCGCTCATATCACATCAGGGATCCCAGCTCGTTATGTGACGGCCACAAGGAGGAATAACAGGCGACTACTTTGTTATGCGCTCTCAATTCTCAACCACGACTGGAATACCATCGTATACGTAACTCGTCGCTCGCTTTGCCGCATACCAGTACCAGATTGCCTATCTCAAAAGAAAGTGACGCGAATAGCATCTAATCGGTGCCGCTTTATGTACTCAAGATCTCTGCCGCATTCAGTTCTCGACATCTTCTCCTTTTCCATTGCTAGATATATAGTAGTTACACAAGGCGGCTTATGACTTGACGTGCGAAAACAAAGCCCAAAGAAATGGTTGTTTTTTCCTGCAGATTTAGAGTATTCTCCATTTGCTCCATGGTTGTCGAGGGGAATGATGTCGGGTCTGAAGCCGTGTGCTCGGTGGGGCACGCCGCCGGGACTAGAGCCCTCCGTGCGTGTGGTTTCGGACCAGGCTTCATTCCCCATGACTCATGGAGCTTCGTGTGATCTGCAAGCAGCCAAGGGTGCAACAAAGGTAGGTAGGCAGATGTCCATTCTCTTGAGCAGGTATGCATTTTGGGATTTTGCGGTACGAGACACTGGTTGTTTTGATTGAACTTTAGATAAATACCATTGCTGAAAGCCTGCAGGAGTTTTCAGCTTCTTCTGAACTGAACATTGAGCATGCCCACTGCAAAGGGGAGCTTACTCTGCATCTGAAGACGCAGCTTCGCTGATAGTACTTGATAGCAAGCCAATAACAGTTACATACCCTTCATCTACTTGATTTTAAGTTGATGCTGCAGCTGCTCAGCATAGAAACATCAGTAGTAACCTTCCTGCGCAACATAGAAAGGAAATGCAGGTCTGTTCAGGAAAGGGTCGACATGAATGAAATACTGAACTAGCAGAGAGGATTTCCGGTTTGATCGGTAGTATCCGTGCAAGACTTCACAAGCTATCAGGCACCCAAAAGAGTGCCATGTAACACCCTCATTTTTTGGAACAGGGACATCGAACCACCCATAAAAGGATATGAGTTCAGTTGCGGATAGAAGAAGTATCAAGCCTCCTCACGGACAATTAAAAGAAGTTAATTTGCTTAAAATATGACCTAACAATCAACTTTAGTAACAATACGGGCATCTAAACCCAAAATTTAACTTACATTCAGAAGAACCGAAGAAAACTCTGTAAGAACACTTGAGTGCGGTCGTAATCCTATCACGAAAACTTGCAACATCCTCTTTACTTCTAGTATCTGTTGTGGTGAAAACATTGCAAGACTGAGTACAATCAACCGTACTCAGCAAATCACATAGGAAAATGATGTATAGCTACTTGCCAAGATTCTCAAGTGATAGGAATATAATTGTTTTATTATGATATGTGGATGCAGTTTTGTTTATCAACATTTGTAAACACAAAAGAATAATAACTACTTAAGGATTTGGGGTTTAAGACTTGATTAACAGACCTCAGCATTTTCAATTCATTTTCAAATTTACTTATCTTCGCTGTTGAAATCACCCATGAACATAGCTTATTTTACCGGAAGCACGGCGTATTCGAGATACTATTATGATTACTCCGTAGAGTTGCCTAACTTTACCCACAAGATTTCTTAACCCTCATGACTGAGTTAAGAAAACAAAGTCATTTCACTGCTCATTTCTTTATATAGGCTCTACCCGGTAGACCTCCAACAACGAATCTGGTCGTGTCGGTAGAGCCTATATAAAGAAATGAGCGGCTCCAGATATCTTCTCTCCGTCCTGAGAGGAATCTACCGTTGCTTAGTATGGTTTTACCCCCTCCCATACCAACACTTCTCACTCTTGTAGAGATTCAATCTATTTGAGCAACTACTAGACCGGGTTTGACAAGTCAAAACTTGTTGTTAGGCGATCACTATGTTCTTTGCTCAGCATAAGGGCATCCTTACTTCTCCAAATTTACCGTCACTTCACTCTGGGACATTATCTACACAAACCTCCACCCTAAGGAAGGGTCGTGGACGAAGGTCACATTGTGGCTTTCCACTAGACCCCCTTACCCTAGACCTCCACCCTATGATAAGATCGTGGACGAAGGTCACTTTGTGGCTTTCCACTAGACCTCCTTACCCTAGAGCCATTTTAACAATTCTACCTGCCAAAAGCCAACACATGGCTCTCATGATAATCAATTCCCAAGAAACACTTTTGCAAAATTACTAACAAAATGATATGTTAAACAGTAGTATGAAATAGTTAAGCTTCCTACACTACCATGGTTATTTAAGTAGTAGATTTAGCATTACTAAGCTTGTCAAGGTGAATATGGCCATCAAAGTAAGCATGGCTTCTTCAGTGGTAGGATGTAACTAAATATCATGTCATTCTAAATATTTATTGTTCATAAAATATTAGCGTGTAAATAAAAGGTAATGGAAGTACTGATTAAGTAAATAATTAACAAAATATAGATTCAACATGATCAAAAATATGTGACTTGCTTCCTTCCCGTTGTTCTCGATCTTCTCTACCAGCTTCAAGCTTGCTTCATTTGCTTTTGCTGCCCTTCGGTTGACCAACTCGCTTGGCCCGTTCACTAGCGTAGAAAACAAGGTCAAACAAGTTATTGCCTTGCAGAATGCAAGTTGGGAACAAAATACAATTAAATAACAAGAAAAGACATAAAAGGAAATAGGTTGGGTGGTTGAAGTTCAACAATGCTTGGATTGACTAACAGGGTTAGAGTTGAACCAGATAGGCTCGGATGGTCAAAAGAGTTATAAACATGTTGGACAGATTTTAGGAGTGGAGGATTGATTTTAGAATAGTGCGAATTTAGATTTTATCGAGGCTTGATTTGACAAAACGAAGATCGGAAATGCATTCACGGGATTGAAACGGTCAAGACGGATGTATTTTTCCAAATTCGGGTTCAGATGAATAGTAATGGGTTCAACACTGTTCATCGCGGATCGGTAGCTACAGTATCAGGTTTAAACAGTAGTGGGTCGGGTTTCGGAATGAACAGTACTCAATAGTACTAGGCTCAGCCCACAATCGCGCAACTAATTCGGCCCAACCGGCGCGTGCGTGTGGACCGCTGATGGCAGCGCGGATGGACGAGATTGAGCCACGCCGTCGTCTTCTACTCCCTTCTTCCACCTCCTAGCGCCACAGGACAGCGGAGTAGAGGAGTAACGGCGACGGCCGATTGAGCGTCGGCAAAGGTCGCCGATGGCAACCAAGGACATCTGCGGGTTCCTCAGGGTCTTGGTGTTCCATTTTCGAGGTTGGTCGGGCTTAAGGGGCGGTGATTTTGGCCAACGATGAGAGGAGGTGGTACGCGCCGGGCATGGCACAAGGTGGCTCCAGTGGAGTTCTAACAGGGTGCTAGGGTTTTTAACCATCTATGGGACAATGCGAACTCAGTGGCAGAAGCGACTTAGGCTAGGATAGCTCAGGTTGAGCTATCCACGGTGAGGTCCCTCCCGTTGGCAAGGGCTCACGCCGCCAGAGCTCTAGAGTTATGCTCATGCTAAGGTGAGCTCGATAGTGTAATCAAGATGCATTGGGGATACTAAGGACAAAAATAATTGAATGTTTATTGAGAAATGAAGGAGATTGCAAAGAGGGGCTCACCGGCGTAGGGAGATGGCGTCGACGGCGATGGTGAGCGAGGGAAAGCAATTGGCTGCTCAGGAGGGTTGTGTAGGGTGTGTTCAAGCTTTAGAGCGACTCCAAGGAGCTTTAAGGCGATCGAGAGGTGGTTGCAACAGGAAGGCGGTTTGGGGCTTTCGTGCGCGCGGGCGAGGAGAGGCAGGGAGGCTCTGCAGAAGGAGTAATGACACTAGCGACGTGGCTCTTGACTTCTGAGAGAGTTGGCTAGAGTTGACGCTGCGGTACGGAGGTAAGGGCGTCGGCCGAGAGCAGAGAGTTGAAGCGGGAGAGAGAAGAAAGCGAGCAGAGTGGCACGCAAAGCGAGAGAGAGCGGCAGGAGCTGGGCGACTGACTGGCGGGGCCGTGACGCCAGCTCGATGTGAACGGAAAGGGGTGGCACGGCCGCAATCCAGTGTGACGGCAACGTGACGCGTGGAGCGGCTACAGAGAGGCGGTGGGGAGAAGGCGGCTTCTCTAAAATACCCTAGCGAACGGAGAAAGCGGAAAGACAAGAAAGGAAAGCGGTTTTCATTGGAGACTTGCCGAATTGGGAAAGAAAACCAAATTCAAAAGAAATTTCAAGAAAGATTCAAAATTTTGAAAATTTTCCGGTTGTTTCATGCCATATTACCGGAGACTCTTCAGAATGCAGTCCAAACTTTTAAGACGAGAGTAGAAACAAAGGCAACGTGTGGCTGACCCACTTGCACAAGTGTAATCAGCAGTTCAACACCCAGTTCGTAACTTTCCGTAAGTGTCACGAGTCTCAAATCCACTAACACATTTACTATGCTCCCTTGCTATGACAATCGCATTTTTTTATTTCTCATTTAGTTTGATGAATGATGATATTATGGGGTGCATTTCATGCCAATTTTGAAAATATGGATTGATTGAACACTGAATCACGAGAAAACCAGAAAGCGTGTGTTACCGCCAGTGCAATGTAACTTTGGGGAAGAAGAAACAAATACGTCAAACACGAACACATGATGTAATACATCATACAAGCTATCCTACTAAAATTTTAGTACAAATTTCGTGCAAACGTTTCTACCAAGTGCTCTCAAAATTGCATATACATCTAATCAAGTTGTTTTGTCCAATCGAAGGGCTCCCAGTCCTTCATGAAGCTAGCAACAGCTTGCTTCTGCTTATCAATGGATTCATGCCTTCGGCGACGGTGCATGTCCTCTTCTGGCAAGCGGAGCATCCCTCTGATGACATTCAATCCAAAACCAGCACTGAATTTGCTCTCATCATCAATCACATGGACAAATCCACGGTCCAGCCCAAACTCTACGTGGAAGTAGGCAAAATTCTCCGGGATAACTTGCCACAGGTTGCCTTTTGTTGGAATCAGCTTCTTCATCTCATGCTGGGCCCATTCTTCTTCAGCTTCATCAATCGCCTGGAGTAAACAGAATGGATTTCATTAGAACCTTAAGCAAAGGACAACAAATTATTCTCAGTTATGCAGATAGCAATAGACAACTGACCTTCTTGAAGTACATGGGCGCGTTGTTTGAAACTTCATAGGGGACAGGAATGCATTCGATCATGCAATGTCTCCGTTGTTTGACCAAGCTTATGACAGTCTCCATGAAAACCACATCCTTGTCCTGCTGCGCGAACATCTTCAGGAGGCACTTCTTGAAGTTGCGAATCTCCTCCCAAACATTCCTATCAACAGTTCTTGTTGCAGACTCATGCTGCAACCATTAAAAAGATAGAATTAATAAGGTTTGAGAAAAAATGATGGGCAGTTCAGAAGAGCTGTAATGAAAGAGAGAAGATTCCACAAAATGGCCTATACAAAAGCACAATCAAGTTGGAGCTGGTTGGTTCTTATGAAGGCACATCGCAAAAAAAGATATTTTTTTTCCTGATACTTCCTGCCAATGCAACAGGGCCTGGTAAATTCTCACCTGCAACGGAAGAATAACACAGTGCCCAGGGATAACAGGCTCAAACTGTGGCAGCATCAAGTAAGTGAAGTTTCCTATAGCAACAACCAGATGCTTTGGCCTGGATGGGTTCTCAAAGCAATACAAACAGCGCTCTTTCTGAGTTAAGAGATGTCTATGAGTGCTTCTCTTGTCCTCATGTGCTTCTTTGTTCTTCCTTTTGCCCTTCTTACTGGGAGCATCACCAAAATCGTATTCATCCTCTACACTTTTAGACATGTTGTACTGTTTATTGTGCATAATTTTGTTTGCAAGATGCAGATCAGCGTCCTCTTCTCTTTTCCTAAGATGAGCTGCACTAGGCTTTATCGTATGCCTACAGTTCAAAAAAGCATGGTGTTAAGCAGGCAGATTAACTATCAGAGCATATATATGCTAATATAACATGAAATAGATAGTTCATTTCCAAAATAAAGTGGATGTATATTGTTCATAGAATATTTCTGTACAGAGATACAGGTGCACTTGGCGTTCTGCTTTTTTCTTTACCATGGGTTGCACCGCATGGCACACATAGGGGCATCAAAATAATACAGCAGAGCAATTCAGTTGCATACTGCATGCCTTTTTTCTTCTTATCTATACGACTATACCTCATAAATGTACTAGCAACTAAAACATCAAGAGAATGGAACTGAAACATTATTTTAATGTAGCACGATTACTATCAGAACATTTTAGCATAGATGTATAGATGCAGACATTTATTTTCTAGTTATACCATGGGGCCAATACTAGGCTCCTGACCAATATTTTACCTTCCAAAGTCCTATCATATGACAGGGTGCATCATTAGATGAGCAGGGTATCTGTAATGTACTAGTTCAGAATAAATATAAGGGTATGTCACATAGCTCAAATACATGGGGTTGCTAGTTCAGAATAAATATAAGGGTATGTCACATAGGTCAAATACATGGCGTTGCTTCATTTCTGTACCAAGCATGATGGGCAATGGTTCAGATATCCAAAAGCAAAATCAGCAAATAGAGCATCACAAACCAACAGGCTTTAAACAGCATATATGGCATTGTCTTTTGGGGGTTCTGAATAAATAATAAACATAAGATAATCCGAAGATTGCTCGCACGCTGTTTAAAGGATATTAGCATAGTGAACAGCATAGAAATAAAATTTGTTTCAACCACAGAAGCAACAAACAGAAGATAATGAAAAGTAAAACTAAGAACAGATACAAGACAGTCATACCACCGATTAGTAATAGGATAATGTGAGCGTATTCAACATAAGAATGACTAACCTGAGTGAGCACCTTTCTTTTTCATGCCTAGGCTCTTCAACAGCAGCATCCTGATTCTCCAGCACAGCCTCCATTTCTCGCTGAGAAAGAACAGCTATCAGTTAAGAAGTCATGTGGCCTCTAATTCTAAAACACTCAAGCACATGAAAATTTAATTTTGATTTGTTTCTATTTCAATAGATATCAACAAAATTGTGCCTCGGTATCCTAAAGTGTAAGTTGATCATATACATATTCCAATTTTTGGTACCAGCATATATTGATACAGTACCTACCATGGTTACATGCTAATTATAAGAGTATGTTAGCTTAAGGCTAAGACAACATCGAAAAGGCAATCAATGGCAAGTCTCTTCTGTTAGTTCGCATGAATATCTGCGACTCTTGTGTATTCATTATTATGTTTTAAGTTCAATTATTTTGCAAACTAATGATTCACTAATGAATCAAGAAAACAAGTCCGTCAGCATTGCCACAGCAACAATAGTTGCAACACTTACCGAAAGTTGTTCAGCTTCTTCATGCCTGCCTTTCATTCGAAGCTGCAAAATCTTTGCAGCTAACTGGTTTGCATTTAGCTTTTGAGAGCTCACTGATGGTGATTTCTTTGAACTCTCCTTACAGGACTTCTGCTCATTATCCCTCTGATCATCAGCCCCAACAGTTGAAACATTTGAGTTCTTGCTTTCAAGATTATTAATCCTTTCCATAAAGCTTCCATCATCAGAAAACTTATTTATGCCTGCTATTGCGGAAGAGATAAGTGCCTGATCCTCATAAGATATATTCTGTCTATTCCTTTTCCACGGTACAGAATCAGGTTTAGGTTTTCTCATGACATGATGCCGAGAGGAAACATCTCGTAAATATTCACGGCCGCCACTGCCTCTACCTTGCTCACCCTCCTTTGGATTTCCTTTGGCGTGTTCTTCCGAATTGTCAACTTGCCCAGCTTTTCTGCCTCTGATGGAATGTAAATGAGCATGTGAATGGGCAGCTCTAGATGCTGATACTGATGCAGCTAAGTGGCCTAACGAGCCCCATCTCTCTTCAACAACCTATAGTAATTGAATAGTCATATAAGTTAGGAAAAAATAAACTACCTAAAATCAGTTCCTCCCAATAATCATGTGTGGTGATGCCATACCTCCTCAACCTTTCTTCCTTCACGAGCTGCTTGCTCTTTTGCACGCTTCAAGGCTTTAAGCCTCCAGCTAGCACCTCCATCACCAATAACAGAGGATGCAAGCAACTGATTGCCTGCATTTGAAGGGCTTGATTCATCAGGGTACCCACTACCATTATCCCGCAGGTATGGATTCAGTTCCTTTGGGTTAGCTTTCTTCACCTGTCAGTAATAAAAAAAGAAGTTTATGTAATCGAGGCAGGAGGCATAACAATCCCAAGTTTCAAGTCTAGAATCATTAAGCATAACATGTATTCCATATATCTCAAACAAGTCACAAGTGTATAGATATAAAGATTATTCCTGCATTTAACATATCAATTGATGCCCAGAACAAAACATGCTTCAGCAGTATTGTTGACAAGATCTTCATACAACAGGTAGTTATCTGCATCAGTGAAGTGCACACCTCAGTACCTCACCAAGCATCTAGTGGTCTTATTGGTGAATGTTTTTGGCTAGTGAAAGATAACAGGTATTCCTATTGACATTACAATTGGAATAGCACTTGCTTAACTTGATCACCACAAGGTCCACAAGCTTAATATTGTCCCAACATTACTTTTAGCTACTACAGCATTGCATAAAATCGTAAGCAGTATAACATTCTTCAAAATATTAATATTGTTCACATTGATGGAATCATATAAAAAATATCAATACAATACCTAGCTTAAGTAAGGAAATTTTTAAGATTTGTACTACAATCTCAAACAGCACTCAGCTAGCCCCTCAATAAAAACTACAGTCTGCTACCCCTGCATTGCAGCTCTATGGTGAAGTGTGGTTACTAGGATGCAAGCATTGAATCATAGCATATCTCTTCTAATAAGTTATTATCGTAATACCGCTTCATGTGCAGCCTCAGCCTTCTCCTCATTATCAGCCTTATGAGCATGGCTGCTCTCAGCCCGCCACTGCTTGCCGACTTGAGCATCCATTCAAGGCCCATCTCCCTCCTGACAACCTCACTCGCCCTTAACCCCTCACCTCCGATTTCCTCCCCCACCCCATCCTCATCCTCACCATCACCTACAGCTCCTCTCCGCTTGCTCTTGCCGCTACCTGTAACAGCAATACCACGTGATTAGACACAGAGCTCGTAAAAACTGTACCGAGAAGCTTAGCCAAATTCACTATTTTTTTTTACCTCTTCCCTTGTCAGATTCACCACTGGATTCCTCGTAGTCGTCAGACAAGTTTTGCCGCCTCCTCCGGTGCTTCCTCCGGCGCTTGCTCCGACTCAACTCCTCCTCCTCCTCCTCATCGATGGAGTCCTCGGTGTCCGAATCCTCCTCCGAGTCGTCCGAGCTGTAACTGCTACTCCGCCGCCGCCTTCGCCTCCTCCTCTCATCCTTGACTCTCCCCTTACTGCTCCGCTTAGCCCGCCTCTTACCTTCGGAGTCATCAGAGCCCGAGCCTTCGCCGCCTCCGCGCTTCTGGAACAATTAGGAAGATTCGGTGAGGAGCTTGAGAAGGGAAATCGAGAGAGAGAGAGAGAGAGAGAGAGAGAGAGAGAGAGAGAGAGCGAGTAGGAAGGGGGTAGTGAACGTACGGATAGGATCTGGTCGCGAGGTATGAACTTGACGCCAGAGAGCATGGCGACGGCGGCGAGGGTTTCGTGGGAGGAGAGGGCACGGCGGATTGGGTTCGAGATCGCTCGCCGGTTTGGGTCGAGCCGTCGGGCGGAGCGCGTTTGGGCTCGGAGGAGGCGGTGTGGCAGGGGCACTGCCGGGTCGGATCGGTATATTATATTTCCCAACCGACTGTGGTCGAAGAGTTTTTTTTTTAACGACTCCACTGCTTTGCGCTCATCTAATACCCATCAGTAGATGCTTCCAGAGCCGGAGTTTCTGCGGCTTTTTTCAGATGCGACTGATTTAGCTGGGACCGATAATTTTTAATTTTAGTATAAATAAATTATATGTCAAAAAAGTTACCTCAACAACCATTCAAAAAGATGGCACTATCTGTCTACTAGAAAAAGTCATAAGTTAAAAAGAATATGGCTTTCTTATCACCATCAGATAAATATATGTAAGCTTACTGCTTAGGAAAGACTAAACTTATGGATTCGTACACTTGTCAAACATAAAAAAACTCATGGACTTCGTATACTTGTCCAACGTCATCTGTCATCCAAATAAACAAATTGTATGTTAGTACTCCAATAAATTAGTAGTATTCATTGTAACGAACAAATGCTACTATAGTAGTTTTATTATTTTCAGTTTTTTAGCTAATTTTTAATTTTAATTTCTATCAGTCGATGCTATTTATCAGATCTATCAGTTACAGCTAAAAACCAGGAATACAGAGAATAGGTCAATATGGGGTATACAACGAAGAAGAGAATGGAGAAAGGTGATATGGAGTGAGCGAAACCTTCCGCTTTATCCCTGGTGGTGGGTGACTTCAGCAGAGGCCGTGCCCTATACAAACATTTGGAGAGTTCAGTAAAAATCGATTAGAGGTTCACCGTTCACCACCAGAAACTCAGTTGGTTGACTTACGCACAAATGTTGCAGCCACAAGAAAGGGGAAAGCGATAGTCGCATCGCAATGCACCTGCATTTCCAAAAGTTGAACTATTTGATTAAGTAATAGTGAAATGTGGTCTATGACTTTGTTACATTCCTATTTTCTCTTTGCATGGTGATTTATCACTAAAATCTTTCATTAACAGAGAAATCATAACTATTAAAACACCGTGTTAGAAAGAGCTTCGGATCACCTGATTTGAAGAAAAGATATGATTTCATATTTGAGTTGAATACGGTTTAGAACTCTAGCATATAAAAGCACGGAGAGGCCAAGTGTTTTGGCAATGGCTCTGCGAGATTTTTTGTGCTAGGGTTTTTATGGAGTACTTGTGAGAGCACTTTGCAAATCTACGAAAATTTTGCAATAAAAAACATCTTAAATCAATCTGGTTCGTGATTTCTGGTGATTGTTGTTTAGATGACACGTACGACTACGAGCAAAGCTGAGCATCAAGTGTTCGTTCGAGCGGTCAAATTCTTTATCGACTACATAGAGATTTTAAGAAGCGGATACAATCATTAACCCTCTCTCTGATTACGTCATACGCTCTACGTAAAGCTTACTATGAATTCACAATGCAGAAAATGCAGGTTGCTCATTAGTTAAAAACATCAGATTTCTGCCAAGGTGCAACCTTCTCTCTGTTGATTCTCAACAATTGTGCAGAAACTTATAGGCTGTGATCGTTTTGCCTTCGCTTCGGCTTATTTTCACTATTCATAAATTCATTTTTTCGAACTTTTGGCTTTTTGAGCTTTTGCCCATTCTTTTTCTCGATTCGTTTATGTTGTGCGTGATGGGCTAACATTTTTATATTTTTAATTTTTAAATTTAATTATGTTAAATAAGTCTTTGTCACCAGGTGTTTTTCACCACCTACAATGCTTTTCAGTCATAACTCCATAAGTCACCAAAAATAAACCCAAATGATCACCACCATAATCTCATTATTCAGTGCTATTCAAATTTATGCATGTCTTGCTAGAAAAGACTGGCTAGAAAATGGCGTACTCCGTCGATCTTTCTCTCCGCACCAATCTTCTGAAACTACACTGCAGCCGCCTGCTCCAAAACTGGCTTTTGTTTTTTTTTAGGGTTTTTACTATGGCAGCTATTAGCTTTTTCATGAGTCAAAAGGTAGTAAAAAATTTAAAAAAAAATTAAAAACATCATTAAATCTTTTAGGACGATACAAAGGAATAACGAACAAAAATAAAAAACAAAAGAGCCGAATTTTAGAATTTAAAAGGCTGAATCTATTTAGAGAATCCATGGAGAACTTCATATGCTTAGCTTGCCTAGCTTAAATTAACGGGTTCTATTCTATCAATGGATTTCTGGGACATTCTGTGTGCTTGCTACCCTAGCTATATAGGAGATTCCACTTGTGTGAAGTCCACGCAAAAAATAACAGTGGCTCGATGCGACGGAATGGAGTGTATACCAGGCCAAAACCCATGCTGAACGTGTTTTCACAACGGAAAGGACGGTTCGGGTGTGACTATGGTAAGACACGTACGGTCGTCCGAATCACGAAAATAACAGTAAACTCCTTATCTACAGCACCCCAGTTAATCGATGAAAGTCGTACTCTCTTTTTCTGATCGAGTGATCTGAGTTCTGAAATATTTGCTTACCAACCCACACCCTCGGTCGGTCGGTCGGTCCTCCCTTTCCAACAGTTACGCAGCTAGTTGCTACCCCACTAGAGATGAGATCACATCAAGAGGCTGCTCATTTAGATTTTTTTATGATTTATGGTTCTTTTTTCATCACGGACAATAAATATAGAAAAAGAAAAGCAAAAAACAAAAAAAAAGCAAGAAAGCAAGAAAAAAACAAAATTAATAAATAATAAACTAAAAGTTAAAAACTAGAAACCAGAGCCGAAAAAGATAATACATTTGAAAGACGTTCGCAAAATCACAACGCCAGGGCCGTGAGATTGAAACCCAGTGACATCACCAGAACAACATGATGTGAACCCAGCAGGGTCAACGAACCAGTATAGCCAATACTCAGTAGCCATATTGCCAGGATGTTTTGATACTCGAGCTGTCAACGTCTTCAAAGAGAACCAAAATCGGATATTTGACGTTTTGATCCGAAAGAAGACTTTGCTGAAACTTAAGCATGCAAAAAAAATATAATATAATCCAAAAATTGATTTGGCGTCCCTTGCTTACGCTCTCCTCCCCTCCCTCTCCCTTCTCTCCAAACACCACCACTTCCTCCCCTCTTCTCTCCATTTCTTCTTATGCTTCAGAGCAACTCCACGCGTCTCCTTCGCCACCCCCTCCACCACCACCTGCAGCCAACAACGTCGTCATCGTCACATCGCGTAGCCCCTGACCCCTCTCCTCCACGCCATCTCGCTCAACCTAATTGGCACAGCCGTCGCTGTCACTGTCTTTCGGCTCCACCCACCGCCCTCATACTCTGTTCATCGCCTCCGCTGGGCCACCGCTTTTCGTCGACCTCCTTCTATGTTCGGAGGGAAGGGTAAATCCGTAGCGGGGAGCCAGATCCGATGACAGAGGAGAGTGAGAGGATAATGGCGACGAAGAGGGAGGGAGCGATGGATGGGAGTGAGAGGGAGCACGAGAGGAAGGGAGCGGTGAAAAAGAGAGAGAGCGGCAGCGCTTTAAAAGTGAGAAGAGATATCATACCATTCGGTAGTTTTTTTCCAACATGTGTGCATACAAACCGGAACCAGTAATTAGCACGCTGGAACTGGACGCCCAAGGCTTACGTTCCAACCGCACCAACACCAGGTCATTTGTTTTGCTTAATTAATTAATCCGCAACGCCCTTTTCGTCAATGGCTTAGCTTATGTTTGACCCTGAGCATCACAATGGATTAAGTACTGCAAATGCAATGCAACCACTCTCTCAGCCACTTAACTTTCCATTCCTCTCTCAAAAAGATCCAAGAAATCATAGCCAATCGGCGCGATCACCAGTTCACTTTGCTGCGAACTCCATTCCTAAAACGCAAGCTTAGCACGGTGGCCACTCCTGCATTTGGCTATTCCAGATAAGAAAACCAAAGCCACGATAGAATGAGACGACGGCGATAATGCTAGGCAGGATCATCTTCTGCGTGGTGATCGCCGCGGCCGTCCTCGCCGTCGTCCTCCTCGCCACCGTCTCCCCTCTCCCGCGGCGGTCCACCGGTCACGGCAAGGCCCCTCCGAACCTTCGCACTCTTACGGTGTACATCCATCCGACGGTGCAAGGAGCCGTGCAGCAGTCGCGGCAAGGGGTGCACCAACAACAGGAAGCGAGCACGCTGGTGTTTCGCCACAGGATGACGGCGGGACCGGAGAGCACGTCCACGGCCCTCGGCGCGGTCTCGGGGTTCGTGCTCCCGAGCGAGGGCAGCTCGGCGATGTCGGCGTTCGACACGGTGCATCTGGCGTTCGATGCTCCCGGGCTGTCCGGCAGCCTCTGCGTCGAGGTGGCTGGGAGCAAGAAGCCGGCACCGACGGGGCCCGGGCGGCGCGTGGGCAACGGGGAGGAGACGCTGCGGGTGCTGGGCGGCACGGGCGCGTTCGCGTTCGCGCGCGGGCGCGCCGTCCTGCGCGCCGCGCGGGGGCAGCGGCTGGGCGGTGGCGTCGCGGCGACGGCGCTGCGGCTTGAGCTCAGCGTTGCGCCCGCTGCCTGAGACTTAGCACGTGCGCGTGAGCGATGTGTTATTCCTTTTTCCCCTATGGCTGATTTTTCGCAATATATTTTTCCAGGAAAATATAACGCAGCTCTGATGCCGATAGCGTGATACGCCGAAGTGTGCGTAAACAAACGTGTCGCCGGAAGTTTCTCTAGTTTGTTTCCCTTCATTTTTTGAGTGGAAACTGGGAACTGAGGTATAGTTCACTTTCATGGGAGTTTGTATCTTTGCTTCACCTCTACGCAGAATGCGCAATGGGATTTTTATTCCTGAAACAAGGCCTTATGCTCGGATTGGATTTTTAAAGCAAGTTCATCAGTTAAATTTCTTACGCCGGGGCCTTATGCTCGGATTGGATTCGGCGAATAAAATAGATCCCGGCTCGGATTGGATTGGATTCGGACTTGATCATCCTTGCCAGACCAATAGGCCAGGCGGGTCGCGCGGTCCAAAACCGAAGAGCAAAAAGATCCCGGTTCGGCCCAATTTGTCCTTGCCAGACAACATCTCAATCCCCCAGGACAGGAGGGTGTCCGAGGCAGGCCGCCAGCCCACACCTCGGCACGAGACGAGGCGGGTGGAGACCGGTGACTCGCCGCTCGCTGAGGGCTCTGTCCGATTGCAGCCGATGGGCGGTGCCGCCTCGCCGTCGCTGCGGGCTCTGTCCTTTCGCAGCCGCTTTGCTACGGCGGAGGAATCATATAAGAAGCAGCGATGCATCGGGGGATTACCATGGATGGTGGCAGCTAAGAGACTGAGGAGTGGTACCCAACATACCTAATGTTAATAAATATTTTAGTACTAAGTTATGAATGTCAATTAGGAACGTTGGATCTAACTCAAACGGTTTGGATCGAGGCAAGGAAGAAGCTCACAACCTACTTACATACTTTTTGTAAAAACCTCTGTGCCTCCCCCTCCTCTCTCTCTTGTTTAGTTGCCCACCGAGGCATCATATGCATGCAGGGGAGAGCTAGGGTTAGGGAGCGGGCGGGCATGCGTGAGCGTGGGAGCACGGGAAGAGCACCGTGTGACCCCGCCTAGCCCCTACCGGCCACCCTCGACCTTGTCGGCTGCAATCTTGTGTCTATATTTAGATGAATGTTCCAATATCTTGAATTTGTCATTCCAATTCCCCCGTTTTTCATTTTTTTTAATCCGGAAAGACAAACAAATTGGCACACTTTATCTGCTGCCATGGAGGGAGGAGAACAAAAGTGGAGGAAGAAGACTTAATTTGTAGCCATGGAGGAAGGAGAAAGAAAGAAAGATGAGGAAGACAACTTCTTGTAGGGAAAGGCAAAAGCAACTGGGAACATTTAAGCATAGGAACCAGAGAGTGGAGGCATCGTGGCTGCCGGAGGTGGGGAGGAGAACGCAACCGAGACCCTAGAGCGTTGCTATCAACATGGAATTGAATTGGCCCAACTTGATTCCTTCAAGTGATAGGGGAAGGAAGGGATAATGGCTATTTGCCGAGAAGAATGGGTCACCCGTGGTGTTTTCTAAAAAGTGTATAAGTAGAGGCTTTCCACCCATCTTGATCCGAGCCATTTTGGCTAGATCCAACGCTACTAGTTATCATTAGCACCTTAGCACTAAAATGCCAATTAACACTAGATATGTTGCCTATCTGCTAAGCTCCATACACGCACGTAGGAGAGAGAGAGAACAAGCGATGGAGATTGTCGGGTGGGTGGTGCCATTGAGCCCGGCCAGCGAGGAGTGTTCGCCTGATGTGCACAACGTAGCGGGAAGAAGTCAGAAGAAGAGTACTCGGGACGCAACAACAGTTGACAGTCGCCACGTAGACCCCAAAGGTGTTGGCCATATTAGCACATAATATGTTAATCATTCATGTCTCAATAGTTTCTTTCAAGTCTGCTTTTAGCCTTTTCGGAAGAATATTGAAGGAGAGAAGAACAAGACTCACGAGTGAGATAGTGGAAGTACTTCTCACAGTGAAAGACTGATAACAAACTGATGCGCAAGCTCAACACTGTGTAGTGGATACGGAGCTAGAATATGTGTTCAACAACCTCTATTTAGATGGCGGCGAAGCAGTCAAGACACCGATGACACCGATGATTCTTAGAGCATCCATGTACACATTGTGCTTTTTATAATTTTTACCTGTAATACTAAGCTACATGCTATGCTTTTTTCTTTGCTAAGGTTTTCAAGTTGAGTTTTTACTTTACAAAGGTTTTAACATGGCAGTCACTTTAACAATAATAAAGTGTATCATTACTTTTTTCTATAATTTATTGTACCTTTTTCTACTATTTTATAATTTACTGTGTTTTTTATAATTTTTATAATTTATTATGCCTTTTTAATTCTACATATTTCTTGAATTATTATGTTTTTAAAAATTTTATGGACTAAACGGGCCACTAGGCCTCTACTAGCCCGTCAGGCTAAACGGGCACGTCTCGGCCTAACATGACATGAACATTTTAGATTGTGTCTAGATCACCGTCTCAGCCCACATGCCGGTATGACATAGCTCGTTCAAACTGATATGATAAATAAATCATAACTAGCGGATTCATACTAAATCAGGCTTATGTCAGACTATGCCGTGCCGTCCGTTTGGCCATAACTGCTCGTGAGGTGAGCGCCTAAACAGAGGTGGTCTTTGTGGTGTTGTCTTGTGGCCGTGGATGGGCAACGAGAATGTTCAATTGCGGCTAGGAACTCGGGATTCGCCGAATTGAAGTGTGGTCCGGGTGTGTGGGGCCGCGGGTGGCATTGAGTCACGTGAGGGTGTGGTCGTGTCCTCGACTGAGGCAAACAAATATGGAAAGTGCTACTTATTTTATACTATTCATAATTTCGTTTTTCCGAAAAGATAAAAATAGTCGGTTCTTTTTTTTCTCGATTCGCGTTGGATCTCTTTCCATGGATCTAACATATTTTTATATTTCAAAAAAATCTAGATTTAATTATGTCAAAAAGCCTCCGAACCGTTGGATCACCATCCAACGCCACCAAAATTTAACTATTTTTAACCGATCACCAAAGTCACGTGAGGGTGTGGTCGTAAACGACTGGGGCAAACAAATATTGAACGAGCGAAAGGATAGCGCTGGGAGAGGCACGTGCGGGAAATTATGGCCCTGCGTTCACAAGTTACTCGAGCTTGGCGTTCATTAGTTACTCGAGCTTGGCGCTCAACGAGGCTAGGTGTAGGCTCAAGTTGGTTTGATTTTTATAAGATGAGCTCGAGTTGAGCTTAAATCGAATTGAACTTGAATAATTTATTGATCTGAGCTTTTTTTTATAGCCCTACGTACAAGCTACAAACCAATATCTCAGTACTACAGAAAGTGGGAAAAAGAGGAAAACATAAGAATTTTACCGTTTTGCTATTCCTAGCATTGTTGACCTGAAATAATGAATGAATGACACAGAGCTAAGCAGCTAACCTATCAGAATGGAAGTTTAGATTGGACACAGAGTGAAGCAAATCTGAACTCCGGTTGTATAACGCAGGGACTGCAATCTCAATCCTCCGAGTCCCTTCCCTTATTGTAGAAACCCAGATCTGTTCCTCACTTCCTCTGGTTTCTGTTCATGCGTAGCATACGGTATGTTGCCATGCTGGTAGTTCTTGTGTAGCACACGGAGATAAACGCTCATGCAAAAGTTTGCTTGCATCGTTGCTGACGCGTTGTGAGCTTTGACAGGAGGAAGACGCCGGCGGAGGAAGCAAGCACCGCGCCGGCGAAGCAGGCCATGTCGAGGCCGCTGACCAGCGGCACGCTCATGAACTTCTCGAGAACGCCTGCCTGGAGCAGCAGGAGTATGGCGTGGCCAATCCTCGACTTCGCCTGCGTGATGGACTGGATCCTGGCCCCTTCCTTCAGCTTCTGGTACGGATTTGTAGCTTCTTGTTAGCATCAACGCATGCGTGATGGATCTGTCTACATGGATTAACTATTGACAAGGCTCGATTACCTTCAGGTTGAATGCGCCCAAGTGGGATTTATCAACATGCCGTCCTGATCTCTGAATGCTCCGGGAACCATAGAACATGATGTACATCCCCATGCCAAACGTGAGAAGAGCAGTGCCGATCAGAAACATGTCTGAAGAAAAAGGAATTTTGTCCCAAGTTAGCGTTGCGCAAACTCAATTCGACGTGAAAGGTGCTTAGTGATCATAAGGATGTAGTACCTAGTGCTTCGATAAGCAACTTGACGATCTCGGCTTGATCTACTATCTGGGACATGGCACGGAATTGCATGAAGAATGACTTCAGAACGACACCACAACCCTACAGACACATGAAATTAAGGTTTGAGTCTTGGATGCCTTTCTTCACTTTTATCGTCTTGCATCGATATCGTTGGTTTTCAGTTGCAGGAGAAAGTCGGGCGCTATCTTTACCTCGAGAAAACATGGGACTGAACCAACAAGCGATCCCGCCACACCAATCAGCGTGAACGACTGGCATCTGACGACACCCTGATCGAGTTCGCCGTCCATACGAACTTTGTTAGCGCTAAAGATGAACACTTGTATGAATCGCAAGTCATGTAACATGTCGGCCGGTAAGTTACCTGGTGGATGATGGTCTCGGCGATCTTCGCCCAGCATTGCCGCGTCAGCGCCAGCCAGGTCGCCCCAAATTGCCTCAGGACCAGCCTCCTCGTGATCTCATACGCCAGAGGCAGTAGAAGGTCAATGTTCTTCGCTTCCTCCGGTACGAAAAGCCTCTGCTGCTTCTCCGGCGTGCCACAGCCGGCGGCTCCCAAGGTGATCAGGGCAGCCCTCTGCTCGGCGGCGCGGCTGATCCTGTGCTCCCTCTTCGTCTCCCAGAGGAACGGGAACCTGAGAGACGGGATGCGGCACGGGCCGGCGTTGCCGGGAGCCGAAGACGACGACGGCAGATGGCCGTCCGGGTGGAAGGCCTTGGCGGTTGCTCTGAGCAGCCTGCTGCTGCTGCTTGCCCCTGCCGCCATGGCTGAACTCACTCGGCCGGTCAGCTCTCTTCCCTCCTTTTACCGCAACCGTTGCTTTAATCGTGTTTCACCAGTGACTGTCGGTGAGGACCTGCGATCCTGTCGAATTGAGGCCATATAAATACGCATGCGCACGTATGAAGGAGAAGAGAGGGATCATACGGGACACGCGTAGCGAGCAGCGGAGCAGCGAGGTAAGTGGGGAAGGTTCCAAGAATAAACGGGCGAAGAGAGCGGATTCCAACAGCATCGCTTGTGGCTGGAGTAGATTTGTCGCGTAGTGGAGCCGGCCGAACGGTATCTAGGCATCCAACTTGGTTTCTTTGACCTAGTTAGCACCTTTTTTCGCGCTATCACTGTGTGAGGTAATATCGCAGCGATATTTTTGCACCTTTTTGGCCTTTGGGGTTGTTGCACGTGTACTTCATTGGGTGTGGTTTAATGATGATTACCTGTGATGTGATTCTAGTTACCGAATGTAATGTAAATGATTTGGGGTCCTGGTGCTACAGGCAATTAATCCTTCGTTCAAGAGAGAGCAGACACAAAACATATACATGTTGGTTGTGTTCATCACGGCTCCATTGCGTGTTTTGGTTCGGTTTCGGTACAATTGCTGGTTATCAGGCCTTGACGAATATCATCCTAACCTGAGGAAATATCATACTTAACTTGAGGGGGATGTCGCTGTACCGAGAGCAACTCGAGAGGAAGAACGAAAAGCTCACTGAATCCGTATGCAAACTGCAAACCTTCTTTCGAGTCTTCGGAGAAAGAGCAGAAAAATCCAAAGATTTTTCCTGCCCTGGTAGGTAAACGTTCGAGAAACGCGCGCGAAAATGCTCGGCCGGGGCGTCGAGACTGCATCTGCATCGCACACGAGTGGACCAGTGCTGATACGAGGATGGCAGGAAGGGCGAAGTGGACGGGAGCCGGCCGGACGGACGCGTGTGCGGCGGCCACGGGTTTCTTGGCCCTCCGGCTTCCTCCTCCCCGTCCGCGGGCACGTGACGCGAACGCCGGCCGCTCGTTCCCACGCCGCCTAATGCCGTCTACGTTTTGCCACCCGTGCGCGCGTGGAAAGCGGTGCTGTCTCTGCGTGCACTCTGGACGTTTGAACAAGGCGTATGGCCGTATGCTCGTACGTCTGTCACTCTCGTAACGCGGGAGGTTTACACTTTGCATCATTCGTAGGCTAGGGCGAGAGACTCCAGCGAATGATTTCCGTTGTTATTCTATAACTTACCACGACCTATTATGAAATTGACTACTACTACTTGAACCCCAATTATCGATTGTCATGTTTGGTCTGATCATTTGAAGAATATTGATTATATTTCACTCAAAATATATATTTTGATCATAATAGATTGGAAATACGAATTCGTCGAAAGTTATGATTAGGATTGTCTTCGCGGTCATATGGATTTGCACCGCTTGTGCACTAGATGTGGTGCCCAAAGGTGTTTACGTTGACCAGAGTCAAGGCACTTCCGACTACAAATCTCCATCGTTATCTTCTAAGATTATATTCCATCTTCTAGTGGGGTGTTATTCCCATTTTCGAATATGTTACTATTCTAGTTTCTAAGTATGTCTTTGTTTCCATTGCCGACTAGGAGTTTCTATTGCCGATTAGGATATAGTTCCTTTCTTGTCTAGAACTCTTATTTCCAAGGTTATTCATACCTCCTGTAAACCTCACGATAGATGGGATAGCGCAATATAAGTTATCTATCCACGTAATATGCTAAGAGCATTCTATAACTTCTCTCCTATACAGTAATTTCGTTGATTATGTGTCTATGTTTTTTCGTAATGATTTTTAACGTTAAATCTTTATATCATGCTTTTAATTATTTTTTTATATTTTGTTGTACGTTTTATAACAAGTTATTATGAAGCTGGTGTATGTATGTTCGCACATTTGTAAGTCCTGCAAAGGGACGATACCTTGCAGTTGGCGCATCAATCATGGGCACAGGCGGACACCTGCCTGAGTTGTCCCATATTAGCTAAAGAGAAAGAGTATCTTAAAGACAGTTTAGAGAGATTTTTTTTTGAGAAAAATAAATTTGAATATGATTCTAGATCAATCAAAAATAAGCGTGAAGAAATATGGTTTAAGATTTAATTTTGTTAAGTATGCCAATAATAATCTTCATAAGGTTGTTAAACTTTTTGGAACCTAGAAAACTTGTGATAGAATCTGAAACAAAATATATTATTTTTAAATCTACTGATATTGCAAAGAATTTCTCTACCAAAGAGAGTGTTATAAAATCAATAGATACGACTTCTCAGCAAGTCATGTTAAGTGTACTCATTGTGGTAGAGATGGTCATCTGATTCAATTTTGCTTTTGAAAAACAAGAAGTAGAAGAAAGACATGTTAACAAAGCGTTCTTGAGTGGAATCCATGCAAGCTCCAAACCGTGACTCTACTCCCTCTAATCAGTTCTCGCTTGCTCGCACCAATCAGTGGTCAGACCCATGAAACGTAGTCGGACAGGCTGTTTTCGACCAGCTCTTTCAACATGGTTGGATCAGCCTCGGGGATCACAAGTGATCGTGCAGCAGTCAGACTACCCCGTGTACAGACGTCCCATGGTCGGACATCCCATTGTCGAACCAGAGTTTTGACCAGACTTTACTGCATGGTTAAACTGGTCAGTAGTCAGATCAGCTTCGCTGAGGAGGTCATACCGTCGAGTGGTCAAGCATGTGTCTCATTATCTGTCGGGTCAAAATTTAACAGAGGCAAAATCTTCACTTAAATCTTTATCATTGCCTGTTGCTGCTCCTGTTCGTTGAGTGTTATAGTACTGGATTCCTAAAGCGTATTTGACTAACACCAGTACTATGAGACCAGCACCTTTTGTGGTTTAAGACTAGCAAATGCAGGGTGGAGAACATGCACTTGATGAGATTCTAGTCTTTTACATCATTGCTTGATTGGAACACTTGATGATTTTTCACGTTCTTTGAGGGATTCCAAGATATTTCATATTCTCACACATGACAGCACCCGGCTTGCTTGGACTGCATAGGACCTCGACTACTCCCTGAGTCTAGTCCGGTCCACCTTGCCGTTGTCCGTCATGTTCACCACCAGTAGCTCTCACTCTGGTTCCTCGTCATCTCGGCTTGTAACCACCTTGCAAACATCGATCATCTTCTGCGTCTCCCTGACCGTTTTGGACCTCAACACCACCTCTATGCCTAGTCCCGGTCCTCTTACGCCTCACCATAACCTAGATTCCAAGTCCTACAACGAACAACAACAAGCAAACTATCACGTAGCACCACACAATACACAAAGTTATCAATTAGCACAATTCATCTATACAATGTACTGTGCAAAATATATGTAACCAAACCCATGATCCTAAGCCTATGACTAAATATTAAACCCATGTACACACAAACAACACCTATACTATGACCACACTCCAACAACTCGATTGAAACAAATGCACGACTCAACAGCTCCTCAGCCGGTATGACCGCCAATCAAAACCTGGTCATACTGCCTCACTCCGATAGTACCGTTCGTACAATACCGGTAGTACCGCACTCTGATCTAACCGCTGTTCAAGACCGGTATTACCGCACCTAACCAGTATGATTGCGGCCCCAATGCAGGTCATACTGCCAGTAACAGATTCAATTGAAGAATTTACAAACTCTAACAAATAAAACTCAAACTCCGTAAATACTCTAATTTAAAAATCAACTACTTATCACAACCATATAATAACTTTCACGTAGTCTCACAGAAAGCTATTTGTTCACGCTCCCATGGATCACCCCATCTATGGAGGAATAGGCACTCGCACTCCAAAAGTTTCCGCACAGCTACTCCGAAGTCCTAACAATACAGCTACTTCTGTACCTGCTAGGCTGCAGCATGGCAGATACACTCGTCCACGTTCGACGGTTTGCAGGTCTGCATTTTGCAACATCTTGGCTCGGCCGTTGGTTTTGTGAGACAATACATACAAAACTGAGCAATCCAAGTACAGTACAGTGGCAGCTTCCTTCCGTCTGTACTTGTGGAAACTTTAGCCAGCCACGAGCGTTTCAGTCGTGTTTATTTAGGCTTAAAAATTTAGGTTTATGATTTTTTTGACTGGAGAAACTAAAAATACATTATTAATATGTTCTTTTTCTCCGAAGCTGATGACTTTTGACTTTTACTACAATACCTACCTTTTAAACGAAGTATTTTCTCAAAACGGGGTCTACAAGTTAAACGATCTACATGTTAAAAGTCCAATATCTGTACTAGACAAAATCGCAAGTGAGTATCTGTCTCTCCGTAATATGTACCGTAAATGTACCAAAATTCAAAATTTCAAGAAACCATAAGCGCATACCGCCAAACATGCCATGTAGTTGTTGATAACTTTTTCAACGTAATTAAATTTTGAAAAAAAAAGTTGTATCATTATAGATAATACAAAGAAATAATGACAAAAAAAGAAAAGACAGAAAGCTTAAATATTCAAAAAACAAAAAAAATTAAAAAGCTAGAAGTTAGGAGTTATAAATAGAAGCTCAAACGAGAGGCATAGTGGAGAGGAGTTCAGACAGGCCAATATTTGTCTAACACCTGCTTGAACTTTCGGCCCACCCGGTCTGTACCAAAGTAAAAGACAAAAAAAAATTGAAGGAAAAGCCCCTTTTATTTCTGAGATAACCTCAACAACCATGGACCTGGCCTGCTTGTGACAATAATCCCGCAACAGGCCGGGGCCCATGGGGAGTTTGGTCATACATGGAATAAACAATTTGTTGAACTTGTGGCGGCAATTACGCTGACAGTCATGACACATGATGCTGTTAAAAGTCAATATATATTTTAAGATATCTATATAGGAGTATTCGTTAAAGCTTCTAGGGTTGCCAATACAATGTTCAGATTTGTTGCAAAGTTATGTCAGATGCTATGGTATACTATGCCACATAGCACTAGAGAACTGAAAAGGCAACGGTAAAGTTTTGGGCACTCGAGAAGTGAAGAACACTTGTTGCATTGTGCTTGGGACAGCAGCCAATCTGTCAGATACATCTGGAGCATGATCCGTGGTCGTTTTTGTAGTGGCGAAACAAAGTAGCCAGAAATGTCAGACAGGGAAGAATGCAACAGGGCATATAAAAATGGATGGTACAGGCAAAGCAGATTGAGCGCCTACTTTCTGCAACATTTCAGGCTTTTCCGATGGGAGACATCACCATGCAATTTGCAATGTAAAGTGGCCTACTACTCTACTAGCACGAAAGCCACATAGCAAAGCACCAAGGCACCAACACACATTTTGTTTGTTCTATATGCTTCAAGGGAGGAAGACGAGCCATTTCTCTCTGTTCATTAGATTAATAAGCTGTAACTAAAAGCTATAATCTACAGCTCAAAAGAAAGCCCAAAAACACACTGCAGTGACACCAAACCAGCAGCAAAGAGCCGTAAACTGCATGCTACAGTACAAGCTACAAAGACCACAATTCACAAAGCATGCCGTACATACAGATTACAGAGAGCACACATGGATCCCGGCCCTCTGGTGTCGTCGATACAAACGGCAGCGGTCGGCCGTGCCTTTCAGGTTCAGGCACGCGAGCCACATATATACTAGGTGAATCATACAGAGGAGATGAGAAGGGGTGAGATTTTGCCGCGCTCTTGGGGTTTCCTGGCTAGTTGAGAGTTTGGAATTTCTCAACCATTTTCATCTCGAGTGTGGATTCCGGGTCGGCTGGCTCCTGGAATGCGTCGTGTTTGAGCTGAAGGGTCAGAGGATGCGAATCACACGTGGCCTATGGGCTCATTCCCATCCTGGAGGCCCTCGACGCCACCACGTTGCGCGCGTGCGAGTCGCACACCTGCGTGCTGAACTTGCACCCGTACCGCGACCTCCAGCTCGCCGGCCTCGGCTCGCCCGCGGCCGCTGCATCGGCGTGCGCTCTGCTGGGCGACCCGGCGCCGCGGCTGTCGATCTTCTTGATGGCCCTCCGCATGCTGGAGCACTCCCTCTCCAGCTCCTGCACCCGGCTCCGCATGCTGTCCATGTCCAGCCGCAGCACCTGGCGCTCCTGCACCGCCGTCGTCCGCCACGCCTGGCTGGCGTCGACCGAGCGCCGCACCGCCGCCCGCTGCTGCTGCTGCCGCGTCTGCGGAGGGTCGGAGGACGCGAGCAGCGTGCCCGTGATGGCGCGCCGGAGCTGCAGCTGCTCGAAGAAGAGCACCTGCAGCACCGCGCGCAGCGGGAGCCGCTCGTTCTGCGCCGCGTGCGTGCACGCCTCCACCGTCAGCTTCCTGCAGTCCACCACGCCGCACACCCTGTCCCGCTCCTCCGCCGTCAGCCGCGGGTGCGCCTGCGCAGCAATCACGAGTCAGCAGCTATTCGACGAACGCAACATTCTTTGACTTGTCAGAAACAAACCCGTACGGTAGTACAGTAGTACTAGTACATGGTAATTTGGCAATGTACCTTGAGGTAGATGTCGACGGCGCGGTAGACGCCGTCGTCGTAGATGCGGGCATGGTCCGGCAACGCCAGCGCGAGCCCGCAGAACTTGGCGGGCTTCAGGTTGGCGTCGGACGCGACCTCGGCGAGGTAGCTGTCCACCAGCTTGCCCACCTGTACCATGGCTACGGCCGACGGCCGCAACACCATCGTCGCGGCCGCCGCTTCGGTGATTGCAGTTGAGGACGACGCCTCGGCCTCGCCGAGCTCCTCCTCGGCGAGGAAGTGCCTGACGACCCGCTCGACGCAATCCACGTCGTAGAGCGTCTCCGTGGCGCCGGAGTAGCTCGGGATGAGCACGTCCTCCACCGTTGCCTGCTCCAGCTGCGTCGCGGCCTTCCTCTCCAGATTCACCCGCGCCGCGTCCGACGCGCGCAGGATGTGTGCCGTCCGTAGCAGCGCGAACAGGAACTTGGCGGTGACCACGCGCCCCGAGCACTTGTCCGCGGGGAGGCTCGCGACCACCGCCTCCAGGAGCTCCCTCTGCTCCACCTCCGACGACACCGGCGCGGACGCGAGGCGTCGACGCATCGACCTCGATAGACCCGGGATGGTGCCCTTGGCGTACGACACGAGGCAGCTCTCCATGGCCTCCGTCCTCACGTCCTCGCGCGCGGCCATGGCCGCCATCACCCGCTTGTACATGTGCAGGCCGAGCACGGCCAGGTCGTCGAACCAGGAGCGCGACGCGGCCGACGAGCGCGCGGCGATGGCCTCCACGCAGCGGCCGACAATGCCGAGCTCCTCGGCATGCGGCAGCAGCTCCTCGCAGGACTTGAGCGCCTTGGTGGCCTCGCCGGGGTGCCGGAGCACGGTCTGCTCCAGGTAGGCCTCCGCGCGCGCAGCCAGATTGTCATCGGCGTGCTCCTCGGTCATCTCCAGGTACTCCGCTGCGCACCGCAGCGGCGCGACGTTCCAGGCGGTGAGCTCGACGCGGACGCCGTAGCAGAACTTGGCCGCCGCCTCGAACGTGCCCGGCCCGCCCGGGAAGTCCGGGAAGGCAATGCGGTACGGCTGCCCGTCCTCCCTCCTAACCTGCTGCTGCTCGTCCCCCTCCCCCTCCTCCTCCTCTTCCACCTCCGCTTCCTCTATCTCTGTCTCCGCGGCACCGCCGTCACCGGCATTGCGTCGGGCACTCCGCCTCCGCTGCCGCCGTCGCGCCGGACGTTGCTCCTCCTGCTCCGCGAGCATGCGGTGGATCCTCCGGCTCTTGGACATGAGCGGGAACTGCGCGCGCAAATCCTGAGCGGAATTTCGTCGAGCACAATGCGGGGGGAGAATCGAGCCCCAACAAAACAAACATCACACAGCCAAAGAACCTACCTTGTGGAGGTGGAAGCTCATGTCGCGGACCTCGAACACGACGTCGCTCGGCAGCCCGGTGGTGCAGAACCTGGCGCACAGCCCAGCAAACACAAATCCATCAAAGAACACGCGAAACCGACACAATTCCCAATCACGCCTTCAAAATTTCCGACCGGCTACTTACCAGGCTCGGCCCCTCGGCGAGCCACGCCTGACGGACGACATGGCAAGCCGCTGCTGGCAGCCTCGAGTTGCGATTCGGAAGAAGATGGCATTTACATACCACCCTTCCGCTCTGCTCGATTAATTGAGAGGGCGGGTCGGTCTATTTACCCTGGCCAAATAAATTGGCCTCAGGATCAGAATCCCACTCCTGTTCTGTGCGTGTCGGCAGCGAATTTATTGCTCGGGATAAACAAAGGCCGAGTCGCATGTATGGAAAGCTAAGCAGCTCCTCGGCTCCTAGTTTAAAAATCCCTTCTCATCACTTCTTGCTGCGCCTTATCTGCTACAGTACGCTTCGTTTGAGGTGTTCCTTGTCTGGAGTGTGATCTGTGATGTGGTGTGTGAGCTAACCACTCCATGGCATGGATGGGATCACATCGCCATTGGTACTCCATTCCACGGGATGCAGGATGCTTGCTTCCATGGGGATTGCTTGGAAAGTTCTTGGGGGTAGACTTGCTTGTCTCTGTCTACGCTTTGGATCTGGACAACGAAGAAAAGACTGAAAGAAAAGGAAAGGGAAAAGGAAACAAAAGAAGAAAAAAAAAGGGCTGCTCTTTCTTGCGTCAACACTCAACAAAGCTTTGTGAAAAAGCGAAAGCGGGAGGAATAAGAAACGGCACAAATTGCAGCAACAAACCATGCATGTACATGGAGCACAAATTGCATCACTTGTTCAAATATCTTTCGTGTTAGGTACTTAGTTAGGTACTCAGCGTCGGCTAAGTCCATCTCAACTCTATATGGTATATAGTGTACTACCATAGTACTACTACTTAGCACATGTGTGTGTTGTTTTTGACCAAAATTTGTGCCCTTTTTTTGCTTTTAGGCAGCCAGACGAGAATTGTCTGAATGTATCCTCTGCTTTAGTACGACTGGCCATTTGATTTCCTCTTCTCCTGTCTTTTTCGACCCAGCACGGCACGGTCGGCATGAGAGAGAGAGAGAGAGAGAGTACAGGTTGAGGTTGCAAGCAGCCGTAGGATGAGAGACGAACTCATATTGGAAGAGCTCCCGCCACCACTACCACTCGATACGGCGCATTCAAGGTGAGCAAACGGTCCAAATGGGCAAGCGCAGACGGGCGCATAAATGCGACGCAGATGGATGAGACCACACAGTTGTACGCTACGGAGAGGCCGGAGCGGCGTTTTTACTGCTTGACGTATGCAGGTGAAAGTTACCTGCCGGCTGTCGCCAACCAGCTGCTAGTGAAGCGAAGCAGGAGTTTTCGGCATGCACCACTGCAGTACTGGACATGCAGCGTGGAATTTGAGCGTGAAAGAGAACTTATGAAAGTGCCCGGAGCCTGGGCCGGGCAACCTCCGCATCTCCTGCCTCCTGCCGCGGCTGCTGGTGTCGACGCCATCCTCCTCCTCCGCTGCACTCGCCGCTATCTCATCATCTATGTCGCCACACCAATCATCACCACCTACTCATGGTTGGTGGTGTCACCGCCGAGCCTCCACTACTGTTGAAAATAATTTTGTCTAAAAGTCGTGAACAAAGTTTTGTCATGGTTGGATACGAGTTTGACTGAAGCCACTAAACAAGATTAGCGAGAGAATGTTGGAAATAATCTTGTTTAAAAGTTATATTCAAGGTTTGATCATGGTCGAAATCAAGTAGTCATACTCGTATTGAAGTCGTAGTCGAAGTCGAATTGTAATCGTAGTCGAAGTCGAATTGTAATCGTAATCGAAAGTCGAAAGTCGAAATCGAATCGTAGTCGGAACCGTAGTCCGAACAAAAGTCGAGAGACGGGTATAAAGGGAGGAGTCATGTAATCGACATCGTGAGAAGAAAGAAAAATCTTGAGTATCGACTTAATTGTGTGATCTCGCAGACGTGGTCGATATCAGCTTACGACCACGGCAAACGTGGTCGAAGCGTTCGATCACGGCAAAGGGAGCTTAGACGTGATCGGAAGGTGTTCGATCACGGCAAAGAAGTTGAACATGGTCGGAAGGCGTTCGACCACGGCAAAACAAGTTGAACGTGGTCGAAGGCTTCGACCACGTTGTGAAGTTGAACGTGGTCGGAAGGTTTCAACCACGTTGTAAGTTGTTGAAAGAAGCTTCGACCACATTATGAAACACTGAACGTGGTCGGAAGGGGCTTCAACCACGTTATAAGAAAGTGAACGTGGTCAAAAGAGTGTTTCGACCATGATGAACAGTGAGTGATAGAATCACTGCGTGGTCGTAGAGAGCTACAACTACGGAATTCAAGCAGGGTCGAAGGAAGACCAGTGCAGCGGCAGAGAACGTGGTCGAAACTTCAGCAGAAGGTTTACGACCACAAAGTCGAAGCGATCGGGGAGTGATCGGAGGGGTTACAACGCGGTCGAAACGCCGCGGGAGATGATCGTAGCCTTTCGTAAGTGGTCGAAAAGGTCCTGGAGCAGTCGTAAAGATTTCAACAACCACCCTCTCCTCTTCCTAGCCCCTCCGCACCCTACACCTCCGCCCGCCCGGTGAACCTAGAACCCTACATACATAGATGAACCTAAGACCTAAACTCGCCGGAGAAGACAATGATCTCGTTAGCCAAAGCTTAAATCTTGGGAAAATCCGAGCAGTATAAATTTGACTGAAATCTACAAAAATTACTCAGGTGTCATACATCAATTCTGTAAAATCAAGACTGATAGTAGTTACTCTAGTGTGCTTCTAGGTGTTCTTGTTTGGGAACCAGGCATGTGGCGGAAGAAAATCTAGTGAGGAGGGCCTCAGTTGAGGCTATCTCTATTCACAGTTGATCTCGCACAGGCCTCATCGGATCAATGGTGGTCGAAACACTTCAGCCTTCAGTCTTCGCGTGTGGCCTTGCCCTCCAGCACAAAACATGGGTCTAGTAATTGCATGCTGCCAACCGCCGCAGCGAAGAAACAGTTCCAGCATTTAACTCCGCCATGTTGCATGGCGTCAGTAGCCCTCAGACCAGCCTACTCGATTGGGTTGCGCCGTAATTGCTTCCCCCTTGGGGTTAGTAGGATTCAGAGCCCGTCGAGCGCGTGCAGACAAACATAAATTCGCTTGGGTTTTTGGACCTTTGCTTTGATTGGTGTGGTGGTCTCTTCTTCAGCTGATGAATGGTACAGAGAGTGATGACGCTGGATACGAGCTGGCCTTTCGAGGACTAGCCAACAAATGGTGATGGCTAGGTGATGAATTGCATGTGATGATCGGTGCATGCATGAAACGAACCAAAAAATTTGAAATTTATTTTAAATTTTCTTGAATTCAGAAAGTTTGCCAAATTGAAAAATCTCATTCAATTTCTGGGCCTGTTTGGCGCGGCTGCGGCTTATAGCTTTTGGCTGAAAGTTTTGAATTTTGGCTATTTACGGTATAGATTACGGAGAGACATATACTCACTTGCGATTTTAGCTGGTACAGATGTTGAGCTTTTAACGTGTAGATCGTTTAACTTGTAGACCCCGTCTTGAGAAAATACTCCGTTTCAAAGTTAGATATTGTAGCAAAAGCCAAAAGCAGCCAGCTTCGGAGGAAAAGAACAGACCCTCTGCTTTCTCTTTCGGGAAAGTACGCTTTCACCTTGTCTTTGGCGCTTTCTTCCCTAGCGCTATCTCCCCGGTTCCCCTGGTCACACGCCAGCTTGCCATTCGCATGTTCGCCAGCTCGCCCACACCTGCTCTCCATTGTAAAGCCATCAACTTTCGCATAGTAACCGCACCAACTCACTGATTGGCCCATAACTAGCCATCACACCGCCATAGGCCATGCGCCACTCCCTTGCCATCGTCGACCTTGCCACTGCCACCTTGGGAGCCAGCAACTTGACATGTGTTTAGTGCCTTAACTCGCCTTGCCAGTGAGACGCCGCGCACCTTTCGCTGCCAACGTGATCGCCACCGCACCACCAAAGCTCCTCGGCGATCCACACTGTCATCCACGTGCCCACTACTGTTGCAATGCCATTGTCGCCACTGTCCTCACCAGGCTATGAAAATCCAAGCCAAGTAGTCTCCTTACTAGCTTTCACATCGAATCACAACCACAAAGCTCTTCCCTCTCCTCTATGGCCGAAAATCACCACCATCGTTAAAAGAACTCGCCAGTGAGCACGAAACTCAATTCTCTCGATGGCCTTGATCCCAATCCAATTAATCGTGACCATAGCATCCCCTTGGCACTGTGATGCTATCCCTGACCTCTCCGACCCAACTTGTCGCCCCTAGAACACCAGCACCATGTACTACCGCTCGGCCATGCACAACCACCGTGGACAGCACAACACAAGCTTCCCCGAGCTGAACCTTTGCCACTGTTAGACTGCCTATGTACCGTAGGTGCTCAATCCATGCTTGAATCATCACCAAAGCACCTCCATACCATGGCTCTGCTCCAGCAAGCCACCATTGCCACCAACTATCTATAGCCCTCCTCCGTCCATGCACATACCAAAATTAGATCGCCTAGGTCTCACTAGCCCTCACCGCACCACCACTCGCTACCGATCACCATCACTGCCACCAATCACCATCATCGTCGCTCGCCTCTACTCGGGCAGCCATGAGCGTGAGCTCAAGACGAGCAGGCCTCGTGCCTGGCAGGCCAGCCGAGATGGCCTAAAGCCTGACGTAGCCCAATAAGCCAAATGGGCCAGGGCACTGTTCACATCCAGCCTAATACTATTCATGGTTCAAACTCATTACTGCTCAGTCTATGAAAACAACCCAAAACCATAGATTTAACTATTAGGTCATAATTTAATTAAACTAATTATTTTTAAATATTTGTGAGCAGTTATACCCTTTTCTATCCGTAACGAACTAATGTACTGTTGTGGGAAAATCATAGCCCTATTCTTGAAAATTATGTCGTTACAATGCATGGCTAATGGCGCCGGCCGCATTGGGCGTTTCTTCAAGCTGGCCTTGGATTTAGCAGAGGTAATAGCAGTACTAGCTACTCCACTACGCAGGTGGAATAATTAAGAAAAGACAGCGTCGACTTTGATTCTTCGTTAAACAAAGTGTTTTGGAATGTTTGTCCGCCGGCACTCGTGAATCGTGATGTGTTAAAAACGAAGCACTAGCTACCAGGACCTGGGAAAATGATTTTTCGTACGGGTTAGAGTTATGGAATTGATACAGCTCCTGCATCTGATATGAACGATTCGTATCATACTCTTTATCTATGCCCCACCACTGCCACACAAGTTATCTCATACAGCTTATTCTTATACTTTAACGCTAGTAGCTCTCTTCCCACCAATCTCTCTCTCTGCAGCTTGTGCTCGAGGAAAGCCATGCTTATGGCTAGAGCTCGAGCGAAGTTTTTCCTTTTTGTGGAGAGGCCAAAGTCCGTTGGATTTTTCATCGCCGCGATTAGATCTTGTCGAATTTGGTGTGGACGAGATCAGAGGAGACGATGGTGAACAACCAGCCTTGTCCTGCTAGATTCGAGTCCACCGGTAATGGGGTGGCTCATCTCTATCCTCCTCTATTTCATCTCAGATGTTGATATTGGTAAGTCAAGTTGTTGCAGCAGTTGTTTTCGAATGTTGCATCACAAGATATCAAATATCATAGATATTTCAATGGTTTCTTTGTTGTTGCAACAATGTTTAATTTTTGTTGTAATAGGTTCTTGTATTTATTGTCCTAATAGTTTAAATTTGTGGCACATTTTGTTGTTGATTTCGTGTTTATTGCATCTAGAATAAAGATTTGTTGCAAACTTATAAACTAATTATTGCATTTATGGGATTTTTGTGTTGCATTGGATCTCATCCTCGTCCATTGACCCACTAAGTCTATGCCTCCCAATCCCTATTTTTCACATCATAGCTCCTCCCCCTTCGGTGGCTCGTTGGTCTTTGATGGTTGCAACTAGTCGTCCATCGTGGTCATGCTTCGTCCACTCTTACCTCTTTCCCTTTCCCTCTCTAGAATGGTAAGGATAGAGTGTCGCAGTGGCATGGGGCTGGCGGCCTGAGGAGTGAGGCGGCGCAGCGGTCGGTGGCCGGAGGAGCGTGGCAACGTAGGTGGAAATTTGATTTCACAGATCAGATGAGCTATTGGGATGAATTTAAGAAACAAATTTTGAATCCCGTGGGCGAGATCGAAGGAATCGCCCGACGAGCAAGCATTGGGAAGGACAAGTCGTTTTTGTTGAAGGGGACACGTGGTATTGCAAATCAACTTGGTTTTTGTTAGGGGTAAGAAGAGGGATCGAACGGCTAAAGTTCATCACGCCAGATCCAACAGATGAAGTGGACGTTTGGATCATACGTTCGGACCCTAGGCGGTACCTAGAGTTAATGGAATGGTATCCTCTCCCGTGGCTAAGTAAAAGCACGGTTCCAGGTATTGTAAGTCAACGCTTGAGATCGAGATAAAATAGAAAATGAGGCCTTAGAAGCATCTCCAAAGCTTGATCGGACGGTCCCAAAGTGCCAAACGACTTGGATAGTCAGTGTTGGCTACCTTGGCTCCTGATCCTAAAATGCATGCTGGTAATGGGCGGAGCCAGCCCAGGCCCGGCCGGCTAAGAATCATCGCTCGTCGGACTCGCCATCCACTGCTGACTGTCAAAGGATGGCTCGCCGGCGAGTCCCAACAGCCATCCGAAGCCGCCGGGCCTTGGCTCCGCCGCTGTGCTGGTATGAAACCCTGACCACTGGAAAATAATACTTGCCACATCAATGGCTAACTGGACTGGTTTTACTCTCGTCCAACTCCAATATGACAGAGGAGCATCCGAGTAGCTGTCATCACCTGAAGCTTCTATGTTCTGTTTGTCTCTTAGCGTCGGAGAGAACCAGCAAAGGAAGGCCGCCGAGGTGGTTCGTCGGCCGCGCTAGCCGTGCAACGACGCATGTGGGCGAGCGCGCGTAGGGACAAGAGTCGGTGCGATTTGGCCGCGTAGGCATGGACAGGATGAAAAAGCAGAAAGGGGAGATGGTAACTGCATCCTTTCCCCTGCAAATTGCCTAGTATCTTCTTCTGCTTTCTTTCCCGGCCTGGCATGCATGATGCCCTCCTTTTGGCGATCGATGCGCGCCTTTTCTTCCACAATGATGTGTGGCGGTAGCATCCGTTTGGATTCAGACAATCCCATCTAGCTAAAGGGCCTTCCAAGAAAAGTTTGGAACGCAACGCAAGACGATGACTTGTTTATTCGACGGTTTGGTGCTGGGTCAATGTCACCCTCGATACTTTTAGGCGTATTTGACCTAATGATTATCTTAGGGGAGTTTACATTGTTAATTGCAGGCATGCACTTGGCACTGCAACACGAAGGATCTACAGAGGCAGATAAAGTAAGCTTTAGAAATAGTAAAATCAGCCTCAAACGAGATTCTAAGGGTGATAATGTTTGTCTCGTGTACCCTTGCTGCAAAAAGTATTTTGAGATAAACTTGTTGCCTCGGAAGGCTTCCGAGGCAAAGCAAGCAGGCTGCCTCCGAAGCTTTCTAAGGCAAAGCAAACAACTTCAGAAGCAAACCAAACAAGTTATCTCAGCAGTCTCCTAAGACAAAACGAGCTACCTTAGAAGCATTCCGAGGCAAACCAAAGATCCTGCCTCCAAAGCCTTCCTATCGATAGAACAACTAATGCAAACAAATATTATTTTCATGTACTTTATATAATAATTACTCACAATCAACAAAGACAACTAAACGGTTGGCTTATATATCTCATAATTCACTAGCACTTTACAAAACATAGATTCAATTGTACATATATGTAATATATATTACATATGGATCAATCATTAGGTACAATGTTACTCACAAGAGGCATCATATTTCAGCACAAAAATTGTAGCTAGTATTTGCTAATAGATTGTAACTACCTAATACATAATTGTCTATCAAACAAAGGCCACCACCTTATACAAATTTAGTAATAATATATATATATATATATATATATATATATATATATATATATATATATATATATATATATATATATATATATATATATATATATATATATATATATATATATATATATATATATATATATATATATATGAATATATGCTATGCACTCAAGCTTACGGTGCAATCACGGTGCACTCCAACTAAAAAAGTCACAAAAATTTTGAAAATTTTCTACATACACTTCATGGTTTAATCTATCTATGTATAAAATTTTAAGTTCAAAATCATTTTATGTTAAAAGTAACAAAAAAGAGAAAAATTTGACAAATTGAAATCACACAGAATGAATTTGAATTTAAAATTTTATACATAGGTAGAGCAAGTTTATAAGTACATATAGAATTTTTTCAGAATTTTTCACGACTTTTTTAAGTTGGAGTGCACCGTGATTGTACCGTAAGCTTGAGTGTATAGCATATGTTCCCTATATATATAATACGTGGGAGTACATACTCCTAGGTGTTATATACCGCTTAAATAATGTTGTTATACCTCTTTACCCTTTTGAGTATACTCTAATAATGATTATAAGATACTCAAAGTAAGTTCTATAAAAAATTTAATCAAAATCCACTTTTTGTAGCATAATTTGTGTATATACTTCTTTTATATATGGAAAAGAGTATATATAAAAAATAAAGGACTCCAATGAAATTTTTGAACCAAATCACATTAGAGTATCTTAGAATTGGTATTTAAGTATACCGAAAATGATAAATAAGTATAACACATTCATTTAAGTGGTATATTAGAAGTAGTGGTATATACTCCTAGGAGTACCAAAAAGACTTCACATGCATACATACATAATTACTATTACATACATACTATTCATATAGAATTACTAAATTATCGCCAAATATATGTAGAGCGCAGGTATAGAATGCGCGCCGAAAAATTACTGCCAAATATATGTAGAGTTACTGTCAGTTGTAACACTACACAACTGGCAGTAACTCTATATGTACTTGACAGTAAATTCACTCACGCACGACATTAACTTTCCAGCGCGTACCGTGCGCGTAGGTGTAGAATAGCGCATATATATAATGATTTCCATGGATAATTTGGCTAAATTATAAGCTCTGCTAGAATTTTAATTGCTAGCATTGATATTGTGAATGAGCATCGGTACACTTAAGTTTCCAATTCAGCTTGACATGCATGTAAACTATAGTAAATTATAACTCCAAAGTGAATATTAAAAGAAAAATTTTGGACTTCCATGCCAGTATCTACTATGCAAGTAGTCAGCCCTCTAAAATTAATGAACCAACTCCAAATAGATTATCATAGCTCATAAACCTAAAGGTGCTAGACAACACATTTAATGCATTAGCCTTGTCAAAGCACTAACTTCTTAAACTATAAGCTATGAGCTACAAACATATCAATCTGCCAAACGAATGTAACCACTTGCAATTATCATACAAAATTAGGATAAGAACAAATGTTGCTTGAATTGTACATGCATGTAATATATGATTCATTCATTCTGTCAATCACTAACGAGGCATACACAGATGACAAGATGTATGTTCATAAAACACCATTTCAGTTTAAGAAGACAGATATTTACTAGCTCTTATGAGTGATGATGAGGTTGCTCCACCCAAGGTAATTCCACGTTAAATTTCCCATAGAGTTGCATATGAAAAAAATCTTTACTCACCACAACTAAAAAATTTGCATCTTATCACACTTGAAAAAAAAAAGAAATTGAATGGGCAGATGAACAAGTATCACATTGAATAGCCTATTTTCATCCAACGTAATATGCACCTTGAGTGGAAATAGACTTTGTCCAGTCTTCACAGGGTATTTTCTCAAGATGGGGTCTACAAATTAATTTTAGTACATCTTAAATGGTATTTTCTCAACATCTCTTATCAACCAAAAGCGCAACCAAAATCGCAAGCGAGTATCTCTCTCTCTATAATCTCTGTCGCAAACAACTAATATTTAAAATTTTCAACCATGCCATGCCGCAGTCGCGCCAAACAGGCCCATAATATCATGATGCCTCTCATTTCTCCTCAGTTTATATAGTGTTACAAATCACTATCTTAAGAGATAGTAAGCGATTACAATCACAGCCATTTGACAAATCCCTCTGTAATGACTATTCACGGTAAGATACTCCTGGATGGCTGCAACAGTAAGACTGGAATGTCTTCTAGCCGTAGGATTGCTGGTGGAAGGGTATCGAATGATCTCAGCTGTCCAGATTCACTTAAAGCATCAAGACAGATTGAAACTCTTCAGTTAAGTTCAGACTTCCGATTCGAGCGCCAAGCTCGGCAGCGAGCGAATCAACACGGCGAGGCGTTGTCGCAATGCGGTCACCGCACCGCGCCGCGCCGCGCGCTCCGTGGCGTTACGAACGAAGCGCTGCGAAAACGTCGTAGAGGCGGCGTGCGGGCGGGTGCGGCGCACGATGCCGATGTGAGTTCGGCTCCAGTAATCCAAATCCTGCCCGGCATGTCCGACTTCCAAGTCCAGCCCAGATACGCCAAGATTGATCCATACGGGCTCCTACGATGGGCTGGGCGGGCCTTTTCGGCCCTCCAATTTGCATCTCTCCCTTCGTCTCGTTTGACGGCATACGGTGATTGGTGACATGACATCAACCACCCTCCTCAGATGGGCTTAACGATTTCTGCCGTGGTGTGACTGCGTAAGCAGAGCTTACATGTCCACTTCCCAGTTCTTGTTTGGGCCCATCTCAAACGCAGGAATCTCACATAAATTTTACAGAAAACAATTTAAATCCTTCATAATTTCTCCGGAAATCCTATGCTCCAAACAAGGTTTATAATTTCTTGTTTACAAAGGAACCACGCATGCTCCCATCAACAAGTTACAACAGTAGTAGATGACTGGGCAAGGTAATAAAAAACAATATCATATGAATAAGCACAAAAAACTGCACTTTTCGGCGCTAATGTGCATAGAGAATGTAATAGTAGTCGCCTAAATTCCAGATTAAAGCCAAGCAGCTAGCTGAATGTGCAAATTGATGGCACAATGATCAAGATCCATGGAAGTTAGAAATTAGTCCTTTATTGATTTTATCCTTAACACAAAATCAAGTCAACTTCAACTAGTACACGACAGATATGTAAGCAAGCAAGTATACCAAAATTTCCCTCGGCCACGTTCTGAAAGCAAACTTACCTAGATTCATCACTATCACAACTCAAGATGTTCGTGCCCGGGCATGAAGTTCGTGCCATTCAATTCCTTTGGTTAATCCATCAAGATTACGATGCATCGATTTAAAAGTGGATACTTCTTCTTGCAACTGATCAAAACCGGTGCATTGCATGCACCATATATGCGTTCATGGCGTTGGCGCATGGCGCGTCTTAGCGGAACGATGACGAGCTCCGGGCCCCGAACGGGTCGCCGGGGTACCGGTCGAACATCTGTGGGGCATCCCCGGCGCCGGGGCCCTGGAGCAGCGCGTCCGGCGCCTCGTCGGACACACGCCACACCTTGATCGACTTGTCGAGGCTGCCGCTGTACACGATCCACCGCGACGCCGACCCCGTCGCGCCGGTGGTGTCTCCGTTGTCGGCAGCGACAGGGACGGCGGCGTTGTCGTTGTTGTCTTCCACGACAGCGAGGCACCTGATGGGCTCGGTGTGACCGGTGAGAACCGAGAGGCAGGAGTGCACACCGCCGTCGCGCCGCCACACGAAGATGGTGTTGTCGGCCGAGCCGCTGAGCACGAGGGCGCCGGCCGCGGCGAGGCAGAACACGGCTTTCTTGTGCCCGCGCAGCACACCGCCGTGGACGAGGTGGCGCTCGCCCTCCCAGAAGTTGACGAGCCCGTCGGATGAGCCGCAGTAGAGCACCGGCGCTATGGCGCTCACGGCGAGCGCGTTCACCGCGTGCTCCTGCTTCAGCAACGTGTGTACGGCCACGTGCTTGGTCCCCTTCCCCTGCAGTTCCCGCCGCCACACCTTGACCGTGCCGTCCGCCGAGCCGGTGAACACCAGCCCGTCGAACGCCCCCACGATAGCGTTCACGTTATCGTCGTGCGCCACCACCGACTCGAGGCACTTGGAGTCGCTGATGCGCCACACCTTGAAGGTGCGGTCCCACGAGCCCGAGTAGAGCAGGCCCTGCGCCTCATCCGTCGGGCTCAGGCACGACACGGCGTCACTATGCCGTATCCACAGCGCCGTCCGGTTCTTGCGCACCTCGACGTAGTTGGACGGGTTCAGCGAGCCGCGCAGGAAGTCCCGCAGCCGTGGCAGGCTGCCCACGCGCTTGTGCTGGCCGTTCTTGGCCGACACCTTCCACACCCGGATCTTGCCGTCCTGGTGGCCGGTGAAGATGCGCTTGCCGGAGATGACGATGGCCTTCACGAGGCCGCTCGACGACTTGAAGCCACCGGATTCCTTCTGCTTGCGCCAGAATCGGATGTTCTTGCTGTCCGAGCCGGTGTACAGAGTGTCGCCCTTGGCGGCGAGCGAGTAGATGTGGCCTTCCTCCCTCACCAGCGAGCCAATGAGGTTCGTGCCGAACGCCATGGTGGGCGCCCTGCCGCCTCCGCAGCCGGCGACCGACGCCTCGCTGTGGTGGGACCACGGGGACGCCATGGTCTGGTTCCAGGGGGACATATTATACGGCGAGCACTCGCCGCTGAAGCTGGACGGGTAGTCGGAGTAGAACCCTGGGATCGCGCCCCCCGTCGCCGACGAGCTGCTGTGCCGGTTCGAGAAGTCATCGTCGGTCACCGAGAACTGGAGGTTCGGGTCAGAGTGCGGCGCCGGCAGCGGGAAGTTCGACGGGTGCGAGCGCGGGAGGCCGCCGCCGGCCCCTTCGCCGTCGCTATCTCTCATCGGTTCTTGCCGGGAGGCTGTGGCGGCGCGGCGAGACGGTGGTGGAGAGAATTGCGAAAGGAGGAGAAGAGCGGGGGTGTGTATGTGCGGAGGGGAGGGGAGTGAGAGGCGAAGCGAGAGTGGCGGGAAGGGAAAAAGTCGTTAAGACCGTTACGAGCTTGGGGCGGGGAAGAAAGGGTGGGGCCACAGCCCGTGAACTGCTCCCTCTCACCAGCTTAGAAAGGCTATTTCCACGACTAAAATGTTTCACTATGAGAGCAGCAGAACCAGAAGTGAGTGATTACTTAGCAGTGGAGCTTACTCTCCATGGCAACTTTTGCCTGCATGCACGTGGTGCGTTGGAGCCTTGGAGAAGCCCCTGCATGCAGGTATGCGACAGCCCCGTCAGCCAATTGGTTGCTGGTGGCATGACGCCCGTCTCAGCGGATGACTCGGCTCATGAGCGGCATCTTGGGGTCCCAGACTGCGACACGATCAGGGCCGGTCCTGGGATTTTAGGGCCCAAGCGAAACTAATGTATGCCCCAAGATAAATATCTAAATATAAATCTATATATATATATATATATATACATGGCAGCCAAGTAGCTCGACTCAGGTTCGCGTCTTCGTATCATGATGAGTAATTAGTAAAGTGGCGTTCTGCACGAGTCTAACCGGCAATAACAATTCCATCACCAATGCCGTTGATATCTACCAGTCTCCGAAGTAAGCCATCGTCAATTCGGCTTTTACATACGAGTGGTAGCATATCATAGACCTGCTAATTGAGTTTGTATCTTCTCGTGATGCAGCGGCACTACTCAAGTTATGGCTGCGAACAACGACTGCATTGTTAGAACTTTTGACACCGAAAAGTACTGCCTCCTCAGCCAGTTCCCTTTTCCATGGTCGGTCAATGTGAGTATTCAGTACTCCGGAGTAGCTCAAGCAATCTGTGCTCTTCAATTGTTCTTTGGTAACTCAAATCTCTCCTGACATTGACAAATGCAGAGTACGTCAGTGAGTCCTGACGGCAAGCTACTCGCAGTTCTTGGCGATAGCTCTGATTGCTTGATAACTGATTCACAATCTGGCAAGGTACATATTGGTGAACAAACAACAATACAAAATCTTGCTGTTGCCTTTCAAATTCTTCTGTAGCTATGTACATCAGAACAAGATGACTTAAGATTGCGCGTCTCGTAATGGTTTGAAGGAAATCGCGAGCCTGAAAGGCCACCTTGACTACTCGTTCTCGTCGGCGTGGCACCCCGACGGCCGCGTCCTCGCCACCGGGAACCAGGACAAGACGTGCTTACCGTGGGACGTGCGCAACTTATCACAGTCGTTCGCGGTCCTCAAGGGGAGGATCGGCGCCGTCAGGGGGCTCAAGTACTCGCCGGACGGCGGTTCTGGCGTGTCGGAGCCGGGCGGATTTCGCCCACGCGCACGACGCCTCGGACGGTACCGCAGTCACAGAGATCGACCTCTTGGGAGATCGCCGGCGTGGCGTTCAACCGGACGACGCCGATGCGCTTTCGTGGCATCGCCGACCGGACGTCTGACGGCACCGCTCGAGTTCCGCAACTCATATACAAAAAGGCCCCCGGTTTTGGGGCCCAGGCGGCCGCCCGCCGCCCCAGTAGGGCTCGACACGATGGATGCGTCCATCCCCAAGTGACGGCGAGGCTGTTCTTTTTACCGCGGTTTATGGCTTTTGATTGAAATATTTGAATTTTGGTCTTACTGCATGATTACGAAAAGATACTCATTTGCAATTATTTGCAATTTTTTTAACGGTACTACGGATGTTAAGCTTTTAACGGTGATCAGAAGCGGTCGCCACTACGTTTAACTTGTAGACCCCATCTTGAAAAAATACCACGCCCGCTTAAAAGTTCCCAAACCAGGAAAAATCGGCACGACTCTTGGAGCATGAATCTTGTAGCTACAAGTACGTGCTTGCAGTGTTGCATTTCCCGTCAAAGAGCAACGCTCTGCCACTGCAAACAGAACGGATAATTTTTATCTGACCGATTGATTGAAGTTTTACAGAGCGAATACGGAAAAGGTAAATAGGTATCTGGTACCATCTAAGTCTGACTCTGAGAAAAAAATATAGAATATGATACAAAATAAGTGATATTCATCCGTATATATCCGTATGTTAAATTAAATAAGTCTATTGTGACTTCATTTAGAAATAAGATAATAGATAAGCGAATTGCCACATCTAAATAGGCAAGGAATACCGAGTGTTTTTTCTTTGATATCTCGACGATTAGGCTATCTATATTCGCTCTGATTATACCCCAACTATTCAATGTCCCGTATAGAGGTGCAAAAGAAGCAAATAATTTCTATCCAACCGACCGTCTTAAAGCTTGTGGAGCAAATACGGAATGAAGAAATTGGTATCCGGTACTATTCATATCTAACTCCGACTTCAAAATAAAATAAAATAGATAAATAATGAGCGATTTGTCTGTATTCGTTTCGATTGCACCCCTACTGCCAAGGCTCCAAAACACCGAGTCCACACCAACCAGGCAACCAGAGTCCAAACCAAAATATGAAACAGGGGAAACAAAGGATGGAACACCGCACCATTGACTTCATTATTGGCCTACCACGACGGCACACCGCAGGCCTCACCGTGCAACACGGTGGTGCACATCAAGAAGAACGTCGAAGGCCTCACCGCGCAGCAGGCGCTGGCCAGCAACAGGCTCTACATCTTGGACCACCACGAGGTCCACGACCACTTCATGCCATTCCTGATCGACATCAACAACCTCGAGGACAACTTCGTCTACGCGACCAGGACTGTACTGTTCCTGCGAGGCGACGGCACGCTCAAGCCGCTGGCCATCGAGCTGAGCCTGCCCCTGTAAAACCTGGGCCGGGTAAGCCCAGTCCAGCCCATCCCACAGATATATATATAGGGAGTCTCTTTTCTACACTCGGGTGTAGTTACACCCTATATCGTATCTCGCAATGTAGGGAGTATCTCGCGTAACGGAGGGTATGTACGTGTAGTATACAAGTATTTAAGACCATCTAGGTGGTATAAACAATTTTTCAGAAGTGGTATGTATATTTTTTCGACATACTCCTTTTTATGCGTGTATATAAGGGTATTTACAAAATACGTTAAAAACTATGAACTTCTTTACAAGTTTTTCGTGTGGTTCACATTGGAGTATCTTATAATTAGTATACAAACGTACCTAAAGTGATAAAGGAGTATTTCAAGTTTGTTTAGGTGGTATATTAGAGGTGGGTGTAACTACACCGGTGTAGAATGTATTTTTCCTATATATATATATATATATATATATATATATATATATGAGGGAGAGAGAGAACCGAGGGATAAGCCGAACCGATATTTTCTTCTCCCGTGCTTATCCACTCTGCGTCTGCTGCTGCCGCCTCTTGCGTTGTTGCCTCCCCTTGCGCCGCCGCCGCTGCCGCTTCACCTCGTCTTGTCGCCGCGCGCCGCCGCCGCCGCCGCTACTCCCTCCGCCGCTTGTCGCCATCGCCACCGCCGCCGTGTGCTGTTTGTCGCCCCGTAGCCGCCGCCGTCTTCCCGAGAGCGTGCCGCCTGCCGCCGCCACCCTCGACACCCCGCCGTTTGTCGCCCTCTGCCGCCGCCGCTCTTCGCCTCCTCGCCCGGCCGCTTGCTGCAAGAAGGCAAAGGAGCCGAGGTCGGGTGAGGGAGAAGGCGCCACCGTGAGGAGAGAGAGGAGGAGCCGCCGCTGGGAGTGAAGAGGCACGGGAGTGAGAGTGGGGCGCGGGAGACGCCGACCGACGGAGGAAACGAAGAGAGAGCGTCGGCGAGAAGAGAAAAAGAAAGAAGGAAGTGCCGTCGGAGGAAAAGAGAAGAGGAAAGGAAGAGAAGAAAAGGAGAGCCGCCGGCTGGGAAAAAAAGAGAAGAAAAAGAGAAAAGAAAGGAAAAGGAAGAGAGAAAAAAAAAGGAAAATCTGACCCGCGCCAGATCTGCCCGATCCGACCAAGGAAAAGGAAGTAGTGCCTCGATTCGGTCATTCGGGGCCAGGGTAACGCCTCGAAAACCTTTCTCCGTGTTTATTTACCGAGTCAGGCATAAATTAATATACCGATAATTAGAATTGATGCTTGTGATCAGTTAGTTATCGTATATTAATATGAATGCTGAACGACGAATCGGATCGCCACTATTGATTTGGTCGATCCGTGGCAGGAGAGAGAGAGGAGGGGAATAAATTGAGGTTCAATAGTGCGATCGATTAAAATGAGAGTAAGCGTGTAGATTTTCATCGGCGAGTACAAATAATGAGATCGCTAATTTTACAGACTAGTTAAGTATCGGGACAATGAGATGTCGCCCGGTGGGACATGATTTGATTATGTCGGGTTGGACGTTAGAGCGATGTCGATTACTCGTATATGATTGTATTGCATTAGCGATGAATTGAAATGGTTAATGCTTGTTCGTGGCGATTCGAGTGCGGTGCCGCCCACGCACCGTCCGTCGAGTTAACAGCAAGTGCATGGTAGAATGTAAAATTGTGGTGAATGTTTATTATTCATGTTTCCATGCCATGAATTACATTGTTTATGAGATGATGTATATGAATTGTGCTAATCATACCTTGATGGGTATCGTTTCTGATTAGACATTCATATTTGGAGCATATTGCATCATGCAAAATGCATAAGAGCTAGGTCGGTGAGAAAGTCATACGACTAGTCCGGAGTGCTCTTGAATAAGAGCCAGGTCGGTGAGAAAGTCAAATGACTAGTCCGGAGTGCTCTGGAATAAGACCTACAGAGGTAGGCAAATGAGTGGTCCATCGACGGGTGGACACTCCGCTATACCGGTATAAGCTACGATTCTGAGCATATAGATGCATTGCATGATATTGCATTGCATGAAAATGATGTAGTGATACGATTCTGCATGATGCGATTTACGCTTCTGAGCATACAGATGCATTGCATGATATTGCATTGCATGGAAGTGATGAGAAAGTGATCTGATCATGATAGTTGTGATTTACAGCTCACGATTACAACATTGATTTACGCTTCTGATTCTGATTGACTTACGCTTACAATTCTGATATTGATTTACAATTTACGCTTTACTCGACATAGGATAGATTTACTGATACAAGATGCACTTAATTTACGTACCACGATCATGAACCGATTGAATTGCGAAAGTGGTGTTACTGTTTTATCGTGTGCTTGCTGAGTCTCCGGACTTACCCTTGCTTTGTCGTTGTTTTAGGTGATTGACGACGACATGCATGGAATGTGGATAGAACTTTGGCACCGCACATGTACATAACAGCTTAGTCGTCATCGAGGTTTATGTTTAATATAGTGTTAAGGTTCCCGTGGTTCTGTTTATGTTATAGCTTGTGAAATATGACTCTACTTATCTGTGTATTTATCTTACAATATTTGTGGTTTGCTTCCTGTGGGTAATCATATAAAAAGAACAGGAGTTGTGCTGCTAAAAGCTGATTTAGCAACACTGTTAAATTGATAAAGGTGTAGTGGTAGCATCTTGGACCCTGTGGAGGGTCGGGGTGTTACAGCCCCAGATAAAGGGCGGCCTAACCACCGCGAAGAGAGCGGTCTACACGCCCGCGTCGACCGGAGTCGAGTCGTGTGGGTGTGGCAGCTCGCCAAGGCCCACGCCAACGTGAACGACAACCGCTGGCTCAACATGCACGCCATGATGCAGCCGTTCGTGCATGATCGCGTGAACCGGCAACTCAGCGTGACGCACCCGGTGCACAAGCAGCTCCAGGCGCACTACTGCCACACGATGGCCATCAACGCGCTGGCGCGGCAGATGCTCATCAACGGCGGCGTCATCTTCGACATGACCGTCTTCTCGCGCAAGTTCACGCCCGTACAAGGTGCGTCTGCTGATTGAGGACTACCCATACGCGACCGACGGGCTGGCCATCTGGCACGCCATCGAGCAGGGGGTGGCCAAGTACATGGCCATCTACTACCCCAACAATGGCGTGCTCCAGGGCGATGCGGAGCTGTAGGCGTGGTGGAAGGAGGTGTGCGAGGTCAGGCACGGCAACTTCAGAGACGCGCCTCGGTGGCCCGAGATCTGGACGGTATGGCGGAGATGGGCAAAGAACGTGGCTTTAATACTACTTGTTAGGATCAGATATACCGCTTGTTACAAAATTGACAAGACAAAGTATGAAACAATGAAAAACAATGAAAAAACACGAGACATAGATTTAACATGAAAAATCCTTTCAGGTGAAAAATCACGGATGTATAATAGGCGAAATCACTATATGAGGAGAAGTTACTGTTAAGTGTATTAGAGATAAAATAGAAATTGTATTATTCCTTTCCTTATATGCCTCGCTTTCCTTATCCGTATATAGATATTCCTCCAGAATACCCTTTGTACTCTCTATATATATTGCATATTAGGCTTCTTTTACCTGGAATTGAGTGCCCGATGGTCGATGGATCATGACCACTTTTAAAGCTGCATCCAAATGACAACCAACCTGAATGCTCCGAAGATATGGGTAATTTACAGGCATCAGGGGGCAGATGTTTCCAGCCGTAGGAGAGGAACGGATGCGGTTCACATCCTACCGCGATTGTTTCCTGGCTTGTTGGTTTGAAGTCGCAAAATGCATAAGAGTCGTCGGTGAGAAAGTCATACGACTAGTCCGGAGTGCTCTTGAATAAGAGCCGGTCGGTGAGAAAGTCAAATGACTAGTCCGGAGTGCTCGGAATAAGACCTCATGAGGTAGGCAAATGAGTGGTCCATCGACGGTGGACACTCCGCTATACCGGTATAAGCTACGATTCTGAGCATATAGATGCATTGCATGATATTGCATTGCATGAAAATGACAAAGTGATGATTCTGATGCATGATGCGATTCTGATTCTGAGCATACAGATGCATTGCATGATATTGCATTGCATGGAAGTGATGAGAAAGTGATCTGATACGAGTTGTGATTTACAGTTCACAGTTACAACATTGATTTACAGCTGATTCTAAAGATTGACTTACGATTCTGATTCTGATATTGATTTACAATTTACAGTTTACCGACATAGGATAGATTTACGATACAAGATCAGACTTAATTTACGACCACGATCATGAAACTGATTGAATTGCGAAAGTGGTGTTACTGTTTTATCGTGTGCTTCCTGAGTCTCCGGACTCACTCTTGCTTTGTCGTTGTTTTTAGGTGATTGACGACGACATGCATGGAATGTGGATAGAACTTTTGGCACTGCACATGTACATACAGCTTAGTCGACATCGAGGTTTATGTTTAATATAGTGTTAAGGTTCCCGTGGTTCTGTTTATGTTATAGCTTGTGAAATATGACTCTACTTATCTGTGTATTTATTTTACAATATTTGTGGTTTGCTTCCTGGGTAATCATATAAAAGAACAGGAGTTGTCTTTGCTAAAAGCTGATTTAGCAACACCGTTAAATTGATAAAGGTGTGGTGGTAGCATCTTGGCCCTGTGGAGGGTCGGGTGTTACAGCCCCAGATAAAGGCGGCCTAACCACCGCGAAGAGAGCGGTCTACACGCCCGCGTCGACCGGAGTCGAGTCGTGTGGGTGTGGCAGCTCGCCAAGGCCCACGCCAACGTGAACGACAACCGCTGGCTCAACATGCACGCCATGATGCAGCCGTTCGTGCATGATCGCGATGAACCGGCAACTCAGCGTGACGCACCCGGTGCACAAGCAGCTCCAGGCGCACTACTGCCACACGATGGCCATCAACGCGCTGGCGCGGCAGATGCTCATCAACGGCGGCGTCATCTTCGACATGACCGTCTTCTCGCGCAAGTTCACGCCCGTACAAGGTGCGTCTGCTGATTGAGGACTACCCATACGCGACCGACGGGCTGGCCATCTGGCACGCCATCGAGCAGGGGGTGGCCAAGTACATGGCCATCTACTACCCCAACAATGGCGTGCTCCAGGGCGATGCGGAGCTGTAGGCGTGGTGGAAGGAGGTGTGCGAGGTCAGGCACGGCAACTTCAGAGACGCGCCTCGGTGGCCCGAGATGTGGACGGTATGGCCGAGATGGGCAAAGAACGTGGCTTTAATACTACTTGTTAGGATCAGATATACCGCTTGTTACAAAATTGACAAGACAAAGTATGAAACAATGAAAAACAATGAAAAAACACGAGACATAGATTTAACATGAAAAATCCTTTCAGGTGAAAAATCACGGATGTATAATAGGCGAAATCACTATATGAGGAGAAGTTATTGTTAAGTGTATTAGAGATAAAATAGAAATTGTATTATTCCTTTCCTTATATGCCTCGTTTTCCTTATCCGTATATAGCATATTCCTCTGTAATACCCTTTGTACTCTATATATATATATATTGCCTATTAGGCTTCTTTTACCTGGAATTGAGTGCCCGATGGTCGATGGATCATGACCACTTTTAAAGCTGCATCCAAATGACAACCAACCTGAATGCTCCGAAGATATGGGTAATTTACAGGCATCAGGGGGCAGATGTTTCCAGCCGTAGGAGAGGAACGGATGCGGTTCACATCCTACCGCGATTGTTTCCTGGCTTGTTGGTTTGAACTCGAGATTTCCAATCACGTAGCTCTATGCCTTCTCACAACTTTAATTCTTCTGTTTCTCATTATCCCCTTGTCGTTCTTCTCCAACTTCGGTCTCGACTCAAGGCCTGTTTGGAACACAATATTTCGCAGGGATTCCATTAGAAAAGAAACGTTCACTGTCCTCTGGAACTACTCTCTGATTAACCAGGGCATCAGGCTGGTTTGAGCTCACAAACTGCTCCAGACCTTGATGCACACGGAGCATACAAGAGCAGGCTCCCATGAATTCTGATTATTCTCATCAGATTCTGTGTGTTGATTCAAAACCGTACAGTCATCGCCTGCAATCAGCATCCACCCCGACCTATCAGTGAAAAACTGAAGTTCTGACACTTAGCTCCCAAGGTGCGTGTTCGAGCAGTATGCTTTACATACATGACAATATCACAATCACATAATTTATTCACAGAACACACGGAAATATTTGTAACTGTTTGTCCAAGAAGAGTGACGGTTATAGCATTAGTGGTACAGCTTCTTACAGTTGGTGTATACAATAAGAACTATTAACAAAGTTCCCACATGCTGTAAAATGATAAGATCCCTTTTACATAAGATAGCACTCCATCATGGGTTTATGTTTACATGAACTTGTCCTCGTAAAAATTCCAATAATCATCTCAACACCGTGCTTCGTTTGCTTCCTGAAAGAAAAGCAAAAAAAAAAAGATAATTCTGTGACTGCAAGAAAAGCAGCATTGTCCGTTTTTGTGCTTCTGCAAAGGGGGAAGGGCGATGGAGGTGGAGGAATGGAAAAATAAATGCTGTAGATGCAAGGTTGATGAAATATCTAAAACAGCAATAGAACTCAGGATTGAAGACAAGGAGACAGTCAAGGGATTCCTGCTCCTGAATACAGCAGATATACTGTATGTTCAACCAAGAAAAAAGCTGGACTGGAGGAGGCAATTTATTTGTGGGCATACCTTGCTGTTGCAATGCAACGGTCCTTAGTTCTTGTACTTCATGGTCTCTTTCTCGAATCCAATTGTTGGGAACTGTTTTGCATATTCCTCCACATTGTGGCGAAGCTTCGCAATCTCAGTTTGGATGTTACTGTCGGATTGCAAAGTTGCAACAAAGTCCTTCAACTTGGTTCCACCTAAATTGAAAGAGAAAAACCAAAACATGAATAATATTATTCCTGTGGTATATAAGGGCACCTCAATACATGGAAATATATTTTTTGCAGACTAGCAGTAACTTTTTTTGAAAAAATTCTAGGACTTTGAATGACCTTTTGTTGCAGCTTTAACCTTCAAGGCCAAGTTCACTGCTGCATCGAAGAAGTCAGCAACCTTAGCAAAGTCTTCCTCAACAAATCCTCTTGATGTAAGCGCTGGGGTTCCTGCAAGATTACAGAACCGATCATAAGATTTTGCAAACTAAATTTAAAGAAAATTAATAAAACCATTATATGAGAACAGAATTTACCCATCCTGATGCCTCCTGGTACCATAGCTGAAACATCACCAGGAACTGTGTTCTTGTTTGCTGCAATATGCACATTTTCTAAAACCTTCTCCACTCTTGAACCATCTATCCCCTAGACATGAAATTGTCCCGACATGACATGAGAATTTAGAAATAACTCAGTTTTGCTGTAATTAGCACATTTAACCACGATCTATACAACAACTACTAAGCTTCAGGTCAGATGGACATCAAACATTGTTAAAAAGGAATCAACTGAAAGGTTTACTGTTGATGATGAGAAAAAGAGGCAGAGAAAAATTCCAAAATCACAAAACATCCAAAGTCAAAAGTCAAAACACATTTCTATGTTACCTTATTCTTGAGGTTCACCAAGACTAAATGGTTATCAGTTCCACCAGAGACAAGCTCGTAGCCTTTTGCAGTCAAACTCTGGAAATAACAATATTGCCATGAAATTAGGAAGTGGTTTAAACTTAAAAACGCAATTAATCATGTTGAAGAACTAGATATTTGCATTTTATAACATCCTGAGGTGAATGAAAATTAAAACAACACCAGCATTAATCATAGTATTTAACATCCCTATCCCAACAAAGTATTTTGAAATAAAGAACAAGACAAAACACACTATAGATGTAACCTACTAGGATTTTCTAAAATCTGCATAACATAAACCATAAACAGGTTACTCATCATATTGAGTGAGCAGGTATGATAAGTCTAATTCTCCTTGAAAAATATTTCTAGCAAATTGTAACAAGTCAACAAATACCTGTGCAAATTTAGCAGAGTTACTCATAACTTGCTCTTGATAAGCTCTGTACTCCGGAGTAGTTGACTGAAAGTTAAACAACAGCTTAGCCTTAGGCAAAGGCAAACAATATGAAATAGAAAGTAGTATAAAAAACATTAGGGAACAGAAGTGGTGCAGACCTGCTTAAGCGCAACAGCCAAGCCAGTAATGGTATGATTATGAGGCCCACCTTGTAGACCTGGGAAGACGGCAGCATTGATCTTGTCCACAAAATCATACATAACCTATAGTGTAATAGATCATTAGGCCTTTTATTTTGCAATGAAAAGAGTATTACAATATGAGCTCACTAGCTCAGTATAGAAGAAACAGCTTCAACACTCTGTGCTACTATCTTTTATTGTTTTCCTCCAGTAATACCTCTTTCCCTTGCTTATTTATTTCTTTGACCCCTTCCTGAAAAAGATCATGGCTCCACGTGGTCCACGGAGTGACTTGTGAGTAGTGGTAGTCACTACATCTGCATAATCAAAAGGAGATGGAATAACACCAGCTGCAACTAGCCCACTGATATGTGCCATGTCTGCTAGAAGTATTGCCTTCTGCTTGTCACAAATCTGCCAATTGCACAATACGAACGGACTTATTTGACTGATTAGAAAAGACAAATATTCGATGTTCATTATTGAGGAGTAATACTTGCCTTCCGCATGCGGGCATAATCATAAAGGCGAGCATATGCACTTGCACCAGCAACGATTAACTTTGGCCTAAAAAGAACAGCACTTTTCTCCAACTGTACAGAAGTAGCAAATGAAGCTTAGGAACGAGAAGGTGTTAGGGTAATTCATCTTGAAATAATTTGACTATTGAAAGAGATATGAAACAATGAAAATATCCTAGGCGATGCAGTAAGAAACCATTTTTCTGTGCTGAAAATGCTGCTGAAATGCAAAAAGAACACATTTTGTCCACTTTGATGAAAAATGCATATCTATAAAAGAATGATCAAGAGAGCTGAATAAGCTGATGACATAAACTGGAACAAATAAGGAGGAAAGCCACCTGGTCATAATCAATCAAGCCAGTGCTTTCATCCAATCTGTAAGGCATTGTCTCAAAGAATATTGAAACTGCTGAGATCTTCTTAGTGTCAGTCTGCAAAAATCAAGAAGTAGAACCATTGAGTCATGGGAGTTTCAAGAGCATTGTATCTGAACGTAACTAAGAATATGGGAAAATATTACTCATTAGTATGTATTCTATAATACATAATCGAGGGTGCAGCTAACACTTCATTTTGCATTGCAAGCACCAATCCAAGAATAGAACCACCATATAAAATCTAAAGCAACCACAAAACTTGCAAGGACAAAGAAAGACGACAAGCAAGGGCAGATTAGTAATGATGATATTATTAAGGCCTATGATCTTCTAGTCGAAGAGCTAAATTTAAGTTAATAGAGATGTAATTTTCTTTGCATTGTAATTTGCAAACATATTACTGATATGTGACTATTGGATCTAAATTCGATGGTTCATTGATTCTACTCTACTTGTTGTCCATGTTGCCCCTATATCCAATTCGCCCGCCCAAGCAAGGGCACATCATGCTTGCATGCCACCTAAGAAACACAAAAAAACAAGGAGGTAATAAAGAAAACCCAGACCGATGTACCTGGTAACCATGAGAAAGATGTCCACCATGAGGAAGATCCAGAGCCATGATTCTTTCATGTGGCTTCAACAGGGCAGTGTATACTTGGAAGTTGGCAGGTGAACCCGACAGAGGTTGTACATTCACTGCAGAGGTAGAAATTGGTCATGATAACTTGGCACCATCTTGGTGAAAGGGAAACTACCATTCCAAGACAAAATGGCTAGCAACGCAAACTAAATATCGAAAGCATGTCTAAATAATGTATAGCTAGTTGTGTACCATATATAGATTCTGGAATTGACTAACGGAATGGTTTGTAACAGGTGCGATGCATACACATACCAAAGAGAAATTTCCTAAGCAAATTAAGAACCTAGAACTTATCCCATCAAGTGCACTGAACATTTTGTAAACTATGGAGCATTTACAAAATTGCCTCGAATCAAAACACTTTATCTTATTCAAAAAACTTTTTATCCTCTTTTGCACCAAACCCGCTGTGGGGTGTGGGGGTTGAAGGCTATAATTTATAGAGAAATATTCTACAAAATTATCAAGTGCAATCAGAGAAAACGTAACAAGGCAACATAATAAGAACCATTAATAGACTACACAAGATTTTACCTCCCACTTTTCTGGGTCCAAGCGGAAAGCCTCCAAAGCACGTTTCTGGCACAATGACTCCGCCATATCAATGTATCTGCAGGCAAGCAAAAGCAGAACAAAACCAATTCACATTCAAGGGCACATGCTTGCATGCCACCCAAGAAACACAAAAACAACAAGGAGGTAATAAAGAAGACACAGACCGATGTACCTGGTAACCATGAGAAAGATGTCCACCATGAGGAAGATCCAGAGCCATGATTCTTTCATGTGGCTTCAACAGGGCAGTGTATACTTGGAAGTTGGCAGGTGAACCCGACAGAGGTTGTACATTCACTGCAGAGGTAGAAATTGGTCATGATAACTTGGCACCATCTTGGTGAAAGGAAACTACCATTCAAGACAAAATGGCTAGCAACGCAAACTAAATATCGAAAGCATGTCTAAATAATGTATAAGCCTAGTTGTGTACCATATATAGATTCTGGAATTGACTAACGGAATGGTTTGTAACAGGTGCGATGCATACACATACCAAAGAGAAATTTCCTAAGCAAATTAAGAACCTAGAACTTATCCCATCAAGTGCACTGAACATTTTGTAAACTATGGAGCATTTACAAAATTGCCTCGAATCAAAACACTTTATCTTATTCAAAAAACTTTTTATCCTCTTTACGCACCAAACCCGCTGTGGGGTGTGGGGGTTGAAGGCTATAATTTATAGAGAAATATTCTACAAAATTATCAAGTGCAATCAGAGAAAACGTAACAAGGCAACATAATAAGAACCATTAATAGACTACACAAGATTTTACCTCCCCACTTTTCTGGGTCCAAGCGGAAAGCCTCCAAAGCACGTTTCTGGCACAATGACTCCGCCATATCAATGTATCTGCAGGCAAGCAAAAGCAGAACAAAAACCAATTCACATTATTCACTCCATCAGCCATTTAATTTCTCTTTCATACATGCTTGTTTTCATTTAGATAATACAGAGAACGACAACTGATAGAGCACAATCGTACTCATTTCCACCGTAGTATCTTGCGCCGGGGTATCCCTCGCTGTACTTGTTGGTCATGACGGATCCCACCGCCTGCATCACTGACACCGACGTGAAATTCTCCGACGGGATGAGCTCCAGCCCCTGCATAAACAGATTGACGCAATTCGATAATGTCTTGATTCTTGAAAAACCAAGCACAATACAATCAAACATTGTCGTGATTGCTGATGACTGGAAAAACCAGAGACCTTCCATTGGCGGGCCTTCTCGAGCTCGATGATGTCGGCAATCTCTGGATCGACCTCCTCGATCGGCGCGTTCAACTGCTTCGGCCACTGCACCAAACGCCAAGAAAACAAGAATACAAGATGAACACAGGCAAGAAACGGACATGAAGCCATGGTCGTATCAACAGAGGATAAGGAAAACATACAGGGACTCCGGATCTCTCCTCCGTCGCCGGGAGGGACGCCTACGCACACACAAAGCCGTCAAAAATGGATCAACACCAGGCCGTGATTCTTCCGAGGGGTAGGTAGAAGAATGGAAAAAAAAAACCAACAACAAGAACACCACCGGGCCATGAAAAAAAGGGAATGAGAAAAAGAAGAACCGGACGGCGGCGTACCATGGAGTAGAGCGGCGTGATGCGGGCGAGCGGCTGGCGTCGGAGGGCGTCGGAGGAGAGCTTGCGGAGCGCCGTCGCCATGGCCATGGTGGGTGGTGGTGGTGGCGCGTCGCCCTCTCGGGGTTGGAGTCGGGACTTTGGGAGGTAGTGGAATCGCTCGTGTTTTTACCGGGCTATTATTTTAGCTGGACTGGCGGTGGCTGTGGCCACTGCCGCAGCGATCAGCACCCACCAGACGCATCACTTCATCAGCGTCTGCGTGCGTCACCGTGCAATTTTCTTACTACTCCATGTATAGTGTATTTACTTTTTTTCCTTTTGTTTTTTTTCTCTCTTCAGTTTTAGTTAGAAACAGGGGCGGTTCCAGAAAAATAAATCACTGGCGTCACTGGGCACTAATCTCACATGTTGTATATATAGGCATCCACTAATCTCTAAACTTTAAAGGCGATCTTAATGTATATAACTAGTGATCCCAATAAAGAAAAATTGTATTTTAATCTATATCTTTAGCTTGATGTCTGTATGACAAGATCACCAAAGAGACTACCATACCATGGATTATCCATAATATCGTCGGGGTCACGTGACATGACCCCCAACAACTATGCGTAGATCCACCCTAGTTAGAAACTCAACCGGGTCGTTTTGGTTTCTTGATTTTTTTTTCCCACTAGCACAGTGCCCATGACGATTCTACCATATCCTGTCTTCTTTCGTTTTCAGAGCGACGTTTCCTCTTGTTTTTATGGCTGCCATTGCATTTAGATAGAAAAATCTTTGATTTTTATAGTTTAAATTGCACTGTGTGTTTCTAAACTTGCTTGGTTTATCGTGGGATTTAACAACAATTTCCACAAAAAAACAAAGAAATTTACACACCCAGATTAGATACTCATAGACGAATGGGCTGAGCGATGTTGGTCCCAGAAGTAGGGGAGAAAAAAGTCAGGCGCCCTGCCATTTAAATATAGTTTATGAGCGTGTTAGTTTGAGAATTCTTAAGCTTTCACGATCGCCACCAACCCAAGCAGGCAAGATTCTTCACTGGGAAAATGCATCGAATCAAACAATGATCCTGTGCCTAGAGGGTTTAATTATAGACATGATGCGGTTAACTACTACTAATCGGAAAACAGGACACCTAATCGCAAAGGAAACAACAGCTCGACCACACAACTTAATACAAACATATATGCCAACGCTGTCATGCATCACCTAACATTGTGAAAGCGACATCACATTTCTTCAAACGTAATAAATAAATAAAAGGAAAGCATTCCACCAATTAAAAGAAGTACAAGCCCACCAATTAAAAAAACAAAAGGAAAGGAAGGAAAATATGTTCATCACAAAAGTCTTTTCTTTACAAGAAAATATTACTCTAATATTTTCCCCAAAAACCTACACTCCACCAACAAGATACTAAGGTGCAGGCTTGTTGTGCCATATGAAATGCGTGAATAAAATTTAACTGCATGAGGTAACAGCATGACAAAGAAAAAGTTTATCTGAACACACGAGGACTGAGCAAGGGTGTTGCTGCCTTCCCAACGTGCACCCAGCCACCCGAGCCCTATCTTTTCCAGGACCACAAGTGAGCAACAGCACAAACACGGCCCACGAGTTCGCAATCGAAAGCAGATAAAGCGATCAATCCCTGTCTCAAATAAACAAGAAAGAATGAAGATAATCACGGGTTTCTTTCTGGGTCATCTTGGTGAATTCGTTTCATCCCGGCCAAAAGAACGGGAGACACCATTAACGTGTCATCCTGGTAGACTACTTGAAGATTTCGCATCAAGCCGTCCCCAAATAAGAACAAATGCAGAAAGCAACAGTGTGGACAAAGCTGCAAGAAACTCATTCGAGCGATAACGGACCATAAATCCAGTTCTTGTAATGCGCAATATCGCTGGATTTACATCCTGCTTACATCAAGTGAAATGCTGTGATATTTGGAATATGATTATGTACTTAGGATTAGCATCCGAATGGCCGTAAAACATTTATATTTACATCAAGTTCATGACCGGTCATGGAATTAGAATTCCGATTCCAAGAATTGCATATCCAACACCTATGTTTCCAACAATGCTACATGGCCATGAAAGGGGTCTTCTGAAATCACAAGCACAGGCAAAAGTATTATACTATTATGTACATTTTACTTGGACCTGATAGTTCAGTATTTGTGGGCGCAGTGCACAGTTGTGCTCTTCAACCGTGCTTGCCCAACTTCTCCAAGCTCCTCCGCCGGGTATTACAGCTCTGCAAAGTCTGAATCCAGTGGGAGTGTGCCGTGGTTGTCCACGTAAATTGCAAATAGTCGGGGCATTCAGTTCATACCATGCTAGAAAACAGTCATTAGCTTCAGCATTCCACAACGTCGATGTTTGGATTCCGGAATACAAGGTGAATAGCTACAGCCTACAGGTCATTATACATGAAGAAGCCACCAGTGCTGCAAGTGATGCCCCTTAAGTCTTCTTGGAGCCATTCATAGCCGTTCATACAGCACTATTGAGAACTTGAGCCTCTCTGGGTTATAAAATGTGACACCTGCAAACCTGGATCAAATTCAAACCCTCTTATATTGAATGCTCAAACAGTAAACGTCAGAAGCCAAACCTCTTGGTTCACCATCATCCATAGCAACCATGCATTTGCTTGACATGCTACGGTAATCCCGCTTTTGCTGTGAATTGTCTTCTGTCCAAACTCTGGAAATGCAGCCATTTTTTTTCTGGTAAATCATTTATATTTGGGTGCTAATTCCAAATAAGCAGGAAGATCAACATTGACAAATGAGCACAAATGGGAATTTCCCCACAGGAAAAAGAGGTCAACACAATAAAAAAGTGCGTATGGGTTGCAATACAAGCATTTCCGTGTGAAAATGGGAAGTGTAGCTAAGTAAACTGATAGGATGCTGGCCAAAAAAAAGGGAAAAGAAGTAAAATTGAGTGGTATAGCAAAAAATGTAGCTAAGTACAACTGTAAAACTAATAGAGTAATAGGTATACAAGTGGGAAGATGTACCAGTCGTATTGGCAAAGTGATCCAGGAATAATTGGCAGCAAATTGACTATTATTCTGTCAGAAAGATATACATATGTTAAAATTGACACTGAAATAACACAGGAATTGGAGAAATCAACTCGAAGGAAAGTCCGTACACTAACTAGGCAAACATAAGTGAATATCAGAACACTTCATGTCCATTGAGGTCATTGTTATGAATATTGTGTATATTATCATGGGGCCCAAAGCCCCAAAGGGCAATATATATAAAGAGTACAAGATAATATACAGAGAAACATACCATATACAGATAAAGAAACCAAGACATATAAGGAAATAAATAACAATTATATTCTATCCTTAACACCCCTTAAACTCATGGTGGATCACATATACTTAGTTTAGAGAGAAAATACAAATGTTTTGCTCTAGTTTGTGACTTCGTGAAGAAGTCAGCAAGCTGTAACAAATCAGCAAGCTGTAACTCTAATGGCACAAACTGTAGAACAAGTACTCCCTCCTGCACCTGTAAGCGGGTGTATTAAGTATCCACACCAATGTGCTTGGTGAGTTCATGTCACTGGATCATGAGCAATACTGATAGCACCTATATTGTCAGATATAAGTGTCGTAGGTCCTCTCACAGGTACGCCAAAGTCTGCAAGTAGCCACACCAACTAAGTAATCTCTGTTGTCACTGCTACCATAGCTCTCAACTCAGCCTCTATACTCGAACGGGAAACTACAGTCTGCTTCTTTGTCTTCCAGGCAAAACAGCAAGAGAACGACGATCAGAAGGATCACTAGCCCAGATTACATCAGAGTACGCCTGAAGCTGTAGTGAGGTGGAGCTAAGGAAAAACAAGTGGCGAGAGATCGTCCCACGCAAGTAGCAAAGAACACGAAGGAGGTGACTGTAGTGAAGATGAGTAGGACTAGCCATGAACTGACTTAGATATGAACAACATAAGCAATATCAGGGCGAGTTCTCACAAGATATACTAGGACTCCCGACAAGATGGCGACAATGGGTAGAATCCTCAAGAAGATCACCATCAGTAGCACGAAGTAAAGGAGATCTCCATAGGAGTCTCGGCAGTGCGTGTCAGTCAGACCAAACCGATCAAGAAGATCTTGAACATACTTCTGCTGGGAGAGGTAGTAACCCTCAGGCGTGGAAGAAACCTCAATCCCAAGGAAGTATATAAGCAAACCAAGATCAATCATCAGAAACTGCTCATTGAGATGCTTCTTTACGTATGTGATGAATGAGAAATCGTCACCAGTAATAAGCATATCATCCACATATAGAAGTAGTGTCCTACCTCGAGGTGAGACATGGACAAAAAGAGTAGGATCGTGGGCACTGACAGTGAAACAACGGCGGTAATCACTGAAGTGAAGCACACAAACCAGGCACGAGGGGCCTGTTCGAGACCATAAAGAGCACGACGAAGGCGACAGACATGGCAATATGGAACAGAATACCCAGGTGGTGGCTGCATGTAAACCTCATGCAAAACACCATTAAGAAAGACATTCTTAACATCCAGCTGAGAGATAGACCACTGGCGAACAGAAGCAACCGCAACAAGAGTGCGAACAGTGGTCAGATGGGCAACAGGGGCAAACGTCTCATCGTAATCACGACCATACTCCTGCTGGAAGCCACGAGCCACAAGACGAGCCTTCTAGCGCTCAATAGTACCATCAGACCTGATCTTAATCTTGTACACCCACTTGCATGTGATAGGACGAGCATGCACAGGCGTCAGTACAATATCCCAAGTCTTTGTACGTCTAAGAGCATCAAGCTCATCTACCATAGCGAGCTGCCACTCAGAATGAAAAGCAGCCTCACGATAAGAACTAGGCTCAATGACAAAGCATGAGCGGTCGAAGTAAAGCCAAGAAGATCAGGAGGTCGAAGAGATATCGTCACGAAGGGCGTAACGAGGAGCATCAGAGGAATCAGACGTCGGTGTCTGCAAAATACCAGAAGATGAGTCTGGTGAAGAACGAGGACTTCTGGAGTAGTGCACCCCAGATAAACGAGACGGTGGTGCTACAGGAGCAAGAGGCGGTGCTGCAGAAGGCAACACATGAGGTGAAGGTACAGAAGGAACCACTAGAGACAGGCTAGAGGAAGGCTGCGAAAGGGGAGAAATGGGTGAAGTCATGGAGAGACAACCAAGAGATCATCTCGATGGTGGAAGTAGGACGAGCTGAATCTCAATAGACGAAAGGTCAAGATTTATCAAAGACAATGTCTCGTAAGATCCTAATCCGTCGAGAAGAAGGATCATAGCAGCGATAACCCTTATGCTCAGAACTATATCCAAGAAACACATACTCAACTGACAGGGCTAACATGTTATGAATAATGTGTATATTATCATGAGGCCCAAAGGGCAATATATATAGGGAGTACAAGAGGATATACAGAGGAATATGCCATATACAGATAAGAAAACCAAGGCATATAAGGAAACAAATAACAATCATATTCTATCCTTAACAGTCACAACTTCAGGTTATCCTGCAAACGGTGAGAAACTATTGAAATAGTTTTCTTTACGGTTTTGAATCTAAACACTAACTCCATTCGTGTAGTTTTCTACGTAGCTTGTTCCAAACTAGAGAAATGGAAGAGCGTTGTGTTAAGCTCGGCAAGCCAACGTACAAAAAAGTCACCTTTTCATGGAATGAGATGCTATAGTGGGAAAGCGAGATGTGAGCCACATGATAAAAGAGGGGTGCGTGAAATAGCGCCAAGCATTTGGTGTCTTATGCGATAAAAAAGTCTCTCAAAAGTTAAAGGGTAAGTTCTATAGAACGGCGATCAAATCTATGATGCTATATAGAGCAGAATGCTGGGCGACTAAAAGACAACATGTGTAGCAGAGATAAGGATGCTGCGGTAGTTCTGTAGTCACGCAAGGCGGGATCGAATCCACAATGATGATATGCGTGATAGGGTAGGGGTAGCACCAATTGAAGATAAACTTGTCCAACATCACTCAAGATGGTTTGGACATCTCAAACGAAGACCTTCTGAGGCACTGTACGTGGTGGAATTTTAAGACGTGCCAAAAATCATAGTCGACAAGTCGGCACACGTGCACCGACTAGTGCCATCGACTCGACTAGTTGCACTAGTCGGTCGATTGTCGACTAGTCGGCGACTAGCCGCGACTAATCGACAAATTGAGTTTTTTTTTTTTCGACGACTGCGCGACTAATCGGTCATGACTCGGTTCGATGCATTCTTCTAGAGCAAGATCCGAGTATTCTTCCACTCTAAGCCCGGGTAGCGAGAGTAGTAGTGGTGATGAAGACGCTTAGTAGTAGAAGCAACAAGCAAGTAGTAGTGGTGATGAAGATGTCGAAGCAACAAACAAGTAGTAGTAGATTGATGTGGAAGGAAGCATCACGACTCAACTCGACTTTACGACTTAATAACCTTGGGAAGGAAACAGTTAAAAGAGACTTGATGGATTGGAATGTATCCAAAGAGTTGATTTTGGATAGGAGTGCATGGAAGTTAACGGTCCACGTATCAGAACCATGACATAAGAAGGTTTAGATGCAGTGTTTTATGCTCTCGGTTCAGACGGCACAATGTAGAGTTTAGAGTTTTAGCCTTATATGCTTTATTATAAGACGCTCATTTCTTTGACCTTGAGAGGTTTCATTCCTAGTCTACCCCAACTTGTTTGGGAAAAAAGACTTTGTTGTTGTTATTGTTTTGAATCTAAACACTAATTTTGAATTTCGGCAACAATATACTATGGAAAGGCTTTACATCATCCTGAAAATTGGAACCCTGTTGTCGTCTTCTTATTGGAATCATGGTTATTAAGGCGGTGCGACGAGGTGCAGCGACTCACAACCTTCACACAACAATATCGCTTATGGCGTGCGGCGTAGCGACACCATACACACAAGTAGCCGTAACAATATCGGACTTCCAAAAGGCCCAAACAGAAGAAATACAAAGAGAGAAGAACTTTATTGCAATTTCAGAAAAATAAGAGGGCTAAATTGCAAAATGTTGAAACCCTCACATAACCGGCTGCCGCCTTGAGCTCGGTATTCCTTGCGGCTTCGGCGCTTCGCTCCTATTAAGGGTATTAGAGATAGAATAGGAATCAGCATATTCCCCTATAATATCCCTTTGTATTCCCTATATATATTGCCCATTGGGCCTCTTCAATATACACACAATATTCATAACATGGTATCAGAGCAAAGGTTAGGGTTAGGGTTTATTGTACCCGTTGTCACTGCCATCTAGCATCCGCCGGCTCAGATCTGCTTTAGGAGAGCGATCTTGCCTCGGGCGGCCACCTCTTCCCGTGGTGGCCGTGGCCTCACACGCGGTGTCGTTGTCGCCCACGCCCGCCCTGCGCTCGCGTCTTGCCGTCGGCCGCGTCGGCGCCCCGCATGTGGTGAGTCAAGCAAGGGGCTTGACTTATTACTCTTAGAGGTTACCGACTCCTAGACAGCCTTGGAATCGTTGTGCCCGGTGATCTTCTCAAAGAAACTTGTGAGAAGACCCAATGTGTTGTGAAGGTTAGAGATTACCTACCTAGAGGAAAAAGCAACCACTAGTGGATTGAGGTGATTGTCTTAATTTGTGGAGTCGGTCCAATCCGTTTGAGCTTACCTCAACTAGATTTAGGGAAACCGACAAGTTTTCGAATACCACGGTAAAACATTGCGTGTCAATTGTGGTTTGCGTCCTTGAGCTCAATTTGCATACTTACAATTTATATCCATAGAAATTAAATTGATTACTTGTCACCTTAGGATTACAAACCTTAGCATAGACTTAGGGTGTTGGTGCATTTAAGTGAACCTACTTGATCTAAGCCTTAATTGTGTAAAACCGATTTGATTTACGCTTCCATATATAAACTCGATTTTAGCCAAAGGAAAATTTTAAAGCGCCTATTCACCTCCTCTAGTCGGCCTCCTCCACCTTACAATTAGCATGACATGACGTCAAGAAAGACATCGGCGACATGGGCAACTAACATGGGACAATAATGACGACCTTACTGCCACGGAGCGTGATGATCGCGGGCCGATGTGGCATCGACGCTGGCCCCTCAACCATTGCACTCCGCATTTCCTATAGCATGTCGTCGGTGGCCACGCGGAAAAGACTGCTGCTCGACAGCAGCAACCCTCGGCGAACACACCAGGGGTGCAGCCAAGGGCAGCACTACCCGCTGAGGAGGCGTTGGTGATGACGACCGGAGTGGCATGGTTGGTGATGCTTGTTCTGGAGGTGATGGAAGTGGCGGCACAACCATGTTGGCGACGATAGGCGCCACCTCCTTCTGCTCCAACTTGGCCTAGGTCACAGTCGGTGGGATTGCCGTCAAGGCCAGCAGATTGGTGGAACATTTCTTGCTCTCGACATAGCTTATCTCCTCCGGAACACCAAGTATCTTTTCAAGCATCTCAATCATGCGGCCCAACATGTTGTTGATTGTCATGGAATCGAAACTCTCGCTGCCCGATATGGTGGAAGGGGCAACGGTTGGCTCTGGTACCCAATGTTGTGGTACGAGTTGGTTGGGTATGGGTCCGAGGACCGAGGGTAGGGCATTCGCCCTTGAACGGCTGGCCATACCGCCGATAAGGGTATGGGTCTGAGTACCAAGGGTAGGGTACTCGCCTTTGAAGTTTGAACGACTGACTATGCCGCCGTCAAGGCTCTGAGGCTTAGTTGAAGTAGGGGAGAGATTAAGAACTTTGTTTATGCATTGATTGATTAGAAAAGATAATGTGTGCTTATATAGTTCCGGCCTCCTAACAATCCAATCTAATCTTTTCAACTATAAAAGATAACCTTCCTAATAGATAAGATTCTATCTCTAATAATAACTTGATAGTTAAGGAATCCTAAAATCTACCTAACCAACTAATCTTTTAAACTAGAAAACCAATCAAACTACCTAAACAGATAACACCGCTACAACACACCCGTGCGATACTGGTCACGTGTCGTACAGCACCGTGCGTGTACTGTTTACGCGGTGCTACAAGACACACGGTACTGTTCATGCGCTTGCTAATCTTGGTCCATGACAGTGTGACGTTCTTTTTGACCAGTTAGCCCACAAGGCATTGACCTAACAGATGATGCCAGTTAGCCCACAAGGCATTCACCTAACAGATGATGAGCACGTCAATTTAGGTTTCATCAGAAAATGTCACTGAATGAACAATTCCTTCTATCTCGAGAAGGTCATTAACAAACAGAGAAATGAATACAATTCTTCATAGCTCCTAACATCATATAGTCACCAATAGGGAGACCTTACAATTTAAAAATCATAAAGCGACATGAATGAAAGAGTTACTATCGGAGGGCTTGGGCAGAATATTTGGTTAATACCTGGACAAAGTACATTGAAGAAAGTCATATCTTTGAATCATATCCAAGGTGTCCACCCCTCATACATATTGCACAAATTGTCAATGCTTGTCGCCTGCTTAAGAAGATGGTCAACTTGCTCGGAAATCTTCAAGGATCTGGAAAGAATGACATGAGATCAATAGAACCGGTTAACTTGCAACAAATTTGAATGACTACAGACTACTAAAACTCTTTTTATTTGCCCACCTGGTGCCATCTATATCCCGTCCATGTAACTTATGCTCCACTTGCTTCAGGATGGACAGAGCAAAAGGATTTTTACCTGTGACCATTAAAGAGAACAAGCAGAACATTAGCCATACAATGTCTCAGCTTCAAGATCCTTAAGGCCTAAGACTTCATGACAAGTTCCGGACACAAACAACTATGAAAATAGAAAGGCTTGTGATGAACTACAATATTCAGGATTAGATAGCAAAGATGTAATGTGAAAACATTAAATTTATCCATTTCTTGCACTAGTCTTTTCATGCAAATCAAAAGTCGGATTACGTATTAAACACCAAAGGTTTAGAAAGTAAGCCGTGTTATCAATTTTCTGCAGCATATGCAATTGTTAGTCCCTTCTTGGAGGAAAATACTCTGCAGTGTCAACATGGTGCTGAGTGCTGACTGCTGACTGAGCATTTAAAACTTGATCAAAGTAGCAGTGCTTTGATAAATGTTAAGGAAGTGTTAGACACACGACACATAGCTTAAAAGAAATTTTAGAGCAACCTAGTTGATTGCAAATAGAATAGAAGATTTAGCAAAAAAATAATGGCAACATTAAGCATCAGTCATCTAACCGCCTATTTTTTCGTCTTACCTCTGATCACTCGAGTCACAGAATCTGAGTAGGATTTAGGATCACTGCTGTCGCATTCTTGTCCTCTAACCTGTTTGAAGGCCACATTGTTATCCTCACTTTCAATTCTTCCCTCCTCCACCAAAGATGTTTCAACCTCATGAATATTGCTAGCATGTGCCAATGTGACATTGTTTAATAATGCCTGCCAATTGCTACTTGAATCCGATTCTGAATCAGTTCTACCATCTCTTGTTTCCGGACCATTAGCACCAGGCCCATCATCCAAGAAGCCATCTATTTTTCCTAAGTTCTCAGAAGAACTAATCTGGGTTAACCCTGTTGTGCATCCAGAACTGCTAGTATATGAGTGCTCTGGAGGAGATATCCAACATCCATCTTGCAAAGAAACATCAGTGTTCATTACTAAATCCTGAGAGCCACCTTCCATGCTTCCGGAAGAGCCTTTATCCTTCTCAATTGATGAATCACTCTGCAAAAGATCTGAACGTGTTGGGGGCATGTCCTGTGATCTCACAGTTTCACTATCTCCAAGAACTTCTAAAGCCTGTGGATAGGAGAAAAGATGAGTGAAATACAAATCTAGAGACATGAGAAAAATGATGTCGAAGCATGACAACACTAAAAAGGATTAAGCTTTTGTAAGTACCACTACATTCCTGTAAGCAGAAAAGAGCAAACAAAGGATAAATGTCAATGTGTCGCATGCTCATTTAGCCAGTCAAACATCATTAGCACATGTATTTGTGACGATATGATATATGAGGGCACACAACCCCCCCAAAAAGAGGCTTCAAAGGAAACCTTAAGTTACATGGAATCCTTTTGAACACAACATATTTATGAACAACCAAAATGGAAGTGACAAACAAATGTTGCTGATAATACTCTCCAAATTTATAGGCTGTAAGAGCATCTCCAATGCTCCAATGTGGAAGACTCTAAGGGGCAAAGCCAGAAATTTTATTTGCCACATTGAAGATAGAAAGTTGTTTGGGACAAAAGGCTTTGTTGTTGTTGTTGTTGAAGATAGAGAGTAGCAAATTTTTTGGAGTCGGTGCTTGGTTAAGAGCCAATGCTTGTGTGGACTCTTATATGAGTTTTGTGGGACATTAAGCACCCAAACGTAGGTGCATGCGTTGAAGTATATAGCTTGCTATTCCAACCCTAAATAGAGAAGCAGTAAACTTGGAACTCAAATTCCATGACAAATTCTGCAAAGTTCAGCATAGCAAGAAAACATCAGTGCCAAGAACTGATCCCAAGAATTTGAATCTTGATTTGGTGAAATTCTCAATTATCATGCATCTAAGTCAATAATCTTTTACCAATTTGAATGCTGAAAACTTGAAATTTGGAATTTGACAAACAAAATAATTTGATATTGATATCCTCAATTAAAGGAATGGTGTGGATCACCTCTTTTATGCCTAAAAGTTTCAAAAGATTTAGTGCAAATGGTTACCAAGCCGTCAGCATATATACATATCTTCGCTACGTACCTTATGAAGATTCCCTGCATGTAGACTTGAAAGGCGTCCAAGCTTAGTCACCATGGAATGCAGTTCCTTCACATATTCAGTAAGCGGGGGCACCAGAGGTTCCACATTTTTGCAAGCTTCCCTTACTCTAATGATGTAAGATTGGTATAATGCCTTTCCATGACTAAGAGGCACACTACTGTTATTCTTCTCTCTTTCCTTTGACATCGCTTCAGAAATAACAGCTAAATCAGCAGATAATGAGGCTTCAAGTGGAAGTAAAATCGTGTTTGCCTGTCAAGCATCAAAACAAAAGCTTTTTCTTTAGAGAAGAAAAGGGAAATCGTATTATACCGAATATACTAATGGTGGCAAGTATTCCTAAGCTCTGGGCATAATGTTTAGCATATTCCAATAATGTTTGTATGAACCACACAAATCAGCCCCGTGTCAATATTAAATTTAAAATCCCAAAGGAAATCTCCAAACAGCATGCACATGAAAGGTACATGTTAAATATTACCAGTGAGTAGCCAGGAGCAAGTATTTATATTGATCTTGAGGGAAGGAAATGCAATAGAACCAATGAGAACCAACGACAAACCTTGGAAAGATTGGTCATAAGGGAATTGTGCATTGCAGCAGCTTCCTTTCCCAGAGTGTAGACGTCATGCAACCCCTCTGCTATAGCCAAAACCTGCAAAAAAAATGTCAGTAAATCAAGAACAAGAGATAATTTTTTGGATCTGATAGTATAAAACAACTAGAAAGGGACATAACTACATAACAATAGACATAACCAGAGATGAGATATCTAATTGCTCAGATTTTACCTAACTGAAGAGTATTTCATCATGAGAGCATTGCAGATATGATTTTCATTAATGTCAAATAGGCAATAGCTACCTGAATAAGGTTAGTTCCTCAATTAAAGTCTAAACTGCTAAAGCGTACCAAACCGTTTACAAATTTGCACAACTGAAAGCACACAATTGACTCCACAACTCGTAACTCCTATGCAGTCGAAGTAGTGATTTTCAACAAGATGACATTAAAATCTGTACCTCATCGAGCAAGGAACCACATTCAGAAGTCAACGCAGTGCGTTCCTGTGAAACGTGTTTGAATCCAGATAACGATGCACTGACTTCACAAGCATGTTCATACATGTCTACAAGAGTATCCTGTAGATTAACTGGCAAAAGATAACACAACATTATTCTACAAGGATAAAAAAGGAATATATCTTTTAAGAATTCCCACGTTGGATGATAAAATAAACAAGCAAACATTTCCATAAGCAGAAGAGGACAGACCTAAAGAAGATTTCGCTTTTACAGAGACTACAGAAAGCTGATTGGTTGCTGAATACAAGCTTTTTCCAGCAGTTTCCATGTTGAGCTGGCCAAGGTTCCACTCTTGTTCTGCACCTGCTTGGACCAAGAGCAAAAGGAACTATAAATATAGGAGGAACTATTAATGCAGAACTTTCGAATTCTGTGTAGACTTTGATGACATCCATCTATTTTGCTTCGGTGGTTTAAACAATTTACTGACAGTAGACTAGCACACCAGCACAGATATATCACGTAAGGCAGCCAGTAAGGCACCACCGGACATGGCAATCCTCCTTGGGCAAAGGGATTCAGTTTTTAAGGGCAAGAACAAGTTTGGGGCCTCCCGTTCAAAAAAAAAAAAGTTTGAGGTCCTTGATTAATTTTCAGTGCAGCATGAAAATAATCACCCACAGAAAGTTGGATATCCTTGTGCATGTCGACTTGTCAAGAGTATCTGCGTATACATGTAATAAAAGTACAAAAAGAAAGTAGTCAACTTACATGTAAAAGAATGATATGCTGCATCCAGACGTGTCAGGAGATTCAGGAAAGTTTGCTGCCACGCCCTGCCTTTAGATTGTCCAGAAGATTTATCCTCAGGAACCAAGTAAAGCCCATCCCTAGATGCTTCAAACTCCAAAACAGATGTACAATACTTAACAAGATCAGATGCCTGTTCTTGAATGATCCGAAGCATTTTCCTCCTTTCCAATAGATGATCATGAAACTCAGGGGGAATTCCTGAACCCTTTGAGGTTGAACTCCCTGCTCCAGAAGTATTTGGACCAGCACAGGCCCATCCCATTGCTCTCTTAAGTTGTCCTTCAGCTGAAACAGAAGTGCTTTCGCAAGCTTGCAGGCACTCAATTGATCTTGTTATCAATGACACTGAAGACTGGATCTTATCTAACAAGTTGCTTCTGCTCAAATTTAAAAGCACAGAGATGAACTTATCATCCCTAAGAATATTTTGTGACAAAACCTTGGCCTTCTGCGCATAAGGCGATGACAGATCATGCAGCCATTCGACCTGAACTATTTCCACAATGATTTTGCGTAAAGCCTCTGTGAGCTCATTTAATTGCCTTTGCATTAGAGAAACTGCGGTCCGGGCAGCTCTAGCTGTCTCATGAGCATTACAGTATTCCTCAAGCATTACTGCAACTCTTCCAACAGCTGTAGAATCTCTTCTAGGTTGACCTGACTCTCTTCTTCTTTGGCTCGATTGCAGCATATCACTAATTTCTTTGTCCAAACATAGGATGAGTGCAGGAACAATCCTTTCTGTAATATATCGACAAACTTGTTTTTCCACATGGATCGCAAGCTTCTTTTTAAGAGTAACATAAAGCTGGTTGGTAGTAAAACTGTGCTCAACAGAAGATGAAATCTCATGCATGCATAAATCGAGAATTGAATCAAGAAAACCGAGTTTCCAAACAAAAAAAACATGATCCTTCAATAAGCCAGCTAAAGGCCACACCACATCAGATAATGAAGAACTTGGAGACAAAACATCTTTCAGATTAGAAATGGATCCATCTACGTGAGAAGGAAACATGCCATGTGATGATAGCATTTGATCAAGTGATTCCAGGTTAGCAAAGGGCTTTGTCAAGATCGAAAGCAGAGCCTTGCTTCTTCTCAACTGAAATTCACTTTCCTGATCAACATTCACCAAAGATGAGAAGTACTGTTTAGAAGAAAGTAACGAATTCATCACATTGGCTTCTACTTTCATAAGTGATGAAATCCTCATATCTTTCTGGCTCCAAGTTTCCTGGAGTTGTTCCAATTGTGCCCTACAGGCTTCCTCCTGCGAAGCTAACTCCTCTGCTTCTTCCCAAGATAGATGGTCTCTACCCCTCGTGGCAGCTTCTTCAAGAGCTATCTGCTGCTCAGTGATACGGCCAACTTTCACAAAGTAGCTCTGCTCCAATTCAGTCAGTGATGCTCTCTCAAGTTCTACCTCAACCAGCTTCTCTAGAGCTGTATCAACAGAGCCACGTATCTGAGAAATTGAACCAAAAGCCTCCATTACCTCTGAATTGTATGAGACAAATGATCTAATAATTTCTGGAAGAAAAACTTCCGTCATTTGTTCAATCATGTTCGTACTTGAGTGCAAAATGGCCTGAAAAGTAGAAGCCCATTGCCCAGGCCGAGGCTTCGCATAAGCAGTGTTCATTTCAGATAGTTTTATCCCTATCACTTCATGCACTTCATCAACAAATCCCGAAACTAATGCACATTTTTCAATCTGCTGATCAAACAATTGCAAACTCATTCCAGCATCAGCTTGAAGACCAGCTTCCTCTGTCCTAAATTTAGCTATCCCTGTAGCTTTAGTTGAGAGATCGGACACTTTGTCTCTAACGTCACTATATAGCTGGCCCACAGCAATCCCAAGAATAGAGAGAACCTTACTTGTTTTCTCTTGTATATCCTCCTGGGCTGGAGTTTTGACCTCAATATTACCCGCCTGTGAAAAAAGAATGTTATCCTCATCCTTCTTTTGTGATGGCAATTGAACAGAGTTCATGACTGCAGAAAGTATCCGATCTTTAGATTGTGCTTCATTATCCAATCCAATAGAATTTGTCAGTTCAGAACATTCCCTCGCAAGTCTTTCCACACATGCAACATAATTTTCCATTTGATTTAAGAGATCCCGGTATCTTTGCTGCACTAGATTAATACCTTCACCCTGAACCTTAGCAATGACTTCTGCAGCCTGCCTTTTGGCAAGGGGAAGCATATCTTGTTTTGCGCTGGTTACAGATAGCTGCAAAGCTTGTGCCCAACCAGTAATTGGACTAGTTGTGATGTATTTTACTGGAAGAACTTGCTGCAAGACTATAGAATATTCACCAAGTGACTCTAAAGCAGACGACAGCCCATCATGCAACTCAGTGATCAGTTGAGAAACCTCCCTATCCAACTCATAGCACTGTGCTCTCGTTGGCTCTGGTACAACTGTAAGGGGGACTCCTGATACAAGGACAGCTGAAATAAGGCTTAAGGCCTCGTCCTTGCTGTTTAGTTGCATGCATGACTGTGCACATGTAATTGAATTGTCCCGTATGGCCTCAAGAACCCTTCCATGTTTTTCTACCCATATTGCAAGCTTGTTTGCTTCATCAACTGCTGCAGATTTTGCTTCTGCTAACTCGTGAGCATGGAGTTCAAACGAAGTGCGAGATTTTTCAGCAACTGAAGTAGCTTCAGCTAGGATTGACTTCGCTGACGTTTCATTCTGCAGGGCACTTGTTCTCTCTTTTTCAGCATGATAAAACATAGCAGATATAACCTCATATCGATCTAGAGTATCCAAGAATTTCTGCATACAGTTAAAAAACTGGAATCAAGCGATTCATTTTATTTGAGATACTCGCACTTCATTCTTAGAAAGTTGAGAAGAATACCTTTAAAGCAGATAGTGTAGCTGGCAAGTTAGTTACAAAAAGATCCTGATGCTCCTGAACATTGGAAACAGTTAAATTAGATTGTGAGAAAGTGCTAACAATACAAATTAAGAAATAGCTTAAACTGATTAATTCAGGACACGTAAGAGCTGCATTCCCTCACTACTGAAACATTAATTCCCATTTAATATTAACAAAATTAAGACCAAGATGCAAGAGAGGATTTCCAACTCCAAGGGACAACAATTACCTGCAAAGGAACACGGATTTCTTGGATCCTCGAAGAGAACAAGCTTAAACTAACTGCTAATTCCATTCCTTTCTTCTCTTCACCAGCTATTCCTGCTTCATCTTGGATATTTCCGCGTGTCCACTCAATCAATGGGTCCCAAACAAATACTTCCAACAACATTAAGATAATATCTTTGTTCTTCAAGAGGACACCCAAAACTGCCTCACAAGTAACTCTAAAGACACCTTCCACTCCAGTCAATCCTAAAGCTGATTCAATAGTTTGAGTAAGGCGGAATGGAACAATTTCTGGAATCTTCAATCTTTTCCCTTTATCAAAGCATATGTTGTAATCTATGTGAACCACATCACCATTGCTGAAATCCATAAGGATATTGTCTAAGTGTCTATCTCCAAGGCCCAGAATATGCCCAACCATGCTCATGGCCGCTACACTGCTGGAGAATCTGCAACGAGAAATTGATTGATAGCTAAGCACTCACGGACAATGACAAATTTGATCATAAGTGATAAGACTCTAAAATCAAAAGGAAGAAAGAAAACTTCAGCTATTACACTTAAAAAGCATATGATAGCACTCTATTTGTAAAGGTTCTACCCAGATAAATGCATTATGGTGAACAAACTAGTCACCAAAATAACCTCAAGGCACTCTTGGTTTTCTGTTGTTTCAGTTGCCATTTATGTATGAAAGAATAACAGATTAGGTTATGTGGCAAATGATAAAGAGTCCCTAACATTAGCATGTCATAATGGAAACTATCTGGCATGCACATCTACCGAAGCTTGTCAACAGTGATAGCATCCTGACCAATGAGAAAGTACAGTACACAAAACAGGGGAGAGTCTTCATCTCAGCCTCCCCCAGATCCCACACCACTAGGGTCTAGGGAGTTGCAGTTTGCAAAACCATTTAATTTATGCTTTTCTTTGTTCCTCTCCAAAAAAGAGTAAATGTTTTTTTTCTTTTGATTTTTCTAAGGAAGAAAGTCATTAGGGTTTAAGAGCATATGAGTTAATTCAAACAGAAATTTCAATTTCAGATATGCCATCTATGTTTAATGTGGGCATGATTTACTCCAATTTTCAGCTAAAAACTGCATACTTGTTCTTCAACAAAATGACGACCAGCAGAAAATTTTGACCAAACTATAGGGTGGAAACTGTCCAGATCCTACTTTCATTTTGCCTACAAGTAGCAAGAAAGGGCAAGTGGTGAATGTAAACAGAGTGTTCAAAACAGAAGTGGCATGCACCATATACCTCTTTACTTTGGAGTTGAAGTTTCTGAACCCCTCACTTGCACACCACATTTCTTGCCACAGAATCTGTTTCGGAGTCTCCTTCATAAGCTCCAATAGAACCTTTCTTTTAACATCCAGTGGCCAATCTCTTCGTGAAATAACTCTTTTTATCCCTTTTTCTTTCAATGCTGGTATTATTTTTCCATAGAACATATCACTTGGACGGGGAACAGGTGGTACTGGGTTGTGAATATTATCAGTGCTAACTGAAGACAGTTGTGCCTGAGCCACCTGAGAACATTTTTGCCATGACTTGTACACATTGTAGATGCTGCTTACATTTTCTACCCACTGGATCAATCCAGCTCGTCCACTAATCGGTGTGACAGAATAGAATCGTATTGCAATATTTCGACTTCGAGTGTCAGAAGATGAATACAAAAGGCTATTTATCGCCACCAACAGCTGCATGATTCGGGAATCAAGACGTAAATCCTCCCGGCCCTTGAGAAGATAAGTATACTTCTGACCATCTGATCCTTGCAAGATGAGCTTCTTAGGTTTTGTCTTCGTCGAAAGTATTGTTACGTCTTTGCAGAAGGAAGATACTGTAATCGTGCCATGATTTCCAGCAAAAGAAGATTCTGAGGTATCAAGTATCTGCTTCTCAAAACCAGGCATTGGAATGTCGGAGGTTGACAAAGCTGCTAACTGTGGAGCAATTTCACTTAACAATATGCATGACTTTCTTTGATGAGTGGCTAAAGAAGCTGCAATTGAATCAAAAGGCCGCCAAATCTCTCCTAATGCTGCTGGAGATCCAGGGGGCGTCCTAAGGGTTGTGATTGCAGATTTCAGCTGAGCATTATATTCCTTATGGAACCACATCTCATGAGATGTTTTTGGTTCACGAGATGTAGATGCTAGACGACGTTCCAAGGCTACAACAATTGGAGTCATAATAGCAGAATATTTTGCAGCATTGATCTTGATTTTTTCTGCTGAACTTAGGGTAGAATTTGAAGCAACCCTTGCAGCTTCCTCTTTAAGTATATTGATTCTCCTTAAAACGTCTACATTGCAATAGAGAATTTGGCCCATCATAAACTCATGAACTGACAAATGAAATTTACTTGATGTAAATATATGGTCACCTAGTCCTAGAGTCCCTAAAAGCAGGTCCGTACAAAGAACACCATATACCAGACATGAATCATTGTACAGATAATTAAATTTAATGCAATAGTTAGGCACTAGATGATATTCCTCCAACCTACACTTCAAGAATGATCTCTTGCAAGTGACAAGGAAATTACCATTTACCACGCAAGCAAGTTTTTTTTTACTGTATTCAAACTTAGTAAGCTGAAGGATCTCATAGAAACTTGAGGGGCACCTGTTATAGTAGTGGATAGGCCAGGAAGGCTTAAGATCGCCCTCATTGCGGAAGCTATAATCTGGAGACCAACCGGTTTAAAACTTGACTACTTTATTGCTTGATTATGAATGGTGCAGCTCCTCTCTTTATATAGATGAGGTTAGCCTTAACAATATGGAAACTAACGCAATCCAATGCAACCAAACAACTAAAGATAATATTACATCCATACTATATAAATATAAAGATATGCATCTATATATTCCTAATATGAAGGTGTGTCATGTGTATCTAATTATTCTTAATACGAAGATATGCATTTAACTATTCCTAATACGAAGATATGCATCTAACCATTTCTAATCCAATTGCTACAGTACACATGGTATTGTTCACGTGCTACAATACACACAGTACTGTTCACATGCTATAGTGCACGCCTCGCCGAATCGTAGACCATAACATTACACCCCTCGCGGCAAGACAGTTCATTCTCGAGCTGTCAGGTGGTGGTTATAGTTGAAGTCCTTCGTAAACCCATAATGACAAGAGCCCGTGGCGCCGCCAAATAGTCGTGTGGAAGAGAGAATACAACACTCCGATGGACAACAGTGAGGACTGCAGTCCCTTGCCGTGACTTACCGTCGAAGGTCAAAAGCCCTAGGCAGTGAATCGTGAAGCTCTAGCCTTCATGGGATCGCAACCCCCGCTACTTGCCATTGATGGCGAAGCAGCATTTGGCTCTGATACCAAGATGTTATGGTAGGGGATAGGCCAGGAAAGCTTAAGATCGCCCTCCTTGCGGAGGCTCTGATCTGGAGACCAACCGATTTAGAACTTGACTACTTTATTGCTTAATTATGAATGGTGCGGCTCCTCTTTATATAGATGAGGTTAGCCCTAACAATATGGAAACTAACACAATCTAATGCAACCAATCAACTAAAGATAATATCATATCTATACTATCTAAATATAAAGATATGCATCTATATATTCCTAATATGAAGATGTGCATCTAATTCCTAATACGAAGATATATATCTAACTATTCCTAATATGAAGATATGCATCTAACCATTTCTAATCCAATCGCTACACTGCATACGGTACTATTCATGTGCTACAGTACACACGGTACTGTTCGCATGCTATAGTGCACGCCTCGTCGGATCCTAGGCCATAACACACCATAAATCCTAGAGATCCTATGCAACAATATCATGGTATTGGAACCTAGACACCTAGTTAACAAAAGGATTTCATTATTAACTCTACAGGGAAACTGTAATTCTGCAAATCATAGAGTAAGGTAAAGGAATGGTCATTAATAACTGAGCCTTACGGTGCGTTTGGCACTGCAATGGCACTTTAAAGAAATTGTGTTTTATCACTTGTATTAAATAACTGGCAACATCTTTCTTAAGACATAAAAGAAATATTTTACTCAGGTTGGTAATGATTCCCTGTAACTAACTGGATTCTGGAGTAAAACACAGCAATGTCAAACTTGGCCACAGACTAATTCCTATCTAGGTATATTAATTTTCAATGAAAGCCCGCCTCCTGCAGCAGATTCCACAGGACAGCAGGAGCGGAGGGGAGACTTACCTGAATGGAGATCTTGTAAAGTGCTCAGCCATTGCTCCTCCCATAGAACAGTAATCATTCCTAGCTCCTCAATTGCAAGCTTAACATCCTTAATTAATTTGGGGTATAGCTTAACCTATCGAAAACATAAAAGGTTGAAAAATATAAAATAGCGTCCATATCATACATAGTCTACAGCTAGCCATAGCTCAAAGTATCCAAATAAAATACCAGGAAGTCCAATATGCGCTGAAGCTCCTCAGAGGGTTCTGCTTCACAAGCATTGATATCAACTAATGTAGGATATACAATAGAACAAGGAGAAAGTTTCCCTAGCTTCACCAATATGCTCTCCAACTGTTTCCTTACTATCTTCTCTGGGTGGGAGCTCAAGCGAGCAAAAAGTTGCGGTATAATCTCCTGCATATATCCACAGCATATAATTACACATTAATTTGATCAAAATTATAGAATTGATGCCACTATCACAATGTACCTGCCACGGCAATAAAGGAACTGTTGAAAGCCCGCTTTCAAGTGTTTCCTTCAGCTCCACCCCATAGTTCAAAATTATATGGAGGAGATACAACAATGCCCTCAGGGTGTAGCTCCTTGTTTTCCCTTTCAAAGTGTCACGGTGATATGAAGGTTGAAGCTCAGCTGATGCATGAGAAAGGTACTGAAAATAAGCATTTGCAGCATGTCCAAAGAGTGATACCCTCCTTCGCCTTAAAGACCACCAAGTTTCAATAAGTTTGTCAATCAAAGGCATGGCATTGTCCTTTGCAGAATCACATTTACATAGGAGAACTGTTAGCTCAGATGATAGCAGTGCAGATGGACCTTCACCATCACAGGACTCAGAGCCTGGAGCTCCAGCTGCATTTTCTAACAGATGAATTGCCTGTTCAACTAGTGAAGCTATGGGGTACTCCTGCTCAGAATTGTGACTGCATTCTGTTGTCGTTGGCAAATTACGATCTACGTAGTTTGCATCTTTATCAGCATAGAAACATTTTATGATTTCCTCCACCTGAGACTTCTCATTGTCTGTCAGGTGATATCTATCTGGAGAAAGTTCAGATTGGAGAATGGATGATAACGAGTTCTGCAAATTTAAATCAGTTCCAGACAGAGAGTAATTGGCATGAGTAAAGCACCAGGATGCAAAAGAAAGCCACGCCTTGCCCATACTGGGACAAAGTTGCCAGGATATCTTTCGAGCAATGCCTATGATTTCTTGGGCAAGCGCATGACAATTTGAAGTGGAAACTGACCAACTATCACCAGACAAAACTTTCACTGCGCCATTTTGAAAGTCGTCAAAAACACTAAAATCTTTTATTACCTTTGGAAGGATCATATTCAAAATAGGAGTTGAACTCTCTTGCTCCATCAAGGTTGAGAGTTTCAAACAAGCCTTACCAATCAGTGAAGTGCCAATGCCAGATGAATCACTAACCGTAGACAGAACGCTAGCACGAACAAGTGACCACAGATCACTTAAAGCCTCTTCATGTTTTCCTTCTTTATGCTTCAGCAAGGCACCTTCATACTTAATGTTGAAAGTAAGCATGCCCTTATCCATCTCATCAGATGAACTCAAAGTGTGGTTTATGAGGTACCGGTTTAAGCGGCTAGCCAACATAAAGTTGCTCTGCTTTCTAGCAAGAGTAGCAAGCTTGCGACATAGAAGAAGAGTGTGTAAAGAAGATGGATGTGTAGTACGATACACTTTGAAGACCTTGAGCCACATGCTACAATCTTGATGGATTCTATCGATGGGGTCCTCCAATAATCTCAGCAAATAATCCGTTAGCGCAGGTGGTTGATTAGGTCCATTTTTGAAGGTCAACCCAGTGGCTTCTTCAAACGCAAAGATGCAATGAAGCTGGCCAGCACATGCAGCAGCTTCAGTCAATCCATTGAGTGGGACCACAGAGAGTGCTTCATCCAACATCAATTTAGCCTTATCTAGCTCCTCCTGTGCCCTGTCAGACTTGCTGTCAGATTGGAGCATTGCACGCAAGAGCATTAGTTCACTTCTCTCAAGTGCAACCTTGGGATCAAGGGTGAGCTCATTGCTGCTTTTAGGAGTCAAATCAAGATATCCCCAAGCTGAATGAAAGTCCCCCTCATCAAAGCACGCCATTGCATGAACTGCATTAAGCTCATTGCCAGCACTCGTTAGAGCGCCTGAATAAGGTTTGCCAGCATGTATAGCACGGAGCACTTGTAACTCTGCAAGCCAGCCCTCTAAACATTTCCAATCAGACAGGGATGTGTAGCACTCAATAACACGTGTTATGATGTACTGGATGCCATCGGACTCCATGGAGGTAAGGGCTTCCTCAGACTGCAGTAGATGGGAATAATGAGCAGCTGCCTTTTCATACTGCCCCTGGGATTGATAGATGAGTCCTGACATCCAGGAGAAGTTCTTCTGGCTATCAGATACTAACCGCATTAGTTGCTTGTCCTGCTCAAAGTACGTGTAGAATGTTGACACAGCCCACCTCTGCAGTCCAACTAAGGCATCAGTTTCATGGCACCTGCACAATGCCAGGGAAGCATGTCGCAAGACCTTCAGAACGTCTGCTTCTAGCCTCTGTCTAAAAGCATGATGGCTTTCAGTAGCTCCTCCCATGCGACTGTTGTCCTTGAGGGATGATGCAGCCAGGTTTCTGAGATCTAGCAGCCGCAATGAGCAGTAGTGAATGACCGCATCGCTGCACTGCAAAGCTAGTCCTGCATTCAGCATTGGATCACAGATTCGAGAAAACCACTCTTCACATACTCGTTTGTTTGCTCGGAAAAACAAGGAACTTGCTTTTGGAGGGGCTGGTAGAACAAAGGAACCTTCATACGCATTATAAACATATTTCTTTAATGCCTCAACAAAATCCAATAGCAGGCGCATGGGTAATAAGCCTATGTCAGATGGCCCTATATACCGGCCTTCACCTTCGTTAGCTTCCGGTGCCAATACATTTGGCACATCCAAAAGCATGCGTTCTAGAGCTGCAAATGTCTGTGTGGGACCACCGAGATGAGTTCGAAGCCGAAGGTTTATGCAGTGCCGAGCAGCTTCATGAATGCCCCACCAAACTGCAGCAAGATTGTTCACTGAGTATACCCTATCAATAATAGTTCTGTCCACATCAGGACCTTTGAATAATTCATTCCCATCAGCATCTCCAGAGACATCAATTTGACCAGAAAACATATCTTTCTTGCCACGGTAACTAAAGACCAACCGTTGTACCCAAGAAGAAAGAGGTAATTTCAATCTGAGAGAAAGGTAACTCAAAATAGAAACAAGCTGCTGCCAATGGAGTTTCCTAGGCTGTTGCTTTACAGCAAGAACATGCCTCCAACTCATGCAATGCTTGCTCATGTTAGCAATATCTGGGGAATTCTGGTAACTGCATCCATCCTCAAGCAAGCCAAATGTGTATGTTGTAATAGGCAAAACAATTGAAAATAACCTTAGAAATCCATTCTTTACATTGTTATCTGGATCATTAAGCTTGTCAAGAAGAACATGTGTGACAACTGAGAAATTCATGGCATTGACGACCCTACCAAGGAAGAGTACTTCTAAGGATAAAGCAACATGGCATCTTACTTTAGGTTCCCTATCATACGCACAATCCAAGATAGTGAAAAGCATAGTATTCGAAAGGGTAGCATCCCCACAGACCTCATAAGAGAGACCGACCTTGTCCACATCCTTTTCCATGCCAAGAACCAGTTCTCCAAATGAATCTATCCAGTCTAGAGCCTCTAATTTCAGTGCCATGGATGAAGACGCATTAAGGCCCCGAACTATGTATTTGCCATATTTATGCACGAACTTCATTTTACAGTCACAAAAAGACTTCTTTGCTTCACCAATCAGCTGAGTTTGACTACCTGGATCACTAGAGCCTCTTTTAAATGCTTCAGATGTTGTGATGTTACTTGACAGTTCCACGTTGCTCAGTTTGTGAAGTGTAGAGAAAATCTGAAACTGCATCTCAAGGAAATTATGAAATGGGGTGCCAAATGGGTCAAGCTTCTCTGAAATGAAGGATGTCAGCCTAGTTGCTCTCTCATTTCTCTTTTCGGCATCAACTGAAATAGTGACCAGTAGAATCTTCAAATCGAATTTCATTAAAGAAAGCAACTGATGCTCTGAATACCCTACCAAAGAGTGTTCACCTGAGTTTGACTTGCCTTGCGTTCCATTGTTACTAAGTAATGATAGACTCTGGATATCAGGGTAGCTTACTTGCACCTTCTCAAGCAGAGATTTCAATAGCTCCAACTCTTTCATCAATGATGCAATTGCTTGACCAACTACATCTTCCAATCCATGCTGCAGGCAAAAAATGTAAGTGGCTGCTGAGTTTGCGACCACAGTGTGGTTTGGATGAAGACGCAACCGAGATAAAAGTGAGCTGAAGTCAAGCAAGGATTCCACAGCAGATGCACGGAGCCCCAAATTTTGCAGTGACAGCACTTGCAGGTTAGTCTTAAGCGCTGCCACCAACTGCACTGATGAGGCAATTTCCAAGCTCTGGGCCAACACATCCACAAACATAACATAGAATTCAGCAAACCTTTCCTGCAGAATTTCTGCAAGCAAGACCAAACATCTGGATGCTTCTTCCAGCCTCTCAGACCAGCCAAGCTTAGAAGCTATCACTGATGCGCACCTTAAAAGCTGAGGAGCCAAACCCTCAAGTGGTCCTGCTACAAGTTCCCTTAGGTTATTTCTCTCAGCCACACCAGATGCCATGATCTGCAATACCGTCGAGAAGCAAGCAAAGAGCGGACGAAGCCGCCCAGAGTTATGGCTGGCAGCAAGGTTGGGATCATGCACAAGCACCTCCATATCAGCCAAGAACTTGGGCAGCAATCCAAGAGAAAACTGCACATTGCCGAGCCAATGCCACTGGAACTGCGAGAAACTATCCAAGATCATGCGGCGATCAGTGTCAGCGAGGTCTGGCACAAACGCCCACCCAAGGAGCAGGTCCACTGTATCGACAAACTGCGGACGGAAGCAGTGGGGAAACTTGGCGGAAACCAGTGTGAGCAGGCCGAGCAGGCACCGGAGCACGGCGAGCGATGTCCGCTCGTCCTCAAGCACGTCACGGCAAGCAGCGAGGAGCGGCGGCACGAACCGCTCGACTGCGGGCGCTTCCCCGGTGGCCAGGAGCTCCCGGAGCCCGTCGGCAACGAGAGCGGCCGAGGCGGGCTCCCCCAGGAGCGGCAGCGCCCAGGCAACGAACCCGTCCGGCAGGCCCCCGGGAGCCTCGTGCGCGCACAGAACCGCGCAGAGCGCCGCGTACGCCGCCACCGCCGCGCGCCGCACGGCATAGGACCTGCGCAACAACCAAGCACAACCAGGAACAGGTGAGTCGAGTAGTTACTTACACACAGATGCGCGACGCGACGGCGAGAAGGGGGGGCGCTTACGCATCGTCGGCGAGGAGGACGGAGAGGGGCGGGGCGAGGAAGGGGGCGAGGGAGGGAGGAGCGGGCGGTTGGGTGGGTGGAGGAGGGAGAGGCGGAGGCTGGAGAGGGCGGCGGCGCGGGAGACGTCATCGGATGGGTGCGGGGGCTCGCCGGCGGCGGCGGAGAGGAGGGAGGCGAGGTGCTGCTGCAGCTGGTGGTGGGCGTAGGGGGGGCGAGGGTTTTGCATTGTCACATCGCCCGCCGCGCTCGACTCGCCGCCCGGCACGGGGAGAAACAGCGGAAGCCCAGCCGCCGGGGAGAGACTTGCGGAACCGGACCAGCACCGTGAATTTGCTTCCTATGCATCGGATAAAAACACAAAACGATCAAATCGATCCGGATACCCTAGCAAAACCACGTGGCAGTAGTATAGCAGAATACCGCAGCACCTTCACTGTAGCGTCTGATCTAAACCACCCTTTTTGCATCCATCGGTAGAAAATCTCCCAAAAACATTGTTACTGTTCTCTTCTGACTTTGCTTGACAAGGCCTGAGGATCTCACTTGCAGAGACAGCCAGACAGCGCCTCGTGTTGCCATCTTCTCTTTGGGCCGTCCGATCTTCTCTTTAGCTGTGGAGCGTCCGATCAATTGGCGGTTCAGATCAGTGGCAAAAGTAGAGAATTGTTCTCCAAGATTTCTAGCATGATGGATCAGGATTATCCTGCTTTGATCGAACAGCTTTGTATGCGTCCTGCGATTATAGTAGGCCTTTCTCACGAGCTGATGTACTTTCTGGTCTTTTGTACTAGAGATATCTCAAGTTCAGGTCATGTTTGAAATGAAAGTGAATTCGTAAGAAACAACATAATGATTCCTATGTTTGAAACGAAAATGTAATATTAAGGCTTCGCTCTAAACGGTTCTAGCTTCTAAGCTCGTTAATTTAGGTTTTTTGACTTTTTGTCTATTTTTGTGGTTTTTTTATTTTTCTTCTTATTCCTTTGTATTATCCCAAAAGATATAACAGTATTTTTCAATTTTCTTATTTTTTGACTCAAAAAGCTAACTACCACTACAATACATTTACAGTCAAAACTCTACTCAAAAAGCCAAAAAGCCACTTTTTTAAAGCCCTTTTGAGCAGGCTCATCTAACAGAAAACAAAACAATAGAAATTACTCAAAATATGTGTACTAAGGAAAAATAATTGAGTTCATGTTTTATTTCCCTATGAAATTGAAGGCGCAGGGTGCATTCCAAAGGAATTTGACAACTCCATTGTATGTTCCAAACAAATAGGAAAAAATACTAAGGATTAGAATCCTCCAAAAATTCTATGAAAATCTGTGTCCAAAGTCCTGACTAGTTGTGAGATTGTCCAGACGAGGCATAGGCAAGCCTAGAAATAGTATGCTGATCATAACTTACTTAGGACATCTCCAACTCCAAGTCACCGTTATTTTGATCTTCTCTTAAAAGTATCCACACCATCTGCCAACGATATTTAAGTCGCCATCTCCAATCAAACGCGCAAAAAATATACTCTCCTTGTGTCACCATCATGCTAGATTTTGATACTTCAGTCGTAATATGAATCTTAATTGCTCGAACCTTAATTGCTCGAACACATAATTTGGTCTGTCGACGTCAACTTATATTGGAGTTATCTTTAAAACAACAGATCTAGATTTATGAACAAGATCATGCGTGGACATATGACATGTATAATGCGAACAAAGTTCCCAGAAAAAACTTGCTCATATCTGACATAGGTAAAGCCTTTGGGTTGGATCAGGACCAAATGGACACATGTATAAGTGAGCGTATGCAAGCAAATTTCATCGGTACATCTCATGACAAATTCGCTGCCCCAAAAAAGCCATACATTACTTGTATCCTTCGAGGAATACATTATGGTTTACCAGCTTCTACTGCCCAACTCAATTGTTAGTTTGTTATTACCCAGTATGGTGTGGTACAGTGGAAGCAACCATTAGCCAATGCAATCATGCACATGAACAACAATTTTATCTAATAACTCCTTGGTACAGTGTGATCTTTGGTGCACTATTTTAGTCTGCATCCATGGCTTGCTGCACTGCTGCAAGGCAATAAATTTTGTGCATCCAGCCTCAGTATGCTACAAGCACCATCATAGTGCAATCTCATTGCATCATCTAGCTTCAACATCTGCAATCCAAAATCTTCACCTGTCCCTCCACTGTTCAGCACTTGATGTGATGTCAAGCTTCTTGGGAGCAAGAAAACATCCAGACAGAGCAGCAGTTCTCATCACCTAAGTGTGCAGAAAAGGAAAAAAAATGTGTAGCATCTGTCATTCAAGCTGTTAGATATGTTAGATAGTCTTTACGGGCCTAGCTTATGGCTTTGGGCCCATATGCCCTTAGCCTAGGAGTATTAGGGTTTCCGGGATTCGGGGTTGTCTGTTAGGGTTTCGAGGTTACATAGACCTAACCCTAGACACACCCTTCCTATTTATACACCTTGTAATGATGGTTCCAACTCATTCAATGAACATCACTTACATGGTATCGAGTTTAGGTTCTTTTTTCCGTCTCGATCCCGCCTCGGTCGCGCGTTTCTTTCCTCTCTTCTCACGCCATCATCACCGGTCGCCTCCCGACCGCTGCTGCATCTCATGGGCGACCTCCCTCGCCTCGCGTCCACCCCCATGGCCGGCCTTCCTCCCGTCCTCCTCCTTCCCCACCGCCGCCGGCTGGCGGCTCCGTCTGCAGCGACGACTACCTTCCCGACGACGCCGCCTCGCCGCCGCCGTCGCGCGGCAGCTCGGCCGCCGCGAAAGCCCTAGCGCTTGCCGCGAAGCCGAACGCGATCTTTGCGCGGCGACCAGCGCGCGCGATGCGGCCGCGGCTCGTCTCGGGGCACTCGGCCTTGCCGCTCGGCCTTCATCTTGACGCCGCCGTCGATCCCTGCGAGCGGCCGTCGCGACACCGCATCCCCGCCTCCACCGACCACGCCATCCAGGGCCATCTTGCTCCATGAGGTCGCCGCCATCCACAACCTTCACGCCCAAGCCGCCGCCGTCCGAATATTCGCCTTCGGTCCCCATCATCCTCGACATGACCTCGGCAATTACTCACGATGGCGAAATCTTTCTCCTCGCGGTGGGTAAATACTCCTGAGGACCACGTCCTTCACGACGCCGCCACACCGACCTCCCACTTTGGCTACGAATGGATTGCGTCGCTCGTTCGTGGATCTTCGGGACCATCTCTGCTGATCTCACCCGGGTTGTCATGGAGCGTGGATCCACTGCTCGTGCTACCTGGCTTGCCATTGAGACCCAGTTTCTCGGCAACCGGGAGGCACGGGCTCTTCTCCTGGAGGCCAGCTTCCGCAACTTCACCTAAGGCGACCTCTCCATCACCGCCTCGCCGGTGTCAAGCGCATGGCGGATGACCTCGGTGATCTCGGCGAGCCCATCTCCGGCCGTACCACGGTACTTCATGTCATCCGTGGGCTCGATGAAAGCTTCTCGCCATCGGCCTACACCTTCAACGCATCGCCCCTTCCCACCTTCACGGAGGCCGGGCCGATCTTCTTCGGAGGAACTTCATCGGCGCGACGCCCATCGCCACCCTCCATCGCCCTCCTCACCTCCCGGAGGCTCTGCGTCTCGATCGCCTACTACCCAATGGACTCCTCCTTCCTCCATGGGTGACTTGATTCGGTGGCTACTTCAAACGACCTCCGTGGCAAGCGAGGCAAACGCCGCGGGCGTTCGGCAACGGCCCTAACTTCGACGGTCGGCGGTGCGGATGGGCGGCCGCGCTGCCGGTGGACTCAGCCTCCTCAACCACCCCAGTCGGCTCCATCTCCATGTGGCCGGGTCAGCGCCCACCCCTCGCGCCTATTCCACGACCACGCGTCCCGTGATGCGCCTCATCGGGTCATCGGCTCAACAACGGTAAGCACTACCTCCTCAACCTCCTCAGCAGTAGCATGCTCTACTCACGGGAGGCAGGCGATGGGCCTTCCTCCAACAGACTCCCTACAACATCACCGTGGTCTACCCTCACAGGATAAACAATCTCGCTTCCTCCTTCAACACGATGACCTGCGACCACCTCAACATCGGGATGGTACTTGACTCGGTGCCACCTCCCATATGACCTCCGATCTTGGTACACTCTCACACCTTCTCCCCACGGGGCTTCTCTCCTTCTTCCATTGTTGTTGGAAATGGATCTTTACTTCCTGTCACCTCCACTGGCGCCACTCAGTTTTCCAACTCACTTCGTCTCAACAACGTTCTTGTTTCCCCAAGCCTTATTAAAAATCTGATTTCTGTTCGCAACTTCACCACTGACAACAAGCGCTCTGTTGAATTTGATCCTGCTGGTCGCTCTGTGAAGGATTCTGGTCCCGAAGGTGATCGTCGATGCAATAGTCTTGGTCCTCTCTACCTCTTCACTGCCTTCGCCAACGCTCCCTGGTGGCACCTTCCTCGCCGACACTCTCTCCTCTGCACCGCCGACTCGGCCACCCCAGTCGGGAGGCACTTCATACACTTCAACTGTCTTCCTCTATTCCGGCATGTCCCAAAGGAGCTGCGACTCCCCTGTGTCATGCATGTCAATTAGGTCGCCACATTCGCCTTCCTTTTCCCCTGTCTACCTCCCGTGCTACACAAAAGTTCGATCTCATACATTGTGATCTTTGGACATCTCCGATTGTGAGTGTGTCAGGTTATAAATACTACTTGGTCGTTTTGGATGATTGCTCGCATTTTGTTTGGACATTTCCTTTGCGACTCAAATCCGACACATTTACCACACTCTCCAACTTCTTTTCCTATGTTCATACTCGGTTTGGCACCAAGTCAAGTCATCCGGTGCGATAATGGGCGTGAATTTGACAATTCTAGCTCACGACGTTCTTTCTTACTCATGGTGTCCATCTTCGCATGTCTTGCCCTTATACCTCTCCCAAAATGGTAGAGTGAGCATGATTCGTTCCATTAACAACATCATGCGATCCTCCTCTTCGTGCATCTTGTCCTCCATCATTTTGGGTCGAAGCCCTCAACACCGCCACCTACCTCATCAATATCCTACCGACTAAGACACTTAGGTCCTCAACACCACATCTTGCCCTAATCGGCACTCCACCCTCCTATCACCATCTTCGTACCTTCGGCTGCGCATGCTACCCAAACCTGTCTGCCACGGCGATCCACAAGCTTGCTCCACGTTCAACCTTATGTGTCTTTCTTGGCTATTCTCCCCACCACAAAGGATACCGTTGCCTTGACATTTCATCAAACCGGCTCATCCTCTCTCGTCACGTTGTCTTCGACGAGACCTCTTTCCCTCTTGCCAAGGAGCATCAGCATTCTCCTGCTGATCTTACCTTCTAGGACCCCGTCACTGACGACACGCCTATACCTATAGGCCCGATTTCTTCTTTGACTGCAGGTCCCTCCACATCAGCGCCCATTGCTGCCTCGACCATGCGCATGGCCTCTAATGCTGAGATCACCACTCCATTCCCAGCATTGCCACCGAGCGCACCCGCCCAACCACGTCCAGCCGTGACGTTCTCTTCACTGGCGGTCCCAGCGGCGCTCCGACAACCGCTCATTGCGTCGTCTACTCGCCAACCGCACCCACGACGCTTCCGGCTCGGTTTCTTCACCAACATCGCCTCGGTCCTCCCGCCACGGACCGCGACTTCGGTTGTCTACTCACGGCGGCTGTTTCTACACTGCGGACCCAACCGCCTCGGTGATCCCACTTTACCACCGGCGCGGCTTCCGTCCGCCGATGGTCAATGACCACGCCATGACCACTCGAGCCAAACATGGTTTTCGATGCAAGCCTCTTCGTCGCCACTCCGCTCTCTCCACTGCCGAAGAGTCACAGGAGTGCTCTAGCCGATCCAAATTGGCGGCGACCATGGAAGAGAGTCTGCGCCTACGCGAGAATGGTACACGGATTTAGTTCCTCGTCCACACAAGGCGAATGTCGTCACCGGTAAATGGATCTTCAAGCACAAACTTCAGGCCGATGGTTCTCTGGAACGGTATAAAGCGCGGTGGGTACTACGCGGCTTTACAACGCCCGGCGTGAACTTTCTTGAGACATTTAGTCTGTTGTGAAGCCGACCACGGTGCGTCTGCGTCTTGGCTCTTGCCCTTCGAGCGGTGGCCCATTCATCAACTAGATGTGAAGAACGCCTTCCTTCACGGGAATTTGTCAGAGACAGTCTATTGCTCACAGCCATCTGGGTTCGAGGATTCAACTCACCCGGAGTTTGTCTGCCGTCTGAACAAATCTCTTTATGGTCTCAAGCAGGCTCCTCGTGCATGGTACAGCAGATTCGCCTCATATCTGTTATCTCTTGGATTTATTGAGGCTAAGTCTGACACGTCATTGTTTGTGTACCATCGAGGCACTGAGGTTGTTTACCTGCTTCTCTATGTTGACGACATCGTCCTCGCGCCTCATCCGTCGGGCTCCTCCGTCGCATCATCAATGCATTACGGCAAGAATTTTCTATGAAGGATCTCGTGAACTTCACCACTTTACGGGATGCATGTGCGAAATGTCGGGGTGGTCTTCGCTCTCACGGCCCGAGACATGTTGGACATTCTGGATCGTGCGGGCATGTCTGCCTGCAAACCATGCAACACCCCCGTCGACACCAATCCCAAGATATCAGCTTCAGGTGGAGTTCCGGTCGATCATCCCAGCAACTTTCGCAGTTTAGCCGGGGCCCTCCAGTATCTCACTTTACCCTACGGACATCTCTTATGCGATTCGGCAAGTGTGTCTTCATATGCACGATCCTCGAGAGCCTCGCCTTGCGCCTCAGCGGATTCTTCGATATATTCGTGGTACTCTCCACTGGGTCTCCTTCTCCGACCATCCTCACGATCGATCTCGTGGTTTACTCGATCTTGACCGGTAATTGTCCGGACACCCGCAAGTCTACATCGAGGATATCTTGTGTTTCTTGGTGATAACTTGGTCTCTGGTCCTCAAGCGTCGAACACGATATCTCGCTCAAAATACAGAAGCCGTCTGGCGGTGTTGCCAATCTTTGTGGCCGAGGCTTCTGGTTACGTCACCTCCTATTGGAACTTCATACTCCTCTCCCAAGAAACTACCTTGGTATATTGTGACAACATCGGCTCGATCTACATGGCCTCCAACCAGTCCATCATCGCGTACCAAGCACATTGAGATTGATCTTCACCGTCCGGAAAAAGCGGCTATTGGCGATGTTCGAGTCTCGCATGTCCCCACTTCTTCACGAGATGCCGACATCTTCACCAGGGCCTTCCTTCATCGATCTTGATGCCTTTCGGTCCGGTCTAAACGTCCGAGAACGCGGACGCTCCGGCTGCGGGGTGTTAGATATGTTAGATAGTCTTCTGGGCCTAGCTTATGGCTTTGGGCCCATATGCCCTTAGCCTAGGAGTATTAGGGTTTCACAGGATTCGGGGTTGTCTGTTAGGGTTTCGTGGTTCATTAGACCTAACCCTAGACACACCCTTCCCTATTTATACACCTTGTAATGATGGTTCCAACTCATTCAACGAACATCACTTACACAAGCAACACAACCATATTTTGTAGGAGAATATTACAAGTCTATAACACGCACCTGCCAAGCTCAATTCTTCTTCAAAATCATCTTGCATGCCAAATCTTCTATGGCCAGATGATGTTGCAGCAAAAGGAAGGTATGGATGGAAGGAGAACCCGTTTACAGTATCTAAGATCAAGTAGATAAGATTATTCTCATTCGAAAATGTAGATAAGACCACAAAGGAGGTGCAGCAGAGAAACAGAAGTTCAGAAACACATACCAGTTGCTGCTTGGAAGGCTGTTACCCATTGACCACCTTGAAGGTCATAAACATGGACCATGCCATCCTATCGAAACACCAAAATCTCGTTTCAAGGTTCACTGGTTCGAAATATGAATACAATGAAAAGATGAAAACAAGAGGAGCGCACCTGCCCACCAGTGGCAAGATGTTTACCGCAGGGCTCAATATCAAAATGTATTCTTTGATTAGTAGTGTCAGATGATCTGTACAACCTGGTTATGGGATTCCACAAAAAGGTAGAAAATGAGAAGAATTTGAAGGGGAAAAAAGGTATAGTTCCACTAAAGAAAGATTAAGCTATGAACTCAGCTTTTAAAAATCCAACAAAATTAGATCAAGAAAATAAGTGTACTTATTCTAAGCAATATATTGGTTTGTTAAAGAAAAAAAAGAAGATGCGTTATAAAATACTTACTTGTAAACAATGTCCACAGTGTTGCGAATATCCCAACATAATATGTATGGATCCTAAGGAAAAATCATGACCAAGTCAGTGGTACCTTCACAGGCTAAAAGTACTGCAATCTATGATAAGATATATATGATTATATATTAAACCTTGAATTATGCCCAAAAGATCAGTTGTTGAGAAAATAAAGTGTTTTAGTTACCTTGCGCCCTCCAGTATACAAATAATTTCCATCTTTTGAAAAAAGTACCTGAAATTTTTGTCAATGTTATCCCTGTTTCTACAGTATGAGCTAAATGTATATGGTTTCTTCACTAACCTGTGTAACACCCCCGAGCTGGCCATGTAAGACATATAAAGGCTCCATGTTACTCTCTGCATAAACAGCTGTTGTCTGGCTGTATGAGCCAACAGCAAGCATCCCATTGGCAGGAGAGAAGGAGATTGAAGATATTATACCTGTGGTGGAAACAAAAGGTTCAGAAATACTCAAGAATGTCACATACCACAAGGCACATGCAACGATGAAGAAGGCCTTTTCATCAATAGCACTAGCAAAAAAGTGATCTGAGAAGAACCCCTCAAGATCTCTGTATATAAAGTATCGGTGCTGAAGCGTTTAGCGTGTACATGAAACATGCTTTAAACTACTGGCCCTAATTACAATTTTGCAGTGATAGTGATAGTGCTTTAAATGCATAGTTCCGTAGAGATATCATATAAGAAGTACAAGTTCCTGGCACAAAGTTATATTGGAGTTTGATTATGTGAAAATTTTCAAAATGAACACCATTTTGAGATTTCATTCATCAGTATTGCACTACAGGCATGTCATCGTGACTCATACAAAAAATAATTGGTAAAACTTACCAAGTTATGACCATTAACGTTTTAATCATGTGATGGAAAGTAGGTTTTTCTTTCCTTCTTGCAAAACCCTTAAAACATACTTCCAAGGTTACATGTGGAACGTGGATTAAGATTAAGTCAACAGTTATGCATTCCTCTTTTTCAAAACCCAACAGAAATCATATGCTGCTTTGAAGCGTACCAAGTACACTAAACTTTCTTTTTAAGAACACCAAACTTGCAGGTGGGAACTTCACTTACCGGTTGGCCCTTCGCTCCCTTTAAGCAAAGAATATTGCTCAAAATCTCTACCAGGCCGATGAACATCAAATACTCGAATTGCTTTGTTGTATCCAGCAAAAGCCTACAGAACAGAATGTCCCCATTGAGTAAACAATCAAGAAGATGCTTTCAGTGTGGTTGCATGGCTATTAGCCTATTACCATACCTAAGAAAGAGGTATACTCTACAATTTAATAATGTAGGCTAGTAATTTATAAATAAACTCCTTGAATGTTATTTTAAGATAAGGTATCACTATGGCCCCAAAATATGAAAAAGTGGGATATTGGTAAGAAACCATCAATTTCTCACACTGATGTTAGAACAGAATCCCACGATTCCACATAAAATGTTTCAGCAATTTCCAAATGTAACATAAATGCAGCTTAAACGATTGCATTCATTACACATACTTAGCTCCAGTAGAGTTGAAAGATATTGAAAGTGCAGCTGTTATCTCATCCATGGCATCGTATGCTCTGTAAGTGCACCGAAGCTGCAATTCCAACAATAAATCATCATGAATGAATTGCCGAGTATCCATACACCAAACATAACAAGCATAAGCAACCAATATCACCTCCCCAGTCGTGGCATCCCAGAGGTGTATCGGATGATCACGACTAGTACTTGCAAACACACAGGTAGCCGGATCTGCAAAACAACACAACACCTTGCATTCATGAAAGAACTGGAGTTTACAAACAACCCTAACATAACACAGGAAGCAATTCACCCACCAGACAGGGACATGTAGGGGTACCAGCAGAAGTCGTACACAGGCTCACCCTCGTTCACCTGGAGGCTTGCACCATAGGAATCTGCAGGAAAAAATCAATACTCAAAACACAGCAAGAAATAATAACTAGTAAAAATCAAGCAGCCACACAGCAAGCAAGGACTATAAACCGGAGGCGCACCTTCACCTCCGACGGCGGCCTCTGCAGTGTGCTCCGCCGCAGCACTGTATGCATCCTCCGGCCTGCCCAAGAAGAAAATTAAGGAAAGAAAGAGGGTAGCTTTAGTTGATTGCTGCGAGACTGCGAGAGGGCATAGAAAGTTACGAGAAGATGAGAGCTGGGAGGAGTACAGGTAGAACAGGCGGAGCGAGTTGTCGTCGGAGCTGGTCAGGAAGGAGGAGCCGTCGGGGACCACTTCACGCCTTTGAGGAAGTTACCGGCGGAGGCGGCGGAGGAGCAAGGGGCGCGGAACTGGCTGGCGAAGTGGTAGAGGCGGCGGGGCGGGAGGTCGAAGCGGAGCTGAGGCCACGAGTACTCCGCATCTACCGCCGCAGCCTCCTCCGCCACATTCTCCGCCGCGGCATCGCTCTCCGCTGCGCCCGGCGCGGCCGCCTGCTCCTCCGCCGCCGCCATTTGCGCTCTGCTCCGGCGAAGCAACGGACCGGACCTGGGGTTTCGTGGGGTTTTGGAGAAGAGCCAGACTCGCGCCAGTGTGGGCCGGGCCCAGCCCAACAACGTGGCTCGTGGGCCGTCACGTATCGGGCAATCACCCCACGCGCACGGCACGCACCTATACCCTCCCACGCTCGGGGTTCCAGCCCGTCGCCAGCCCACCGGTGGTTGCAGTGTTAGATCGCCCAAGCCAGAGTAACCCCCACGCGACGCACCATGTCCGACGAGGCGCCGGCGGCGCGCCGGCCGCCGGGGAGGCCGAGAAGGGCCAACCAGCCCATCAGGCAGCCGGCGGGTGGGGCGGGTGGGGCCTCTCCATCTTCTCCGAGATCTCCCGCAGTGTGCGCGCTCCCACCCTTCTTCCGGCTTCGTGCACCCTGCGTTGGATTTTTTTCTTGACGGAAAGGTTAGGGTTCTGATGTGACGTGCTCCGTTGCGCAGGCGGTGGAGGTCGCAAAGAGCGCCATCGCCGACATGCAGCAGCCGCCGGAGCAGGAGGCGGGGTCCGGAGTCGGCGGGGAGGAGGAGGAGAAGGGCTCGGAGGAGGGAAGGGAGGTGGACGAGCTCCGCAAGGCGGCGCTGGACAAGCTGGAGAACGCCAGCGAGGACTCGCTGCTGGGCCAGGCTAGTACCTTGCCGCTCACCTCGGCAATGCCGGTGATAGACTGATATAGGGGTCGATGGATTTGAGGTTGTGTTGTTGAATTGTTGTTTCTGATGTACGTGTGGGGTTATGCAGGGGCTCAAAGTGTTCGATAGCTCGGTGGAGAGCATCACAACCGGGACTTGGCAAGCGCTCGGGAGCGCATGGAACAGTGGCTCGCTACTTGTTCAGAAGTATAGCGCCCTTCTTATCCCCATCTCTTTCTGCTCTGATGCCCTGAATGGATAATTCAAATATTTGATTTTAGTAGATGACTTGTGTACACTGAATTACTTAACCTACGGTACATGAAACAGTTCAAGCAGCCTGGGATCAATTCCTCGCAATATTAAATTCTTGACTAATGTAAATGATTATATATGCACTCAAAAAGCTTATTTTGGTTACAGTCTTCTTGATTTTAAGTTATAAATGAAAGAAAACTAATACTATGATTCTATGATGTCATTCCTTTCTTGTTACTGGCTGACAAATGACTATGTGAGTTTCTTTGCCTGTTGTGAGGTTAAGCCTTGTATTCAGCTTCTCGTGTACATGAATAACGCATCATCTAGTTTTTCCTACCATTGATGGAATCCCTAAAGTAAACTGTTGGGGGAGGGTCTCCACGCTAACTTGGGTCCACGACCACCCTAGAATAACGACATTCGTTGGAAAGCCTACCCGAGCCAAGTCCGCTAGACCAACCTCGGCGAGGTTCACGAGACCAACCCCGGGCGAGGTATACAAGGCCAACTCCGGAGGGGTCTGGGGCCAACTCCGGACGAGGTACGCAAGGCCAACCCCGGTCAAAATACGTAAGGCCAACCTCGGAGGGGTCCGGGGCTAACCCTAGGTGAGGTCTGCAAGCCCAACCCAGGCGAGGCCCGCAAAGCCAACCCCGAAGGGGTCCGGGTTAGCCTCAGGCGACGTTCAGGGTTGACCCGGATGGAGTCCAAAGCCTGCTACAAACCAACCCCGAGTCCCGAGCATGGCGCGGCCCATGCGAGCACGACTTTGCTTTAGCGGGGCTTCGCTTCGCCTCGACGGCGTCTCCTCTACTAGGGGCTCCCCCTAGCTCGATGGATCCGCCTTGGTGATCTCCAACATGCCTTCGTTTCGCCTCGATGGCATCTCCTCGAATAGGGGCTCCCCCCCAGCTCGATGGATCCACCTCGGCGATCTCCAATACGCATCGATGGCTTGGCCTCGGTGTGGTTCAACTCGGCCTTGATGGCTTTGCCTCGGTCGGACTTCTCTCCACCTCGACGACGTCTCCTCGACTAGGGGCTCCCCCTAGTTCAACGGACTCACCTCGGTGAGCTCTAACACGCCTCGATGGCCTAGCCTCGACGTGGTCCTAGGGCCTAGCCTCCTCTTCGCCTGGGAGGTCCCGGGGTAAGCCTCCAACTCTGCCTGGGAGGCGCCTGCAGCCTAGCTTCGTCTTCGCCCGAGAGGTCCTGGGTAATCCTCCAACTCCGCCGAGGCGCCCGAGCTCCTCTTCGCCCGGGAGGTCCTGGGGTCTAGCCTCTAATTCCTCCTGAGGGGGGCTGCCCAAGCCCCTCTTCACCCGAGAGGTCCTAGGGTCAAACCTCCAACACCTGGGAGGCACTCGCGTCGGAGCTCCCCTTCGCCTGGGAGGTCCCGGCGTCAAGTCTCCCGCTCCGCCTGGGTAGCCCGAGGGTTCACGGCGGTTCCGCACGGGGGAGCCTACACCCGTGCCTCTTAGCCCAAGGGACGCCTAGGGGAGTCCCGAGTCGGGCGGATGATGCGCCCGGGGTAGTCTAAGGGCACCCGATGCCTCTGCCTAGGACGGTCGAAGATCACACGACGTCTCCGTCCAGGGGCTTCAATGCCCGTGTTTCCTCCCCTCCCGGGAGCACATGTGCCCAATTCTCTTCTCCACCCGAGGGCCGCCCGGGAGCGTCCCGGGGGGTGAGCACTCATTGTCCGGGGTAGTCCGGGAGCCCAGTGCCTCTCCGACTGGGGGCAACCGTAGGGCTGGGCCAAGCACGTGGCGTCTGGAGCCGGTTGCCCGGGCAGCTCGGGGTCACTTAGGCGGCGGACTAGGCGAGTTTCAGTGCGGCCTCGGGAGTCAAGCGAGTGGCATGACCGGGGGGCTTTGTGCCTCCAGGAGTGTCTAGAAGCTAGAAAGTGTTAGAATCGAATGAGTTTGGCAATGAGAAGTGGGGTGGTCGTGGGCCCGAGGTAGGGCGTGGACCGTCCATCTAGCCCTCCCGGTCCATGTGGGTGTTTGGCTTATACGGAATAGTGCCTGTAAATAGTAACCCCGAATGACCCACAAGTAGCGTCGTTTCTGAAAATACGTGCCATTGCCAAACCCCGTCCGTGCCACGCCGACGACACATAGGACATGGGATATCTCCATGAAGGAATGTGCGCTTTAGGAAGGGCGCGGACCCACCTCAGAAACCTAACGTCGGCGAGCCCAAATCCGACCTAGGGCCAATGGACAACGGACTACCACCTCGAGCCCACTCCAACACAAGGTAATTTAAATGTCTTGTCAACTCGTTGTAGGTTACCGAGAGGATCGTTGGCCCGAGGCCACACGTTGAGCCCTTCCTTAGGTTGGTGCACCGCCCAGACAGGCAATGGACAATCGCCCGGATCGACCAAGGGGCTACTGTTGAGGGAGGGTCCCCGTCCTACCTCGGGCTCACGACCACCCCAAAACAACGGCATCCGCTGGAAGGTCTACCCCGAACTAAGTCCGCTAGACCAACCTCGGCAAGGTCTGTAAGATCAACCCTAGAGGAGTCCAGGGTCAACCGCGGACGAGGTATGCAAGGCCAACCCGGAGGGGTTCGAGGCCAACCCCAAGCAAGGTCCAGGGCCGACCCCGGACGGGGTTCAAAGCCTGCCACAAACCAACCCCGAGTCCCGATCATGGCGGGGCCGTGCAGGACAAATGACGCAGATACCCCTAGGAGTAATCTTTTTATCAAAAAACTTTTACTACTTTCTTAAATAGTACCTTTGCATCTGGATCCGTCTGCGGTATCAATCTATCAAGTTAACTTTCCTGTTAGTGCTGGACAGTTAATAATGTTTACAATAGCAACGAGCCTGCAAATTTCTCTCCTTTACTTGAAGAAGAAACACTTCGCATCAATGTATTTATATCTCTGTGTCTATAACATGGTTACTTTCTTAGATTGGAGACTTCTGCTTCAAGCCTTGGTGAAACCATTCAGCAAGGAGAACTAACTGCCAAAGCATCTGTAATAGCCCCAACCGTTTTAGAGGTAAACCCTAGGATTTAGGGTAATGTTTCTTCTAGATATTTGTGAATACCAATTTTAATGTTAAAACCTCAATAATCACAGACAGGGAAATCATTTACAGCCAAAGGAATAGAAATGCTTGAACGTGTTGGGAAAGAGACAATGGAGTTGATCATTGAAGAGACTGGTATGGAAGTTGATAAAGGTACTGGTGAAGGTGACCAGCAGACAGAAGAGGAGCAGTTTGAAGAAGTTTCATTTGACAGGTGCTTCTACATTTATGGAGGACCCGATCAATTAGAGGTCTGCTTTTGTTTTCACAATGTTTACATGTGATTGGTTTTTAATCCTTGCCCTTTTTTTCTCAGTTGTGATCTTTTTTGTACTAGGAGCTGGAAGCACTGTCAAGCCATTATGCATTGCTATTTAATAGGAAAAAGGCAAATCTTGTTGCTGAGCAGAATACATGTTATGATGGAAAACTGAAAGAAATACAACAGATTTTTAGTCTTAGTACCAAGACTGAGGAAGATGGACCAGACTCTGACAAAGGGAAGAAGATTGAAGCAGCTGATACTGATGCTGATGCAGAGATGAAGAAGTTATGTAACTCAAGTGTTAGCAAGGCTGCTAAAATGGCTGCAGGGTAGACATAACTCCTTCACTCTATATAATTTCGAAACTAGTATGTTAATACTTCTGTTTGGTTTTGTCAAGTAATAATGAAATTAATGAAATATGTTCATTTATAAAGACCCACTTTAGCATGTAGAAATGAAACTTAGAAAATCAATGGAGAAGATTGCACATCATCAACTATCCAATGCACAAACTCGCGTTCTGTGGGACCTGGCAAGCATATACAACTACCAGGGACTGCTTTCTTTATAAAAAGCTAATGACTGACAAGACTAAACGAACAATATGAGTGTTGTTGCCACATGTTCAATTGCAGCCTGATACTTGAGCATATTGATGATTACTCAAAAATCATTAGGAAGGATTAAACAATATTTTGAAGCAAATATATTAGTGCTAGCTAAGACATACTAACAAGGCAGCAATACATGTTAAGGAAATCCTATGCATATATGAAGGTCAAAACCCATGTTTTAAATGTTTGCCATATGTTTCATTGTCCATCGATAAGCTCAGTTTTACTTCTGCAGAGCATCTTCAAGCACTTGAACTTCATTCTTTGGCATTCATTTCTTTAAAAGCTTCCATGATTACATCTATCACCTTTGCAGGTTCACAACTACCTTGGGTGGACTTTCTCTGAATGAGATTATCAAACGAACTACAGATAGGCTAGAGACCATTCACTCAGAGGGTGTTCATGTATGTCCATATATTATGTAACGTTCTTCTTGCTCTTAAAACTATAAATATTGCTTTGAGAAATTTTCCTCTTGCAGAAATTGTCAGAGATGTGCTGCCTTGCAGTTTCTCAGCTTCTGGTACTGGGGAAATCAGTTATTTCTGCTGCTAATAAGTCGAAGAATGAAGATGATGTGAAAATTGATTGGCCTGAAGATCCGATTTCAAAAGCTAAAATCATCAGATGGAAGGCGCAGTCCATCTCTGTGGATATTGAAAAGGTCTCCACTAGTTTCGCTACAGGTATATGAAATAGTTTAATTTTCTCATGCTTATTGAATGTAGGACGTGTAAACTTTAATATAAAAAATACATCTTGTATTTGAAGGTATCTCAGATGTTGCTGAAGCTTATGCAGCAGCTATACAAAATGCTCTTGCTGACAAGCAGGATGATCTCCCACATCAGAAGTCAGTGCAGGAGAAAGCTAAATACATATCCAACCATCTAAATTCCGATCAGGCTAGTGCTGTCAGCAAGTTACAAGACGCCCTCCAATACCTGGCCTACGTCGTTGTTTGCACTTCGATGCCAAGTGCGTAATTGTGGAGTGCCTTCCTCTGCCCCTACTGTTGTTATTGTTAACCACATTCTGTACATTCGTGTGCGCAGTTCTTCTGGTTTGCAGAATTAGCTACACTAGGTGTTGTGTTTCCTCTGCTGAAGCATCATGAAATCAATAGTTGGTTGTCTTTGTTTTTCTTGGCACATGACAGATTGTTGATCTCTATTTTTTTCCCTGAGAACAAGAACAATGAGAATTGCTGATGTTAAATATAGACGCGAACCAAGAAGTAATGTGTTGCTATACCGGATGGCTTACTATTCGGTCTTCAGTGTGAGTTGGATTTATTTATTTATTTTGGTGCATGTGTAATGTGTTACATTACTACACCGCATTCTAAAAAAAAGAAGGAAAAATGGAGGGTTTCGGTTCATCGCCGTCGTCTCTCTAAACTGCCTCGCTCACATAGAACTGAAATGATAACTTGAGGAGCTAGTAACATCCATGGCATACCGAGAGGCAACAAATTTGGTTGCAGATGGGATTCTTGGACTAACATATTTTTATATTTTTCAATTTTTAAATTTAATTATGAGATCTCTTAATGTGGGCACTAATGTGGGCAGTATACAAGTGTAGCACTTTTGGGTGTCAATTGTTTTTGTGGGCAGTATACAAGTGTAGCAGTTTTGGGTGTCAATTGTTAGAGAGAGGGAGAATGCAAATGAGAATGGTTGTATTGAGGCCCAAAGGGACATATATAAGGTGAATACATGAACACAGCTCTAGACTAACACATATTACCACAAATACTCTTGACACTCTCAAATACAATGTGTATACAACAGTATTACATTATAAGGTGAATACATGAACACGGCTCTAGACTAACACATATTACCACAAATACTCTTGACACTCTCAAATACAATGTGTATACAACAGTATTACATTTAAAATGGTTAACACTAAAATAGAAAAAATCTAAAAATCCGAGTATTGATAATACCGTGTATTGATCATCCATCCGGGGACGTGCGGCAGCCTATAAAGCATAAAGTACATGAGTTGAAAAAAAATAGAGGCAATTGGGAGCAAAGTCAATAGCGGCTATATGACGAACAGGATGATGAAGATGACACAAATAGAGAGAACTATCAAATTAAGCCGAAGAGAGATAGATTGATGCATAATGATGCAAATCAAAGCTCGAGACGACGACAGTGCTAAAGGGAAGCACGGCGGCCACAAAAGTTCAAAGTGGCGGCTCAAAGAGAAACGATGGCATCATAACGGCTTCTATGATCTGCAGTGATTCAGAGAGAAGAGTGGCGACTGCTGCTAGGTGAAAGGAAGGAGTGAGCCACACTAGATCCTAAGGACACACCGTGGCCAGAAAAGCAATTGGCTAATTAATAAGGAATTTGTTTACTTACACAACTTACACGAACTCAAAGAGAGAGAGCTGCGGACTTCGATAGACACAACGAAAGCAAAGAGAAATACTAGCAATAGCACATAGCGCCTCCAAGCAACAGAGATCTTCGAGAGAACAGCAAAGCCAACTCCACAGCAGCCTCTTTCCACTCGCTCAGCATGCCTCATGTAACATCCTGTTTTTCAGAGCCTTATTGAAGCTTTTAAAATAAAATTCACCATTTGGATTTTTTTGGAATTAATTAAAGCTTCAATTAAATTTTTATTAATTGAAAGGATTTAATATGACTAAATAAACTTTAAAATTTGCTGAAAGTATTTTATTTGGGTTCCTTGTGTTACAAGGAATTTTTTATGAATTTTCTAGATTTTATTCAGATGTATTTGTTATTTTCCGTCGCTCAAATAAATTTATTTGAATTTTTGAAAATAGAAAACCTTTAGAAAACCCTAAAACATTTTGGGCCGAAACCCATCTCCAGCCCATTTCCCCACCGGCCCAGCCCACTTTGCTCCGCGCTGGACGTGCGTCGCGCATCCGACCGTCGCTCTCTCCGCTGATGGTTGCCACGTGTCAATCATCGGTCATCTTCCCTCAATCGCGCCCCTGCAATCTCGGCCGTCCACCAGTCACCGCGTGCGTCATCATCCTCACAGACTCCGTCTATCGTCGTAGCCACCTCGGAGACCGTCTCAGCGTCCGTGTCCCCGCCGTCTTGGACTCTCGGTCGTCTCCGCCTCAGATTCTTGACGTCCGTGCTACCAACGCTACCAACAACAAAGGCCTATGATGAAGCTGAGAAGGGTAACCAGTGGTTACTAGCCAAGCTTGTGCTTCCGGTCCATCATAAAATGAATGTGGGTAATTATGATCATCAAATAGGAAGTGAATCCATTCAGCACAGCTAAACCTAACTGCACCGATTGGTTGACTAGTCCACTCCTATGCCTTAGCCACTGCATCCGAGAACTGGGACAACATTATTGTCAAGCCCCAATGTGAAGCAAGGCCGAAATGGGGAAAAATCGAAGCAATCAGAATGAATAAAAGTTGAGGAAAACTAACATCTAGGGTTCTACTCGAGACTACAGCTAGAGAATATACTTTTAGGGCATAATACCCTGTTTTCCATTCACGCAGGCTTGGGGTATATATCCCCAATTAATCTCAAGTAGCATTAGTACAAATGATGGTTTAAATGACTGGACTTCAGATTACATGAGCTTAATGACAAAAAGGTGACCGCTACAGTGGCCCACAGTGCCATCCGAAATCACGTCCAGCTAACCGATCTCTTTAGCGCCTTAGATTCTTGGATCTTGGACCAGGCGGCGACTCAGAGATCTGGTCGCTACGATGTATGGTGTAGAATGGCTTCGGGTGAACGGATATGTGACAGAGTGAGACAGGCAGCGACTCAAGGATTTGGTCGCTACGACGTATGGAGAATGGCTTCGGGTGAATGGATATGGGACAAAGTGCGTGATCTAGGTTGGAAGGATGATATTTTATTATTTTTCATTTTTTAATTAATATTAAAACATTACAAATAGTAAACAAGAACATAAATAGTAAATAAGAATATATACAGTAAAGAAGACAATATTTAAAATATATGCAACACACAAAAAACTAAAAGATATAAGAACATATGCATAAATTAGAACATATGCATAAGCATAATGATTAAAATATATACATAACCATAGAACAGAATGATTAGAACATATGTAATAACATATAGAACATAAAGAACTTAAACATAAGTAAAGAACAGAATAAAAAGAACATAAGTAATACAAAGAACTTGAAATAGAATGAACAAACTTAAAACATAAGGAGTTTTGAGAAAAAAATAGTTCTAGCGTTCATTCATATGACTTGATATACAGAAGATGGATCCATCTGTGTAGTACACCAGAAACTAGATATAATTTCTTAATTATATAAACCACACATATATTTTATACACTCTTACAAACTTTGACTCGAGAATCGAATCTTTATTTATGATAGTTACTACCTATTTAAACTAAGTAGTGGAGTGGTAATGGAGAAACTTTGATGGGATGGTGGAGGCGAAGTGGTAGTATTTTGATGAGACGGTTCTGTGGTTGTTCCTCCAAGCTTGACTTTGTGCCCTTTATATAGGGGTTGCCACCCCAAAGATAAGCATGGGTAGAGATTCCCCATGATAACGCCTTTTGACCACCAATATTATTCTTCATGATGATGTTTTAGACTTCAAAGAGTCATGATGAATCTTTAGACCTCCGGAAAAAATATTTGTAATGATGACACTTCTGACCAGACTATTCCATTTGCAATAGTAGATAGTACTCCATATAATTGTCCATGCAATAATTCTTATTGTCGGAGAGGATTATCAGCAAATAATTATTGTCATTCGCTGTCATCATCCACTATTATTGGTGCAGAGGTTATGCCTTCAACTTCATCTGGTTAGAGTAATTCATACCAATCTAGTAGTTGGCAATATTCTTTCCTGATTAAGGTTTCTTCGCAATAATTTGGTGTTATCAGTCATCCAACACCTTTATGTAAGAAACCATTATTTCCACCACACCATATGTTCATTATTTGGTTCTGAAAAATCATCTAATATGTGGTGTCTAGATGAATGCTCTCTTCAATTTTCATAGCTTCTTTGTACCATCGCCAGTTATCATGATTCGTGTTCTAGAGAAGAATTCCATTTGTTCTTCTGTCAGGACATCAGTTCTTCTATCAAGAAAGTTGAAACATCCTTTAAAAATATAAATATCACGCATTGTCGACCTTATTGGTGGTGTGAACCTTATAGGAGTAAAATAGAAGATAAGTTTGTTTCTTCCTCTGGTAGACGCCAGTCTCTTGCAGGCTTCTTTAACTATAATCCCAAGGTCAGATTGAAGAATCTGATCCAGTGTGCCATATATGACAGAGACTAGACCCTGATCTATGATACCTTGAAGAGAAACATTTTTGTGGATTCGTGTTTGTAGGCTTTAGAAAATTTGAGATCTATCTCTTCTCTTAATATTATATATTTGTGGTATAATTGGAAAATCATTTGGTCGTCAAAGTGGAGTGAAAATGTATGGATATTAATTCGGATACTAGGGCTAGTTTCTCTCCCCTCATATAGGTCAACTAAGTATTCTTGGAGGTCTAAGAATACTCTCATTTGTCTCTCTTGGTATTTTTCCAAATTAATTCTAGAATATCTGGCCCTAAGCAAGACAATGTTTACTTAGTGTTAAAACTCAATGTAGAAATAAGAATCTCACGAGTAGTACGGCTAAAGAGTTCTTTTAAGGCTATACTCTATCTTTTCATTTTATTTTTGTGGCTACATACAATTTCATGTTCTGTACCAATGCAATCTAATTTTGATAATGCAATGGTTCTTATATATGGAAATGTCATGAGAAGTTCTCTGATATTTATGCAAGCTGGAGATGCAGTTGTAGTGGATGTATATGTTTGTTTGAGGCTGGAACTATTGTTTGGTGAGCTTATATCTAGGCTCAATACTTTTGGAATATTTAGTGATCTAGCATTTAGATCCAATATTTTTGAGCAATCTGGTGATCACATATAGAGATCCGATATCTTTAAATCACTTGATAGTGACTTATTATTCAAACTTGATAGTCTTGAATCATCTGGGGGTATGGCACCCAAATCTGGTATTTTTGAATCTTTTGGTGATCTCATACCGAGACCTAATATTTTTGAATCATTTGATGATCTGATATTCAAATCTGATATCCTTGAGGATTCTAGTGATCTGGTACCCAGATCCAATATATCTAAATTACCTGCTGGTCTCGCACCCAGATCTTATATTTTGATGGTCTTCCTTCCTCTTTAAAAAGAATATGTTGAAATCCTGATTCAGGAGTCTCTTTTGAGGGCATATAATCAGATTATCTTGCACATATATCTTTAGACATATAATTAAGGTAGTAAACCAATCCATTCAATGCATAAACCTTTTTTATTCTTTGCTTGCCAGAGTAAATTGAGCAAGCCTTATTGCAATTCTGTTGATGGAAAACTATGATTGAAGCGCTCGAATTTCCTCCGTAGTTAGGGTAATTTCCAAGAGCTCATCTGTGTGATCCATTCATACCTTAATTGGGACATTATTTCCCTATAATGTGACAAGGAGACAACTAATTGGGTTAGTTTGTAGTCATGAAATAATTCTTCACATATTACCTTCCTTATATGAGGTTGAATACCTTTTATATGAAGGATCATGTCTCTTTCAATCAATAATTTGATAAGAATATAACATGATATTGCATAGTATAACCAATTACAACATCTTACCCCTTTAAATGATAGCTTTATGAATATATTGTGAACCATGACTATTTGATAGTGACTCTTGAGCAACACCCAATTAATATAGTAATGTAAATCATTATGCATGCAAAATTGCTGGCTTGAAGGTGTTCTCGATTAATCCAAAATAATTTTTCTTTTATTATATGAGCTAGCCTAGGTAGATAAGGATAACTAGGCTTTGGAATATCAACAAAGCTAGAATGGGAGGCATAAGGTTGGCTATTTGATATAGATTTTCATTTATGACTCATTTTGCTAGTATACTCTAAGGTAAGCACTAAGCTTACTTATCCGGTTGTCATTGACTATTCAACCATTAACACATTATGGTGGGGTTAGTTGACAAACCGATTACACATGAATATATATGAACTACACAAGTTATATATATACTCAACAATGTATTTAAAAGTAAAGATCCCAAATATGCATATTGAAAAAAGCATAGATCAATACTCATGAAACTCTAAAATATATAGAGAGCTCCCCCTAAATATGTGCATACAAGTGTATATAAAGAAAAATATATGCACATATTCATTTTGAATAAATTGCGGAGTTCAATCTATATTTTGGATCTAAGGAATGCATTAATATATGAGAGAGTGATTTCAAATGCATACCACTTTTGATTTCACCTTTTCATCCAAATGAGACTAAAGCATAAATGAACTTAACAAACATTTAATCTCATATATGCATTTGTCAATATCACCAAAATAATATAATGGTATATGATATTATTATTAAAATCACATTATGATATTTGTCATTAATACCAAAACCAACTTAAACGGAGCTTGATCTTTCAACCTGACCGAGGTTGAGGCTCAGTAGTAATGAGCTCTATAGAGCTCGCAGAAGAAGCAATAGCAACCGTGTTAGTAGAGGAAGCACTAACAACCGTGATATGACGAGATGAACCACACTTGGCCCTCAACTCAGCCAATAACTCAGGATGAAGCTTAAAGCAGCGCTGAATACTATGGCCAATCCTCTTGCAATGAGAACAAATGAGCTCTTTAGAAGAAGAAACCACGGTAACACCAGTCTGCCGAGGGGTCGCCAGCACAGTATGAGGTAAAGACATTGGAGAGATAGCAAGTGATCGAAGACAAGTCTCCTCGGCAATCATAACACAAAGAGCTTCAACCATAGTACGTAATGTAGAACGACCAAGAAGCTGAGCCCGAATGGACTCCAACGCTGAACAAAGCCTCATCACAAAGTCAAACATGAGATTTTGTTGATCGTACTTCTCCTTGACAACACAAGCATTGCATCCAAGTGAGCGTGGGGCACCATAGAGTCTAGTTGACTCGAAAGACGTGTGAAAACACTATGGAACATTTCTCTAGTCACATCTTGCTGCTGTTGGAGACTCTCAAGGCTCTGGCGAAGAGAGAAGCGAAGAGCCTCATTGCTATGCTGGTAGCACTGCTGGAGATATTCCCACATTTTTCGAGCTGATGGGAGATCAATGAAACTCATCCGAATGGATATCTTTGCACTCATGCATAGGATATCCATCACACGATCATCAGCAATCCTCTAGGCTTGAACAGCTGACGGATCCACTGCATGAACATCAGGGGGTTCCTCAAGGAGATGTGAAGCAAGACCGATTGATCTGAGAAGCATACAAACAGACGATGCCCACTAACGATAGCTAAGCTTGATATCTGAGGCCAAAAGAGCATTGCCGCCAAGGAATGGATCACCATTAGCCATAATGTAAAATAGAGTGTCAAGCAGTGACAAGCAACACTGTAAATAGAAGTAGGATGATCCCTTCTAGATACAGATCTAGAAGAGATGCAATATAGAGCAGCAGCAACTGTACTGTGTGTTAAGAAGTAAAAGAAGACAAGACAAAGCCACAATCCAACAATCACAATATCAGGCAGCGGCGTCGGCAGCAACCTCAGCAATATCAGGCGATGGCGTCGGTAGGCTGGACAAGCCGACAAAAGGATGGCGTCGGCAGCAAGCTCGGCAGGTGAAGCGGCGGTGTCGACAGGCTGGACAAGCCGGCGGAAGAACAGCGTCGGCAACAACTTGAGCAATATCAGCGGCGATGCACCACGACTTCCCCGCCGAAAAGCGCATACAACAGCACAAACCATACAACTCAAAGTTACACCTCAAAATCAGCACCGCGAGAGGTAGGAACAGATCTGGGCGGAGGATGGATGCAGCCGAAGAAGCCAACCACGGATCCTACCGATTTGGTGCGACACGAGCGGCGGCAGCAAGCAGTAATACCACCACCATCACCATGCAACAATCAGCCAGCAGCCAACACGCTGACAACGATGGCGACGAAGAAGAGCCGGCGTCGTTGGATCCCACTGGATCCGGCCCAAAGGCGGCGGGATTTGGGAGGAGTGAAGTTGGTGGCGTCCAGATCCGACGGGGGTGACAGTGATGGCGGTCGAGATAGCCAGGCGTGGGTGTGGATGATGATGTGATGGGGCAACGAGCGTCGGTGACGAGGGCGGCCGGCGCGTGGAAGGAGATGCTCGACAAAGACGCGTCGACGACAACGGCTCCTCAATGGCGATGATAGTGTGAATCATCGCGAGTAGGGAGTAGAGTCGTGAGCAATGGCACGAGTACTCACCGGCGAGAAGTTAGCAACGGAAGGGTCAGGAGCACTTCGCCTCGATACCTCCATATATATACACATTCATAGATATACATGTTTATATACACACACACACACACACACATCTCAACCCCAACTCTATTGGAGTAGCTGGCCCATGTACTTAACACATCTTCCCAAGTTGCGTCTTCTGGGGTGAGGTTATGCCAATGTATGAGCCACTAACCCACTACTTCTCCTTGTCAGGGCACCATTCTCCTCTCCAAAATAGCAACAGATGCAGTCTTAACCTTCTCATATGGCCTGACCAAAGGTACAAATGGTAAAGGTACAACATGGGATCCTAGATGTCTTTTCAATTGGCTTACATGGAATACGGGGTGAATACTCGTGCCTTCTTGCAGTTGCAATTTGTAAGCTACTCTACCAATTCTCTCTTGAATTCTAAAAGGTCCATAATACTTGGCTCACAATTTCAGAGAACCTCTCAGCCCAAATGCATTTTGCCGGTATGGCTGCATTTTCAAGTGCACCATGTCTCCAATTTTGAATTCTCTTTCAGATCTTAGTTTTGTTTGCAAAATGTTTCATCTAGGTCTATGCAGTATGTAAATTTCCCTTTAGCTCATTCAACATCTTGTCTCTATCCTCAATTGTGACTCTAGCTTCAGTCGAAAGATCCCCAGGGATAGCCACTTCACCCACTTGAGATGGTGAATACCCATATAGAGCTTGAAATGGTGACATTTTCAGAGAGGTGTGGTAAGAGGTGTTGTACCACCATTCTGCCATGGAGAGCCATGTATACCAGTTTCTGGGCTTTTGGAACGTCATGCTCCTGAGGTAGTTTTCGATACATTGATTCACTCTCGATTTGCCCATCAGACTGTGGATGATATACGGTACTAAACCTTAAGGAAACCTTCAAGGTTCTGAGCAGCTCCTGGTACAGTTTGCTTGTGAAAACTCTATTTCGATCTGATACTATTGCTAAGGGCATGCCGTGCAATTTGAATATATTATCCATGAATAATTGGAATACTTGTTGGGTGGTGTAGGGGTGTATTATCCATGAACCATTTCAACTTTCATATAAAAACATTCACAACAAGCCAACACTGCATAAAATAGTGCGAATAACTCAAGAAGTTCAACTGAAAATGGCAAGGTATGCAGCAGCTAAACGGAAATAGGACACGGTACTATTCACCAGTTCAAATATAGTTAAGTTGTAGCTCATACTGAAGCTCTAATGATCATAATGAAAGCAATCAAGGCTACAGAACAGAAAAGTGCATAATGGCAGTAAATTTGATCTTTGTGTTGAACAATGAACACCATCCATGTACCTAGATCCCAAGCTCAAGAATAAGCTTCTAGATAAATTCAATTTATTCTTTTCATGAAATGGTATACAAATTCTCCATTCACATGCAACATTAAACAAAATACTTATACAAATGGCACTCTGTTTAAGGAGTCCATACTGGTAGAAGCGGTCCAATTTGAAATTTCAATTTCAACTGAACTAGTGGAATTAACATTACTCATGTCATCTACATAATTCTCCATATCATATTTCATCTCTTCAGAACCCCATCTCCTAAGGACAAGTCTAACTATGATAGCATAATCCAGAGCCAATTTCATTCAAAAATCGATTACTTGGCATGCCTAATACAACAAGTTTACAAGCATATACACATATTACACAACCAACTCGACTACTAAAGCCCTGCATATGTTAAAAACAACCACCCTTTGGGCTTAATTGAATTCCTCCAAACAAACTGCAACAATGCCATGTGCATCCATCAGGTAAATTCTAACCAGAGATCAACAGTTAGGAGTCATTATAGGTCACAGTTCACATTATTCATTCAAATTATATCCAAAATATGCTTATCCATAAGATCTGATCAAGACATAGAGAGTTGGATCTGAGAGACCATGTAGAGAGGGAGCAGGGATCAGATGCACGAACCAGGACGCCCATGTAGATGTCAGGATCGAAAGAGGTAAAGTTGATGGAGTCGAGTGGCGACGCGGAGGCCGGGGTGGGGGCGGGCGGCCGGGAGGCGGGGACTGCGTCGGCGTCGGCGACGGAGGGATAGGTGTTATAGAAGCTGGTGAGGAGGTTGCACGTGCGCCGCGCCTTCTCGTCCATTGCAGGCGGCGGGGTGCCACCGACCATCCCCATGTCGTTACGGCTTTCATGTCGGGTTTGGGGAGGAGCTTGGACGTCGGGGAGATCGCAGGTTGTAGGAGTGGAGAAAGACAAGGGTTTTTGTGGAAGTTTGTTATGTGGAATTTTGCGTGCCTAGCTCTGTAGTATTCGGAATTTGCAGGACCTGAACAAATGCAAACATTACTCTTTCTACTATATGGCTAGATTTTTAGAATGCTCATTAGAGCTTATAAGCTCTGGCTATGCTTATTTGGTATTATTGAAGTTTTTTATTATGTTTGCTGTTATCCTTTTTAGCGTAATTATTTTTTAAAAGAAGGGAAAAGGAAAAATATATCATGACGGGCAATGCAATGAAATAAAGGAGAAAAGAAAAATAAAAAATTAAATTAAGAAGCTAGAAATCCGAAGTTAGAAGCTAAAAGTCCTGAACCTAGAAACTAAAGCTCTAACGAGCACCCTATTTAAATTCAGATTAGGTTCAATGTTCGCTACACCTGCTTATGTCAACTTTTAGATCTTCGGTAGTTACATGTCACCCAATTGAAAGTTAATCTCGAAAACTTGAGTACATAATTCTTGGCACATTTTAAATTAGCAACTGTGTATATTACAGATATCGTGGAATTATACTCGTGCATATCCAAAGCAGAAATTATTCATCCGAACTAATTCCCTAGATGAAACTCACATAGAGGAGCATGGATATATACAAATGGTGCACATGTCTCCCTAACATTATTATGTTCAAAGCAAGTTCGATGCACAGCAATATAGCCCAGATTTAACGTACTGTTATATTCCATACAAGTATCAAATTTGTGGAGTACATTAATACGTTTTGCACCATGTCCAACTTGCCCTTAGGCCTTAGGTCTTATTTGGAAAGTACACTTTTTGCAAGAATCAATATAATGGAAAATTATATCCTTAGCACAATCCCTTGCCTTGGTTAGATCATTCTATAGAAAAACTAGACTCATAGGCGTCGCGCCGCACGCACCATCGACGCACGTCCAAAAAGAAGTAATAATCCGTGAGGAGTTTTTATAAAAAAAATCGGGGCGAATCGTATTGGATAAGTTAAAGGGTTTTTAAGTAAAAATGAGAACTGTTAAAAAACGGGGCAAATATGTATTTTGAAGAAGGCATAGGATTTTTCAAAAAGCGAGGATCTGTCGTGAATCGTCAGGACCCGTCGCAATTTTCAAAACTGCGGGGGGCCATCCTGCAAAGTGGAGGGGCTAAAAAAATTTCAGGGATCATTTTGCGAGAACCAAGGACCTGTATGTAATTTCGAAAAAATAGAGGAATTTTTAGAAAATGGCTCACTGCATCTGCATCAGAGATTTCCTCGACGTGTCGAAACGGCTGCGCTACGACGTGGCGCTTTCTCCGCGAGCATTCCGCGGGTATAAGGAGGTTATTATTGAGGAGTATTGCTACAATATTCGACTATTTTTCGCAAAACAATCATTTGATCTAAGGCGTTAGATTTACATCCAACGGATCTAACCATACAAGCCCCCTAAAAAAAACGACCCCTCCAAAAAATGATCTAGGCGTTGGATTCCATCTAACGGTTCAAAATCGACTATTTTGTCTTAAAAACAATGAATGTAATAGACACTCCCATAATCGAGAGTTTCCAACCAGGCTCCAAACGGATCGCTACGATCCCTTTGCTACAGTAAAGTCACAATAGTGTTTTGCTGTACCGCCGCAAGTCTACAAGTAGACATTAGACAAACAAAAATGAGACAGGCGGATTGAAAGCGCAAATCCCCGGCACGCCCACCCCGAAGAACTCCAAGCTTCCACGCATCGGGTCAGCGGCCACCGCCGCTCCAGCTCACACGTGCGCCGCGACCACGTGTCCCGCCGCACCGGGCAGTTACCACCGCGGCATCTGTGAAGCCTCCCGGAATCGTCCCACCCCGCGCGCTTTTATTCCCTCTTCCTCCCCACCTCCCCGCGCCATGCCGTCGCGCCCCCTTCTCCACGCCCAGACGCCCACGCCAGTTTCACCCCTCCCGCCATGGCGCCGTCTCCTGCTGCTGCCGCTGTCGCGATGCCGCTCGCGCCGGAGCCCGACGACGCGGAGGCGGAGGAGGAGGAGCAGCAGCGAACGAAGGGGGCCCGCGCTTGAGGGCCTCGTCGTGGGGAGCTACTGCCACGACGTGCTGCTCCGGGGCGGCCGCGTGGTGGGGAGACGCTTGGCGGGGCGGCGGCCTTCGTGTCCAACGTGCTCGACGCCGCGTCCCCCGAAGGCCCCTTCGTCGTGGTGTCCAAGGTCGGCCCCGACTTCGCCTACGTCTCGGCGCCGGCCCCGGCGCGGCACCCCCGCTTCTCTGCGCCTCGTCCACTACCTCCTTCCACGCCCACTTCTCCGACGCCGCCGCCTCGGCGCACGCCCCGACCGGCAGCTCCGGCGCGTCCACTCCTGCGACCCGATCTACCCCACCGACCTCCCCGAGGGCCGCTTCGCCTACGGCCTCGCCGTCGGCGTCGCCGGGAGGTGTTGCCGGAGACGCTCGAGCGGATGATCCAGCTCTGCCGCGCGGTGCTCGTGGACGCGCAGGCGCTGATCCGGGCCTTCGACGGCGAGGGGAGCGTCCGCCACGTGGCGCTGGAGGGAACGCCGTACGCGCGGTTTCTCCCGCGTGTGGCTTTCCTCAAGGTGTCTTCGGAGGAAGCGCCGTACGTGGGGGTGGAGACGGTGAGGCGGCGGTGCTGCGTGATCGTGACGGAGGGGAGGGACGGGTGTCGGCTGTACTGGGACGGTGGGGAGGCGCGCGTGGCGCCGTTCCCTGCCGTCCAGGTGGACCCCACCGGCGCCGGAGACAGCTTCCTCGCGGGTTTCGCGGCCGGGCTGCTGTGGGGGCTGTCGGTGACGGACGCCACGCTGCTCGGAAACTTCTTTGGCGCGGCGGCCGTCTCGCAGGTTGGCGTGCCCACCTTCCATCCCAAGATGTTGCAGGTTTGTACCCATGGATCTTATCTGAGTTCCTTGAATGCTTCCTAGAAATAATCATTCTGTTGATCAGAAAAGTTCTTGGGCGATTTGCTAAATGCATCATATCCGAGAAGCAAAATCTCAGCTTTATCAAGTTACAGCTGCTTTTTGGCTTGGAATCAGTGAAAAAAAATTCCATCAATGGCATTACCATGTCATTAGACTTCTGCTGGACCAGTACTTGATCATTAGACAAAATGCAAGATTTGAGCGACCTAATCATTTAGGCATAAAAGATTTGGGTTCAAACCTAAAATGTAGACTTCTGAGAAAATTATAAAGGCTGGATGAGCTGTGCTATACCTCTTTGGGTCTGTCTATATATTATTTGACTATTTTTCAGCAAAATAAGTCAGATTTTTAAACCGTAGGATGTGGATCCAACACCCGAGATCCACCCACCCAAATCCTAAGTAAACCTAACCTTAACCCTAACTTCTACCCCCCTCTCCCAGCCACCGCCGCCCACCACCCAACCCGTCTCCACCCCCGACGCGCCGCCACCTCACTGCCTGACGAAGCCCACCGAGCACTTCCCCACCACTACCGCCTCCTCCGCGGTTGTCGTTGTCCCCATCGGTGCTAGCACCACCCCTACATCCCCACCCTTCTTTCTCGTCTCAGGGTTCACCTCCATCGCCACCGCCACTACACGTCTCCATCTCCCCACCCCACCCTCCTTCCCCTTTCCAGTAGCTCCTCGGCCTCCTCTAAATCCGGCTCGATAAACCCAAATCCCTAATCGCCGAAGTCTACAGGTAGACATTAGACAAACAAAAATTGAGACAGGCGGATTGAAAGCGCAAATCCCCGGCACGCCCACCCCGAAGAACTCCAAGCTTCCACGCATCGGAGTCAGCGGCCACCGCCGCTCCAGCTCACACGTGCGCCGCGACCACGTGTCCCGCCGCACCGGGCAGTTACCACCGCGGCATCTGTGAAGCCTCCCGGAATCGTCCCACCCCGCGCGCTTTTATTCCCTCTTCCTCCCCACCTCCCCGCGCCATGCCGTCGCGCCCCTTCTCCACGCCCAGACGCTCACGCCAGTCTCACCCCTCCCGCCATTGCGCCGTCTCCTGCTGCTGCCGCTGTCGCGATGCCTCTCGCGGCGGAGCCCGACGATGCGGAGGCGGAGGAGGAGGAGCAGCAGCGAACGAAGGGGGCCCGCGCTTGAGGGCCTCGTCGTGGGGAGCTACTGCCACGACGTGCTGCTCCGGGGCGGCCGCGTGGTGGGGGAGACGCTTGGCGGGGCGGCGGCCTTCGTGTCCAACGTGCTCGACGCCGCGTCCCCGAAGGCCCCTTCGTCGTGGTGTCCAAGGTCGGCCCCGACTTCGCCTACGTCTCGGCGCCGGCCCCGGCGCGGCACCCCCGCTTCTCTGCGCCTCGTCCACTACCTCCTTCCACGCCCACTTCTCCGACGCCGCCGCCTCGGCGCACGCCCCCGACCGGCAGCTCCGGCGCGTCCACTCCTGCGACCCGATCTACCCCACCGACCTCCCCGAGGGCCGCTTCGCCTACGGCCTCGCCGTCGGCGTCGCCGGGGAGGTGTTGCCGGAGACGCTCGAGCGGATGATCCAGCTCTGCCGCGCGGTGCTCGTGGACGCGCAGGCGCTGATCCGGGCCTTCGACGGCGAGGGGAGCGTCCGCCACGTGGCGCTGGAGGGGACGCCGTACGCGCGGTTTCTCCCGCGTGTGGCTTTCCTCAAGGTGTCTTCGGAGGAGGCGCCGTACGTGGGGGTGGAGACGGTGAGGCGGCGGTGCTGCGTGATCGTGACGGAGGGGAGGGACGGGTGTCGGCTGTACTGGGACGATGGGGAGGCGCGCGTGGCGCCGTTCCCTGCCGTCCAGGTGGACCCCACCGGCGCCGGAGACAGCTTCCTCGCGGGTTTCGCGGCCGGGCTGCTGTGGGGGCTGTCGGTGACGGACGCCACGCTGCTCGGAAACTTCTTTGGCGCGGCGGCCGTCTCGCAGGTTGGCGTGCCCACCTTCCATCCCAAGATGTTGCAGGTTTGTACCCATGGATCTTATCTGAGTTCCTTGAATGCTTCCTAGAAATAATCATTCTGTTGATCAGAAAAGTTCTTGGGCGATTTGCTAAATGCATCATATCCGAGAAGCAAAATCTCAGCTTTATCAAGTTACAGCTGCTTTTTGGCTTGGAATCAGTGGAAAAAAAATTCCATCAATGGCATTACCATGTCATTAGACTTTTGCTGGACCAGTACTTGATCATTAGACAAAATGCAAGATTTGAGCGACCTAATCATTTGGGCATAAAAGATTTGGGTTCAAACCTAAAATGTAGACTTCTGAGAAAATTATAAAGGCTGGATGAGCTGTGCTATACCTCTTTGGGTCTGTCTATATATTATTTGACTATTTTTCAGCAAAAATAAGTCAGATTTTTAAACCGTAGGATGTGGATCCAACACCCGAGATCCACCCACCCAAATCCTAAGTAAACCTAACCTTAACCCTAACTTCTACCCCTCTCCCAGCCACCGCCCACCACCCAACCCGCCTCCACCCCCGACGCCGCCTCCTCACCGCTCGACAAGCCCACCGCCGAGCACTTCCCCACCACTACCGCCTCCTCCGCGGTTGTCGTTGTCCCCATCGGTGCTAGCACCACCCCCTCTACATCCCCACCCTTCTTTCTCGCCTCCGAGGGTTCACCTCCATCGCCATTGCCACTACACGCCTCCATCTCCCCGCCCCACCCTCCTTCCCCTTTCCAGTGCTACTACCGACTCCTAATTGCTCATCATTATCATCGCCCCTGCTGCCTCCGCCGCCTACTACCCTCCCCCAAGCCCATGGCCAGCAGCGCCACCGCTGCCTCGCTGTCCCACCGCCACCGCCGTGCCTTTGCCGCCTCGGCCTCCCTCTAAATCCGGGCTCTGATAAACCCAAATCCCTAATCTGGGAAACCACCGCAATTGGAGATGAAGAACCCACCAGCCAGAGTTGAAGACGATGGTGAGAGTGGTGCACGAATCTTGAAGCCAATCCAAAGGTTAGAAATTCAACTGATCCACCCCCCCCCAAAAAAAAACATTCATGTGTTGTATAGCACTTCTATACCCCCTTTAGGGTAGTTTTCATACCGAAGTAAGAGCCCACCAAATTCATCCTTCCCGAGTCCAGACTACAGAGTCAGGACTGCAAGGAGGCATCAAAGAACTCGATAGCATTAGGTGGCAAATGAAAAAAAATGTGTTTACTGGAATTATTAGAAAACAAATTGTCATTCACTTGAAATAAATGGAATCAATGGGTATATTTCTAATGCGAAGATTCCACTTCTTTAGTTATTGATGCTCCTATCTGTGCCATGTCTGTAAAATCAGATTTGGTGTACTTTAGGTTCGATTTGTGTGGATGGGGATTTACGACGCCTTATGACTTAGTTGGCTAAAAGAATCTATTCTTATAGCCATGGTATTGCCGTATCTCCTTTTGTTGAGGACCGTTGGTTATCAGTTGCCACTTTCATACTTTCCTAGCTGACCTCATTTTACTTTTGATACTCTTTTAGACGTCTAGTATAGTTGTATTTGCATCTGCTACTAGGGTAAACAATCTCAACTTGTGCAAAACATCTCTGACCTCAGCTGGGAGCAAGCCAGCAAGGACCCATGGAACCAAGCTGGAACTGTCCAGCTCCCGGTGGTTTACTGCTTAGCTTAGTTCCCTTTTTTCCCTCCACATTTTTTTCAGATTTTGTGTTTGGTTAGTTTTGCATAATGTTTCCGTCTATATCTCTACTAATATAAAACGGGAGTTTGTCTATTCACCCTTCCCATCTTAGGTATTCTTTTGCATGCACCAACACTTGGGCCTGTGCCGTCAGGCCTCAAACTGCTATATCACTTGTTCTTGCTTAATAGCTTCGCCATGTTCCCCATTTTTCGCACTATTCACACATAGTGGGGCAGCAATTGTCTTTGATTTGTTCTCTCCCGTCGGAGCCACCACTATTCCATCCATGCGCCGCCATGTTACTGCTACACTAGGACGATGAAGAAGAGGAGAGAGGCGGACGGTACTCGGCAGTGAAAAAGAGGAGCACACCTGTGCAGATGATGAGCTGTTGGTGTACACTACCAAGGACGACGACGGAACAGAAGTGTATACCACTGAGGTCGACGGTCGGGCGGAGTACACCAATATGGACGACGAATAGGGAGGCGGAGTACACTGCCTCGGGCAAGGTGTACACCACTGGAGGTGAGGAAGAACCACGAAGCCGACAGAGTCAGGCAGGGCAGATCCGGAGTGGCGATCTCGGCAACAGCAGATCCGGTCGCGTCGACCTCACGGACGGCCGATCCGGTGGCAGCGACCTTGGACCGGCGTGCGATGTTGGGGTCCTTGGGGACGTCGGATCTAGCAACTGTGGGCTAGGTCACCCCAAGATCCGGTGCCCTGAGCCGAGGAAGACGGCGGACCCAACGGCCAGAGGCGATGAAGACACTGGATCTGGCCGTCTCCTGACGCGCCACTGCGGATCTGACCTCTCCCAATCATGCTCGCCTACTGTGTCGCTACCCGCCACCGGATGTAGGGACACCACCCGCCGGGCGTCACGTTGCCATCCGTCGTGTTGCAACCCGCCGCTATGCGCCACCGATGGAAGGGAGAGAGAAAGGTGAGAACGAATGGCGAGAATGAGGAGAGAAGGGGTTAGATAGGTAGATATATAAGTGCAACCTACTGAATTGTTTTGTTTTTTGTTTGGGATTGTAAGATGGTATTTCACGATGGAATGATGCACAGCCACTTCACATTTGTTTTACTTGCTTTATTTGCCATTTTGCTTATCATGTAATTCTTCGTATCAAGGGTGTATTTTAGCTGAATTGGTAGGGATGAGTTCTTGTTCGTAGTTTTACGGAAGAATGTATTTAGACTTGCATTTTAAAAAGTTTCTTATGGATGAGAGTTAATCCAGCTGCCTATCGAGAGCTTCCTTCATATGTTTACATACTGGCTCCCTCTTTTTAATTTTTATTGTATGATTTAGGTTACGTTTGATAATATGTATCACATTCTTTTGAAACCCCGTTGCAACGCACGGGCATCTTAACAGGCCTTCCAGTCCTCGTTGGGAAGTTTCTCCAGGATTGTTAAGTGTTAACCCTGTGTGCTACTCTTTTTATAATGTTGCAAACTTTGGATAAAACTTAATATAATACAAGTTTGTCCAATGAATACTTAGTATCAGCTTACACTTTACAGCCGATGTGTCTGATGGTACATACAATGTACTAGTTAATGTTTAAATGATTGGTCCTGCGAAATGGTGTACTACTACCTAGTGGTTAGTGGCACAGCATTGGTTATATGTACTTATATATGGTGTATAGTTCTTTTCATTTGGTACGGGATATATGATACATCAGAAACAAAGACCTGTCTGTTGTTATCCATAGATGATAAGGGTCATATGACTCGCTATTGTTCGTGATGCAATTACTCGATTCTACTGGCTGATAATGATCTTTCTTTCTTTTATTTCAATTGGAAGCAGGCTGTTAAACAGATACTCGAGGAGAAGACAACAAAACGATCTAGTCCATGTATAAACGGCGCGACATTTTCCTTCCAGAGATCAAATATGCACGATGAGTTGCACGCATCTCTCCAAGAAGCGGCGAGGCTGGCGTGTGAGCAGCAGCAAATTGATCCGCCAACTGACACCGGTGATCTCCGTTCGACGTAGCAACTGACTTCACTGCCGAAGTGGATGCTGAGCTGAAGTCTGCGGCGAAATAATGCGAAACTGCCTCCCAGATTTCACATTGAGATATGTGTAAACTGTAAACGCGTAGCCAACAAATGGAAAAAGCTTTGTATCACACGGTGTGTCTCCATTCTCCAGCTTATCTATACATATGATGCTATCAGGCTCGGCTTATTATAGTAATAGCTGATGCGAAAAATGAGGGTGTACGGTCATGTTTGGAACGGCTTCAGCGTCGGCTTCTCCGCTCCGGAAGCCACCCAAACAGCGGGCTTTCTTGTGGGGAGAAGTTGGAAGCCTGCAGCCGGCCTAGATAGCTTTCCACGACTTCGGCGAGTGGGTGTTCCGACTTTGCCACTAGAGTTGAAGAAAACCAGGTATAACCAGTTGGACGACTTCACTTAACTAGCAACGGCCGAGATTCGCTGAGACCAATCCAAGGGACATCTGACGGCTCGAAGGGTTTTCAGTATTCTACTGTGAGGCTCTATTGACGTTATTTCTATTGTCGTTTACCTGTTTCTACTCCTTTATGAAAGATCAACTAGTTCCGATTGAATTATTCCCAAGTGAGAAAGTGCATTATGGCAACACACTTAGCGATTCCATGCAGTCCAAAAATGACTTATTTCAACATGCACACTCTCACCTACAAATGCACGATCCCACAATGCATGCCCATATAGCGTAGTTCTCCCCGTCTTGCTCCCCTTCAAAGTATAGGTCTTCGCCTATAAGAGAGGCTAAGGGTGCGTTTCCAGCTTCATGAAGTCTACTTTTGATTAAGCTTGTGTACCTATACCCTGCGCAGTCACGATGATGACAGGGGATGACAACGGTAGTGAAGTGCTTCCACCACCCATTGAATTAGTGGTCCTCAAAAGTCTTAGGAGGCACGCATGAATAGCATCACGCATGCATTGTGGAGAACTCGTGCAGACCAGCCAAGAGTGGCTCGACGAGTAGCTAGCTACGCTAAACCTTTGTCACGAAATGTTTAGGATGGATAGAGCTTGTTTCGAGAGCTTGCACACTTGGCTTGGTTTCGAGAGCTTGCACACCCGGCTTGGGGCCTACCATAGATTGTGGTCCACTGTAGAGGTTTTCTCTAAATAGGCTTTGGGAATATTCTTGTGGATCGTGGTTGCACCTCAGAGCAACAGCCAGGTGAGCAATCGTTTTGCTCGGTCGTCCTCCATTGTAAGCACCAAGTTTGGTGAGATGCTCATTTGTGTGTACGACCTGACGTGTTACAACATTAGGCCAACAGATCCTTTTTTTAGCACGTTGCATAAATCTTTGCAATCGCGTTGTTTTTCCCCGTACTTTACAGGGGCCATTGAAGCAATAGATGACACACATATTCCTGTAACTATTTCTGAGAGTTCACGTGTCATGTACACAAACCGACATAGATACATAAGTCAGAATGTCTTGGTTGTGTGTGACTTCGATACGAGGTTCACTTGGGTCACCATCGGATGGCTAGGTTCGTCCCACGACACTTGGATCCTGATGGATATGTTGGCTGGCTTTGGGAATTTGTTCCTGAAGCCTCCACCAGGTACGTCTGACATAGGATTTTTTAAAATCACTCTGCCACAATGTTGTCCCAACCAATTTTTGTGTGTGATCATTGTTGTACGTAAATATTACTAGTCAACTCCGAGTATTTGAACCGGACGGGGTACCTTGCCCCGTATAGAAACACCTAGCACCATGTGTCGGACTTGAAGTGGGCCACGGCCGCGTGGCCGAAAAGAGATGTTCAACTCCCCATCATTCATCGCTCCGCAATGTTATCGAACAGGTGTTTGGCGTGTGGAGGAGGAAATGGCGCATGCTACAGAACATAATTGTATATCCAGTTGAGCGGCAAACGTAGATAATTGCTGCCACCATAGTCCTGCACAATTTCATCATTGATGCAGAGTTGGGTGATCCGGATTTTGAGGATCCCACCTAAGGCCAAGTTATATGCTCGTCTAACCTGACAGTACGACGGTGCCAACAAAGGTAGAAACGAATGGGGAGGCACAGATGGATCACGTACGGGGCGTCATCTCGTACAATCTCATCGTGGGGCCTTTATTTTTGTGCTGACCATGGGTCATTTATGTTTGAATGCAGGATGCATGAGTTTGTCAGTGGTATACATGTTAATCTATGTTTGCAACCACTTGGTCCCGTTTCCTTGTACGTACCGGGTTTTTCCTTGCCTTGTTCATGTTGCAAAACATACATACTTTTCGGCGCAAATGCTTTCCGGTATAGCAATTCGAGTCCCTGCTATATATACCAAAATCAGCAAAAAGCCATAGGGCATGTTCATACAGCATAAGCCGGACGGCTTTTCACCGCCACAAGATTTCTAGCTTTTAAACGAGTATTTTCTCAAGATGGGGTCTACAAATTAAACGTAGTACACGTTAAAAGCTTAACATCCGTATCACCAAAATTGCAAATGAGTATCTGTTTTTCCGTAATCAGACTGTAAATGTACCAAAATTTAAAATTTCACCAAAAGCCATAAGTCGCACCAAAAGAATGCGCCCATAAACCATCAGCCCTAAAGAACACAATAGCTTCAGTCATAAACCATCAGTAAAAAAATACAACTTCAGTCATAAACCACAGCTAAAAAAACTATAAATCGCAACCGAAAAAAATCCACTCTACCATCCATAACAACGTCACCAAAACAACCAATAAAACAACTTGGATCAACTCAACTGAATGGCATGAATCAAAATTTAAGGCAAACCGTACCCATCGCGTTCCTTCCTGCCGGATGCATTCTTGTACTTCACGGGAAGTTCTGCCCCTGCTCATTTGTGCTGCACAAATTAGTTTTAAATTTTTGGTTTCTCACTTTTTTATTTAGTTTTTTTCTTACCTTTTAGCTTTTTTAGGTTCTTTCTTTTTTTCTGTATTCATTTATATTATTTGTGAATCTTTTTTATTTTTAAATTTTTTAAATTTAATTACATTAAAAAAAGTTTACAATAGTTATAGTAAAAATTCTCAGATAATATAAAAAAGCTAAATAAACTTAATCACAAATGAACACTTGCGGCTTTGCATTCTCGGTGGCGTATACCAGGAAAGAACACACTAGTAGCTCTGTTTTTTTTTTTTTGCATCCGATGTGGCGTCAACCAGGAAAGAAAACACTAGTAGCTTTTTTTTTGTTTGCATCCGATAGATGATGCGTTCACCTGGAGCGCGATGGAACGGATCGCATACACTCTAGGCCATTGAAATGGACACGGTGCACAACCCCAGACGATGGCATCGAAAGTAGGTCCGGCTTGTCCCTAGCGTTGGATAATGGGCAAGGTTGTCGTTGTCCTTTGATGTGCTTATGACCTGTATTTGATGAGGTAGGTGTATTCATGGCTTCATTTCTGTGTGCTGGGCCGATGGCTTATATGTTCTTTTTATTTTTTTGGTTTTTAAAATTTTTGGGCATAGTTTTCTGCGACGACTTTTTAAAACCGTTTTTTAAATGATTTCTCAAGCTCAAACATATGTACGGCATCAACGTCTCAATCGTCCATCATCGTCTCGAAAAATACAAATAAACATCTTTAGCACCAATCAAAAGTTATCAGTCGTGACCAAAAGAGCGTCAATAATGTTCAATGAGCTGCCGCACCAACGCTCATTATGTTTACAACGATTTTGCCCCTTTGTTCGGTGCCCTACCAAAAAGATGCACAAACGGTGCCTAGAAAAATTAATTTTAGCACGTACTGGACTGCTAGTAGTTTAGCTTTTCTGAATTCCGTTGACATTCACGGATGCCTTCCAGTGTTGCTGAAGAAAACGACGCGGTATTGCGTTTGCTGTGTGCGGGGGCCAGCATTAGCAGTAGTATAATCTGGATAATATCATGTGAGTTGTGCGATACTGTGATCTGCTCTTGGTTCAGTTAACAACGACTTGGAACTCTCCTGATGATGTCGAATGGGACGGCGCAGCCACATTAGGTAATGTTGGCTTGGCATCAACCATCCGTAGACGTCTGCAAATAATGAGATGACCAATGCATTCACACCGAAGGCAAAAACAGCAGCTATTCCACGTTAGTGTTACTATTTTCTTGCAGCAGTGTAGTAGTGTGCGCACCTTCTTCCACCAATGCAACGCCCCGTGCGTGGCGACTCACTCCGAGTCCGAGAGCAATGCCACTTCGATCCTTTCGTCGGCGTTGGGTCGTTTGCTGCCACAGCTTGGGCTTGCCACCCCGCGGCCGTGCGTGCGTCCGTAACTAGGTGAAAACGGATGGAATAATTTTTAGTTGATTCGAATGAAAAGGAATATGAATTATGTCGGAACGGATTTTTTTGGATAATTCATGGATCAGAAACAAATACGAATTTTTTGTCGGAAACGAATACGAATACAGTAAGCCTGATATCCGACGAATACAAATACGGATTATCCAGATATTCGAGATTTCAGCCCAACATTGCCCAACTCAAGCCAGCCTCTCTCATCTCCCCTGCCACCAACCCACTAGCAAATATTTATGTTTATTAAAAATAAATTTAGTATTATCGGTACATTAAAATTTATACTGATTAAATTGATGTACTACCGTTTAAATCATTTTGATGCAAATTTAATTTTTTTAATTAATTTATTAGTCACATATAAATGGTAGAAATCTATTAAGAATTATTTAGGACTTTAGAAAAAATTATCTGTCATTTGAAGATTTAAAATTTGTACAATGGTATGACTATTGTGGATAAAAATACTTATGCTTATTTACATAACATTAATGTTTTGACAAGATAAACTATTTGTGTGTTTTCATTTATTTTGGATGTATAGTTTAAGGGGACTTCATGTTTCGATAAATATTCGTGACCGTATTCATTTCGATTTGTATTCGCTCCATATCTGTATTCGATATTATTCTTATTTGTATTTATATCCGAGGTATCCGTATTCGTATCCGTATTCGAGAAAAAAATATGAAAACAAATATAGTAGAGACATTATACGTCCATATTCGATCCGTTTGCATCCCTATCCGCCACTTCCGCACGCCGTGCGCCATACGTTGCCAATGTTGTATAGCCCAGCCCGGCCAATCCCCGTCTTGGGACGAACACCGCACGCCCCCTGCCATCACGCGTGTTCGCGTCACTTCTTGCTCAGGCCACGAACGAATGACGCATCGCAATGCCTGTCCGCGTTGTTAGATCCGGATTCTACCATCCTATCGGATCCAACCAAGTTTATTTCTCAAACTATAGGTCTTAAATGGATTATACATACCATGCTCCTAAGCCCACTGGCTACCATATGTATCTAATGGGTCGAGTCTTCCTCGTATTTATAAGTTATGTTTTTTTCTTTTCTACTAGAAATATGGGACTAAACCTAACACGCGTTGGTTGTAACCGAGTTTACTCCCCAGACCACAGATCTTAAATAGACTACGCAAACCGCGAACCTAAGCCTACATGCTACCCGCATACAAGCCCCTAAAATAACAACTTTATAAGTGATATTTGATCTTCTTTCTTAAAAAAATAGTCCAATAGATAAGCTTTCTCACACATTTATAAGTTATGTTTTTTTTCATTTCTACGAGTAATAGGACTAAACCCAACACGCGTTGCGCTGCCTACGCGTAGCTACCACGCCCCCACGCGCGTGCGTTGCCACGCGTGGCGCCCTCGTCCGCGGTGCGCTTGCGACATGCCGCCGAGTGTTGCACCGCTCCGTCATGTCTTCGTGCCCCCGTTATCATGTACGGTTCCCCCGCGGTTCGTTGCTGGGAACGTATGTTTGGGCCAAGTCACCATGGAGGAGCTTTGCTGGATCCTAGCGAGGAGGGGGGTTAACTGCTTCCTGCTCTTTTCAACGGCGCTTATGGTTTTAAATGAAATTTTTGAATTTTGGTTGTTTACTGATGACAGATTACGGAGAGCAGATACTCACTTGCGATTTTGAATGGTACGGATGTTGAGCTTTTAATGTGTAGATCGTTTTGCTGTAGATCCCGTCTTGAGAAAATACTCGTTTGAAAGTTAGGATCAGAAGTTCAAAAGCCAAAAGCTCACGGCCGGAGGAAAGAATGTGCCTTAGTGAGCTCAACTTTGGAGATCATTCCGAACCACAATAAAATTCTTTTTTTCTTCGGATCAGGAACATTGAGCATGAATGTTCACTCGACACCTAGAGCTTCTTCTTTTTAGCTTCTAAAAACTTCTTTCGGTTTTCTAAAGTAATTAACTTTCATACAGAGTGTTTTTTTAAGATGTGATATACAAATTAATTGTAATGCATACTATAATGACTTCATTTATTTTGGTTAAAATCGTATATAAGTTTCTATTATTCTATATTTTCTCTCATAAATAGCTCAAAAACTATAAAACTGTAGCTAAAAATTATAAGCCAAAGAAAAAAAACTGGTCTGATTTGAATTAATAAAGATGCAAGATTGCAAGAATCCCAGGAAGTCCGTGACATAGCCCATCCAATCCACGCCATTACTCCGCGCCAGTGATCAAAATATTGGGCGGGTTCGTTTTAGTTTATTTATAGTTTATATTTTTATTATCTACAGTAACTAATTTTAAACAATATATATTTTAAGACAGAGTCAATAATAAGATTATAGTAATGAATTTAGCTATACCGCCAACATCATACGTGTCTATTTTTTCTTGCATACTACTTCTTACGAATAGACAAAATTGAAATATTTAAATCATAAGTTATAAACCATCGCTACAAAAGAATCAACTATTGTCGTCACCGGAGAGGGAGCAACAGCGACAAACAGGTTAGTAGCGCTACGGACTACGGTAGGAGCAGAGAAAAAAATTGCATCCATCTCAGGGTCAGTTCAAAACGTCGGCATCAGAGGTACCACGTCGAGCATGCCAATCCTCCATCCACGATCCGTCTGTTCTCCTCGCTTCCCCCGCCGAGCCGACGGTGCTGCAACGGGATGGCGATGCCTGTTTTGTTTACGTGCGCCCGTGACGCCGACCCGGCTCGTCCCCCGGGGCTGCATCGGCGTTGCTCCATTGACCAGTGAGCTCGCCACCCTCCCTCTCCAGCGCTTCCGTTCCGTCCTTGGTGTTCTGTTGCTTCATCTCTACTCCGCCCGTGCAATTATCACCCCAGTACTACTGCCGCTCCATTCTTTTCAGCAGGTTGAATTTTGGATACATCTCGGAACGCCTGTCTCCCGTGTGTACATGACTACACGAACATTTGCGAGCACTTCGAGGGTAGAGGTATATTTCTTTTCTTTGGTGCACGAGGGTAGTATATGGTCGGTGATACCACACGTGCACCTAACGTGAGAAGCTGTGCTTACTGGTTTATCGCCTAAAAAGTGTGTGTATATTTTCACAAACATACCAAAATTCAAAACTACAGTCATAAACTACATACCAAAACAACCCATCCAATAATTTAGGCAACTCCATCAATTCAACTCAAATTCCAATGTAGATTTCAAAGGAATTCTCCATTTCTCTGTGGCGCCAGACTACACACCAGATAAACCTGTTACTCCCAGTAAGTGCGTCTGGCTCAATTTTAACCATTTTCTCTTCCGCGAGAGTGGAGCGATAATAGTAAGTACTCATTTCCCTTCAGTCCGAGCTGAAATTAAAAAGAATTGAAAGAAAAGAGCAGACACGCTTGTGTGGATAAGACCGACGACACATACTGCACCACACCACCCCCAGAGACAGAGAGAGAGATCGCCTCCACCCTCGCCTCCCGTCATAACAAGTGTCCTCATCCTCCTCTCCCCCACCCCCAGCTCTTCTCTCTCCGGCTCTCGCAGGTAAAGCAGCCTCCTTTCTTTGCTTATTGAGTGGAAGTAGAACTGCATCGATCGATTACTAGTTCATTCTTGCACCGCGAACTGACTGATCTAGCGATGTGATGTTGATGTGTGTATCTACTGACGCTTTCTTGAATTAAGCGAAAGGACCAAAGAACTGTAATTTCGCAGTGTTCTTCTTGGTTTCTGCACGATCTGCTCTTTTCTCTCGCCTTCCCTGAAGAATGCTCTCAACTATGCTCGCGTGCTGCTGTCCACCTTCAGTTTAGCAAAAGAAGTTACTTTTTTAAGAAAAGAAACTAGGTTTTGATTTCTTCTGGCTGCCAGTGTTTGATCTGTTCCTTTTCTCTTTCGTTTCTTGTTGTTTGTTTGGGAATAAACGAGGGGGTTGGATCGATCCTTTGCACTTGGTGCTGTAACTGATGCACTTGTTGTGCTTGGTGTTTTTTTTCTTGCCATAAACGGAGATGGTGTCTTTTTTGGTGTTCCTGAGAGAGCACTGCAGGAGATTTTCCCTTCTCTGGAAGTATTGTTTCTCGTGGCGATTCCATTTTGTGTTCGTGATGGCTTGCTCTGGACGGTGTTTTACATTTTGTAGTTACAGAAGTAAAAAGAGAGAGAGAGAGGCTTTGTTTGGTTCCAAAATTCCTTCCGAGGCAGGCGTGTCTTACCTGATTTTGTAGTTTATGATTCGTTTGTTCAGTTGATTCTCGTAGCTGCAGTGATTTGACAACGCCAAATGGAATATCATGGACACACTAGGTGCATGGAGTTTAGTCTTTAGTGTTCTGAGTGGAGACGGCATTAGTTGGATTCTCTGTTTGTTGGTGATTCCTTATTGGTTTGATTGTGACATAAATGTTTGTGATTTGCTAACTCACTATTGGCGATCCAAGCTATTTTTCTACGTCGCACACCCACCTAATGATTCTTGAAATGTATTAGTGGACTGGACTGAGAGAATCCGAATACAGGCCTGCCAGAGATGTCTGAAGATGCTGCTGTGTTAAAAGTTTACATCAAGTAGGGTGAATATTTGTAGTGAATTCCCTAAAGAATCGGTCAAAATGAATGCTTATTAATAGGCAGGGCATGCTACATGACCATGTCGTTAGCAAGCTGAAGTAATTTGTTCAGTTCTCAACTGGTGATTCAACGTATTTTCTGTATGTAAATTGCTTTTTTTCCAGCAGTACCTTTTACTGGCTAGAGTATAAAATGATAAGCTAGACATCCTATTCATTGCATTTGCACACTGGACTTTGATACGGTGTTCCCAGTAGGATTGAGATAGGGTTGTTTGTTTATGCGAAACAGACCAACAGGGCGACAACTACATTATTGATGAAATGCTTCCACTTACCCAGTCTTTCTTGTTGCTTTCTTTCCAGTTCTCTGTATCGGCTATCCTATGGTTATGAGCTTATCTTTGCTTTGTATGACAGCATCCTTATTTTAGGCGAACCCACCTAATTATTGAAGTCAAGTAATTCATCATTCCTCATTTTCTTGGGCTGTGTTTTTGCTTTACGGTGTGGTTCTGGTCCTAGTGCTGAGAAGGCAAAATACACGATGCAAAATAACTAGTGAACATCTTTTTTCACTGCCTGCTATGCTCCTTGATTTATGACGGATGTTGGTAAAATTTGCTTTAAGCTTGAAATGTCATGTTAGTATCCCCCCAGCGCTGTTTCTGCTACTTTACAACTCCTGAGTTTTATCTAAAGAGCTAGGTAGTTTTGCGAGAAGCCCCATCTTTTCCCATCTATTATTGCCTCCTTTTCACGTTTTATTCATTTATATCTCTTTCCAATAACGTGCTTCATTTGTGATAAGAGTTGATCTGCTTGAAAGAACCAATTTGTGTTATTAATTAGTTAGTCATTTTTTGGGATTGAAAATTTTGGTCGTTGTTGGCTCTTTGTTTTTTTTTTTTTTTTTTGAGAGAGGGATGTTGGCTCTTTGCTGGGCATCTTTTATTTGAGATATTGGTTGATATTATTCAAATTTTGAACTCTTATGCTATCCAGAACATATTTATTCTCACATCAGAGTTCTTTGTTATCTATAATTCAGTATAATATACACCTTTTATGATTTGCAAAAAAAGGGGATTGATGTAATATAGAAGAAAGTCATAGGTCAGGCAGACTTTTCCTCAATTCAAAATGATGTAATTGTTTCTTTTGACGTATGGTCTGACACAGAAGAAAATGCAACGAGCAATTCAAGCCATTGGATCACATGGCAGTCTGCTCAAATCTGCTGTTCTACAACACATCAGTGCTCCAAAACCAGCTATGCTCCCTGCTGTGTTTTCGCGCTTCATGTCAGTTTCATCTGCTCGACTAGAGGAAAGTGGATTTGAGACCGCCACTGTAGCAGATATTTTGAAGTCTAAAGGGAAGAGTGCTGACGGATCATGGCTCTGGTGTACCACGGATGACACTGTCTATGATGCTGTCAAATCGGTATGTGTTTTCTGCTGGTCATATTACTTCTTACCTTGGCAACTATTATGCTCTGAATATGATAAAAGCCCTTTTTCAGATGACACAACACAACGTGGGTGCTTTGGTGGTGGTTAAACCCGGACAAGATCAAGCAATTGCTGGCATTGTTACTGAGAGAGGTAATGAACTACTTTGTGTACTCATGGGTCTCTAAGCTGTGTCTGTAATGGAAAAAGACATTACCATAAACTAGAAGATAAAAACTATTGGCTACTTCAGTTTTAATGTGCTATGTGTTATGTATTGTTCATAGATTGTCTTTTTTTCCTCCTTTTTTAAAAAAGGGTTAAACAGTGTATGCAAGGCCACATTGTTGTACTGCCAATAGTAAAGAAATGAAAAGAAAATGAACAATAAGTTGGAAAAGGGAGATCTATGAGTAAAAGTTCTAGAGTAAGGTGTAAAATGTTAGATAAAAAACAACAACAGTTTGTTTATTGAATTATGCATTATAAATTCTGGCAGTCAAGATTCTTCGGACTGTGGATATATCTAAAAGTTTGTATTTGATACATCATACATCAATAACTTGCAGTTTGTCTGCCACATGCCACCAGTATCAATTAAGTGGAACATATACAGGAAAGAATAGCGTTTGATAATTCTTTTTCACATGGTACAATTGCAGTCTCCAAGTTACCTCTGAGTTTCCCACGAAAAATTATATATGGGGATCTACATCATGTGCATGAGAGAGTTCAGGGATAAAAAGGAAGTGTCTATTCGGAACCATTTATTATTTTCTCTGTAAACTCTGATCCTGGACCTCCATCTACCATAAAAAATCAGCATAAATTTCTTTAAATCCAGATGAACCCTTCAGGTCTGCCAACTTCAAGCACGGCATTCAGAGATCTTGATCATTTACATAATGTCTCATTGAGTCATTGTCCTATTCCCCATATTGCACGATCTCCTCGAATAGTACCAGTTAGCATCAGTACCTAGTCTGCTGAGATATAGAAACGACGTTCCCAAGAATAGAACCAACACTTCCAGTCAAGAGAACAGAACATGGTTCTTAACTTGTATTATGTGACTAGTAACATCTGAATCTGATACTTCCAGATTATCTCCGGAAAATCATAGTGCAGGGACGATCTTCCAAGTCAACTAAAGTTGGAGACATCATGACTGAAGAGGTACTACCCCTTTCCTCTTACTATGGTCTGTTTGCATTTTGCACACCCTGAATCTTACTAGTACAGTAACTCTTTAGTCATAAACTAGTTGGATGAGAAACTTCATTGACGAAGCATCATTTTTTCAGAACAAGCTGATCACGGTGAAACCTGATACTAGAGCACTGCAAGCAATGCAGCTGATGACAGGTAACCAGCATAAGTTCTGTTGTTTCGATACTAAAAGTCAAGAACGCACTGAACTTAATCATGACATGGAGTGCCGATTGCTATGTGCAGAGAAGCGTATCAGGCACATCCCAGTGGTAGATGATGCAACAGGAATGGTGGGGATGGTCTCCATTGGGGACATCGTCCGCGCAGTGGTGAACGAGCACAGGGAGGAGCTCAACCGGCTCAACGCCTATATCCAGGGTGGCTACTAGGAATCTGCCGCGTTCGCAAGGCGTCCCTTTGAATTGTAATAACGCTCGGGAGGATGATGACGAAATAGGTCGTGTTTTCGTGGACAATGCTGTTGAATTGCTTGTGATGTTTCCGCGTGCTCGTGTGTATATCGTCCCGGCGCGCGTGACGTGTGCTTGGTTACGGGGCGCACAGACGATCTCCGCTTAATGGTAGAAACACCAAATAAAAGCGTGCAATCCCTTTGGGTGATACGCATTTCACGGTGCCTGCTGTTGTGAATCTGGAGTGTGTGTGTTGCTGTGTTGGTGTGATTTATGTTTTAAGGTGTGGTTTTTTATTAGGACTTAGTTTTTAGCTGATTATAAGAGAGATCGAGGGAGTAAGTTATACGTGTTGGAAAGTTATTTCGTTTAAAGTGGTCTCTACATGTACTATAGAAATTAGGGAAAATTTGTTCAGTAGCATTGAAAGTTCACTGCTTCCGAAAAATAACATTGAAAAAATCAGGTTTTGAAAATTACCACTAAAAGATTCACCTCGTTTCGGAATTTAGCAATCTGGACAAAAATACCTTTACACCTCCGCTCCTCCGCCGCCGCCACCTCCCTGCCCTTCTCCCTCACCTTCCTCTCCTCCTGCGTCGCCCCGTCCGTCTCCCTCGTCCACCACCTCTTCGCCGCCGGCCTCCCCGCCTCCTCCCTCACGCCGCCTCCTCCTCCGCGCACCCCATCCCCGCCGCCGTTGCCTACCTCCGCCTCCTCCCCGCCCCTTGGTCTTGCTGTTGTTGGCCAAGCATGGCTGCGCAAGACGTGCTCGGCCGGGCGCCCCGGTGGCGGCCGATGAGGCGGCCCGAGATGACGCTCACCGTGGGAGCTCCACCCCGCAGTTGGCGACGTACACCTCGGTGATGTCCGTCTCGGGGGTGCACGCCACTGTGTTGTCGTCGCCGCATGCGTCGCCGCCGCCTTTGCTGCCCATGCACTCGGAGATGTACTGCAGCGCCATGCACCCCAGGCCGGCGCTGTTGCGCAGCCGAGGCAGCTTGGTCACCGTCCGGTTGGCGTTCACCAGTGCCACAAGATCGTTCGCTGGGTTCCCTGCATGCAGTCCACCAATAATAAGCAGCAAGCATCCAAATCCAACGACACCTTCATATCAACAAGTAGCAGCCAGCCATTTACTCAGGGATCCAATGAAACCTTGGCTCAAATCTCTCCAAACTCGCACAAATAGGCACACACACTCTTGAGCTGACGACGAAACCAACCATCAAATCTCTTCAACATTCAACCCTAGATACCAACCGTCCAATCTGGCACTGTGACTAAAAGAACCAACTCTATCTATCTCGAGTGCTTCTACAGGGCTAAAGAACACAGGAAACCAACCCAAACCAAGAGAGAGGATTGAGATTTACCATGGATCTTTGCAGGGGAAGCATTTTTCGGAGTGTAAGGGTATTTTTGTCCAGAGTGCTAAATCTCGAAGCGAGGTGAATCTTTTAGTGATAATTTCCGAGCCCAATTCTTTCAATGGTATTTTTCGGAAGCAGTGAACTTTCAGTGCTACTGAACAAATTTGTCCAAATTACTGTGAAGCTATTCCATCAAAAGCGGGTTTTTGATGGTCAGAAGACATCAAAAGAGGTTTTTTGAAAGTTAAAAGGCAGAAAACTGTTTGGAACACATAATGATTATTTGCTGCTGGAAATTTGGGGATCACGATGGGGTTTGATTGCCGTAGACTAGAGAGAAGGTTGAAGCGGCGCTCGCATCAGTTTTCTTGCTTCGCGTGGATCGCGGTCATAGCAGTCCAAGGCAAGCCACGCCGGGGGTCAGTTTTGCCTGGCCGACCCTGCAAGTCGAGCAGTTCAGGCCATTGCTGACCTTGCGGTGAAGTTGATCATGGTCTAATTGGTTTCCAAGTTTAACTACCCATCTTCCAAGCCGACGTCTTGACGGACTGCAGACAATTCAGCGTGCTCCGATCCTCGTCAAACTGCCTTCTCTTTCCCCGGTGTTTCCAGGACTCGAGCAGCGACACTGTCAACTGCGGAGCACAACGCATCTCTGGTGGTATCTCGGTAGCAGATGTCAACTGTGCAACTTCCTCGGACGACCTATTCAGGGAGAATAGTATCAGTGCTCAGGGAGTAATCTGCTTTCCCAAACCTGACCGCCTCTTTGCCACAAAGTATGCTGACGGTTAAGGCCGAATTGGATCGCACCATCGGTTGGGTTGGGCGGCGGCGGCGTCGTCGTCAGACGCGACTGGCCGCGATGCTGAAGCGAGAAAAAGATCTCGCAGTCGCAGGAGGAATGGGGCCGGCAACCCACGTTCCTGCCATTAATTATGCCCTACTACTACTCGTCCCCCAGTCTTCATGCTCGGTCGTCAGAACAACTTAATTACTCTCTCCGCCCCCGGTATAGGTTCGATAAGTATATTTAAAAGGTATATTGTTTAAGTAGTATTTAATGTAATTAAATTATATTTATCTTTAATAAAAAAGTAGTACTATGGGTGGTTTTTTTTGAGCTTATGATGTTGTTTTCTAACAGTAATTAGTTTTTAAACATAATATCTTTTTAAGATAGGGTTTAAAAGTCGATTGTAGTAGATATTGACCTGACTTCATCTATATCGACCAAAATCACTTGCGAGTATCTCTCCGTACTCTCTCACGAATAGACATAATTCAAAAATTTAAACCAAAAGCCACAGTCTAAAAGAATACATCCTATGTTTAACTAATAAAGAAACTATAGTCTAATTTTATTAAATATTACTTAAATAATATGCTAGAGCAGGTATACATGCCAAACCTATAATGTAGAGATGTGCTTCCATATTTTTTCTCAAAGTGGTTTGCACAACTTTTAAATTAAAATTAAATGCTGGATAGTTATTACTTACCACTTCGTGTGTTTTGATATTACTACTATTTTTATCATAGTAGAAAGTATAAAAACACTACTTCTGTATGTATTGTAATTCAAAAGGAGCGGAAAAAGAGGAACGTACACGTCTTATTCTGATGACATGATCAATGGCATGTAATCATGTGTTATGGATCTGTAACTTCACTTGCAACTAAAGCACGAACTTCCAAGAGATAAGAACTCGAAAATTCTAAGTGGAAATAGAGGCAATGCCGTCGCCTCGGTCAATTGCTCTTCGTTCAATAATCAAGCAATACAATCAATAATCTGTACAAATCCGTGCGAGCAGGAGAGGCCCGCTTGGTTAGGCTGAAAAGCTATAGTTTATGATTGAAATTATACTGTAACGGTTGAAGTTTCATAGTAACTGAAGGTGGTTTATTTGGCGTAATTAAATTTAAAAAATTTTAAAAATAAAAAAATGCTAACTCATCACGGATAACGTAAACGAATACGAGAAAAAAAACCAGCAAAAAAGCTTTAAAAAACTAAAAATTTAAAAAAATTTATAAATAGTAAAAAATAAATTAAAAGTAAGCTGAAACCGAAACTTGACCGCTTCTTTGTTTCTTTGTCACAAAGTATTGCTCGATAGAAATTCTCTCTTGCGCAGGGAAAAACCAAACCGGAACGACAAGAAAAGAATCCATCTTTCTTCCATTGCAATCTGCATGCTGCTGCTTCGCTCTTCCCAGCCAAACCGGAGGCATCGCGTTTGCGTTGATTGATTTGGACGTAGAGGCAGCAGCATCGATAGTAGGAGCAATGGGGCTGGCAACCCACGTTCCTGCCATTAATTATTGTCTCCTGCTACTAGTCGTCTCCCAATCTACCTGGTCGGCCGCAGAACAACTTAATTAGGAGTATAGTATCTGTCTCACAGCATAAGACCCGCTCATTTCGCATCCAGTTTCTGATTTATTTTTTTATTTTTTTAAATCTTGTTTTTTCTAATTTTTTGTTTTTTGTCGGTTTTTTCTTCGTATTCGTTTGCACTGTCTATAATGTATTAACCTATTTTTTATTTTTAAAATTTTTAATTTAATTACGTCAAATAAGATATCATCAAATCAGTGTAATTTTAGTCAACTACAGTATAATTTCAGTTATAAGACACATTTTTTCAGCCTAAATAAGCGGGCTCTAAGTCCGACTTATATTCCTTCGGAATATCTATACGTATACCTAACTGGTATACTATTTAGATAGTCTTTATTTAAATTAGATTACATTTATCTTTAATAAAAAATAGTACTATATAGTCTACTTTTAGATAATATTACTTAAATCACAATGGTCTAAGTAGTTGATTAATGTGGACGTAAGGCGCCTGTTGCGTCGTCTCGATTACGGAGTCAAAAGGAGCGGAAAAAGAGAAACGTACGCATCTTATTGTGACGAACGATCATTGGCATCGTAATCATGTCGTAAGGATCTGTAACTTCACTTGCAACTAAAGCAAGAACTTCCAAGAGACCAAGAACTCGAAAATTCTAAGCAGAAATAGAGGCAATGCTGTGGCCTCGGTCCATTGCTCTTAGTTCAATAATCAAGCAATACAATCAATAATCTGTACAAATCCACGCGAGCAGGAGCGTAAGTAAAATTGCTCGATAACAATTCTCTCTCGCGCGCAGGGGAAAAACCAAACCGGAACGACAAGAAAAGAATCCATCTGTTCTTTCTTCCTCTGCGATCTCCATGCTTCTTCGTTCTTCCCAACCAAACCGGAGGCATCGCGTTTGCGTTGATTGATTTGGACGTAGAGACAGCATCGATAGTTCAGGACTAGTGGTAGTACATTAGTGGCGGCGGCGGCGGCGGCTATCTGCGTCCGGAGAGGCGGTTGAGCCACGCGTTGCGCAGCTGGAGCTCGAGGGGCTCGCCGAAGCACTGCGCGCGGGCGAGGCAGAAGTGTGCAGAAGCCGGCCGCCGAGCGCACGCGGCAGGTGTCGAGCACGTAGCACGCCGCGCACTCCATCCCGCGGGCCTGCACCACCAGGCCCCACACCTGCCGCGCCGCCTCCGCCGCGGAGGCGCCGTCCTCGGCCGCCGCCGCGGCCACCTGCTCGACCAGGATGATCCCGTCCGGTCGCGGCTGACCGCCCGCGCCCCACCGCCGCCGCACCTCCGGCCAGCTCTCCGCCGACGCCGGCTCCCGCTGCACCGTCACGCGGTCGCCCTCCCGCCCGTCGTTGAACAGGTGCACCAGGAACGGCGCCTCGCCGATGTGCCGCACGATCTCCGCGATCGACTCCCGCATCCACCCTCCACCTTCTCCTCCGCCTCCCTCCGCCTCCCCATCCTCCCTACCAAACACGCCCCCCAAGAACCCCGCCTCCCGCCGGAGCTGCAGCCCCCTGGGCACGTCAGCGACCACAGCCCGCACGCGCACCGAGGCGCGCCGCGGCGCCGGCGCGAAGGATGCCGGCACCCGCAACCTCACCTGCGGCGACAGCGCCGCCGCCGACGACGCCGGGCTGTAGCCCCGCACGGAGGCCGCCGCCGCCATCGCCCGGTGCACCACCGATCGGACAGCCGCGAACTCCTCTTCTTCACCTAGCCGCGGGTGATGTCTGAGACGACGCCGGATTGGTGGTAAATAGCAGCAGAGGACTGGACGGGGCGAGGCCGGTCGGGGCTTTGCTCCGGCGTCGAATGGGTGGTGCGCGTACAAATAGGCTGAAGAGGTGGTCGGGTTGGGGAAGCGGAAGCCCGCACGAAAGAGGATTCCGAGCCGTAACGGCCTCCTGCTCCCTCGGTTCCCATGCGCTCGCGGGCGTGGCGTCCGACGTGGACGGAATTTCGATATCCCGTGCGGCAGAACCAGACCTGTGGCCGACTGTGCGGGGGATTGCGGGGTGCTTGAGTGGTGGGGTTGCGTGTTCGGTGTGATGCGCGGGAGTGGGAGCGTGGGGCGCGTAGGCGCGCGCGCCGAGGCACGCGCCGACACGCAGTGGGCGGGAGGCGGGAAGGGGTTGCCCGTGGGAGGGGTGCGCCACGTCCGACCGGAAAGCCAGGTCAGCACGCGGCGACACGTCGGAGATAGGAAGGCGGTTTGGAATTAATTTTTTCTAGCCCCATCGTGCCACATAATTTCCAAATATGGCCCCCATGCCATAGAAATTGCATTTTTAGGTCCCACTCATTTCGGCTTCATCTCCTGACTTCTGGTTTATTTTTCACTATTTATAATTTCGTCTTTTTCTGAACTTTTGGCTTTTTTTAGCTTTTTGCCGGTTCTTTTTTTTTTGTCGTATTCGTTTGCATTGTTTGTGATGGGCTAACATATTTTTTAATTTTTTTAAATTTAATTATGTTAAATAAGCATCTGTCAGCTACAGTGTTTTTTCAGCCATCTACAGTGCTTTTCAGCCATAAGCCACCAAAAATAAGCCAAAATGATCACCACCTTAGCCAACTATCCGACCACGGAAGTACCGACATCTGACACACGCCGTGCTTAAGGAGCACGGATCCTTCCATCCACCATGGTAGCATGACGTAGTGCGGAAAGTAAGTTGCATGCTAATTGCTAACTAGCGCATTGGGCATGTACAATACAAAATATTTATACATGAATACTTAAAGAGAGAGAATATAGCCACATCATCAAACATCCATATAAAAGTTACTTTCTCCAATGCAAGCATCTCTTATATAGGTGCTTAGATGTTATATTATCTTTTAATTAGATATAGTTATACACATAAGCATCTGCTAAGTACCGATACTTCAAAATAAGAGCCTTATCTATCCAATGTGGCAAGAAAAATCAGTTTTTAGTTGCTAAATATTTCTCTAAGCGTTTACATTGTACGTGCTCTTATAACAGCAAAGATTACAATGCAATGATTTTTTGAGCTATTTTTTAGCTATTTCATTGCCTCTAGATGTTCTGTAGTAATTGAACATTAATGCCAAGTGTGACTTAGATAAGAACTTTTGACTATAGGTGACGATCTTCCTTTGTACCTACTGCGTTGTATGGCCATTACTTATATGTTCAATGGCTTTCACATGTTCATTAGTTTGTCATTGCATTGATGCTGTTTCAACTACTGTGTTAACGACCTCAGAAGTACGTGTTTGTATCTAGCTTGCCTATATTAGGAGCACGTGCTTATGGCATAGTTTTAAAGTTTGTTTATTCAAAATTGGCATTGTTTGAGTGTGAATTGTGTAACGCCTCCATTTCTAGAGGCACTAATGATCTCTGCAACTACTCAAGACTGTTCAGCTACAGAGTACTATACACAAGTGAGCACCACAACAATATATACTTACAACAAAAGAGCCAAACTTTATTACAGAAATATGGTTGAGCAACCTAATTTTGACGCAGCGGCCAGTAAGCCCAAAGTAATCTTACATTACAAAAGAAGGATCCACAGGCAAACTTGAGCGCGGCTAAGACCTAAATCCAGTCATCTTCAGCGTAATAGGGTTCTTCCATAACTTCATCAATAGCTTGGTCGTCGCAGTTCCATTGTCCTTCTGTTTGTTATATAGCAAGTAATGAGTACAACCGTACCCAAAGATGTCACAAGGGTAAATCTTAAACTTATCTACTTGCAAGGGTATTCAATGGATGGAAATATACTTCTTTTATTAATTCGATTGGATGCAATTTTATTTAAAACACATTTTAATACAAGGAAGCACATAACAAAATTTCTTCAAGGGGATTACAACACTTGATTGCTTAGATTGCTCAGATTAAAACATAAAAAATCTACTTATGCTTTGCTGTTGGAATCACCCAATAAACACAGCCCAGCACGGCGTATTCGAATACCATTTATTTTACTCTGCAGAGTTACCTAGCTTTACCCACAAGATTTCTTAATCCTCATGACTGAGTTAAGAAAACTAGGTTGTTTTACTGCTCATCTCTTTAAATAGTCCCTACCTGATAGGTTCTTACCACACAACCTCGGGTATCCGCCGGCCAACACGGAACACATCCGCTCGATTTGTGTGGACCTACCGTTATTAAGTATGGTTTTACCATTTCCATACCACATCCTTCTGTAGATATTCAATCGAGTTAAGCAGCTACTAAACCAGGGTTAACAGGTCAACACTTACGGTTGAGTGATTACTGTGTCTTTTACTCAACATAAGGTTCTAATCCTTATTTTTCACCTTGAGGCTGCCATCCTCGACGGCACTGTCATTTTCTGCACAAACATCCACCCTAGGATAAGGTCGTGGACGAAGGTCACCTTGTGGCTTTCCACTACACACCCATACCCTAGTACCAATTTAACAAATTCTATTGGCCAAAAGCCAAGTCACTTAGTAGTACAAAATTTTGAGTGAACTAATCTTCAATTTTCTATTCAATAATTAAATTTTACTAAGGTTGTCAAGGTGAATATGGCCTCAATTTAAATGGGGTATTTTTCAGTGGTAGGACATAAATAATTAACAAGTCATTCTAAACATTTATTTTAATCAAATAACATTTCATACATAACAATAATGCAAATATTGTAATTAAATAGCTTAAGTTTTATGGGATTCAATATGATCAAAAACTTGTAACTTGCCTTGCTGTTCGACAAACTCAGCTGCCTCGTACACTTCGATGCTTGGTTCTGATTCTTGCATGATCGCCTCAAAATCTCAGGAGCTAGTGCAAACACATAAAATAAATCAGAGGTCCGTGCTTGAAACTAATCAAGCTGGGAAAATAAATAAAACAAAAAGGAGTAAAATGCAATAAAAATCAAATGGAGTTGGTTTGGATTTTATTGGAGCTGAGATTGGTGGAACGAAAGTCAAAAATGGATTCAGGGTGTCGAAATGATCAAAATGGGGGTATTTTTGGATTTTAGGGTTCGGATGAACAGTGTAGCTACAAGTAGCTACAGTACTAGGCCAGCCCAATTGGAATAGTGCACGCGCGCGGGTATTAAATTCAAAAATGGCCCTGTGGGCCAACCGACTCGGCCCAGCGACGCTCGGCCACAACGGCCCACACGCACGTGCGCCAACACTCGGTGGACGACACGCGGGCAGCTGGGATCCGGCCACGTTGCTACTTCGTCTACCTCCAGTCATCTTCTTCGGAGGAAAACAGAGAGGTAGAGAGATGAAGGAAACGGTACCAGTGAGGTTCTTTGGCGAGTGATAAGGGTACGAACGGGTTCCTGGCACGGTGGTGGTTCCATTTTGGGGTTTTGGGGAGCATGGAGATGGGTGGTCGTGGTCGGTGGCAGGGAAGAAGATTGCGGGCCTCCAAGCAGAGTTAGGGTTTTCCAGAGGTTTTTGGCGAGATTGGCTGTGGTTTGACCATCTAGGGCTCACAAGGAATACGCGAGTGCAGACGATTTGAGTTGAGGGGTTCCCTATAGGGCTATCCACGAGAAGGTATTTTCAGTCGGCGGTAGTCTTTGTCAGCGGGGCTCTCAGGTAATGCTCATGTCCGATTGAGTTTACCAGTGTGGTTGGGATGCAAAGGGGGTGCTATGGCTGAATGCAAGTGAAATATGGTGGTTGAAAGCGGGAGATTAAGTGAGTGTCTCACTAGCTCAGGGGAAGGAGGAGGAGCTGCGGCAAACGTGAATCGGATTGAGTGGTTTTGAGGAGTAAAGGAAAGTGGTGCGGGGCTTTCAGTAGAAGAAATCGAGCTTTAAGGGTGAATTGAGGCAGTGGGGAGCAATAAGGCGGTTCGAGGTGGTGCTTGCACGCAGAGGTACGATACCCATTTTAGAGAATGTCAGTAAATTCCAAAAATCATTTCATCGCCTAGTAGGTATGATATTTTTTTAAGGGGAAATTGGCATCAGGACACTGCAATTTTGCATCCTTTGGCAATGGACATCTAAAAAACATGGTTTCACCAAAAGACGCTAACATTTTATGGTATTTTGCTATTAGACACTCGTCTCATTAATATAATATATCCAAGTGATTAAGAGAGAAAAACTTTATAAAATTCCCTCAATGCACAATGCCTGGCTCGGGCTTTGGACCCACATGCCATACAGTGTCGGGCTTGGGACCCACATGTCATACAAATTAACCTCACTTATTAAGGGAAAGCATTTGCATATACACTTACTCGTTCATGCAAGTATTAATTATGCTGTAAAAGTAAAAGGTAAAATAACTAGAAGCAACTAATTACTGATCAATCAATCAGGACATGTAGTGGGTGAGCACGAAGGCGACGGTGGATCCGTAGAAGAGCAGGATGCCAACGATGAGCGTGGAGAGTGTGAATGTGGCGCCGACGAAGAGCGGGATGTTGCAGGAGAGGAGGCCAAACCTGAGCTAGATGGCATCCACCATGGACAACAGCAGGAAGAAGGTGCCCATGATAGAGCAGCCCACCACCAGTAGCATCATCGGCTGCGCAAACCGTAGCACGGCTTGTGCGCCGCTCCCTTGGCCCCACCGCACGCCACGCCGGCATCTCCTCACAGTCATCGGACATCGGGGGCTTTTGCTCGCTGTCGACATATAAGTCATCAGCCGCCAGGAAGGTGACGGCCAGCTGCACGCCCTGAACCACCAAACTGGACAGAAGGTAGAGGCTGAAGGAGAAGATCTCGAATAGGAAGAAGTTACAGGCAATGTTGTCACCAGCGACGCAGCTGGGAGGGATGGAGGAGGATGGGGTGATGGTGCCAATAATGCTGATGAAGATGGCGATGGTGAAGAAGGTGTTGGTCGACACATGCCCTCCAGCGTCTTCCTCAACCGCGGAGTAAAGGACCGGATTCGGGCCGGTTCGACTGGGTAGAAAGAGAAGAGGAAGAAAGGAGAGAAAGGGGAAGAAGAAGAGGAGAGCGGAAGAGATAAAGGCAAAATAGATAATTCACATGCTTTCTCTCTCCTCTCTCTGACCTGCAAATAATAAAATAGTCACCTCAATGTCCAACGGCAAACTTACACGTTTTTACAGTGTGTTCTGACGAAACCACGTTTTTTGGATGTCCATTAGCAAATGACATAAATTTACAGTGCCTTGTAGCCAATTTCCCCTATTTTTTAATCGGTATTGCGGTAGCGCTTTAGTTAGGTATTGGAGCAACGTTACCCAATGAAAAATCTTTAACTTTAGGTCTTTTTTAGGGATTTTTCAAGTTGATTCATTCATGTTTGAAACATCGTCATTGTACTTTGTTGGTTATGGTCTTTACATGCCAACTACCATGTCCAATGTTGTTGGGAGCTTGGAGATTGCAAATGCACTCGAAGATAACAAAGTAATGAAATCTTTCGACTGAAGCTAAGTTGGAGGCAAAGAACATAGAATATATTAAAGTCCCGAACAAACGCACATACCATGTGGTAACATGCAATGGTGGTACGTAGCGACACAAGCATACGGATCATGTAAGAATACATACGTTTAGGAGAAAGGAAAAACATGGCTAGTAGGATGGAAGGCTACAATAGAATGGCCCAATCTACTACGTGGACCGGGGTCATTTGCCCTTCCTTGCGAGGCTGGCGTTGTACTCCTCGTTTGCCGTCCTAGGCTTGGCCGCCCTTTCATACTTTCTCTCACGCCCCTCCTTGCGAGTGTCGCACTCTCTGTGCCTACATGCCTCCATATGAGCTTGCGTCTCCCACTGGATACGGTCATTGTGCTCTTTCGTTGCGGTGCTGCTCCTCCCTCCTCTTGGCCCGTCTCAGCATCGCACTCTTTGCAGTCAAGATGCCACTGGTCGTGTGGGTGGATCTCTTGGTCGATCCATTTGTGGTACACACATAGCAGATCTGGAGACTACAGGTAGGCGGGACAGGTTGTTAGTGTGTGCTCTCAAAGATAAATGATAGGGAATTATACTTTAACCAGTTCTTATCAGCTGTCAGTATCGTCCCGTGTCCCAACATTGGTCAGGATAGTCTCAGACATAGTTAACGCAACCCTAGTAACGCATGTCTTGGCTCAGCCACTGTTTGGGCTTGAAGAACTTGCATGTATTACTACACCAACAGAGGAGCGACATCTGGCCCTCGGGCAGGTCTTACGGCGAATGCTAGGTGGGAATGTTGAGGTAGGGGTTAGAGCTACGGGGGGCATTGTTGCAGGTAGGTGGGCTCCTAGCACGCTCCCTTTATTTGTTGAGGGCTGCAGTATCCCTTGCAAATTGGCTAATCTCCTCACATTGCTTCTCCATGTGTGCAAGCTAGTGATGTTGTCTTGAGGAAGGAAAACCGACCGTAGAAGGGTTGTACTTGTGCACCAAGCCGGCGCGGTGTACGCGGGTATAGTTCAATCCGGTTGATGCAAAATTCTCATTCATAATGCAAACTTGTGTTTTTCATTCACTTCTATTTTTCTAGTGGCACCATGACAAGATTCTTATGCACTAGTATTTTAAAGCACATAATTTTTGGGACTAATAAGTAATTAACCACACTAACAACACTAACTCTTCTAAATGAACTAAGGAAGCAGACCGACTATACAAGGCTAACTATTCTAACATACATTGCGCAATAATTATTTTATAACGCGCTGATTTTTACTATTTTGTTTGCATACACATTCATTAAGTTATATGTATGCAACGTCATGCATGTATTTACCAGGACTAATAAGTAATTAACGACACTGACAACACTCTGTCTGGCAAGTTAACTAAGGGCATAGACCGAGTACACATGGCTGACTACTTGGAGTACCATTTAGCTAATTATATGCTAATCATATTATGAAAAGTGTAGTTGCATGTGGATGAAAATTACCACTTCTTGATGCTCGCAAGCCGATGTGCAACTTTCGTAATTGCGCAAACTTCAAATTCCAAACCAAAACAACTCAATCTTGATGGCCTCTCTTCTCTTCATCCTTGGTCTCTTTGAGTGCCTCTTGTAGGATGAAAGAAATTGACTCTGGAATGGTAGTATCAGCCTGCCCAGGACCGTTTTATTGCGCATGACGTGCATCGCGCACAGGGGCCAACGACGCGTGACCACAGGTGAGGCTACGTGTGACCATGGCTTGGCTGAGCACGAGGCCACATGGTCGACCAACACGCCCATGCATAGGGGCTAGCATTGCACGAGCCGACACGTGGCTGCCATGGCCCATTTACGCAGCTGCGAACCCGACAGCGTGCAAGTAAGCCGAGGTGGGCCCACGGCCATGTTTGGTTCCGCAGTGGGGAGCGCGAAAAGTAGGCTATGCGGGCCCCCACTCGCATGCATTCCGCGGTCGTGGAGTGTGGAAAGCAAGCCTCCCACGATCCGGTAGCACAGGATGTCCGTGTGACCCACCAGCCCTGCGCCTGGCCATGCCCTGTCGCGCTCGTCGGTTTGGGCGTGGTTGGGTCCACCTGCCGCGCTCTAAGGGGGCGGTACCACCCATGCGTCAACCACTTGTTCATCCACCATAGGGAAGTGACTACATTCGTAAAAAAATCCTCCAAGACTAGATTTGTAAAAACAAATATGTCACAGTGGTCCAAAAACAACACAAAATTCAGCGCAAGTGGTTTTTTGCTGTGTCTTTTGCCTTTCGACTGATATATTAATTAAAAATAATAAATAGGAGTCAACACATTTCGAAGAAAACAGAAGCGATAAACCATGAATGTTCACAATGGGCCTTGATTTGACGACTGCGCTGCAGTGCCGACTAGACTCGTGTGGGCCTGAAACGAAGGCATGGCATGGTCGGTGGTCGTGTGTGGCGGGGTCTCGTTTAGCTCGTGATCCTTGTGCGACTGCGTCGTGATGCTTCGTGGAATCGTGGTACACGGGCCTCCACGCCGTCCACGGTCCCATGTGCCGTACGGGATTGCGGTTTCTTATGTGCGTTTGTGGACGTATGGTTTTGATTTTAGCGCTGAAAAGTTTGAAGAAAATACGAAATTTCACACAAACTCTCGGTTTTCATGTTTTTCTAACTTCTACGACATCAAAACAATGCATGTGACCATCTTGATAGATGTAGATTTGTTTTGAAAAAATAGTTTTATAATATTATAACTTTATTAAATTTTATGAATATATTACTATAGAAATAAGTGGCCATATGGGATGCCTAAAATAATTTCCTTTTGTGTCTAAAGAGAGTATTTTTTTCTCTTTAAATCCTAAACCTTCAACAAGCATTGTGTCCTTTTTTAATTTATTGTTGGTAAGAAAAAGATTGACTTTCAACGACGACTTACTCTAAACTTCCAACTTAGCTATAGTACCAGTAGTGTTTTCGTGGGTGAGTTTGATCACATCAAGCCGTGCATGCATGGACTCAAATTACGTCACCACTCACTCACCAGGCTGCTGTGTGGCAGTGTCTCTCTCTGTCTGTGCGTGCGGGCCCAAACAGAAGGGTCTCTGATGACGCTAACAGATGGGTTCTTTTAGCTTTATGATTTATAGTTTTATCTTATATTGTAATAAATAGTTTTTAAATGATGTATCATTTTTGAGGTCGGATGCGACCGACAAGGCGGGCGTGACCGGACCCTGGGCCCTCTCTATCTTCCCTTGGGCCGAATAATAAATATACCGAGGGGTTCCCTTTTAGAGTTGACGCGAACGGACCGAGTTAGACGAATCTGAAACCATATGGCCCACATCTCGGTATCGGCCGAAAGAATCCTATCGTGCCGCACCAGTTGGGCCTTGGCCCGGCTTGAGAACCGTCAGTTTCTGATTAGGGCAGGGCGGCCGTTCTTTTTCTTCCTTCTGAAGTGACGCACCGGCGTGGCCGCATGGGCAACGGTGCAGCGAGCCAAGTGGAGTGGGTGCAGGTGCAGCGGCCGACGCAAAGCGCCAAATATTCGTCGTATCCCTCCATCCGCTGCACCGCACTCTGCTGCCTTTCCCTTTCCTCGCCTGCCCAAGTAAAGAAGGAAAGTGAACGCGCGAGAGAGCAGGGGCTTCGCCTCCTCGCTAGCTACCTCCGATCGATTGCGCACATCGTCATCATATATTCATGTCCCCTCCTCTCTGATCGATCAGTCGACGCAAGCCGGCATTTCAATCCGTTCCAGGCGCAGACTTCATTTGCGCGTCGGATTGATTAGCTAGCTCCGGCCATGGCGTCGTCGTGGGAGTCTGGGCCGGCGCCGGGGTACCCGGCACACCCGCACGGCAACCAGGCCCCACACCCGCAGTCCACGGCCCTCGCGGTCACGGCGGCGAGCAACGGCGAGGGCAACCCCTACGTGGTCGTCACCCCGGCCAGCGCGTCCCCGTCCGCCTGCCAGTGTGAGTATACCAAAGCATCCTCGTCTTGATTGATTGATTCCTTTCTCTCTCTGTACGTGTATCTTTTGCTCGCCTGCCTGCGCAGTGCGTTACGAGTTCTTTCTCTTGCTTGAGCTCCCATCGGTGCGTTGCAGCCATCAGGAAGGCGCTGGGCCGGTACGGCAAGCGGCTGGAGGACGGCACCCGCAAGGCCGCCGACACCACCGGCAACATCTGGCAGCACCGTACGGGCACATGCTCTCTCTGTCTCGATTCGTCATGCGCACACACTGATACATATGCTTTCGTGCTGATGACCTTCGCTTCGGACACAGTTCGGACGGCGCCGAACATGGCGGACGCGGCGGTGGCGAGGCTGACGCAGGGGACGAAGGTGTACGCGGAGGGCGGACACGACAGGGTGTTCCACCAGACGTTCGGCAGCGTGCCGGGGGAGCAGCTCCGCAAGGTCTACGCCTGCTACCTCTCCACCTCCTCTGGCCCCATCATCGGCACGCTCTACGTCTCCACCGCGCGCCTCGCCTTCTGCAGCGACACCCCGCTCTCCTACCACGGCCCCGCCTCCCAGCCGCCCGAGCCCATGTACTACAAGGAAAGCGCCGCTCTTGACTGCTTATTCAACTCCCTCAGTTGAGCTTACCCAGCAATGCACGTAGCTGCGAGTTCTTCCATTTCTTCTGCATATCATTGCGTTTAATCAGGCGAAATTGACTTGCAGGTGGTGCTTCCCCTGAGTCAAGTGAAGTCAGCGAACCCTTCTGCCAGCATGTGGAACCGGTCCGAGAGGTACATCCAGATCACCACCATGGACGACCACGAATTCTGGTTCATGGGGTTCGTGTCCTACGACAAGGCTCTCCAGAATCTCTACGAGGCCCTGCAGGGCCGTACGTGATGCCCACGGCCACCACCTCTGCTAAGTTTCAGTTCGATCCTACAACTTCTGTGTGTGTGTGCACTTCTTTCATGCATTTTAGCAAGTAGCAACTTGCTCCATCTATACTTCTTTCTCTGAACTAAGACACTAAGAAAATTCTGATGCAGTGTGTATTAGCATCGAGTAATCACTTGTCAGTGTAGAACGCTGAATATAAATAAGAAAGCTATAGCCCTCACAAGTACTATTTCATCATTCATCCCTGGCTACAGTACGTAGTACCATCATGTAGCTTCGTTTCGCACATCAGCCTCTGCTCTTAGATTACGTAGCTGTAACGCTGACCTCCCATACAAACTGCAACTTTACAACAGCGCATACGGTAGAAGCCGCTGTTTTCCGCATCGATCATATACAATAAGGAATAACACAAACGTAGGCTCAGCTGAAACGTACTAAGTAGCTATTGTCGATCTCACGATTTACAATAACATTATTTAGGAAAACTGTTGTCGTTGGCCACGGCGTTCCGGTGTTGCTCTGTATAGCGTTCATCATGGGATATGAGGGAGCTGTGTGTTTGTATAGCTCGGTGAAGCGGTGGTGCGCGCGGTGTATGTGTATATGGATGGATGGATGCATCAGCTCAGTTCAGTGGCGTGGGTGTCCGTGGGTGTAGGCGATCATCATGGTCGGAGGAGTCGACGCGGTTCTTGAGCGCGGCGAGCTGGCCCTTGACGCTGAGATCGATGACGTGGGAGTCGCCGGGGCCGTAGCAGACGACGAAGCCGGCGATCAGCGACGTGTCGACCACGTTCTCGATCGTCAGGTTCACGAACCCGGTGATCCGCCGCATCTTGCGCGCGATGAGCTCGGTCTGGCGCGTGTCCAGCTCCACGGCGGACGACACCACCACCCGCAGCGCGTGCAGCGGAGGCGCGGAGCCAGCCTCGCCGGCCACGCCGTCCGCGACGGAGCTCATGCTGTCCCTGTCCAGGAACGACCGCAGGAAGTTGAGCGTGTGCGGCTGAAATGGTAACAGGGCCGCCGCGGCCGCCTGCGCGCGGTGCTCGGCCGGTGCCTGTCCCGCGTTTTTCACGGCGGACTCCCCGTGCTCGACGCCGACGTAGCTGCTGGCCCGGCGCAGCGTCTGCGCCTGCCACCTCGGGGAGTGGGCGTGGGAACGCCCCACGGCCGCCGTGCTCGGCTGCGTCGACAGGCCGTCGAAGCGGACCGACGCTAGCACCAGCTGGCCGCTCTCCTTGGCCGCCGGGAACACCGGGTGGCCGCCGGGGTTGATGGGCTGGTTCAAGATGTTCATCGCCCACCTGCATGAACCATACGCATTCCGTTGCTGGTCACAACTCAAGTGCTTTTGGTGCATCTGATCTATTCTACGCCACTCTCTTCTATCCCTTTGAACATCAAGCCTTCTTGTCAATCAAGTAGTACAAACCAAACTAGCAATTTGATCACGAAAAGCTAAGCAACACCAATTGGATTCTAATTCCAGAGCATTAAACGGGAAACTCGCAACTGGTTTCACTATCTTGACACGGTGAAAAGACAAGGGGGAAGAACATATAGTATTACAGTAAAACAGAGCAACAAACTGAAACCTGCAGTGCAGTAGAGCTCAGCTCGGCCTCGGCGCAACTGGGGAGAGAAGAGATCGAGGAGGAAAGAAACCACCAAGAACGGGGGTGTGTCGTAGGAGGTTTTGAGGTAGAGACGTACGTATGTATCGCGAGCTCGAAGGCAAGTTTTGATGGCAGCTAGCAAGCTAGCCAGGCGAGGCGCAGAGCCCGGGAGGGGGGGAGATAAGGTAGCAGGAGGAGACCGCGGGGAGGGGAAGGCGAGAGAATTCACGATGCGGCCGCGCCAGCCGCACACGCCCCATCCGGAAAAATCTGCGTGCCGCGTCCGCCCAATCCCCGTGTGGTGGTGACCCAAGCCCGGCCGGCCACGATCCACTCCGCCTTTCGTAAGAGGCGCCTTCGGATTTTCACGGGCACGAGAGCGTGAGGCCGCCGCGACCTTGTGCTGTTGTGCATCGTATGGCTTCCACATGCCGTGTTGGGTATTGTTGCTGACTTGCTGGTTGCCTGGTGCCACGGTACGCCAACATGTGTGATTTTAATGGTTCACCAACGATAAAAAAAAAGGCAGGAGGAGACTGGGGCCACTGGAGAGTAGCTTGCAGCTGCTGGTCTCATTTTTTTTTGGGAGGGTTAGCTGGCTTAGGCTTTTATAAATTGGTACTATTTATCAGACATATTATCTATAGTTAAAAGATATCAGTCACAGATCAAAAGAACGGTTCCATCGCAATGGATTTAGAATGTTTTTTGTCAGTACTGTCGTTGGTGAACAATTGGCCACGTAGGCTGTTTGCCACCTTGGTCTAATCTAGTCTAACGCGTGGTGTACGGTTGGGCTAACTTCTGCAATCAGTTTGTTGCGCCGGTTTTCAGCTGAATTTTGTTATGTACTATCACGAGCGCACCCAACCCGGGGGGTCAAGTGGGTGACACCCCTACGGTACCGCCCACCCAACCCACCCTTGACTATTGTCTCCAAGATATGCTGCCAAAATGCACTCCCATCTCCCTTGTGAGTCTTGTCCATCTCTCCGCCTAAAAGTACTAGCATGCAATACATAGACACATGCACACACCACTCCTCCCTTTCTGCCCTCCTCTCCGTCATTCCTTTCCTTGGTGATAGGATACAACGTACAGGAGGGAGGTAGGGATCGTATACACACGTGTGTCTATGGCTGCTGCGGCGGTGGAGGCCGTGAAGCCGATGAAGGTGACGTCGGACAGCGTGTTCTAGGAGGAGAACCTATTGCACTCGGCTTGCCACTGGCCATCCTACAGATATGCATCTGACAAGTATTTTCTTCCATTAGCCCCTCCTAAATATTTGTTCTGAATCTGCCACTGGATGCACTAGTGTCCTTGTGGTTTCCACGTGCTCCATTTGTCGCCCAGTGCCCAGGGGTGTAACCGTGTAAGTAACACATGGTGCCAATCCCACTTCCCAACTCCGAGTCCCAGCGATAACCTGCGAGTCAAGCTGATGCCGTTTTACTGCACAGTGAAGGAAATCTGATGCCTAATCGACGCTGAGCAGACGAGCACTTTCTGATACAAGTTGCATCGGCTCCAATTTCTCATCCCCCAGGATAAAATTACTTTGTTCGAATTGAAGACAAGCAAACAGGGGAGCCGTGGCCTGGGTGCCGTGTACTGCTTGCACTCTTTGGAAGCGAGTCAGATGACTAGTTTTACCGTGGTTGTCGTCGTTGTAGCGAGCAATGCATGCGAGGTGTTCTATGCCACTAAGAGATTTCACGTGCGCTGTTTCACATCACATGATCCCTAAACAGCAGCAGTATTTTTCACGTTCTTCAACATGAGGCACGACTCATGACACATCTGTTGTTACCGGTACTTGATAGCGGCAACTGGTAAGAATGAGCTCACCCACTGAATTGCAGTTGTATGTCTGTATTTGCCGCGCTGTGCTGAATTGACATAAGTGAAAAAAACTATGAAGATTTCTCAAATACATAAACATACCTACTACTCATGCCTTATAGTGTTATGTTTCTTTTTTCACTGCGTGACGGTGTAGTGGCCCTCCCCCTTACTCGTGCGTGGTGGTGTAGTGGCCCTCCCCCTTACTCGTGCGCGGCGGTGTAGTGGCCCTCCCCTTACTCGTGCGCGGCGGTATAGTGGCCCTCCCTTTACTCGTGCCAAGAGTAAAGGCAGCATGCGCCCCGCCCTCGGATGGAGTGGCAGCGGCACTCTTCGGCGACCATGTTCCTCTCCTTGCGCATCAACATAGGGAGGTAGCGGCGATCGTGTCAGCGACCCTATCCCTTTCCTCACTCGGTAGCATAGGGAGGCAGTGGCAGACGCCTGTCGCTCCATTCCGTCTATGCCAAGGATGGTGGCGGGGGCTCATCGGCCACGACCTTCGCACAGAGGTGCATGGTGGAGGCGGCTCCGTCCTACTTGGCAGCAGTGATGGGTTTTGGCCCTAGTTCGACCCGATCGTACCACGGAGGTAGCGACAACAACGAGAGTAGGGTGGCGATGGCCACGGCGTGAAGTCACCGAGGTCATCGTTGGCACGACATCGACGCGAAGGCGACGATGGCCTCGTACTCCAGCACGAAGGCAGCGACAATGGGGTCCCTTAGGGCATGGCGCATGCGGAGGCGTGCGACAACCCAGTGGCAAGGTCGATGGCGTGCACGTAGATGCGTGCGACTGTCGGGTGGTGATGTTACGGCCAATGGCATGTCGGTGGTGGTGACAGTGGTGTGTATACTCGTCGACTGGGTCGACTCGGTGGCACACGTGAAGGCATGCACCGGTCCGACCAGTGGGAGAGGCAGCAACGATGCATAGTAGTAGAAAACTAATATACAAAAAAGGAAGACATCACCGCATAGTAGAATTATAAACTAGATCAAAGCAATGTACCAGGAAACCTTAGCTTTATTGCGTTTTTGTGCTAATAACATGTTGTATGATCGAGGTCACGCTGCCGACGATTGAAGCTCTCAACTTGTAAACAAGAATTGAAGTAGATAAGAATACAAAGATATAGTCCCAACCTTCTCTCTTTATTGACCTTCTGTGGTTATGTTTGTTTGTACAATAAAAAACACCTACCTTCCTTTATATAGGTGGAAGAGATCTTCTTGTATAATTTGATAAGTAATACAGGAGTATATTAGCTATTGGACCTCATGCGCCTAGAGCTTAAAAAAGATCCACCCTCACGAGCTACTTAGGCTCGTAGCTAATCCGGCTCAACTCGAGCTCGGAGCAGCACTAGAAATTCGCGAAGCAGCACTAGAAATTCGCGAGCTCAATCGAGCCGGTGCGTCGGTGAGCACTGCACGGCTGCACGCACGGCTGCACAACACAAGTCAGCCCAATTCTCCATCCGAAGCCATCGCTAATCCCTTCTCTAGACTCCAATTCCCCGTCCGTTGCACAGCTGCACGCCTCTACGCCCGCAGCTCCCGATCCGCCGCCGCCACATCGGTCCGCCCGCCCGCCGCCGGCCGATCTTCCTGCCCGCCCGCTGCTCTTTCTTCCCGGCCACCCGGCGGACCTCTCTGCAGCGGTACAGGGACAAGAAGGTGAGCCCACGAGCTTCCGCGTCGTTGTAGCCCTTAGCTTGTAGTTTATGTATACGTTGTAGATGTCATTTTCTTGATCTCAACAAAAATGTCGAGGGGTCTTCACGTCTCCTCTGCAGATCTTTCAGAGTTTGCAACTTTTGTGCTGTCTGATCCAGCTCATCCTCGAAGGAAGAAATCAAGGCAGTATTGGAAGAAAGCTTTTCTCGGCCTCTCTCGATCAATATCCTCTCTTTCTCTATGCTAATACACAGTAACTCAACAGAGGCTCGCATTGCAGCCAGATCAGTTGTAGTTCTATTTAGGTTTGCTCTTGCCTGCTCAAGTTCCATTGAGACTGAACCTGAAGGCTGTTGTTGATGTTCGTCTAGGCCTTCCATATCCACATTCGTAATAATATTTTCAGGTTGCTGCTCTTTACATTCTACAACATGAAGTTCAGTTTCCTCATCAGACTTGGCTCCCTTAAATTTATTACCTGGGAGATGATTCAGATGATTGACCGTTTAAGTGCTTAGCTGCTTCAGCAATCAGTTGTATATGCATTACGTGGTTTGAGGAGAGGCTCAAAAAGTCAATGGATGCTGAGTGGAAAATTGTTGATTTGAACATGGCAATGCTAAGGTTCAATGTTCTTAACCCCAGTTTCATAATATAAGCACCTCTGGATATACTTTGATTAGTGAGAAGCTATAGCTATATTTGTTTTGTTATTCTGCTTCAGCTTCAGGAGAAAATATCCAACATGGAATCTGAGGAGAAAGTGCAAAGACAAGCGATGTTGAGCTCGCTAGTCAACAGCATGTCTATGTTGAAATGCCTATGTTCATTTACTCACCTTCTTCTGCTTTTTTCTCCATTATTTATAACATGGAGAATGGCTTTGTATTACATTGTGTTTGTCTCCTAGGGATATAGAACTCGCAAAGCCAGAGCTGCCATAACGGAGGCTCGGCTCGCGTAGCCAAGGTTCCAGGTTCTGAATAATACAGGAATTGTGTTCTGGCATCTCGGCTAGTGAGTCCCCGCCAGCCGGCTCAAGCTTGGCACTCTGAGTCTTTTGTATAACACCTAACTTTCAAACGCTCGGCTCGTTAAACGATCCGTTAAAAGTCCCCAACATGTGCCGGTAAAAAATTTAGCCAAAAGCCCCAAATGGCCCTCGGTTCCTGTTTCCAGGTAAGGTGTGCCGGTAGCCCCAGATGGTTTTCCTTTAGGTAAGGTATGCATGTATAACCAGGCCTCGGACGGCGATATACAACACAATTGTCGGATAGAAGAATATAATGGGGTTTTACACTTTTTGCCGGTGAGAAGAAGAAATAGGCCGGCTGAGGTTTTGGCCTTGAAGTAAAATTCGGGGATTTGCTTGTGAGGCTCTGTATGTCTGCCCCGGTGCGGTGACATAGGTAACAGGATGGGTACGCATCAACGGATCAATTGATCAGTACCACCATCGCACCTGTGATGGTTTGCGACAGATTTGCCTGGCTTGGGAATGCATGCCTGCTATCTAACTGTAGTTTTGATTCCTGTTTTGAACACACGATAGATCTCGTATTGTGTCTTAATTCCTCCCTTATGTTTGAATATATGGTTTTTCTGAGTATTCAGAGTATATGCTACGATGATTTGTATTCTTATCGGTTAAAAAAATCTCAAATCTTACACAAGTATTTCTGGCATTTATGGGCCCACTTAACATGCGGGAATTTTTTTTGTTCCTGAGAGAATTGATATGTTTTATATGAAACTTCTACAAAATTTATGTGAAATTTGTTCGTTCCAAACGGGCCGCGAGACACGAATAACATGAGACGACCATATTTGTAGCTTCTTGGGCCGGAAGCTCTAGATTCTTTTTTGAAAGGCCAAGATAGGTAGGTGTCCGCATACACAGAGGAACCAAATTCCTTCCCTGTCAAAGGCCCAGGAGCATTCTACGAGCATTCTTGTGTCAGCAATCTGCTGCAAGCCTGCATCTGATGCGTCATGCCTCCATGCGAATCATTCAGAAAGTTGTATCTTGTATGTCTGAAAAACTCTTCGTTAACATAGAACCCAATCGAGCAGATTGCAGTCTGACTACTAAGCTAGTATGACAACCTGCTTAGATAGTAAAGCTTGACACACCAGGTTGTATTACCAGATTGGAGTTAGTCTGTTGATATTATCTCAAGGGCAATGCCGCCGTGCTAATATGCGGATGTTTGTCGGTTGCGAAATGTGTCCGCTCGGAACATAGAAATTTCGTAAGAAACAGCTCAGTTCTCACAGAAATAGAGAAGAATTCACACATCCCAAACAGACCTGAAAGAACGGAAAAATTAGTAGAGAATTCAGGCAGTACACCGATATAAAAGAAAATTTGCACAAACAGCTATCCACTGCGTTACATTAGAGTATCCGCTACTTCCACCTCGGACGTACATCAGCAAATTAGCGTTTCTGTACACTCTTTGGGGCAGACGTGGAGGGGTAAAAAGGAACACGGATTTTCTATTAGACACGAATACGAATTCAATAGCTCACTATCAATCGAATACGGATTTGGATTAGCTTGATATTCGGGGGATGGATATCCGTAGCATATATCCCTATTTCAGCCCATCTATTTACATGATACTTTGGCAACCCATTATATCTTGAAATATACATCAATATACCGAGTTAGAGAAGGAACCCTAGCTGAAAATACAAAGAATTCATGAATGTTTAGATCAAATAAACTAGTTATATTTTGTGTTCGTTTTGTGCGTAGAGTTTACATGGTTTTCATGTTCTGAAAAATATTCGTGACCGTACTCGATTTGATTCGTATTTATATTCGCTATTATTCATATTTGTATTTATATCCGAGGTATTATATTTGCATCTGAAGAAAAAATATAAAAATAAATATAACGAAGCCATTATCCATCCATACTCAATCTGTTTTCACCCCTACAAATGTGGATAGGAGCACCGAGTTATTTCTGGTGCACTCAAATATCTCAACTATCATCAACATAGCCGTCCAAATTTTGATCAGACGATGGAGGATATCCGAACCAATGGATAGAGCAAAACCTCCTTACTTATCGAAACGTTTGAATTTGAGGTTTATTAGGGTTTTGATGATAGACAATTACTAGTGGATAAATGGCTGGTTGAATGTATTAGTTACCAGTGGGTTAATGGCTGTTTTAATCATGTCAGTTATTAGTCTATCTATATATATACCTGGAGATGTCCAGAGTGTGTGTGAGAATCTCACTGCCTCCATTTTCTTCTTCTCTGCGATTTTGTGCTCGAGTACTGTGCTGTCTGAACCTCGCCGACCTTTCTTCCCGGCGTGCACCTGGAAGAAGGGAGAGTGGCTATCTCCGAACCCTTGCCGTAGAGAGTTCCTGCACGGGGCGGTAATAAGGTTTCTGAGCAGCACACACCTGCGTGATCGCTCACTGCACTGCATCTTCTACGTTCTGTACTGCGTCAAGCCTGCGCTGCTTCCTGTTCTTCATCAGGCGAAAAAGCAAGTCGTTCGCGTTTTATTCGACTTTGTTACTATATTTTCTTGCGTATATTCTAAAGTATGATGAGTAGCCTACTGTTAGTAGTAAATTTTGCATCACTGATTTATTGTATTTGCCTCCTAGTAAAACTTGGAATTAAATTATTGCCCACGTTGACAGCAATTTTTGAAGCATTGAGGCGAGTTCTGCAAGGTTTTTCTTTATACGCATTTTAGATCTTCATCACAGTAATACACTAACACTCTTCAGTAACCATTTTGCAGATCTGTACTATCATGCCATCACTTGTCGACCAAGCCAAGCGAGTAGTGACCGGTTCAGTGCTACTGAAATCGTCGTTGGGTGAAGTGAAGCTTTCCTGGAAATTTCCTACCGGAGATAACCTACCTAGCGAGCTCGTAGGAAGATGGTCATCTTGGTGCATTGGAAGAGAGGGTAGTTCGCTTTCATTCTGGTTCACAGTTCCACATCCCAGAAGAAAAAAAGGCCAGTGCGCTCCAAACATCTGCATCAAGCCACCATCAACTCGCGTTTCATCAACACCACGCGATAGGGACCTCCCTCTACGTTGCCGTGCTCATTGATTTCCAGTCTATGTATCGTACGGCAAGGCCTCTATGTATGGTTGTGGGTCTGTTCTTTTCGGCTGCGGTTTTTAACTGAAATTTTTGAATTTTGGCTGTTTACGGTACAGATTACAGAGAGACATATACTCACTTGCGATTTTGGCTGGTACAAATGTTGAACTTTTAACATGTAGATCGTTTAACTTGTAGACTTCATCTTAAGAAAATACTGAAACAAACCGAAAATTGAAGAATCAAAATTTGATTTGAGTTTGTGGAAAATTTGATTTTCTTCTCCTCCCTAAACCTATTTAGCACAAATCTCAAAGCAACCCAGCTCTCAATCCTTGCCATCGCAGCTTCAACGGAGGGAATTTCGCGGCCACTGTTCATTCCGACAAAACCACCGCCGCCTGATATTTTCGCCGCCGCCGTTGCTGACTTTGCCGCAGCCGACCTTCCTGCGCCTTCGCGCGCCTGCTCACCCTCTGCCACCTCCTCGCTTTCCTTGACCACCGCCTGCGACGCCACCTCTCCAGACCCTTCTCGCCTGCACTGTCAGCGCCTTATCCCTTTTCGCGCCAAACCGACTCCGGTCTCCTATAAAAGCCGGAGAAGCCTCCGACCTCCTCCTTGTACTCCCGTGAAGCCCCCGCATGCCCAATTGAGCCTCGTCCCTCCATCGCGCCAAAATCCCATAGCTCAATTCCAGGCTCCCACCTTCCACTGTGCCCACGTGCCCCTAGGAACCCGACCAACCCATCTCAGCCCCTACACAGATGCGTTCAGTGTGCTGGCTCCGCCTTCCCACCCAAACCACCGCCACCCAAGTCACCGTGACCTTCCCGGATGGTTAAAAGTATCCAATGAATGAAGAACCTCCTTTGAAAAACCGCGAATCCTCGCTCGCTCATGAAAAATGAACCCTCCTCAAACCCAGTCCGATGTCTTGGTCTTCGGAGTCGTCGCCGTAAACAAGAAGAACGCTTGCTCTGCTTTCGGTAGTATTTTACCAGAGGCGCCATGCCGCCAGTCGACTCCTCCGCGGCGGTTCTTGGTCCGACAGGACGTGCCGGGACCGGTGAACAAAAACCCAAAATCAAGTTTGTACTCTCTAGATCCGTTTGAGCCCGCCAACCCAAATCTCGTGCCCATTTCCCATATAGCGGTCCTAAAAGCCCAAAACCCTATTTTAATTGAGTTTTTCCGGATTTTCTTTATTCTTTCATTTTCTTTATTCCTAGCCTAGTCCTTTGGGCATGGAATTGAATTATTTTTAATGGTTTTGCGTTAGCTTCCGAAGTTGAAGATTTGCTGGAGCAGGAGGAAGAAGCTCAAGTTCGGGCCCAGTCCACCGAAGATTGCAAGATAATTGAAATCGTAATCTCGCAAGGCAAGTCGCACATATTTTGAACATGTTGATCCTACATTTTCTAAGTTATTTATTTACTTGTATTTTCATTATGTTATTTGCGCACTATTATTTTATGTACAATAAATGCTTAGAATGACATGATATTAGTTATGTCCTACCACTAAAAAGCCCGTCTAATTTGTTGGCCATATTCACCTTGACAAGACTTAGTATTGTTAATTATAGTATTAAGTAGCCATGATAGTTCAGAGAATCAGTAACATCTTCAATTAGTAGAAAAGATGGTCTTTATTTGGAGAATGGTTTTAGGGTAAGCGAGGATCGTGAGATCCTATGACCTTAACCGAGGATGAAGGCAAATCAGTGACAGTGTTACGACACTGGACGAGAATTTGTGAGAAGAAATTGCCGCTGGTGAAAATGTAAGGACTAGATCCTTATGCTAAGTAAAGAACATAGTGATCGCCCAACCACAAGCGTTGATACGTCAAACCTGGTTTAGTAACTGCTCAAATTCAATTGAACCTCTACAGAAGCAAGGCGGAGGCTGTGTGAGTCCATACGAAAGGGGTTGAGCAGGGTCGTATGGAGAGTGATTATTTTATGAACAATTGATTTGATTATCAATGATCCACACAATAGTAGGCTGAGGCAAGTATGGGATTGTCTGGGAAGCCTACTAGGTGGAGGCTATATAAAGAATTGCAAAGGAAAAGCTTTGTTTTCTTAATACCGCGTGGGATTAAGAGATCTTGTGGGTAAAGCAGGGCAGCTCTGCAGAGTCATGACTAATGGTATTCGAATACGCCGTGCTTCCGGTTAATGAAGCTATGTTTAATGGGTGAATCCAATAACAAGGCATAAGTAGAATTGAGAATGGTTTGGTAGTGTTGAATGTTGATAATCACGCTTGAAAACCCCTTTACATTAATGAAGTTACTTTTCAAGCTTTTATCTGGTTTTCAACTGAAATTGCATCCACATAAAATAATAAGTCTGTTTTCCCTTCACTTGTTATATCATGCATGTAGTTATTGTTAAGTTCCGTGTGACTTGTTGAGTACGGTAGTAGTACTCATACTTGCTAAAAACATAAACAGAAACAAGCTTTGAGAAGGCAGATGAAGACGGAGAAGTGGTGTTTTGCGAGATGGATGAATCGTGGTTTAGGGTCGTTCTCCGCTCAGGCGTGCCTGTGGCGTGTTTTGCTGTAATGTAACTAAAGGTAGTTGGCATTGCTGTAATACTTGGCTTTATTGCCCTTATATTGTTATAAAGTTCATTTTTGCTCTTAAGCTTGTGTTGGCAATGTTATTCACTCGATGGATGTACTCGCAATTTGAGCAGTCTGCAGGCGATTCAGGGTTTCATAATGTTCCCAGAAATGGGGTGTTACAGAGTGGTATCAGAGCCTACTTGCTTGACCGTAGGATGACCCTAAGTGTAGGTTTGATTACGATAAGAATAGGATTTTACAAAACCATATTTTCAAATACAAAAGAATTTTGAAAACCATAAGTGTCATTGCTATCTCGCCTTTCCTATTTCTATCTTATCTTTCTTAAGCTTGTAAGTAAAAAGCCTTCCTTTTTGAGTTTTGTTAAAATCTCAAAAACACGAGTAGACGTCTAGACTAATTTCATGCTGACCAAATGAAACGAAAGCTAACCCTAGTTAAAAGAAATATTAAAAATGGTGTTAAAAAGAAGTAGTGAGAATTCCCTAACCAAAACCTTTTCTTCTGAAAAGTTATAAGGTCACCGCTCGAGTAGTTAGCCAACAATACCCATTTGTTATCCTTGATGCAATGGGTAGAACCATTCCAGTAGACGAAAATTTTCTGTTTGTATTAATAGCCAAATTGCACTATTAGCCTGTGAGCTACTATATAAGCAATTTGTGCAAAACTACTGTCTGATTTCAAATAAAGATTATGTTAAAAAGTTTTCTACTTCTATCCTATTTCGTCTTGATTCTTACCTATTCTGTTCTATTCGGATCTCTCCTTATCTATCAAGCAAATCTCAGAAAGAATTAAATGCAAATTTCTGATTGCAACAAATAGATTGAGTTATAACCATGGAAGTTTAGAGAAAGGAGTAGATAGTCCATAAGGGATTAAAATATGAGACGATGATGATCGAAGATAGTGATGGAATTATATTGGAAGAATTTGAATGGATAAAGTGATAGAATTTGTTAGATCGGATTGATTAGAAGAATGAGTTGTTGGAAAAAAAATGTGATTGATTATTGGATTTTAGGCTTGAGCAATGATGTTATTTTTGGAAGATGTTAATAATAGTGATTATTGGATTATAGTTCTGATCAGTGATATTATCCTTGGTGGATCTTTAAAATGATGAATTAATTGAGAAGTAGATAATAAGAAGCTTAGTCGATTATTTGATGAGCAGACCGAGATTAGTAGTTGATAACGGAAGTAAATTAGATTGTTAGAAGATATTGATACAAATGAAATTGGTGGATTTAAAATGAAGATATTGGATTACAAATAGATTTGATATTGGATTTATAGTCATGGTTGAAGTCGGAATTTATGTAGAATTCGGATAACCGTGATGTGATTTTTAGTGAAAAAAAAAAAAAAGCTATTGGATTCTAAGCTTATATCCAGAAGTGGTATAGAAAGTTGATTAAGCCTGTGATTGCCGATTGTTGAAAGATGTTGGATTATCCTTGCAAGTATGCGTAAGATTTTGAAGTAGCGTCTTGCAAAAGCAGTCAGAAATATCATTTAATCTCGCTTCGTTTTCTTTCCTGCCTTTTTCTTGCTCTTCCCTCATTTCACCTTTACTTACCTTGCTAAGCCCAAAATGTTACTGAGCCGATTCTTAAGTTTCGCTACAGATCAAATAGTGTCATTGAATAAGATCGATGATACTGAGATGGAAAATGCAATCGAGCGGACAATCCAACATGGTGGAAGTCGTATACAACATGACGTGCCTACATGAAGGAAGCCTTATCTATCATGGAGAAAGCTCGGATTGAAAGCAAACAAGGACAAGTTAAAATACTAGAGCAAGAAGCAAGGATATTGGAGCAGCTCATTACGAAAATGTCATCAGAAGAATTAGTATCAATGTCAAGTATGACGGCGTTCAAATTTACAACCTTCTTGAAGACTCAACCACCGGAGTTTTCATCAGCAACGGAGCCTTTGAGCGCTGATAACTGGTTACACAGCATGGAGAAGAGACTAGAAGCCATCCAATGCACGGATAAAGAAAAGGTTCGTTTAGCCGCCTATCAACTATCAGAACCGGCCATTAACTGGTGGAATGCTATCCAATGGATATATCCGAACAAAAATGATATTACCTGGAAAGAATTTGTGACTAGGTTTCGCAAGACCTATATTCCTCCTAAAGTCGTCACAGAAGGATATCAGGACTTTCTTAATCTCCGACAAGAAGACAAGTCCATTATGGAGTATCTGCAGCAATTCCATAAATACGTCACAATATGCTCAAGAAGATATTGGCGAAGCAAAAGAATGGCATACTTTATACAACCGCCTGACCTTTCCTTACATTGCACGGTAGAGCCTGTGACGTCTTTACATTATTTTGCGATTGATTTGCGTATCAGGATGATCCCGTAGCAGCAGATGTTCCCACCCGTGCCATACCCATACATTGCTGTCACTGTTCAATAGATGCTGTGTTAGAGTTAATCTAAATCTTAGCAAGAACATTAAGGCTTAATCCTAGATCAAATCATGAACACCTATTAAGCAAAATGCGGAATCATGAACACGTACCCGAGCGGGGATGCCATAAAGTTAGAGGTAGAGTTGAGGTCGGAGCTGAGGTGGCCGACGGCGGCGGTGAGGACGTCGGAGCCGTGGACGAGGACGGAGGTGGTGGAGTTCTGGCCTCGTTCACCGGCGCCTCATTAGAGATCGGGATTTGTCTTTAGGTTCGTGGAGGTGGGAATAACTCACGTCAACCCCTCTCTGCCGAAACCCACGAAATATATTAGCGCTAGGTGACCGGGACCATAACCCAAAAATAGCTGGTAGCGCTTAGATCATTGCGCGAGGTGGAGACTGAGTCTCCCTGATATCTCGGGGGTGGTTAGCCCTGGAGATCAACCCAACATTCTCCCCTTTGATCGTAAGGCTAACATCATAAGCCCATCCTTTGATAAAACAGCATACCAAGGCAATGTGTTGCATGGTCAATAAAGTACCATACAACCTCAGTACCTATAGTGTACTACTTTTATCTTAGAATGGATATTCATTATTCTTAATGGGAGTTGGTTTGTTTAAAGGTCCTTTTATCCGAATCGAGGCTTTCAGATAAACCCATGCCGCAACATGATCACGAAAAAATCTTGGGTGGTAAGCCTTTAGTAAGCGGATCCGCAAGCATTAACTTAGTACTAATATGCTTGATACTTATGGTTTGATCCTGGATTTTATCTTTCACAACATGATACTTAATGTCAATGTGTTTGGCAACACCACTTGACTTGTTGTTATTTGCATAAAAAGACTACGGGTTCATTATCGCGAGATAAGGTGAGTGGTTTAGAGATCTTGTCTACCACTCTAAGTCCCGGATAAAATTCTTAAGCCATACACACCTTTGGTAGCCTATTAACATGCCACATGACTCGACTTGCATCGTTGAAGATGCCGTAAGGGTTTGTTTGGAGTTTTTCCACGAAATAGCTCCTCCTGCGAGTGTGAAGATATAACCCGACGTGGATTTCTTAGTATCAACACATCTCGCAAAATCAAATCAATAACCAACAACATCAAGGCTATCAGAAGACTTATATGTGAGCATGAAATACTTAGTAGCTTGCATATAACGCAAAGCTTTTTCAACGGCTTTCCAGTGGTCTAGTTCTGGATTTGACTGATATCTGCCAAGTATCCGGTTACAAAAGCTAAATCGTATGTACATACTTAAGCATACATAATGCTTCCGACAATGAAGCATAAGGAACCGACTTCATCGATCGGTTTCATATTGGTTCCTTGGACATTGAAATGTCCCGGACTTATCGCCCTTAACAATAGGAGCAAAGCAGCGAGCACTTATTCATATTGTATTTCTTTAGTACTCATCAGCGTATGCATTCGAGATAAACATAATATTCCTTTAGACCTATCTCGGTGAATTTCCATGCCAAGAACATAAGAGGCATCACCGAGATCAAAAATTGGATGGAAGGAATCTCTTGGTCTGGAACAGCATATCCTTATCGCTGCTAGCCAATAAGATATCATCCACATAATGTACTAAGATGGTGGATTTACTCCCCTTGAACTTAATATATATGCAGTTATCAACTTTATTTCCCATAAAATCGAAACTTCTTATGATTTTATCAAATTTGAGATACCACTGCCTCGACACTTATTTTAAGCCATAAATGGATTTCTTAAGTCGACATCCCATATGCTCCTTGCCTTCCACGACAAAACCTTCCGGTTGGGCCATGTAAATATTTTCTTGCAAGTTGCCATTAAGAAATGCCGTTTTACCATCCATCTGATGCAGCTCTAAAACATAACGACAATTCTGAATGAATCTTTAGTTGAGACGGAAGAAAAGACGTCATTATAGTACTTCTCTCTCTTTGTGAGAAGCCTTTTGCTACAAGCCTCGCTTTGAATCTTTCGATATTTCCCTTAGAGTCATGTTTTATTTTGTAGACCCATTACAGCCTACTGTTTTGACTCCGTCAGGAATTTCTACTAAGTCTCATACATCATTAGTGCTTATAGACTTTAGTTCATCCTCCAATTTTAATTCTTAGGTTTCAACTTGACTTTAAATATCGTGAATTTGTCGAGTGATTCAAGCAATCTTTAATGGGAAAAAATAAAACCATAACGGGAGAAAACATTAGCGAATGTGATGAAACATCCACTGATGTCACAGGAAAAGAACCACAAATATCAATATCATCAATGAATGTGATGAAAAAATCAAAACCATTCACTCTGAATTAATTCTAAGAGCCTGTCATCGTGAGTAGTTCCTTCTTTATTTGTTTTATTTTTTAATGCAATCGGTCGATGGTGCGAGTCAAAGAAATCTAAAGGTGGAGAATTTCTTCTTTAATGAGACGCATTCTCCCCTCGAAATGTGGTCTAAACGACATTGCCACATTTGAAAAAGTCTCATCATTAATCTAAAGATACAGGGAAATAATTAAGATAAAGCATATAGATCTTTTCTTGTTTAAAAGCAAGACCATCTCTTTAAATACATTTATTGTCTATAGAAATACATTAAAACTAAGAAAACCTACACAATTTTTTCTGAAAATACCGGGTCATTTGCGTAGTGGCATTCTCCTATCTTTGGATGTTGCGGTGAAGCAATATGAGGCTTTGGTGCATTGTGCACTCTAGGCCCGATTTATCCGAGTTAGAGGAGAAATCTGACTTCTTCTTAAATTTGAAGTCCCCTTGGAACTTCCTTTTATGAGAGCCACCGATATTAAAAGCAAAATCCTTCTTTTCTGTTCTTATTTTCTCTTCCTCCTGGACACACGTGGCGATCAAAACGTTCATTCTCCATTTCTCTTTCTGAGTGTTGTAATTAAATTTAAAAGCTGTGTACTCAGAAGTGAGTGATGTCATAATGAAATGAACCAGAAAACCGTCAGAAGTTGCCATGTCCATGCCCTTGAGTTTTTCTACCATATCAGTCATCATCATGATATGCACTCTTATCTTGCTGGACCCATCATATTTAGAGGTTAAGAGCCTCGAATTAATGTCTTGGCATAAACTTTAGTGTAAACTTTGAATTTCTCCTCAATTGAAGCCATGTAATCTTTAGCTTTTTCAGAATTGGGAATTGCTCCCCTAATCATGACTGAAATTGAGGTTTTCATAATCATAAGCGACAAGCGGTTAGATCGTTCCCATTTCTCAGCATTTTCATCATAAATCTTCTTCTTCTCAGCAAAGTTCTCCTCACCCTCGGTGGAGGAACGGAACGCTCTACTCTTAGGGCATAATCAAGGTCCAAAACGCCAAGGACAACATAAATTGTTCTCTCCACGAGGAAAAATTACTCCCCATGAGTGCTCAATATTATTAATTGTGGCGCAACGTTTGAAACATTAAGTCTTTGAATTTCAATATCTGGGGCCAAAAATAGAACGTCATAAATATATATTGCATGTAATTAACCCTCGTTGGTCGATTAATAACATGCAAAATAAATTACAGATTCAAATTCATATCACCGTTGGCGTAAAATGAAAAGAACTTAATTATATATGGCAACATATGATTATAAACAACGTTGGTCGAATATAATCATATGAATACATAATGCCAAATTTAAGCGTAAAATCTTAAAATTAAATATCTCGATGGCGACATATGATTATAAACAACGTTGGTCAGAATATAACCATATGCATACATAATGCCAAAGTTTGAACATAAAATCACAAAATTTAAAATATTTAATTGGCAACATATGATTATAAACAACGTTGGTCAGAATATAACCATATGCTTACATAATGCCAAAATTTAATTATAAAATCTTAAAATTAAATATCTCATTGGCGACATATGATTATAAACGGCGTTGGTCGAATATAACCATATGTATACATAATGCCAAAACTAAGCATAAATTCTCAAAATTAAAATATCTGTTGGCGACATATGATTATAAACGGCGTTAGTCGAATATAATCATATGAAAACATAATGCCAAAATTAATCATAAAGTCTCAAATTTAAATATCCAGTTGGTTCAATTTAAAATTTGAGATTATTCTCAAAAATATGGTAACAATACATCATAATTTGAGTCATTTAATTAATTAAAACAGTGCATAAAATATACCAAAAATAAAATAAATGCACTGAAAATTTAAATTATAACAGTGCATAAAAGTAAAACAAAAGAAAATGCACTGAAATAGGATAATATAAATTTTCTGCTGAAAATTTGGACCTTAAAATAATATTTGGGCTCAAAATTCGGTCTCATAAGAAATTTGGGTCTAATTCATTAAAGAAAATCGCCCCAAAAAGCCCATAAATAAACAGCCTCCACATGGGCCAAAATGCCGCCAGTTCCAAAATGCCGTCATGCCCATCAACAGTGCGTGGCCCAAAACCGAGCCCCATCTCATCGCAGCAGTGACCAGTAAAAGATGACCGTCCGATTTAATCGGACGGCGAAAACACAGAAAAATAGACAAAAGGGCGCCGAACCTAACCCTAAAAACATTTACACCCGTTGCCACCAAAAAAATCGGATCGGGCGGCGCTATGGGGGGCGCGAGCGGCGGCTTGAGTGGCGCCCACTATCCGGGTGGAGGCGGCCCCGGCGGCCGTGCGGCTAGGCGCGGCGACGGCGGCGGCCGGGGCCGAGGCGGCGGCACCGAAAGAGCGGGCGGCGACCGAGGGCCGGCGTGGCGGCCGCAAGGCCGCAGGAGCGACGGCTGCGTGCTTCGCGTGGAGGGCGGGCAAGCGGAGGCAAGGCAAGCAAGCCGAGAGGTGGCGTCAGCGGCCGGCGGCCCCGAGTAGGGTCGCGCATAAGCGGGCGGCGGCAGCGGCCACGCATGGCCGCCGCTCGGCTTCAAGGCATCGGCGGCACCTCAAACCCGGTGAGTCCGCCACGATCTAATTTTTTTTTATTTGTTTGTTTGCCGCCGATCTAAACTATTTTGGGTTTCATGATGGGGATTTTCATTTGGGTTTCGAATCACCTCCTTCTAGCTTCTAACCGAGACATTAAATTTTAGGATGGATCCGTGATCCAAAAGCAAAAACGAGTTGGGGTCTAAACCGAAAATCATTAGGGTTCAAGATTGAACTAGTATGGCTCTGATACCATTGTTAGAGTTAATCTAAATCTTAGCAAGAACATTAAGGCTTAATCCTAGATCAAATCATGAACACCTATTAAGCAAAATGCGGAATCATGAACACGTGCCGGCGGGGATGCCATAAAGTTAGAGGTAGAGTTGAGGTCGGAGCCGAGGTGGCCGACGGCGGCGGTGAGGACGTCGGAGCCGTGGGCGAGGACGGAGGTGGTGGAGTTCGCCCGTTCACTGGCGCCTCATTAGAGATCGGGATTTGTCTTTAGGTTCGTGGAGGTGGGAATAACTCACGTCAACCCCTCTGCCGAAACCCACGAAATATATTAGCGCTAGGTGGCCGGACCATAACCCAAAATAGCCGGTAGCGCTCCGATCATTCGCGCGAGGTGGGACCGAGTCTCCACGATATCTCGGGGTAGTTAGCCCTGGAGATCAACCCAACATGCTGAACTAGCATCCTGATCTGTTACTAAATACTATTTAGGCCCAATTCTTTGCCGACCCATGCTAAGTGAAAAACGGATGTTTAATTTCATTGGAAACGCCTATAGGAAATGGGCTTACAGCTATAATGCTACTGTAGGACCGAGAACAGCGATGGCAGGGGTGAATAGAAGCCAATGCTATCAAACGATTTTTGAATTTTTTTTCCTAAAGTGAAATCAAAGCTCTTCGTTCTAATAGTTATACAAAGCTATAGAGATCAGAGACTAAACACCCATAAGAAAAGCTCTAAGAAAATCGAGCCAAATGAGTCTGGGCATGCCTGGGCGGTCCGACTGCAGTGCAAAGGGTGGTCTGACCTCTCCTCCCGGCGGTCTGACCTCTCTTACATGGGTGGTCGGACCTTTTGATAAAATCAGCACAACAGTTAGAGAGAGAAACTTGCACAACTTTCGAACCGTAACTCTTAAATCACTTGAAATTTAGCATGCACATTCGCTAAGATGTCACAAATATATTCCAATCAAAGATCAAGAAGACCATTACCAAAGTTCTGACCTTATTTTTTCATTTGAAGGAAGATTGTAATAAAACCAGGTAAAACATAAGAACTTGAATCAAGATTTGCTCGTAGGTAAATAATGGTCACGATGACCTTAGATCTACTTTCACACGCCCTAGCAAGCCTAATAACAGTGAAAACCCAAATCAAAAGCCCTCAAGATCAAACCCATAAAATCATCTTTTCTTGAATTAAAACCAGACAATCACAAGAATTTGCTATGGAAGGTGCCTAGATGGATATGATCTTGTCTCTAAAAGATATCTCCATCACTTACATATCCTTGACATAAAGCAAGATCAAGAGGGGAGAAGAAAACACCAAAAAAACAAGCCAAATCAAGGTTTCAACACTTAAACAAAGAGGAGAAAGACTTTGGATGAATTTTGATATTTATTGATTAGTGGCGTAGCCAAGATTGCAACCGGTTGGGGTCAAACACATGATCACTTATCCATGCGGGGTCAATTACTACAATTTTTGTATTTTTTGTGGGTTTTTGCATAAATTTTCACTTGTATTGTATCATGTTGCTAAAAAGTTGTGTGGTCAATTGACCCCATAGCACTTGTGTTGCTAGAGTTTTCAGGGAAGTATTACGACCACGGCAGTCGCTCAAGGCAGATCGACCACGACAGTCGCTCAATGCATGTCGACCGCGGCTTTTCGACCATGACTAACTTCGACCACTGACGGTATTCCAATCGGCCTTGTGATGACTGGTCCGATCGGTAGGTCCGAACGACGCACTTCAACCACGTCAGGCTTTGACCATGGTATTTCGATTATGGTAAGTCGAGTACTACAGTTTTCGACCATGTCCGACTAGGACCACGTCTGGCTTCGACCACAATATTTCGACTACGGAACATCGACTACGGCGGAACGACCATACTTGGTCGAAGATGGTAAGTTACAATACTTTTCGATGTTCGTAGCTATAATGCCTTATCTATGGTCGTAGATATAATAACCAGTCGATAGTTGTGGACTTTGCTGGTCGGTACTCGATATTCTTTGGCTTTACTAGTAGGTACTCGATAGTCATAGACTTTACTGGTCGGTACTCGATAGTCAATGACTTTGTGATCGGTACTCATAGACTTTGCAATTTGTTATCATTGTCTTAGACTTTTTGATCGGTTGTCGTAGACCTCGTGATCGGTAGTTTTAGGCTTTTGCGATCGGTTATCGTAGGTTTCACGGTCTGTACTAGTAGACTTCATTTCTTGCCATCTTCAAGTACTTCAAGTACTCGTGTTAGGCCAACAATATGACTAGCTGGTCCATGGTGGTTGGTGATCAGTGACCAGTACTCGGAGGATTCGATAATCGAAAGATGGAAGTACTCGATGGTCAAATGGTCGTGGTGCTCTGTAGTCGAAAGGATTTGATAATTGATAGTTGGAAGGACTAGGTTTGGAAGGACTAGGTACTTGAAGTCGAAAGGACTCAGTACTCGTAGTCGGAAGGGCTCAGTACTCGATTGTCGTAGACTTTGCTAGTTGGTAGTTGAAGGCTTTGCGGTCGTGGGTTTTGCAACTGTTGTCGGTGATTGGTGGTCATTGCTACAGTACCAGGGAGGTACTAGGTGGTCGTAGCAGTTGTTAGTGATACTCGGTGATCAATGGTACAGCGAATGGTTAGAGATCGGTAATCGTAGACTTAACGATCTGGTGTTTTAGTCGTAGCGATCGGTACTCGTTAGTTGGTACTCGGTGGTTCTGTGGTCGGTAGCGATGCAGATGTTTTCTTGAGTGTTTTGAGCGGAACAATGGTAATTCTCAGGTACTTGTTGTTTTCGAGTACTCGATGAGCTAGCAGTCGTAATGAGTAGTATGAGGGTGATTTCTGGATAGCGATAGAAAGTGTGGTCATGGACGACCTGGTTGGTATTCGTGGATGGTTTGGTTCTTGTCTATGGATAGACGAGGGTGTGTGTGCTGATGACGGTCAAGTTATGGAGAACTTGTGCCAGAAAAACGTTCTTTGGTCTTTGATGTGCAGGTTGGCATGGAGGCGGTCATGGTCAGTGACGAGGAGGACCGGGACTAGAATGGAGAAATCTGAGGTCCAGACGATCCAGGATGTCACGCGAGGTGGTTGGGCTCACGCTGGAGCACGTGGAGATCAAAGGTGGTGGTACGTGAAGAAGATATAAGAGGTGCGGTCCTAGAGGCTTCAATACATGAGGATGATGCGTGGAGAAGATACGAAAAGTGCGTTCTCGGACGCTTCAACACGTGAGATGGATGAGGCATGATGAAGATACAGGAGGTGCTGTCCTGGAGGCTTTGTCACTTGGTGAGACTGGGAATGTTATAGAAGGAGTCCGTAACAGGAATTATTAGAGATTGGTTAAAACCCATGTTTGAAAGGGTTTCGGGTTCCTTGATTTTAGGAAAAGATATGATTTCGTGTTTGTGTTTGAGTCAGACACGGTTTAAGGTTGTAGCATATAAAAACATGTGGGTTTTAGCCGTGGTTTTTGGAGGAGGCTTTTGTGCTAGGGTTTTTAGGGGTGCTTATGAGGACGCTTTGTAAACCCATGGAAATCCAGCAATAAAGAACATCTTGAATCAATCTAATTCGTGACATGTTGAAGATTTCTGGTGATTGCAGTCACAGTGGAAATGTTCGAATATGTGCAAAGGTGATCGAGAGGTTCTATTTCTAGATTGATGTTTTCGAGTACGTTCAATCTGGTCAAAGATTGAAACTGAGCGATCTGGTGAGCAGCTGAGCATTGAGTAGTTGATTGAGCTATCAAAACCTTCATTGACTACTTGAAGATTTCAAAAAGCAGAGGCAAGCATTCATCCCCTCTGATTGCGACATACGATCCTACAACTGGTCTGAATCTAAGCTCTCCTAACTTAGTTTCGATCTCTTCTGTATCACCATGACCTAGCTCCGGAGCCCTACAACCAACAACAACAAGCAAACTATTATGTAGCATCGCATAATACACAAAATCATCAATTGACATAATTGATGAGCCATGAACACTTACCTTCACTTCAAAGCATCTCCGCATGCTTTGACACGTAGCCCATAGTGCCTCATGACTAGCCATCACGTCTTCACGCATTTGTACTCTCTTGAATCGTCTCTATGTATATCAGCCTCGTCACTTGGCGTACCACATGCACCAACTCGTCTCTTCATGATCCTTGTCTTCTTTGTGCTTCCTGCTTGAGCCACAGAGCCTTACTCGGACTTATTTGATCCCATGGACCTCAGCTCCCCCGCCTAGTCCCAATTCCTCGCCGTTGACCGCTAGCATTCTCCAAGCCACATGTACATTCAAAAACCAAGCAACTATGTAGAGTACAAGTTTCATGCATTTGACCCACGTTAGTCAAAACAATGTATCATGCAATACACCATAACAAAACACCGGCATCCATGCTGTGCACACACTCAACCATGCTCATACACATATCCTAACCCTAGGACCAAATCTTAAACTAAAATGCATAATTTTAGCACTAATTTATCAAAAGTCGGTCTGACTGTCATTACCAAGCCGAACTGACTATCGGTGCTGGTCTAATCGTTAGCACCGTACTGATCTGACCATCATGGTTTGACCGGTCTGACCGCTGAAGAGCACCATAAAACACCGGTTAAACTATATCTAGTTTGAGCCCAGAACTCCAAATCGAGTGACATCTCATGCAAAGACATCATCAAACACATCTACACAAATGCTTAGTGTCTATTTTCCAAAAGGTATATGGCTAGTCTGACCGCTCCATAGCCGCTGGTCAGATCGGTTAAAATCTGACATTAACTCTGAAAATTGCAAACTCCTAAAAGTAAACTCAAATTTTGACAACATTTATATAACAAAATTAAATACTCATCATACACTATAAGATGACTCTACGTCGTCTCACAGCCATCAATGATTTGGAAGCATGGGAAGGCTGTCTGGGCATTTCCTTAATGCAGGCCACGGATGGTTCAGATCAGTTCAGTGTACTCAAATATAAACAATATGCTTCAGCTTATCCGAGCCTCTATCCCGTACTACGTCTTTGGCACGCTCATTTCTCATAGACACCTAAATCATGGGCCTTGTTCCATAGACACCTAAGGTGAACTAGGTCCAGCTGTCTAGGCAGTGGATGGATGCTCATCAGCAGATAGTCTTAGGTGATGTTTAGTTGGGTTGATTTTTTGTGGTTTATAGTTGAATTTTTATTGTAGCTGACTGAAATTATATTGCAGCTGATGGTGGCTTATTTGACATAATTAAATTAAAAAAAATTAAAAATAGAATAAACAGGTTAGCCCAGCACGTATAATGCAAACGAATACGGAAAAAAGAACTGATAAAAAGTTAAAAAAATCCGAAAAATCGAAAAAACGAAATTTAGAAATAATGAAAAATAAACCAGAAATCTAAACTCAAACTAGCGGGTCGTAAAATGAAAGGCGGAGAAAAATAAGCGGGAAGAAACGCTAGGGGTGGGGTGGGTGGGCCCCGTTGACGTGGAGGGGGTCTCACGGCACATCTCAACAAGCGAATCTGCTTGGGGTTCAGTGCTGGGCGCAACACAAGGCATTTCTTACCGGATTTTCCTGCCGATCTGCAGGCCGCAGCAGCTGAGCATCTCCATTCCCCACCATTCACTCTAGTGGAACAACCATTCCATTGGAAGCTTTTACGAACCTTTTGTTCTCTATAACGAAGCCTTGGAAACTCATGCCATTTGACCCAAAAAGAAAGTTGCTAAATATGCTCCTCTTCTGATTATAGGGTATATTTTTTGGCTAAAGTTTATGCTTCTTTATATAGCTTATTAGTCTACTAAATAATGATTGCTGATAAAAGTTAAAAGCAAAAAATCGTTGAAAAACTAAAAAAAGACCATAAGCGGATAGTTCATGTTTTGTTAACAAAGTATATAGATTATGTTAGCTTATGACCTCTATTTATGCTGAATTGCTTTATCATGCTCTGATGGTTCGAGTGCGCGCATCCTCGCAGAAAAGGTTGCTCCTCAGTTTAAAGAACCATATCTAGTTTCATTTTCTTCATCAATCTATATCCTCTTCAAAAACAAAGACCAACGAAACAAAGCTTGATTCACATGAACAGAAAGCGAATTCTGATCCTTCGCAAACCAGGCCCGATAAGCCGACTTCATTATTTTGTTTTTTTTTTTTTGAAACAAAATAGAAAGAAAGAAAGAAAGAAAGCCCAAGCCACCACCACATGATCATCTGACAGCGACATGAGTCTTGCCAAGGGCTCCAAGGAATCCATCGACAGCAGTCCACCGACAGCTCGCCCAGATCTCATTTTGTCTAATCGCTCAATGAATCACCTCATCAAATTATCATACTTACTAACTAGTAGCAGACTAGCAGTATACTAGTATTTCTTTTCGCCGCTGATCAGTCCCCGTCCTGCCAAGAGGAGAAGTTAATTAGCCTACCTTGTGAGAGAGTGACCTCTCACCAATTAAGGTGTGCACGCACACATCCAGGCATTTAATCGTGTGTTATTTCCCAACCACTGCTCGCCGTCACGCATCGCATCGCAGCGCTGGGCGCAACTAACTACTCTTCTCAGTACACAGAGACTTTTCTTTCTCATACTTGTACCACGTACTACGTCAAAGAAGTAACAGCAATGGTAGAAAGACGGACGCCCAAACAATTTTGTAGGTATTTATGCCTGTAAATTAAAGTAGCGGCAGCAGCAGCAGCAGCAGCAGCAGCACCTTAAGGCTCCATTTGAAACACTCGAATGTCTTTGGAAACATGCTGACATTGTACAGTATTATACTGTTTCTTGTGAAATTCGGCTATAGAACTTTCAGCTACAAAACTCTTGTATTCCAAACAATTAATGTTTAGTCTTTTTTTTCTCGGGGTAAAACAATGGTAAAACTTAGTGAATCTTAAAGTACGTGGGTATGTATTTTAAAAGAACTGTTTGATGTTGGCTAAGGTGATTATGGTAGAGTGCCTAGATAGGAATCTCATTATAATACAATGATGTTGCAGATGATGCATGTCCTAGTGTGCAGGGGATAAGTTGTAAAAACTGGCTAGAAAAATAAAGAGAGAACCGGCATATATAGATATAGGGCATCATCAAGCTGCTGGGGCTAAGTGGCTAACCCTACCTTTCACATTTCTAACACATGCTTCATGCCGTCTTCTTTCCCTCCAATCCAACCAACCTATGCATACAAAAAGGAGGAGAAAAAACACTGAAATAACAGCGTCTGAGTCACCAACAAGCTTTGAGCAACGGTAACCGCTTTGCAAAGGAAAGCCATGGGAACAAGTTAATGCTGTCGCTTTCTTGCATTATTGGCGCCTGTCTTTTTTTTGTCACGTACAGTTTGATAAGGTACAAACAACCACGCGTCCCAGATCTACAAAAGTTAATGATAGCAAAGGCCTACCCGCTCTTTTCTCTCTCTTGACAATACCCACATTATCACAGTAACAACCACATTATCCTTGGGCCCATCCCTTCTCTTTGCCAGCGATGTCCAAACGACCAAACCACACGGCCAAGGAAAATACGCAACAAAAACAACCAAAAAAACCTGGTAAATACTAAACAGTAATGTCCCAACAACACACCTCGAGTAACAAAAAGTACCAGAACAATCAAAATGCTTCACATGCGAACAATCTCTAGGAAACTGCTAAAAAGCACCACAAGAACACGGGTCCAGGTGAACTGCACCTACATATGAGCCAACACAACAAACAATTTCACGGAACAAATCTCAGTGCCAAGACATGGTTTTTTGTCCGTGGTTGATGACTTTTATCGATGCTTTTGAGATGATGATAAACAACAAAGATACCGATGTAAATAACATACACGATTTTAGATTTAGGGTATATTCTTTTTAGCTAAATCTTATGACTTTTGACTGCGGCTTATGATTTTTAAGCTATTTATACGAGACATTATAAAGTAACAGAAACTCACGTGCGATTTTTACCGATATAAATGAAGTCGGTACAATATATACTACAATTAACTAGTATACCCTATATTGAAAAGATATTCCGTTTAAAAACTGATTATTGTAGAAAAATCAAAAAATAATTTTTAAAAGCTGAAAAATAGACTAGAAAACTATTTAGAAAAGCGGCTTTAAGAAAGGACTCGAAGAAACGTTCCTTCGCAGGCACCGGTGCGAGCGGAAGCGCACAAGCCAAGGCCCAAGTGAAGTGGAGCGGCCACCACCTCGCCACTCCCTCTTCGCGGCCTCGCGGGGCACCCACCCATCGATAGCGGCAGCGAGACCGAACCGAAAAGACGACAAGGAGACGAGAGCGACGCGCCAACCACCGGATCCCTCCATTTCATAACATAACGCCACTCCACAGCATTGCCTACCATAACTCACACGCTCCACCCTCTGCTCTGCCCTCTCGGCAACTCCGAGAACTCCTCTCCGCTCGCGGCTCGTCCGCCCGCCCGCCATTGCCGTCGTTGAGGGGAGCGGCGGCAGCGGCGGAGGAGGAGGCAAACCGGCAAGATGTTCGGGCGGGACCCGTGGGGCGGGCCGCTGGAGGTCTCCCACGCGGACTCGGCGACGGACGACGACCGGAGCCGGGACCTGGATCGGGCGGCGCTGATGCGGCAGCTGGACGAGACGCAGCAGAGCTGGCTCCTGGCCGGGCCGGGGGACCAGGCCGGCAAGAAGAAGAAGACGTACGTCGACCTCGGCTGCATGGTCGTAGACCGCAAGATCTTCATGTGGACCGTCGGCACCATCCTCGGCGTCGGCCTCTTCATCGGCTTCGTCATGATGATCGTCAAGCTTGTCCCGCACAAGCGCCCGCCGCCGCCGCCGCCCGACCAGTACACGCAGGCCCTGCACAAGGCGCTCATGTTCTTCAACGCGCAGCGATGTGAGTTGCCTTCCTGCCACCACTCTGGATCACAAATTCAACATTCAGATCCGGTTTTGCGTAGCAATGGCATGCACGTAGATTCCGGCGGTTACAGCTGCTTGTCCAGTTGTCCTGTCACTTCTTGCCTTGTCACGGGGTTTCTACATTTAGCACGCCTTGGATTCTGGAGATCTGACCATTTCGTGTAAATTACTCCATGTACTCTTCATGCATATTTAACCAGACCACAATCCACGCGGGAAAAATATCCACAATTGTCTTGCTTCCCCATCTGAAATAAATAAATAAAAACACTATGAATTCATATGAGCAACTAAATTGATGAATAAAAAGACACATATACTGTTCACCTTCTGACGATGTATGGTCTGGGATGCCAGCTGGTCCGCTGCCGAAGCACAACGGCGTCAGCTGGAGGGGCAATTCCGCCATGAAGGACGGCCTCTCCGACAACACCGTCCGGAAGAGCTTGGTCGGAGGGTTCTACGATGCAGGGGACGCCATCAAGTTCAACTACCCCATGGCCTGGTCCATGACCATGCTCAGCTGGAGTGTGATCGAGTACAGGGCGAAGTATGAGGCGATCGGCGAGCTCGACCATATCAAGGAGCTGATCAAGTGGGGCACAGACTACATCCTCAAGACCTTCAATTCATCCGCCGACACCATCGATCGGATTGTCGCCCAGGTTCGTAGAGGTTGATAATCTCAATGTGCTGATTTGTTCTGTGCCAAGAAATCAGGCATCTGATCCACTCAATTGAGTAAACTTCCAGTGTCCTTTCCGCAACACATCAGCAGACTAGACTATAGTAGTTTCAGCAAATCACTGATGCCATGTGCAACTTCCTTATTGCAGGTGGGTCAAGGTGACACCTCTAAAGGCCCCATGCCTAATGACCACTACTGCTGGATGAGACCGGAGGATATCAATTACCCCAGACCTGTCTATGAGTGCCACTCTTGCTCAGATCTTGCCTCTGAAATGGCTGCTGCCCTTGCTGCAGCTTCCATAGTGTTCAAGGATAGCAAGAAGTACTCCGACAAACTCGTCCATGGTGCGAAGGCCCTATACAAGTTCGGTAGGACGCAGCGTGCGCGATACAGCCCCAATGGCTCTGATCCTGCACTGTTCTACAATTCCACCAGCTATTGGGATGAGTTCGTGTGGGGCGGTGCATGGATGTACTTTGCCACAGGGAACACATCATACCTCTCGGTCGCCACAGCTCCAGGAATGGCAAAGCATGCTGGAGCATATTGGTTTGGTAGTCCAAACTATGGAGTATTTACCTGGGATGACAAACTTCCAGGCGCTCAGGTTAGCATACTTCATACCTCTCTACTCGGTTAACTGGATATGTTGGAAGTACTTAGCAGTTAGCAACAAAGGAACAACAGCAGTCTAACACAATCTGAATGAGAAAAACAATGAGGATTGTTTTAGAAGGAATTGGAATATTAAGAAAATCGATTTGCATAGAAAAGGATGATCAATGGTATACTGCAGCATTCTAATGAATAATGATTGAGCATTAACGTAGTTTCTACTTTATCCAGGTTCTTCTCAGCAGGTTGCGTCTCTTCCTAAGTCCAGGCTACCCTTATGAAGAAATATTAAGGACATTCCACAACCAAACTGACAATGTGATGTGCTCATATTTACCGGTATTCAATTCATTCAACTTCACTAAAGGTCGGTGATGTACCTCTTTGTTTCTCTTTCTTTCTACCTAGCCAGAGAAGAAATTTAAGTGATGGAGTGTTTTGCAGGAGGATTAATACAACTCAACCATGGAAGGCCTCAGCCACTTCAGTATGTTGTCAATGCAGCTTTCCTTGCTTCTTTATATAGTGATTATCTTGAAGCTGCAGATACACCAGGGTGGTATTGTGGACCTAATTTCTACACCACAGAAGTCCTCCGCAAGTTTGCAAGGTCACAGGTAAGGTTTTGTTCTCAATGCTCTTGAACTAACCAATGCAGTAATGCTATAGCAGGAATCTGTGAATTGACACTCGAAACCCTTCGTTTTGCAGATTGATTACATCCTAGGTAAGAACCCGCTAAAGATGAGCTACGTTGTGGGCTTTGGAAACAAGTACCCCAAGCGTGTTCATCACAGAGGGGCATCAATTCCTCATAATGGCGTCAAGTACGGATGCAAAGGAGGTTTTAAATGGAGGGAGAGTAAAAAGGCAAACCCTAATATCCTCATCGGAGCAATGGCTGCTGGCCCTGACAGGCATGATGGCTTCAAAGATGTCCGCACGAACTACAATTACTCAGAGCCTACTCTTGCAGCAAATGCTGGCTTGGTTGCAGCACTGATTTCTCTATCCGACGTCAAAACTGGAATTGATAAGAACACCCTCTTCTCTGCAATTCCTCCAATGTTCCCAACTCCACCACCACCACCATCAGCTTGGAAACCGTGAAGAGTCAAATCTCCGAATATTTCGTGAGCATCAAATGGAGGGAGCAACAGATGGTTGTTTGGTACAGCGAAGGCCACAAACAGAAAGCAGCCAACATAAGCTTACAGAGCTTCTATTTCTGTATCAGTATGACGGATCAGTATAAAATCATCTGTCAACCATAGACCGGAAGTTGTGTGCAATTTGTGAAACTAATTTTTGGGGTCGTTGTTGTTATTCATATTCGGAGCTCATGTGTGAAGTTCTTTTTGTAGAAATGGCACCTTTATTAATCATTTTATAGGAGTGACTTTTTCATCATAGTAAAGGATTTGTGTGACCTTTGTACAGCTTGCTTGTGTCTCATTTTATCTCCGTATCTTACATTACACGCTACACTTCAAGGAACCATGTTCACTAAATTCTCAGACTATGGCAATGGAGAAAGCATAAATGCGGATAAAATGAGTTATGGCAGCCCAATTTGTTGATGCACTGCAGCGAAACAAGACAAAAGCATATCTTACAATGTCAACTGAAATTATGATAATCTAAGTGACTTCTCATATATCTGTATTACAAGTTAATTTCGATAATGCCATTGCCAACAATTACGAAATATTTTATGTAATTATGAACACATAACCAGAAACTCTGATAAATAAAAAATGTGTGGGTCTGAGGGGCAAAAACAAATACATCATGAGTCATATAATGAGATCTTATAAACAAAGCAGCCGAGGTGGTGAAAGGAATAACAATGATGGGAGGGGTTTAGGGTAGATAACAGGAAATGGCAAATTTCAATTTTGTATTGCTGTTAACTGCAATGGATGATGATGACAAGACAGGGCAATTTCTGTATTAGGTCATGCTGCAAGCTACATGATCCCAAAAAATGTCCGGTAATAAGGGTTCTAACCGCTTGTAAACAACAAAAAGCCTAGCTTGTTGCATAACAATTATTCCCACGTCAATTGTGAGCATGAATCCGAGACATACTTACCTTTTGCACAAATCCACTTCATCTTTGCCTCGAACAATCTTGTGAGTTGTGACTGGTGGCATTTTGGTCTTCATTCTCATCACCATCCAGTGTTTTTTCCCTGGTACCATCATCTACTCTCAGGCAAGGCTCTTTCAGCAAAACCTCCTTGGCAGGGAGACTCTTAGTCAGTCTTCACCAGCTAACACGTGTATTTATTAGCATGTACCCCCTTAGACATCTAGTTCAAAAACCCTGTTGCTTGCAGGTCCAAACCTCTCTCATTTGGTGAGTGGATTGCAAGTTTGCCCAAGCTCAATGTTGTTCCTAGATTATCTTTGCACTGGTCGCATTATATGCTTCATTCGCATGACCTGTTGAAAATCTTTCCTTAATGCCATCATCAATGGGCTGACACAGCTCTTCCGGCAAGGCCTCCTCACCGGCCTCCTTAATTGCATCTTTCACAAGCCTGTAAGTGTGTTCCCTCGGCAGATGCCCACTTTCAGCCATCTCGACCATGAACCGCCTCGCCTCCTCAACCCGCCCGCTCTCGCACAGCGAGTGGATAACAGCCGTATGCGTGCTTGATGTCGCCACGCCATGCCCGCTTGCCACCATCTCCCTCATCCACTCAACAACCTTGTCTAGCTCATTCACCACACTATAATACCTCACAAACGAATTATATGTCACCCGGTTTGGTGCAGCCCTTCTTCACCATTTCATCAAACACCTCGTGGGTGCGCTCCACGCAGTACGTCTTGCACAGGCCATTGATCAAACAATTGTAGGTCACGACGTCCGTCTCCAACCCCTTCTCCCCCATCCTCCGGAACAACCTCCCCGCTTCGTAGATCCTCCTCCTGGCAGCTTTCCGGTACCCCGTCCCCACCCCGATCCGGCAGTACCAGGAGATGAGCACCGTGTAGGTGTAGGAGTCGGGCCTGCAGCGCGAGCTGGGGCGCTCCATCTGGCCGAGCAGGAACCTGGCCTCCTTGAATCGTCCGTACCGCTGGATGAAGTTTACTAGACACTAAAGAACACGTTTTCTCTGCATACACAACAAGATATCTTGCAGTCTGAAGATTGTTCATGAAAATTACAGTTGATACCGTCCCAAAGTTGGGAGCTTTAACTTTGAGTAAAATGATTGGAGTCTAAAAATTGTTCTATCCTGAAATTTTCTGAAATTTGGGATGTAGAGACTCTGAAATGTAGCTAGCACACTCTGAAAATTTGTTCTATCCTGAAATCTAGCTAGCAGACTCTGAAAATTTTTAATGACATTTGGTATCCTCCAAATGAAGACATGTCCATTCCCAAATTCCATTTCGGCATTTCCATATCCTATCATAGGTTTAGGGTAGATAACAGGAAATGGCAAATTTCAATTTTGTATTGCTGTTAACTGGAATGGATGATGATGACAAGAAAAGGCAATTTCTGTATTAGGTCATGCTGTAAACTACATGATCCCAAAAAATGTACGGTAATAAGGGCTCTAACCGCTTGTAAACAACAAAAAACCTAGCTTGTTGCATAACAATTATTCCCACGTCAATTGTGAGCATGAATCCGAGACATACTTACCTTTTGCACAAATCCACTTCATCTTTGCCTCGAACAATCTTGTGAGTTGTGACTGGTGGCATTTTGGTCTTCATTCTCATCACCATCCAGTGTTTTTTCCCTGGTACCATCATCTACTCTCAGGCAAGGCTCTTTCAGCAAAACCTCCTTGCCAGGGAGACTCTTAGTCACAGTCTTCACCAGCTAACACGTGTATTTATTAGCATGTACCCCCTTAGACATCTAGTTCAAAAACCCTGTTGCTTGCAGGTCCAAACCTCTCTCATTTGGTGAGTGGATTGCAAGTTTGCCCAAGCTCAATGTTGTTCCTAGATTATCTTGTCACTGGTTGCATTATATGCTTCATTCGCATGACCTGTTGAAAATCTTTCCTTAATGCCATCATCAATGGGCTGACACAGCTCTTCCGGCAAGGCCTCCTCACTGGCCTCCTTAATTGCATCTTTCACAAGCCTGTAAGTGTGTTCCTCGGCAGATGCCCACTTTCAGCCATCTCGACCATGAACCGCCTCGCCTCCTCAACCCGCCCGTCTCGACAGCGAGTGGATAACAGCCGTACGTGCTTGATGTCGCCACGCCATGCCCGCTTGCCACCATCTCCTCATCCACTCAACAACCTTGTCTAGCTCATTCACCACACTATAATACCTCACAAACGAATTATATGTCACCCGGTTTGGTGCAGCCCTTCTTCACCATTTCATCAAACACCTCGTGGGTGCGCTCCACGCAGTACGTCTTGCACAGGCCATTGATCAAACAATTGTAGGTCACGACGTCCGGCTCCAACCCCTTCTCCCCCATCCTCCGGAACAACCTCCCCGCTTCGTAGATCCTCCTCCTGGCAGCTTTCCGGTACCCCGTCCCCACCCCGATCCGGCAGTACCAGGAGATGAGCACCGTGTAGGTGTAGGAGTCGGGCCTGCAGCGCGCGCTGGGGCGCTCCATCTGGCCGAGCAGGAACCTGGCCTCCTTGAATCGTCCGTTCCGGCACAGCGCGGCGATGAAGGTGTTGTAGCACTGCGCGTCCGGGGAGCATCGGAGCTGTCGCGCGCGGTGGAATGCGGCGAGCGCGTGGCGCGGGAGGTCCTCCTCGCCGAGCGCGCGGATGACGTCGGTGAGCTCGGCAGTGGAGACTAGTGGGGCGTGAGCTCGCAGGAGGCGGAAGAGCGAGGGAGAGCGCGGGCGCCGGCGAGCGCGGCGGCGCGGAGTGGGGCCTCGGTGAATGGGCCACGGCGGGGATGGCGTAGGGTGGGACCAGGAGAGAGGTGAGCGCGGCGACGAGCCGGCGGTGGTGAGCGGAGGACGGGAGGGAAGGGGCGCTGCGGGCAGAGGAGGCGCGAGGATCGCGGGAGGAGGAGTCACGGATGGCGGCGAGCGCCGCGGCGATGGAGGACGGTGAGAAGCCGCGGAAGGTGGGGACGGGCGGAGCGTGGCGTCGAAGCGGCGGCGCTGGAGGAGCTGCGGCACGAGGCGGGACGGCGACGGTGGAGAGGACAGGGCGGAGCAGGATTTTGAGGATAGAATACGAATTTAAGATATGCCTGTTCTAAAACAAATTTAAATAAAATAGTATGAAATTTTGATATATATAACTAAGTAACTATTTAAGTATTATTTATCTATATTATTTCTTAGCTTGTTAGAATTGATCATAACTCCTACAACTCTTTTTAGATTTTGATTCGATATCATCCTTTTAAATTCAAGGCAACAAAGGAGCAATTTATTTTTGGTGACCCAAGCCAATCTATATACTATAATCTATAACTACCATGAAAACCATCCTATCGAAGCCTTTTGCATTTCCATCCGATCACTAAACCCTATAACAAGAAAAGCCCTTAATACACCACCCGTGCTACACAAACTCATAAATCGGATATCGAGACTCAAATTAACACCATAGAACTCTCCAAAGACGTATCCTGCAGCACCATAACGTTCTAATCATACCTTAATTTGGACAATTCATAAGAATTTAGCAGCATTATTAGCACTCTTGAATTGGCGCTAGTTGACGATAAACATTAGAAAATAATCTACCAAGATTCAAGATTCAAGAAGCTAATCGATCATCGAGGACTCGGTGCATAGAAGAGCGGCGATAAAAAATAAATCATAATAACTCGGGAGCATAGGGGACTTCGCGATGCGGGTGTAGAAGAGATGTTTGAAGAACTCCTGGCACTTCTCGATGGTGGGCGGTCGCGACTTCTTTGGTTTACCTTTTCTCTCGGCGTTTGGTGGTCGTTGGTAGCGGGGCTCCGTCTTGGGAGCGCAGGTAGCGATGATCCGTGTGTGAGTAGAACCGTGCTCGAGCTCGACGTCGCGCTAGGCGAGCTCGAAGGATTTGGCCGATTAGGGAACTCGATGGGTGGCCAATCGATTGAGAAAGTGAGTATGATTTGGACAATTAGGCTAATAGGCTTGACTTATTGCCTGTTGGGCCTAATGAGCTCCTAGGAATATATTAGTATGTATAGTATATACTTTGTATATTAAGAAAGATATATTGATTTTTTGTGTAAATTTTTTGGAGGTGCAACTGCACCCCATGTAACTCTGTGGCTCCACCACTGGGAGAGGAGGACATTGGTAATTTGATTGGGCTTTTGGACTTCGCCGGGGTGAGCGGTAATGTCGAATCGATCGGCAACTTGCGTAGTGAGAAATTATTATTAGCATTTTCTCGTCCGCCGGTATCAAAAGGGCCAGCCCCAATAGACGTGACCCAGCCCAATTTGCTTTGGGGCTGGTTGGACAGTTAACCTATTTTTTGGGTCGTAACTTATTAGTCTAATAAATAATCATTCTTGAAAGAAGTTGAAACCAATCTCTTGAGAAGCCGAAAAGAATAGGCCAAACTGGTTTTTACGACATCAAGAGATCCAAGCCATTCAAATTTTTTTCTTTTGAAAAAAAAGTGATCCAACACATTCCCTTTCATTTGGACCTTCTGTTCTACTCTCTGGAATATTTTGAGCTTGGCTTGCTACATTCCTGATTCACTTCACTATATGTGTGTCAATTTTTAAGGAAGTGCTACCACTTGGGTAGGTTGACCTTAGCACAGCTACAAATTAAGCTAGAATCTAAACATCATCTTGTATTGCAAGTGAATGTCAGATACATATTCCTTTCTGCAAACTTGATTCAGGTTTTGGTGTCCGCTATTCCACTTCACATGCAGGAGGCTCTGGAAAGAAATTGAATAGAACCGGCCTCGCCTAGAAGACATATCGTGAGGTTACCTAGTTTTGCCTGCTTTTTTTTCTCTTAACTGAAGTGTCTTGCTTTCTTGTTTCAGTCTTTTGAGAATGCTAACGGGCATGAAGGAGCAGAACATATGGAGCTTTATACCTAGTGTTTGCTGCAACTAGATGAAATTCCGAGCAATCATGATTTTAGTATTTGGAACATACTCATATAGTCACAATTATTCGATTAATAAGAGAAGACCAACCTCCTTCAAAGCCAGGTGGTGATCATTTGGGCTTATTTTTGGTGGTTTATGGCTGAAAAGCACATGATGGTGAAAAAACACTTAATGACGAGACTTATTTAACATAATTAAATTTAAAAATTAAAAATATAAAAATATGCTAGCCCATCACGACAACGCAAACGAATCACGGGAAAAAGAACGGGCAAAAGCTCAAAAAAAGCCAAAAGTTCAGAAAAAGACGAATTTATGAATAGTGAAAATAAACCGAGCGTGAAGCTCAAACGATCACAAGTGAGTGTCGACTACCACGATAATACTAGTAGTACAAGGAATAATTCTTAATTATAGATCCTAATTTTTCAGCTTTTCAACCGTTTTAGTTTCGGCTTCTATTAGACAAGATTATTCATCGGATCTACTTGTTGTCATTAAAAGTTATCACCGTAGTAGCAAAAGAAACTTGGCCATTACCATTACTTAAGCACAGTACACCCAATCAACCTCCTAAATAAATTACTTGTCTCCTTCGAGGCCTCACCCAAGAGAATACAAAAGTCTACTACATGTAATTCCCATCAATTTCTTTTCTCCCACTTCGCTTTAGTGGCGGCCATGCCAAAGTTCTTCACCCATGTAGAACAACACCACACCGGTGCATCCTAGGAAGCCTCTTTGGAACAATGGAAACTTCAACAATGCCTAACGACGTAATTATATACTCCTACTCTTTGTAAGCTTCTTCCTTCGATTTCTTCCATACACGTCAGAACCAATTCTTTTGTTCTTTACATCTCATAATTCCCTTGATCCTATATAAACAACCATGGAAAAGTGCAAAACCCGCATGCTAAGTACACAAGAAAGTAGAGTAAAGTTTGTGTTTTCTGCTGCATGCCTAGCTAGCACCGGGAGACTTGGAATCGGGGACATGGACACCGTGATGATGGCCTCGCCGTTCCCGACGGTGGAGAAGTGTTCGTCCAAGGACCGCGGCGGCGACACGGTCGTCGCTGACCTGGACGGCACGCTCCTGTGCGGCCGGAGCTCGTTCCCGTACTTCGCGCACATGGCGTTCGAGACAGGCGGCGTGCTCCAGCTCCTGCTGCTGATCCTACTCGCGCCGCTCGCGGGGCTCCTCTACTACTTCGTGTCCGAGTCGGCCGGCATCCAAGTGCTCATCTTCGCGTCCATGGCCGGCGCGAGGGTCGCCGACATCGAGGCGGTGGCGCGCGCCGTGCTGCCCAAGTTCTACTGCTCGGACCTCCACCCGGAGTCGTGGCGCGTGTTCTCGGCGTGCGGGCGGAGGTGCGTGCTCACCGCGAACCCGAGGATCATGGTGGAGGCGTTCTTGAAGGAGTACATCGGCGCGGACATCGTGATCGGCACGGAGCTCGTGATCTGGCGCGGCCGGGCGACAGGGCTCGTCCGCTCCCCGGGCGTGCTCGTCGGGGAGAACAAGGCGGACGAGCTCCGGAAGGCGTTCGGCGACGCCGCGCCGGACGTCGGCATTGGCGACCGGAAGACCGACTACCCGTTCATGAGGCTGTGCAAGGAGGGCTACGTGGTGCCCCCGGCGCCGAAGCCGAAGCCCGTGCCACGGGAGGACCTGCCGAAGCCGGTGGTCTTCCACGACGGCCGACTCGTCCAGAAGCCGTCGCCGGCGCTCGCGCTGCTGACCGTGCTCTGGATCCCCATCGGGTTCGTGCTCGCCTGCCTCCGCATCGCCGCGGGCGCGCTCCTGCCGATGCGCATGGTGTACCACGCCTTCCGTGCCCTCGGCGTGCGCGTCACCATCAAGGGCACCCGCCCCGCCGGCCAGCCGCGAGACCGGTCAGACCGGTGATTCCTATCAGCTTAGCTAAAGCAACTATGTGTAAAATTAATTCCACCACCAATGCAAACCAATGAGGTGACTCACCGGGCTTAAAGAACACGGAAGGCGAAATCTTTGCTTCAGCGGTCGTGGTTTCGTGGATGAGGATGGCGACGGCGACCTCCGCGCTTCTACCTTCGCGGCAGCGCTCCTCCTCCGACTCCGCGCGTCTTGGGCGGCCGGCGCGTCTCCGCCTCAATCCTAAATCCTCGCTTCGCGCGTCCGGCACAGCGCGGCGATGAAGGTGTTGTAGCACTGCGCGTCCGGGGAGCATCGGAGCTGTCGCGCGCGGTGGAATGCGGCGAGCGCGTGGCGCGGGAGGTCCTCCTCGCCGAGCGCGCGGATGACGTCGGTGAGCTCGGCAGTGGAGACTAGTGGGGCGTGAGCTCGCAGGAGGCGGAAGAGCGAGGGGAGAGCGCGGGCGCCGGCGAGCGCGGCGGCGCGGAGTGGGGCCTCGGTGAATGGGCCACGGCGGGGGATGGCGTAGGAATGGGACCAGGAGAGGAAGGTGAGCGCGGCGACGAGCCGGCGGTGGTGAGCGGAGGACGGGGAGGGGAAGGGGCGCTGCGGGCAGAGGAGGCGCGAGGATCGCGGGAGGAGGAGTCACGGATGGCGGCGAGCGCCGCGGCGATGGAGGACGGTGAGAAGCCGCGGAAGGTGGGGGACGGGCGGAGCGTGGCGTCGAAGCGGCGGCGCTGGAGGAGCTGCGGCACGAGGCGGGACGGCGACGGTGGAGAGGACAGGGGCGGAGCAGGATTTTGAGGATAGAATACGAATTTAAGATATGCCTGTTCTAAAACAAATTTAAATAAAATAGTATGAAATTTTGATATATATAACTAAGTAACTATTTAAGTATTATTTATCTATATTATTTCTTAGCTTGTTAGAATTGATCATAACTCCTACAACTCTTTTTTAGATTTTGATTCCTGATATCATCCTTTTAAATTCGAAGGCAACAAAGGAGCAATTTATTTTTTGGTGACCCAAGCCAATCTATATACTATAATCTATAACTACCATGAAAACCATCCTATCGAAGCCTTTTGCATTTCCATCCGATCACTAAACCCTATAACAAGAAAAGCCCTTAATACACCACCCCGTGCTACACAAACTCATAAATCGGTATATCGAGACTCAAATTAACACCATAGAACTCTCCAAAGACGTATCCTGCAGCACCATAACGTTCTAATCATACCTTAATTTGGACAATTCATAAGAATTTAGCAGCATTATTAGCACTACTGAATTGGCGGCTAGTTGACGCATAAACATTAGAAAATAATCTACCAGCATTCAAGATTCAAGAAGCTAATCGATACTGAGGACTCAGGTGCATAGAAGAGCTGAGCGATAAAAAATAAATCATAATAACTCGGGAGCATAGGGGACTTCGCGATGCGGGTGTAGAAGAGATGTTTGAAGAACTCCTGGCACTTCTCGATGGTGGGCAGGTCGACGACTTCTTTGGTTTACCTTTTCCTCTCTGGCGTTTGGTGGTCGTTGGTAGCGGCGGGGGCTCCAGTCTTCGGGGAGCGCAGCGGTAGCGATGATCTGTGTGTGAGTAGAACCGTGTGCTCGAGCTCGACTGTCGCGCTAGGCGTAAGCCTGAAGGATTTGGCCGATTAGGGAACTCCAGTGGGGTGGCCAATCGATTGAGAAAGTGAGTATGATTTGGACAATTAGGCTAATAGGCTTGACTTATTGCCTGTTGGGCCTAATGAGCTCCTAGGAATATATTAGTATGTATAGTATATACTTTGTATATTAAGAAAGATATATTGATTTTTTGTGTAAATTTTTTGGAGGTGCAACTGCACCCCCATGTAACTCTGTGGCTCCACCACTGGGAGAGGAGGACATTGGTAATTTGATTGGGCTTTTGGACTTCGTCGCCCGGGGGGTGAGCGGTAATGTCGTAATCGACTGGCAACTTGCAGAAGTGAGAAATTATTATTAGCATTTTTCTCGTCCGCCCAGGTATCAAAAGGGCCAGGCCCCAATAGACAGTGACCCAGCCCAATTTGCTTTGGGGCTGGTTGGACAGTTAACCTATTTTTTTGGGTCGTAACTTATTAGTCTAATAAATAATCATTGCTGAAAGAAGTTGAAACCAATCTACTGAGAAGCCGAAAAGAATAGGCCAAACTGGTTTTTACGACATCAAGAGATCCAAGCCATTCAAATTTTTTTCTTTTGAAAAAAAGTGATCCAACACATTCCCTTTCATTTGGACCTTCTGTTCTACTCTCTGGAATATTTTGAGCTTGGCTTGCTACATTCCTGATTCACTTCACTATATGTGTGTCAATTTTTAAGGAAGTGCTACCACTTGGGTAGGTTGACCTTAGCACAGCTACAAATTAAGCTAGAATCTAAACATCATCTTGTATTGCAAGTGAATGTCAGATACATATTCCTTTCTGCAAACTTGATTCAGGTTTTGGTGTCCGCTATTCCACTTCACATGCAGGAGGCTCTGGAAAGAAATTGAATAGAACCGGCCTCGCCTAGAAGACATATCGTGAGGTTACCTAGTTTTGCCTGCTTTTTTCTCTTAACTGAAGTGTCTTGCTTTCTTGTTTCAGTCTTTTGAGAATGCTAACGGGCATGAAGGAGCAGAACATATGGAGCTTTATACCTAGTGTTTGCTGCAACTAGATGAAATTCCGAGCAATCATGATTTTAGTATTTGGAACATACTCATATAGTCACAATTATTCGATTAATAAGAAGACCAACCTCCTTCAAAGCCGGTGGTGATCATTTGGGCTTATTTTGGTGGTTTATGGTGAAAAGCATTTGGTGAAAAAAACACCATAATGATGAGACTTATTTAACATAATTAAATTTAAAAATTAAAAATATAAAAATATGCTAGCCCATCACGACAACGCAAACGAATCGGGAAAAAGAACGGGCAAAAGCTCAAAAAAGCCAAAAGTTCGAGAAAAAGACGAATTTATGAATAGTGAAAAATAAACCAGAAGCCAGAAGCTGAAGCCGAAACGATCACAGCTGAGTGTCGACTACCACGATAATACTAGTAGTACAAGGAATAATTCTTAATTATAGATCCTAATTTTTTCAGCTTTTCAACCGTTTTTAGTTTCGGCTTCTATTAGACAGTATTATTCATCAGATCTACTTGTTGTCATTAAAAGTTATCAGCCGTAGCAAAAAGAAACTTGGCCATTACCATTACTTAAGCACAGTACACCCAATCAACCTCCTAAATAAATTACTTGTCTCCTTCGAGGCCTCACCCAAGAGAATACAAAAGTCTACTACATGTAATTCCCATCAATTTCTTTTCTCCCACTTCGCTTTAGTGGCGGCCATGCCAAAGTTCTTCACCCATGTAGAACAACACCACACCGGTGCATCCTAGGAAGCCTCTTTGGAACAATGGAAACTTCAACAATGCCTAACGACGTAATTATATACTCCTACTCTTTGTAAGCTTCTTCCTTCGATTTCTTCCATACACGTCAGAACCAATTCTTTTTTGTCTTTTACATCTCATAATTCCCTTGATCCTATATAAACAACCATGGAAAAGTGCAAAACCCGCATGCTAAGTACACAAGAAAGTAGAGTAAAGTTTGTGTTTTCTGCTGCATGCCTAGCTAGCACCGGGAGACTTGGAATCGGGGACATGGACACCGTGATGATGGCCTCGCCGTTCCCGACGGTGGAGAAGTGTTCGTCCAAGGACCGCGGCGGCGACACGGTCGTCGCTGACCTGGACGGCACGCTCCTGTGCGGCCGGAGCTCGTTCCCGTACTTCGCGCACATGGCGTTCGAGACAGGCGGCGTGCTCCAGCTCCTGCTGCTGATCCTACTCGCGCCGCTCGCGGGCTCCTCTACTACTTCGTGTCCGAGTCGGCCGGCATCCAAGTGCTCATCTTCGCGTCCATGGCCGGCGCGAGGGTCGCCGACATCGAGGCGGTGGCGCGCGCCGTGCTGCCCAAGTTCTACTGCTCGGACCTCCACCCGGAGTCGTGGCGCGTGTTCTCGGCGTGCGGGCGGAGGTGCGTGCTCACCGCGAACCCGAGGATCATGGTGGAGGCGTTCTTGAAGGAGTACATCGGCGCGGACATCGTGATCGGCACGGAGCTCGTGATCTGGCGCGGCCGGGCGACAGGGCTCGTCCGCTCCCCGGGCGTGCTCGTCGGGGAGAACAAGGCGGACGAGCTCCGGAAGGCGTTCGGCGACGCCGCGCCGGACGTCGGCATTGGCGACCGGAAGACCGACTACCCGTTCATGAGGCTGTGCAAGGAGGGCTACGTGGTGCCCCCGGCGCCGAAGCCGAAGCCCGTGCCACGGGAGGACCTGCCGAAGCCGGTGGTCTTCCACGACGGCCGACTCGTCCAGAAGCCGTCGCCGGCGCTCGCGCTGCTGACCGTGCTCTGGATCCCCATCGGGTTCGTGCTCGCCTGCCTCCGCATCGCCGCGGGCGCGCTCCTGCCGATGCGCATGGTGTACCACGCCTTCCGTGCCCTCGGCGTGCGCGTCACCATCAAGGGCACCCCGCCCCCGCCGGCCAGCCGCGAGACCGGTCAGACCGGCGTGCTCTTCATCTGCTCCCACCGCACCCTCCTCGACCCCATCTTCCTCTCCACCGCCCTCGGCCGGCCGATCACCGCCGTCACCTACTCGGTAGATACACTGACAACTTCAACCTCACACTCCATGCAATCACTCTAGCCAGATCCATTGATCACATGTTGATATCAACAGGTGTCAAGGCTGTCTGAGATCTTGTCGCCGATCCGCACGGTTCGGCTGACCCGTGACCGCGCCGCCGATGCGGCGATGATCCGGCGCCTGCTAACGGAGGGCGACCTCGTCATCTGCCCCGAGGGCACGACGTGCCGGGAGCCGTTCCTGCTGCGGTTCTCGGCGCTGTTCGCGGAGCTGACGGACGAGATCGTGCCGGTGGCGATGGAGAACCAGATGAGCATGTTCCACGGCACGACGGCGCGCGGGTGGAAGGGGCTGGACCCATTCTACTTCTTCATGAACCCGAGCCCGGGTTACGTGGTCACGTTCCTCAACAAGCTCCCCCACGAGCTCACCTGCAAGGGCGGCAAGACCAGCCATGATGTGGCCAACTACATCCAGAGGCTCATCGCCTCCACGCTCTCCTACGAGTGCACCAACTTCACCAGAAAGGACAAGTACAAGGCGCTCGCCGGCAACGACGGCACCGTCGTGTCCAAGCCCAACATCGACAAGAAGGTCATGGGATGCTAGCAAAGTGTGATGCTAATAAAGAAGCCCAACATCGACAGGAACAAGGCTACTGCTATGCGCTTTCTGAGTTTGGCGCGTGCTTCGTAATTGGTTGTTTATTTGAATTTGTGTACTTATGAACATATTGATCACGTAAACTTCCGTAATCGGTCGTTTACAAGGGGACACACACCGCCATGTATGTGTGCGTTTCCTGTACATGCTAGGGATTTTACGGAGAGACTAGAACAACACCCCGAGTTTAAGAGTACAGTAAGACGTGGCAGGTATGGTTTTGCCTATTTAGAAGTGCGTAAGTTGCTTCCTTGCTGAAAGAAGTGCATGTATGACTACCCGCTGCAATTAGAAAATAAAACCTCTATACAGAGGCAATGTCATTAGTCCATCTTTCTTTAGTGGACCCTGCTTATTTCGGCTTTCTGTTGGATTTGTGGTTTTTGACTTTTTAATTTCGTCTTGTTCTGATTTTTTAGTTTTTTTTATTTTTTGTCTTCTTTTTTTCGTATACCTTTGTATTGTTCGGATGGGTTACACTGTTTTTTTTCCTATTTTTTAAATTTAATTATGGAAAAAAGACATCAACAGATACAATATAAAATATTTCAGTTACAGTATCAAATAGTGAAAAATAAGCCGAAATAAGCAGCGCCTAAGAAAGATGATTAATTATTAACCTTTTCTTTTGAGTGCCACGAAATGAACGAACAATTTATCATCTAGAAACAAAACATCAAGAATACTAATAAAATTCTATAATGTACCATCCCATAAGCGTTCGACTGCATCTTTGTGCTAATCTCCTCCGTCTGCATCTCGTACGTGTTCAGCTGGGTAACCATGACGCCCGATTCATCATTGTTGAACACGTAGAGGTGTGCCTTGTCGTCGACGTCAATTTTTGATTCGGATTTTTATAGACATCATGAGTATAACAAAGACATATTTACACACGCACGTATGCACATAACTTCACACTCTCACACATATCTATATAAGTGTGTCAAATTTACACGCTTCAGGTGAAACGGAGACCAAAAAGTCTCACAGAGCGTGGGCTCACATTTTGATCACTAAATATATCCACATGCGCACGTGTACTCAGAGAGCACTGTTCACATAAGCAGTCTTGGAATCGCTGACGAAACAAGACACCCAAAATGCGGCCTGACTCAAAGTCGGGCGAGCAAGTCGCCTTGGCGGCGTTGCCAACCGAGCAAGCGCTTGGTCCGCCTTTCGATTTGGATACAAAACTTACAATTTGCATTTAAAAACTTTCGAATTGTCTTTCAGTTTGGATTTAAAACTTCGAAATCGACTTTTAGTTTGGATTTAAAAACTTCAAATTCGAGTTAAAAAGTTATAATTGAGAATTTTCAAATTGGTTTTAAATCTTTCAAATTGGAGTTGAAAAGTTATAACTGTGAACTTTCAAATCGGTTTTAAATCTTTCAAATCGGAGTAGAAAACTTCTAATTGAGAACTCTCAAATTGGGTTTAACAACATTCAAATCGGAGTTGAAAACTTGTAACTGAAAATTTTCAAGCGGAGATCAAAACTTATAATTGAGAACTTCCAAATTGGTTTTAAAAACTTTCAAATCAGAGATTAAAACTTATAATTGAGAACTCCAATTGGTTTTAAAAACTTTCAAATTAGAGTTGAAAACTTATAATTGAGAACTTTCAGATTGGGTTTAAAAACTTTCAAATTTGAGTTGAAAACTTATAATTGAGAACTTTCAAAATGTGGGTTTGAAAACTTTTAGAATTGGAGTTAACTTATGAGGATCTTTCAATTCGGATTAAAAACTTACATTTGGATTTAAAATTTTCCAAAATGAATATTTAAACTAAATAAATGAGCATAAATTGATACGAAGTCCTTATATCAAAGATTCATTTATGTGAACCAGCTAAAATATTTGACTCCATATAGCACTACAATTAAATGTAACACAGAGATAGTAGAACGCAAAAGATCATGGCTGGGTTTGGCATGGTTGTGGCTTTGTCTTTTTCACTTTTTTGCTAAAGTAACTAGGTTTTAAACGGTGTATTTTTTAAGGTGTTGTCTACTAGTTAATTGTAGTATATATTATACCAAATTTAACTATACTGACCAAAATCGCATGCGACTGGCTCTCTCTTCATAATTTCTCTTGCGAACAGCTAGAATTCAAAAAATTAAGCCAAAAACCATAAACCACCGTCCAAAAGAACCTACCTCATAGCTAAGCATTATATGGTTTCTTCCTCGCCATTACAAGGCACCTACGTTTCTTCCTTACCTTTACAAAGCACTTGGTGGCACATGTTGTCCGTTACTTTTCAAAATTACGGTCTTAGGGATAACCTAAAATTCAGCGAAAGGTCTTTGAATATTTTTCATAGAAATAATTTGCCACCTTATAGGATGGATAATGCTATTTTGAACTTTTTCTATCTTTTTATGTTAGCGTATTTTTTATGGGTTGATAACTGGATTGTAAGACAACCTAGGATCGACGATGTAAATTGCTAGCTTTATCTTATTGCTAATAGATGGAATGAAGCTGTGAAATGTTTCTGTTCATGGTTATATGCATTATTGTTTCTTGGAAACTTTTATTGCCTTTTTGAATGATATATGTATCATATATTTGTACATTTGTATATGTGCAAGCATTGTCGTCTCACTATTATTGGACCAATGTTGTAGGTCTAAACATTGTCATTGTTGTGCACGGTTCATCAGATCAAACTAATTCATTTAATTTAGATTGATTTATATGAGAATATCACCAATATGGGAGATGGCAAGAAAGGATAGGAAGAGCTACAAGGAACAAGCATCTCAACTTGGACACCTTTAGCAACCATCAGAGCACAAAATCCTCATCTTCTATCCCCACTATACTATGTAGTTATAGCTTCTTTTACTAGCATTTTTTTTGACAGACCAAGGTATCGGCCTTTTGATTAACTTGCTAAGCAATTAGAAGTTGTTGAGACATTGAGTAGCAGACTAGCGTGTACCATTCTTTAAAACTTTTGCATATAACCTGAAGGTAACTTAATGGCGTGTACAAAGATATACCTTTTAAAGGAACCGGAAATGAGTATATTGGGGATGATATAACCAAGATATATATCATCTGTTGTTAAGGTATATTCATAATTTACCTTATGAACTATCTCCGTATGGTCATCTAATATCGATCCTCCTGCACCTTTATACAGACCTTAGGCAATGCTGTCTTCAACTGAAGTCAAAGATAGTGAAGAAACTTAAGGCTTGATTGACAGGACAGGAAAAGGGAACCTATCCGTATGTGTGAAACTCCATGCTGTGCATACACATCTTTATGTTCTTTCTTTTTTACTATTGTGAGTATTTTTAAATCGTATATCAATACTTTCTGTAGGCTGGACCAGTCAAGCCCTAGGTCATCTATACCTTTTGAAATCGTAGGGAGGAGCAGTTTGAGGTTCAGCATTCCTGAGTTTGGTTAATGCAATAAGATCTTTCATGCCAGAGGTGAGAAGGGGTTCTAGAAGACTCAAATCACCACCTTTACGGACGTACTACACAAACTCATAAATTAGTACACCTGAAACTCAAATTAACACCATAGAACTCTCCAAAGACGTATCCTGCAGCCTCACAACGTTCTAATCATACCTTAATTTGGACAATTCATCAGAATTTAGCAGCATTATTAGCACTACTGAATTGGCGGCTAGTTGACGCATACACATTAGAAAATGATCTACCAACATTCAAGATTCAAGAAGCTAATCGATATTGAGGACTCACGTGCATAGAAGAGCTGAGCGATAAAAAAATAAATCACAATAAGTCAGGAGCATAGGGAACTTCGCGATGCGGATGTAGAAGAGCTGTTTGGAGAACTCCTGGCACTTCTCGATGGTGGGCAGGTCGACGACTTCTTTGGTTTACCTTTTCCTCTCTAGTGCTTGGTGGTCGTTGGTAGTGGCGGGACTCCGACCTTGGGAGCGCAGCGGTAGCGATGATCTGCGTGAGTAGAACCGTGTGCCCGAGCTCGACTGTCGCGTTAGGGCAGAAGCCTGAAGGATTTGGCCGATTAGGGATCTCTAGTGGGGTGGCCAATCGATTGAGAAAGTGAGTATGGTTTGGACAATTAGGCTGATAGGCTTACTTATTGCCTGTTGGGCCTAATGAGCTCCTATGTATATATTTGTATGTATAGTATATACTTTGTATATTAAGAAAGGTATATATCGATTTTTTGTGTAAAATTTTTGGAGGTGCAACTGCACCCTCATGTGACTCTGTGGCTCCACCACTGGGAGAGGAGGACATTGGTAATTTGGTTGGGCTTTTGGACTTCGTCGCCCGGGGGGTGAGCGGTAATGTCGTAACCGACTGGCAACTGGCCCCGGAGCAAAGCGGATGCTTGCAGAAGTGAGAAATTATTATTAGCATTTTTCTCGTCCGCCCAGGTATCAAAAGGGTCAGGCCCCAACAGACAGTGACCCAGCCCAATTTGCTTTGGGGCTGGTTGGACAGTTAACCTATTTTTTTGGGTCGTAACTTATTAGTCTAATAAATAATCATTGCTGAAAGAAGTTGAAACCAATCTACTGAGAAGCCGAAAAGAATAGGCCAAACTGGTTTTTACGACATCAAGAGATCCAAGCCATTCAAATTTTTCTTTTTTTAAAAAAAAGTGATCCAACACATTCCCTTTCACTTGGACCTTCTGTTCTACTCTCCGGAATATTTTGAGCTTGGCTTGCTACATTCCTGATTCACTTCACTATATGTGTGTCAATTTTTAAGGAAGTGCTACCACTTGGGTAGGTTGACCTTAGCACAGCTACAAATTAAGCTAGAATCTAAACATCATCTTGTATTGCAAGTGAATATCAGATACATATTCCTTTCTGCAAACTTGATTCAGGTTTTGGTGTCCGCTATTCCACTTCACATGCAGGAGGCACTGGAAAGAAATTGAATAGAACCGGCCTCGCCTAGAAGAAATATCGTGAGGTTACCTAGTTTTGCCTGCTTTTTTTTCTCTAACTAAAGTGTCTTGCTTTCTTGTTTCAGTCTTTTGAGAATGCTAACGGGCATGAAGGAGCAGAACATATGGAGCTTTATACCTAGTGTTTGCTGCAACTAGATGAAATCCCGAGCAATCATGATTTTAGTATTTGTAACATACTCATATAGTCACAATTATTCGATTAAAGAGAAGACCAACCTCCTTCAAAGCATTTGAATCTTAAAAAAAAAATGGAATATGCAACACAACGCTGAGTGGCGACTATCACGATAGTACTAGTACAAGGAATAATCTCTAATTATAGATCACATTCTTTTCAGCCTTTTAATTGTTTTTAGCTTTGGCTTCTATCACACAATATTATTCATCAGATCTACTAGTTGCAACTAAAAGCCATCAGCTGCACAAAAAAAAACTTGGTCATTAGGGCATCCGTAGTGTATGAAAATAGAGGGTCATAAGCCACCTTAAGGTCGACCTTATACATTACAGAGTTGATCTTAAGCAAGTTATAAGCAAAAAAAGTTTAAAGCCAGTCCTTAAGCTAAAGACCTGACCATAAGCATTAAAATACAATTTTCTTTTAATCCTGTTATTCTCTCTCCTACTACCAGCCAACTACCAATAACCACAAGCATTAAAATACAATTTTTTTACTGTCGAGTGAGACCCTTGTTACAGCTAAGTGGTGGTCTCAAACATAACGAGTCGACCTTAACAATTAAGTGGAGCCCATCTTAAGACCCTTTACGACCTTATACACTCCTGATGTCCTTACCATTACTTAAACACAGTACACCCAATCAACCTCCTAAATAAATTACTTGTCTCCTTCGAGGCCTCACCCAAGAGAATACAAAAGTCTACTACATGTAATTCCCATCAATTTCTTTTCTCCCACTTCGCTTTAGTGGCGGCCATGCCAAAGTTCTTCACCCATGTAGAACAACACCACACCGGTGCATCCTAGGAAGCCTCTTTGGAACAATGGAAACTTCAACAATGCCTAACGACGTAATATACTCCTACTCTTTGTAAGCTTCTTCCTTCGATTTCTTCCATACACGTCAGAACCAATTCGTTTTTGTCTTTTACATTTCATAATCCCCTTGATCCTATATAAACAACCATGGAAAAGTGCAAAACCCGCATGCTAAGTACACAAGAAAGCACATCAAAAGTAGAGTAAAGTTTGTGTTTTCTGGTGCATGCCTAGCTAGCACCGGGAGACTTGGAATGGGGGACATGGACACCGCGATGATGGCCTCGCCGTTCCCGACGGTGGAGAAGTGTTCGTCCAAGGACCGCGGCGGCGACACGGTCGTCGCTGACCTGGACGGCACGCTCCTGTGCGGCCGGAGCTCGTTCCCGTACTTCGCGCACATGGCGTTCGAGACAGGCGGCGTGCTCCAGCTCCTGCTGCTGATCCTACTCGCGCCGCTCGCGGGCTCCTCTACTACTTCGTGTCCGAGTCGGCCGGCATCCAGGTGCTCATCTTCGCGTCCATGGCCGGCGCGAGGTCGCCGACATCGAGGCGGTGGCGCGCGCCGTGCTGCCCAAGTTCTACTGCTCGGACCTCCACCCGGAGTCGTGGCGCGTGTTCTCGGCGTGCGGGCGGAGGTGCGTGCTCACCGCGAACCCGAGGATCATGGTGGAGGCGTTCTTGAAGGAGTACATCGGCGCGGACATCGTGATCGGCACGGAGCTCGTGATCTGGCGCGGCCGGGCGACGGGGCTCGTCCGTTCCCCGGGCGTGCTCGTCGGGGAGAACAAGGCGGACGCGCTCCGGAAGGCGTTCGGCGACGCCGCGCCGGACGTCGGCATTGGCGACCGGAAGACCGACTACCCGTTCATGAGGCTGTGCAAGGAGGGCTACGTGGTGCCCCCGGCGCCGAAGCCGAAGCCCGTGCCACGGGAGGACCTGCCGAAGCCGGTGGTCTTCCACGACGGCCGGCTCGTCCAGAAGCCGTCACCGGCGCTCGCGCTGCTGACCGTGCTCTGGATCCCCATTGGGTTCGTGCTCGCCTGCCTCCGCATCGCCGCGGGCGCGCTCCTGCCGATGCGCATGGTGTACCACGCCTTCCGTGCCCTCGGCGTGCGCGTCACCATCAAGGGCACCCCGCCCCCGCCAGCCAGCCGCGAGACCGGTCAGACCGGCGTGCTCTTCATCTGCTCCCACCGCACCCTCCTCGACCCCATCTTCCTCTCCACCGCCCTCGGCCGGCCGATCACCGCCGTCACCTACTCTGTAGATACCCTGACAACTTCAACCTCACACACTCCATGCAGTTACTCTAGCCAGATCCATTGATCACATGTTGATATCAACAGGTGTCAAGGCTGTCGGAGATCTTGTCGCCGATCCGCACGGTTCGGCTGACCCGTGACCGCGCCGCCGACGCTGCGATGATCCGGCGCCTGCTGACGGAGGGCGACCTTGTCATCTGCCCCGAGGGCACGACGTGCCGAGAGCCGTTCCTGCTGCGGTTCTCGGCGCTGTTCGCGGAGCTGACGGACGAGATCGTGCCAGTGGCGATGGAGAACCAGATGAGCATGTTCCACGGCACGACGGCGCGCGGGTGGAAGGGGCTGGACCCATTCTACTTCTTCATGAACCCGAGCCCGGGTTACGTGGTCACGTTCCTCAACAAGCTCCCCCACGAGCTCACCTGCAAGGGCGGCAAGACCAGCCATGATGTGGCCAACTACATCCAGAGGCTCATCGCCTCCACGCTCTCCTACGAGTGCACCAACTTCACCAGAAAGGACAAGTACAAGGCGCTCGCCGGCAACGACGGCACCGTCGTGTCCAAGCCCAACATCGACAAGAAGGTCATGGGATGCTAGTAAAGTGTGATGCTAATAAAGAAGCCCCGAGCCCCAACATCAACAGGAACAAGGCTACTGCTATGTGCTTTCTGAGTTTGGCGCGTGCTTCGTAATTGGTTGTTTATTTGAATTTGTGTACTTTTGAACATATTGATCACGTAAACTTCCGTAATCGGTCGTTTACAAGGGGACACACCGCCATGTATGTGTGCGTTTCCTGTACATGCTAGGGATTTTACGGAGAGACTAGAACAACACCCCAAGTTTAAGAGTACAGTAAGACGTGGCAGGTATGGTTTTGCCTATTTAGAAGCGCATAAGTTGCTTCCTTACTGAAAGAAGTGCATGTATGACTACCCTTTGCAATTAGAAAATAAAACCTTTATACAGAGGCAATGTCATTAGTCCATCTTATTGTAAATATTACGGTATAAGCATATTTTCTATATTAATTCCAATAATAATAATTATGATAATAGTAATCACCCAAACATGACATAAGAATGACTTAAACATCATATTGAAGTATACATCAATTAAGTCATTGCAAAGTGAGTATAGACTCAACAGGAACATCATATATGACATATTCAACATTAGCATGGCATTCATGTTAATGTATTTACATGCTAATCCTTTTGTAATATCAACATATATGATCAACACAAGTAAAGAGATTGACTTAAGGAAATAACATACTGTCTTCATACATAGCCAAAAGAGCATGACTAAAATCAGGATATAATGAATTGAATGTTTTATTATTGCTCTCAGAACAGAGTTGCTCAAGACATTAAATCTTGGCCTTCTCATGCAAATGTCCATACTCTTCATATGTGATCTGATAGCAAAAATCAAGACTTGAGCTCCAAATTTTTCTTACTGACAGAACCTAGCCCAGAAGAGTTCTATCAAGACTAACAATTTTATATGTTCATATGCAAAGGTGAATAGCATAGTATGCTACCAGATTTCAGATCATACACGATGTGAATGAATGATAATGTATGGACTGAGTTTAATCTGAACCGAACAGAATAAAGTTATAACATACTTTACAAAATCATTTGTACAAGAACATATCTTCTTTACAATAGTCAACAAGCTATGGATCAGTCAGTGAGATTAACTATTAGAGCTCAAATCTAATTCTTCTATCAAGAACATACACAGTATAAGACTAATTCATCACAGAGCAATTAACCCTTTCCTTTGCGCATTCATTCACAGCATATCACAGAGATACCAGATGAAGCACAGGAAGGGTCTGAGTACTCACAAGGCGATGGTATTCGAAACCACCGTGAAGAAACCGAAAAAGGCAAGGCACGATGAAATCGCTGACCCAGAAAATCTATCAACCCGCTGTCGCAAGCGAGTAGATGATTCACGGAGATACAATGTCGTACTTCTCCTTTTAGCCGAACACCAAAGAAGAAGCCGAGGTTCGGGTATGCCACACAAGACCACAGATTGCTCTGGCCGAGAGCAATCGAATACAGCAGGGAAATGCGCCGCCGCCTTGTTCTTCCTCGGTTAGACCTCTCAAGATCCCGGGATGCACAAACCCAGATTAGGGTTCACACACGGGACCAACACATGCCGTCGATCGGAGATGGCCCGAAAGCCGAATCTCCACCAAACCGAAGAACAAAGAGGAGGATCAAACACGAGAGACAACCAGAATGAGGAGAAGAGCTATGCCTCACCGCTTGAGCTGCCGGCTTAAATAGAGAGGGCTAGGGTTAGATGCGGGTGGCGGAGCGGCCGGCCCGAGGAACCCGCCACCACGCCGCCGCCGCCTCCCATCCGCCGCCACCTCTCAAGAAGCCGCCGAAATCGTCGGATCTAGGCGGAGAAGCGAAACGGCCGCAGGCGCACGACTCAGTCCACGCACAGGACGCGCTCGGGGATAGCAACGGACGTGGCCAGGGAGGAGACGGAGTCTCCTCTCCTTTACCTCTTAGCGCGGCTCACCGACAGGTGGGCCCGCCTTCATTTCCCCTTCTCATATGGGAAATTCCCATTATGCCCTCAGTGGCTAACACATCTTTCTTTAGTGACCCTACTCATTTCGCCTTTTCTGTTGACTTTTTAATTTCGTCTTGTTCTGATTTTTTGGTTTTTTTTTATTTTTTTGTCTTCTTTTTTTCATATACCTTTGTATTGTTCGGATGGGTTACACTGTTTTTTTCTATTTTTTAAATTTAATTATGAAAAAAGACATCAACAGATACAATACAAAATATTTCAGTTACAGTATCAAACAGTGAAAAATAAACCGAAATAAGCAGCACCTAAGAAAGATGATTAATTATTAACCTTTTATTTTGAGTGCCACGAAATGAACGAACAATTTATCATCTAGAAACAAAACATCAAGAATACTAACAAAATTCTATAATGTACCATCCCATAAGCGTTCGACTGCATCTTTGTGCTAATCTCCTCCGTCTGCATCTCGTACGTGTTCAGCTGGGTAACCATGACGCCCGATTCATCATTGTTGAACACGTAGAGGTGTGCCTTGTCGTCGACGTCAATTTTTTATTCGGATTTTTATAGACATCATGAGTATAACAAAAACATATTTACACACGCACGAATGCACATAACATCACCCTCTCACACATATCTACATAAGTGTGTCAAATTTACACGCTTCAGGTGAAACGGAGACCAAAAAGTCTCACAGAGCGTGGACACATATTTTGATCACTGAATGCATTCATATACGCACGCGTACTCAGAGAGCACTGTTCACGTAATAATTAATTAATTTAATTTTTAATACTAAATTGTTATATATATACATAATGTAGGATCAAGTCGGATGTATGCCGCGAACCGTGTGAGTGAAGAGTACATTAATGGCGTGTCTGCTTTTACAATAGTTGTCGAGGAGGATATGTTGAATAAAGGGATGGAATATATGTACTGTCCATGTACCGATCGCGAATTTAAAATTTTTAAGAACCGAGGGCAAATTGAAGCGCACTTGATTCGGAGGGTTTCAAAAGGGTTATACGTGTTCGACCACCATAGCGAAGTCAATGATCATATGTCGCGGATGACATCGCGGTGAAGTGAATGATATGCCGCCGGATGACATCGCTGGTGAAGTGAATGAGATGCCGCCGGATGATGTCTTGTTCGGATTCGGATAGGTTGCACGATGATAATCTGGATTAGATGCTTCGTGATGTAGAAGAGAACTATGATGAGAGAGAGTATGTTAAATTCCGGGTTTGATGGAGGACTCGAAGAAACCTTTGTTCATGTGATGCAGATCAAAATACACGAGGTTGTCGGCCATGCTTGAACTGTTAAAATTGAATGCAAACAACGGTTGGTCCGACAAGAGTTTCACGGTGCTGCTAGGTCTTTTAGCGGACATGCTTCCGGAGAGAAATGAGTTGCCTAAAACCACGTATAAAGCCAAGAAGGTTCTTTATCCATTGGAAATGGAAGTAGAAAGAATACATGCATGTCCGAATGACTGTGTCCTCTACCGTAAAGAGTATGCAAACATGCATATATGTTCGGTGTGCAACGCATCCCGATACAAACGTAACAATCAATCAGATGACGGCGAGGAAACAGAGGTGAAGAAAGGACCTCTTGCTGAGGTGACATGATATTTTCCTATAATTCCCCGTTTGAAAATGTTTTTTGCAAATCCAAAGGAGGCAAAACTGCTGCGTTAGCACTTGGAGGAGCGCAAGAATGATAGAATGCTAAGACACCTTTATGATTCCGCCTAATGAAGAAACATCGATAGGAGTTTTGCAGACTATGGTGCAGAACCAAGGAATATAAGGTTTGAACCGAGTACGATAGAATGAATCCTTTCAAGAGCATGAGCGATGACATAGCACATGGCTCGTGACTCTCGCATCTATAACCTTCCTTCTTGGTTGTGTATGAAGCGAAAGTATATTTTGCTGTCGATACTTATCCAAGGGTCAAAGCAACCTACGAATGATATCGATGTGTACCTAGCACCGCTTCGGCAACAGAATCTGGAGCGGTCGGATATTTGGATCATGAGGCAACACTACAGTCGGTTCAACCAATGGTTGAAGGAGCAAATCGCTAGGAGCTCGCCAAGTGAGATGTTGACATGGTTGACAAAAGAGCCAACATTTACAGTTGTGACATGGCAAGGATATGACATAAATGGGTACACATTCTATACATAGTCTCGTGGATGTAAAGAGCACTAGTCGTATCAGTGGTGTCCGTGATAAATGCGCTCAAGATCGATGGGTTGAGAAATTCGTACTATGGGTTCATAGAAGAGATAATAGGTATGTTCTTTTGGGCTGTGGTGTATATATTGAATTTTTGAATTTTGGCAGTAGAGGCAGTACACAGAGGAAAATAGTCACATGCAATTTTGGCCGGTACAACTGAACTCGGTATACTTTTTAGTACAATCTTCCTATTGACCCCGTCTTAAAAAACACACCATTTGCAAGCTAGTTATTGTAGCACGTACAAGCCAAAGTCAGCTCAAAGTCCTATCGAAGGCAGCCAATATTCCATTCATTATGGTGCTATTACAATGGAATTGGTTTTGAGAGTTGGTACATACACAACCTACATAAAATAAACAAAATTTGGGAGATTACACAAACTCACATTGTTCCATCCGTTCCACATCCTTTCAATTTTGAGATTGCACAAAAGCAAAATTAGAGGAGAATATTGCATTGTTCATTCATTTAGAGTCCAAATAACATTATAGTGCTTAAGCACATTCTTGCAACAAATTAACCAAAACATACAAAAGTTGTAAATTCACAGTGCACAAACATGATCTTGCTGCAATTCCTCACAATTTGGCACTACAAGAATCTAACAATGTGAATCTACTTGACTTGATACATGTATCCAAACTTTAGTGGTCACAAAAGGATGTTGTTCATGTGCTTTCAACGGACGATGCCGAAGTCATCGAGCAGGTGAATTAGCTCGACGAGGCAATTGGCGCACTTCACCACGGCCTTCTCCTTGCCGTCTCCGCCAACGTTGATGACATACACCATGGGGGATCGAGCGGACCATACCCACCGCACGACGAGGCTGATGCTCAAGGACCTAGATGAGCGCAGAGAAGTGAGACGAACAGGCTACGCATCCACGAGCGGCAAAGATTGGAGGGGTTGGAGAAGCACTTCTATGGAGCGGACACACAAATTTTGGGACACCAATTTGGGAGAGAGAGAGGAGGAAGAGAAGGAGCATATAAGCTTGTGGGTGAAAAAGGAAGTGGAAGGGAGAAGAAGATAAAAAAGAGGGTTATTGATGCGAAGTAACGGAGAAAGTAATATAAGTGGATATAAGTGGTATATAGTTGAGAATATGTATATTTTGGTGATATTAAAGTTAATCAGAATTTTATTATCATACATATTAAAAGTATGTATATTTCAGAATGGTAAATACCCAATTCCAAAAAAAAAACTTATTTCGTTTTCGTGTAACCCGAGCACCCCACCAGCGCATGTATGGTTGGCTCCGTCTAGGGTTTTAGCGCTCACCGCCACCTCCCGCCGCACCCCCCCTCGTCCGCACAAATCGCCCTCCCAATCCCTTCCCCGTCCACCACCCGCCGGGCGACGAGCGGCGCCGGCGCCGGCGGTGGAGATGGACCGGTACCAGAGGGTGGAGCGGCCGCGGCCCGAGTCGGCCATCGAGGAGAACGAGATCCGCATCACCGCGCAGGGGCTCATCCGCAACTATGTCTCCTACGCCACATCCCTCCTCCAGGTGCGTTCCCCTCTCCCCTGCTGTCCTATCGGCTTTGTACGTGTGTCTCGATTCGAGTCCGGCGTGTTTTGGTGGTGGAAGGGTGCGAGGTAGCGGTGGGCTTGGTCCGTTTGGCTTGAGAGGTGGAGTGATGTTCGAACGGCTAGTTTTGTGTGAGTTTTGATGGTGAGGTTGTTGTGTTGGCGTGGTTTAGATGTGAAGGGCGGTGATTGGTGCGCAAATTCGATGTTGGTGTGTTAATTTTGGCCTATTGAATGGGATAGGTGGGTTACTTATTGGTTGGTGTTTTGATTCGTATGAAGAAATTTGTTGAACATGTGCTATTTAGCGGTTAATTCACTGGAAATCCAATTTGATGTGTCAGCTGTTGAGGTTACTAAGCCTATGTTCTGTTCAGTGGATAAATGCGGAGGTTAACTTGCCAGGCTGATATGTTCGTGCAAATTTAGTTATGTTTCGAGGATATAAATGCATCTGTGTAGGGTTATTTGTGGAGTTTGGCATTGTCCGTTGCTAATACACTGGAAATGTACTTTGATATGTCTGTTGCTGAGATTGTGAAGTCTGTGCTGTTTAGTTGAGAAGCGTGGAGGTTAATGAACCAATCTATTCTGCTTATGAAAATTTCGGTTTAGTATTGGGAATATAAATGCAGCTATATATGGTTATTTATGGAGTTTGGTGTTTTCCGTTGCTAATTTCGTGTCAAACTATTGTGATCTGCGCAGCGGTGCATGCTGATGTGGTTCGTTTGCGTTTAGATTATGTGGGCTCTGTATGAGGGTTTAAGGTGTCTACAGTGATTTTTCAGTGGTTAATGCAGTTCTATGTTATAATTACCTGATATCTAAGGCGCTCACCGTCCTTAAATTAGTTCCAACCGTGTGTGTGTGTTTGTGTGTGTGCTGTATGTTTTTTTTTGTGTTTGTTTTGCTACTAATCAGTCTCTTTAGTGGCAAAGGAGAGGTGCAGTGTTCGATTTGGGGTGCCAAAGATTGATAAAATACTGTTTCTACTTTTTTGCTTTTTTTATCCCCAGTGGTCTAATAGTAGCTCAACTGGCATTGGAGGGTGTGAACTCTGTTTTTTTTCATGGTCATACAATTAGTATTCTTCTGTAGTTATTAAATGTTTTAGTTTGTTTCTGAATATCACACATGGACTTCGCTCCGTTTTATCGGTTTTTGCAGTAAATCATTAATATATTGTCCTAGGAAGTATTGCCTATTATATCAAGTGCAAGCATACTTTAGCTCCTGTTTACTTAATGTTGTTTTTTCTATAATCGATCTGCTGTTTCATAGATTCTGTTTACTATTTTTGAATCAGGATCGGAGGATTAAAGAGATTGTTCTGAAGGCCATGGGGCAGGCAATTAGTAAGTCTGTTGCTGTTGCAGAGATTATCAAGGTAATCCTTCCTTCTTGTTTTGTCATGTTTGTTACAAATGCAACCATGTCTGACAGCTTTCTTGAAAACAGAAAAGAGTCCCTGGGTTGTATCAGAATACCAACATCAGTTCTGTCAGCATCACTGATGTCTGGGAACCTATTGAAGAAGGCCTTGTCCCGTTATGTTTCTGTTTCATTATACCATTTCTATTCATATACATTCTTCTCTTGCATTGAGAATTCTAACTTATTTGAAGATTTTCCCATTTTGTAGACTGGAGATGACTCGCCATGTTTCGATGATTTCAATTACCTTGTCTCCCAGAGAGCTGGACAAGAATTCTCCTGGGTAAGTCAGATGCATGTATCTGTCAGTTCTTTAGAATTCTTGGTGATGGACATGAATTGTGTTTCTAATATAAAGAAAAAGCACTTGTAGAAGATACAGGTTTGAAACAATAATACGTTTTTTAGTTCTAAAAAAATACTAATACATTTTCTTGTAGGTACCAAACCTCAGCTTATGTTGAACAGCCCAGGCAACAGCAACGCCTCCAGCAGGCACAGCCACCACAACGCCAACCTCGCCAGCCACCACCTGATTATGAAGGTACAATTGTGATTGCTCACACTGATTTTTGTATCTGTTGTCCAAACTTTTGATAATCATTGCTTTGTTAGACTCCTATGTGCGGGTTGTGGCAGAGGAAGGGGCCGTGGACGTGGAAGGGGATGGGGCAGAGGAGGTTATGGTGGTTATGGTGGATATGGAAACAACCAAGGCGGGTATAACCAAGGTGGCTATAACCAAGGTGGTGGGTACTATGATAATCAAGGTGGATATGGTGGATATGATAATCAAGGTGGATATGGTGGATATGATAATCAAGGCGGGTATGGTGGTGGATATGGCTACAACCAAGGCAGATATGGAAACTACCACGGTATTGAAGGGTTGCTTGTACAGTTGTATCACTGATCTTGCTTATTCAAGAAATTATTATGGATGCTCACTTATCTTGATTTGTTGAATCAGAAAATGGTGGCTATAACCGAGGACGGGGTGGTATGCGCGGAAGAGGCAATTGGAATTACCGTGGGGGTATTGCCTGTTATGACATGTTTCAATATCGAGCTCATTTTCTGATCTGGCATTTGGTTATACATGAGCATACATGCTTTTTCTACCTGTGTAGCATGACCCTTACACACTGACATCCTACCTTGTCGTACCCACTTCAAGCACTGTGGGTTTAACATATAAACAATTCCTATGCATCCCAAGAGGCCAAGACATCACATCCCTTGCCCACTCACTAACACCTGTCACACGCCTTGTTCAAATTCCATGCCTAGTTCCATTTTTCTTGCTATCACAAGCTGGTACTCTTATAAATATGTGATGGTAGATCTGATAAGCTTATCAAAATTTTCACAAACCCGTTTTTAGCTAAGATTTAGGGTAATGTAACCAAAGAACTACTTTTTCCTGGAAACGCTTCGATTTTCTCCATATACATTTATGGTTCCCTAATCATTTTCCTCTTCTACACATGTAAGAAAGGACTTTTTTCCTGAGATGTTACGTTTGCCTGTTACTTGTATAGTTGTATCATTTCTGTTGGCTTGCCATGCAAATCATCTACTGTTGTGCTGAATAACCATGTACAAAGATCCATAAAACTGGTCTGAATTTTCTACTCTACACACAGGGTACGAGCGTGGCAGAGGTGGTGGTGTTCTTAGTGGAAGGGGATACGTTGGCCGTGGACGGGAAGAATGGGTGGCCGTGGGCGAGGGAACTGAGCACCGGCGGGGAAAATCCATGGGCTTCTGGTGTTATTTAAATGCCCCCCACCCCCACCCTCTGATTGCCATATCGGTCCAACAAAATGCATGCTTTATTAATATCAGGGGAAGGAGAGGTTATCTAAGGATTTGTGTTGGAAGCCGTCAGTCATGTGTGGATGTTTGTTGTTTCCCCTGAGCGCGAGGTTTGGTTGTGACCACAATGCTTTCCCCAAGGTATCCTGTAATCATCTTTCTATGCTGTTGCTGGCGAGGTTTGCTTGTTTTCCCAATGGTCGATGAATGCTGAGCATGCTGCTCTATGTTCATGCCCGTCGTATTACCTGATGAAACTCTATATTAAATTGTTCATTCTATTTGTGCAGTTTTGCCTTTGTCGATGCTTTGTTCTGTTTTTATATCCGTGATGATCGACTGCGTCAAAGCCAAGTTTTGCATCTTCCCTGTGCGAAATGTGGGCGTACGTGAGAAGTTAGCAGCTTGAGTTACCCACATGCTCGAAGGCAGGAATCTGTAGTTGAAGCCTAATCGCTCCTCAGACGCGGCTCGGGTCTTGGGGCGAGCTCGAATAGGCTTAAGAATGGTTTATGCTTGTACTATCTACTGTGTGTGCTTTTTTAAAGTAGAATTAATAGGAAGATTATAGTTAAAAGTATACTGCGTTTAGTTGTATCAGCTAAAATTATATGTGACTATTTTTTGTGTGTATTATCTCTCGTAAACAGATAGAATTTAAATATTTAAACCATTAGTCTTAAAAAATACCCACTCTAGCATTCGGTAAGGTTGGCCTGCCGTCTTGCGTTTAGTAAGGTGGCGGCCTGCCAAAGCCCAATCGCTCATGCCGTTGTGAACCATTTTACCCTTCTTTCCCCCCACCACCACCGCCTACTGTCGTCACCATCTCTTTGCTCGACCATGACGCGGTCGCCGTCGCCGCCGTCATCGCTTTCCACCGCCATTCCTCGACCATGGCGCGGTTTCCTTGGCTCCCGGCACCTGTGTAGTGTTGCAGCGGTAGGGCAGAACCGATCAGCGGAGGGCGTAGTGTTGCAGCAGTAGGGCAGAACCGAGCAGCGGTGGGCTCTTCCGAAGGTTGACGCTGGCGAGCTGGCCAGCAAAGGCGGCGACGCTACGGGAAAGAGAAGGGAGAGATAGGAGAGGAAATACGAGAGAGGAGGCGGCGACCCGACTGCCCGAGAAGAACAGCGGCGGCGCATCATCAGAAGGGACGGTGGTGGCGGGCTACTTATTTGGTGGTGTTTTGAATCGTATGAAAAAAAATGATTAAGCAGGTGTGGTTTAGCAGTTAATGTTAGAAATTGGCCCATTTGAGCATGGCTCATTTTCTTAATTTCAAAGCATGCATGGTTTAATATCATATTGCTAAGGCAAGGTGAAGAAGATCAATTTATAAGTGGTTATGTATTCACTTTAGCTGGTGCTGCAGTTTTATGGAGGTCTTGCAAACAGACTATATTGAAGAGGTGAACCACAGAAGCAGAACTTGTAGCACTTGACACAGCCAGAGTTGAGGTTGAATGGCTGAAAGAGCTTCTATTGGACTTACCATTGGTTGAGAAACCAATACCTGCAATCCTGATGTACTGTGATAATCAAACAGTGTTGGCTAAAGTCACAAGTATAAATGATAATATAAAATCCTCTAGACATGTGAAGCGTAGGCTTAAATCTGTCAGAAAACTGAGAAACTCCGGAGTGATCGCTGTGAACTATATTCACACTGAGAAAAATCTGGCAGGCCCTTTTACAAAGGAGTTAGCACGGAAAGCGATTTCTGTTGCATCTATGGATATGAGAATGAGACCCATTTAAGTTACATTACAATGGTAACCTATGCCTTCTTGATCGGATATCACGAAACTTAGGCAATGGAAAAAATAAATTGATATTGTAATAAGAGAGTACATATTTATTGTATCCATGTCCTAATAAACAATGTACATTCGACTGTATAGAAGGTTGGCATAAAACCTTAATGTATTCTGTAGTCCAAATAAGCAAGGGGTATTAGCCTGCATGATACCTAGAAAGAATACACCTACTTGAGCTTAACTGTGTGGTCGCAGTTCACGAGAACGGAGCATTCTCTAGAAAGCTCATGAGCAGATAAGGGAGCATGACCATATAACGCTCCGTTTAGGCGTTGTTCATTGGCAGCCTAGTACTAGTTGAGATTTCAAGTGAAATCTGATCACGAAAAGATGTGAATTCAAGACATAGTCCATTCATTAGCTGTGAGAAGATGAATCTTGTCATTCTATGTGCAAGTTCAACCCGTACAGAACTTACACTAAAAGACTGATATATTAACAGTATTTCAGCACAATATCTTTGATATCTTTTTACTTCTTGTTTTGGAATTGACGGGGGATTGTTAGAAATTGGCCCATTTGAGTATGGCTCATTTCCTTAATTCCAAAGCATGCATGGTTTAGTACAATATTGCTAAGGCAAAGTGAGGAAGACCGATTTATAAGGTGGAGTCATCACCACTTCTTGAATATGGATAGGGATGGTATGAGGAGGGTTTTGGCTAGTCGTGCGCGCGCACGCACGCGCGTGCGTGTATTCGCGTATTTTCGCATGAAAATCGCGTGACTTATAACTTGCGACCGTGGCGCGCCACTTGGCAGACCAAATCCATCTCTATTTTTGCTGAACCCTGCACCTCTCTCTCTGTTTGAATGAGATTCAAACATTTGAATGAGGCAGTTACAAGTGAATGTACACTGCTTAATTTGTGATTTGATGAGGCAGTTACCAGTGGGTAAATAGCTGGTTGAATGTGTCAGTTACCAGTGGGTAAATGGTTATTTAAATTCGAAGTTCACAGTTTGTCTATATATATCTCTGGAGACGTCCAGAGTATATTGCTGAAAAACCTCATTGCCTCCATTTCCTTCTTCTCTACGATTTTGTGCTCTTGTACTGTGTTGTTTGAACTTCGCCAATCTTTCTTCTCAGCGTGCACCTGGAGGAGGGAGAGCGGCTATCTCCGAACCGTTGCGATAGATAGTTCTATTGTGGCGGCAATAAGGTTTCGGCAACAGACATCTGCAAGAATCCGCCATCGCTACCGCATCTTCTACATTCTACATTGCGTCAAGCCTGTGCTGCTTGCTGTTCTTCATTAGGCCAAAAAGTAAGTCGTTCGCGCGTTCATTCGACTTTGTTACTATATTTTCTTGTGTATATTCTGAAGTATGATGAGTAGTCTGTTGTTAGTAGTAAGTTTTGTATTACTGGTTTATTATATTTGCCTCTTAATAAAATTTGGAATTAAAATATTGCCCACGTTTCCAACAGTTAATTCACTGGAAATCCAGTTTTATTTGCCTGATATTGGGGTTGCCAAGTATGTGCTGTTCAGTTGAGAAATCTAGGGCATCATGCGCTGATACTTCCTAATTGAGGATATAAATGCAGCTATGTAGGGCTATTTGTAGATTTTGGTGTTTTCCGTCGCTAATACACTGCAACTGTAATTTGACGTGTGTGATGTTGAGATTGTGAAGTCTGTGCTATTCACTGGAGAAATGTAGAGGTTAATGCGACAATCTGATCTGTTCGTGCAAATTTTGGTTTGGTATTGGGGATACAAATGCAGTTATATATAATACATGGCTATTTAGTATTTATGGAGTTTGGTGTTTTCGTTTCTAATTTCGTATCAACCTTTTGTGATCCGGTGCTGTGGTGCGTGCTGTAAGTTTGTGTGTCAGACTTTCCTCCCCTTGGATGCGGTTCATTTGCGTTAAATTATGTGTTCATTTACGTTTAAATTATTTGGTCCTCCGTAATAGAGCTTAAGGTGTTATTGCAGTTCTATATTGTAATGCCTGATTCCTACGGCGCTCATCGTGCTAAAATTAGTCCTAACCCTGTGTGTTTGTGTGCGCTGTGTTGAAAGAACCCTAACTTTTAGTTAACGCCAACAGTAAAATTTGTTAGAAAACCTGGATCTGAGCCGGAAGTCTTGGCCCATGGTGAACAACTTACCAGTAGACTATAAATAGGGAGTTGTACCGGCAGATTTTGTACACATGCAATCAGAAAAGCAATAAAGAAAGATCGAGAGTTCTCTCCACCTCTCTGTGTTTTCAATCTATTATTCTGTCTTCTGTGATTGATCACATTTCGCATTAAGCAGAGGAATCGATCAGACTGGTCGTCAGCGACGGTTCCTCAACACGTTATCAGCACGACTTGCTCCGGTGAATCAAAGGTAATCATCGAAGCAATAGTAGATTGAATTGTCTAGATTGCTCTAAATTCCGCAGATTTTGCTTTCTAGATTAATTTTATACGGTGCAAATCTGCTCTAATCTACTGCGAGAAGACTTGAAATCGCCGGCACAATGTCGATCGGTAGATTACATCACAGAGTAGATGTTGATTGCACTGTAGATTGAAAAAAAGGGGGAAAAGGGGGGGAATATGCGCACGAGCGACCCCGTACGACCGTCGTACGCGATATATGCCGACCGCCGCCACAGCCCCTCCCGGCGTGCCATCGATGGTGGCCCCAAGCGCACCATCGATGGTAGCTCGAAGCCACGAAAAGCTTCACACCACCCAAAGTCCCATGGCAACCACACCAAGGCAGTGAGGAGGAGATAGCTTCGAGGAGAGGAGCTAATGGTGTAGCAGAAGACAAAGAGAGAAGACAATGACCACAAGGTATAGAACCATCCATGCTTGTCAAGACCACCTTCGGCCGACCAAGACAAAAAAAGGAGCCGCAAGATGACACCGAACACGTGAGAACCAAGTAATGGCCACCACGAACATCATCATCACCCATTCCGTTTTTTAGCCCGACAAACAAGTAGGCCCCTCACCAACCCTTTTTGCTCTCTGTCCATAGCACAAACACCATAGCAAACCACACAAGGCAAGCAAGATGGCCAAAGTAGGATACATGAGGAGATAGAGGAAAAACCTTGTACCTCAAATGGTAAGGCCATGACACTATGACGTCGAGTCGACGGAAAAAACCACCGTACATTCTTGGAGGATGGTGTACTCTCTAGCACATGCCATCCGCTAAGTACCGTCACGGTGGCACAACCGCGTATTCATGCGTATATACTATATAGAAGCTAAAAATTGCACTTAAACCACAGTCTAAAGAGGAAGTAAATTGAACCGACGGCTGGATATAACCGGGCCGTACCAGAGGGTGGAGGAACTAGAGAGGAGACAAGGGAGGTCATCGTGGGGAAATCTACCGCGAGGAGGTCTCCGGTGGCAACGCAGCCGGCATCGAATGCGATTGGGGTGTAAAAATCGTAGTTTTAGTATTTAACATCCCACCAGATTTGCATGCTGAATTTAGACAGTTGAGACCCTTGTAAAAGAGTTAGATCGTTTGCTCGCTAACGACAGATTAATCAGCTTACCAGAAGTGATGATACATTGTTTACAGATGACAAAAAATTGTGCAGTGGCAAGGTATGACAAAACTGGCGCAGTGAAGAGTCCACTAAATTACTCGGGTGAGGGAAAGATAAGAATACAACGACACCACTCACGAAACAACAGCCATTTGACACCATCAACCCACACTAGTTGCTATCACTAGATGACATCAGCAGATATTTTGTGCCGCTAAATCTTGGAACCCCTTACCAAACAATGAGTTGCTGGGGGATGGGAGCATTTCATGGCTTGCGCGAAAACAAATAATGGGACGCTTGTCACGAGTGCCAGAAGTTCACGTTACCGTGAATCATGTCCCATAGATATGTCTATGGACAGGTGCGCCGAAACCTTCAACCACATCCATCCACTGTTTCTCTACTATTAAAACAGAACCGTCCGACAGGTGGCCAACAAACAGGACTGGATCTTTAAATGCAAAGAAGTCAAAGTTATTCCTTTTCTCTTGCCTCAACTCTTCATCACGAGCTTTCCGCTTAGGCTTTGCTTTTGTACCCTTTTGTGAGTCTGTCTTTTCTGCTGGAACAACTGAACCATTCGGTAATTGACCATCCTGAACAACTGGCAATCCAAAATCAATAAAGCACATTGCCCTGCAAAAGAAAGGAAAATATTGTTTTTTTAGAACCATTTTGATCAATTGGCAATCCAAAGTCTACTAGCAATGCAGAAAACTAGTAAAGAGGAGATCAATCCCCATGTATGCCAAATTCCTCACAAATACCCATCAAATCAGCATTTCAAACACAGATCAACTCGGTACTAAGAATGATTTATCAGAGTAAAAAGGCCAATGGACTAGTGAGTTCAGAACATTAAAACACTAAGGTGGTATGAGTAAGTTAGCTGAAACACATCAGCAATAGAAGGTTACCTTGCGCTGTATACCACAACTGAAGATGAACTTAGTGGTGGAAATGAGAGGCCAATGACTTCTCCGGGAAATTCCTGGAATCTTCTGGGCAAGTGATGTGTATAGCGCTTGGACCATTCGCCTAATTGTTTTGCTTCTACATCAAATACATACACCTCGTTTTTAGCTGTAGTTATGACAAGGGAATTGTTCTTGGGACAAAAGCCACCAGATGTAACTGAACCATCATTCATTCTAGGTATGAACCAGTGTTGCCTGCAAATATCAGAGAAAAGGTTTAGTGACGATAAAAACAAAGGTTTAGTGATGATAAAAATATAGTTTGCATAGATGCATATAATCATTAATACTAGCTGCAAATCAGCCAAGTCACAGGAAAAAGGCTGTGAATCAAAACAAAGAGTAAATTGCAGGATTAAATACAATTTTGCAGTAGTGAATTACTATCTTACTAGACATGAAACACATTCAAGACAAGTCACAAAGAATCAAATTGGTATGTAACATACCTTTGCACCTCAAGGTTAAATATGTAGATATCCCCAAAGCAGCTAACAGCAGCCAACCACTGCCCATCTCCACTCAGAAACATTTTTGTAACTGGTGGTTCTTTGGTAGATGTTTTTGTTCCATCCATCTTTCTCATAGGGTGAAATACATTTGAAACTTCTCTTGTTTCAATATCTATAACCTGATTGGTGCAGGAGAAATGTTGAACAGTGAGTTTAGAAAAAATAACAAACAAGATTAAAAAAACATTATCAGCGGATCATCTTAGCACCGCGACTCATTAGATCATGATCTATAGCAGTTAAATCATATTACATTCTTTGAGAAAATAACAACTTTGGAGGACACCAAAGAGGTCAAATGATTGGGTTATAGACATCTCATTGACCGAATATTCAACCAAACTTGTTTCAGTTTTATCACGCAGAGGACAAAACACAATAATTTGATCACACGTGCTCAATCCAAAACTTGCATAGTTACGAATAATGCTCCACAAGATAGAGAAGTGCATCCTGTTTCAGTTTGCACATTTTCAATGAGTTGGTGAGACGTGTGGAAGCTAGGTTTCAATGTCTGATGGTAATATGATAAAATTGAATCTACAGACTTGTTAGAATGTACTGTTTTCTCCTGTATACTACAGTTGTTTGACAGTTCAATAGAAACACACAATATGAGTGAAATACATCTCAAGACAGGTAATGAAAATCATGAATTGCTTATCATTTCTCATATAAGTATGGCAGGATCAGCGAAACACATACATATATCCTTCCATCATGGCCAGCTAGTATCAAACAGGATGAGTCAACAGTAAACAGCATACTCTGAGAACATGGTAATCCCTTTGGCAGCTCTAGTTTGTCTAGAGTGTACTTCTTTCCACCCTTATGTTTTAGTGCAAAAAGGCAGGGCTTCACAAAATCTGAATAGGCCAACAGCGTTCCATTTGTAGAGGCAGCACTAGAAATGATTTTTCGAGTTCCCTTGCTTTTCAGACGAGCAAGGTGTCGCATTGTAGCATCTCCTCTGGATGAAGTACTAGGAGTCAACTTGCTCTGAACTGTCACAAGTAAAACATCCAACCAGTTGGTAGACTGGACAAGCATCACAGAATCTCCATTGACTGTGCTATCTCTTGCCAGATTTATCAAAGGGCGTTGAGGGGCAGGGCAGAAGTTATGAGGTGCAAATTGAGTAAACTCCCTCGCAGAATAAGCAAAGAGCTTGGTGTCATCGCCACCAGAAATGAGCATTGGAACACCCAGATGTGCCCACTTGTGGTAACTGAACTCAATAGGCTTTTCACGCCGGCGAATCTTCGCCTTCTTTTCCTCTGGTAAAGCATCTAGAGAACAAAAGAACATAGATAAATCTGTCTAAGCCCAAGTGGAGGTAAGTTTAGTAAATGCAGCCAAGTCAACACAAACCTTCTCTACAAATTGGTACAGCCATTGTCAATGCCCTTACATCATGAGTATGAGCTCTTACATATCCCACATATACCCACTTGCGCACTTGCTCTTTGGTCACCTCTTTATCAGCACCAAAGTCATCTTTCAATACTTTGTACAAAATTACCTAGAAAGCCACCAACAAATTAGTAAGCCAAGCAAAGCAATAGGTTTAAGATGAATCACTCAATATCTGTTGGATTTCAGTTTTCAATTGAATAAAATGTCACAAATTCAATTAAAGTCTCTTTCTGTTTTATACAATTAATCTACTGAAGAACTATAAGTTATAGAAGACATGGTTCCAATATATAATGTTTAAGATAGGAACCAGTAGCTTTTCAAGTTTTCAAAAGGAAACACACAGAGCAGAGAGAGAGAGGGAAGGAAGGAGGGAGGGATTTTCTTTAAGAGTAGTTAATCCACCTAATGGCTGTTTCAGTAATGTTACCAACCTGCCCATCAGATCCTGCCGAAAATACCCTGTTCTGACTAGGCACAGTTGCTAGTGCATTCACATCACCTTTATGATAAGTGTGAGCTTGCAGAAGAGTTCCATGGCGGCTATCCCAAAACTGGACACTCCCAGAACTATCTCCACTAACAAGTGTTCCACACCTAGATACCAGCAAAAATAATCAACAGTTGCAAATTAAGGGGAATAAATAAACAACAACATTTGAGAAAGATTCTACTTTATCTCACCTCAGAAACAACAATGACCATATACAAAGTTCACCACCACTACCAGCACCTCCCAATCCAGCAGTGATACGATATTTTTCATGAAAAGATGTTGAATCCCAGCATCTAATTAAACTGTAAACAGAAGTACATAAAAAATGAAGTGATGAAGATTGTGCACCCCATAAAAAAAATGATGACTGATGACCCACAGCTGAGACCATTTTAAAGAAAAAGAAAGATGCTGAACAGCCTGATTGCCATATAGGCAGAAAGAATGATGCAATCTGTCAGAAAAGGCGATTTACACCAGTTAGGAATGGTACATACTACATACCCATCGCTGCTTCCAGAAAATATGAATTTTGCACTATTACTCCATGTCACACTCAAAATTCGCCCTGTATGGAAGCGGAAACATAATTACCAGAGTTGAAATTCAACATAACTGAGAGATGAAAGATATACAAGACATACCGCTTACTCTTGGGAGAGATCTATAGTAAGTCAATGCACCAGATTCGGGTACACTATACAAGCGTACAGAACCATCATCACAGGCCAGGGCCAAACGCTGAAATTCATTCACATGATATGAAGAGCTTGTCTTGGCAGAATCGTCTTCATCATCAGAGCTGTCACCATCATCAACATAACTTGAGTCGGAGTCAGGGCAGCCATTATGATTTGCATGGCCATTAGCGGCAAATCCCGAGCCTTTATTTTCAGAATTTATAAGATCATCTGAAGGCTCCATAGCCATCCGCCAGACTGGTACTCCAACAGAATCTAGGACAGTCTACAAAACAGAATGGCAAACCAATGATCATTATATCTACAAAATTAAAATGACTAGTAGATAGCGTAGGAATAGAAGATATAAGTAAACTCAGATAAAAATTCTAATGAAACAGAATTAGGTGAGATGCACTCCTAGCCTATTCTACACCCCAATACTTTAAGAAGACACAGCATTTCGCTACCCAATCACGTACTCACACAAATGACAACTTTAGCTCAATACTACACATTCTCCAACACTTTCAACATCAATTCTCAATATATCCCAAAATAATGCCTACATACAAAATCCACAATCCCCACCAAATTATATATAGAAATTGAAATGTAGCGTAAGCATGGAAAGCGAAGCACCTTTTGCTGTAGGTGGAAGAGATCCCACTCGGATACCGACCCGTCGACGCTGGACGAGAGCAGCCGCCCCCTCGCGCCGCTCCGCCCCCACACCAGCGAAGTGACCCTCGACTCGGCGTCCCCCTGAATCGTCTGCACCCACAGAAACCCCCAATCAGGTCAGAACAAATCCCCAGATTGCTCCCACAGACCGCATAGCCGTGGGGGGAGGGAGGGGAAGCGTACGAGCTGGTGGTGCCACCCGACTGAGCCCGGGGAGACGAGCCAGAGCTCGAGGGAGCCGTCGTCGCGGGCGGCGGCGACCTGGGAGGCGCAGGGGGAGGTGGCGAGCGCGACGATGGGAGAGGGAGTCCACGCGATCGCGCCGCCGCAGCAGCGGTGGACGCGGAGCTTCTCCATGGGCGTCGGCAGCGGCCCGATGTAGCAGGTGAGCTAGTGATCCGCACGTTCTGGAAGGTTCGCGAGGGGGAGCTCGAGGGCGCCGCGATGGCGCCAGGGCATGGAGTGGGGGAGGCAGAAGGTGATGATGCTCGAGAGAGGCGGCTCGCCGCTCGTTAGGGTTTTGAGGGAGGAAGAGGTCAAGTAAGGTTGGCTTTGCGAGGGCGGACGCAACGCGAGCGTGCGGGCCACGTGATGTGAGGCTAGCACGGTGGGCCTGCTCGAGCCAGCGGTTTGGCCCAACAGGCTTGAGATGATCAACGGCTTGGTGTTGGCCTGTGCCGCGCTCGAATTTTGGACAAAAATGATATTGTTGATCATTGGAATACTAGATTTAACCTCTAAATAACAGCATTTTTATTTATAGCCTCTTTCCCATCGCATGATTTTGCAAAGGCCGACATATGGTAATCGTGCCGACATATGGCAAAGGTCGATCACTGTTCACGGGCTAATCGTGCGATCGGGGATCGCACGACCACTGCTCATGCCCGAGTCGCGACTTGCATGTGTACAATATATACACAATGTACTATTGGATTAGCTGCCGCGTGCATTTGAGTGCTTGTAATGAGGCTTAAATTTTGTATTTTTGTGTAGATAAGAGTTTATTTAGTTGTGCAAATTTTTTGTAATTATAAATATTACGCATATTCACATGTAATTTATTTGTTTGGAGTCTGCAACAATTTTGTAATATAGAAGAGGAGGTGCAAAATATTATGAAATATATTTTGAAAACTCCTTATGCAGTGTAGATGATACATGTAGGAAATATTTCTTTAGATTGTTATTTTTCAAAATATTTTCGTAGGTTCTCAACGGTACGATCGTCGTTTGTTGTTATAGTGCGGTTAATTTTCGGATGAATTTTGTAGAGACGATTGAGCCCTGCATGACTCGTACGTACAGAGGTAAATTATAGTGCGGTGTAATGATTGATCCGTTTGTGTTTTTCGCACATTGTGAACGGTAAAAATATGTTCGATTCGCAAAATATTTTGCGATCATAGAACGTTGTTGTAGTGCAAGAAATTTCATGAAAACTTTTATGTTGACGACTAGGATAGAAACGACTGGTAAGTAGGAAGAAAAGTGATATGAAGCACACGAAGAATTGAATACGAAAAGACGACGACATTTTATGTTGCTAATTAAAATATATTTCATAATAAACTTATGAATAGCACGACACATAGGATTTGGTTACAACAAACTGAAGTAGCCGTACGATACATATGCGCTTTGTTGACATGGAAATAAATTGGACATTCAAGAGAGTAGTGCGGAATGGTCCGACCTACTGCGTAGACTTGGGCCATTTTCCCTTTCTTACGAGCTCGATGTTGAAATCCTCAGATGCCACTTTCGCCTTTACTGACATTTCTCTTTTTTTCTTGCACTCTATCGCGAGCCTCGCGCTGCCTGCGCGTGCATGCCTCGAGATGAGCTTTTGTATCCCGACGTATATGCTAGGTTTGCTCATCTTGGCGACGCTCCTCCTCGTGGATCTCGCATGCCCTTTTGTCATTCCACTCCTCATAGTCCAGAGTCCACTGGTCATGTGGGTGGATCTCTAGGTCGATCCACTTGCGGTAGGCACACAACGGCTTCGGAGACTATGGGTAGACGAGAGAGTTTGTTATTGCATACTTTTAACTGGAAATAGTGGGGGAACACATTATAAGTGGTCCTTACTGGCTACCAATAGCTGATCGTGTCGAAACGACAATCAGAATAGCCAGATGAGTAGTTCGCACAACCCTAATAACGCATGTCCAAGCTGAGGCACTGCTTAGACTTGAATAATTTGCATGGGTCTTTGCACCAACAGAGGGGCGTCGTCTCGCCCTCGAGGGGGTGTTGTGACGAACATTCAGTTGGAACGTTTAGTATGGACATGCTCCTACGGGGGCATCGTTAGGGGGTGTGACCTCCTAGCATGCTCTGCTTGCTCAGCCCGGGCCGCTGCGGCCCTTGCTTGTTCGTTGCGGGCGGCAGCAGACCTTGTTAAGTCACGAGTCTCCTCCCATTGCTTCATCATCTTTTCACATTTTTTCTTCTGCCTCTTGTCCATCTCGACGTGGTGAAGGAAGGTACGGTATAGTGTTTGGTTGTGTAGTGGTCCCTCGCAGATCTATTCTATCTCATTTTATAAAGGCAAATGGTTGGCATGATGAGAGTTATTTGAAGTCAGTGTGCAGAGCTGCCCCTTTAGTCTTGTCACTGCGTAGAGGTGCCCAATTTGGTGTTGTCACTGCGCAAAGCTGCCCCTTTTGTCTTTTCACTGAGCAAAGCTGCACCCTTTGATCTTGTCATTACGCAAAGCAACCCCCTTTGGTCTTGTCACTAGACAAAGCTACCCCTTTGGTCTTGTCACTATACAAAGCTGCACCCTTTGATCTTGTCACTGGACAAAGCTGCCCTTTTGGTCTTGTCACTGCACAAAGATGCCCCTTTTGTCTTATCACTACACAAAGCTGCCCCTTTAGTCTTTTCACTGCGCAAAGCTGCCCCCTTTGGTCTTGTCACTTGGCAAAGCTGCTCCTTTGGTCTTGTCACTGCGCAAAGCTGCCCCTTTTGTCTTGTCACTGAGCAAATGTCCCTTTGGTCTTGTCACTGCACAAAGCTGCTCCTTTTGTCTTATCTCTACGTAAAGCTGCACCCTTTAGTCTTGTCACTGTGTATCCTGTTTGGTGCAGACATTTAGCTTGTAAGCTGTCTCGTTTGTTATAAAATGCACGACGCACCCTATGAAAGTAGGACCAGCGGTACCCGTGAATCGAACGAAGAAGTTCCTTCTTCATTGTGCAATAGCATACAATGGCCGAGACCGATGGGCCAGTTGGAGCGGGGTCACCGAAGGAAGACCTTCCCGTGGAAAGGAGGGAGGACTTCGGTCCTAACTACCGGTTGATGGCAAACAGGCGTGGTCAACTAGTATGGCCGAAATGCAGACACAAGGAGGACGCGATCGTGCAGGTTGTGGATGGCCATTTCGATGACAGACGACGTTTCTTCCGATGCACATACTCTGGGGTACAATTTGCTAATAATATATTTCTCCTTACTGGTTATATAGCATCCATGTTAATCGTACTTTGCAGCAAATGGCGAAATGTGACTTTATCCGCTGGATCGATCCTCCGCATGAACTCTATATTGCAAGGTATGTGGATACATTATGGGAGCGAATCTTCGAGTTGGAGGCGAGAATTGACACTCTCAATGAGGAGAACAATGATATTCGCGAACAGATGCAGCGCGAGAGGGTCAACGAGGAGGTTATCAACATATGAAGCTCGTATGATCCCACATGCTATTGCGCGAACTCTAGCTGCATATGTACATGCCACTACAACGACGACCAGCCACATCCAAGACGGTCCCCTCTGGAACACTCCATGTGGGTAGCGAGAGGAATCTTCTACAAGTAGGCACACTTTGTATGATGTATGCTGGAGAGAATTATTAATTTAATATTGTGTGATATTTTCTTTATAGTGTTTGATGTTGTGTTGAAGGTGTGGCGCTGTGAGTGTTGTTTTCATTGGTGTTGCTACCTATACTACTTTCTATGATTTATGTATGTGTAATGTATGTGTTGTTTGCTGTTGTCAGTGCATAATACCGTCTCATTTGATGTTCTCAGTGCATAGCCCCCACTTAGCCTATAAGAGGAGCCATTCCTCACCCACTCCCCTGTATCGTTCTCACTCACCTCGTGAATTATTTGTTCGCAGTCTGTGTACCTTGCCTTGGTGCTCACTCCCTGGGCGTCGGTATGAGTCAATTGAGCTTCTCTTTGTCGGCACCTACGGTAATTTGCCCAAAATGCATCACGCTTGTGAGATGTAAGACCTCACAGACGGCTGCAAATCCTGGGCGGCACTGCTATAAGTGGACCTTTCACTCGGTGAGTTAGCTTGATTTGGGTTGGTTCAAATCGTGCAGGTATGTTACGAAATCTTCTTCTCATGGAATTGCAGAAAGGCCTAGGCGGTTGCCGATTCTAGGTGTGAGTGGATGAGATGGCCACTAGGCCTGACATTGTTCCGCATGAGAGAGTTGGCATTGGGGGTAGCGACCCCTTGGAGATGTGGCATCATTTCGATAGACTCGAGTGGAAGATTAATTTATTGTTATGTGCAAATTTTTTCTTGTGTTTATTGTTATCGTGAAGCTTTAATACTTGAAGTATTGCTTTCATTCACGTTGGTCTGTGTGGTGCTTTGTATCATATGTGTACGTACTCGTCGTATTTGAATGATGCTTTTCTTATTGCTAAAAGAATTTGCAATGCACATTGCAGTTAGAAGATTATTATTTCCATAAGGTGCTGTGGATATGCATTATACATATGTACATTGCACAAATAATTGCAAGAAACCATGCGATGTTACAAAAGCTGAAATACATAAACTTAGTGTGCATCTGGTCGTCACCTCCTTTGACAGCGTATGTGATCCTCCGAGAAGGTGAACCTGCGAGGGGAGTGCGGTGCGTCTCAAAGGTCGTACTACAAAGCATGTGTCCGAGGCGATGTTACGTACAACTCCGTGGAGAGTTGCGACGGATGACCGAAAATGGAGCTCAACCATTCGGCCGAGGAGGGGTCTACATCCTGCTCGGATGGTACAACTGAATTAGGCCATGGGCAGCGATGTTTATAATGCATACTAATATCACAAGGCATTTACCTGGGTAGTCTGAAACGCATATGATCCACCGTGAACTTCATGGCCCAGTTGCTCCGCGCAAACCTGCATTTTTTGGTGATGCGATGAGATGGTATTGAAATACACATGTTTTGTTTACTACGTTAGTGCGTACCGGTGTATGTAGCTGTCTGAATGACGATGTCGTAGGAAAATCGCGCATGTACTCTTATGCGGTGTATCCTTGGTAGATCTGCCCGAACCACTCATGCCGCTCCTGTAGGCTAGACTGAACGCCATGTGCGAACATGGGCAACGCCACCTCCGGTTCCTGCGGCGAGTTAGGGTTGTTGTCTGGATAGAGCCCTCATCGGCCAGGAGAGAATGTTCGGTCCTCCGTCACCCTCCGTGACGACGATGGTTGTATAAGGTGCTATCATGCCTCAAGTGCTACAAGAAAAAGCTATGGTGAGAGATAAATGGTAATCGAGTGAATGAACAAATAGTTGGCAAATATCGTACCGCCGGTCCGAGGCGCGTGGAGGACGAACGAGCGTAGCTTGGATGTCACTGCGATGGACGTGTGGACGATGGTGCTGATGGCAGTTCTGACGGGGGTGGTGCTGCATGCTGTCCTCTGTGGCCGCGTCGTACAACGGCATTGTCTCTGTGCTGACCACAACTGATAGTCCTGATCACAGACCTTGCGTCATCGTTGGCCCTCCCACGTTAGAGAGCCTGAGTAGTCTTGTCGTGGATACAATGCAGGCAGTCGTACTATAGGTAAATAAAGAATGAGTTAAAACGCGTTGTTGCACAGGGTATACTCAAAGTAGTCTCGCACTCGCCTCGCCGTGTCGTCTTGCCGATGACGATCTCGACCGCCGCATGCAGCACTCGTGCGTGACCTCTCTAGGATGGTGTGGGGCAGGCCTAGTGAGCCTGCTGCGATGCGTGTAACGTACCATGCTAGGTATGTATTTATGTGTCGAGGTCATACGGCCGAGACTCGTCCATAACCTCTGTGCTCGCCCAGTCACACCACATGTCCGTCCACGGCTGCTGTGTGCCCCTCCAGTCGTCATTTCGACGCCCTCTTCTTGTTTGCCTACAAGTTAATAGACAAATTATACAATTAGTATTACGACACATTAGTACATTAAGTAAAGTTACCGTGTAATGACGTACTCGTGGGTCTTCGCTGCTAGTGGCCGTCTTGGTAGGGGTGGCACCTGCTGGTACAGACCAATTTAACCCGTAGCAGGAGGGGCCGATTTCACTCCTTCGATGCTAGATCTGGTGGCGGCGCCCCTCTAGGCTGTCGTATCCAGCGCAGCGGCGGGGCCGACAGTAGAGGACAGTTGAGGGGATGGCGGCGGTGAAACGAGAGGGAGCGGGGGAGAAAAGAGAGGGAGTAGGAGAGAAAGGAGCGGTTGCCGGAGAGGAGGTGCAGAGGAGTGGAAGAAATCAGTGCTTTGAGATTTGTGCGTTGAATCCAATGGCTATATCCCGTCGGAACGGTACGGGGTGCCTTACGCGCCCGGGCCGGGGGCGCAAGCTTGGATTGGAAGGACAGGAACACCACTCACTTCTGGCGACAACGCGAGGGGAGCTAGGCGCGGCGCGAGAAGCGGGCTAGCTCCGTTGGATTCGGCGGCCGCGATGGACCTTCGCGTCGCCGCCCCGCCTCCGCGGCCGCGGTGTGCTCGCCGGCGGAGGCGCGCGCCTTCGCCTGCAGAGACCGTGGCCGCGCCGGGCGCTCGGCAGCCGCCGGCGCCTCTCCGTGCGGATGTCCGTCGCGACCACCGAGGCTCTTCCCGCTCACCAAGCTCAGGGCCAAGCCCGCGGTGGGTACGAGTACAATTTAGTAGTACTTGATCACCAAACGTTAGTAGGTTGTCTCACGATTTGAGAAATGGGGAGGCAACCTTTTCCTGTAAAATGCTCCATTGCGTTGCAGGTGCCGATAGGCGGCGCGTACAGGCTGATCGACGTGCCGATGAGCAACTGCATAAACAGCGGGATCAACAAGGTGTACATCCTCACCCAGTTCAACTCAGCCTACAATTTCAACGGCGGGCGTCCTGTGAAATCTATTGAGTTGCAACCGGCACCTTAGGGCTGTTTGTTTCGACACGGGAATCCGACACGGAGAATGGAGAAGTGGATAACCCCGGGCCTACAATTTCAGCAATGGCGTGGCGTTTGGAGATGGATTCGTCGAGGGCTGGCCTAATCGTAGAAATGGACTAGACTGTACTTCTTGGCTCGATACCATATTGAGTTGCATCAGGAAAGATGGGCACTGACACTTTAGGGATCAGGATGGCACTGTTGAGCATCACCTTGACGATCCGGTGAAGGGATAACAGGTAGGGAATTAACTGTTTTTCAGGTTCTAGCAGCAACTCAGACGCCTGGATTGGAAGGGAAGAGGTGGTTTCAGGGTACCGCTGACGCCGTTTGCCAATTTGATTGGCTTTTCGATGTAAGTTTTGTCTTAATGTGTCAGGTATGCACAATGCTTACCTTTTTTCACGATGCAGTCACGCAGGGTCTATGCATACGGTGAGCGTGGTACAAAACTCTCCACATGGTGTCAATCTAGTGTCAAACACACACAGCCACTGAGATACACTCACACACCGATGCTTTAGTGCTCTGTGAAATTAGTCTGTTAAATACTTGTGCGATGAAAATCATTTGTGTATTGTTACACTAATTCAATCTGAGAACCAAGGAGTCATGTTCAAATGTACTGTTCAATCCCCTGTCATTTCATCGCAATATTCTGCGTAGAAACCTCATGCTGTTCCTTACACAGTGCAATGCGGCGTCTTTTCACTTCGTAGGATGCCAAAGCTAAAGACATAGAAGATGTGCTGATTCTTTCTGGTGATCACCTGTACCGTATGGACTACATGGACTTTGTTCAGGTAACTTCTGCAGATAGATTATTTCTCTCGGTTGGATGTTGAAGTAATACAGTTAAATTGGTTTTGGCAGTTTAATTTGCAGAGTCATCGCCAAAGAGGTGCAGGCATCAACATATGTTGCTTGCCTACTGATGACAGGTGATTCCCTTCCCATTTCAGTAACTACTGTTCATGAACATTGAAATTGCTTCCATATGAAAACTTTAGAACAATTGAGTTTTCTTTGCCTTGTTAAGACAGTAGTTCGATTTTCAGCATATACTAAACTCTCTTTCATGTGTTAAGACTTCTTAATCTGGTCCTTGTAGACTTGAACATTAATAACTCTATTTATCATGTCAGCCGGGCATCTGATTTGGTCTAATGAAGATAGACGACACAGGTACAGTTATTTCATTTAGCGAAAAACCAAAAGGAGATGATTTAAAGGCAATGGTAAGTTTTATCGGTTTCTTCATGCCACTCACCTGTCCTGTCCTGTCCTGTACACATACTAGAATCATTTTCGAGATGGCCAAATGCACAATGCATCAGTTAGTACTGCATAAATGAGAATGAGCATTTAAAGAAAATAAAACAGAAGTTTATGAGCATTTTCTTTTTTGCAGCAAGTTGACACCACTGTGCTAGGCTTATCACAGGAGGAAGCAGAAAAGAAACCATACATAGCTTCCATGGGGGTCTATATATTTAAGAAAGAGACACTTCTAAATCTTGTAAGGTATGCCAATTCAGCTCATTGGAGCTCACAAAAATTTAATAAAATACTCTTTTTGATTATCCAAATATAAAGAGAATTTCCAATCAAATGCCCTTTCATCGAAAGTTAGAAACCTTACACTCTATGACATGCAAAGTACGAAAACAACTGTTTTGTGTTCAAATGTTTATGTTGGAGTGCGGTGCATTTCTAACAGAAAATCATTGTTGCTAGTAGATCTTAATCTTTAGTGCATCGTTGTTAGGTCAGATGGCGTTTTCCCACTGCAAATGATTTTGGATCTGAAATAATTCCTGCTTCAGCAAACGAAATCAATGTAAAGGTATGGGTGTAACATCACATGTTCCATCCAGTAGTAGGTACACTGTGTAAGCGTTGTCGGGCAGTTCGAGGAATAGAATGACTACGCTACATTCATATTTTTGTCAATTGTCTGCGGGAAATGTAATATGCCATACATGCCTAGTATGTGATATTTCAGCAGTACATTTCCATTATTCAGTACGTTACAGTAATGCACCTAAAATTGCACAACTAAAAGACAGAAAATGAGTAAAACATCATTTACACATGTCCCCCATTTAATTTCTATATTACTGTACTAGCAAGTAGCAACTTTAGGTTTCAAAACATTAATATGTCATTCTTTTCCGTAGGCCTTAACTTCCATATGCTGTCACAAGTATCTAATATTGAACATTTCAGGCATATCTTTTCAACGATTACTGGGAAGATATTGGGACTATTAAATCCTTCTTTGAAGCAAACCTTGCCCTTGCTGAACAGGTATGCCTTGTCTGTGCAAACTAATGGAAAGCTGCCTTTTGTATACTTCAAGCTGTGTTCTTCAGATAAATATGTAACTGAAGACACTACAAATTGATAATCTATTTTTTTCATCATCCTTCCTTCTTTCCCTACACCAGTTCTTTCATGTTCTCGGTTTTGGCATTAGATTTATTCAATGTATTGGTGTGAAGTGAATTAGTGATAGGCTGATAGTACTGATTAAGTATCAAGCAGAAACTTTTTTTAAAAAGAAATCAAGTAAAAGCTTGAACTCTTTGTAACTTGTGGTGAGTAACTTGTGGTCATCTTTTGATCAAACTATGCAGCCTCCAAGGTTCAGCTTTTATGGTGCCAACAAACCAACGTACACGCCACGGAGAAACCTACCACCATCTATGATCAACAACAGTAAGGTACGTGGTGCCCTCTCTGAACTAGCATGACTCCCTTTTTGTTCTATTTTAGTTCCCAAATATTCTTTGTTTCACTAATGTAGCTGCTAATTAGCAATTCATCATGACTCCCTTTATTTTGATTACACTTTGCTTCCCTACTAATATTGAATTTGGAGTTCAGTTACTCTTCTTCAGAAATCAATCGGTTGCCATGTCACCTTCTAACACGTTGATGTCATTGCAGAGCACTGATTCAATCATTTCCCATGGATGTTTCTTGGACAACTGCAGGATAGAGCACAGTGTTGTTGGAATCCGCTCTCGGATAGGCTCCAATGTGCACCTCAAGGTCAGACCTCTTTGTTGCTTATACACCAGTAGAATCGATCCAGTCTTCCACAGTTACAGCAAATGTGCCGTTTCATTTTCCTGCAGGATACAGTAATGCTTGGTGCTGATTTTTACGAAACTGATGTGGAAAGGGGAACTGCTGGCTGAAGGAAAAGTTCCAATTGGGATCGGGGGGAACACAAAGATTCAGTATGCACACATATTTACTTCCTAGTTCATTGGCACAACAATTTAGACATAATCTTTTATTATTATTGACCCCTAATGTCTCCCTTTTGTTCTTTGCAGAAACTGCATCATAGACAAGGATGCGAGGACAGGGAAGAATGTGACAATTTCTAACTCCGAGGTATGCCGTATGCATGATCTCGGCCACCTCTTTTCTTCAAGAACAGTGCCATAATCGTCTGTCTAACAGTATTTGAAATCGCCAAGCAACAGTTGCAACTTGCAACATATTAAGATCTCCACAATGTTTTCCTAATGTCATCATGAATATTATCGATAATGATTTTTGTAGTGTTTACCAGCATTGCAGTTTTTTTTTCCAGTGCACCACTCTTCAGAGTTGATGTCATCAAAATCTAATGAGATGGCGGTTGTTGTCTGTTGGGTCTTTGCAGGGTGTGGAGGTAGCAGATAGGAACTCCGAAGGCTTCTACATCTGATCCGGCATCATGATTGTACTAAAAAAACTCAATAATCGCGGACGGATTAGTCATATGAGCTGAAAAAATCCCAATCCAACAAGAAAAGCGAGACACGAAAATTTGAGGCAGGAATAGAATAATCATAGGAGTTCTTTGTGTATTCTATCTCTAATACCCTTTTTCTATTCTATCTCTAATACCCTTAACAAATATATCGTGGAGACTATTGACAGTAATCAGTCTGCTGATGATTATAGGGTATATCTTTTTTACTTATCGTTTTCTACTGGGCTGTATAGTATATCTCTAAAAATATCAGTGGCAATTTTTTGGTATGGTAGTTTCACATATATCAGGATTGGCAGCTTCGAATCGGGAAACAAAACTTCTTGTTAGAGGATTATACGTGTATAGCAGACAAGGTTGCAAGGAACTTGTTTTGGAGAAATATAAAGTAGTGGCGACCTGATACTAGTTTTTAATTAACAGATAGAACTTCTAACTTATTTCTAAAAAAACTATCAGAGAATACCATGATTTAGAAACTTAACTATTTAGGTGGATGTTGCATGTTTCAATTTGTGTTTGGCTATATTGGTTTCCCTCAAAGAACTGATTGCTGAGATAATCTCAAATGTTGTAGAACTTAATTTCATATCTTGTGTATTTTTAAACTGCACATTTTGACAGCATTATTCAGAACCTGAATACCAGAGTGTATGCAAGTTTGTCATACTGGATATAAATCAAATGGCTTACATGTAAATTATATTGGTTTCAAAATGCCATCTATTTGTAGTTTTTTTCTTTTGTCATGGTTGTGATGGGAGTATTTATGTTGATCATGTAATCTGTTGTTTTATCGACTTGTCCACGCATTCTCTATTTTTTTTATAAAAAAGTTCATACATTAATTCTACCTTCTCCTAGTATGTTTAAGCATCAATTGGTGTTTACATGAAAACTGGACTATATGGATCACATTGTTGTATGTTTTGATACTATCACTCACCCTGTCACCTGCTATATGCTGTTTTTCCTCAATTATATACAGGTCTTACATTGTTGTGTTAGTTTTTCCCAAGCGGTGTGTTTGATTTATTGCTCTATAAAAATATTGTGTTGTTTCTCCAATGCAATACGTTAGGCATGCCCATTTTTTTTTCATTACAGAAATTTGTTTTGATTGACTACAATTTTTACTTCAACATTGGTCAGGTCCATGCCAGCTAGTACCCTCGTTACATCGACATTGACCCAAATTCAATTGCCATTAGCAATCCCTTGCTCCCCTTCAAAGCAATTGTAGCTGTCAATTGAATTTGGGTCAATGTCGATGTAACGAGGGTACTAGCTAGCATGTACCTGACTAATGTTGAAGTAAGAATTGTAGTCAATGAAAACAAATTTCTGGAATGAGAAAAAAAATGGACATGCCTAACGTATTGCATTAGAGAAACAACACAATATTTTTATAGAGCAACAAATCAAACACACCGCTTGGGAAAAACTAACACAACAATGTAAGACCATATAGTCCAGTTTTCATGTAAACACCAATTGATGCTTAAACATACTAGGAGAGGGTAGAATTAATGTATGAACTTTTTTATAAAAAAAATAGAGAATGCGTGGACAAGTCGATAAAACAACAGATTACATGATCAACATAAATACTCCCATCACAACCATGACAAAAGAAAGAAACTACAAATAGATGACATTTTGAAACCAATATGATTTACATGTAAGCCATTTGATTTATATCCAGCATGACAAACTTGCATACACTCTGGTATTCAGGTTCTGAATAATGCTGTCAAAATGTGCAGTTTAAAAATGCACAAGATATGAAATTAAGTTCTACAACATTTGAGATTATCTCAGCAACCAGTCCTTTGAGGGAAACCAATCTAGCCAAACACAAATTAAAACATGCAGCATCCACCCAAATAGTCAAGTTTCTGAATCATGGTATTCTCTGATAATTTTTTTGGAAATAAGTTAGAAGTTCTATCTGTTGATTAAAAACTAGTATCAGGTCGTCACTACTTATATTTCTCCAAAACAAGTTCCCTGCAACCTTGCCTGCTATACACGTATAATCTTCTAAGGAGTTTTGTTTCCGATTCAAGTCGCCAATCGATATATGTGAAACTACCATACCAAAAATTCCCACCGATATTTTTAGAGATATACTATACAGCCCAAGAGAAAACGATAAGTAAACAAGATATACCCTATAATCATCAGCAGACTGATTACTGTCAATAGTCTCCACGATATATTCAGCACCACTCTTGTACCAAGGAATTATATTGCGCTCACTTGGGTATATCATACAAAATATTAGCACAGCAACTAGATCAAAGTTTAAGCATACTACAACATGGAAATGATTTCCATACTTATTGTGAAGATAGTGACCTCCTTGTCACCAAATAGAAGTGTACTGGAGTCCTTTACCTTGAAATCACTTTGCCTCCATGGGCCATCGGTGTTACAATCCCTGAACATACAAGTCTACACACCAAAACACAGAAGTATATATAAGCGCAATATACATAATCACACAAACTACGTGACATGCAATCTCTCTTCACATCACAAAACATGTGGAGCACCTGCACCCGAACGTTATGGTAGTTAAAATGTGATGGCATGCAAAGCAAGCACACACAACGTTGCCTTAGCTTAGCACAGAGCAAACCAGTAAACCCCAAACTCAACATATCAAACTAAAAGTTCCAACAGAGCAGGGACCAAACCAGCAAGTTCGTGGCAAAATACTGAGATAGAACATTGATTTTACAAACCTGCACCAGAGAATCAAAGCGCTTGATGGAAGTGTTAAGGGTATTAGAGATAGAATATGAATCGTTTTATTCCTTTCCGTATATGCCTCGCTTTCCTTATCTCATGTAATATATTCCTCTGTAATATCCCTTTGTACTCCCTATATATATTGCTCATTTGGGTTCTTTAATATACACACAATATTCATGACAGGAAGGACATACCATGTGGTCCGTGGTGATGGAGGAGCAACGAGCTCCACATCTTGGCTCTGCAAGATGACCCTTGCCATGATCCTTCCAATACCTCCATAACCTGATCAAGCCACAAGCACAGAGAACAATGAGAAATCAACACATATTTCACCAAGTCACACTAAATTTATGACCTAGTTCTGGAAAGCTTACCGTTTATTCCAATCTTGATCTTTGGCTTAGCTGCATCATGAAAATCCACAAAATGAAAATGGAGGGTGAGAAGTAAAACCAGAGTCATCTTAGATTAGAATTTAGAGGTGATTGAACATGTCAGAGCAATGAGATTGAGCTGGAAAGAAGGAAAGCCCTATGTTCTTTAGCAAAAAGAAACAGTGAAATAGTAAACTAGATATTGAATGGTCACTTAGGCACTGACCCCGACATTGTGCTTCATTGAGTGCAGCCCTCTTGTGCGCTCTCTGAAAAGTAGCCCCCCTCTGTGAATCAACAAGTAGACTAATGAGTGATTTGGAATATGGAATTTGGCACACTTTAATAGAGTTACAAAGAATTGTCATGTACCCCATTATTAGTAAGATGACATAGTGGTTTTGGTGCTGGCTGAACCAAAATACCCATGAGTTGTGGCGGCAATAGCTTAGGGCCCATAATCACTGCAGCAAGAGAAACACAGCAAAGAGATCAAAGAACAAGGAAGAAGTAGATCGTTTGCAACAAAGATGTCAAAAAATTTGAAAAATTACTGAAAAGTAAAACCATGACCCAATTTTCTAAAAACAAGAAAAGGCCATTGGGATCTATTCACATCACACTGCAAATTTTCCATTAGTTTTATTATTTTCTTATACTTAGGATTAATTTTGCTCTTTTGAAGTATGTCACATCATGTTTGACTCGAACAAGTTACAGCAATAGTTCTGAAAACAAACAGTAAATATTGACAAAAGTGTTTCTTGTAGGAAAAACAAATACTGCACATCAAGGACAGAAGGAGCCCCACCTTGCTCATGGCGCACATGAACCACTACTGTATTGTCCAGCAAGCTTTGTTCATTGTAATCCTCAAAGAACCTATCGTCCGCACAGATTCGGACATCACATTCCCAATAACGCACACCATCTAGTGTCTCCAAGATTAGTGTATCACCCATACAAAGCAAAGGAGGAGGAGCAGAAGGAGTTTGCATGTACACAATGCTAAGGGAAGCACATTCCCGCCTCTCCACTCTCGAGACAGTCGCCTCAATGGTGGCGTGGGGATCTGACCTGGAGAAGAACAGCGAGAGAATGCTTCTTTAACAAGAATTACAGAAAGAAACCAAGATTGCGAACAAAACAACAATTCATCTCGTTTCTTGCTGGAACAATCGACATTCCACATCAACTGGAGGAATAGCAACTTACTTTGGTCGTCCTGGACACGAACAGCCGCAGCAATCTCCAAACCAGACGAGCGGACCTGAGAGTAATCTGCAGAACTGGCCTTGTCGCGGCAGTAGTCCACGATGCCTTCAAAACGCAGGCCCATGGTCTCCAAGAGCAACGTCTCGCCTAGAGAGAGGCGAGGCAAAACCGGCCGCGTCTTGAATTGAAGAAGTGACAGCGATTCTTCTTCTCGTCTCGCCAAGCCTGAAATTGTAGCTGCATGGTAAGGGATTATCATGCGCACTTTCTCCCCCGTCATGGCCGCCGGGAACGAGGCGGCCGGGCGCAGAGCCGCCGGCGGCGAGCTCCCTGGAGCAGGAGGAGTGGAGGGCTCGCAAGACATTGTTCAGCGCGAGCGCAAGAAGTGGTGGTTGATTTGCTTCGAGGAGGAGAAGGCGGAAGCGAAGCGAGAGGGTTCTGTACTACTGCGTGCGATGCGAAAGCTCGAGTTTATGGCGGCAATATAGGACTCGAGAACGAGCAATTGAAGTTGCCGAGGTGGGCTGGGCCGGATCGTATGGGCTGAAATTCGATCCGTTTTCACCCAACGCCACACACGTAGCCAAAGCCCATAACCTCATACAGTACAGGTACCAAAGTGTACAAACTCCTAAGAACCCTAGATTTTTTTGAGTAAAATGTACACAGATTTCAATCCCGAAACCAAAAGAAGACTGTGCCTATCATCCCCCATGGATCAACCAAAATCAAATGCAATTCGGTTTAACAAACGGTAACAAATCCAACAAATTAAAGTAAAATTGGTCAAGGGGAAGGGGGACACTTGCCTATCATCCCCCATGGACTTGATGAGATGGAGATGATGGCCGTGCAAGAAAGGAGGCAGAGCCGGCCGGTGGTGATGGCAGTCCCGTTCCCACCCTGTTGGTGGGTCGATCATGGTAGGCGAGAAGCGCCAAATTGAAGTGCGACCTCCCACTGCTTCCGTTTCTCCGGCGAAGAGCTCCGGTGATGGGAATATAGTGGGGCGCACTCTCCTTTTCTTCCCCTCCGCGAGGCAAGCCCCTTCCTTTCATCGGCAACTACAATGGCGGCTCGCCGCAAGTGGCTTGGCGGAGCTTTTCCTACAGGGAAGATGCCTTTGTCCATAGAAAGGAAACACGCTTTTAGTAGGACGGAATCGCTAGCAATCGGTACCTGATTTTCTCCCACATGTCAGCGTGTTTTGGACCGTGGACCACACCTCGAGATTCGTCCTCCGGTTATGCCTTAGGTTGGTTCAACTCTTTTTTTTTGGAAATTGCAGATACAACCCCAAAAGTCCATCGAAGTCTGATTTACTCCTACATGTATTTTTGTGACGTATGCCCCTCTGCAAGTTCATATTTGTTTGACATGCCCATCGCTCGGCTTTTTTTCTTTTGATGTGGATTACGTGGCGCGCTACCACTCCTGTGGACTAGGTGCAGCGTGATTAATTGAACCCATGCCATATCTCTATTCGGCCTTCGCCTAGCACCATCCCTCATATAGTCATATCTGCTCGGCTCGGCTCGAGAAAGCTCGGAAGAGAAGCGGTTCGGCTCGGCTCGGCTCGTTAGAATAACGAGCTAAAAACAGCTCGGCTCGGCTTGGTAAAAGCTTGGGCTCGACTCGTTAGGCTCGTTAGCGACAAGCAGCGTAAAAGCGGAGACGGAGTAAACAAAGAAAGAAACGCAGCAGACATTTCCAACCCCTAGCAAGATACAAGTCCACCAGCGTCCTGGCCAACACATACGAGTTTACACAAGACATGAGACAAAGAAGAAAATTAGAAGCTTTTCATCAAGTAGTGCTTACAATGAGCAGCAAGGCAAGCAGGAGCATATAGAAGTCCACCAGTGTGCGGGGCCAACACAAGTTAACAAAATACACAGCAGACAGCAGCAGAATACACATGTTTACAAATTACACAGCGAGATAAAGCAAATACGAGTTTACAAATTACAGCGAGACAGCAGTAGCTATAGACTATAAACAACAATACGAGCCACCGAGCGTCCGGGCCGCGAATACTAGCGAGCGGCGGCGAGAATACTAGCGAGGCGCCAGAAGCAACGAAATACTAGCGAGCAGCGGCGGCAGAGAATACTAGCGAGCGGCGGCAGTTCACTACATTACCATTTGCCATTTGCCACCCAAAATCACAGAACCGGCGGCAGTTCCTTTGCATTGGCAAAACACCGCAGACAGAGAACACAACACCGCGGCGATCCATCGCATTGCCAAAATCATTACATTGCCAAAATGTTGGACTGCTGATAGTGCACTAGCAGCAGAAGTTAGACTCTATAGTAACAAAAATGATAGTGAAATGAAGGATTTTGGTAGAGAGACTTACAATCCACTCCTAGCTGCTAGCCACGACACCCTCAGGAAATGGTATAGATTCGACATCATCCTCATCATCTTGTTCCTGCAATAGAAAATCGAGTTAGACTCAATAGTAACAAAAAAGATTATTAAATGAGTTAGTGTGGAACAACATACCACAAACATTGGAGGTATCATGTCATTGTGCAAACCTCGTATCCAGCTAGAAGCACATATTAGTGCCTCAACCATAGCTGGGCGCAATGCACTACGATAATCATCAAGAACTCTACCGCTTGACACTAAAGGTAGATTCCGAAGATACGGTGCTAGCAGGTATAGTTAAGAATTTCTTTGCCATATTGGACACTACAGGAACCTATGAGCATTCAACCTCCACCAATCTAGCAATTTGAAACTTGTGTCTACTAAAGGATGATTTGGTTCATCCAAATAGATGAGTAATTCTGATTTAGATGGTTCCGTAGAAGTAGATCGAAATGTCGAAACTCACTTGAAACCGAGGCCAATGAGGTCTTGGTTTCTATGGTTGAAGAGGACTCGGCCCTATTGGCGACTTTCTTGTCCGATCTTGCATCTCATATGTGGCATCTGGATCAAACAACTCGACACGGTTTCAATCTCCTCAAGAATGGCTTTGGAGGAGTCAAATATTTGTGTAAAACACCAACTAACAAACCTCATCTTAAACCTAGGATCAAGGATAGTAGCAATAACCATAACATTATTTTTTCATTAATACTTGTCAAACTTGTCTATCATTGCTGAACCCATACGCTTGACATGTTCATCAGTAGAAATGCATGCAGCCCTTAATGCAATCTTAACATTTACTATGTAAGGATAGAAAACATTAGCTGTTGGATAAAGAGAACCTGAAAATGCAGTAGTTACCTCAGCCAATGCTTTCAATATTGGTTGAATTTTGTTGTATAATGCTCATTCTTCATTCAAGGTCGCCACTTGTAATTAGCATCTAATCAAGATAGCATTAATGCATCCTTGTATGCAATGCAAGCGGACAACATTCTATATGTTGAACTCCACCTTGTTGACACGTCCAACTTTAAGCCCTCTCCAACTTCCAAAGCAATGGATCTACAAATTTCTAAGAATTTGTACATACGGATGGAGACTTCTTCATGTACTTGATGATTCCCTAAGTTTGCTAATCAAAGTTTCCAATGGTGCCATGCCATCATTCACTACCAAGTTTACTATATGAGAACAACAACGAACATGAAAATATTTCGGAACAAAGTTTTCTGATCCCCTAGCAATGAACTTGGCTATCAAACTCCTAGCAGCAACATCATTGGAGGCAGATTGTCAAGAGTAATCGTCATAATCTTGTCTTCTATTTTCCATGCGGTTATACACTCAAAGACCGCTCGAGCTATCACTATCCCGTGTGTGGAGGATCCAACTCAACAAAGTTTAGCACACGGCATTGCATAGCCCAATTAGAATCAATGTAATGCGCCACCAAACTCATATAACAAAGGTTTTGATTGGATGTCCACAAATCACGTGTTAAACTTATGTTATCCACGACTTTAAGACTCTTCCTAAGGTTTCTTTTTGTTTTGATAAACCTTTATGCATTCAACCCTTATAGTCTTTCTACCAATAAACTGGTATGATGCATTCATATACCTCATCAACACATTAAACCAACTGTGCTCTACCATCTTAAATGGATACTCATGGACAATTATCATCTTTGCAATTAATCTACAAGTTTCCTCATGGTCATATTCACTAGGATTAACAAAGGTAAACTTGATCCCTGGGATCATAGTTGAGTGTACCTTGAGCCTTTGCCTTCCCACTTTGTTTAGATAGGGTGCACATTTGGGAATGTGCCTTTTCGATGTGAAGTGGCTCCCCATGCTTGTAAGAGAACAATCCATAACAAAACCGACACTTCGCCTTCGTCTCAATCACCCTTTCTCCTTCTTGGATGGGACATTGACCACCTTGAATAGCTTCCAACAATCAACGCTTTCCTCTACCCTTTTGGTGGGAGACACTTCAATTCCCTTCTTCCTTTTCACTCTTCTGTCGGTATCGTCATCTTCCACCACAACTGCTACCGCATGCGCATCATCGCTCGCAGAATCCGTGGAAACATGCGAACCTTCACCGTCATTTGACAAATCAAGCGTGTCCGACAGACGGTATTCGCATTGCTCACCCGGCAACTACACAAAATTTAAAAGATAGATACACTCTCAAGTCTCAATCCAAACAACTATCATGTGCTATCTTGCTATACACAATCATGTGCTATCTTGCTATACACAACAACAAAATTTAAAAGATGGATACTCCCAACTATCGTGAATCACAAAATTTAAAGATGGATACTCACAAGATTTACCGAAATTTGCCGGATCGGAGCCGCTTTGCAACGCAAGGTGGCCGTGGACGAGGGTTGGGGACGCGGTTCACCATCGGGTCGGTGCCGACGCGAGCCGGAGCAGACCGGAGGACCTCCTCTCTCCGCGGTTCTTGACTCCATCTTGGCCTCATGCGCGCCGCTCCATGCGCCCGAGACTCGGACGAGGCCGGCGGTGAGGTGCCGCGGATCTAGGGTTTACGCTTGAGGTGGCGATGGCCAACGGAAGGGGTGGAGGCCGAGGCGAGAAGGAGGGAGGGGCCGGCCGTGACGGTGAGTGTGATGCGGCAATGTGGTGGCGGCGGATCTAGGGTTCACACTTAGGAAGGCGATGGCCGATGGGAAGGGGTGGAGGCGAGGCGAGGAGGAGGAGGGGCGGCCGTGACAGCGGTGCGGTGCCGCACCGTCGCGGCGGCGCCGGATCTAGGGTTGAGAGGGGATCGGGAGTGCGTTGGCGGAAAGGGAATCGGGGGTGCATTGGTCGAATGTCTTGGTCTCTCGGATGTGTCGGCAGTCGGCACTTCATCCGAGCGAAACGAGCGATGCGGGCTGATGGGCCACCCAGAGCCACCCTCCGACCGAGCCTCCCAAGCCATCCGAGCTGCTCGTGAGCCGGCTCGGGCTCGGCTCGTTCATGACCGAGCTCAACCTTGGCTCGGCTCGGCTCATAAATGACACGAGCCGAGCCAAGCCGAGCCTATGACGAGCCGAGCCAAGCCGAGCTCGTGACGAGCCGAGCCGCGAGTCGTGAGCCACATTCCACCTCTATCTCGAATCGACTGGAGGGAACTCCTCGGGTCGACCCCATTGAGAGGAAATGGGGACACCGTCGGATGGCCTTCACGTGTTCCCTTGCACGATCTCATGTGAGCTCCTCTTCCTCATCCTCGACCGCGTCGCCGCTCGCCTCCGCGCTGTCGCGCCGCCGAGTCGCACCACCGCCGTATCCGCGACGCCGCCGAGTCGCGCCACCGCCGCATCCTCCGCCTGCCGCGCCACCTCCGCAGCCGCCCGCGTCCCAGGTCAACCCGCGCATCCTCCGCCTGTTCGGCCTTTGCCTAGCACCACCCTCATATCTCGAACTGACTAGTCTCAACGAGTTAAACAAACATGAACGCTTTGCATGTATACCCATCTCGCTACGCAAATTAACCCCATGTGTCTTGGTAGAATGCCTTGGACCAACCTAACAAGCCATGGGATTCACATCAACACAAAAATAATCGAGTCAGTGGAAAAGGAAGACGTTAGGGTTATGTGCCACAAAAGTATTTGTAGGGGTAAATCAAACTTCAATTGACTTCTAGGGGTGTGTTTCAATCATGCACTTTCGATATGTCCCACAAAAGTACATGTAAAACATAAATCAAACTCCAACTGATTGCTAGGAGTGTGTTTCAACTCCAATTCGATGTTGGCGTCCTCGATGGAATGGGGGCAATAGAGGCACGGTGCTAACGACGATGCGTATGTTGGAGGTGCAGATGCGTGTGAGGACGATAGGGGCAATGGACAATGAGAGGAAGGAGCATGGAGGGTGACGGTGGTAGTGGCGGAAGTAGTGTTGAGAATGTCGATGTTCAGGAGAAATTGAACAAAGAGAGAAGGGCAGGGGTATTAGTGTTAGAGTCAGCAGCACAAAATCTCAATGCGATCCCATGGTAAAACGTATACGATTTGTGACGAAAAGCATCCTGATGCCTAGACAATCCCTTAATGATATTTGTGTAAATCTCAAAGCTCCCTAAAGACAAAAGTGGTTAGGAATAAATTCTGTACACACATCGTTTTTCTAATTACAATCTACAAATTTTGTATACCATTTTCTCTAACAACAATTTTCGTACTCCAGTACACCACTTGCAAATGTAGGATACTTAGTGAACCATGAGCAAAATATATAAATTACACACATGCGCCAAAATCACCCCTCAAATTGCACATATTATAGTCATCTTTGCAACCACTACTACGAAAGCCTAATACTAGAGCGGCCAATCACAGACGGTTTGACAAAACCGTCGTGACCGACTACTAACAGACGGTTTTAATTTGGACACCGTGCGTAGGCGGCGTCGAGAAAACGATTATCACGAGGCGGTTGTTACCGATGAACCGTCTGTGATATTTTAGTATCACGATGCGTATTAAACCGTGCGTGATAATCGGCATTATCACGCGGTTTGTAATAAAAAAACCGTCTGTCATAATGACTACCACTCAACTACAGAAACAGGAAATCACAAATAAAAGGCAAATTTATTAATTTCAATTGAGGCAAATTTATTACAAAAGTCGCAGATAAAGACATTCCTGATTCTAATCTTCTAGGCTTCGTACGCTTCTTCTTCGACTTTGGGACTTGGAGGAGCGTCCGCTGAGTTCTCGAATGCCGTTAAGATTGTCCTTGTCCTCAGCATTTCCTCCTCCAGCATGGGCAAATGATCAGTAGCATAGCTCATAATCTCGTAGAGGATAGCATTATAAGATTCATCAGAATCTGTCGTTTCTGCTTGAACGGCAATGCTATCCACCACTCTCTCCAATGCCACAATTGCTTCTTCCACTTTGTGCACATTGTGTATAAGAACCAGGGTGAGGGCAAATGATGACGTTTTTGAATCGTCTGTGATGACCTTTTCTGTACTAGTGAAATATTACTACCTACCCCCTCCTTCCAAATTTATAAGGTATATTTTTCGACACATAGATTAAGGAGATAATGAAAATAGCTAGATTATTCCTAATTATTATATCTAAGCGTTATATTTAATACATAATGCAGAGAATAGTAAATAAAACTGTATATTTATTAATGGTATAAAGTGAACATCACACTAGTTTTCTATCCGAACATAAAATACCTTTTATATTTATAGATAAAGTTATTAAAAAATACATCATATAAACTTAGACGGATAGAGTAATCAGTTGCAGCTGTTACACATTAAAGCCAAGGTAAGAACAATGCGCATCACGGCACGGAAGGTGTAAACCACATGGCCTTTGGCCACTCCAACCAGTGTGGGAAGCCTTCTCGGTCGCACGCCCGAAATTCACCGGTCTCCATGTCGAACTCCCAAATGTCTGCTCCGGATACTCGGGTCTGTTTGGGGGTCAGATTCGAGTAGCTAGTCGCAGTGCAGTAGCTAGTGGAGATTCAGTAGTGGTGGTCCGAGTAGCGGTGATCCGAGTAGCTAGCTTTGTTTGGCATCTGGATTCTAGGCGTGCACTGGTATCACGATAGATGTATTGACCGAAATACCCTTAGGTGAGTTAATATCACGATTATGTATTGATGAAGAGATATCCATACTGTAAATTTGTAGTACTTAGTTCAAACATTAAAAAACTAATATTAAAATTTCATGACAATAAATTTGACTTCAAATCATAATTTTAGATATTAATATGGATAACTATCATATCTCCATACAAGTTCCTATATATTTGTTTTCGGAAGTTCAATATACGCAATGTGCATTATAATATTTCACTTTCGATGGTGACATGATACACAATATTTTTAAAAAGCAAAAGCATTGCGGTTTTGACAAAACCGTGCACATAAGTCAAAACAATGTTGTGAGTAGCTAGGATTACAAAAATCTAGATGATAAAATCACAAGGTACACCAATTCACATGATGATAAAATCCAACATTACGATCTATCATCATCGTCCAACTACTAAACAACATTGTCAAAACAACAATATTTTGAAACAGGATTACAAAACTTCACACGGTACACCAATTCACATGATGACAAAATCCACATTACGGTCTACCATCAACGTCCAACTACTAAACAACATTGTCAAAACAATAATATTTTGAAGCTGGATTACAAAACTTCACAAGGTACACCAATTCACATGATGATAAAATCCGACATTACGATCTATCATCACTCATCTAGCGGAATCAAACCCCAAGCAGAACAATCTTGGCGGTAGCGACTACTAATCCGCGGCGGCGAACCGAGAACTTATCATGCGGTGCATTGCGGTACAATTGCAATCTCACTTGCTCATTGCTCATGCCATGTTTCCCATGATTACAAGCTGTCCATGGCACACAACTCGCACGGTCCTCAGTTTCATGCACTAACGAATAGCTACAAAAATTAGAAACGAGTTAGATACGAAATGGTGTGGTATGAGTTACGAATATTTTGATGCACCCATGTTCATTACTTGATATGAGTTACGAGCAGTTAGATACTCATGGATCCGCATACGGTCTTGGCAATATATTCTATCAACATGTAACAGTCCCATCGGTTGAGTGTCAACCACTTGTTTACTCCATCTTTTTTACTCCCACTAGTTCGAGTGTCATCATGATCACTAAATTCATTATGTGCGCCATAGACAAAATGATGTATGTCCAAACAAGATCCCGAATCAAACAAACCAAACGTTCTAAAGTGGACAAATAGTAGACATGCATTCCCATCAATGAACTAAAATCGACTTATTATTTTGCATGACTAGATATTCAAAGCTTTCTTCTCACATGACACCGATTCTGCGACTTGACGTCATGTGTTAGGAGCTTTAGACTAGAGATAGACAAGCTATCAAGGCAAATCATCAAAATATGTCATGGCACAAACACATGAGTGGAGGATCTAAATCGAGCGAGGCAAATAGAGGCATAATGAGTTATTGACACACCTCTCGGTTGCAAGTAATCTAGTAAAAGGAGGATGGGGACGACGGGCAGGCGGCCGGAGGAGGAGGGTAGGGGATCTGGGGAGGCGGCGGGCGGATCCGGGAGGCGGCGGGGGGGGCGGCAGGCGGCCAGGCGGATCCACCGGCAGGCGGCGGGGGGCGATGGCGGGCGGCAGGGGCGGCGGGGCGGAGGGGGAGGCGGGCGGCGGGAGGCGGCAGGCGGCGAGGCGGATCTGGGAGGGGAGGGGAGGAGGGTAGGAGGGTGACGGGCGGTGGGGTGGCGGGCGGGGGGCGGCTGAGGGGGGGGGCGGGGCGGATCCGGGGAGGGGCGGCGGGGGGGAAGGCGGGGTTTTGGGGAGGGCGCGGGGGAGGGCGGAGCTGGGGTTCTGGGGAAGGGGCGTGGGGTAGGGGTATTTTATTCGGTGGCATTTGCGGGTAAATAACTTGAACTTTAATGGTATTAGTCATGTAGAATCTGTGAGAAGTGGTTTTGACTTCTTGATCACAATCAATTGTGCCTTCCCAGTTTTGATTCTCGATGGCGGCCCAAAAGCTAGGCTGTTTGGGAGATTTTGGCTACTAAGTAGCTAGATTGTCTAGAATCCAAAACAAGCAGGCCTCAATCTCTGCTACCACGTCGGATCCGGAATATTATCGGTGAAGTAGACGCAGTTGGGCCTCAACCATGTCGACCTCGAAGAGGCCGGCGCCGCCATCGACTGGCTGCGGTTGCCAATGAGGAAGGCGCGGCCGCCCAGGTGCCGCACCTTCCTCCAGCGCCGCACCCGCGCGCTGCCAGGCTCGTACCTCTGAACACGCATTCGCATCGGCCGGGCTCGCGTGGGATAGGCGGCGGGCCGTCGCTCCACACCACGTGCAGCCAAGCCGTCGTCGGTGATCACCGGTGCTTCCGTCGCGGTGGTCGGGCCGGGGGCGACGCAGCAACCAACACCGGCGCTACGGGGCGGCCCGGCGCGTCGATGGCCCATATCGCCCGCCTGGCGTCATGTAGTGGAACTTGCGCCGTGGTACGACGTCCCGTGTCGGCGTTGATGTCGTCCTCGGCCTCGGCATTATCGGCTTGCGGGGCGGGCGGCGGTGGCGTCGAGCGATCCGGCCAACACCCGGCGATCGCGGCCGGACCTCGTGAATGCCGGTAGAGTCCGGAGTGTTCCACATTCAGCAGTTATGCGATCCGGAGAGAAGCTACAAACAATCACTCGGTTCAAACACTCGCATGTAAAGTATTTTACGGAAGAGAATGTATATTCATAGCGACTCATTATTTCTTCTCTATCACTTCAACTTAAAAGAACTCAACAACATGCATAGCGTCCGCTTCCGCACACCACGTTCGACAACCGAATTTACGCCAGCGTGCCGTGCGCTTCTGGTGAGAAAACAAACCACCTTTGCATGGCGGTTGCATGCTTGACTCATTCTAACGCCCACATCCGGATCATTGGGCTCAACAGACAAGCAAATAAAACATAGCGATGTAGTGAAAATAAACAATTAGCTAACAAATGAATAAGTCGGATTACTTAACAATCTCCCCTAATCTTAGCATAGTTCATTTGAGCTTGATGACGCCGACTTGATCTCGCGAGATCACGAAACTTATTCCTTCAAGTGCCTTTGTCAAGATATCGCGGTTGCTCCTCCGATCGTGAATTCTAGACAAATGTCCCCATTGTCAACACATTCTCGATGTAGTGAAATTTGGTGTCAATGTGCTTACTCCTTTCATGTAGTACTGGATTTTTACTGAGAGCAATAGCTGACATATTGTCCATCTTCAGTAGTGGTGAGGACATCTTAACTCCGAGGATGTCACTGAGCAACCGCCGAAGCCACACTCCCTGGCAAGTTGCTGCAGCTCCCGCGATATACTCTGCTTCACATGATGATAGCGCGACCACTCATTTGCTTCGTGGATCGCCATGTCCTTTGGACTATCACCAAGGAAGAAAACCATACAGCGTGCTCTTGCGGTCATCAATATCCCCTGCCATGTCACTGTCGCTACTGTATCCAATTAACTTGAGCTCAGAGTCACTCACGGGTATGCCGACCATAGTCAATTGTGCCTGCAACATACCGAAGCAAGTGCTTCATTGCTGTCAGATGCTCCTGCCTAGGATCTTCCATAAAACGACTCAGGTATCCTACAGCAAAGGTAAGATCTGGCCGAGTATGCAAAAGGTACCGCAAGCTGCCAATAAGGCTGCGATACTCAGTTGCGTCAACTCCAGGTGAAGAACTTTGCTTCGACAGCCTCAACCGTGTCTCCATTGGCGTCGTGCAGGCATTGCAGTTTTTCATGCCAGCTTTGTCGAGCAGCTTCAAGGCATAAGCGCTTTGGCACAGCTCAATGCCCCGTCTCCCTTGTCTTACCTCGATTCCAAGGTAATAAGACAACAACCCTAGATCACTCATCCGGAAGAGTGTCTTCATCTCCATCTTGAAGGCACCAATCTCTTTAGCAGACTCCCGTGATGACAAGGTCATCAACATAGACTCCTACTACCGGTAGTGAGGAATTACTTTCCCGAGTGTAGAAGCCATGCTCGCACTCACTTCTTATGAACCCAAGCTTACTCAAAGTCATGTCGAGTTTGGCATTCCATGCCCGTGGGGCCTGCCGTAACCCATAGAGAGCTTTGTGTAACTTGAGTGCCTTCTGCTCATGTCCTGTAGCAGTGAATCCAGGGGGTTGCGTCACATATACCTCCTCCTCCAGTTCGCCGTTGAGGAAGGCGGACTTGACGTCCATGTGATGCACTGCCCATCCACGACTTGCTGCCACTGCCAGTACTATACGTACTGTTTCCAGCCTTGCAACCGGCGCAAATACTTCCTCAAAGTCTATGCCCGGCCGTTGTACATATCCCTTGGCGACGAGTCTGGCCTTGTGCTTCACAACATCACCACGCTCGTCGCTTGAGCTTGAAGACCCATTTCAACCCAATGGCGCGGTGTCCGATGGGAGGTCAACTAAGGACCATGTCTTGTTCTCTTCGATTGAGGCCATCTCTTCTAGCATTGCCATCCGCCACTCCTTGACTTGCTTTGGTTCTTCAGCGTAGTTGGTTCATCTCCAGTGCCACAGTGGCTCCTCGGCCAACTCTCGCTCGCCTAGCTCAGAGGTGATGCCGTGCCAAGGACATTGTCCATGGTACGGAATCGGAGTGGAGCATCATCGTGATCAGCATCTAGATCGAGTTCTCCCGAGGGTGGTGATGTGAACTCGATCCCTGCTTCAGTCGATGGTGGTGATGTGCGAGAATCAAACCCGCATGTGGGCATCGTCCCGCTGACTGGAGTTGCCGGTGATGACGGTGGTGAGGCTGGTGCCGTCCCTTCTGGATCCATGGTCTTCTGCTTTGTGCTCCACGGTAGGGTGACATATTCAACACTGAAGGGCTCGGTATTATCATCTGGTCCGGCTCCCTTGTCATTGCCCCAGTCCCAGGGATGGTCTTCCTCGAACACAAAGCATCTCTGGATACATGAACCCTCTTTGTAGCTGGATTGTAGAATCGGTGGCCTTGATCCTTGCTCATAACCCACAAACACCATGGGTGTACTCCGGTCATCAATTTTGCAAGGTGTCTACCGTCTGCTTTCACATGTGCTACACAACCAAATGTACGAAGGAAATGTACGGGGGTTTGTATCCATGCCATACCTCAAAAGGTGTCTTCCTTCAACACTCGAGTTGGAGCTCGGTTTAGGATAAAACATTGTTATTCGCCTCCCCGAACCACTGGTAAAGATTTGGCCTTCATCATACTTCTGGCCATTCCCATCACGGTCTGATTTCTTCTCTCCACCACACCGTTCTGTTGTGGTGTGTAAGGTGCTGTTAGATGCCTCTGGATGCCTTGACTTGCGCGATGTCGCTGAATTCTGGGATGTGAATTCTCCACCACGATCGGTGCGTAGTGTCCCGAGTTCGACCAGACTGCGCTTCACTCCACCTGGAACCGCATGATTGCGATACCGGCTTGATCCTTGGACTCGGCGAAATGATCCACATGAAGCGACTAAGATCATCAACGGTAAAGAAACAACTTGTTACCACTTGGTGTAGGTGGAGTCACCGGACGCAGATGTCACCATGTACCAGCTCCAGTTTGTGCTCTGCACGATACTTAGCTTCATTCGGAAGCGTAAACGACGCTGCTTCCCTGCGAGGCAACTTTCGCAAACTTGATCGACATGATCAATGCGGTAGTCCTCGCACCATCTCGCCAATGCCGACTTCCAAGTCCGCGGAAGTTGAGGTGACCATACCTCGCGTGCCGCGCCACGCGTGTTCGTGCCTGTACCGCCAAGCACACGGTTTCCGATGTTCAACTTCGGGGCGTGAGGCGATTTGCGGCGATGTACCTTGGCGATGGCGCACTGTCGGGTCCCAAATCTTCAGCACGCCTTTCTTGATCGAGATCTGGTAGTCATCTTCATCAAGCTGGCCCAGACTCACGATGTTAGCCGTGAGTCGAGGGATGTGGTATACCCGAGTGAGGGCCCTGTGCTCCCCATTCTTGCACGTGAAGAGCACCGTGCATGACCTTCAATTCGACTTGGATCCGTCCCCAAATCGGACGGATCCACGGACGGCGGTGTCGAGTTTGGCGAAGGCCGAGCTCGCCGGTCATGTGGTTGGTGGCTCCGTGTCGAGATCCACCGTGCCCGGCCGCCACCTTGCTTGTCGCCGAGCCGCGAAGAGACGATCCTCCTCAAGGTGTAGGGTGGAGGATCCGGTGGTGGCGTGGATCCGAGGTGGTGGTGGAGATCCGCGGGTGAGTCGAGAGCATTTTGTGGAGGTGCCGGCGAATCGCGGTGGGATTGGATTTTCACGACGACTACGCCGAAATGGGGAAAGTAACATTCTTCGTTGCCTCGGCGAGCAATAACGATGTGGTCTCCTTTTCTTCATCCACATGGGCTATGTGGGCCTGCTCATCACGCCGTTTCTTGCGACACTCACGAGCCCAGTGGCCCGCCTTCCCGCAATACCTGCATTGATCGCCGGTGATAGAATTTACTCTGGCATTGCTTGCGCCGCCATACCTTGGTGTCCTGACATTGGTTCTCCCTCCGGCGTCTCTGCCTCGCCCACGTCCGCGATTCCTCATCTGACTGGACGCAGCTCCTTCCGCGTTCATTGAAGCCTTCTACGGTGAACTGCAGTAGTGAGGTCACCTTGGTTATTAACTCCTCCTCGTGAGATTCACCGCCGAGGATGAGCTATTGGCGCCGCCAAGGTTATGTCGTTCCTCGGTGCCTTTAGTCTTCCAACGAGCTCCTCCACTGAGAGCTCACTTAGATCAAGCAGTGTCTCGATTGAGAGTGCGATCTGCTCGAATTTTGGTGGGAGTGCCTGGAGAAATTTCCGGACAACTTCTTCCTCTGATCGGTCCTCTCCTAGAACCGCGGGCTGATGGGCGATTCCGCTGATGCGGACGCCGAAGTCTTCTGATTTCTCCGTCATGAAATTTGAGTGCATCAAATTCCCGACGAAGAGTATTTGCTCTGGCCTTTCGCACGCGCTCCACACCGGCGTGCATTGTCACGATGGAATCCCACGCGGCCTTGGCCGTCGCCTTGCTCGCGATGGTCCCAATCATCTCCATGGGGACGGCTTTCGCGATGACTTCAAGGGCCATCCTGTCTTCAATGAAATCGGTGGAGCCGACGTTGACGGCCGTCCACAAGCCCCTTGCTTGTAGCATGACTCGCATAAGCGCTGCCCAGTCGTAGTAGTTCGTCTTCGTCAAGGTTGGGAAGGAGCCGCTGCTGTTGATCTCCTTCGTCACTCGGTGGATGACGGACCGATCGGTGCTTCCTCCGCGCCCGCTTCCGATGGCGGCGTGGTTTCGAAACCTCCGTGGCGGTGAGGACGGCGATGGCGCGTCATGGCGATCCGTCTCGACGCCGCGTCCAGTGCGGTAGCTCGATACCAAATGTTCCACCTGTTCAACAGATTATGCGATCTGGAGAGAAGCTACAAACAATCACTCAGTTCAAACACTCGCATGTAAAGAGTATTTTCTGGAAGAGAATGTATATTCCGCAACAGCTCATTATTTCTTCTCTATCACTTCAACTTAAAAAGAACTCAACAACATGCATAGCGTCCGTTCCGCACACCACGTTCAGCAACCGAATTTCTGCCAACGTGCCGTGCGCTACGGGCGGGAAAACAAACCACCTTTGCATGGCAGTTGCACATGCTTGACTCATTCTAACGCGCCCACATCCAGATCATTGGGCTCAACAGACAAGCAAATAAAACATAGCAGTGTAGTGAAAATAAACAGCTAGCTAACAAATGAATAAGTCTGGATTACTTAACACGGAGCGGCAGAGGACGGCGACCGCGTAGTCCTCGGCGGTGGGGTTGGGGGAGAAGGCCACCTTCTGGATCAAGCGCTGCTGCGCCGTTTCCGCGGATTGACTACTCGGTCGGCCAGGAGAGTAGAGAGCGTAGATTAACACCGAGCCGTCGGACGCCACGGTAAACAAAGGGAAGAGGTGGCTCTCGCGCCGGAGCGGCGGCAGGCGGACCTGCGCGTACGTAAGGGGGTTCAGCAGCGTGATGGTGAGGTTAACGTCGACGAGGGCGAGCCACCCGCCGCTGGAGCCGACGCAGTGCGTGCCAGAGAGCGTCCACCGGAGGGAGCTGCGCGTCGGGAGGAGAGAAAGTGAAGCGGTCCATCCGGTACTCGTCCCAACCGTCGGGGACCACCAGCCACGGGGACGGCATCGCCGGGAGCGCGGCGCTCCAGGACCGGCACACGCCGCGGAAGCATAGGCAGCCAGGGATGCCTACGAGGTCGCCGATGCACGTCAACAGATCACCAGGCAGGTCAGCCCAGTCGCGGAACGTCTTTGCCTCCTCCATCACGCTCAGGTACCACCGGGCCGCCCGGCCAGTCGGACACTCGATCGATCCGATCGAACTGGGAGGCGCGCGATATTTGTACGTTCAAGGCCAAGCTACGTACGTACGTATCTGTTGCCGCTATCAAATAATTTCCCCTGCATGCATGCTTATAAGCGCAGGGATCACTACGAGAACGTTACGTAAGCGGTAAACCTATGATCTCACGACTGCAAGTCGGATTTTGTCTGTGCTTCCTGTTAGGATTCCAGGCGGAAGCGAGTTGTGGACTTGTGGTTAACTTGGCCGGTAATCCGATGTCCGAGCCCGAGGCTCCCGTCAATTTGGCAATCATTGTCAAACTCATGTCGAAGAGCAAAGCCATCTTCCGCAGAACCCTTGCATGCCCCCTTTCGGGTACCTGGCTCTGGCCTTCCCCCTTAGCCGTTTGTCCCTGCGTGTCTCCCTTGCGCCTTGCTGGCTTACCCGCTTGCTGCCTACTGGCCTCTTCCCTCGGTCATCTATCCTTGCAGAATGAACTGAAGTTTGGGAGTGCAAATAGAGCAGATAATTTTTGTCTGACCAACCGAAGGCTAGCGGAGCGAGTACGGAAGATGTAAATGGGTATCTGACACTATCCGTGTCTGACTCCAAGGAAAAAATGGAATAAAATACGGGATGAGTGATACATGTATGTATATATCCATATATCAAGTGATATGAGGAAGTCTGTTGTGACTTTACTTAGGAACAAGATAATATATAAACTGATTGTCACATCTAATGGGCAGGGAATCCTAAGTGCTCTTCCTTCGATATCTCGGTGATTAATCTCTTCGTGTTCACTCTGCTTGCACCATGCTGTCCAGTGTACTGTGTAACGAAGCGGATAATTTTCGTTTGACCGATCATCGGAAGGCTTATGGAGCAAATACAGAATAGAAAAAGGGTATCTGATACTATCCGTGTCTGATTCTGACTCCGAGAAAAATACGGAATATGATACAAAATGAGCGATATCTGTTCGTATCCACTTCGGTTGCACCCCTAATCAGGGATGAAATATTTCTTCACGAAGAAAACAAGTTCCTCAAAACAAAATCTGTGACCACTATGTCAATCATAGCTAGGGGTAAAAATAGATCGGATAGTTTCCGACCGATCCATACAATTTTCAAATACGACTTAGTCGGTTCGAATATTAATCGGATAGTATCGGATCGAAAACGAATATAGATTTTTCCTGCCGGATACAAGTACCTATTCGGTAGCTCACTATCCATCGAATACGGATTCGGATTATCCGAATATTCAGGGGCCAGATATCCACAACATATATCAACAATTTTGGCCTAACCCATTTACATGATACTTTAGTAGCCCATTATACATTAACATATACATCAATACATAGAGTTGCAGAAGAAATCTTAGCTTATATGAAGAATTCACGAATGTTTGGATGAAATAAATTATTATGTTTTTCTGTTCATTTTGTGTGTACAATTTAAAAGGTTTTCATGTTCCGAGAAATATTCATAACCGTATTTGATTTGATTCGTATATATATATATCTTGATTGTGTTTTGTACGTTGGCTGTTTTGCAACTTGAATCTTTGGCATCCATGTGTTGATCATGACAGACGTAGAATGTGAGTAGATCTCTTTATTTCCATTTGTGATCTAATTGACAAATATTGCTTACCACCATTTAGTTCTTATCTCCACAGCTAGGTGCATGTAGCCATAGATGATTAAGTGAAAAGATATATGCTTTGTTGATTATCTTATAAGAAATATGGCCATGAGATGATATGTTATTACACTGTTATTTGTGAAACAATGGTAGTCTGATCATTGTGTTGGGTGAATCATATTTTCCGTTTATTGGCATAGTTGTGTGTTTATGTATGGCTTCTGTAACATCGTGTTTTTGATAACACGGAATGGTCCTATAATCTTGCAGCAGAAGATACATGAGGAGCGTGGCCATGTGCTATCATTGATTAGACAAAGCAAAAACAGTTATTCTTTGCCCCCGTTTAATCATCATCACTATCATTTCTTAGTTGGCCTATCGATCCATGGCTTATATTATCAACTGATGACATTTCCTACAGGCACTATTGACTATTGACTAATTTGTGTGTGTCACACTCTTAGTTAGTACGATCATTTCTTAGTCAGCTTAGTTAACTATTTACACAAATTAGTCAATAGTAAATACTATCGTTTCTTAGTTGCCCTATTGATCCATGGCTTATATTATGAACTGAGGACATTTTCCTTGCCCCCGTTCAATCATCAGCGCTATCGTTTCTTGGCCTATTGGCACACAATTTTTTCTTTTTCCAGTTAATATTGTTTATACCCTAAAAAGGTTTAGTGTATAGTGCACACCGAAAAGATTGCCTCTTTAGCCCTCTATTATGATGCTTTTGGAATCATCACGTCTATATCAGTTAAAGGATTTGAGCTATATTTATATATATTTTGGGTTTTGACCCAGTGTTAAGCAATAACAAAAAGCTCGAATGAGTTAACGTGGTATCTCCTAGACCAGTTGGAGTAGAAGCGTTTTGTTCTGTCATGCGTATGGCATGTAGCTAGCTTATGTACTACCAGATTATGCAGCATCTCTTTTGTTTTTGCATGTATGTTGTTTAGTTGTCGTGTACATACTATCAATGATATGTGAAGTCTACTACTATGGCATGGATATTTTTTATTTGTCTCATTGTTGTTTCTACCTATTTATCTCTGATGTGAAGTGGATTCAAATATGTCAAAATATTTTCACATTGTTAAATGTAGTTCACATTCGTAGCACACACTCAAAATCGACTGGTGAAGCGTAGCGTGTGACCCTGCCTCGTAGTAGTACAGGGAAGCTTTATTCCTGGCAATGGAATCGCACGCACGTGCTCCACGAGCTATAAACAGAATGATTAATTGCATGGAAACCAACTTGATATTAATAGCATAGTTGTTAATACTGTGCCGAGGTTATACCGATTTGGTTCTTAAAATGTTATGTTTTGGTACTGATTTATACCGGTATACCATTTCGGATTTAATATAATAATACGAGTATATATATATACATATATATACATACACATATATATATACATACATATATATATATATATACATATATACATATATATACATACATACATACATACATACATATATGGGTCTGTTTGGCACGATATGCGCTTATGGTTTTAGTGAAATTTTGAATTTTAACTGTTTGCGACGAGATATTATGGAAAGAGATACTACTTGCGATTTTGGTTGATCTGATGTTGGGTTTTAACATGTACTATAATTAACTTGTAGACCCGTCTTGAGAAAATACCCGTTTGAAAGTTAGGTACTATAGCAAAAGTCAAAAGCCGCTAGTTTCGATTTAAAAGAACGTGCCTATATATATATATATATATATATATATATATATATATATATATATATATATATATATATATATATATATATATATATATATATATATATATAATAATATATGCACACCAAATGTCACTTTTAATATTATTTCAAATACACAGTAGTACTATTAAATATAACATACAGTTCAATAGATGGTATTATTAATTCCGTCGGTTGATCGGTATCAAAGCCGGTATGACTAGTATTGAGTCGATATGATCAGTATTGGTCAGTATTTAGGCTGGTATGATACGTATGTTTACTTTATATCGTTTTAGGCGATGATACGGTCCGTACCGAAACGATATTAACAGCATTGATTAATAGCATACTATTGCTGTAGTTGCTAATGTGTCGTTGTCACATACCAGTGTGTCTGTGCAGTGGGTCATGTGCTATGGGCTGCCAGGTGGGGCCAAAGTGTGCTTGCGTGTGTGGGTGAAGGCTATACACGCCTTGTCTTGTACTATCAAGGAGAACTGAAGAATAGAATTGTCATTTTGCCTTCCTCTCCTCTGTAACTCTGTTCCTCTGTCCTCTTCAGTTCTTGCTCCCAATCATCAGATTTCTTGCTGATTCTACCCCGAAATCATTGCTCCTCCCAGTCTAAACTCTATTTCCTCCTCTCCTATATACCAATTACAGGCCAGGTTCGTAGCAGTCGTCAACTTTTCTCCAGCCAATGTGTCTAGTCGCCCACATGCTCATATCGCACACGTCTTGAGTTTATTTCTCCTGATACATGCAGCTAGCGAGCGTACGATCCATCGATCTGTTATCCTCCTCTCAGTGACGCACGATAACGACAGGTTCAGGCTCCCCATCGAAGAGTCCGGTGAGCTAGGCGACCCTTCACCTCGCGAGTTCGCCTCACGTGCAGAGAAAACGGCCCTTCCCAGCGGCACTCGCAGGCAAATCAACAGCGACCTGTCGCTTCTGCCTTTTAGCTGCGGCCTCGGCCGCCGGCCACCGAGCGGTGAATGGGGCAAACGTTACGTACGTACGACAGAAAAGGTCTCATCGTCCGCGAGGCCAAAACCCCGAGGTTTTCGCAGTCCGCTACGGCGAGTGCGTTGCGACCACGCTTTGAGCTTTCCTTCCTTTTTACGTGGTCGTCGCGCGCGGAGCAGCGGAGTCAAAACGCGCTGCCCCCGCGGCCGCGCGCAGCCACCCCAACCATCCACTGCCCAAAAGGACACGTTTGGTCAACTTCCCACCGCAGAAACCACCACGAAAGCCACGCGAAACACGTCTCCCGGCTCCTCGCGCCCGGTCCGCCGGCGCAGCTGATATATCCGCGCGCCGAGTCCTCCCTCTCTCCTCGTGCCGCGCAAAGCACAGGCACAGATCGAAGAGCTCGGCAAGGCCACCGCTCCTCCGCGCCTCCTTGATTTGAGAGGGAGGGGGAGAGGTGAACACGGCCTGGAGATGTCTCGGTACGTGGAGATGCTTGACATGGGCGTGCGCATCGCGGCGAGGTTCCACTCCCACTGCCCGCAGACGGCGCGCATGTACTACAAGCCACCCCAGACGACACCGGCGTCCTCGGCAGAGAGCCGTGGAGACGGCGGCGCGGGGGACGGCAAGCCCGCCGGTTTCGACTCCGTGGCGGCGCCCGTGATGCGGCCCTTCGCGGCGGCGGGGGAGTTCGGCGCCGGCCGGCCGGGCTTTGGCTTCGACACCGCGCAGGTCGTCATCTATGAGGTCGTTTGATCACGAGGCCGGCAGGTTCTTGATTAGTGCTACGAGGGACTTCTTGCGGGAAGAATTTTTGGGACAAAGGAATTACTTGTCCATGTACACTCCATTCTTTTGTTTTTTTTTCAATGACGGAAAAGCCTGAAATTGATCAAAGAATCGTTACTTCCATTTGCTGCATAACTTCGTATCGATTATACTCCTATTTCTCTCTTGTTTGGTTGTCAAATTTGACGGTCGAGTTCAGCAGCGAATAAAAGTCTCGTCCCCAAGAGCAGATAAAACAGTATCAGCAAGCAAACGTAAGAAAGTGAAAGCGAAACCGCACGAGAAAATTCGATGAATTGCGCAGCGCGAGGTGGGTGCGTGTTTGCTAATTCATTTCCGGCGTGGGTGCTAATTACCCCGTCGGCGGAACGTTCAACACGTTTCGAAACTTAATTCAGGAACGCTTTGATTAATTTGACCGAGCTAGTGATCTCCGAGTCACGTGGAACCGTAAGTCCAAAGTGATTTATCAGTTAACTCGGACATTGAACTTTCACCACTTTTTTCTAATAAAATGATTTTTAACTCGGACATTGAACTTTCACCACTTTTTTCTAATAAAATGATTTTTCGCCAATTTTTTTCTAACAAAAAAGAATTTTCGCCAAATTTGACGGTAGGCGTCGGCAATTGCTGCGGAACAGGACATACTTAAAATGTGGAATACGTGTACAGATTTGGATTCCAAAAATCCGCCTTCTGGTATTGTTTACGTAGAGCGTCTATTACGCATTCGCCTGGATGAAATGTGATGACTACCGTCTCGTCTTGCTTCTCCCCACTTCGCATTCTCCCTCTCTCCGATCTCAAAACCCTAATGGCTTCCCGCCTCCTCCACCTCCGCCGCCTCCTCCCAGCCGCGCCCATGTCCGCCGCCGCTGCCGCTTCCTTCTCTACCGTCACCCCGACCCCGCGCGTCTCCGCGCTCGTAGACGAGATCTGCGGCCTCACCCTCATCGAGGCCTCCTCCCTCGCAGACTCCCTGCGCGGCCGCCTCGGCGTCGACCAGCTCCCTCCCCTAGCTATCCTCACAGGTGGTGCAGCCCCACTTACCGGCGGCGAAGCGGCCCCTGGGGCGGCCGGTGAGGAGGCGAAGGCGAAGGAGGAAAAGATGGCGTTCGACGTGAAGCTGGAGGGGTTCGACGCCGCGGCGAAGCTTAAGATTATCAAGGAGCTGAGGGCGTTCACGAATTTGGGCCTGAAGGAGGCGAAGGAGCTCGTGGAGAAGGCGCCCGCCGTGCTGAAGTCCGGGGTGCCGAAGGAGGAGGCGGAAAGCATCGCCGAGAAGATGCGGGCGGTAGGCGCCAAGATTGTTCTCGAATGAGAGGTCGAGAGCTCTGTATGGCTTTGTTTCTTGATTTGTTTCCGTTCTTCTACGAAGAAAAGGAGAGTATTTTGGAATGAGGAAGCAATAATTAGTGAAATTAACTGTGGAGATCTTTACATTGTCAGCGGAGATGCCAGTTGGGCTTTAAAAAAATGTGGCCTTAGTGATAGAGCTTTGAGCTCCGTCTCTTGACTGTTTGTTTGGTTGTATAAGAAAGGGAGAATTATTACTCAGAATGGAGCGATCAGTTGGTGAACAGTTATGTCTTATTGTTAGTACCAATAATGTTGTTTCCAAAAGATAAAGGATTCTGGTTATGCGCCTTTTGGTTATCATTGTTCAGCTGTTGCAATTGTGGTGAAAAAGGTGCGGCATCGGGTAGTGTTTGCAAGGTAAGATGTCGTGAAGTTGTTTGCATTGGGAGAAATTGATATCCTAGAGAGTTTTGATCATTTCTGGTAGCATTGCTTACTAATTTGAACTAGAACTGAAGTTTTGATCTAGAGGGGGTATTAGTTGAAATAGTTGTGGGGCTACTTTAATAGTTGCAATAGAAGGGACTTTTATAAAATGTTTCAGCTGGGGTAGTCTTATGTGCATATCAGTATCACTGTAAAGTTGTTATCTTGTGGTTGAAAACATTACCTTTTTAGGTTTTGAGGATGTTGTTGGAAATCTTTCTAGTTCTGACTAAAGGTTTCAATGGATCGAAAACAGTTAATGCTTTATCAGTTGATTATGCTTGTGGGAGCTCTGTTCGGTATGATTTACATATTTCGATTTCTGCAATTCTTTTCATCTGTCATACTGTAATTGGCCTGTGAGGCTGGTCAATGGTTTAGCAGAATTACCAACAATTACCTTCATTGGTTGAGAGCATATTTATATTCTTCTTTATTAGAATTGTCGTGAACTTTCTGAAGTAATTAATCAGATTTATCTTAGATGTTGGAACAAGCGAACGACTTCTTTCTATGCTTTTGTCTTATTGTCACACATGCTTATTTTGCATCCTCATTTGCAAAGTATAGGTTCGCGAATCCAGTTTGTGGCACTGGATACGCCCTGGCTTCTATTTTTTCCTTGTTCACACCCATGTTCATATGCTCACTGACTTGTGGATCTACATAGTCCTATTGGTTGGTGCATATACGAGCATGGGAACAGGGTGTAAACTAGAGGGGAAATATGTAACCTGCATTCTTCGAGTAATCAATAGGAATGGGCTGTCTACCTCTTGTATCTTCTGGTGAGAATAACCCTTCAATTAGCTGACACAAGGACAGCAACTCATTTTGTGAAGTCCACAAGAACTGCATGTTTCTGTTGTAACTTGTAAGGTGGAACCAACGATGTCTTTATTTAACATTACAGTATCACTCGGCTTTGTAGAAGTCCTGACTTCACACATTAAAGCAGAGACGTGCCCTGTGAATCATGTTTAATCTCTTCCCCACTTTGCAAGTTTTTGGTGTAACCCTTTTTATTGGCAAGGCAGTAGTTGCATATAAGATCCTGCTCCATTCCACATGACGAGCATGTCATGCACTTCACTTGCAGACAAAGAAAGCGGCAGACTCTTGCCTCGGTGGTTGCCTTGCCATGATACCTACATACGAAAAGAAACACTTCACTAGAGTACGTGAGCAAGTCACAGGAGAAAGTGGAAGGTAGAAATACTGCATAGATGAAGTGCGAAGTACCCTCAGAAGAAAACTTGATAAAAAGCCATGTTTTGTTTGTCTGATCCGCAAGCACTTCAACTTTGAATAGGAGGCCAGACACTACCACCAAGGCACCTATTCTGAAGAAAACTATTCATGCGTTACCTCTGAAGCAAATGGAATGGAGCATCTTGCATATAGGTCAGCTATCCGAAGTTTTATTGTTTCTGTTTTAGTTGTCATTCTCTGACTGCCCCGCTCGTTTCGGCTTCAGCTTTTGGTTTATTTTTTTACTATTCATAAATTTTGTTTTTCCTGAACTTTTGACCTTTTTTGAGCTTTTTTGCTGGATTTTTTTTCCGTATTGGTTTGCGATGTCAATTTGTGCTCTCGAGTCATTCTGATTGTTCTACCATTCAGGACAAGATATGTACAAGATCTCTTGTACCTAGTACCTACCACTTTGCTTGTGAACATTTCCTGATGTGTGAGAATAGCTATGACTTACGTCCAGTGAGAGTCAGCTTTGTCAGTTAAACAATGGGAGTTTGGAGAAGACAAGGCAAAAATATTAGTTTGCAGCACTGAAGTGCACGCGTGCTGTAGGGACGTAAATTTGGGAAATTATATGCCACACCTTAGTGCGTGTTTTAGAAATACACCACTTCTAATTTGCTTCCTTGAAATATGCCACCATCGAGGTATGTAGTTTTGAGGAATGCCAGTACGGAGTATTAAAGCCTATTTTCCCAAATACGCACCCCATATCAGCCTCTGTACTTTCAAACAGAATATTTTCTCAAGATGAGGTCTACAAGTTAAACGATGTACACGTTAAAAACCCAACATCTGTACCACCTAAAATCGTGAGTATCTCTCTCCGTAATCTGTACCGTGAACAGCTAAAATTCAAACATTTCAGCTAAAAGTTATAACCCGCAGCCATTGCCAAGCAGCCAAGATGCGGCAACCTGCACAACGACAAGGCAGCTGGGGCCTGGGTGACGACCTGCACGGCGACGAGGGCGGCGGCCTGCATGCTCGATTGCTCGGCCTCCACGCCAGAAGACACACATTTCATTCTTTTCATTCTTAAGTTCAGCCAAAACATCATTTCACCCACATGAAAAGGCAGCAACAAGGTGCTTGAAAACATTCAATTCCCCACATATGTTGCTTCAAAAACCGTACTTACACATCCAAGAACAAGTTGTTGGCTCGGATAGGAGATGCGTTGATGCATGAATGTGGCACAAAGTATGCAGTTGATCGCCGCCGCATCATCATTTGGGCTTGTTAACTAAGAGCAATTTCGATTAATGGAGCAAGGGAGAACGTTATTAGGGTTTAAGGTGTGGGACCCTCTAAGATGGTCTCGTCCTATTAAATTTTACAGAGCATAGATTTAGGATGGGTTTTTTAGGCTGAGGTTAATGGTTTATGATTATGGTTTTGAATTTTGATTTATTCGTGAGAGGCAGTACATAGAGAGAAATAATTGCATATGATTTTGACCTGTTCAGCTGATCTCAATACAGTTTGTACTATAATTTACCTATACATCACAGTATCTCACCTTAAAAATGCATTGTTTAACAGCGAGTTACATAGAAATAGAAATCAAAGTCTAAACATAAGCCTAAAAAGAATTGAGCCTAATTAATAAAGAGAGGCCAAGCGGTTCGCTGAAATTAAGGGTCGTTGTATATGTTAGTGAAAACTAAAATATCTGTTATAGTTTGTAGATAACCTTGATGTCAAAATTAAAAATCTCTTATAGTCTGTTATATCCCTTGAGAATGGATGGCTAGAGATTTTCTACCGCCACCTCTTATTATCAGTAGGATACATCTAAAATCTCTTTCATTCGAATTAAAAAGAAAATAGACAAATAAATTCACATGGAAGAGGACTTCTACTTGGATTGTGGGGGTGTACATCCATGAGTTCTTTACGATACCTTAAAATGAATATGAGCTGTCTAATCTGTGTGATATAATGGTTCAGATTAGTTAAAATTTAGTTATACTACTATCCACACTACTAGCAGTAGAATATCTAAAAAGTAAAATTGTAAACGAAACAAGTGGTATAAAATTAATTTTCATGACTTATTGTGCCTGATCTCGCTGATGGCAGCGGAGGCATGGCAAGTGATGGCCTCCATACCGTTTCTTCCCAACACCTACACTCTAACGAGGTGATGTATACTACCATCTTGATCAAGGGGCACGGAGTCAAAAATACCTTCTAAAAAATTCATGTTGAAAAACAAAAGTCCATAAAACTCTCACAAATCAACGATCAGATTCTATTTTTACTACTAGCTTTCTACTACCAGTATAATATACTATAAAAAGTCTCGTACATCCACACCATCCAGCAAGTGAGTCTAGCTCAGTTCCTGGGAGTGTGGCACTTGTACGCCGATCCGGTCTGGAGGTGAAGCACGCAGTGCTCGCCGTCCGGCGGCGCGCACTGGCAGGCGCACCCATCGAGCTTCTGCCCGGGGTAGTTCTTGCAGGTGATGTACCCTCCCTGGACGCACCGGACCCCGCACTCCGCGGCGGCGCCTCCAACTTCGCCGAGCGCCACGAGCCCTGATCGATCGATCCAGAATACACGGTCACTACTATTTCCCTTCTCTTTCCCCGCCACGTTGATCACTACTACTATTTCTCGTGTGAAATTCTTTACCAAATCCTGTATCCATTGATCACACGGCCACTTAAGAAGATACTGGACTTTTGGATATGAAAAATGTTTCAAAAGGTATGTCGAGAACTACGATTTTGGCTCTAGAACTGATTTGTTTTCTTGTATCTGAGAAGAACTTCCAAGAATCATAGTTAGGTGGCACCCATTCCACGGTGGACGGACATCACACTGCCGCTTCAATTGCTGGCGGTAGTTGCTATCAAGCATCCTGCTCGAAAATATTGTTCGAAGGACAGAGCGCTGAATTATTGATGTGAGGATATGAATCAACTCATAAACTAGGCTGGCATTAAATTGCTGGACACAGGAGCACGTACAAACTCGCGGCATTATTGAACTCAGGACACGCACCCATCTCCATCCCAAGCGACCGGGGGGAGCATGGAAGGCGCGGCGCGAGACGACGCGGTGAGCATGCGCGCTCCAGCTAGTCCGGTATTTGGCACTGGTACGTCAAGCCGGTAAAGAGGTGGAGCACGCAGTTCCGCCCGTCCGGCGGCGCGCACTGGCAGGCGCACCCGTGGAGCTTCTGCCTGGGGTAGTTCTCGCACGTTATGTACCCTCCCTGGACGCACCGGACCCCGCACCCGCGGCGGCGCCTCCAACTTCGCCGAGCGCCACGAGCCCTGATTTGCCCGGAACACCGCACAGACGTCAAGGAAACACGTAAAGAACCTGTGTCAAGCAGTCGATCAGCGCACGCACGCACGTACCGGAGAGGAGGACGACGAAAGTGAGTGACAACTTCAGGGGGGAAGCCATGTGTTGCGTGCTCGTGCTACCGCTGCGTTGTGCGATCGAGTCTGTCGGCAGGGCCTGTGTACGACCGGTGTTTATATAAGGAAGCTCGCGTGCATGCAGAGCTACTGACATACTGTCACTTATCACTCGGCGTACGCGTCCAGCCAAGCTCTCTGACGACTGACTCGGTGCGCGACGAGATCAAACGGCATGCTACAGATAGATCGTAGATGTACCTGACTACCTGCATCGATCAGCATGCCTTGTCCTGAACCGAGGACAAACGTCAGAGGAGTTTCCTTGATGAGGTGTTGGATCGGCGGCTTAAAAAAAGCATATCCTAAGGATTGCTTAGGTGCGGATCGGGTTGACCATTGAAACGTCAGTAGTGTTCACAATTCGCGCTGCATCTCGAGAAAGCTGCGCCGTTTTGGAATGGAGCTTTGATGCGTCATCACTTATCTCTTCATGGTCCCTTACCATTTTGCGTGGGTTCCTTTTTTTTACTTTAATTCTGATTTTTTATTATTATTGTAACTAACTTTTAAATAGTATATCTTTTTAAGACGAGATTTATAGGTATATTGTAATATACATCGTACCGAGTTCAGTTGTACCAGCCAAAATCGCATATGATTTTTTTTCTTTGTACTATCTCTCGTGAACAGTCAAAATTCAAAAACTATAAAACAAAAGCCAAACACATAGACCACAAGAGCCCACCCTTGTTCTATCTTGTAGAATTCTTTACCAAAATCACTCCCACCAAATTCAGTTGATCGTACTATATACTTCGCCTGTATCCATATCTGTTAGTATCTAAGCTAGTGTTATCGATCCGCCCCTAGTTTTTAAGAAGAATTCGGCCACTCCCTACTTTTTCTGTCCTGTAATATACGTTCAAAGTCCACTATACTTGAGTGCAAGGGTATAGCTGTAAAACACTCCCATGTAACTATACATATATATATATATATATATATATATATATATATATATATATATATATATATATATATATATATATATATATATATATATATATATATATATATATATATATATGTGTGTGTGTGTGTGTGTGTGTGTGTAATCCAGGCTATGGGAAAACCCTAGGGTATTGCTAACCTAACTCTCCACTACCATACTCTCTCTCTATTTGGTCTGTAGCCTCGACATTCACAGTTTGTTTTCTTTGGAAGAGTGAAAATATTCAAGGTTGTTTTGTTTTGGGGCGGATGTCTAGGTCGATCGAATCATAGGTCAGATTATTGATCCATAGAGTGCTCTAGGCAAAACCAATGTGAATCAGATCATTCGAGTGAGTCAAATCATATGTTGGATCATTTTTCCAAAGAGAGTGTAATTAGAGGATTTTTTGGGTCGAATCATCTGGGTCACTCCGATCATGGGTCAAATTAAATTTCCATCAAGTGTGTTTTTAGTTCTTTGAGCCGTTTCGGAGTGTTCTATCAATCTGATGGCCATAGGGCCTTAACATAATAACATCTTTTGTATAGGACTTCAAGATAAGCCTATTAGTGATGTATTTGGGATATTGGCGAGTTGTTTGTGATGACGCCATGCTATGCATTATTTTGCTTGAGTTATGTTGCACATGGTGCATTATGAGCTATGAGATTGCATTGTGATTTGATTCTAGGGGGTTAGGGTCAGTGTGTGTATTGCACGATGCATTATTTTAACTAACGTAAGTCAAGTACATAGAACTTATGCTCGGGTGGTTGATTGGTCTTTGGATGTGTAGGTAGCTTGTAGAATGTTAGCGGTCAATGGCAATTGACTGGGACTAGGCAGGAGAGCTGAGGTCTATGCGGTCAGATAAGTTTGGATGAAGCTACATAGCTCAAGTAGGAAGCACAAAAAAAACAAGGATCATGAATAGGTGAGTTGGTGTGTGTGGTGTGCCAAGTGACTTAGGTCGGTGCAAGTAGAGACGATCCGGGGGAGATCGGATGTGTGAAGACTTGTCGACAAATCATTGAGCGCTATGAGCTACGTGTCAAATCATGTAAAGATGCTTTGATGAGTTGGATAATATCCATATGTGTGGTTTAGATCTATAAAAGGTGATGTAGAGGTGGCTTAGTTGGAAACCTTTAGGAGAGTGTAGTGCTCATGAGTAGAATGTGTGAGTGTGTTTAGAACATGTCAAATTATAAGTTGTGTGTGCTTTTAAGTGAGCTCTGTCCTCAAGGTTGAAGTATTTGTAATCTTTCATCTCTTAGTGGAAATAGAGATCAAATTTTATTAAGTCTTTGCTCTTGTGTTTCCTCTCAAGTGTGGCTTGTTTTTTTGGTCCTTTTTCTTGGATTTGTTTTGGTTCTTGTTCCTCTTTGTCTTGCTAGTTACTAAATATGTGTAAGAGGTGGAGAAACATCAAGGAGGTTATGACACATCCATTTAGGGATCCTCATATCAAGTTCTTATAGGTTGATCAGATTTTTGACTTGAATAGGGTACGATTTGGTTCTTGTGATTCAAAGGCTTTTGACTTGGTTTTTGCTGGTTTGAATCCTTCGATGAGTAACTCAAGATCTTAATTTTACCTAATTTTGGTGTAATTTTTCTTGAAATGGATAAATGTTAGAACTTTGGCGACGATCTTTGAGATTGTTGATTGTAATAGGTTACTAGGATTTTAGGGAAGTTGTGTTTTAAATTTCAATTCATTCGAAGCACCGGTTTAAGAGTAATGCTTGTTTTGGTTTTGAATTGTGTTGGCCCGGATCATGAGTTAGTAGGATAATCTAACTCGTGCCAATTATCCGAGTCAGTAAGATAATCCGACTCAAGTATTTCCATAGCCCGATCTAGCTTTTGGTTTTGAATTTTTTATTGGTTTCGTTGTGTATGTTAAAGCTCTGATCTTTATAGTTTTTCATAACTATTATTAAAGTAAAAGAATCTTGAAATATTTAAATAAAAAATTAGGGGCTCTCGTTCACCCCTCTTCGCCGGCCACCGATCCTGCGTCATGCCGTCCGATCATTCAGCAACACGGAGCCCAAGTGACACACTCTAATCCGTGCATTATTCAGCAACAGACATTATTCAACTCGATCACAATCATCTCACACACAAACTTGCAGCAGAAACGAACATGTATATTAGCAGTACATCATCCATCTATTCCCGCGGGCTGCACTTGAACGTCGAGCCGGACTGGAGGTGAAGCACGCAGTTCTTGCCGTCCTTGGGCGCGCACTCGCAGTCGCATCCGTCCAGCTTCTGGTACGGGTAGTTGTCGCAGGTGATGTACCCTCCCTGGATGCACACCACCTCGCACGCCGCTTCCGTCCTCCCAACCTCGCCGAACACGACGAGCCCTGCATGCACGCATGGTTCAGAAGTCAGAACACCAAATCTGAGCTCAAGAATCATTCGAATGCAAATACCACAGAGTTCATGTTTGGTCGCGCATGCAATCGATCGTACCGGAGAGGAGGAGGATGAAGGTGAGGGAGAGCTTCGTGGAGGCCATTGTTCCTTTGATTTGCTAGCTCGTGTACTTCTGTTGCAAGGCCTGCATACGGCTGGGGTTTATATAGGAAGCTGATGGTGTTAATCTTCGAAAATCCATGGGATGCGGAGGTCGTTCATTGGTCGATACAGATAGTGTGCACGTCTTTCCGGCTAAGTTACTGTTGATTGCGCGGCCGCTTTCTCTGACGAAGGGCGTGATGTTGAAACGAAGAATTCACGTCCTGTGCTGGAATTGTGCTCTCATCCGATGTACTATCTACGCGGATGATTGTGTAGTTTCCTCAAGTGCTGATCCGATCTTGATCAGGTAAGAAGTCAGCAAAGTAAAATTTGGACTTGGTACTCGCTCCTCCTTCGATGTCAAAATACTAAAAAAACTACAGGGGCTTAAATTAAAATAGCATATCCTGCTATTTCTTCCAATGCAAATCAGTAGACCATTCAAAGTTTCCGACCTGATGAACTTGTGGATTTCACACTGAATCTCGACAAATTTATATTCTGTTAGAGGCGTTGAAATTTGGCCCATGCATGTTGAGATTTGATCCTATATGATTGCACCTTGAGCGCATGGTAAGTTGGTATAAATTCCAAGGTACACCATCACCTGCCTTGTTCTATTAGTTTTTCTAGAGACAAAGGAATTATTATATATTTCTAGTCTAGTGATTTAGCACTAAGTCACTAAGCAATCCAATGCTCATTGCTTCTTTCTTCCAGGCAGGTTGGCCGGTTTGGCACTCAATTTTGCAACTGAATTTAATTAATCTAACAATTCCCTTTAAGAGTATGTACAATAGTATAGACAACTATTATCTGTAATATTGTCTATGTTATCTATAGACATCACTAAAGAGAGCTTCTACAATGGGTTTTTTTACATGTCTTTATAGACAGTTCCTCTATGACACAATGTATTTTGTTTCTTGTATTACAATCGACTATTACATGAGAGACCGTTTAATTCTCTATGCTCCTCTCTCTCTCCTTCACATCATCGCATATTCTAAATAATAAAGCTTACAGACAACTGACGTAAATCTATTGTACATGGCCTGATCATGATGCAACTTTTCAGCCGAAGTTAGGTGTACCTTTGTACAATCCAATTTAGTAATGAATTGTCAATTTCAGAACTGACTGTTGACTTCTTTTTATTTAAGGGAAACGAGTTATTGACTTCTACGAACGATTAGGCAGGCCGAAGAACAACTGCCAACCAAAACCAATCAAATATGAATGTACGCGGATCTGGAGAACATGACTAATCTCTGTGTGTCTCGCATCTTATGGCTTGTCCTTAAGGATCAAGGAATTCAATGTAAGATGACCTCAAAAAAAGGAATTCAATGTAAGAGCTGCAAATCGATGTTTGATCAAAAGCAACCAGTACTTGTTTTCTTTAGAATCTTATCCAAGTTCAAGTCAAAATTGGCTATTCACTTCAAGGAAAGGATAACCATTGAACAATTCAGAGGATAGATCACAGAATTTCGTGGCATCTCCATGTCAAGATCGAGCAGTACTAATGTAGTACTAATTAGTAAAAGGTAGTACTAATTATTTGCTAAGCAGTGACACAAGCAACAGCAGGTAAGCCATCCTGCTCGTTATTTCACAAACATCATTGCTCAATGTAAAAAATAGAACAACGGAACAATTTTTTATCTTCCCCTGCGTTTCCAGCAGCGCACGGTTGAGCCGTCGGCGAGGTGGACGACGCAGTCCTTGTCGTTCGCCGGCGCGCACTTGCAGGCGCACCCGTAGAGCTGCTCGCCGGGATAGTTGTAGCATGTGATGCATGTTCCTCGCACGCATGCGAGATTGCAGACCGCTTCACCGCGCTCAACCGTCCCCAGAACCAAAAGTCCGAGCTGTATGACGACATGAAAGAGCTTGTCAGTGTCTTGTAGTGCATAATGAAGCAGGATTGGTACTGAGAAATGTATTCACAGTGAAATGGAGCACCTACCACTACCAGAGAGGAGGGCGACGAATGTGAGGGAGAAGCTGATGGAGGCCATGGTTCCGTATGTACAAACATAAGTTGCAGTTTCAGGTTCAATGTGCCAGTGCCACCAAACCAAAGCGAATGTAGGATATTATGATGTATCTGCAGCCTGTAATAATCTTTTCTGGGGTGTCAATTTCAGGACAGGATACTGAGTTATTTTTTACTAGCAAGGGTTTTTTTTACTTTATGATACCATGTGGAGGTTAATCTATAGTTGTAATGAGTAATTGACTTTTGGATTAGAGTTTTGTGGAGTTTGAGTTTAGTTTAGGCGTGTCGGACCACGGTCTAAGCGGCATGTGCTTGGTGGTTAGAATGGTTTCCCTCGGTGATCCGAGGATGTTATCTGGAATCTTAGGGTTTTGGTCATGGTTTGACCTGAGTGTTATTGCTAGTGTGCATATAGGTTTATTATTTGGTATAAGCTTAGGATCAATATTTTTGTTACATACTTTTTGTATGGTGTATTGTATGGATTAATTGCACAAATTGAAGACTTTGTGTATTGTGCGATGCTACGTGACGGTTTACTTATTTGTATTGGTTGTAGGACTTCGAAGGTAGTTTAGGGTGAGGCGTAGGAGAACCGAGACTAGGTATAGGAGACGCTGAAGATGACCAAGCCTTGCGGGGTGGTTGCAAGTTGGGATGATGAGAAACCAGAGCAAGAGTTATCGGTGGTAGACATGATGGGCAACAGCAAGGTAGATCGGGACTAGGCTCAGGGAGGAGTTGAGATCCAAACAGTCATGAAAACCGGGTACTATCATGTGCGAGAAGAAGCATATGGTGAGCTAAGTGACTTGGGTTGTTTGCAAGCAAGGACGGTTCGGTGGGATTTGTACGTGTGAGAGGCTTAATGGCAAGTTATTGGGGCCACATGGAAGATGGCAAAGCATGGGCGATGCCTCATGGAAAAGAAAGTGGAAAGCTTTATCGAAAGCGGTAGAGGGGAATTTTGGTAAAATTCTCAATACCGGAGAAACATACGTGAGTAAAACCCGGTGTTAGGTGGGGTTAATAAGTTAGCCCCAGTTTGGCCTAATGAGTGGATCCATTAGATTTTTGTTCAGGTTATGAGCCTATATAAGGGGAGGGGAGGCAAGAACTAGGGTTCGAGAAGGCTGGCTAAATTTTTTGGTGGCTAGCTCATCCTCTCTCCCATAGGAGATAGGTTAGAGAGAGTGTTTGTGCTCTAGCTTTAGAGCTCTATCCTTCTGAGTAGAGTGGCTATAAAACCAATCACTCAAGTGAGCAATACATCAATCTTTGATCTACCTTTTGTGTATCTTCTTGTCTGATTGATTTTGCTCTGGTTTTAAGTTGATATTTCCTCTCTTCTCTCAACCCCTTCTTGAATTCATCTGGTTGATTGAGCTGCTCTTGTTTCAGTTGGTTTGATCTCTTTTCTGTCTTTCTCTTGTTCTTACTGTGCTAAAGACATAAACGAGATGGAGATAATCTCTTGAGATCCACCTCCAACGTTTAGGCACATCAATAGTAGGATTTTTTTAAAAAAAACCCTGTTTTTGCTCGTTCTTGGCTTAATCGAGTGATTTCTTGATTTGAGAGTTTTTGGGTTGATTCCTTTGGTGATCTGTTTTGCTGTGACATGTGGGAACGTGCTTAAAGTCATCTTGGCTATCTTCTACTCACAAGCAAGATATGATCATCGATTTAGTTTTTAGTTTTCAATTGGCGTGCACTGCTTTAAATTGCAAGAAGATCTCAAATTTGTCGTAGATTTTTCGTCCAGGAATGGAATAGCTTCCTGAGAGCTTAAGAAACATGTGTGCAAAGTTTCACATTGTTAACCTATCATTGGTCGTTGACCTCACTGGTCGAGGTTCAGTTTAGTTCAACCTCTTTGATTTCGATCACTCATTGGTCGTAGACCACTTTGATCATATTTCGAACTGTTATGACTACTCGGGTCATTTACTACACGATTGATTTTCCTATCGCAACTCTTGGTCATTGACCGCACTGGTTTCGACCACTCTCTAGTTGCTGATCACTTGAATAGTAACTCGATCACGTTGGTTTTCAACTATTCTCTGATCGTCGACCACACGGGTCATTTCAAACCACTCAGTCTTCCGATCGGTTGTGATAGTACTGCAGAAACAATAGCGGTAGTACCGTACCTGCATATTTTGTTCAGTGGCTTAGTTTTGAGTTTCTCTAGATTTTGAGTAGGGTTCCTATCTAAATATTCGTAGCTTTGTAGCTATCGGAGCAAAGGATAAGTGAATACTTAAGGAAAAAATTTTAAGAGACCATTCATCCTCTTTCCCTTCTGTTGCCATCTTTAGTCCTACAGACTTCAAGGATCAACCGAGTCCAATCATATCTGAATGCTAGATATGGAGAACATGAAGAATCTCTTTGTGTCTTACATCACATGGCTTATCCGTAAAGATCAAGGAATTGGATGTAAGATGAACTTAAAAAGGGATTCAATGTAAGAGCAGCAAATGCATGTCTGATCAAAAGCAATTACTACTGTTTTTTAGAACCCTGTCCAAGTTCAGGTCAAATTTGTTTAATCATTTGGATGGAAATCCTTATTGAACAATTCAGAGGTTTGGTTACACAGAATTTCCTGGAAGCTCCATGCCAAAATCGAACAGCATCTTGCAGCATTTCAGTAAAAGATTAGTTAAAGATAAGCAGTGACACAAGCAAGAGACAGAGGACGTCCTCTCGCTCGTAATTACACAACATCATCGTTCATTTTAAGAAGTCACATGGAAAAAGGAACACATGAAGCAAACTTTCCATGAGTTTTCAGCAGTGCTCATTCGAGCCGTCGGCACAGTCCGTGCCGTTCAGCGGCGCGCATTTGCAGGCGAGATTGCAGAGTGCTTCACCGCGCCCAATCGTCCCGAGCACCAGAAGACCTAGTTGTACGAACTACGGAGACACGAAAGATCTTATTAGTGCCTAGTTGGAGGAATCAGAAATCAGGATTCATGATTCAAGAGTTGAAATGCATAATGAAGCTAGATTAGCATTGAGAAATTCACTCTGAAATGGAGCATCTACCGGAGAGGAAAACGAATGTGATCGAGAAGCTGCTGGAGGCCATGGTTGCTCGGTAGTAGTACTGTAGTAGTGTAGTACACTGTCTACCTCCAAACATACATAGGCTAGCTTGGGTTTATATAAGCTGTGAGAAGGTTTAACCTTCGCTACATACATACAAGTATACACATCATTTTTAATTGTTGCCACTAGAAAATTCCTGACAGTGGCATGGTGTCCCTATAAAGAATGCTCTCTAGCAGCGTATGTGACGTGCCAGCTATTTTTCCTGCAAATCGATAAAATCGGCGATAGGTAAATCTGAGCGAAAGCCGATTCTAGATGAAACGTCGATACAAAGCAATAACAAACGGCAATGAATATCGAAACAGGGGATAAATAGAACTCACAGATAGATCAACACGTCGATGTAAAGCAATATTAATCAAAGTCGAACTACAAGATAAGATTCTACTAGCTACGGCCTACTCTTAAAGTACAAGAAAGGTAAATGAAAATAGGTAGTAAAGATTGATATATGTGTATGTGTTTTTTCGTCAACTGGTATAGGGTATTTAAAGACAAACAGTTGACCCAATCTTGAATTATATTTCAAGTCTCTCTCTTTATGTTAGCTCAAACTTTCCTCGATAGAATCCCTGTTTGTCTTCAAATTTTCTTGTCTTCAATCTCCTGTTGATTATTTCTTTCCATTTTTCCTTAGTCGATATCTTCTGAAGACTTCTTAACGTGGCCGATGTTTAATCCTGCTTTATAGCAAATCCTGATATTTTCTTATAATTATGTTAAATGCCAAAAATACTTTTGCCGACTATTTTGTCTACCAAAATCCGGTGCCAGCATCAACTTTTTAAAATTTCTCCGACATTGTTGATCCCAAGCTTCGAATTTGTGGTGAATTATTAACGTATGAAAGAGTTTCCTCGCTTCAGCTTCAGCAAGTCAACAGTACGAATGCTATCTCGGTTGTTTGCAGAACGTGCCTCACTTTTAAAGGCCAAGCAAGTAGCCAAGACACCGTCCCATCAACTGAGTTCGCATCCGGCATTAGATCACCTCGGTTTTGATTTGGCATCTGTGGGAGGAAAGAAACGCGCGTGTTTTCAGCAGCAAGTGCGGCTCAACGCCGGAAATTTTGGAGGGCGTTCGTCATGAAGGGGCACCGTGGTGCATGGCTAGAGCTGCTTGTCTGGCCGGTTGGTGCCCGTAGTCGAGTTGTCGTTCTCTTCCAAGTGGTTGTTCAGTTTCGTTCTTCCGAAGGTGCGTTGTTCTTTGTTTGCGGTTGTACTTTCTTCTCTCTTAATGAAATAACACGAAGATCTTTTGCGTGCTCTAAGAAAAGCAAGTAGCCAAGACATTGATTGTGTTCTTTTAGACTGTCTTATAATTTTTGACTTAAAATTTTGAATTCTGACGGTTTACGAGAGAGAGTACAAAGAAATACTCGTGTACGATTTTGGCTGATATAGATGAAGTTAGAACAGTATCTACTACAAGTAACTTATAGACTCAACATTAAAAAGACAATCTGTTTGAAAATTAAATACTGTAGAAAGTCAAATCATAAACCCAAAAAAACATACTCATTGACATTGATTGAGCCCTACTGCACGTCCCATGAACTTGATCTCGGGAAGTGTACACACAAATATCATTCTAGCTATTTTTTTTAAAAAAAATAGATTCTAAATATTTGTTTTTTGTAAATATAACCCCTTCAGCGGATCTATCATACTTAGCAGGGCCTACCGAACTGGACTTTGACAAGTGTAGAGCGGCCAAACCGCAAAGAGAGATATATTTACAAAAAAAAAAGAGTATTTGGAAGATATTTTTTTTTAAAAAGAGAGAGATTAGAGTAATATTTATGTGAAGGGAATCAAGGCCAGCAAAAAGCCGCCAGAAGAGGACGGGCCTGCTCGGCTGTGCGTAAGCCGGGCGGCTTTTCGCAGCCGCTACAGTACCTAGCTTTTAAACGGAGTATTTTATCAAGATTGGGTTTATAAGTTAAACATAGTACACGTTAAAAGCTTAACATCTGTACCAGCCAGAATTGCAAATGAGTATCTGTTTTTCCGTAATCTGTACCGTAAAATTTGTTCTGACATGAAGCAGCATACGCACTGCTTGCTCCAGTCCACGAGAACAGAAGCACGCAAACGCGTGAGGCCTGCAAGATCAAAGCCTGTGTTTATGGCTGTGATTTATGATTTTTGACTAAAATTTTTAAATTTTTGTTGTTTATGATAGAGATTACGGAGAAAAATACTTACTTGCGATTTTAGTTGATACAAATATTAGGCTTTGTACGTGTACTACAATTAACTTATAGATCCCGTCTTGAGAAAATACTCCATTTAAAAGTTAGGTATTATAGTAAAACCAAAATCGCTTTTAGAAGCCGTAAAGAACAGACCAAAGACGAATAGCAAATTGCTATTTGGTTTCCCTGAAAGTAATGCTGCGAAGGATTCACATTAAAACATCGGAATTACTATATAATATTTGAGTTTTTTTTGTGTTGACTGTTTTTTGTGGAAATTAGTTAAATTTTATACCATTCAATTTACGCTAAGATTTGTGCTCACGTTCACCTCTATCTTCGTCTCCGGTGAAGATCTGACGTCATCTTGTTCTTCAATCGCCGCCATTGCTGGTGTCTTCAACGAAGACGCTGCGTTAGGGTTTGGATTCATCGGTTAGGATTGGACTTCACTAGTGGCCATCGGGCTTAGAGGGCTGTCAGGGTGGTGGCGAACGAAGGTAGTTGCAACGTGTCAAGGCGGCAGTGGCTCCATCGGACGAGGTTGAAGATGAGGACGTTGGGCGGGGTCTATGGGGGGAGGGTTTGGAAACAATAGATCTAGTGGCGGGTGGTGGGGAGGTGGCGGATTCGACAATGGCGAGCCACCAGAGACCAGGAAAAGGGCAAGGAGGTGGCGAAGGGGCGACGTAGGATGCGAGTGAGGAGGAGGGTGGTGGTAGCGGGCGGGGGCGGGGGCAACGAGATCCGATGAGTGATTAGGAAGTGGGAGAGATGGTCGTCAATGGCGAATCCGATGACGCTACGATCTCCGGAGCCAGGAAGGAAGGCGTGTAGCCGTGAGAGAGGTAGGACGGAAGAGGAGGGGCAGGTGGGGCGAGCGTCGCCCTCGGCGCCAATGGCCACATGGGAGGCGGAAGCGCTGATGGGAGGTGGTCGCCGTTTGTCCTCGCCAGTGAGGAGGAGGGTGGTGGTGCATGGAGGGTGGGGGCGGCGGTGGCAGTTGGGGAGAAGAGAGGGAGGAGGGGGAGTTAGGATAGGATTAGATTTATATAGGATTTGAGAGCTTGATCTGAAATGTTAGATTTCTATTTAACGATCTAGAATGTGATTGATTTTCAATAAAAAATAGTTAATTTTTTTATAGACAGGCCAAAAAACATTGTGAATGAGAAAGTGAGATGCGGGAGCCGAGCCATCCCTATTGCCTTCCATAAAAATGGGGAGGAAAACGAAAACAAATAGGTACTCTACTCGGTTGGGTTTGCCGCTTAGATGGACTGGCGAAGTCTCCAAATGGGCTGTGTAGTGCCTGTGTGGACAATCTATTCTTGGGCCCTTTCGGTCTCACTAGACCTATGCGCAACTGAATTTTTTTTTAAGCTTGGGCTATAGCCTACAGGTACAAAAGAATATCGAGATTTTTCTCTCTTTTTTAACACACCCAATACAACACATTGATGTCTTCACACGCAATACTCACACACACACGACACCTACAGAAGACTGAACGAGCGAAGTGAAGAAATAGCGAAATCACCACCGACGCCTCGCTTATAACGTACACGTCTCCCACAAAAAAAATCCTTCTAAATGAGACACGGAGAGACAAACCTAGGGGTTTAAACTCTGGTAGGCTAGAAGTACAATCAACTCCACTAGCCACCCAAGCAAGACTTGATTTTTGAATATCAAGATTTTTCAATATGAAACTGAAAAGGAATCCGATTTATCTTTGTTTGCCAATCACCGTATAGTGTAAAATTTTTCAATATGAAAAATGAAGAACAGTTTTACTGTAAAATTTTCTATTATTTACTCTACACTTTTGCACTTTGAAAATAACTTTGGTGGAACGAAATAAACTGCTGAATTTCGCTTTAAACTGATACGGTGGCTATTCGAAGCTACGAATTTCGCATGAATCACTTCAATTCTTAGTAGAATTGTGAAAAATAGAGCCTCAGTTTCCTGATGTTTTTTTTTCTCCTTCCAGAATCTAGACGGTAACCGGTCTCCTCGCCCGCGAAGACACGCCCCCGTGGGAGGTGGCCCATAGGTCAAAAGCTGTGGCCCGCAGGTCCACAGCCACGTCAAACGGGGCATCGCTGGCTGTCCGATTATCCACAGGCTCACGCGGGCCGTTGGATCCGCGCCCGTGTTCAGAACTGGCGGTTTTCGCACGGGTTCCGACACTTCAACCCCGTGACAGTGCTACGTGCACACGGAGCTGGTGTAACAAAGGCTACGGAAGAAAGATCAGCCTATATGCATCTTACTAAGAAATTAAACAAATACTGTATAACAGAAATCCCACTCATGTTCCTAGTACTTAATTCTTCTTAAAAATAAGGGTTAATTACAAATAGGAGATGTTATGAGATAAATTCAGATATTTCTAGTGCTTACTTTGAGGGCTTGGAGTATATTGCTAGTACTTATGGCCCTGTTCTTTTCAGTTTTTAAAAACAGTTTTTTTGGTTTTTCTACAGTAACTAACTTTTAAATGAAGTATCTTTTTAAGATAGGGTCTACTAGTTAATTGTAGTACATGCTTTACCGATTTCATTTATATCGGCAAAAATCATACGTGAATTTCTGTTACTATGTAATCTCTCACATAAACAGTCCAAAAGCCACAAGCCGCAGCCAAAAAGAACAGACCCTATGTCTAATGATTTGTGGTGATTTGAGGGCATTAAGGGCTTGTTGTATTTCAGTTTTACATATGAAATTATCAAATAACGCATATTCAATACATTTTGTAAAAACGCCCAGATTTTAAAATTCCAAGGCAGACACTGCAACGTCTAATTGAATAGTTCACTTAAGCAACTTACAATCATGGTATAAAAATATTTTTCTCCATAGTTTTGTTGACCTAGTTATTTCCATTTTATGACTTATGACTTACGGCTTTCTTCGAATAAACAAATAAGACAGCTTCTCTGTCACCTTTTCAAAGTAGCTTATCGAGACAACTTTTTGAAGCGCTTTATCGGCATTCAATTCATTTACACAGGCACTCGCTCTAGAGGGTAAAAACATCAGCTGCAGTTATAAACCATTGACTACTGCCGAAAAAGAAATAGCTCAACATTCTAGTTGTCAAATATTTTTTTGTACCCATTATTCCTATACATGATCAACATAGCCTGCTCACAATTATGTTGCCAATATAGGGTCATTCTTCTTCGATTTCTAACTTATGATTTATATTACAGTAACTAACTTTCAAATGAAGTGTTTTTTTAAAACGGGTTTACAGGTTGATTGTAGTAGATATTATACTGACTTCAGCTATATCGGCCAAATTCACACATGGTTATCTCTCTCCGTACTCTCTCTTGCGAACAGCCAGAATTCAAAAAATTAAGTCATAAATCATAAGTCACAGCTCAAAAGAACGTCCCATAAGTTTAGCAAGCATTGATGGATTTAAATTTTCTGCGTAAGCACGGAAAGTTGCAATTTGCATGGACATCATTTAAGTTAAACAGAATACCTCCAGTGCACCTAGCAATTGCCTCTCAAAACCACAGGTGCTTAACGCTAACACCATTCGCAAATCCGTGTACCCACCTCACAGGCACACACGGATTCCTCTAATCAAACCCCTGTATTATAAATTCCAACGCCGCGTCCCCAACCGCCATAACCCCGACTCGGAACACGGGGAGAAACATTCTTCCATAAGCTTCCGCCAGGCGCGGGATGCCTTCGGAACCCACTGCTCCGTCGAACGGCGCCGCCGCCGGTGCCGGCGGGGGCAAACGCTGGCGGCGGAGCCGGTGGGCGGCCGTCATGGGAGCCCTCCTCGTGGCGCTCCTCGCCGTGGCCGTGAGCTTCCGCAGCTTCCCGGCTATCTCCTCCTCGTGCGGCGGCGGCTGCGGCTGCCCGGTAGGATTCTCGCCGTTGCTCCTGCGATTTGGTCGAAGAAAATTTTCTGGTCTGGGGGTTTTATTTGGCGATGTGGTTTTGGCCTTTTGGGTGGTGCTGTGTTTCATTAGGGTGCGAGGAAGTACACGGGGATGGTGGAGGACTGCTGCTGCGACTACGAGACGGTAGACGCCATCAACGAGGAGGTGCTGAACCCGATCCTGCAGGAGCTCGTCACGCTGCCCTTCTTCAGGTACTTCAAGGTGAGGACGTATGTGTTTTTTTAACGGTTTTTGTGTGTGATTTTAGTGCCTTATGGAAAATGTATGTCGTGATGTTGTGGTAGCCAGCTAGATATTCTGGAATTTTGGAGTGATGTATGTTCGATTGGAGCATTCGCTGCGTAACTATAGAGCCATTCTTTTAGAATGTATTCTGCGCGATTTGATTACCGAATTTGATGTGGGAGACTGTAGTGAGAATTGCCTGATTTCATCGTTGGGTTATTAAGCTTCAGTTACCAGACAGTTCTCGGTTTCATTTATCTAAGAATGGTGCCATTTTTTCACGTGTCTGTGTTCTGTGATTGGGAATGAAAGATCAATTATGCTTGATAAGGAAAAAGAGTGATGGTTGCTTGATTGCAGCATCAAGCTTAACAGATCAGATTTGTAGGAAATTTTGATGCGAGTACTATACAATCTAATCTTGAGGACAGAGGATCATATGATGATTTATGAAACTTGCTGGCGCTTGTGGTGACACATGGCTCCAGCCCCTTTCTTTTGTACATTCCCTTTTCATGGCAATTTGTAGCTAAAAGCAAGCTTGATGGCCTTTTATGGAAGTGATAGAACAGGAAAATGGTGGTGTAGAGCAGATGGCATCGATCTACATTTGATGTTTCTGCTGTTAGTCCCTGTTTATAGTAAAAGTAGAGTTGATTGGTGCGGCTACTTTTTAATTATAGTATTTAACCAAGTAGCGCCTCCACATAAAATACTCGGTGAGGTTTTGGAATGAAAATATATCAGAATGGAATCACTCCTAAACTGTTCAGAACTTCTTATTTAGCATAATGGACCATGCCTGTTATTCTTTCTACTATAGTTGTTAATTATATATGAGATTGTACCGAAATGCTATCACTGAAAATATTCAAATAACCATTCAAAATCATGATTCATTTGTTCTAAGTCATGGGTTCTTTGTTTCCCTTTTTAGGTTAAATTGTGGTGTGACTGCCCTTTTTGGCCTGATGATGGAATGTGTCGGCTTAGGGACTGTAGTGTCTGTGAGTGCCCAGAGAACGAGTTTCCTGATCCATTCAAGAAGCCTTACAGTGGCCTTTCTCCAGATAATGTGATCTGTCAAGAAGGAAAACCAGAGGCTACTGTTGATAGAACCCTTGACACCAAGGTTTTCAAAGGATGGGTCGAAACTGATAATCCATGGACAAATGATGATGAGACAGATAACGGTACATTGTTTTGCTTCATTTTAGTATATTGTGCTCCCCTTGTTTCTTCTTTATGATCGTCCCTGATGATTATCAAATTTTTATTCCCATTTCAGCTGAGATGACTTATGTGAATCTTCAACTAAATCCTGAACGTTACACTGGTTATACTGGTGATTCTACTAGACGGATATGGGACTCTATCTACAAAGAAAATTGTCCAAAATGTAAGCATATGTGCTCTCAGATTTTTTTTCCTCTCATGCTCATACTGTTGTTTTGTTGACCATGCCTAATGTCTAATTCTTAATATGCAACTGAGCTGTTTATTTTGTTCCATTTTTATTTTTAACTTGCATTATATATCCTATCTATTGTCTGGTTGATTGCCTTTGTTGATAAGTACATTCTGGTGAGAGCGCAACATATCAAATAAATAGTGCTGAGTTGATTGGTTGCATCCTTCTCTTTGAAATGTACAACAATTAAACCCAATGTCACTTGTCTTCTAAAATTAAGCCTCTATGTGGTGTACTTTGGTTTGTTTATTTTTCTTCAATGGTATGGTATGGTGGGATGCCCTAGTCAAGTTAGATGTTGATGTCATAGTGTCCTACATGATAGATGATCCTATCCTGTGCTTACATCACTGAATTTATCTTGACACAAGTTTCTCAAATTGCCTTGTTTTCTTTCAGATCCTTCAGAAGAAATGTGTCAGGAGAAGAAGGCATTGTACAAGCTAATTTCAGGGCTGCACTCCTCAATTTCAGTACACATTGCTTATGATTATCTTCTCGACAAATCTACTAACTTGGTATTTGCGCACTATTATACTCATTTTGGTGTTTATTACTTTGTTATATCATTTCCATAATCGTTTCGACAATTTTCTTGTAAATGACCACAGTGGGGACATAATCTTCCTTTGTTGTATAACCGTGTTCTGAAGTACCCGGAGCGTGTCCAAAATCTGTATTTCTCGTACCTGTTTGTTCTTCGGGCAGTGACAAAGGTTCCTATTTATTCCTTAATTTTAAACTTAACCTTTGGTTTACATTTGCTTTTTTCATAAAGTTTCTAGCGGATGACGGTTCAATTTGCTATCTTATAGGCAGCAGATTACCTTGAGCAGGCTGAGTATAACACAGGCAATCCTGAAGAGGACCTGAAAACACAATCTTTAGTGAAGCAACTGCTTTACAACCCCAAGTTAAGATCTGCATGCCCACTACCTTTTGATGAAGCAAAACTCTGGCAGGGTGAGAATGGCCCTGAGCTAAAGCAGGAGATCCAGAAGCAATTTAGAAATATCAGGTCTGAGTCATAATCTGTGTTTTCAATTCATATTATGCATTTCCATAACTTGAAATCTTACCCCCTGCTATGTTCTGTTTGCAGTGCAATTATGGATTGTGTTGGATGTGAGAAGTGCCGATTATGGGGAAAGCTCCAAGTTCTTGGTCTTGGAACTGCACTGAAGATTCTGTTCTCTGTTGACGGAGAGAACCATTTCAATCAACCAGTATGTAGTTCATTTACCTTTACCTACTACCACTTTGCAACATAACGTAATATGGGGTAGATGATGTGCGTTCTGTTGGTTCCTGCTCCTGTAAGGGAGCATTTTTTGACATATTGTCCTTATGTGACCAAAGTTCCCAGCACCTGATGCTTTGACTTATTGGTCGCCTGCATTTTATGTGGAATAAGCTGTTTTTTTATTAAAAAAACCCAGTAATTTACCTGTTCTATGCAAACTTACAAAAGTTACCTTTCAACATGAGAGCAAAAAAAAATGTGTCTGTTTGAATGGATGGTGTTTCCTCTCTGGAACTATTATGAATTTACCTTTTGAATTCATTTAAAATGTTCACAGTGATGATTTGTCTTACAATGTTTCTCGTTGGTAATTGTCCAGTTGCAGCTGCAGAGAAATGAGGTCATTGCACTGGTAAATCTTCTGAATAGGCTGTCTGAATCTGTCAAATTTGTACATGAAAACAGATCCTCAATTGAGGAAGTCATTAAACAACAGACGTCTTCAACTGTTAAAAAGGGTGCTTCCTAGCTGAATCTTAAACTGTAAGTGTTCATTTGCTCGTCGTTAGTACGGTTTTGTTTTGATCTCCATACCTCATACCCTTGCATCTTCAACCTATTATTTCTGCAGGCGTTTCAGTAAGATGTAAGAGGGCAAGTTGTATTTACACCACCTACTCTCCGTAGTAATGTACATGCTGGGAGCAGCTTCCTAGAGGATTTTGCAAACCCTAGACAGAAGACATACAGAATTTTAGGAGCCAACAATAGCAAAGCTTACCTAGTATTTTTCATTTTAACTGGGTACCACCCCCTTTGAATTTTCCATCTAGTGTATTTGGCAATGGAACATCGTCGAGCAATTTCATCGCTTCCGCATGCGATTTGCCATGATCAATGAGAGGGCCTAACATACATTCACGCCTTCCTGTGAAAAACTGTGATCATGACTGCTAACTAGCAAAAGCTTTTCATCAATCCAAATGGATGTTATGTTCCTTCGAATTAATTATATGTTCGCCATTGCTGATTGAAACAACTCCAGTGTAGAGAAGTTACAGCAGCTGGGTGATTAAGGTAGCTACTCCTAAATACTTATCTGGTGTATGTACTGATGTAGCAGAAGGTTACATGTACTCGTAGATACTCCACTTGGTTAAATATTTGTTATAGATTGTTCAAGGTGCTTCAGGAAGGTGCAGAAGATCCAGGTCCCACCACCAGCGATACATTAGATACCTTCTCGGTTGAAACACTGTATACTCATAACTATATGTTCAGACTTGGGAGCATGACACTAGAGTTGGCACGTGTTCGGTCACTTCGGTGTTTGTGTCGCGGAGGAGGAGCTAGTGCGATATACAGTGGTCCGTTATGGAGCAGAAGGCTTCCTTCAGTTCCTTGTATGAGACTACTTTTGCACTTATATATATATGTCAAGTCTACTGCAGAGAGGTCAGTGATGCAGCACAAGGCTGTTCTGATCAATGTCTTTAAACAAAAGCTTCATCACATCCGTGCTCATGGTGTGGCAGAACAGTTACAGAAGTTGCAGAGATTGGCCAAGGCAGAAAAATTGCAAACGCCCTGTCTTCAAGGTAAGTACTACTTCGTACACCTGTACATCTACGCTTGGAGGCAGAGGACAGAACTTCGCCGGCGCTCCGCCGGAATCCCACCGGCACCGTCCATGCACCCAACAGTCGGTCAAAGGCACGGCCCGCCGGTGCTGTGGGCGCGGCCAGACGCCTCTGACGACGGGTCGACGGCCCGTACCTTCCAGCACGCGCATGAGCACTAAGTAACCTGACCTGCTCGACTGCTCCTGCAACTTCACGTCGCCGTGCCAAGGCAGGCCGGCAGGCGGCAGCTCCCGTCAGCTGCAGGTTGCAGTCTCACGGAGCAGCGGCTTTAGCAGCGCGATGCTGCATCCTGTTGAGAAAAAGTACTCCAGTTTCAGCCTCATCGTGGTCAAGAGCACATGATCGAACGATTTGCGGCTAAGTTGTATGCCATTGCAACATTTTGCTTGCCGTCATGCCAAGGACGCAGTTTTGAGCTATACCCAGCATTCGGTTAGGCTATACGCCAGCATCTTTGAGCTGGACTTGGTGCGTCCTTAAGATCGGAACATAGTGAGCTCCGGTCTATTCTTTAGGTCCACGCGTCTTAAGTCACCCAAGGTCGACCTTAAGATCGGAAACTAAAGACCCAGCCATAAAATACATTTTTCTTTATCGTGATCATCTTAAGCATTCCGGTTTAGATGACCCACCTTAAGACCTCTTATCATATACTTTGCCCTTAGAGCTGCATAGCTGCGTTGGTTTCACAGACACTTCACAGCCTGTGGCATTGTTTCGTTTTCCCAACCCGTACCACCTGAGTATTTGCTTGGCTCCGTTCTTGCACGGCAGCCAAAAGAAAGTTTCTTGCCGGCACAATGCACGAGATGTTTGACCAAACGCGGTAGAAATATGAATGTGCCATGCAATGATTTGCCAATCCACCCCATCTCACCCAGGGATTCACATTCACAACGGATTTGGTAAATTAATTTGGTAAAGCTAAGGACAAAGAGAGCCTTCCAGTGCATTTTGCTAATATTATACTTGCTGAGCACGTTAGTACTCATCATTCATTCATTCCTATTATTCTCATTTGTTAGACCCCACTCCGACCAAGAAATACTTTGAGCCGGATGAGAGAGCAGGCACTGCCAAGTTCACGGTAGCGGAGGATGACGATTACGAAGAGGCGGGGGAGGTAGACCCTCTGTACTACAGCTAGGATGAGTTGGCGTCCTACTGGGCCAAGCAATAGATTTTTAGAGTATCAGTATATATCTTTTGCTCTTTATGTATTTGTAATTAAGACCATAATCCTTGTGGCAAATACTATAATAATAGCACAGTTTTTATATTATTAATCTGTACGTGACTTTTCTAAAAAAACTATCATTCATTAGAATAATATTATATTAATTAGACGAATAATAGTTCGTACGCTTTTATGTCATTATTTACACGAGGCGCAACAAAATTTTTAAGTCCCTGTGCGCCGTGCGCAAAAACCTTTGCTTTTCTCGAAAATCGTTTCGCCCGGTTTTTAAGCATGGGCCTTTTCCATACGGCCCCGTCCGCCGGGTATAATTCTAGTTATTTACACGAGGCGCGACAACTGTGCGCCGTGCGCACGCGGGAGATGCAGTGGTGGCGCGGTGCGCACGCAGAGCACGTCCTCGAGTTACAGAGTACATGGGGTCCGACCCCGACCCGACCGGGCATATACCAGATGCGTGTCCCTGAGCTAGCATCTCTCTGCCGCGTAGACCTCGTCCAGAATCCAAATCACCACTGCCTGTCGGATTGACACGAACAGCATCGATCACGCGCCGCGCTCCGAGTCCACGGAGAAATTATTTCGGAGGGGCGCGCGCGAGAGGCAAACAGGCAGGAAGACGCACGAGGTTTTGCCGGCCGGACAAGTGGTTAATACGTGCGCGCGCGCGTAGCTGCGAGGGGGATGCGTGTGTGTTAAGCGGCCGGCCTGGAGATTACAGATCAGTTCGAATGAACGACGACTCTCTTTTTTTTGAAGGAAATCAACGACGACTTCTAGGACCAAAGCTACAAGTTTAGGGACTTTCTAGTGTCTCTGTGTGTTGAGCTGCAATGTTTTTTTTGTTTCTCTCCTTTTGCCTCTGGTGGGTTATCTCACCAACATCAGGCGAATTGGAAGTTCGGAACCAGGCTAGCTTGTTTGTGAGAAAAACCAGCGACGCAAGCAGCATGGAAACATCTGTCTTGTCTTGCGTGAGATACGTGCTACTGTCGTCGTCGTCGTCGTCGGTGATACCCACGGCGTTAGATGCCGGCGCAAGTGGCTCCTCATCCGTCACCCCGCCACCATCACCTTTCTCAGCGTCCCATCATCGTCGGCGACCTGATGTGGCTAACGATGCCGCCGCCGCCGCCTTTTGGGGAGAAGTAGCCTCGATGGTCACTCATAGGTTCAGAGCTAGCTCACAGAAAATAGGTGTACAGAAAATAAGAAGTGTACAAGATGAAGTGTACACTAGTGATCATGTCATGCTATGGAATGTTCCGTAGTATATTATATTGTTAGTAGAAAAGTAATAGTAAAATAAAATTTGATCATTGATTTACAAGAGTATTATAGATTTTTTATTTTTTAATCTGATTTTTTCATGAGGGTATTTTGGATTACGATCCTTCAGCTACTATGACACGACATGTCCTACATGCGATTGAATCATACTAATTACTTGATTTCGACGAAATGTTGTTCACGAGGTTAGTTACTACTATGGACATGTCACTCGTTGTCATACTAATTACTTGATTTCGACGAAATGAGCTCATCGTCAGCGTCATTGTGCTCTTCTTAGCCTTCTTCTTCCTCCAAAACCTCTGTCGCGGAACTCACCGCTGCCATCGTCGTTCAGGCTCAAACGTCGACGCTTCTTCCTTGCCACAGACACCACACGAAGAGCAGCAGCAAGTCAAGAAAATTAATCTTCTCTCACTTGTTTTGTTTATAATTTTATCTCTTTAGATATTCTACCATTAATAATATGGATAATAATATAACTAAATTCTAACTAATTTAAATCATTGAATCATAAAAAATGAACATCTTATATTTATTTTAAGCTATCAAAAGAGCTGGCTGTACCGTGCCATGCCCTTACACAAACAAAAAGTTACTCCATGGGCCTTGTCGCAGCAGCAGCGTTGCAGCATGTAATACCCATTTCAACCAACGTGTCAAAAACGCTTAGCACGTACCTCTATCAAATCTCTATCCCCAATTATTCGAGGGTGAGAAAGATCGCCCCGGTGCGTGTCAGCCAGCCATGCAACCAAACCCCATAGCTTACTCCATCGCAGTACTCGCTTGCCCTGTACTTTGCCGCTAGCTAGGTACTGTAGTAGAGTTAGCTAACTAGCTGCTAGCTAGCCTGGGCAGATGCAGGGAAGCAGGGTTTGATTTGACACATGACAGACAGGCAGCAGGCGAGCCGTTATGCAGCTGCCCATCTCCGTTAAGAGTCATGCTTTCTAACGGCAGGCTTTACCAGATTTTATCTGAGTTTCATAAATTTTATAGAGTTTTAAGGAGCTTCTAATATCTTCATAAATCTTAGTCAAGTTACGTATAAAATCTTCTAAAACTTTAAAATATCTAATAAAACATCATAAATCTTAGATATAAAATTTTATAAAACGTACTCAACTTAGACATAAAACCGCTTGAAACTTTATAAAACTTAATGAAACACATGAAACTCAGTAATAAAATCTTATGAAACTTCATAAAATTTACTGAAACTTTATAAAATTTCATAAAAATTAGAGTTCAACTTTATGAATCTGCTAAAACTTAACGAAACATATAAAACTTAGCACTTGTCGCAAGCCCTCTGCTGCTTGTCTTCCCTGCACTTACCCATAGCCACGGTCGCTCAATGCTACGAATGGAGAGGGAGAGGGACTAATGGGGATGGAGACTCGAGAGGCTTCATTGGGGATCAGTTCGAGAGGCATCCATGGCGGTATACTGAAAGACGGATCGGACGTCACGAAGATATGAAGATGGACAACCAGATGGTTCTTATCCATCCCGTTGAAAATCAGATGGTATATGTACCGTAGGATAGTCTTTCTCTTTCCGTTATGCCTGCATCCCCGAGCCGGCGCATACCACTATCACTGCCACTACTAGTCGCAGAGAGGCAGCGTAGCCTTTAGGAACTCGCCCGTTAGGGTAGCTAGGGTGATGGCGAGAGCCGGCCGGCCACCGCGTGGGGGCATGGCCATGGCGATGGTGCCCGCGGGGGCAGGGCCCTACCATTGCGCGTCGCCGCCTGTAGGAGGGAGGGTAGGGGGAGGCGGGGCGGTCAAAGATTCGGTCTCGTTTTTTCGGGGCTTGGGTTCGCTGAGCATGAGTGCGACTAGCGGCTGGGCCCCCGCCGGTGTCCCCTCGCACCTGCTGCGTGCTGCGCCCTGCACCGCCTCTGCCGCTGCAGCTGCATCTGCATGCCCACATCAGCTCGTGTCCTCCTGTGTCTGATCATCAGACTCTCTCTCTCCGTCTCTCTCCTCTGTCTCGTGCATGCCAACTATTCAGCACCTCCGGGCGCCGGCCTCTTGATGCCTCTTGGCGTCATCCGGGGCGGACGGACTGCTTCATTCATTCATGCCGGTTAAATGCCCCGTGCTCGTTTCTCGCGTTTGACTTGCTTATTTGACCTAGCAGTCCTGTACTGTACATACTAGATGGGTCTGTTCTCTTTTGTTTCTAAGCAGTAAGCATATGCACGCACGCAAAGTTAGATCGGTCTAGGCGCGCATCTAAAAGCTCCCCTAGCCATACATATTACCGAACGTGAAACGTGGTCATAATCTCAGAGCAGATAAAACTTTGGTGTCTTGCCAGCTCGATTTGTGACAATGCTTCTAAGCCAGCATTACTTTGTGTGATTGAACTTGTCACATATACAGTGCCGCCTCACTGATACGACTGAAAGGTCGATCGAGCTTGATCCAGATCGGAGATTAGTGGCCTCTAGTCTGGTCTTTGTGTGATTGAATTTGCTTTTTTTAGACGAAGGCAGGCTTTTATTCATTGATGAGAGTTTACATGTACAGTGTGATTGAACTTGCTAACCACCTCTCCCTGCTGCTTGATTGATCGGACGGTCAAAGGCCGGTAGGCGGCGTCCCCTCTCGCCTTTGAAATGATAAGTGCTTGCATGATTGATGATGCTACGTTTGAAATGTAGGAAAAAAGGAGCTGCACTATGTGTTGTCCGAAATGTTCAGCCCGTGAAACTCATGCATGCTGCTGGCTGGCCTGCTGCCGCTGCTTCTGATGCAGTGTGCTGCACTGTCCCTTCCGGACTTGTTGTGCCATCGCCAACCCAATCCATCATGGTCTCCTGGCGACTAGAACCGAGTGACTCTGCATGGGGGAGGTGAAAATGAAAGGCTTTCTTATCGTCGAACGATGATGAAAGCGCTGATTTCTCCCTAAAACTTGAGAAAAATTTGCTCCACTAGATCACATTGATCATGGTCTCTTTGGTTTTTGGTGTGATTAAAAAAGTCTAAACTGGATATGTTTTACTAGTTCACAAATGCCCTTGTGTTAGAATCAGCCGCCTGAAATTTAGCATTTTCCTTTTGGTTTTCAGACAGCTCATGTTTATTGTACCATTGCACACAAAATGCACGAACGCGCAATGTTCTATCGCTTAACAAAGTGTTGTTATGTGTACGGTTGGATGGGAATGGGATAGTCCTATAACATATGGCTCGATTGTTTTTGTGAATGAGATAGTTTAGCATCTATGATGAGTTCATTTCAAGCAACCAAATGTATAGATGATTTCTTTCTTGAACCATCCTATGCATGAAGTATAGGTAGAAACCTAACACACCAGTCTATAAGCATGCAGGTAACGTACTAGAAATAATCATCTGCAAAACTATCCTGCTAGAAAAAAAGCCCCGAGGATAGAGTAATCATCAGATTATTATGTCATTGCATTATCCGAGTATACCATTATCGATAAGAGAGAAATATCATAAAATGGTCGTAGATCTTTCTATGACCACGTGGTCGTAAGCTCTCCTACGACCACATACTCGTAAGACCTTCTATGAGCACATGGTGGTCGTAGATCTTCTGCGATTGGTCTATCTCTAATATACCCCCTATTGACAAGGGAGAAAATTAACAGATTAGTCGTAAGTCTTGCTACGACCAGATAAGTCATAAGCACTTCTACGATCACTTAGTTGTAAGTCTTGTTACGACCAGATAGGTCATAAGTAATTCTACGAACACTTAGTCGTAAGTCTTGCTACGATCAGGTAAATCGTAAGCACTTCTACGACCATTTAGCTGTAAGTCTTGCTACGATCAGATAGGTCCTAAGTACTTCTACGACCATTTAGTCGTAAGTCTTATTACGACAAAATACTTCTACAACCATTTAGTCATAAGTCTTGCTACGATTAGATAAGTCGTAAGCACTTCTACGACCACTTAGTCGTAAGTCTTGCTACGACCAGGTAGCCGTAAGCACTTCTACGATCACTTAGTCGTAAGTACTTCTATGACCGCATACTCGTAAAATCTCCTACGACCATCTTATGGTCGTAGACCATCCCATGAGTCATGTATTTCCGATCGACTTATTTAACGATGTCCTGCTACATCTTGGGGATGTCTGACAAGGCAGTTAGAACGTGTGCTTATTCCTGATGACCGCACATGATCTCTCTCTGACAACAACCGCTACACGGCGAACGACTACCACGTCTCTCCGACAATAACCTCCGTTAGACTATTATCATCCGAAGTGTTAAGGTGTTTTCTGGCGCAGGACAACGGCTACCGCTTCACCAACTATATAAGAGTTAATGCCAGAGAAAGATGGGATGGAAACCTCTGGGAGATCAGTAATAGTGATAGACACTTCCTCACTTATAATAAGTTCTTCTAAGCAATAGCCACAAAGAAAGTATGGTTGTTATTCTCTCAGGAGGATATCTGAATCTGTATAAAAATTCTTGTATCTCTATTTTGCATGATTTGAGCTAAATCTTAAGTATTTCTCTCGAATATAAAAAAATTATATATAACATCGATATTAGAAAACTTAGAATCTCTTATTCACATTCACTGACCACGGCCATAAAACCAAAAGAGCCACTCAAAAAGGAAAAAACATTTTGGAGCCTCCTTGACTCCTCCAAGTCTTTCCTGTTGTACTCTTTACCTTTTTACCACACGTAACACCCAGAGCTGTAGAGAGTTTTTTACTACCACCTCTTTTGCAGCCGCGGCCACGCGAGGAGACGTCAGATCACGCAACACCTTGCAGATGGAGCCATTGGCTTGGTCAGTCAGCTAGGGCATGCATGCATGCATGAGAGAGAGAGAGATGTGGCCATAGCATGTGCCTGCAGTGACTGTGTGCAGCGTGCATCGGTTATACGGCCTATTCTTTTAACGGCCCTAGATACGGTTTTTATTTTTTATTACAGTATCTAATTTTTAAGTAAAATATTTTTTATAATAAAATTTACAAATTAATTATAATATAAGTTAAAAATTTAACATTTATATCAATCAAAATCGCAAAAAATATTTCTTTCTCTATAATCTCTGTTATAAACAGCTAAAATTTAAAAATTTTAGTTAAAAATAATAAATCACAGTTATATCAAACAGTCCTGTAGTCTGGCTGTAACTTTTGGTGCTGCTAGCCCACGGTAAACAGCGGCACGCACGTCGTCGTCGCGTGTCGCGTGCAGCGAGCGCATGCGACAAATTGAGATTTCCAAACGTCGCCGTTGGGCTGGCGCTGCCGTGACGCGGCCGGCCGAGCCGTTCGATACCACCCTGCCCCGCCCGAGCTCAGCGGACGGGTGAGCACAGGGCTGTTTAGTTTGCTTCCAAGGGTTATCAACGGCTGTCATACTAAATTTTGGTAGCGTTAATTAAATTTGATAATTATTTGGTTTACTACTAAACTTTGATAAATTCCTTCTTTCTTGGCTCTCTATTCCATTTTTTGTTACCAATCTTTGATCAAAATATTACTAACCAATTTTGGTGACCAAATTTTGATAACCAATTTGCTAACCAATTTTGGTGACCAAATTTTGATAAGGCTTGATAGGCTAAATTTGCTATCAAATCAAACAGCCCGTGTGACCTTGGAGTTGGAACTGGATTTGTGAACCTTGAGCAATCATTGCCTAATGAAGTCGCAGCATTAGGCTTGGCAAATGTCCTAACACGTCGCCAAGCAAACGTTTTTGTCTGCATCAAGATGCCCGTGATCGTTTATCTAGTACTTGGCAAGCACTACTCATATTTATTTGTTGATGAATGCTGAGTACTTCAACTCAAGGTCGTTTTACTCCTTTCTATCATAAATATATGTGGTTATAGGTATCAACATGATCGCTAAAACATAACTTTTATCACTAATTTTTATTATAATATATTTATAAACCCAATAAAATTATATTATTATAAAAGTAATTTTTGTGATGAATCTATACATATGATTTTCATGTGTCTAATTAAATATGTTAGAAAATATTAATGATAAAAGTTTAAATTTTTTTATTATACATATGTTCAAAACAATATATATTTATAACTTGTGGAAGCAGTACTAAAAAAAACTAGCATGCTCGCAAGCTACTCAGATTATGTAGTCTCTGCACTCAAAATTACTGTACTGGCTCCGCTCATTTTAGCTTGATCTTTTGGCTTCTGACTTATTTTTTACTATTCCTAAATTTCGTTCTTTTATTATTTTTTGGTTTTTTGAGCTTTTGGCTTTTGGCTTATTTTTTACTATTCTTTTTTTCTCCGTATTCCTTTATATTATCCGTAATGGACTAACCTGTTTTTTCTATTTTTAATTTTTTTAAAATTAGTTAATTCAAATAAACCACCGTCAGTTATAGTATAATTTTAACCATACACTAATTTATTTTAGCCCAACCAAACAACACATGAACCCCGCATACCAGCATCAGCATACCACCCTGACATAAATACTCTTCGGGCGTGCAGCCATAAATAAATTAGACAGCCTAACACCTACACATACCATCAAACTTTATTTTTCTTTCTGGGTGGTGGTCATTGGTAGGGCACTCCTAATGCTCTACTATGTATAATATTTATAAAAAAATTAGCTATCTACATAAAATAAGAATATGTGGCAAAGAGTTAAGGAAGAGAAAAGAAAGTAATGTTTTTCATGAGACATTGTATGGGCACAAAAACCAACAAAAAGACACGGCTAAAATATGCATTAAGAAGATTGAGAGAGAAAAGAAATTTTATAATCTGGACTTATTAATAGATATTACTCTTTAAATAAATTATGTCTAATACTATTTGTAAGTGATATATAAGTCTGACATTACTTTGCAATGTCAACATTGCCTGGAATCAATCCCCAATTATTTAATGTGCAGGTGTCCAAGTGTAGAAAGTTACAGAGCTTCTTTGGTAGGTGTGGTAAAAGTTGCATGGTAAAAGTTTCAGCTTTTTGTTTAAAAAAATTCGGCTTTAAAATTTGACCAAAAAGAGAGAAAACCCTTCCAAGTGTAGTACTCCACCCTTTTTAAAGAACTCCACTCCGAAACCAAAGAGCAAAGCAAAGGAGAAGGGGTGGACACAGAGACCAAAACCCCTCTCATCACGAAAACCCCGAGTAAACCCCCTTCTGCACCCACTCCTTTACACCAACCTGTTCTAAAGCTAGAGCAGAGAGGAAGGAGAGAGAGAGAGAGAGAGAGAGAGAGAGAGAGAGGAAGAAGCAGGGCAAACGAAGAAGCAGTGGTGAGTAGACAGAGGGGGAGGGATATAAACTTTTAAGAGGCTGGTATTGGGATGCAGCAGCAACACCTGATGCAGATGAACCAGAGCATGATGGGGAGCTATGCTTCCCCTACCACTGTCACCACTGATCTCATTCAGCAGGTCATGATCCCACAAATCTCTCCTTTTCTCTTCTGTGTATCTTTCTCTCGTTCTCTCGTTTCTCGGCACCCTAATATTTTCTTGCCTATTGCTTTCGTATTTTTCTTCCTTTGGTTCTTGAACCACTTCACTCTCGTTTTGTTTTGTTTCTTTATTTTTTTTTGCTCCATCGATTGGTTTGGAAGTTTATGAAAAAATGTTTTCTTGGTGGAAAGGCGTTTATGTTTGGTTTCCTTGTATTCTGCTTTCTTTCTTTCCTTCCTTTTGCTCAATTTTCTCTATCCTTGTTTGTTTTTAGTCCATTTTTTGTGTGTCCATTGATTGGTTTCACGGGAAACTCGTCTGAAAACCCGATATGAAGCAAAGTTTCTCCTTTTCTGTTTGTTTTCGTGCCATCTTACTTCGTTTCTTGCCTTCTCCGTTCTTCTCTGCTCTATCTTTTACCTTTTTCTTGTTCTTTTTAACTTTTCTCTCTTTGTTTTTTATTTGAGAGATTCCAGAACAGCTCTAGGGCATGTTCAGTTTGACCCCTCTTTTCTATTCTTAATGCTGATTTTTATCTCCATCGTCTACCCTTGAGTATTTTTATATTCATGTGTTCTGATATGGTTCCTCACATCTGATTTCCTCTGCAGTTCAAACTGTTGCTGTCTATTTGATCCCTTTCTTTTGCTTTGCTGCTCATATGATGTCATGATTTCCATATCATTATCCCCTCTTCATCTAAATCCTATTTTAATCTTGTTTTGGTTGGTGGCTTGGTGTGCATGATCATATCATCTCTCCCCCCTCTTGTATTTGGCAAGTAATAACCATGCCAGGGCTGTTCCCTCTGCATCTGTCCTGGCAAACCACCATTAAATCTTGCCCCCTTTCTAAGCAAATGCATCATGTGCAGTCTTCCATCAAAGGAAACAAGAAAGGCTGTGGGATTTGCATAAATCTCCCCATTCCATCTCCACCAGTCCAATGTGCAATCTTTGATGCCAAAATACTTTCCCAGAAAAAAAATGCGTGTTTTTGGAAATAAATTAGTATAGCACACTGGCTGCTCACTGACCTTATTGGCCAATGGCCAGGCCGAGCCAAACATGATCTGGTCCATATTCATGTGGGTAGGAATGTAGGTTCGCTTGTGCTGTACTGCTGGTCACCCATTCGACTTTTGACTGTTGACCCCTAAAGCTGAGCTTCACGGCTAAAGGCCGATATAACAACCAGGGGCCCGGTCTGCTTGTCCTAGCCTTGTGATGAACTGATAACCTGTTTTACATGCTATCGTGGCAGTTAATGATTGATCCTGAGCTTGAGAGGATAGGCTGGCAATCAGATCTTTTGTATTTGTGTGGTTCTGCTTTAGAATCAAGATACTACTTTATTGCTGATGACTGATATATATTGCTCGTTGATAGAGCAAATGTTGTCTTTGGCTGATGTGGGGGAAACAGCCATAATATGAAGTTTTGGGCACTAAACTGTAATGTATTCAAGATTTGCATGTACTGTTATCTTTCGGTTCGTAGTAATGGTGAAGACATGCGTGTACTGAAATGCCTTAACATGAAAAGTTTCAACGTTAAAACTGTGCAGTACCTGGATGAGAACAAGCAGCTGATCCTCGCCATCCTCGACAACCAGAACAACGGGAAGGTGGAGGAGTGCGCACGGTGAGTCTGATCTCCTTGTGAATGTGGTGCAGTAGCAACCAGCAACTGTACTGTAGGAGCACTGAACTAATGTTGGAATGTTGCTGGGCTTTTTGCAGCTTTTACCCTATTAACTCTTATGGTAACATCAGTTTGATTAGTGTTTACAAGAACGAGATTGTCCTTTTGTTCAGTCTAACCTCAATGAACAAATCAAATTTGTCTATAATTGAAATGTTCCATGTGGCGTTGAAGGTGATTCCATTTTAGTCCTTTGATGCTGGTTCTAGTTCATAGACCGATCAATATATCTATCAAGTATGCTGATAAAGAAGTGATTAATGTGTGGTTTTGCTCTAGAAGAGGACGGTTTCTTGTTTCAGTCCACTGTTTCTTGTTGAGTAATGTCAATGTCACAGAACAGCTTCTACCACCTCATATATAGCCTTTCCCCTACTGAAGCAACTCCTAATCTTTCTTTTTCAACCATCATGTCACGTTATAGCATGCATGTTCATGTGCATATGCCTGTTCACTGCTTACTTTATAGTGACAAGAAACGCATTTGTACCTCTGAGCAATCCTCCCACGTTTTGCCCACTGCGCATTGCCCTACAACCCACAAGCTGAGCTCTCGTGTGTCTTGCCATTTGCTGCTGTGCGCTGCAGGAACCAAGCTAAGCTCCAGCATAACCTCATGTACCTCGCCGCCATCGCCGACAGCCAGCCGCCGCAGACAGCCGCCCTATCACAGGTAATTCCTTGAGCTTCGTCTTGCAATTCTTATCTCTTGTAGAAGTTTTTTCATGTATAGAATCAAGCCTGCATTGCTCATTTTAGTCTGCAATATGCAGTACCCGTCCAATCTGATGATGCAGTCCGGGCCGCGGTACATGCCGCAGCAGTCGGCGCAGATGATGGCCCCGCAGTCGCTGATGGCGGCCCGGTCGTCGATGATGTACGCGCAGCCGACCCTGTCGCCGCTCCAGCAGCAGCAGGCGGCGGCCGCGCACGGGCAGCTGGGCATGGCCTCCGGCACGACCAGCGGGTTCAACATCCTCCACGGCGAAGCCAGCATGGGCGGCGCCGGCGCTGCTGCGGGCAACAGCATGATGAACGCCGGCGTCTTCTCGGACTTTGGTCGCAGCGCCAGCGGCGCGAAGGAGGGCTCGACCTCGCTGTCGGTGGACGTCCGGGGCGCCAACTCCAGCGCGCAGAGCGGCGATGGGGAGTACCTGAAGGGCACCGAGGAGGAAGGCAGCTAGGGCACTGTCACTATCACCTGTCACTGGCCTAGCAGCAGCTGCAGGAGTAGCAGGTAGTTTCTGAGGAGGGTAGTAGCCGTAGGTGTGGTGGAGGCTAAGGTTAGGTTTGCTCCATGGAACCTGGAGGTGGTGATGGCCTGCATCTGCATCTGCGTGCAGGGTTCACTTGTTTTGGATAGGCATGGCAGGTTCTTCTAAGATGTAGTATGGAATTTGCTAGTTGGCATGGCTTCTTGCATGGTGGTGATGCTTTGCGAACACTCCCTATATATGTAGTGCTGAATGCTGGTGGTGTTTACTTACTACTTCACGGCCTTGTTCGTTGTGTTTGGACTCGAACAGCCTCAATTAGCTTGGTGGAGCTTGGTGGAGCTGTCCCTGTCCGTCCGGTAGATCTCGCTTGCCCCCAGTCTTGGCCTGCAGTGCCGCCCATGAGCTTGTCCATTCAGTACAGATCCAACGCGCTCTAGAATCAGGTTCTGTTTGAAACATGGGAATTTTTTTTTGCAGGAACTGAACTATTTACAGAGTAATTTCTCTGTTGCAAATAGGCCCTTAATAGTCTCGTAGAGTTGTGAATTCGTTTACGAGTTTTAAAGAACATTAGAGTCTAACCCTATATATCTATACCATTGATCTCATCTCCACTAATTACAATTATTGCTAATTATTAGCTGATCTTAGTGAGCCACATCATCAACAAAACTCTAGCTGTTGGATCTACCACGCGTCATCATCCAGATCGTCCTCACTATCATATCCCTCCCGCTTCCTCTCCTATTCTCGCGCAAATGACCACCGCCGCCTCACGATTTCCCATCCACTTCACATCCTCCCGTCCGCCTCCTATCCTCGCCGCCCCTCCTGACCCGGTGGCGCTGCTACCGCCCCGTCCCATGAGCTGCAAAGAGCTATCCGCTGCCGATGTCGCCGTCGCCCCAAGGGTCGCGTATGTGGCTGCCGTGCTTTCTACCCATCTCTAATCTATCTTTCGTTAGATAAACAGCTGTTTTCTTTTCATTTTGGTTTACTTATGCTAGATTTGAGATGATTCACTGAAAGTTGATAGAGTAACTGAGGGCGATGCCTACGATACCTGTAAACCCCTTCACATTTGTAGGATTGAATGTCGTAATAAGAAAGAGTGAATGATTGCCATCATTTTTTAGAATCTCTTAGTGCTTAATGAAGGTTTCAACCGCTTGGTGCTCAATCGATTGCTCAGTATTCAACCACTCGCTCGATCACTCAGTGTTTGACCGCTTCGCTTTATTCTTCGAGCGATTTGTACGCACTCAAAATTTTCAACACCGGGAGCATGACCTCCCGATCACTTGTGCCTTTGAGAAACCAACGCCTTCGAGTACTCGTATTTTCTCTGTTTCCTTGGCAGCAATTCGATACTTTTACACATCGTCGTAAGCTTCAATCCAACTACAATCACCTACAATTTTTCAAGTAGATCAAGAACCCGATTGATTCAACATGATGTTTATTGTTGGATTTTCGTGAATTTACAAAGTGCCCTCATAAGCACCTCTAAAAGCCTAGCTAAAACTAAAGCCTCCTCAATCTACTCCACCTAAAAACTTTACGTTAACCCTTAGCCTCTCCCTACTTTTATAGGCTAGCACCTCAAACCGTGTCATTCTGCCATGGTCGACATGCCGTGCTTGACCTGTTGTTGTCGATCTTTAGTGGTCGATCTGCCGTGGTCGACCTACCATGGTTGAAATATGTCGATTTCAGTTTTACAAAAGAACACCATCTGAAACTTTCACAAACACAAATTTCAATGTAATCCAAATATCAATTATTCATCATCACTATATGTATGACCTATTCACATAGTCTAACAATATCCCCCTTGATGAATACATTGACAATATCTCAAAATCTCTCAACTGAGTTGAGCTTTGAAAGAAAAGCAAAAATTTGCGAAAAGAAAGTTTTAAAGATGCAGAGAAAAGTAGCAGAAAACTCCGAAAAACTCCCCTCAACACAAGAGAGCAAATTGAGCAAATACATCAAAATTTTCTCCAATTTCTATTTCTCCCACTTTTTAAAAATTTCCCTTTGACAATGTAATCACCAAGAACTCCAAAGAGACAGAAAATTCTAAGGAGCAATGAGAGTAAACTTTCAGAAGGTTTGTAGATTATCCAAATTACTTTGCATTGATTTAAGAATTTAACCAAGCCATCATTTTTAGTAGAGCTACCTATATCATATAAAGTCATATATCATTGTCAATACTAGTTTTTAGCATGATTAAGAAAATTAGATTAATGACAGGTATCTCAACAATGACCAAATCAATTAGAAAGAGTACAATGAGATATCACACAAAAAGTGAAAAGCTAAAAGTGAAGCAAACTTTAAGAATAGACGAACTAGCAGTCTCATATAGCAACCTATTGCTCCACACTCAATTCTTAAGTATGTGGTATGCTTGTAGCATACTTCTTTTCATGATGCCATACTTGTAGCTTAGCATACTTCTTTTAGATGGTGCTATGCTTGAAGCATACTTTATGTCATTTGTGCACTTATTGTGTCTTTTTGTTTTTGTGTAACCATGGCATGTTTGAAGCATATATCTTTTCAACTTTCTCTTTCTCATCATTTTTTATAACATGCCAACTTGAGTGAATATAAAAGTTTGCAATATGAAACATATGAGCCTTATAGCTAAGATTTAAAATAACACTCACAATCAAGCTAATCTTTTAGATGAACATCAAAAGTACTATCTACAATCAATCTAGTCAAAGTATTCCACCATGTCATATTTTAGTTTAAATATAGCAAAATAATTTTAACTCGTCATGATCAAAGTTACACAACATATCAGTAAATATGATAAAGGCAACTCTACTACTCATTTGATTTCAATGACTTGGACTTGATGTATTATTTGACAAGTATAATATACAGAGCTTTTGAAACTTTTTAAAACAACAAGTCCCTTAGAATAATCCTATAGGATGCAATACACCCAACTTACTCTGCAAATGAGCAAAATGAGAAGAATCAAGCGGTTTTATGAAAATATCAACAACTTGAGACTCTGAATCAATGAAATTCAAGACAACACCTCCATTTTTCACATGGTCTCTAAAAAATGATAGTGAATATCAATGTATTTGGTTCTTGAATGTTGCACATGATTTTTAACATTACTAATAGCACTAGTGTTATCATAGAAAAGTGAAACATTATCCAATTCTAAGCCAAAATCCTTAAGTGTAGCTGTCATCCAAAGTAATTGTGAGCAACAAGAAGTATCAGCTACATATTCAGCCTCAGAAGTGAAAAGTGCCATAGACAACTGTTTCCTAGAAGCATATAAAACAATATATGCCCCTAGAAAGTGACATGTGCCAGAAATACTCTTTCTATCGTTTCTACAACCCTCAAAATCCACATCTGAATAATCTCTAAGGGTAAGGTATGATAAAGAAGAATAACATAAGCTAAACTCTAAAGTTAACTGAAGATATTCGAAAATTCACTTAAACGCTTGACGATGTGAAGAATGTGGAGAAGCTTGAAACTGATCACACAAATACATAACAAAGTGTATATCTGGCCTCAAAACTGTGAGATACAAAAGTGAGCCAATCATGCTTCTACATTTCTTTTAATCAACAGGCTCTCCATCTTCGTCAGGATCCAACATTGCAGTAGATTCCATGGGTGTGGAGATTGGTTTGATTGTTCCCATTTCAAAGCGCCTATGCAGATTCTTGGTGTACTTAGTTTGATGAACAAAAATACTCAACTTTCATTGCTTGATTTGAAAGCCTAGGAAGAACGTGAGTTCTTTCATCAAGCTCTTCTCAAATTTCTTATTCATAGTATCTGAAAACTTGGAGATAAGAGTATGAGAGGAACCACCAAAGATGATATCATTTATATAAATCTGAACGAGTAAAAGATCATTGCTAAGCTTGAGAGTAAATAAAGTCTTATCTACCTTTCCTATTTGAATGTCATTTTTAAGTAAATATGATTTAAGTCTATCATACTATGCTCTAGGTTCTTGTTTTAAATCATATAAAGCTTTGGACAGTTTGTAGATATGATAAAAAAAACTTAGGATTTTCAAAACCAGGTGGTTGTCTTATATACACTTCCGCCTCAACATAACCATTAAGAAAAACACTTTTAATATCCATTTGATATAGTCTAAAACCTTTAGATGCAGCAAATGCTAAAAGTATTCTAATTGCTTCTACTCAAGCAGCAGGTGCAAAACTTTTTGCCAAAGTCAAGACCTTCTACTTGGATAAATCCTTAAGCTACAATTCTAGCTTTATTTCGAACACCAACACTATCCTCACTTTGTTTATTCTTAAAAATCCATTTAGTTTCAAAGCGTGACCTACATCTTGGGGTTCAAAAGAGGAAACAAATGCAGAATGAGTATATAAGGCATTGGAGTTATACCTGTTATGAAGAACTCTCTCACTTAACTCACCAATCATTTGTTCAGGAGGATGACGTCATTAAATATGTAGGAGTTTGTGGAGTGGTCGTGGGTGTAGTCATAGTGGCCTCTACCTTATGGGAGAAAGGAGCAGAGCCACTAGCTGTAGGATCCATTGGTGTAGATACGTGTGTCGAAGTGTGACTTGGAATCTCCCTTTCGTTGTTGTTAGAGTCATAGAAGATGTCATCGAGTGCGTTAGTTACTTGTATACCTGCATTGTCGGGTCTAGTACCAGGACTAACCTCATCAAATGTGACCTTGCAGGTCTCAACAATTTTGTTAGTTTCTAAGTTGAGTATACGATAACCTCGAGTGTGAACTGCATATACAAGAAAGATGCCATCTGAGGATCTAGACTCAATTTTATCAAGATTGCCATATTTAAGTATAAAGCATCGACAACCAAACGCTCTCAACTGAGAAATATTATGAGAATGACCAAAACAAAGCTCATAGTAAGTCTTATGCAATTTAGCTTGTAAAAATACTCTATTAGAAGTATAGCAAGCAGTCGAAAAATTTCAGCCCAATATTTCCTAGGAGTAAAATGTTCATTTAGCATTATTCTAACCATTTCAATCGAAGTTCTATTTTTACGTTCTACCACACCATTCTATTGTGGTACATGAGCTGAAGAAAATCGATGATCTAAACCTTTTCAGCACAAAAAGAAGCAAAAGATGTGTTCTTAAATTCAGTTCCATTGTTACTTCTAATTGCTCTATGTGCTCCTGGAAGTTCATTGGAAAGTATAAGAGCAAGCTCTCTAAAATGACGAAAAGCTTATCCTTAGATGCTATAAAGTGAACCCAAGAGTATCTAGTGAAATCATCAACAGTAACAAGAACATGCCATTTACCTCCAGTAGACTAAACCTTAGAAGGATCTACTGTTTCCATATGCAACAATTGACCCGGAGAATTAGTCATAACAAGTGCGAGTGGAGAATGTAATGATGAGACCATTTTACCATGTCGACAGGGTTAACAGATTAGATCCATTAACTTTTCAATTTTGAGATTAGGTATTCCTCTAACAAGATTCATATTACTGATGCGAGCAAGATGGTCAAAACCAATATGACCTAACCTATGGTGCCAGTGAAACAGATCTTTAGGATCTGTTGAAATAAGACACCTAAGATCAGAGGGTGATAAAAATGAAAAGTAACACTTAAACAAATGACCAACTTGAATAATTTTGCATACTAGATCACCAGATGGATCTAAAATACAACATGGATGCTTTTTAAAGCTCACCTCAAGATTATCATCTATTAACTGTGAAACCAAAAGCAAGTTATAACTCAACTTGCTGACAAGAGCAACATTTTTAAACATGAATTTGTCGTTGACGCAAGAACCTGTCCTTGAGAGTTGTCCCCAAAAGTGATCATCTCATCACCGAGGGCACGAGTGAGGAAGAAGAACCATCACGAGTCTCTGGTCATGTGGCGAGAGCAACGGAAGTCAATGAACCATACGTTCTCCTTCCGCTTACGACGAGCCTATAGAGCACGAATAATTGTCGATATATTAGTACTGGGGTTAGAGAATAAAGATCTAGGTAGCCAGTAGTGAGATACTCGACAATCAAGAGTAAAAGCATGAACAGATAAAGATGTATGTGAAGAATTAGCCTCTGTTCGGTTCCAATCAGACAGTCGGTGAAACACTGGTTCGACCTTAGGGCGGTCAAACCACCCCTGACCACCTCGGAGGGGTGGTCGACCATGACCCGATCGATTGGGTGAACAACGGCGTCGTGTCTTTGGTCCGACCACGGGATGGCCTGATTGCCTCCGCAAGGCTGGTCTAACCATCGACCGGTCTGATCGAGTGAAAAACATTGGTTGAGACTCTGGTCTGACCACTCTGGTTCGACCTCGGGAAAAAGCTAGTCGAGAACCCCTAGTGGAAAATGCTGGTTAAAACTCTGGTCCGACCACGCTGGTTCGACCACGGGAAAAAGCTGGTCGAGTACTTTTCCTTATCCTAATTTCTTTTCATTCTTCACTTTTTGAATGTAAAATTGAACCAAATGACCATCTCTACCACAATAAGTGCATTGATATTTGACTCGATGAGTGATCGTATCACTCGATTTCATAGCACCCATTTTGGTAGACGAATCCTTTACGATATCAGCAGATTTAAAGACAATTTATTTTGGTTCAGATTTCACTTCAATTTTTCCAGATTCTAGAAGCTTAACAACCTTACGTGGATTATTATTGGTATGATCAATAAAATTAAATCCTAGACCATGATTTTTCACACTTATTTTTGACTTATCTAGGATCATATTCAAATTCTTCGTGCCAAAAGAAAATCATTCTAAAGTATTCTTAATACACTCATTTTCTTTAGCCAGAGAGGAACAAGATGTGCAATTAACAGATTCATTGGCAAGACTCTTGCAAGCACTAGACCGAGTCAATTTGTCTTTTTCAGCAAAATCATTAAGTTGTCTAGCCAAAACTTCTATTTCAATGTTGAGCTTAGAACAGTTAGAGCAAGAAAGAGTATCATGATAGAGAATTTGTTGAATTGATTCTCGAGATTACTTAAGTCTAGCTTCTAGTAATTCACACTTAGAGCATGTTTTAGTTTGAATATTTGGAATAGTGGACCTTTTCAATTTGACCATTTGCCTGTATTAACTCTTCATCACAAAATTCATGTGCCACATTTAATTCATCAGGTGTAGCAGTTACATCACTTACATCACTAAGTTGAACCAATTTTGAAGCCTTAATTGACCTAGCAGTCTCCCACTAGAATGTAAAACTTGACAAGACTCACATGATTCATTATGAGGAATAGCAGCTCTAAGTCTATTAATATCAGAATTTAAACTTTCAACAATGAAATTATTCTCTTTCAATTTGTTTGGTCTTTTTAATTCAATAGCAAGTTTAATTAAACCATCTTCAAGCTCATCATATGATGGTCTGACCTCATCGAGATCACTATCGTCGTCATCACTTCTTTCCATGAAGCACTTGCCCGTGAAATCGTCATTTTTATTTTTGCCTTTAACATCATCATCTTCGTGGTTGCCATCATTGCAACTCTCATATTCCATATCGCTCAAATCAATACGCTCGATAACCGATAGGACTTTTTCAGCAAACTTCCGATGGAAATTTCCCCCTTGGTGTTGATGTTCTTGGATGGTTGACGATGATAACTCTTGTCTTCCTTGATCACTCTTCCTTTGTGCTTAGGGCAATCTATCTTAATGTGGCCAGGCCCGCCACATTCATAACATTTGAGCGGACTTGACACGCCGCCTCACTTCCTCATCCTCACATTGTTTAATGTGGCCTAGCTTACCACATTCAAAACATCTGAGTGGACTTGAGACGTCACCTCGCTTCCTCATCTTCACATTCTTGAGTGCCTTGTATGCCCATGAGGAGATCAGCATCATGTCCTCTTCAGGTAGCTGCTTGAATTGTTCCTCTCAAAAAGAAGTCAAAGTAGACAGGGAAACACAAGACAACACACTTGACGAAGTAGCCTGCATGGGGTTAGTCACCAGCGCTAAAGATGAAGATTTATCAATCTTAGATGGCAAAGCTTCTATCTCATAGGTTTTTAATTTAGAATAAAGATCATCCATGGTTAAAGTATTTAGATCGACAGTTTGATTAATAGTCGTGACAACCATCAACCACTCAGAACCTAAATATCTCAAAATTTTAATTGCATTATCTTCGTCGGCGAGAATAACATTAACACTTTGTAAATTACTCAATATCTTCTCAAAACAAATAAAAAGATCATCAATAGATTCACGGGTTTCATAGCAAAATCGAATACTCTTTTGATCTGATTCTGAGCACTTTCTTGATTTTAGTGGTTCCTTCATGTTAACCACCAAGAGTTTTTCCATATTAAGTGGGCGAATTAATATGAGCTACTCGATCAAATTCTTTGCAAGAAATCCTTGAAACAACAAGTTAGAGCTTGAGCATTTAAATCAACATCTACCTTATTTAGAGTAGTAAAAGTAAGAGAATATCATACGGTCTAGAAACTTTATTCCAAACATCACTACCCCGAGCCTCAATGTACGCTTGCATCGACACTTCCAAAAGCAAAATTAGTACCATCTAGCATGGGTGAATAATTCACATACCTCTCTAATGCCATAGCAATCCGCTCGATACCACTTGTAAGATCGAATATCGCAATCGGAGGGGTGAATGATTACAATCACTTTTGGAATCTCTTAGTGCTCGGTGAAGGTTTCGACCACTTGATGCTTAACGCCGATCTATTGCTCAGTACTCAATCGCTCTCTCGATCGCTTATTGTTTGACCACTCGCTCGATCGCTCGCTTTGATTTTCGGCCAGGTTTGTGCGTACTCAAAATCTTCAACACCAAGAGCGAACCTCTTCATCACTTGTGCCTTTGAGAAACCACCTCCTTTGAGTACTCATATTTCCTCTGTTTCCCTAGTAGTGATTTGACACCTTTGCATGTCGTAAATAGCTTCAATCCAACCGCAATCACCAACAACTTTCCAAGCGGATCAAGAACCCAATTGATTCAAGATAATGTTTGTTGTTGGATTTTCGTGGATTCTGAGTGCACTCAAGCGGCACCCCTAAAAGTCTAGCCAAAACTAAAGCCTCCTCAATCTACTTCGCGAAAACCTTGCGTTAATCCTTAGCCTATCCCTATTTTTATAGGCTAACACCCAAACCGTGTCCATATCAAACATGGACACCAAACTCTATCTGTTTCAAAAATCAAGGGACCCGAAACCCTTCCAAACACGGGTTTTCCATAATGTCTAACCCTTCCTAGTTATGTACTTCTTGCATAACTCTTTCAACTCAACGACGTGTCGAAGCCTTCAAGACCGTGCCTCTCTTAGTTTCTCCATGCATCATCCACCTTTGATCTCCATGTGCTCCAGCATAAGCCCGACCACCTCATGACATCCTCCATCTCCTAGACCTGAGATTCCCCCTCCTAGTCCTGGTCATCGTCATTGACCATGATCATCTCCACGCTCAATCTGCACATACAAAGACCAAAGATCTTTTTCCCTAGCACAATTCTTCTCAACTTGACCGACATCAGTCCACACACATAACACACTCTTAACCATCAATAACTACAAACCAGATCATCCACGATCTCAATTTCCATGCTCTCTAGAAATCAACCTCGGATCACTCAAGAAACCATTCGGACTTCCAGCCAGTGGTCGGGCTATTATGAACGAACATGAGTACTCGAGGTACTCGAAGATTGCAAGTATTGAAGCACTCGAAGCCTATAAGTACCGACTGTGAAGCCTACGATAACTAATCGCAAAACCTATGACTACCGATCGTGAGGCCTACGACTATGACAACGATCACGAAGTCTATGACTCACCGATCATAAAGTCTATAGCTACCGACCACCGGCCGGTATTGTAGCTCTGACCATTGACTACCAATCACCGAGTACCCAGCCGTTATTGTAGCTATTGACTACCAATCGGTTACTATAGCTATTGACCGGTTAATGTAGCAAAGACCACCGACCGGTACTAAAGCTACGACCAATGGCGATTCATTGTCGTTCGGCGGTTCTTGTAGCTCGACTATCCGTGGTCGTTCGCCATAGTTGTTACATTGTGCTCGACCTACCGTGGTTGTTACGCCGTGGTCAACATCTTGTGGTTGTTCTCTCGTGGTTGACATGTCATGGTCATTCTGTGTTTTAGCATTTTATGGTATGATATTTCATGTACCTCGATCTATCGCTAGGTTTAGTTTAATTTGAATTTGGTTCTATTTATACGGGTCCCAGCTTGCTGTATATACAATTATGGGCAACGCTTGGTATGTAGCATTTTATGTGACCCTAGCTACTCGTGTTATTGGTTACATGTTTACTTTAGAGTACTTACATGTCTGTGAGATTACCTTGATGCTTGGCCTAGGGCTACTATATTTTATCATCTGACACTAACATGACTTTTCATTTGAAATACTGGGTACAATTATCATTGTTACTTTAGCCTTTGCATCAAGATCTTGCATATTTTACTTAAACTCCTTTTTACATAGGGCCGAGCTCTATACCTAATTTTCATTCCCTAAATTCATCGTTATTATTTATTTATTGGTGACGCGCTAACGGTGAGGACTTTATTAGGGCCTTCTACTTAATAACTAGATTAAGACAAATAATAATGGTACCTTACTTATTTATATATGGTAATTAACCAAATATTAAATCCTAAATAATCTCATCTACATCCTAATAAAATTTGTTGGTTTCCATGGATTAATTCCATATTTTTCTTGATTTTATTAACGAAATGGATAAAAAATAATATAATCGAAATGGGAAACGAAATGCCTTGGGGAGTTCGAACCCACGACCGTGGTTTAACGTTGGGTCGACCAACCGGCTGCCCTTTGCAACAAAGAAGGGAGTTTAGACTATATTAGGCGGGGCGGGCGTCAAACAGAGCACTTCGGCGCTCGGCAAATAGCGGGTCGGCCGAGGTGGGCATCGGAGGAGGTGAAGACCGGTGGAATGGGCTCCAGGTAGGTAGGGAGGATGAGGGTGGTGGCGATTCTGAGGCGCGAGGCGGGGGGGCGGAACCAGCGGCCGGCTGAGGTGGCTTTGGGGCGGAGTGCCGCGTGGAGGAGGAAAACCCGAGGTGCGGGAGCGAGGAGGGCTCACGAAATGCTCACCGACAAGTTGGCGGGCGAGAGGAACCGGTCATGGCGCATGAGGCGGGGTTGGGTGGCGGCGCATGGTGTCGGCGGCTAGGCGACGGCTCCGCCAACGTGGGATGGTGTCGCCGAACTCCATTGTCGCTCTAGCCCAAGCAATCGACCGTGGTGGCCTCAATCGGCCAAGCTTTGGTTCACGGAGCTAAAGAGGATGGAAGCGGCGGACGGTGAGGCTCCGGTCGATTCCTGCGGTGGGGCGATGAGGGAGCATGAGGAGGAGGATGGCGGCATTTGAGCTTTTATAGGCTCCGGCGCGGCGTCGTCCGGTCTCGTCGTGACAAGCGGCGGAGTAGCGATCGCGCGGGATTTTGGGCGATTGCGTGTGACAACTCGGTCAGACGCTTGCGCTTTTGCCAGGCCGGGTGGCGAACCTTCGTAGATTGGTAGGGCGACGCGACGGCTCCCAGCACGCAGGCGAGAGAGAGGAGCGGCGTGCACCGGAAAGAAAGAAGAAGAGCAGGGCATGCGCAGGAGAAGAAGGCGGCCCGGTAGGGATGGAAAAAGAGAGAAAAGGAACAGGGCCCACTTGGCATAGAGAGAAGAGAGGAAGACACTACATTTCCAAATTTTAATTTTCTATGGCTTGGGATTTGAGACTTCAAATTTCTAATTTTAAATTTTGTTTATATATATATATATTGAGTTATTTATATATATATATCCAAGCCTATTTTTTTATACACATTTTTGCATAAAGAATTTATTTGCATATATTCCTTCATCTCTATTATTTCTCTGTATTTCATTTTTTGAAATTTTAATTCAAGTCCTAGTTCAATTATCTTGATACAAAGTATACTAGTCTCCTATTTCAAATTTAACTTTTGCTGCAAACTGCATTTACAAATTTTCGAATGTCCAAATTCTGGGTTTTTGTATGCTATTTATGCTATTGTTAGTGATAATGAAATTCTATATTTTAACTCAAGTTTCTGCCCCGAATGCTGGATCATCTTTTCAGATTCGTATTTAAAATTTTAGTTTTCTATTATTTGCATATTCTCTCTCATAGCATTACTAATGTTTGTTTTGTTTTTCATGAATTTCTTTAATTATCAGAACCTCAACCAAAGTTTTAAGAAACACTATAAAAATCCAAATTCAAATAAAATATACGGCAAAAATAATTCAAAAGCTTCATATTTTCAAATTTAAATTTTTAGGATGTCACAAACCTACCCCCCTTAAAATGAATCTCGACCCCGAGATTCCGGTAGAATAGAAAGAAAGGGGTGAGGTCATATTGGCTAGCAAAAAGTGGTTTTCAGGTGTTGCTCGACGTATATTCCTTTAGCTTCATAGAGAGGTGAGAATTTGCACAACAGGGGTTAGCACTTGGAGAAGTAAAAAGGGAAGAGAGAAACCTTGTTCTCCTAGATAGGTCGTAAACTTCCAGATGCTTGCTTGTTGACTTCGTCGTCTCTTTGCCTTCATAGAGTGGAGTGGTTGCATTGTCTTTTGGGCATAGGATGGTCGTAGAACTCAGGCTGATGGGTGGGTAGTATTGGCTTATGCCCCAGGGGGTAGACGGCCCGAGGGATGCCGGTATGAGAAGGGACACATTGATATGGTGGTCTTTTGTCCTCATCACTATAAGACCTCTGGTTCTGCAAATCTTCTTGTATTGGTTGATTAGCTCTGGGTCCAGGTTGTCGCACCTCCAAAATATACGTTGCAGTAATTCTTCGACATTTTTATCTCTTAGTGCTACCCCCCCTTAAAATAGGTATCACTAATCATCATTCACCTCTTCTAGTTCCCTGCATGATGGGTTCTGTGGCAAATTGGAGATTCTTCCGTTGTACTTCGACTGCCTGGTCAGCAGTAGTTTCAGAAAGCAATTTTTGGGGTAGAAGTCTTGAGGGTCGTCTTCGCAGTTGGGATAGCTCACGAGCATTGGTAGGCGCAATGTCTTTTCACCTTCCAACGCCGATCGCTTCGTCATTGTGTTTAATTGGCGGCGACTTGATCCATAGATCCGTTGGGTAGGTAAGGAGAGAATGTCAGTAGGGCTGAGTCTTGGGTCTGGGCCTTTGGCGATCTATCACTTTGCTTTGGTAGACCTAACTAGGTTTGCAGCAACAAGATGAGAGGGAATAGCATGAGGTGAGGATTGAATCGTGGGGATAAGGTGAACTAACCCATTCTAATTTTTAAAAGAGTGCACCCAAGGAGCTGGGGTGGTACATATCACTCAAATTTTCAAAATAAGCTTTTCCCATGATCGGAAATAGGAGCCTGAGGGCAAGAAGGCGTGCACGGGCCAAAGTAAAATCTTGCGATCATACAAATTCTATTCGGGGAAGCACACAATAAGGGAGTATAGGGTTCGGCTGCACAGTCTATTGAAATCGGGATCACCTTATCTTCCTGAACATCGTCAGCGTTCCTAACCTTAAATTTTGGAGTAAGCATACGAGAAGATGGACAATTTTTTTTGAATTCAATAGTAAGACAAGGGAAGTATTTGGGGTAGTTTGATTGATATCAGCACTCACTCTTGTGTTACTATTATTGTTGTTTTCGTAAGAGGAGGAGTATTATGGGGTTAGTCACCGCTAAAGATGAAGATTTATCAATCTTAGATGGCAAAGCTTCTATCTCATAGGTTTTAATTTAGAATAAAGATCATCCATGGTTAAAGTATTTAGATCGACAGTTTGATTAATAGTCGTGACAACCATCAACCACTCAGAACCTAAATATCTCAAAATTTTAATTGCATTATCTTCGTCGGCAGGAATAACATTAACACTTTGTAAATTACTCAATATCTTCTCAAAACAAATAAAAAGATCATCAATAGATTCACCAGGTTTCATAGCAAAATCAGAATACTCTTTTTGATACAGATTCCTGAGCACTTTCTTGATTTTAGTGGTTCCTTCATGTTAACCACCAAGAGTTTTTCCATATTAAGTGGGCAGAATTAATATGAGCTACTCGATCAAATTCTTTGCAAGAAATCCCTTGAAACAACAAGTTAGAGCTTGAGCATTTAAATCAACATCTACCTTATTTAGAGTAGTAAAAGTAACAGGAATATCATACAGTCTAGAAACTTTATTCCAAACATCACTACCCTGAGCCTCAATGTACGCTTGCATCTGACACTTCCAAAAAGCAAAATTAGTACCATCTAGCATGGGTGAATAATTCACATACCTCTCTAATGCCATAGCAATCCGCTCTGATACCACTTGTAAGATCGAATATCGCAATCAGAGGGGGTGAATGATTACCGTCACTTTTTGGAATCTCTTAGTGCTCGGTGAAGGTTTCGACCACTTGATGCTTAACTGCTCGATCTATTGCTCAGTACTCAATCGCTCTCTCGATCGCTTATTGTTTGACCACTCGCTCGATCGCTCCGCTTTGATTTTCGACCGGTTTGTGCGTACTCAAAATCTTCAACACCAAGAGCAGAACCTCTTCATCACTTGTGCCTTTGAGAAACCACCTCCTTTGAGTACTCATATTTCCTCTGTTTCCCTAGTAGTGATTTGACACCTTTGCATGTCGTCGTAAGCTTCAATCCAACTGCAATCACCAGCAACTTTCCAAGCAGATCAAGAACCCAATTGATTCAAGATAATGTTTGTTGTTGGATTTTCGTGGATTTACAGAGTGCACTCACAAGCAGCACCCCTAAAAGTCTAGCCAAAACTAAAGCCTCCTCAATCTACTTCGCCAAAACCTTGCGCTAATCCTTAGCCTATCCCTATTTTTATAGGTTAACACCCAAACCGTGTCCATATCAAACATGGACACCAAACTCTATCTGTTTCAAAAATCAAGGGACCAAACCCTTCCAAACACGGGTTTTCCATAATGTCTAACCCTTCCTAGTTATGTACTTCTTGCATAACTCTTTCAACTCAGCACGTGTCGAAGCCTTCAAGACCGTGCCTCTCTTAGTTTCTCCATGCATCATCCACCTTTGATCTCCATGTGCTCCAGCATAAGCCCGACCACCTCATGACATCCTCCATCTCCTAGACCTGAGATTCCCCCTCCTAGTCCTCGGTCATCGTCATTGACCATGATCATCTCCACGCTAAATGCACATACAAAGACCAAAGATCTTTTCCCTAGCACAATTCTTCTCAACTTGACCGACATCACTCCACACACATAACACACTCTTAACCATCAATAACTACAAACCAGATCATCCACGATCTCAATTTCCATGCTCTCTAGAAATCAACCTCGGATCACTCAAGAAACCATTCGGACTTCCACCCAGCCGGTCGATCGCCGCCCAATGACATGAGTACCGAGGTACTCAAGATTGCAAGTATTGAAGCACTCGAAGCCTATAAGTACCGATCGTGAAGCCTACGATAACTAATCGCAAAACCTATGACTACCGATCGTGAGGCCTACGACTATGACAACAGATCACGAAGTCTATGACTACCGATCATAAAGTCTATAGCTACCGACCACCGACCAGGTATTGTAGCTACCGACCATTGACTACCAATCACCGAGTACCGACCGGTTATTGTAGCTATTGACTACCAATCGGTTACTATAGCTATTGACTGGTTAATGTAGCAAAGACCACCGACCAGGTACTAAAGCTACGACCAATGGCCGATTCATTGTCGTTCTGACTGGTTTACTGTAGCTCTGACTATCCGTGGTCGTTCTGCCATAGTTGTTCTGTTGTGCTCGACCTACCGTGGTTGTTCTGCCGTGGTCAACATGCTGTGGTTGTTCTACTGTGGTTGACATGTCATGGTCATTCTGTCGTGCTTGACCTGATGTTGTTGATCTTCAGTGATCGATTTGCCATGGTCGACCTGCCATGGTCGAAATATGTTGATTCTAGTTTTGCAAAAGAGCACCGTACGAAACTTTCACAAACCTAAATTTTAATGCAACCAAAATGTCAATTATTCATCATCACTGTATGCATGACCTATCCACATCATCAAACAACATTTCTTACCGATTCTGTGCAATCCTTTTGGTATATGAATTTGAATAATGATTTCTTGGCTTCTTGTTGTTCTAGGAACAGATGCGGTGCAATCTTTGGGTTTGCATGTATGACATCTGTAATTGGTGAAGTTGTTGTTATTTATTGATGAAATAAGTGCGAATATTTATTGTCCAAATTATCTTTTGGTTACTAATGCACATTCTTGTGTAGGCTGTGCTTGGGCTAATCTATCCCAATATAAAAAGTGTCTGTTCAAATTTGGGCCATTAACTTCCTAGAGGGTTCAGAGCATCATGGCCACTATTCATCTCTGGGACAGCGCGTTCTTGGTTCTTCAATCAGAAGGGTTCAACGTGAACTTCCAAGGAAGCTATAAGCACCCCTATTCTCCCCAATCAACTATTTATTGTCAAGCAACAGAAGGGTGAGTCCACAAGAAAATTCCTTAAGCGCTTTTCTAAAGTGCAAAGCCAAGCGACAGATGTCCTAAACTCCACAGTTATCAATGCATGCAAGGAGGGGGTACTCTGAGGGGAACATAACTACACATTGGGAAGGGGTTCCCCGAGAATGACCCATGAACTCTTCGAGGTCATGGAGAAATACGCCTAGGAAGAAGAAGGCAACCTGTCTAAAAGGGGTTTCTCCCGCAAGATGGAAGCGTCTCCCCAGAAAGAAGTCAAAAAGCTCATACAGGAAGAAGAACAAGGACTAGAGGGATCGCTTCGGAGGGGGACACAATTCCCAATCCTTGTCATGACCGACACCCCTTCTTGGGAACGCAGTGGAAATTCCTCTAGAAAATCTATGGAGTCTAGGCATAAACCTCACAGGAAGAGGCACACCAATGAAGGCTGTGATGAGAGGAGGAACAACCCAAACTAAGGAGATGGGCGTTGGTGTGCCTACCACAACATGAATGGGCATGACATGAATGAGTGACGCCAATACACTGCTGAAGTGGTGAAACTCCTCAAACGTGGTCCCGAGTCGTGTTGCCGGCCACCACCATGTCTCGCAGCTATGGAGGCACTGCCCCTTCAAGAAATTCCACCACCCCTAGCGTAGGCCCCTGGTGATCCACCCCTAGGGGTCACCTCAAGATAATTAAATGTCATAATGGGCGGCTCGGCCTCTGGGCATGGGTCTAAGCACCAGCAGAAGGAGTACGCTCGAGATGTCAACATCGTAGGGGTGGCCCTTAAAGCGCCTCTCCCAAATGGTCAAGCATTCTACTTAACTTCACAACTGAGAATACAAAAGGCTTAAGGTTCCCCATAACGACGTCTTCTTGGTAACTGCCACAATATCCCATTGTGAGGTCTCTCGCATCCTCGTTAATGAAGGAAGCTCTATAGACATATTCTACCTACGCGTGCTTAAGAAGCTGTGGGAGTCACGGGGGAGGGGGCTATCATCATGGTATTCTTCTACCATCGGACCGCCCCTCACCTGCTTCATACCAGAAAAATCTATCCAACCCCTCGGGAGGATCAAACTCCTGATGACATTTGGAACATAGGAAAATCATCTAATAGAAGCTATTAGATCCGATGTCGTAGGCATCGAGTCCCCAATCAACGCTTTCATTGGAAGGTGTAAGATCGAGTAGGCTGAATAGAGGAGGGTGGATAGGCAGATTTAAAATTTTCTCTTCTATCAAATATTTGGCTAAACCAAGTATATAATGTGGAAGCTTAACTCAATTAGGTTTAGCACAAACAAATCCTAAATCAACTAGGTTCACTTAAGTGCACCAACAACCTAACTCTATATCAAGGTTTGTAATCCTAGGATGATAGGTAATTAATTTAATTCTATGAATATAAATTGCTTGAATATAAATTGAGCATAAGAGAACAAATCACAATGACATGGTTCCTTTTTACTGTGGTGTTTAGAGACATGTTGGTCTCCCCTAGTCCACGCTGAGTTAAGCCCAAATGAATTGGGCTGGCTCCACGAATTAAGGCAAACACCTCAATGCACTAGTGGTCACTCTTTCCCGCTCTGGGTAGGTGAGCACCAATCTTCACAACTTGTTGGGTTTTCTCACAACATTTTTGAGAAGATCACCGCGCATGACGCCTCCAACGCCATATAGGAGTCGACAAACTCCAAGAGTAACAAGTCAAGCCCCTTACTTGACTCTCACCATATGCAACAAATGTAAAAGCTCAAGTGGATATAAAATCTACATCTAGATGCAACACAAGCAATCTAGAGCATCCTTCCTTGCTCACAAGGTGCAACACATGCACAATTGAGAGGAGGACCTCACACTACCTCAAAGGAATGAAATGAAGTGCCAAATGTTATCTCCCAACCGTCCAATGGGGTATATATAGCCTACACCACAAAAACTAGATGTTGGAAGCAAAATCCCTGAAAAATCAAGATTTTCGGTAGTATCGTCGGCAAAACTCTAGAACTATCACTCTCCTTGTAACGGTCAGAAAACTAGCCATTATTCAACAAAATCAGAAGTACCACCACACCAAGTCCAATAGTTTCGGTCTCCGGTAGTTCCGATTAATGACATGGTACTTCCGTTTGTCTCGAGGACCAAAACTTGGTCTTCTCTGGAGAAACGTATTGCCCATAATTTTGGAACTTCGGGATCTGATAGCACCGCTCACACAAAGCCGGTAGTACCGCTTTCCAGTCATACTTTGCAACACATGCCGTTAGTTCCTATGTCTCGTAGTACCGCGCCACATTGGTCGGTAGTTTCGATTTTCCTAATAAGTGCATATACTTCAACAAATCTTACAAATTATAGTATCATGCACACAACGATCAACCATGATTCCTAGAAAGTTGCAAAATACATTTGCACACTTTTGAAATCATGACACAAGCTATAGGTACATGGACTCTTCATGTTTACAAAACACATTCACAAACTTAAGTCATACGCTACAAGGATTGTGTATGAGGTTTAACTATTTGCAAAACATATTTGCAAATATAAGCCTCATACCACAAGGAGTAGGAAATATGGACTTCAAACACTTGCAAAACATATTTGCAATGTATTGTCTCATGTTATAAGGATTCAACACATGAGTCTCAACTATTTGTAAAACATATTTGTAAATATAAGTATCATGCTATGGAGAGCTAGAGCAAGTGAGATTGAGCTATAAACACATGATGAGACTCAAGCTACTAGACATGACCCTTCTTAATAGTACGGTAATCTATAGTAGCAATCCGATCTTCCAACCAAACACCAAGACCGATAAAAGACTAGAAACACATTCTTAGTCCTAACTAGTCATACCTTTACCTTGAGCTACCTCTTGAAGCTTGATAACACATATCTTCACTTCAAGTCCGGGTCATTGTCTTGATATGTATCAAATCATGATGCATCCTTCACTTGAACTCCATCAATACATGATGGGTCTTCTCTTGATTTGATGATCATCTCCTCTTGGATATGTATCAACTCATGATGCATCATCTTCTTGATAACCTTCAATTCATGAAACTATCTTTCATCCCGTATCTTGACTTGATGATCTTCAACATATGTAGTCATCCTCATTTGTGGAATATAACATATTCATCCAACGCATAAAAAATATTAGTCCACAAATCAATTACCATTAATTACCAAAACTTCACCATTAACTCATAATAGAGGGACGCGATTCAACAATCTTCCATTTTTGTTAATTCATGACAATCTCGACAAGTAATGAGATAAAAGTTATTTTTGCGAGTATACAACATGTAACAACACTTGTATACTCTAAGATAAGCTTTCTAAATAATTAACTTATTGGAATGTGAGTGTTTATTTTTGAGTTAATTATATATGAACTACACAAGCTATATATACTCAAGGGATATGTTTCAGAGTAAATATTCTTAATATGTGGAAGAAGGAATATTGATCAATACCAATGAAAATTCAAAACATATAGTGAACTCTCTAAATGTATGTATATAAGAATATATAATAAAAACATATGCACATATTCAAGTTAGGATATTTATAGAGTTCAATCTATATTTTAGATCCGGAGAATGTACTAAGTTATAAGAATGTGATGTCAAATGCATACCTCTACAATTTTCACCTTCTCATCTAAATGAGACTAAACAATATCATAATCAATAAATATGTTAGTCTCACAATTGCATTTATCATTTATCATATCCAAATGGGACTAGGCATTATCATAGTTAATAAATAAATTAGTCTCATAATTATATTTGTCATTATCAGCAAAACCAACTTAATGGAGTTTAAACTTACAGAAGGGCAACTCTCAACCACTTATGTGCAGTAGTTCATCAAAACTACCTATGCTTAAAGATACCGGGCCCTCATGGAGTTATCTCCCTGAGGGTGACCAAGACTTAGCTCGTCGCCTATATCACATAGCGGCGACTAACTCCGACAACATCAACTTCCTTGAACTTAAGGAGTCAAATGAGGAGATGCCCTTGTCTCCTTTACCAAAGCACACCAAGGATGTGTCCCCTCCAACGAGGTGCTCTCTCAAGCCACATTCGGAGGGGACCTAAAAGAAGTGCGACTCTTCGGCCCGAATAACCCATGATTCATTAAAATAGGGGTCGATCACCCGAGAGAATGGAGAAGGAGCTCATAGAGTTCCTAAAGCCCAATGCTAACGTGTTCACTTGGACACCATCATAGGCTACCTGAGAGGTGATCTAGCATCACCTCGCAGTGAGACCCGAGCGCCTTCAAGGAAGCAAAAGCTCCGAAAACTCTCCTTAGAGTGATGCAAAGCCATAAAAGATGAGATTGACAATCTCTCAAAAGTTGGTCTCGTTTGGGAGGTTTGGCACCCAGAATGGCTAGCCAATCCTATTTTGGTTAAGAAGTCTAACGACAAGTGGCGCATGTGCATTGACTTCACCGACCTTAACAAGGCATGTCCGAAGGACAACTACCCTTCTCGTGCATCGACCAACTCGTTGATTCCACCAATGGGTGTGAATTGATGAGTTTCCTAGATGCATCCTTAGGTTACCATCAGGTTCATATGGTGAGGAGGACAAGGAGAAAACTAGCTTCATCACCCCTGTGGGCACTTTCTACTACCTGCGCATGCCCTTTGGGTTGAAAACTGCTGGAGCCACCTTCCAACACCTCATCTGCCTCATCTTCAAAGATCAGTTGGGCTACAATGTGGAGGTTTATGTTGATGATGCCGTCGTTCAAAGCATTTTTGCTTCATCATATATTGAAGATCTTCAAGAGACATTCACCAACCTCCACAAATTTGGTGTTAAACTGAAACCCAAAAATACGCCTTTGGTGTAAAAGAGGAAAGCTCCTGGGATTCTTGGTATAACAAAGAGTCATCGAAGCAAATCCTAAGAAGATTCATGCAATCCGAAACATGGAACCACCTCACTCCACTAAGGATGCTTAGCGTCTCATGGGGCACATGGCTGCGCTCGGGTGTTTCGTGTCGCGGTCAGCAGAAAAGGGCCTCCACTTCTTCAAGGTGCTCTATAGCCTTGAGGGTTTCCTATGGACTCCTGAAGCCTAGAAGGCTTTCAAAGAGCTAAAAGCCTACCTGGCAGCCCCTCCGTGCCTCTCAAGTCCAAGATTGGGAGAAGCACTTCTTCTATACCTCGCTGCAACCCCAGTCACAGGTAGGGGTGGAAAACGGTAACGGATAATTCGTTTTATCCGATATTCGTATCCGAGAAAACACGAATATGGTAAGCAAAATTCGATTCAGATTCGAGAATATTCGTATCCGTATTTGAGAGTATTCAGATTCGATTCGTGATTCGAGAATATTCAGATCTCGTATCCGTATTCGAGACTATTCGATTAATTCGATCCGCTTCTAGAATCCATGAAAATTGTACAAATTTTGTGATTCAAAATTTGAATTTAGGTGGTTTAAACCCAGAATGGGTCAAAACCCGTGAAAATCGGCAAAAATCGCTAGGAATCCATTTTATCTGATATTCGTATCCGAGAAAATCCGTATTCAAAAATATCCGTATTCGTATTCGAGAATATTCATATTCGTATTTGAGAATATTCGTATTCGTATTTGAGAATATTCAATCAGATTCGTATTCGCTTTAAAAATATGGATTCGTGATTCGTATTTGATACTATTCAACCGTATCCGATCCGTTTCCACCCCTAGTCACAGGGAGCGTCGTCCTTGTTAAGGGAAAAGGAGTTTAACATCCAGTGTATTATGTTAGCGAGACCCTTGCAAGCGCTAAGGTACACAGAGATAGAGCAAATATGCTATGCCCTATTTATGGCGTCAAGAAAGCTTCGTCACTACTTCCTAGGACATCCTATCACTGTTCCATCAAACTACCCTCTCAACGAGATTATGGGGAACAAAGAGGCCATATGAAGAATAGCAAAATAGGCCACAAAGCTGGAATTAAAAAGTTATGCATTGGAACATTGCACATGAACTAATGGAACTATTGGAAGTAATGTGTGGAATATTTTATTTTATCTACTAGAACAAATGAAATGCGATATTTATTGCTAATTTAAAATATATATAAGTGGGGTCTTGTTTTGAAGATCTCATCATAAGGAATCCTATTATTCAAACATATGATGAATTTGACGCTTAGTTTATGGGGTCGCTCTAGTCCACGTCAGCTTCTGGCTTCTTGACTTTTACAACGGTTTCTCAGAAGCCAATTTTTGGTTGTACTATAGTGGCTTCTCTTGGAGTGCGAGGAGGAGGCGAAAGGCGATGGGCACGACGGGGTTGCCCTCGTCCCCTCCACGTTGGCGCGGGCGAGGTCTTGCTCTGCGCGGGTGCGGACGTCGCGGAGGTGCGCACCGGAGAGGGAGTGGGCGCGGAGGAGCCGGTCATGGTGGTCATCGTCGGGTTGTTGGGACATCAAATCCACTCCGCGCTCGCCAGATCCAGCAGGAGACCACCGGATCTAGCTAGCTAGGTTAGGCAAGGTGGAGACAAAATTGAGGGGCTGCCTGTCGCCGTTCTCCATCTCGGCCATCGTGGTGCTCCTCACCCTGGCTATCGTGCTCATCGGTGTCGTCCTTCGGCCATATCTGGTAGCCGTCGCTCGGTCGCGTTCCTCGGTGTCATCCTCCGCCTCCACCACCCCTCCACCCTTGGTTGCGCCGGTGGCGCTCTCAGCTGCCACCGCCTCCTTGTTGGCTCTGCTTGTGTTGTTCATCGAATTTGTTGTTTCATTTTCCTTTTTCTTTCATTTTCTATCCCTTTTTCTTTCATGTTCATTTAATCCTTTTCAATTTTCACCATATTTTTCTTTTTTCCAAATCATCTCGATCAAAAATCAAACAAATCAAAAGTCAAATTGAATACCTAGCTTTAGCTGCGGATTTTTCTAGCTACTACAATGCTATTTTAGCCAAAAGTAAAAAACATGCGTTGCAGCCGAATTGGAGAGGTTAGGATCATTTGAACTCGATGGATTGAAAAAAATGTCTTAGTTGACGTGCGCTGACGTGGCCTTCCTTATTTTAGTCGGCTGCTCGATGCGCCCCGCGTGCGTGTCTGAGGTGCATTCCCGTGCGAGTCTCCCTGCAAGCCGCGCGCGCGGGCCACAACCCAGGCCCAGGGTGGGCGGCGCGTTGGTACGGGCCGCGCGCACGGCATATAGTCGGGCCCATGCAAAAGATCCCATAAACAACCCGAAAGACGAGATAGAAACGTCGAAAAAAAAGGTCGGTCACGCGTGGGAGCCCCATCCTGGCCCACAGTCAGCCTCACGCCCGCGCCAGCTCGGCAGGCCCTGCGCCGTGGGCCGCGAGCCCATTAAACCCCTACCGCTTTTCCGTTCCCCGCAGCCGCCGCCACCCACGAAATCCACCTCTCTCTCTCTCCCCCCCTCTCCTCCGCCTCCCCGCCCCTTCGTCCTTGTTGGGCCGAGCCCTAATCCTGCGCCGCGCCGGCGCCCCATCGATTTGGTTGGATCTGCGGTTTCCTCTCCGCTCCGCCTCGCCTCGCCTCGCCTCCGTAAGCCCCTCAAAACTCTAAACCCCTCCTCCTCCCGCCGCCGCCTCTACGCCTCCCTCTTAGCTTCGAGGATTGGTTTGGCCCAGATGCGTAGATCTGGTTGCGATCTGAGCCCGTATGCGCGGCTGTGCTGAGACGCGGTTGGCCGGATCTGTGCTGGAAAATGTGCTTCGTTGGGCATATTTCGGGATGGGTTCAGATAGGTTGTTTCGATTCAGATTTCTTGGGGGTTTTAGGACCATGAATGCTTGGATTGAGACTATGCGGGTTATATCGTGGTTTTGCTCATTTGTTTTGCACGAGCAAATGATGGGAGGGGCTTTCCGAGTGCAAATCTTGTCATGTGTACTGTTCTTGTTGGGAGGATGGTTCATCGGCGGTAGGATTGTAAGAAGCAGCTCTGCATGCCTTGGTAGGATTGATAGCTTGGATTTAGCGAGGGGTTTAGTCATGTGACCGAGTTTGGGCGTGACTTTTAGTAGGCGCCGAGGGTCTTGCGTTTTTTTATCGGACGCCTCTACGTACCGGCCGTGCGTCATCTCGGTGTTCTGCCTGCACACCCAAATATAGCTACCAGTTCGTAACTCCACATGCCTCGTGGTTGTCTATGCCGTGCGTTCAACGTCTTACTGCCACGCAAAAGAGTGGCCTTATCCATCCAAGAGCTATGCATACTGTGTATTTAACAATATAGTCGGACACAAAATCTTTACAATTTCTAAAGCAAATCTAAGAGCAATTCGCGAGCAAGTTGGTGCAAATTTGGGGAGCAAGATGGTCATATTTAGGAGCAAATTCATACAGACGTGTAAATTCGCTATCAAATTAGAGAGCAATTTGGGAGAAAAAAATATGTTGATTTGAGGAGCAGATTAATCAAGGTTGTTAAGGTGGTAAGGCGAGGCGAGGCGACCCATCCTCTCACACCTTTTAAGCGGTAAGGCGCGAGGCGAGGCGAGGCGACGTCTTATACATCCTACGGCGCTAAGTGGCAACAAATAAAATAAGCATTTTAGCAGCACATATATACCTTATTGTTGCCAATTCTTGAGTCCATGTAGCACCCATCCCCATTCCAATTGCTCTTCTCCCATGTACCATCTATCCCCCTTGGCCCCTTGCAAGTTTTAACATATAGATTGTTATAAATGTAATAGATGCAAATTGTATTTCAATTAATTGAGTTAATACGGATTGAGTAACGTACCTTATTGACAATCTCTCCTCTTCTCCCAAGCAACAAGCCACATGAATAATGAGCAACATAATTCCACAATAACAATTAAGTGAATCCAAGATTAAATATAGGCAACATAACAAATTAACAAGCACGATATAAGCGATATAAGCCCACACAAATAATATAGGTGATAAGTCCACAAGCTTAGAGTAGTCTAATGGCATAATAGTAGTCCACAATTTGCCAATTTCTGGCCAATAGTCATATTTCCATCTTAGATCATTAGACTTTGCCTTTTGTTTTGGATCATACACGGCCTCAGAGGATGCAATACTTGCACTTGCCATTTTTTTCTGCTTTTGCATTACAGAGAAGTAATCATCAAACCAGTTCAGCACAGTAGCAAGCAATATACATCTCCACCTCCCCCAGCACAGTAGCAAGCAGCACATCACAGGAGCAGTGAGTGCATATCTCAGTTCTCTTCTCTCGCTCGCTCCGACGCGACCCCGCCTCCCCCTTCCTCCTAGCCTCCCCTTGACGGCTCTACCCCCCTCCCGGCCTCCCCTCGACGGCTCCACCTCCTCCTCCCTCCCCTACTCCCCCTCTCTCTTGACCCCCTCCCTGCCGGCCTCCACCTCCCTCCCTTCTCCTCGCATCTCCTCCGAGGAGGTAGGGAGAGGTGGAGGCCGGAGGAGGGATGGGGCATACCTGGAGCGGAGAGGGTGACGGGGATGGAGGCGGGACGGTGACACAGTACGACAGTGGTACTGCAGCAGATAGCTGCCAGCACGTCGCTTCGGGGATGGTGGCGCCACGGGAATGGAGGCGGCGCTAGGGTTCGGCATTCACGGCTTCATGCGACAGGTTCCCCCGTTGGGCCCCCGCTCATCCCATCTCTTTATATTCTCTTCTTGCTTTTTTGTGTTTTTGGGGCGTCCACCTCGGCCATCCCGACACCTTTCTTCGCCTTAGTGACGCCATTGCGACACCATGGCCGTGAGGCGGACGCCATAGACCCTCCTAGCAAGGTGACGCCGACGCCATAAATCTCTTCAGCGCCTTACCGCCTAAGCGTCGCTTAGGCGACACCTTAATAACCCTGAGATTAATACAAATTTAGGAGTGAATCTGCGTGCCACTGCCACCACATGATAATCCCCACATCCACCCACCCCCTCCAAAAAATCACCAAAATCCAACCAGTTGAACAAATCAAAACCAATGTTGAACTAAATCCGCTATTTGCATGCATGCTACTGCCACCACATGCTGAGCCCCACCCCTAGCAAGCAAATCAGAATAAATCCGAGAGCAAAGTTAGTATAAATTTGGAAGTAATTCAGGATACTATCTAAAGCAAATCCATAACTATTTGGATACAAATCATGCAAACAAGTTGAGGATAATTACCAAGCAAAATCGGTATAAATTTGAAATCAAATCAGGTTCAAATGTGATCCAAAACATAATAAAAATGGGAAAAGAGAGAAACGCTTTCTTCCTTTATATTTCCTTCTTGTGTGCATCCTTATCGTGTGAGGTGGGTTTGATACGGGCTATCTGCCATATTGGAGAGAAACGCTTGGGGGGAGAGAGAAGTTGAAGAGATAGAGAAGATTGGATGGGGAAAGACTTGTTGTGAGTTTTCACGTCAGAGAGGGGAAGGGGAAAGTGAAGAGGAAGGGGAGAGGTGGGGGCAAAGGTTGCTGTTTTTCCTTGTTGATGAGGTCAAATATCTATCCAACGGTTGTCTATGCCGTGCGTTCAATAATGTAATCGGACGCACGTGCAGTACTAGGCTTTTCCGTTTTTTATTTATATGGTGGTAGGGTTGCTGATTTTCATATGGCAGAAATAGTACGCTTCGTGGGACAGTCTTGTTCATCATTTTGAGGTTGATAGTTTGTACATCTTAGCGACCCTTATCTTAGCGACCCTTAGAAGCTGTAATTCTGCAGAAAGACGGTTGTGTTGGATTTGGAGGATTTTGTATGGGCTGCAACTAATACTGGTGAGTTTCAGAATGAACTCAGATGACAGATATTTGTGCTGCTATGAACTCGCAGCTTTTTCAGTTCCTTCATTGTGCTATAAATAGAAGATATAACAGTCAAGTAACCAACTCCTGAGTGTGTGCATCTAACACCCATTATCACTACGTGCTGTCTACAAACCAGGAGTGGCTATGCGCAAATTGTGCCGTTGTCTGGAGAGCTAATAATTGCATGCAAAGAACATCCTAGATTATCTTTTGCATAGCCAAGGCTAGTAGGATGCTTAGATTGTTGAGATGAGTTTGATGCCTGATAGCTCAGCTAGGTTCCTTGCGTCTCGATAGGTTGCTATCAGCTCCTGTGCTGCAGCACTGGTACCTACCCCTTGCTAGGCGGTTCTGGAAAACACAAATGTGGTTCTGGCTACGAGCTTAGCTTGTGCCAAGGAACGTGCTTAGTTGCATTTGTTCAAAAGAAGCTATGTTTATTTTTTGCAACTTATGTGCAGGCGCCAATGGTTCTACTGATAGGGCTAATTCGCCAATCTTTACCTAGGGGCTTGTTCTAAAAAATACCTAGGGGCCTCCATCTTCCCTAGAACTTAAATTTTGTTTTCTGTTACATCTTTTTAGAAAATTGAACAACCTGCTTCCAGCATTTTATTTGGTTTGGATAGGTCTGCTTTTCTATTGGATTTATTATGATATATCCATACTTGTGTAGAATATAGTGAGTATCTGTCTCTGTCTGTACAACATATTTTGATATTTTCTATTGTTGTACTGGACGGCTTCTCTTTTCAAGAGATCACAGAGCCTTTCTAGGATTATATGCTAACAGTTGCAAATGTCATCATCATATTGACAGATTTACTATTTTATGAAAGTTTATACTGCTAGAGTTCTCCAATTTACAAATTTGTAGTGATTGCTGAATTTGTTGCTTTGAGTTGTCTGGTAATGCAACAAGATCTTATCATTCTGAAATTATGCAAGATTTCTGATGTCTATCTGTGATGTTGTGATCAGTTTGATTATATGTCTGACAGGTGGTGTTTTGAAGTTTATTTGAACCTTATTTGTGAAATGATCAAGTTTTTCTGGTTTTACTGCATTAGATCTGACATGATTGTATTTGTGCAAATCAATTCAAATTAACAGGCCTTTTGGATTCCATCAGCCAGTCTCTCAACATGGGTGAACCAAACGACAATTACAATGCAGTGGTGCATGACAGTGAGATGGTCGATGGTAATGAGATGATCCATAGCAATGAGATGGTTCATGGTACCGAGATGATCAATGGTAGCGAGATGGTTCAAGGGAATGAGATGGTCCATGGAAACGAGATGGTTCAAGAGGGTGAGATGATCCACGGTAATGAGATGGTTCAAGGTAGTGAGATGGTCCACGGTAACGAGATGGTTCAAGTCAACGAGATGATCGATGGTAATGAGATGGTTCAAGTTAACGAGATGATTCAAGTTAATGACATGATCCATGGTAATGAGATGGTTCAAGTTAACGACACGATCAACGGTGATGAGATGGTCCATGGTAATGAGTTGGTCAGTGCTGAGGTGACCCCACGAACAACAAGAGGCCGGAAGAAGAAGTCACTAGTCTGGGAGCACTTCACTATTGAAGCCATGCCTGGGGGATGCTCACGAGCATGCTGCAATCTATGCAAGCAAACCTTTGCATACAGCTCTGGTTCAAAAATTGCCGGTACTAGCCATCTCAAGAGGCACATCAGCCTGGGTTCGTGTCCCATGATAAAAAACCAAGAGAGGAAGCTGGCACTACCTTCAGCAGGAGGGACTGACAATGATGGTGAGGGTACTGTAGAACGTCCTTCTAAGAGGCGTTATAGATATACTGGTTATGCAAATGCTACATTTGATCAAGACCGTAGCTGCTCATATCTGGCAAAGATGATTATTTTGCATGACTACCCACTTCACATTGTTCAACAGCCAGCCTTCACTGCTTTTATTGAGAGTCTGCAACCCCGTTTCAGGGTCGTAGATGTTGATACAATTGAGGGAGAGGTGTATACTGTCTATCAGAAAGAAAAGGATAACCTGCTGCAAACATTCAACACTATGCCCGGAAGGATCAGCCTTACTATAGGATTGTGGACAACCAGTCAGACCCTTGGCTATGTTTCACTTGCAGGGCAGTTTATCGACTCGGAGTGGAAAGTGCATCGAAGAATGCTTAACTTCATGATGGTGTCTTCTCCTCATTCAGAGAATGCACTTAGTGAAGCTATTAGCACAAGCCTGTCAGAATGGAATATGAAGGACAAGCTATTCACCATCACATTGGATAATGAGTGCTCGTCACATGATATCTACAGTGCAAATCTGAGAGACCATCTCTCCAATAAGAACAACCTCATGCTTAAGGGCCAGCTGTTTGTTGTTAGGTGCTATGCCCATATGCTGAATGCAGTTGCACAGGATGTCATTGCTTCAATCCATGGTGTGATCTACAATATCCGTGAAAGCATAAAGTTCATAAAAGCTTCTTCTAGCCGGGAGGAGAAGTTTGCTGAGATTGCTCTGCAACTGGAGGTTCCCAGTACCAAGACCCTATGTCTTGATGTTACAACCCAGTGGAATACCACTTATCTTATGCTGCTGGCTGCCTTGGATTACAGGCAGGCATTCACCACATTGGAGACATGTGATGATAACTACAATGAGGCGCCTTCCGCAGAGGACTGGAAGAAGGTGGAGGCTGCCTGCAACTATTTGAAGCTTCTCTATGATTCTGCACATAGCATCATGGCAGCAGCAAATCCTACTTCAAACATATTTTTCCATGAGGTGTGGAAAATTCAGCTAGAGCTTTCAAATGCTATAGCTCATGAAGATATAGTTTTCAGTAGCATCGCCAAAGACATGCATGAGAGGTTTGACAAGTACTGGAAGGATTGCAACCTTGTGCTAGCCATTGCTGTAGTCATGGATCCACGTTTCAAGATGAAGCTCGTTGAATTCAGTTTTTCCAAAATTTATGGTGTGGAGGCAGCAAAGCATGTTAAGGTTGTGGATGATGCTGTGCATGAGCTTTACAAGGAGTATGTTGCACAGCCCCTCCCCTTGATGCCAGCCTATGTTGAGCAAGGAGAAGCTCACAAAAATGTGCCGGTCAGTGAGAATAATGCCCCTGTAGCTCCACCTTCTACTGGTGATGGACTTCTAGACTTTGACATGTATCTTTCAGAGATAGCAATAAGCCAGCCCTCAAAGTCCGAGCTAGAGCAGTACTTGGAAGAAGCCCTCATCCCGCGCATCCAAGAGTTTGACATTATGGACTGGTGGAAGCTTAACACCCTCAAGTTTCCAACTCTCTCGAAGATGGTCCGTGATATCTTGGCCATCCCTATGTCCATGGTGAGCAGCGGCAGCTCCATATTCTCAGCGGCAGCAACAGGAAGCCGAACGCTTGATGACTACAGAAGCGCACTGCGTCCTGAAACTGTGGAGGCTCTTTTCTGTGCAAAAGACTGGCTCCAGTATTCGCCAGCTGTTCAGGAAGCTCCCAGTTCTGCATTGGTGAAGACGGAGGCGTAGTTTATTTCTAGTTAGTTGATATTTGCCTGCTGAAGCAGGCTTTTTGGTGGTGTTTACTTGTGAACTCAAGCCTGCTAGTGCTCTGGAACATAGAATGTGACTCGATTATATTCTTGCTGTCTCCTAGATGTAATTCGTACTCTGGATTATTCGTGCTATTCTGATTGTGACATCCTTGACTGGGTGCTTGCCTGTGATATACTGTTGCATGTTGTTCGTATGTACAAGCCGCATTATGATCATCTGTTGCCTTGTATTGTATTCTTACATTGTCTTTTCATCCTGGATTGGGCTACTGACATGTGCTTGTTTTCTTTTGTTATCTCATTCATTTGACTGACGATGTGCAGTGCATTGGTATTATTTGTTCGTCTCTTGTTCTGGGTGTCACATGTTGCTTGCCGCCTAAGGGGACTCCTAAGGACGCAATTGGGCGATGAAGGAGGCGGAGCCAAACCAATTCCCCCACCTCAAAGGAAATGTTGCGATGGTTACGGTCGTATTGCTTCTTGGCGTATGCTTGGGCTTGAAGAAGACGTTCGCGAATGTCCCGTAGGAATTGATCACGTGCCAACAAGGAGGCTTCCACAGCTTGTACTGCTGCTTCCCCTTTTTCATAAGAACGCAACGAAGGGGGATCTCGGCCGTAAACCACCTTAAAAGGAGTGTCCCGGCGTCGAATGGAAGGATGTGTTATAGCAATACTCGGCCCATGGCAGCCATTCCAACCATTGACGAGGCCGATCACCCGTTAAGCAACGCAAATACATGGCTATCACCTTATTGACTGCTTCGGTCTGGCCATCGGATTGCGGATGGTAAGCTGAGCTGAGGTGTAGCCGGATCCCGGCTAGTCGGAATAGGTCTTGCCAAAAATTGCTTGTGAAAACTGGGTCCCGGTCACTGACAATTGAAGACGGGATGCCGTGGAGGCGAACAATTTCATCGAAGAAAACTCGAGCAACCGTTGTAGCCGAGTAGGGATGAGCCAATGGAATGAAATGCGCGTATTTGGAGAATCGGTCGATGACGGAAAGAATGACTGTTTTACCGTGAACACGTGGAAGTCCTTCGATGAAATCCATTGCAATATCAGACCATGGTTGTGTTGGGACATCAAGCGATTGGAGAAGTCCTGCTGGATGTAAATGCTCAACTTTGTTGCGTTGACACACCATGCAGTTCCGCACAAAGTCCTGGACCACTCGTTTTGCTGTTGGAACATAAAAGTCTTGGCGCAGTCGGCACAAGGTTTTTTGAATGCCTTCATGAGCTGCATGAGCCGAAATGAGGATGGACTGGAGGGATGGTGATGCTGAAGGCACATACACTCGACCGGCATGAAAAATCAAGCCATCTTTAACTGACCATGGGGTCCGCAGTTTGCCCTCTTCTATGTCAGCCCGCAGCCGTTGTAAGACGGGGTCAGTTAAGACGGCATTGCGCAATTCTGGAAAAAGCGCAAAAGCTGGAGAGGAAATAGTCATGACACAGGCCGTGGAGTAGTCCCGGCGAGATAAAGCATCCGCAACTGTGTTGAGGCGGCCCGGTCGGAATTCTACCGTGAAGTCATACCCAAAAAGCTTACTTGCCCAATGGTGTTGGGGAATTGTGGACAATCTTTGGTCCAACAGGTATTTGAGACTATAATGGTCTGTGCGGATAAGGAAATTGCGGCCCCACAAGTATGGTCTCCAATGGCGGACAGCTTGGACGAGGCCGATCAATTCGCGTTCGTAAGCCGGTAGTTTGGTGTGGCGAGGGATGACGGGTCTACTGAAGAATGCAATGGGACCCGAGCCTTGATGGAGAACAGCCCCAATTCCGGTTCCAGACGCATCACATTCGACAATGAAGTTGTGTGCGAAGTCCGCATTTGAAGCACCGGGTCACAAGGCTGCTTTAAGAGCTTCAAAAGCTTGTTGGGCAGGGGGTGACCACCCAAACGCCTCTTTCTTCAAGAGGTTGGTAAGGGAACCGCAATTTGCCGAATCTTTGATGAACTTGCGATAGTATCCCGCAAGACCCAAGAATCCACGCAGAGCTTTGATTGTCTTAGGTTGAGGCCAGTCGGAGATGGCTTGTACTTTGGTTTGATCCATGGCTACCCCACCTTCGGAGATAACATGGCCCAAGTATGAAACCGACGGTAGACCGAATGAGCACTTTGTTGCCTTAAGGAACAGTGCATGCTGACGAAGGAGCATGAAGACCAAACGGATGTGCTGTAAGTGTTCGGTCCAGGTGGAGCTATAGATTAATATGTCGTCGAAAAAAACCAAGACAAAGTGTCGTAAATAAGGTCGGAGAACCTCCTGCATCAAGGACTGAAATGTGGCCGGAGCGTTAGTCAATCCAAACGGCATCACCAAGAACTCAAAAAGGCCCTCATGAGTGCGGAATGCTGTCTTGAAAACATCTTCGGGGTGCATACGGACTTGGTGATAACCGGAGCGAAGGTCCAGTTTAGTGAAGAACCTCGCACCTTGTAATTCGTCCAATAGTTCGTCAACCACCGGAATTGGAAACTTGTCCTTGATCGTCAATTCATTGAGGGCACGATAATCTACGCAGAAGCGCCATGTATTGTCGTGCTTCTTGACCAATAAAACCGTGACGAGAACCGAATGGTCGCGCCGAATAATGCCTCAGTGAGCATGTCGCCGACCGCGCCTAACTCGCCCTTCCGTGGTGCGGGTATCGATATGGCCGGACGGAAACATGAGAGGCTCCCGGTCTTAAGCGAATCCGATGATCCTGAAGTCGGGATGGAGGTAGTCCAGTCGGCTCTGCAAATAGATCCTGGAATTCATCTAGTAACGGTTGTAGTAGATCATGTCCTGTCTGCAGCAATGCTTGCATGGGCTGTGTCTTGGATAGGCCCTGCCATTGGATCCTACTACCTGCCAACCAAAACGCCATTGTCAAGTCATCAAAATCCCAAAGAATAGGACCTAGTGTCTTGACCAATGGACCCCGAGGACCATATCAAACCGTCCAATGAATTGCATAAGTCGGCATGGTGAATGGTGTCCGCCGGATCCGAGTTGTAGGTTATTGCAGACTCCCGCGCAAGCCAGCTGATCACCGTTGGCTATTTTGACCTTGAGACTATGGCAAGAGCGCAGCTGCAGGGCAGCTGCCTGGACCACTCGCGCACTGACGAAATTATGTGTAGAACCTGAGTCGACGAGGGCGACGAACTGCTGATCGCCAATGGTTACCGCCAGCTGCATGGTTCCTCCAGTGGAGACTCCCGTGACCGCATGGAGGGATATCTCTGGAGTTGGGTCTGTGAGTTCGAGTGCGTGCAGTTCTGCCGCTTCCTCCCCGAACTCACTGTCTTCATTCATGTCAATATATGTGAGAAAAGGTCGTTTACATCGGTGTCCAGCCGGAATTTGTCGTCGCAATTGTAGCACAACCCTTTGCACGACGATCGCTAACTCGCTGGTGTTAGGCGTCGAACGGTTTTGCGTGCTCGGTGCCCGTGCCGTGGTCTCGTGGTGCTATCTCTTGGCCCCGTCCTGATGATGGTGCTGGTGTTGGCAGTCGTTGTGGATGTCGGCCTGGTCTTGTGTGCAGTGTCAGATCTCCGGTGACCGCTTGTGACGCCGTCGTAAGCACGAGCCAAGCTCATGGCCACCGCAGTTGCCCGGTTGTCGCAGTTCTACATCTCGGCGAGAGGCTCCATGAGACCGGTAGTGAATATCTCGAACTTGTTGCGCCGGCATTAATCGATCGCCAGCAAAGGAGAGTCAAGAATTTGGTCCGATAATCACCACCGACCCGGCTCATGTAATCGAGTCACCGCCCAATGGATTACTCCGTAGTGGTGGTCCAAACCGCATGTGGCGAGTTCCTTGAAGTGTCCCCATAACGGTGGCCGCCGCCTCGCTCCGCTTGAAAATACCATTCTTGGGCAATTCTCGTGAGGTGGTAGGACGCAAGCGACTTTATCTCCTTCTTCCATTCTAATCTTGCAGATTCTGCATTATCTGGCATTAGTGTTTTTGAGATTTCTTGGGGTCAAGAGAAATTCAGGATTCTTTTCTTTGCTTTTGCTTGTAACAATGCGACATGGGTTAAGTTCTGAAAGCTGATCCTATTGCTGGCAATTGAAGTTGCGGCTGTGCTCTTTTGCTCCACCGCTCAAGAGTCTGCCACCATTGGGCAGCACTGATCTGATCTTCATAGGCAGTAACACCGAGCACGGCTGCAATTCGCAACTGTGCGAAGCAAATTGACTAACCAAGCAGCAAGCTCACATGCCGCCCCATATGGCGCGCAATGCACGCTGGCGCCGGTGGCGCTCGCTCCCTGACGCCGCCTGCCTTCCGACTGCTCCCACGTCCGTCCGCCGCACGCACTCCGCACCAGCCAACTTGCTTCCGTCCAGCTCGATCTTAAACAGGTTTACTAGTAGTACAAAACATTGTGTTGATGTGGATCTTGAGGCAAGAAAATCGCATCAGCGATACCAACAACCCCCCAGATCTCGCCAGGTTCGGCGCGCCATGCCACTTGCGAGTCGCGGGATCTAACGGCCCACGCTGTCACCAGACGGAGAAATTTTATTATGTCACGGTTGCACAGCGTAGTTTATATTATCAGCGAATCAAAAAGCAACACGTGGTATAATAACATTGTATCAGTACTATAGATCGTACGAAAAAAATTACTTTTTAATACCTATTATAGCGCACGGTTGTACGGAAAAATAATTTTTAATAGATGCTTACTGATTGTAAGTCGTGGTCGTAAATCGGTATACGACCATGGCTTACGACCTCTGTTTGCGACTACGTCTTATAACCATGGTTTGTGATCATAGCTTACGACCAGTAAGCAGCTACTAGAATTATTTTTTCATACAACTAAGCGCTTTAGTAGATATTAAAAATTACATTTTCGTATAATGTATAGTACTACTGCAGTGTACCTTTTCACGAATCAAAACCAGTTTGATCACTGTTTCGCACCGTATTTAAAAAAATAGCAGTCTGCGAGGCTTATTAACAAAAATATCATTTTTGCCGTCGACGGGTCGGGTGGCAGCACCCGTGAGGCGACGTGTGGTCCAGCTACAGCCGGCAGGCAAGCCCACCTGACTAATTTTTTCTAATTACTTGTCTAATTTTTTTTCGATTTAGTATCTGTTTGAATTTTTAAATATATCAAATGGCGTCAAAAAATTACAAAAATTTATGTACAGCCTCCCGACACAACATTTCTCGTAGTGTAATTTTTTAGGAAGTTTATCCATGGCGAATGTTGCTAAAAAATTCTTAAAATTTTGATATTTTTACGAGTTTATACATATAGCAAACGAGCTCAAAAATATGAAATTTTATGTGAAGCCTCCCGATGCAGTAATAGTTATTATGTAATTTTTTACTGCATCAGGAGGCTTCACATAAAATTTTGTAATTTTTGGAGCTCGTTTATTATATGTAAAAACTCGTAAAAAGATCGAAATTGTATAAATTTTTGAGCAACATTCGTCATGGATAAAATTATTCAAAAATTACACTATAAGGAATGTTGTGTCGGGAGGCTGTACATAAATTTTTGTAATTTGTTGAGTTCATTTGATATATTTAAAAATTCAAACAAATACTAAATAAGAAAAAAATTAGGCAGGTAATTAAACCGGCTAATTAACCGGCCTAATTACCTGTCGCCTGAGGGCTGGGTGACAGGCGACAGCGCCACGTGTTGCCGTCTGACCCGCCAACGGCAAAAATGATATTTTTATCAATACGTCTCACATACTGTTATTTTTGTAAATACGGTACGAAATAGTGGTAAAATTAGGTTTGATTCACCTTGACATGTTATTTTTCGATTAGTTTATGATACAAACTGTGTTGTCCAACTGTGAAATAATAAAATTTCTCCACCAGAGGAGCGGTGGCACCAAGTACAAAGAAAGCTAGCACGGTAGTAGTACCTGCCGTGTAGCCAACTAGCATCGCTCTCTGCTGGGCTTCTTAACTCGCTAACGACAACGTATCGTACATAAGCTCACACTAAGTGCTGGCTGCACAGTGCACAGTTCTCTCACTCACTAGCCATTACTCAGCTCACCTACTCCAGATCTCATGGTTCCCCGGTGCCACCGCTGCGCCATGGCCATGGCGTGCTTCCTTGTTTTCCTCCTGCTGTGCGTTGTTCCGGCTCACGGTGGCCGCGCCCTGCGGGGCGGCGCCGTCACCAAGGCGCAGGCACCGGCCAACGCGACGACGGACGAGTTCTTGGCGCCGCAGAACCAGGCGCGCGCGGCGGTTGGCGTGGGCCCGCTGCGGTGGAGCTCCGACCTGGCGGTGGCGGCGGCGAGGACCGTGTCCCAGCAGCAGCGGCAGAGCGGGTGTGCGTTCGCGGACATGGGCGCGAGCCCGTACGGTGCGAACCAGGGGTGGGCGAGCTACCCCGCGCGCCCCGCGGAGGTGGTGGCCTCGTGGGTGGCGCAGGGGCGGTACTACAGCCACGCCAACAACACGTGCGCGGCCGGGCAGCAGTGCGGGACGTACACGCAGGTGGTGTGGCGGCGCACGGCCGAGGTCGGGTGCGCGCAGGCCAGCTGCGCCACCGGCGCCACGCTCACGCTCTGCCTCTACAACCCGCACGGCAACGTGCAGGGGCAGAGCCCCTACTAGCTAGTGGGCGGTTGCAGATTGCCTATCAGAGTATCAGGTTGGTGGTGCCTTCCTTGCCGCCGGCGCCGGAGCTTGGTTAAGAGTATGATGTAGTTTTCGCTTTTCTGGTTTCGGTTACGGTTGCGTTGTCGTGTTTGTGATCTGGTGGTGTTCGTGGTGTTTAGTGTTTGGCCAGAAACACATGTGGTGACGTGTCAGCAGGTGTTGCTTGCTTGGAGGGACGCTTGTGATGGGTCTTGGCGTGTAAGTTGTGCTGACATGATGAGTTACGCAGAAGCGTTACCAGATGAGGCTCTCTTTGATTACTCATGTTCTGTAGAATTGGGCTAGAGCCTAGAATTTAGACATTGCAACAGTAGCAATGAACGAATGGGTAACTTCACGCGACGAGTCTGTGGGCCGTATTAAGGGCATGTTACTTTCGAACGAAACTAGCGGTTTTTTATTTTTGTTACAGTATCTAATTTTTAAATATAATATTTTTTTAAGACAGGGTCTACAAGTTAATTGTAGTACATATTAAAAACCTAACATCTGTATTAACCAAAATTGTAAGCGAGTATTTCTCTCTGTAATCTCTATCATAAACAGCTAAAATTCAAAAATTTCAGCCAAAAGATATAAGCCGCAGCCGAACCAAACAAGCCATAAGTCGGATGCCAGTTGCAAAACTCTCCAACTGAGAGATAAACCATTGTCGAACATAGGCTACAGCAAGAAAAGTGTGAACGATGGTCATATGAGCAATAGGAGCAAAGGTCTCATCATAGTCATGACCATGCTCCTGCTAAAAACCATGCTCTACAAGACAAGCCTTATAGCGTTCAAGAGAACCATCAGAACGAGTCTTAACCTTATAGACCCACTTGCACGTGATAAGAGTAACACGCGTAGGAATAGGAACAAAATACCACATGTCAGTACGCTCAAGAGCAGCAATCTCCTCTGCCATCGCATACTGCCATTCCTGATGAACAACATCACAATAAGAAGTTGGTTAGTTAAGAGCAGTGATAGCAAAACCAAAACTCTCAGGAGGCCAAATAGACTAACGCGCAAAGAGCATAGCGAGGAGGAGGGGCCAAAGAGGATGACCCATCAGAAGGAGAGGGTTCATTAGAAGAATCCTCAACTCGCAGACGACGGGTATAGTAAAGAGGATAAGAAGGAACAGGGTCAGGAGTAACCTCGGGAGAAAATGCTGGTGGTGAAGAAGGCGCCAACTGGGAAGGAGGCACTGGAGAGACCAAAGGATGTGGTGGAGGAGTGGTGACTATGGGGGTGGAAGGAAAAGTCAAGAAAGAAGGTGGTTCAACAAGAGATTCTGAAGTGGAGTAAGAAGAAGGGTGAGGATAGAAAGGATGAGACTCATCAAAAGTAACATCCCGAGAAATCCGCATCTGTCGGACAATAGGATCCCATCAACGATGTCCCTTGTGCTCAGCACTATAGCCTAGAAAAATGCACTCAATATACTGAGCAATTAGCTTGGTGAGCTCACGAGGTGCAAGAAGCATATAGCACACACACCCATAGAGGTGAAGACTGGAATAATCAAGAATCTTGCCACAGTGACGCTCAACTGGGATCCCACCCTGAAGAGCAGAGGAGGGCTGAACATTGATGAGCAAAGTGGCAGTAGAAACATCCTTAACCTAGAAGTGTGGTGGAACATCAGAAGCAAGCATGAGAAAACGAGCTGTCTTAAGAAGATAACGATACTTGCGTTCAGCTACACCATTATGAGCATAAGCACCGGGAAAAGAAAACTGAGGGAGAGCGCCCTACTCAGTAAGAAAACCACGAAGAACTCTTGACAAGTACTCCCCAGCGAAATCAGCGCGAAAAACATGAATAGAAGAGTCAAACTGAATATGGACCATAATGGCGAAAGTCTTGTAGATAGATAGAACCTCACTACGAGATGACATATAGTATATCCACGTATGCCGAGAAAAATAATCAATAAAAATTATATAATATCGATGATCTCCTTTCGAAACGAATGGAGCTGGTCTCCATACATCAGAATGTACAAGATCAAAAGGACGCTAGGCACCAACTCACTGGAAGGATAGGGGAGTTGAAGCTATTTGCCAAGCTTACAACCCTGACAATTGAGAGAAGCATCACCAGACACAAACCCTAAAAGATCACAACGAAGTAATGAAGATGTACGTGACCCACAAATATGGCCTAAATAATGATGCCATTGAGCAAAGGATGCGGTGGAGGCTGCAGCAGATGCAGAGACAATGGTGGATCGAGTACTGTAGCTGTTCAAGTAATATTCATCGGACTACTGTACACTCCGAGTATTGTTCATCTAGAATACTGTAGCAGTGGAAGGGACTATTCGAGCCCACGACCACGTGAGGTGTTCCAGTCAAATCCGACATCTATCTACCAATCCGTCTCCGTATGTGCCGTCCTGCCTGCCTGAACAGCTCGTGTATATGCGTGCGTGAACGTCATGTGTCTGACCGGCCGGGAGCATGCACCGAACGTCCAATTTTCTCATCAGAATCGCCTTCTGCCCGGGTGATTTTCGGCCCGAACGTACTCGCGTCGTTGGCCGAAGCGCGCGGCGAATTGATCGCTTCTCGCGTCGATCGATCTGCTCTGTAACTAGGTTTGATTCGGTCTAGGCCTGCAGTTAATGGACAGGCAGGGAGGAAGAAGTTTCGGCTTCAGCTTTAACTTCTGACTTCAGATTTATTTTTTACTATTCATAAATTTCATCTTTTTTTTGAACTTTTATTTTTTAAAACTTTTTTATCATTCTTTTTTTTCCGTATTCGTTTGCGTTGTCCGTGATGAGTTAACATATTTTTTCTATTTTTAAATTTTTTAATTTTAATTACGCTAAATAAGCCACCTTCAGTTACAGTGAAATTTCAGCCGCTACTGTATAATTTCAACCATAAACCATAACTTTTCAGCCAAACCGAGCCGAGCCTTAGCTGATTGCTTCATCGGTTGAATACCTGCTGCGTTGTTTCTGAATCGTGATTTGTCAGGTCAGTTCGAAGGCGACTGTACGACAGGCATGCACATACAAGGGGTTGATGACCTGTACCTTGGAAAGTATCATATTCAGAGCTGGAGATATAGCTTAAACTATGCTGCATTTGTAACAACCCATTGGCTGCTTTGATTTGATCAAGACAAGCATCGATCAGAAAATGGTACCTGTAATTGGAATTAAATCGGTAAACTTCTGATTTCTGAACCAGGGATTACTTTTTCAGAAAAAGGAAAAAATCGGACCCCCGATAATTCTGGTTTTCGAAAATTTCGAAATTTTTCGTTTTTCGAAGAATTTCAGGCGAAAAAATTCAAACGAACAGTTTGAATTCAAGAAATTCAACTAAGTTTAAGATTTCAGATTTCTTGGCGATATTTCGGATTTCTCCAGAAAAAATCGGTTTTCCCACCGGAATTTTGATTGGATATCACAGAAACTATATACATATATATAGGACTTGTAGAGAATGAAAAAGCTTGTTTCCAGTGAACAGAGTGGAAGACCCGGTATCTTCGTAGTTGGCTCTGGAATGATTGCTTGCAGGATTTCTGATTTTCCAGTGATCAGCTTAGTTGGAAGAGATAGATAGGAGAAGCGAATGCCAGATGCGCGGTGTGCCAGTCAATCCAATTTCGTGAGATCGAGTCAAGATAAGAAGGAGAAATTCTTTGGAGTAAAGTCGCCTGGAAGAAAGAATATATATGACTGCTACTATAGTCTTCATCTCAGTGTTTATCTCACTTCTCTGTACAAAATGGGTTCATATTCACGGTACAAGGCAAGAAACACTGCATTGAGCATAAAATAAACAAGGTAGTAAGTAGACTAAAGATGTCAATCAAAATTCAAAACAGAAACTAGAATGTAGCACCCCACATACCAATAGAAGATACTACTATGAAATATCATCGTCAAAGTAAAGGATAAATAAAAGTAACAGTAGAAATCACAAAGGAATTAAAAGTTTTTTAGAGCTTTATTAAGGAACCAGCGGAAGCTGTAAGTATTTGAAACATAGGACCGATCCACTTTTAACCAAAGAAAAAGTAATAAGATAACTAAAGTAAGTTCAGGAAGCACGAATTAACATAGTCTCAGGAGCTCAGATTACACAAATAGTCTTAGGAGCTCATATTACATAGATAAAAGAAAAATCAGAATATTAGTGTGAGTGCAGAAAAGGTAACCAAGTAATTAGTTATAAGTTAATATGCCTATTTGAAATTTTGGATGAAGAGAATTTTCAACCACTAACTTTTTACTAAGTCTACATGAGTGGTGCAACAAAAGAAAACGAATCAGCTGCAGCTTGAACAATCCGGAATAGTTCAACAAGTCAACAAAATAGCTTTTGAGATCCATGAAAGAAGGTGCATATTTGATCATGTGTCTGTTAATCTGAACTACATGCATATAGAGTAAAAATGTAAAATATATAACTGGATTGCATGAACTATTTTTGTAAAGCACAATACCAAATCCAAGGGAGACAAAATCTGTTAAGTACTCTCATACATACAACTTTGTAAAAGACCAGTTTTAAAAAGAGGGATGTACCTTTCTCGTTTCATTTTCCCATTCCTAAGGATAATATCAACCATTGAACATTCATGTACAATGCCTAGCAACCATTGCATCCTTTACTCTTTTACCACCACCCATAATTTCTCTTTTCTACTGTAACAGTGTTTACAAAAGGAAAACAATATACACATCTAAAAAAAGTAAACTATATATTGTATTAAATAAATGCTTTCTATATGAGAATTAAATTAGTTCCCTAAATAAATTCATGTAATTAAACTATACTCAGATAGCATGTCAGAACGTTTGAGCAAAGGAACCACCGTTCTATCAGCCTGCAGAATTACTATTCGTAATTGCAACCCTATTCACCACATCAAGACTAGATGAGAAGCTAGGCTGCGTAAATATCCCTGGAAAAGGAAATAATTTTTGTTCTAGCTAGCTTCAATTGGCCATAACTTTGTACATACAATGGAAAGAGAGGAGATTATAAAGCAAAATTGTATCTAAAGTGAAGACAAATATGTGATGACCAAGATGAGAAGAACAAAACCAGAATAGCTTCCTAAAATCTTTCCTGTTCCAGCTAAACCAAACTACGTTCTCACTCTTGTGCAAGGCATAATTTAATATGCATTTAATGTTTGAGCACTTTTTGATGATGCAAGTTGCACACTAGTGCTTCGTCAAGTTGTTACTATTCAAATCAAGAACAAGGAGGGCGGAGAAATCAAGAATGAATCAACCTATACCTCTAGTTGCAGCCGTGCTATCACCTAAAGCCTTGCTGCCACCGCCTCCCTTGTCGCCTCTGCCTCCCCCTCCATTCCCAGCGCCGCATCTCCCTCCTCCCATGCCGCCGTCAGATTCGCCTTCCATGAAGATGCCGTCGGTGGATTTGCTGCTGGTTTGTGGATTAGAGAATGACCGAGCAACGGGAATGAATCACGAAGGGGAAATTCTAGCCGTCGCTCTTGCAAATCGCCAAGGGGAACTGCAGAACGCCGCTAGTTTGTGGATTTCGGGAAGGAGTCTATACATTGCGCTCTTGTGTAGTACCCTTGTTGGGCAAATATAAGTCAAATTGGGCTGAATTTTTTTTTGCCCAATTTGGCCCTTTCTCGGGATGGGCTAAGAAAACCAAAATTCGATGATTTTCGAGAATTTCAGGCTGAAATTGTAATCCCTGTTCTGAACACTGTAACGAAATTACCGAACCATGCACATATGTATACAGAACTGACCATATATGCCAGTCGCTATCCTATTTGAAATTACCAAACCATGCACATATGTACCAAACCCCGTGCTAGCACTGAACAACCTGTTTCAGATTCTTCTAGTAGTACGTGAAATTAACGTGCTCAATTCCTATAGCCCATGATCGTCCTTGATGAATCTCTAGTATAGGATGGTCACATTACAAATCTTGAAGGTGCAACAGGAGCTTGAAAGGAACAGACAGTTGATCAACGGATAACGTACAATCAATACGTAGCAGGGCAGGCAAAGTGGACATATATACTGCCCACGTCAGCGGAAAAAAACCGAGATGCCACACCGGTTGGAGTTGGGCTATGCAACGGTTGGCAACACGAGCCAGTTAACGAGGCTGCAGGTACACTAAATCCACGCATCAAAATCATCCAAAATCTAGGCTTAAATGTCGATGCATGCATATGGCAAATTGGCAACCGATTGTTGCGATAAGGAGCATCATAGTTTATGAACATTGGTCGCTGTACAGTGATATGGATTCTATCGGCGCTGGTTGTATTAGCTTGAGACGAAAGGACAGCACCATGATAATGTGCTTGTATTAAGAATCAATCATGGGCTCATCAGCATCCAAACAAATAAAAAGGACCCGGAAAGGCTAGGTGGGGATGGTTGAACGGATTTCGTTGTACGTTTTGTTATACTAGCTACTGCCAAGTGCATGGCGTACCAAGAGGATTAAAGAAATGGCCTGCGTACGCAACTGGGCAAGGGTTGGATTGGGATTCAAGATACAATCGTATGATCTCGATGCAATGGTGTATTGGGTCCGATTCAAGTTGGGCCGGGCGCCACGCGAACACAAGACGATGAACTGGATTGGGCCGTTCACTGGATGAAGCCCATCAGTAAATGCCACCCCGTTGAGGCCTGTAAAAAGTGGGCACGGCCCGGTCACGACGCGGCCTCCCTACGAGCCACGAGGTGAAGCTCGCCGTCCTCGAGTCACTCCAGCCGCTGCCTCCACACCCCGACGCGAGCGAGAGATGGCGCTCACCAACTTCGTGGTGACGGTGGCGGCGGTGGGCGCGGCTTTCCTCCTCTTCACCACCGACATCCGCAAGTCTGGCGCCGTCTTCCGCCGCAACGCCCGTCAGATCAAACACTGGCTCGAGGAGGACACCGCCTCCGCCGCGTCCAGGTAACGCCGCCTGCCACACAACCCCGTTCCCCTTTCTTGATTGGTTCCTGCTGTTTCTTTTGTCAAGCCCACAGTTTGGGTTTAGCCGTTTAAGGTTTAGGAGTCGTTTCAGAAGCGAGGATTAAATTGGGCGTACCAGTGATCCAATTCTCCTACTGTCTGATTCCTGGAGCGTGTAGAGAAGCTACTACATCGGAAATATGCAGGCGTTGGTGAATGAAATGGAGTTACTTGTTGGGACCGACGATCTTTGACATTTTGCAGCGACTGTTTTGGGTGGTGGATTATAGTATGGTTGGTGGACATTCTTGAGGCAATCGTGAGGAAGCTGTTTGAGTGGTGGATTTGAGTTGTGATGGGCTAGGGGCCAACGCGGATGAGGTGGATCTGGCTCGATCCCTTTGAAGAATCCTCGCCTTTGTTGGAATACAAAAGTATATTTTTGAAAATTGTTCGAGGAGTTTTGGTTTTAGAAGTTTAGGGTTTGGATTCTTAGCCGAGTTTTAAAGAAAAACAAAGATGATCAAAAGAAGTATGATCTGAGGTGTCTTTTCCCAATCCGATTGGTTTAGTTGGCGCCAAATACTTCCTAGCAAACTATGTTCTTGGAAGGAAAATTTCCTAATTAGCCAAATATGGTCGAAGTTGCTTTGCTAACGGCGGAAGGGAAATAGTGGACTAGCTGCTGCAGAAGATGACAATGATTCTATAAGAGACGAATGGTCATACCTAGGTGGAAGAACACTAGATTATTGTTTCTTCTGAAGTGTGTAAATTGTATGTGGTCCTTTCCACCCCTTTCTTTGATCTCATTTCTAAGCTGTTAGGATCAAATGAGGCTAAGCTGTGTTTGTTAACAAAAAAATGGAAAGGAAATAAAAGAAAAGGGCGAGAAACGGATATGGCTGCCACATATTTTGCATTTGTGAACACGTCATCCAATTGGTAATAGCTATCAGATTACCAAGTTACTCCCATCACATTGTTGAAACAATTGTTATTGTGCCGGGATCGAGCTGGGTTGTGCTATGCTGCCCTTGGGTGCAGCTTGGGTGCAGCTTGGGTGTGGCTGGGTTTGGGTTGCATTGGTATAGTTCAGGTAGGGTTGGCCTCGGCTAGATCAGGCTTGGAACGATTTGGGTTGGGCCAAGCCTTTGAGCAAAAGTCATGTTACTCCTACATCAATTACCAAATCATACTAAATACATGTTGTCACTTAGAAAAAAGAAACATTCAATCTCATATTACATTTTTTAAAGAATATATTTTTCAAGAAAAATTCAGTATTATCACCTAAAAGATGCTCTCCTGCTCTAATGTTCGCAATTGAAATTCTTTCTTCCTCTTTCTAGGTTTAAATCAATTTCCGCTTCATACTTCAAAATTGAAGTTTATAGGTGTAGTAAAACCATATATGATTGTACCAAACACTTTTTCTGTCTTAAGCCCATTGTGATGATAGGCCCCAATCAAGTATTTTCTTAGTCCCTAGTTTGGTATGCTCTAAGTTATGCAGCTGTTCTGCATCTGGAATATATACATACCTTTACAGTCTGCATACAACCATATGTTTTTATAAATACAATGTTTACATGTCTGACTAGTCCCACTAGTTAGTTAACTCTAATTACCCATTGATTTATAGGCTAGAGTCATTTACAGCAGTCTGAAAAGAAAAGACAACTATTATAGTATTATGTTTATTGCTTCAATTTGTTAAAGCATATGTGAGTTAGCATTAATATACTGTTGTGTAGTTCATGTATGATGTTGGAGCTGCATTTCTTGAAATGAATAGTTTGCTTTGCAGTAGCATGCAATAAACTTTCCTCAGGGTTTTACCCGACATGTTATGAATTCTGATGATGTTTTTTTAGAACATCTTCATCTGAGTGTCAAGAGGATCTGCTTTAAGCCTTTAACTGAAGTAATGGTTAATATGCATAGTACTTGATGTATTTTCCAGTTGTTTATTGAACAATGTTGCTGCATGCTACTGCAAAACAACAAATACTGAGTTTGGTAATTCCTTCGTTAAATTGAAAAATGTTGCAGGTCTGCAAAAGAAGCAGCTCCGCCTCCCAAGAAATTGGAGGCGGAGATTCCCAAGGAAAAGCCAAAGGATCGCTGAAATAGAAATGTTTATACGCATGATATAACTTTCCTCAAAGTTGGCCAACCTGTTCAACCAGTACTGAGTGATAGAAATCTGTAGTTCTTAAATACATGCACGACAAATATGTTTTCATTTCAAGAGAAGTGTTGGGCCTCTGTAGATGCAGAAGAGAATGGCGCAACTAATTGACATTTCTTTTCTTCGTGAGGACCATAATATCTATAGCTCTTAAATAAGATTCATCCTGGGAGCTTTTAAACCTTTGATGTGTGGATGTTTTATCCAGTGCAGCAGACATGATCGTTTCCTTCTATGGAGGCCACATAGTTAACTGTACTTTATGGCCATTCTTATTTTCAGCAGCCATACAAAGCACTTTGATATCTTTTACTATGGAAATACTGTCATAGGCCTTCTGTGTTGGTACAATAGTCCAAGATCCTGAAGCATCACTTCACAAGTAGTTATTGGAGAAAGAAATATTCATTTTCAGGTATTACCAATGCACCAAAATGTAATTCTATCCTAAAACAAGAAGGTGAAATTTCGGGGTTCACAACGGGCTGCATTATGAGCAAATCCAGCACAATGATACCCTGTTTCCTTGCTTGCATATGTATGGAATTTGAAACGAAATTTAGTGTTGGCATTTCAGAGTATGACTGACTGGATTTAATTAAACTATTCTGAAGCCCCTGATGTACTGTTACATAATTGCCTTAAATATGGATGCTATCGTGTTCATATCTTGCGCAACTGTGGCGTGAACTGTTGGTACAATGTTCTTGCTAAAAATCCTTGGGTAATCAATTAATCATCCTGGGGACCCTTAAAACCTATTATGGAAAAGCATTAGCCATATGAAAGCTGCTTAATTATCATTTCTAAGGAAGTTAAATGTGTAGTACTACTACCCCCAAATGGTGGGTCCTGTGGAACCCACTGCTTGCCTAACATCTAATTGATTGGTTATTCAGAGCAGAAGATAGAGTTCACCCCTTGAATTTGATTGAGGAGACCTCTATGAGATCAACAAATAGATGGTCCATTGTTGGTGAAGTGGGCTGCAAATGTACCCAAAGGTTTGGTTGGTTGCAGTGGTGGAGCCACGCCCCACTTTTTTTTTTTTTTGCAAAACCGTCCGATACAAATGAAAATTCATGCAAAAAGTCAAAAATAATACAAAATTTATAAAAATTGATCCCACAGGTAATCATGCATTGATCTTACAGTTGTAATCCTTACCCCTGGCTACGCCATTGGTTGATTTCGGTTAGGGTCGCAACCATCGTGCAACTTGCTGACCAGCAAAGCATGCATAATACAAGGGAGAGCGATGATTTGACAAGACCCCTGACACGACCGTCCCAACAGGAATATATGTTTGGAGCAGCAAATACAAGGATTCTTTTCGATGGCGGTTTATATCTTTTGATGTTAGCGTGAGTATTTATACGAATGAAATGAATGTCGATAAATTATTTTGAAAAGATTATCTTGATAAACTATTTTTAAAAGATAATAAAAATTTATTTTTTTATTTATTCAAAAAGTTATAATTTATAGGCTGAGAAAAAGAGACAGATACCTATGTCGCTCATTCAGAGCCGAGCCGTGCAGACCGGAGGCTTGAATAGAGGCGGAGGTGGAAGGCCTAAACAGGGGCGTCCCGCTCTTCAATCGCAGCGTTGGCGTATCAAAGCATTTGGGCGTGTGTTTAAACTTCAATAAATCTAGGACGGTTTGTGTTACCATCCTTGGATAGACCCCAACGGATTGCCACGGTGAATTGGCTGGCTCCACAAGTACGATGTACTACTATTTCTAGATGATCTAGCAGAGAAGTCATGTACTGTTTGCTTCGGTGCAAACGGAACGGATAATTTATGTCCGTCCGATCGACCGAAGGTTTACAGGATAAATACGGAATGGGTAGATAGGTATCCGGCACTATCCATGTTCAACTCCGACTCAAGTAAAAATATGGAATATGATACGAGATAAGTGATATCCGTCCGTATATATCTATATGTCAAGTGATATAAAGAAATATGTTGTGACTTCACTTAGAAACAAGATAACATATAGCCAGATTATCATATCTAAACAGGCGGGAGTACTGAGTGTTTTCCCTTTAACATCTCAGTAATTAGTATCTCCATGTTCGTTCTGCTTGTACCGTATTGTCCAATGTCCTGTGCAAAGAAGCGGATAATTTTCGTCCGACCAACCGTTCGAAAGGTTATGAAACAGATACGGAATAGAGAAATGGATATCCGATATTATCTGTGTCCGACTCCAACTCCAAAAAAAAAATATAAAGTAAAATACAGAATAAACGATATCTATCTGTATTCATTCTGATTACACTTCTACTGTTTGCTACTGTATCCGTGCATCTGCCACCAGAGCCCGCAGTGTTTGGTCGTTAGGGCACTGTTGGTTATTAGAGGCCTCACCGTTTGCATGACGAGACGATAATTTGACGTCACAGAATTCGTTACTACGCACATGTAGCATCTCTAGCACTTTGGTGAGCATGTTAATCACTACACATGCAATTTGTTACCGTAAATCATTACTTCGGAACGATCAATAGTTCGAATGATGAGCTGAAACATAATAGTTTCTCGTTCATTGGCCCCCATCTTCCGAACTATTGATCGCTCGATCAGACGGTCCGAAACACGTAAATCTCGCCTTATTGCCATTAGATATCAACCCTTATGAAGGGATCTTATGAGGATCTTACGAGAAGTTCAGAGTTTTGTTACCATGAACTATTACTATTTTAGACTAGTGAAGATCTGAATTATGCAAATTTATAGTTTTTCTAGACAAGTTGTGAACTTGGCAGTCTAACCGGCCAGAGGCGGCAATTAGATTGGCCAAAGGCGATGGACAGACCAGTCGATGCCAGCGATCTGACCTGTAAGACAGGTATTTCGATTGAAAATTGGAGATTTGGTTATTTTGATCGTGAGTTGATTTGATTGGACCTAGCAAAGTACATATGTGTTTCATGATGTATGTTTCGACTAACGTTGGTCAAGTTGCGAAGAATTTATACCTGAAAACGATTTCTTTGCTGTCTTTGGATGTGCAAAGAGGCTTGGAATCAATTATGGTCAACGGCAAGAATTGGGGCTACGCTCATGGAGGAGCTGAGGCCTAGAACGATTAAGCATGCCAGGTGATATTGTAAGCTTAAGTATGGCACAAGAAATGCTATAAATGTTGAAGGAAAATTTGAACAACAGGTTACACCATATGGCTTGGTCGATCCAAGTGAAGTGTGGTTCGGTGGAACCGGAACGGGAGAGACTTGTCAATGCGTGGTAAGCTAGTGGTGCACCTATACTGGCAAGCACAGTGATTGCTTGAAAGGAAAGATGAAGACCAGGTCAAGGAAGAGTTTTTGGTAAGTTGATCAAAATATCGGAAACTATCTTGGATCGAAACCACGACACTTTAGTGGCACTTGAGAAAGCGGTTTAGGTCAAGGAGAAGTTGAGAATACCAAGTTGGCTCAAATGCTAAGGACTTAGTGGATTCGAGCTCATATACTTTGAAAAGCGTGTATGAGTATAGTATGTGAGTAAAACTTGACTTATATGGGTTAACGGGTTTCCCTATATATGCTAGTAAATAGTATCTATTAGGGTTAGATAAGTGTTGGTTTGCCTACCTATTTAACAGATTGAGATGGAGACTTATAAGTTAACTATCCTAACTTTCCTCATTGAGTCTTAGTATTCTAGAGTTAGGATTTGAGAAGTATGAGTGATGTTGTGTGCTCACTTGTCCTTCAGATGGAGTGCTATAAAATCTTCATCGTCAAGTAGCAATATATCAACTTTATTAATTTCTCATGGACCCCCCTTGTTTTTATTGATTTGTTCTTAATTTTGTTGGTTTTAATCTTCTCTCTCCCCTTCTTGATCTTGCTGGATGTCAAGGACATGTCAGTGATAGAGATGACTCATGGATATCAATCCACATCCATCTGGGCATTGGGTTTGGCAAGTTCTTGAAGTTGACTGATTTTGCTTGGATTTGACCTCAACTTGAAATTTCTTGATCCAATGTATTTGACTCAATTCTTCGGGAGTTCTTGTTTGCTATGACATGTGGGGATATATCTAGAGACATCTTAACCATCTTCCACCCAGGAGCAAGTCATATTCCTCGTTTTTTTTGTTTTTTCCCCACTTTTTGCTCAATCTTGTTTGAATTTGAGAAAGGCCTGAACTTTTTCATAAATTCTTGCGATACTTAGATGGAATAGATTTCTGAGACTCTAAGTAAAGCGTGTGCAAAATTTTACCTCATTTATACTTGAATTCTTTGAGTCGCACTAAAAGTTGTATCGGCTTATGTTGAAATTTTCAGTTTTGGATCTAGGGAGTTGTCAAACTACGTCTCCAGTCAAACTGCTAGAGGCCGGTTAGATCGGCGCCTAGCCGACGATCAGATCGTCTCTGGTAGCCAGTCTGATCGTTAGAGCTCTGAGATTTTCGAATTTTAGTTTCTTAAATTGCTTTGTTTTAGAGTGAAAGATCGTAAATACTTAAAAAAAATATTAAAGACATTATTCATCTCTCAGTTAGTATAGCGCTCCATACACTCTACCACCACCACCAATCCCATCTCATTCTCTCAACCGTCCACCATCCACTAACAATCTCTCTCCCACGGGCAGCCAAACCAAACTCCATCATTGAATCGCTGTTCGGACCGAAGAAGGGGTGATGGTCCCTCTCTATCTCTAGAGAGAGAGAAGGATAGAGAGAGAAGATGGGTGCACGTCATGCAGCTTGTTGGCCCTGTCCTGCCGCGTTGCTTGATTCCCTCGTCTTCTCCTCTGGCAACCAAATCTACTAGCGTCCCTGTCCTCCCTGCCGCGCCGATCAATCAACGACCTTTTCTCGCATTAATGGCGCAATCATATCACACCCCCATCCACTGCATCGGCGTGGCGTGGCGTGGCGTGGAATCCTCTCTTCGTCTTCTTCGTCTCCCTCTGCAACGAAACGCATCTAACGGCAACGGCCGGCTCCAATTGATTGGCCTCCCTCCCGCTGCGCGTACTGCAGCTGCTCTGTTCCTTTCGCTGTTTTTCTCCTCCCCCTGGCCTCCCTCCTCGCGCTACAACAGAACAGTCACCAAAGACGCTTTTCTTTGGACACACTCACATACGTCTCTACATGGAAGAACCAATTAGTGATCGTAGATCCCAGAGTGCATTCATTAAAGAAAATATATTCAGAAAAATTTCCTTTATGTCCAGAATCTCACAAGAAACTTTTATCGGCGAGAACGCCAACCCTCCTCCTTAAGCTAGATATAACCAAAGCTTTCAACTCGGTGCAATGGAACTACCTTTTACAGCTACTAGCAGTCAAGTATTTCCCTCCGCGTTAGAGGGATTAGATCTCTTGTCTCCTCTCCACTGCAATATCTAGAGTTACTCTAAATGGTGTTCCCGGTAGCTCCATTCATCATCGTAAAGGCCTTCGCCAAGGCAACCCGTTATCCCCTCTCTTTATAATAGCATAGATCCCATCCAAAACATCATCAATTTAGCATCGGAACGAGACCTCCTGCAACCGTTACATGGACGGGCAGCAACCTAGCGAACCTACATCTATGCAGATGACACGGTCATATTTCTACACCCTTCCAGGCCAGATGTCACCTCCTTTGTCTACATTCTAATTAAAGAAATTTAGCGAAGCCACAGTCCTTCATACTAACCTTCAAAAAAGCCATGTGGCTCCAATTCGTTGTGAAGGAATTGATCTACAAACCGTGTTACATGACTTACCGGCCAATCTAGCTTCCTTCCCTTTGGAATACCTAGGACTTCCCCTGGCAATTCGAAGGCTACGTCACCAGCACTTTCAAAGGCTACAAGACAAAGTGTTCGATCGATTATCGAGCTGGCACGAGAAATTGTTGACTCTCGTAGGAAGGAAAGTTTTGGCAAAATCAGTGGTAAATACCTAAGCGATATACCTCCTCAATCTTAGCCCGACATGGTATCAATAGCTTTCCCCAAAAGATGGGGCAAAAGAAAAGAGGCCACGCACAATTTGTAGGTACATGGCAGCCAATTGTGACCACACTTGTACCTGAGTATGTTTTTTCTCCTCTTTTAGCCCAGGTACGTTTTTTCTCCTCTTTTAGCCCATAGCCACATATTCACCTGGATCTTTTTTTTAATAACCATCTAAATCTAAGACTATTAGATTAGAGATCGAATGACCTTTTTTAAGGAAGATTTTTTTTTGGATGGAGAAGAATTCGTGACCGTTGGAACCACAAATCGGATGATAGTTACGAAGAAAATATCTAGGTGATGTTTATCAATACTCTCCAATATTTACCAATATATGTATTTATGTACGTATGTTTCTCTTATGTTTTAGTTACAGATGGAAAGAAAAATAAGTACACCAAAACCAAAACGGACAAAAATAAAACAGAGAACAAAAAACTGTGACTAACATACACTTCCTACCTTTCTTTCCTGTATACAAATTATCCTTAACCCCCCAACAATAATGCCTAACAAAAGGAATTAATCTAGCTAAATTAATAATCATCTGGGAAGAAGAAGATTGTGTCTCATATCAATATATCCCATCCCACGCATCACGTCCAGACACCATGCAAAATTATCTCTCTAGATCTCTCCCCCCCTTCCCTTGTCGTTACTTTTCTCTCTCTGGATCTCCTCACTACTACAAATGCAATGCATGCATGAGGCATGAATCATGATGCATTTGATGTGTAAGCATCAACAACCACTGTAGTCTCTCAGGGAGAACCGGCTGCTGCCGTCGGGCCCCGCGTTGCCCGCGCCGTTGTGCTGCAGGCCCAGCGTCAGGGACACGTCGCCCGCCGCCGCGCCGGTCGTGGCGGGCCCGTACCGCACCCTGACCCCTGGCTCGAACCGCCCGTATAAGTCGTCACCGTGCGCGTCGCCGCCGAGGAGTTCCACCGGGTCGAGGCCAACGAAGGCGGCGTCCGCCGCCGAGGGCCCCGCGACGCCGGAGTCGGGCTTGTGGGAGAGGACGAAGCCGGACGCGCCGTGCTCTTGCCGGTGCCTCCCGCCGTGCTGCAGCACCCCTTGCGGCTGCGAGTACTGCGCGCCGGTGGTCGTCGGGGAGTGCGTGTCGTCGGCGCCGGAGGGATCGTTGCCGGACTCGGGGCCGCCTTCGCCGCCGCCGGCGGAGGATCCCTCGAGCTCCTTGCATTCCTGCTGGTACATCTCCTCGATCATGGGCTTCCACAGCCGGACACGGGCGTTGATGAACCAATTGGAGACCTGGAGTTGATGCAAAGGCAACCAAATGAATTATTGCAGGGATAGGGTCCATGGCCAATGGCGCCATGCGTCCATGTGTGCAGGGACGTGTAGGGCTAGCTAGCTAGCTTAGCTCATCAGTGACCAGTCCTCACTGTTTTGTTTCGTTTGTGTCCAATGTCTTTGGTTTTAGTTCTTTTGTAACATATGTGTATGTATGTGTCTCTACACATGGTTAAATGGTAAAAGATAAATAAATTCACATGATCACATTCCCAGGCTCCTAGAGTATATATGCCATTGCAAATTATGTTATTGAGATTTATTGAGAGCAATATGTGCTATTGATAACTTAGTTTCTCCGTCCTATGCTTCCTAAAATATTTGTTGAAATACTAAACTCTTGGATTTTGTTGTAATCCGCACTGGTAACTTATTTGTAGGAAACCAGTTATTAGCTAGCTGAATAATAACAACACAATTGCCTGATAAATTAAAATGTATACATTGCTTGTAAAAAAATAATTTCGAGTCATCTCAAGTTAGCCAAATTGGTAGAAATTTGTAGCTACCTTGATTAAAATAACTTGAAATTAAATGAACAATTTGAAAGAATAAAGTCAGAAAATACAATAATTTCTAATACTAGACCATTAGCTCAAATTACCAAAGTAACTAGAATAAACAGAAATGACACATTTCATCATGCTGATAATTATTTATTTAGTATTTTTATTGTACATTTTGATGTCCCCGTGTGTGTGTGTGTGTTATATTTAATAGCTAAAATGGTTTTGAAAGGGCAATGCTTCACTAACTTAGATATGAATTCTATATGGCCTTGAGGATACGGTGGGTCACATGAAATCTGTATTACGTCCTTAAAGATTCGAACTGCAAAACTCCAAAAAGACAATAATTTACATTGAGCATGGGCTGATTTTCTTCGGACATTAGGACGTGCTCATGATAGTGTAAATACGGAGTATGCAATTGTCCAGCGCGCTTGTATATATATGTACATATTGCACTGAAATATTTCTATGGGGATGAGCCTCCAACTCAACTTAGACAATAATTTTAAACAATTCAATTTCACCAAAGAATATCCACGAAAAACGGCAGAACAGGTAAAAGTCAGCCATAATAATTTCTTCCATGCATATCAATGAACAATTTAAGGCTTTATTTGATATTGTGGTGACTTTTTAAAAGCACGTTTGTTTTGCTATTTTTTATTATATTAGCTACTTCAGATTATCTTTTATTGGTGTCATAATAATAAGATTTATTAGACTAGAATTGGTAAAACTTCTTGTAACTAATTGTGATACTGCTTGCTGTTGCTTCGGTACTTCTATGATACATATGTACATGCCGGTTACTTCAGCTGTGCTTTGGATAAGATATATACATGTATATACTTGTTGATATTTGATTTAATCATTCAAATATAATATCTAAAAGAGCAGTCCATTATTTGTTTAATTGCATTGAATTGCATCTGATTATCGTGGTAAGATAGTTGACTCAAAACTAGTAGAATATCTAGATATAATTGTTTCATTCTATGATTAAACATAGACCATTGTGTTGAGAAGGGCTTATGTTAAACAACTGGAGACTTATGATCTTGCGATTATTTTATTTTTGCACCTGTCATATAATATATGTTGGAAACAAGCTTTATTTTTTATTTATAATTCAGAAATTTTATTTAAATATTTGCTGAAACCGCTTTCTCTATGACAAAAGGTACTATTAGTTGCATACTCCGCAGGTATATACACACGACGTCAACAATGTTGATGTAATCAAAGCCTTCTTAAAAAAACAATTCGCTGAGAAAGTTAGACCAAATGATGAATTTAAAAGGAGAATTTCTCCGTATGGATCGAGGTAGGTTCACCAGTTAATTATTAGATACATAAACAAGTTAGACTGGTAAGAACTTGGACTAATAAACGGTGTACCTACTCGTGGCTGGACAATTGTGGATCATACGCACGGTGCAACGGAAGGATATATCCTAATTAACCTCTACCAAAGAAATTTCTACCTTTTTGTTTACACCATGAGAAGTTGCTTTGCTTGTCGACATAGACCGTTCTTTGCAGCTTCTAAAAGCAGCTTTTGGCTTTTGCTATAGTACATAACTTTCAAACGGACTATTTTCTTAAGACGGAGTCTACAAGTTAATTACACGTTAAAAGCCTAATATCTATACTAGCCAAAATCGCAAGCAAGTATCTCTTTGTAATCTCTGTCGTGAATAATCTAAAATTCAAACATTTCAACCAAAAACCATAAGACACAATCATAAACCAAAAAAAAAAACAGGCTACCACGCAAAGCATGACAAAACAAATACGCGTGTCTACTAGCTAGGCATGATTTCAGACATATGTTTTGGTTTGATTGAGTTCATCGTAAAGAAACATGAGGGATAAATTTAATTCATGCACAAAAGAATAAATAATAGTTTGAAGCAGCTATCTGAACTCTTTTAGCAATGAGTTGTCACACTGCGCAAGAGCGGAGGAGATTTTTGTCCCAAGAAAATGAACTCCCCTGCATTATTAGGGCCCAGCACTCCCTAACATAAGCTGCTATCTCGACGTACGTACTGTGGAAGGGGCTGGGAGATGAGGGAGGCACTTGTGAAGGGACCACGTACGTCCAGGAAACAAACAAAAGAGAGAGAGAAAGAGAGAGATGAAACTTTGAGATAAAGCCTATATGAAGAGAAGAGCACATATACATACATAGCATATATACTAACGGTTTTGCTATTGCCAAGGCGACTAAAATTTTTTTGTCTCTCAGTCACTTGAAAGTTACACTCTCAATCAACTAAAATTGCAGCCCCCTCCAAAAGTTGCACTCTCAGAACAACTGCAATTTTAGTTGATTGAGAGTGCAACTTCAAGTGACTGAGAGATAAAAAAATTTCAGTCACCTTGGCAATAGTCACTCCCATATACTAAATATGTGGACATGCATCCATGCATGCAGCATTAAGCCTCCTATATAATGATCCTAACTTGACTAGTCCCTCTGTCATAAAGCGCAGGAGCACATGGGTAGATGTGGTAGGAGTGCAGTGAAAAGAAAATGGAGGGAAGCTGGAAGCTTGCTGCAGTTAGCTAGTTGGGTAACTTATATCAGTCTCAATATAATGTATGGAGCTGAAGAAGCTGTTGCTTCTTCGCATAAAAAAAAATTATATGCTAGGTAGCATATACGAGGATTGTTTATGCATCAATGAGATGTACGTAGAAGAAATCTTACAGTTGAATATGATCCTCTTATTATTCAAAAATGTCATTCATAGTGTTAATGATGTCAAAATTTGGATACAAGGCACTAAAAAATGATATAAATTGACTAGCTAGATTTTTGCTTTTAATTCGACACGTGCATTTCCAATTTACACCCCTCAACTATTACTACAATCCAGAAAACAACCTCCAACCCTAAAACCATTTACTTTTCACTCTCCAACTATTAAAACCGGTGCAAAACACCGCTCCCCCACCACCCTAAACCACCCGGGTTTTGGGTGATGTGGCATTTATGTGTTCCAGTGACACTGACATGCATGGAGCATCCACGTAAACCCGTGAAGCACATTTAGCAAAAAAAAAAACTTACCCCTTCACTACTCCTAATCTCATCCATCCATTTATTTCCAGATTTAAGTATATTATTTATTTGTAAAGGATGCTACATCAATATAGACTTGCCTATTGCAACGTTACATGAGCCAAAACCCGTGACGCGGCTATTAATGTGGCGAAAACCACTGATGAAACAAGCATGGAGGGTGAAAAAAACCACTGATGAAATAAGCATGGGGAGTGAAAAAAACCACTGATGAAACAAGCATGGGAGTGAAAAAAACCACTGATGAAACAAGCATGGGAGTGAAAAAAACCACTGATGAAACAAGCATGGGAGTGAAAAAAACCACTGATGAAACAAGCATGGGGAGTGAAAAAAACCACTGATAAACAAGTATGGGGAGTGAAAAAAACCACTGATAAACAAGCATGGGGAGTGAAAAGTAAATGGTTTTGATAGTTAAATGGTGGAAAGTAAATGATTTTGGAGTTGGATGTTGTTCTGGACTTAGTCAAGAGTTCTAAAATGGACTCGTTCGTTTAGTTGACCATTTCGAGTCATTAGACAGTTTAAAAGCATTTGTTGGGATTAGCCGAGTAGGTAACTAAAGAAAAGAAAACAATATTAAAGAGGGCCTGACCGATTTGCAACCAACCACTATATACCCCGCGATTAATATCCCGCTTCAGCATTTGTGCAATTCAGTTTTTAAGAGAGTCTACGTAGAAGAGAACATACTACAAATTTTACTACCTTTATAGTAGTTATCTTTTTTGCAGTATATATTCTTGAATACTTATAAACGTATAAACATTCTAGTTATGTTTGCGTACACAAATGCTGGTGTAACAAAATCTGTTCATTTTGTTATCTCCTTATAGCCAATTTGAGCATGACAGGATGATACATATTGTTAACTCTATGTATAACTTGTTTGTATAATCTTTAAGTAATGAAGAATAAAGTGTACTACTAGATTTGGCTTAAAATATTTTTGTGGTGCACAACAAAGCACGTAGGACTTAATTTCCAACGTGGCTAAGTAGTCTGGACTCTCCTAAGCGTAAGAAACTGTATGTAACACCTCTTTCTTATTCTTGCCACGTTTTGTCTACTGTACTTTAGCCCTAAACGATTCAGATGTGCTATGCAACCAAAAAAGATTACTAATGGCTGGAAATTTGACCTGAATTTAACCGGCTTTTACCTACAGGGAGGTTCTATTTATCCTGGGGAAATAATAGGCGACCTAGCTAGCTAAGACAACAATGCATGCTGCAGCTGCAGCTGCAGCTGCTGCATCTGGAGTTGATGCCAAAACGAAGTTCCTCCAAACAAATAAAACAACATAAATTGCTAAGGTCAAACAGTAGGAGATATCTCATGCGCATCTGCAGCTAGCTAGCTAGCTAGCCAAGAAAAAGCTCTGATTCCATACGGCGCACAGTGCAAGTGTACAAACCTGGTTCCTGGACAGCCCGGTCTGCCTCGCCAACAGGTGCTTATCGGCATCGCTCGGGTACCTGACGGCACGAGAAACAACGCATGAGCACACATAGAAAAGGACTCGTTAACGCTGCAGCGATAGCTGCACTATCTCCTGCCTTATTGCAGCAGCAGCAACACAGCAGCAACACAGCAGCACTACGAGCAGTACTATTCACCAATCATATACGCATTATGTATGTGCACTGATCATATGGACACTGATATCTACGCAGGCATGCATGCAACAGGAGCCAAAAGAAAACGGATTCCTAGATATATTCTCCTCTGGTCTCTTGATCTCTGGCAGAGGATGGCGACGGCGTCTCGATCGGTTTGGATTACAACCACGACGATGCATGTAATGAAGTAAAAGGGATCTAGCTAGCTCGCCCATGCCGATTACATGCGCAGCACAAGAGCACGCACACTGCAGAAAGGCTCCTACGTACGCACGCAGAATTTGCAGATGCAGGCAGCGGCAGGAGGGGGGCAGCGTACGTGGTGCAGCTGGGCCTTTGCATGCGCGCGAAAGCTTGGAAAAAACGAGCAGAACTCTGAATCCCTGCGCCGCTGCTGCGTGACGCGCGTACGTCGTACACCGTCGGCCAGCATCCCGCGCGGCAGCCACTGACCGCAGTAAAACTAAAAAAAGGTAAATTTCTGCAATGATGGGGAAAGTAACTCGGGGGGGCAAAAGGGGAGGAATATACGCAGGCGCGCGGTTCCCCGCATGGCTCCTGCCGGTTTTAGCGTAGATCTCGAAAAAATTACTGCTTTCGCTAAAAGCGCAGCGGCAGCGGCAGCAAACCAGAGAGAGAGAGAGAGAGAGAGAGTATGTGTAAAAGCAAAGCAGAAGCTGCCCGTGATGAGTGCAGTACTGCGTCAGTACAGCTACTCCTACCATGTTGCCACGTACGGCAGCATTCGATCCCATGCATGCCAACCAACCAAAGAAGAAAATTAAGTTGGGACTATAGCATGCATGCAACAATTCTAGAGGTAGAAGAAGGGCTGCATGCATGGACTGGCCTTGACTACATGCATGTGGTATTTGCATGGAGTGTCTGCAAGTGTACGTACATATAGGATAGATGCAAGAAGAAAGAGTTGGGTTGGAAATGGAACGGGTTAACTGTTGACGTACGGGTGGAGGAAGTGCTCGAAGAGCCAGGCGCGGAGGATGCTGACGGAGCGCTCGGGGAGGCCGCGCTGGGGGCGCCAGGCCTCCTGCTCCATCATGCCCATGTGGTGGAAGGCGCGCTGCTGCCGGAGGCTCTGGTCGATGGCGCGGAGGCGCGGCGTCTCGCCCTTGGTCAGGCCGGAACTCGTGCCGGCGTCCTTCTCGCCGAGCAGCTCGCACGTGTGCCGCAGCTGCGCCGCGACGGCGTCCTTGAGGCACCGGAAGTGCCGCGACATGGCCTTCTGCGCCAGCGCCGTGTACGGCGTCGCCGCACCGAACCCCATCACCGAGTCGAAGAAGTTCACCACCATCTGCATCTGGTCGCAGTAGTGGTTGTACCTCCGATCCACCTGAAAACCAGACAAACAAACAAACAAACAAACAAACAGGCAGAAACCAATCATCTCAACTGTAAAAAGAAAACTTTAATTTACTCGATCAAATCTACGTACGTACCATTCATCTCAAAGTAAAAGAACAATCAAATTGAACTTATAAGCTGAAAACTAAACCTATCGATCGATGAAAAAACAAAAGCAACACAAGAGACAAAACTTGGGTGCAGCAATTAAGGCATGGGCGTGGCGTAGCATGTGTCGCTGGCACAATTATGAGAAATGGGAGGAAGGAACAAACGGATCCGAGGCCCACAGGCGTTTGGCAAGAGCTCGCCATGCACATACGCATCTAACTCTCCATGTGCCGATTTGTTCCTGTGCTCCAGCCGTGTGATCGATCTCTTACCAATTATGTCGCAGGAGGGGCGGAGCCAACTAGGGTACGGTGCCCGGTATGCACGAGCACCATCAATTTTTTAAAATTATACATATACCCTTGCTAGCTATAGATTATAATTTGATAATACTTGAGGGAATTAGATGCAAATTGTATTGGGTGTTGATAAATATCACCACGATGTTTCCTTCCTAAGTATCATCCAGATTTATGACCGTTGGATTAGAGATCCAATAGCCATGAATTCTCCCCGTCCCTCTCCAAAAAAAATCTCCCCGTCCAAAAAAAGGGGACGTTAGATCTGTAATCTAATGGTTCCAAATTTAGATGATTGTTAGAAAGAAAACATCCGGGTGATACCTAGACATACCCAATTGCATTTTATGCCCTCTGTTCATATTTTATAGATAGTCACATATCTTTTTTCTTCTCTCTATATGGTAGCGTGTGAATGGTATAAAAGTGCTTATTTTATTTAGATCTTAGGAAATTCTTTTGTTTCTGTCGACCTGATTCTCTATTTGTTTGCATTGTTGTGACCATCACAATGTGTGCAATGATTCAAAACTAACATTGAGTATCTTATCTGAGATATTTTACTTACAAATTTTGAAACTGTATGTGACATAAATAGACGCCAATACTAACCTACTAAGTATATATGTACTAACGACGTACGTTTTTGTCGGGTAGTATGGTACGTGAACTGACATGTGGGGCCTAACATACTAATAAAAAATGGTGAAATGGATATACATTTGCAATAACATGTTCACACATTTAAAATATTTTTATAAATATTATTATTTGTTGTTGTTATCACTCTATAAAATAAGTTGGTTTTATAATTAAATGTGTAAAGTGGCCAATTAATTGGAAGGAAAGAACAACTGATTATATAGAAACATTAAGTATGCATGGTTTAACCAATCCTATCATTTATTAACCGATAATTACTTAACAACTATCTTTTATCTTATCTTTTAAGCACCGATGGTGCACGCCCAATGCAGGAGTAGTAATATTCTCACAGTGCCGAGAAGGCCAGAAGCTACATGAGATGAGCTGAGCTACCTCTGGCCATTTTATTAGCATTTTCTTGTTGCTAGCTAGCAGCAAGGCATGATGCATGAACGCTTTCTTGCACCTTGCACCAAGCCGGGATATACACTAATATATACACAGACACAGTACCTACTAAGAATCAAAAGCTTTCACATGTTAGCTAGCTAGCTAGCTAGCAGTGCGTATTTAAAAAAACTTTCACATAGTGACGCACACATATCACATATATGGAGGTTGGATGGAAATATAATAATAGCATATGCAAGGGACCGTACTTCTTTCCCATTGTGGAGATGGATGGAAATATAACAGTAGCATACGCAGCACACATAAAGAAATGAAGGCGATGAAAGCATCGCAGCAGCTGCTATCACGGCGGCGGCGGCCACACACCACCAACCGCACAAAAGGAAATTGGGCTATGGGACGTTACTATATGATTGGGGATTCATATCTCTTGGAGATTGCGCCGTGACAATCCACCAAAAGCTAAAGCCCATCTGTCTGTTGGCTCCTGCCCCGCGCGCGCAGCCTGCGCGCCAATGGCGGCCGCCTCTGCCACGTCCCGAAATGACTCGGTGAAAACAAGCGACACCCACTTCGTTCTCGAGTGTACTGCTCTGTTCTTTTTTGAATTGATGGTTTATATCTTTAAGATACGATTTTAATTACTATTTTTATAATTTTATATTAAATATATTAATAAAAATATAATATTTTGAGTTTTTTAATAATAAATCTAATGATATAGTTTTTGTGTAGCTAATGTAAATAGTTTTGAATCTATTATTAATGTTTAAAATTTAAAAATTTAATGGTACGCAGTACTAGAAAGTCAAATAGAAAAAGAACGGAAGGAATACTGGCCTTGCTACCCGGCCACCTACCGTCCGTCCGTCCGTTGCGCGCGGCTGCACCTACCTAAACGGGGCCGCCTCGCCGCCCGGCCGGAGCTTTGATGCCAGTAAAAACCCATGCATGCAGACAGAGAGAGAGATGAAGTGTGTGTGTGGGTGTACGTGCCTCGTCAAGCATGGAGATGAGCTTGGCCTTCTTGCGCTGGTGCTCGAACCGGTCGGCGGGGGAGAGCTGCGGGGGCTCCTTGGAGGCCGATGAAGGTGACTGAGCGGCACCGGAGCTGGAAGCGCCGCCGGCCCCGCCCTTGCTCGCGTTAGGGTTCGAGGCCGAGCCGCCGGCGCCGCGCCCACCCCGACCGCCGCCCTTGATCTGCCCGCGGCCGACGCTGCAGAATTCCTCGAGGAGCTCCTGCGCCGCCCGCGTGTACTTGGAGTTGCGCAGCACGCCCGAGACGCTGGCGGGGCCGTATCCGATTCCGACGTGCAGCTGCTGCCCCAGCGCGCCGACCTGGCCGTGCAATGCCATCGGGAGCTGCTGCACCGACGGCGCCTGCTGCTGCTGCCGGTTGAAGTACAGCACGCCGTCCCTGACCCTTAGCTCCTCGGCCTGCTTCTCCATCTCCAGCTGCTGCAACGACGGCGAGAGCGAGAGGGAGAGCCCCTGGCCTTCCACCACTCCGGCCCCGCCGCCGCCGAAAGGAGCAGCGGCACTGCCAAACGCCTGGAACGCTTCGTGGTGTTGGATTGCGGACTGTGCGTCCGACGGCGGCGGCGACGTCGGCGATGACCTCGACTGTTGCTGCTGCTGAGGGTTCATCAGGAACAGCTGCATCGCGGCGGCCGGGTCGGTTGCGAGTCCCGGCATGCCCCCTTGTTGCTTCGGCGAGGACGTCTCACCTAACGAGCCCAGGTTGGCCCCACCAAGGACCAACCCAGCCCGGCCGGTCACGCCGCCGCCGAACCAGCTTCCGTCGCCGGACAAGCCGGCCACCCCTCCCGGCGCCTGCCGCAACCCGAAGCGGTAGTTGGCGGTCATCTGGTTGGCTAGCAGCTCGGTGGCGGAGGGTCCCGACGGCGGCTGACCGGGGAAGTTGAACATCTCGGAGAGCATGTTGGAGGCCCCGGCGGCAGCTGCTTGCTCGTACATGGCGGTGGGCTCGGCGTGCTCGACGCCCTCGATGGGGAGCAGCCCGTGCCCCCCTGCGGCGGCCGGGTCGAAGCCCTGCACCCTCATCTTGTCGCGGCGGCTCTGCTGCGCCACGTGCTGCTGCTGCTGGTCCTGGCTGGAGCCCGGCCGGTCGAAGCCATCGGAGGAGAAGCCGAACCCGCCGCTGCTGCCCTGGTGGAATCCCTGGGAGTGGGACATAGAACTCGCAGTGGCCGGCCGGCCGTCGGAGATCGCTGCACTGCTCTTTGGTTGGCTCACGTACGTGGTCGTCTGCCCTGGCTGAGACGGTGGCGCTGCTATTCCCATGCCGGCGGCGCTACTGTCACCATCGTCGGCGCGATTCCGGCCAAGAAAACCCCTTCTTCCGCAGCAGCCTGAGTTCACCAGCACCAACCGCCGCATCATCATCGTCAGGGAAAAACGAAAAGAAAAGAAGAATCAGAACCGGAGAACGGAATAGCTAGAAGAATTGCACTAGAAAAGATCTCTTTTTCCAAACTCCTACGACTAAGTACACGTATGAACAGCATGAATTGAACTGAACTGAGCTGAACCGAACGGAATCGATGGGGCAAGTATAAAACTATCTTTTCTTCTCTCGCCGCGCGCGTTCCCTTACCTAAGCGGAGCACATCGTTATCTCGGCGAGGGAGTGAAAGGCTTGCCTCCGAGACCTCCTCTCCATCTCTGTCTCCCCTTGTCTCCCTCTCCGCCTCTCCTCTCTCTCTCTCTCTCTCTCTCTCCCTGTGCTGTGACCAACTCTATATTTTTCCTACGCCCTTTGTCTGGTCGGGCACAGCAGTCCGCCTGGTACAATCGCCTTCTCAAAGGGAAGAGCGACGCAAGGGCGAGGGCAGGGAGGCTAATATACTAGCAGTACATGTACTGCTAGGATTAAAAAATATTTGATCGTCTTGCCTTTTTTGTGCTGCTCTGCTGCTGATCCCTCCTGCTGCTGTTGCTGATGTTGGAATTGGACGGAGCCCAACCCCAAGGGAGGGAGGCTAGCTAGGAAAACGTCGCTGATGCTCTCTCTCTCTCTCTCTCTCTCTCTCTCTCTCTCTCTCTCTCTCTCTCCTCTTGGTATCCCCTTCCTCTCTTTTATTCTTTTGCTTGTCCGTTTGATAATCAGCGCGTTGTGTTATTGTTAGGTTATTATTGCTGGTGCTGGTGATGTCGTACCCTTGTTTTTATTTGTCTCCCCCCCTTTGCTTTCTCCCTTCCCTTCCCTTTTCTCCGCCACTCAATTCTACTACTACTACTACTACTACTACTACTACTACTACTACTACTACTACTACTACTACTACTACTACTACTACTACTACTACTACTACTACTACTACTACTACTACTATAGTGCTACTAGTTTAATTACAACTATACTTGTAAATTATGCATACATGTTCAATTATAAGATACTTCAATGTAAACATATGAAAAAAATCATAAGGGAATCTATACTTTTTAGCATATTTTGTAAATACATTCAGATATGCACATAAAAATGAGTATACCTAAAAAACGTACATACCATCTCTGAAAATATATACATACTACCTAGATGATTTTATATACTCGAATACTACACGTACACACACTCCGTTACGTGAGATACTCACTACGTTGTGAAATACGATATAGAGAGTAACTACTTTTGAGAGTAGAAAAAATGTGTTTGTGTGTGTACATATATATATTGTGTTGTGTGTATGTGTGTGTATATATATTGTATTATCCAGTAGAAAGAAATTGATAAAGCAGGAGGAGAGAGGGCCGAGGATGGATGGGAAAAGAAAGAAAGCGAGGAGGCCGGCCGGAGGAGTCCCTCTCTGTATCTTTCCAGCTTTTCTTTTTCATTTCAAATTGACTAGCACTTGAAAGGGCCGGGGTGAAGATGAAATTGACCCCAGCAAAATTAAAACTTTTCATGTGCTTTAACGGGTGCCATATGTTACACCTCACCCTTTATTGAAAAACCAAAAGAGAGGAGAAGAAAAAAAAATCTAAGCTAATGTAACCTGCATGGTGGGTGCAACCCTCCTGTCTATCTTTTTTTTAATGGAGAAGAAGAGAAATCAGCTGCTCCCAACCAGTGAGGGGTACCTACTTACGTACGCACGCGTGTATAGTATAAACCTAATTAAGCCTGTCCTTCTATGCAGACCTAATTAATCCATCTCTTAACAGCCAGTGTTAATTAAACCGACGTCTTTTTCATTGCTCCTTGCTGCATGTGTTACGTAAGGAACTTACTCTCTTCGTCTAAGTTTAAAATACCTATTTTCTTATAGTATATAGATCAAAAAGATATTAAAAATAACTAGATTACCTTATTTATTATCTCTAAATACTATATTCAGTGCAAGTATATAGAGAATATAAAATAAAAAGAGATATTTATTAAGGGTATAGAGAAAACCTTATACCAATTTTGCATTAAAATATAAAATATGTACTATATTTATGGACAAAATCATTCAGAAAATATATTTTATAAATTTCGACGGAATGATAGTACTTAACTAGTTAAGTCCCCTCTTGTTGGGTTAGTAGTAGTAGAGTGATAATTAAGAGGCAGTTGAGAGAGTTGGATCACACAAGTACTCCGTCTCCTCCCACCTAAGTGAACAACACGAGGTAATTAAGATGCAGCTTGATTGGGTTGAAATAAGCTGATTTATGGTTGAAATTGTACTCTAGCTGTTTGAAATTACACTATAACTGATGGTGACTTATTTGACATAACTAAATTTAAAAAAATTAAAATAGAAAAAATAAGTTAGCCCATTACGGACAATGCAAATGAATACGAAAAAATACCGGCAAAAAAAGCTCAAAAAAACCAAAAGGCTAGAAAAGACAAAACTTAGGAATAGTAAAAAATAAGCCAGAAACTTAATCCAGCATTTCTCCGGCCATTTCTGACTTTTCTCTCTATATCTCTCTATAATAAAGAATAAGGGTAGTCTGGTCATTTCAGTGGCGAGGCTGTGAGGCCCGGCTTAAAGGAGAAGATAAGGATGCCGGTGCGAGCCCTAGGAGCAGCACTGTATGAAGAGGCAAGTGTGCGCGTTGCTGCCTGCCTGCCCGCCCACCCTCTGATCAACCACCTTTATCGGCGAGCCGCGGCCATCGAATCGTGATCGGCGATGGCGGAGGGTGGTCCACCAGCAATAGTGGCCACGGATGAACCTTGTTGGCCGCTGGGAATGGGTGAGGGAGGGGGATCCATTCCAGCAGCGTTCCGATCAATTATTGGGCCGTTGTGATTTGGACTCCGCACCAAGTCAATCCTAGTCTCACAAAGTGATCATGTTATCTTCCGTGGGGCCTACGCTCGGGCGGGAAAAGATGGATGAGTTATTCTGGACTGTGCCTGATGGTTTTTTGCCGTGGTCAATAATTTTTGTCTGTGTTTTTAAAACGACAATGGACGTCAGAGACGCTGACATAAGCAACACACAGCTTTAAGCTTAGAAAAACGTTTAGAAAATCCGTTTCAAAAAACTATTTTTTTTATTTTAATTTTTAGAGAAGACAAAAATAAAAAGCAACATGATCGATGTTCGCTTCGCCCGGGCGGGCCTATATGGACAACGCTGCTACACGTACGGGCTGCTTTCTTTTGGGATTCGTATGACAAGTGGGGCGATCTATGAGTGGCGTCTACCTGCGAGAACCAAAAAAACTGTGCTACCGCGTTCGTGGGCGCAACAATTTGCTCGATGGACCGTGTATATATGACCATCACCGAACCGAACTAATGGCTAGCTCCCTTCCCCGCCTTCGTCTCCAATCGTCACATTAAAGCGTAATCCCTCCAAATGCGCTTTTTGCTTATTCCTCTTTCTCCTCACCCTTCACACGGGGACCTCCTGTTACCTTCTTTTCTCTCCCTTCTTTCTTGCGTTACTTTCTTGATGATCCTGAAATACTTGGCTATATAGTTGCCTGGCTTTAACACCGTCAGGAAAGTAGTAGTGGTGCCATACATTTTGTTAACGCTCTCTTTTTCTTCTTCTTCTTCTCCTTCTTCTTTCAGCAGTTTGTTAACGTTTATAGATAGAACTATTTAATATATGCATGATGGGCATGGGGAGATTTTTCAGCATTAATTGGCCCGACAATGAGCCGGTGACAATTGCCACGCTAAAAAGTATTACATGTTTTAATACTAACAAAAATTGGTGCACCTATGAGAGACGTACGGTGATTATAAAACCGGTGATGCTCGTCGGCGAAGGACTTATAAATTTAGGTTTTCACCATATCACGATTTTTTTTTTGCATCACGACGGTTGAAAAATCGCAATTAAAAATATATTATAATTGTTCTGTTAGTAGTGACGTCACGGTGATTAAGGTGATGCTCCAAAGGACTTATAAGTTTAGGTTTTAGCAATTAAAATATATTGTAATTGTTGTTAAATTTTTTCTTAATTAAATTTTAGAAAAGAAAAAATTATATCATTATAGATAATATAAAGAAATAAGATAAAAAGAAAAGATAAATAACCAAAAATATTAAAAAAGATAAGATTTAAAAACTATAAGCTAAAAACCAGAAATGAAAAAGAGAAGTTTATTGGAGCGGCCCGTAATACCACAAGGGGGAGACCACAGTAAAGGGAAGCAGCAGCTGGAATGAAATGCCGCTCCGGTGTTTTATATTTTAAATTTTTTAAATTTAATGAATCAAGTACTACTCGCTACAAATTACACACGTATGGCACCCTCAGCTGATGTTTACCATCTGGTTGACTTCAGTTTGAGGATGCGGTCACATCGACGACGCTAAAAAAATTTCACATCGATCGTGCGCCTGATTTGAAGATTAAAAATATCACTAACACAAAGGCATTTGTAAGTTGACTCCTAGAGACTATATATTAAACATCTTCCAAAAAAATAAAAAAGGGATCATTTTCATGTAAGAATGCAGAATTGTGATGCTTTTTTATATGTAGGTTTCTTCCTCGCTCCACAATTTGTTGAAAAGAGAACCAATAAACATGAGGCAGAAAAGAGGAAAAATAAAGGAAAAAATTGGACCAGACCAACAGCATCCAAAGCCATTGCCCACTGTCCTTTTGGCATCTGGCCCCAATCACGTGAGAAGACGGCTCCCCCACGTGCTCTTCCTGTTCTTTCAAGCAAGCTGCCCCAGACCTGCCCAAAATCAAGCCTGGCGTTGGTCAGCATGGCGAGCCTCACTTGATATTCCTAACGACGGTGTCCAGCTTCATAAACGGGTTGGGTAGGTCCCAACCAGAATTGAAAGCTCCAAAATCCTTAATCTTGCATATAAATATCACTCTAGCTATTTTTTCAAAATTAATTCTTAAACACCCGTTTTTACAAATCTAGCCTTTTTGTGGACCTACTGTACGCGACAGGCACCTGTCGGGCTAGGGGACTGTAGCTCGGCAGCTACCGCCTGGCAGATGCCTGCTGTGCACCGTAGGTCTACGAAGAAAACTAGATTTGCAAAAAAAAGACGTTTGTGGATTAAATTTAGAAAAAAGCGGCTACAACGCAATTTTCTGAATCATGTATTATCAAGTTGGCCTAGCTAAAACACAGTTATTTTGGACCGACGCATGTATTATCAAGTTTCTCTAGCGTTTGATTGGGCATATAAGCATTGCTGTATCTTGGTCACTCCTAATTCATAATTTTTTTCTCGCACAATTAAGTGGCATGAACTAGTCTATGTTTAAATAAACTCATAGTTCATAACCCAATATTTGTCTTGTAGTATGTTGAAAACCAGGACATAAGGGGGAGACAGACGTTAGCCGTTCGACGGGCCGGCGTTCGTGAGAGTAAAGGAGACATGAGTTTATACATGTTCAGGTGCTAATGAAGACGCTCTACTCCTATCCATGTGCCCCCGGGCTCGTAGTAGAGGGGTGCCTTCTTGCACAGGAGTGAACCCGAGGGCACACCGGTTTGTGTATATCTTGAATTCCCCGAGAGTTCAAGATACAAGAGAGGTAACTAAATCATGGGCACATTCGTCCTTCTCGAGAAGTGGTAGTGTGTCTCGCGTCATCCTCTCATCAAGGTACATCTCTGCTCCTTAAGCCCCTTGGGGCACTCGAGGGTTGGGCCCTCTATTCAAAAGTCGATCCCCAGGGACCACAGGGCCTAAGGATCCTACTTGTAAGGCAGTGTTGGGAATAGCACCATCTGCCGAGTGGAGCCCAGACAGGGTGACATTTGTAGGACCGGTATGACAACATAGGGGTGAATAGTGTCTTCAAAATTTCTCCTAAGTATTGGTCAATCTTCACATCAATAACTACTGAGCTATGAAGATTAAGACTAGAAGCTAAATTCTAAGGCAATCAGCTTAAGAAATCGAAATCCAAAGAAATCAACACCTAAGCGGTCAGACTAGCTATTAGGGGTGGTATGACCAGGCCTAGCGATCAGACGGCCACCAGCAACACACCAATCTGATCATCCTTAGGCGATTGGATCAGAGGAGGTGCGGTCTGACCAGCCTCCCTAGTTTCATAACTAAAAAATCCAGCCTGAGTCGATGCAACTTTTGGTGCAACTCTAAAAATTCAAGTCCAAATGATATGAAATTTTGCACACATGTGGCTTGAGATATTAGGAATTTATTCGATCTAAGGATAGCAAGAATCCATGAAAAAGTTTAGATCTTCCATAAGAACAAGCAAGATTACACCAAAACTGGGCAAAAACCAAAAATTAGGAATATGACTTGCTCGTGGCTAGAGAATTGCCAAGATGGCTCTAGATGTATTTTCAGGTATCACAGCAAGCAAGAACTCCTAAGGATTCGAGGCAAAAACACTTAGATCAAGAATTCTCCTGAAAAGGTCAAATCCAAGCAAAATCAGGCAACTTTTTTAACTTGCCAAACCTAATGCCTAGTAGGATGGGGATTGATTTCCATAGAACATCTGCATCACCTACTCATCCTTGGTATCTAGCAATATCAAGAAGGGGAGAGAGAAGATCAAAACCAACAAGATCAAGAGCAAATCAACCAAAATAAGAGGGATCCATGAAAGATGACAAAGTTGATGTATTGCTACTTGAGGATGAATGTTTTACAACCACTTCACATCTCCACCTGGAGTACAAGGAAGCACACCACAACACTCACACTTCTCAAACCCTAACCCAAGAACACTTCATTTCCTTGAGTAAAGCTAAGATGACTGGATGGTTAACTAGCAAGTTTACATTCCAACATGTTAAATAGACAAGAGAACTAGCTCCATCTAACCATAATATATACTATCCACAAGCACATATGGAGAAAACTTGTTAACTCGACACAACACACGTTTTATTCACACATCACACTCATGAAGGCTTTTCAAAGTACATGAGCCCGAATCTGCTAAGCCCTTAGCCTTTGATCCAACTCGATTCTCTCAACTTCTCCTTAGTCTAAACCGCTTTTCCAACGCCGCTCAAGCTCCACAGTTTTGATCCAAGGTAGTTTTTGGTATTTGGCCAATTTACCATAACACAATCTTCATCTTCCCTTGTAAACAATCATCATGGTTGCTACATGTAGGTGCATCACTGGCTTACCACACGTTGGCATGTCTCTCCCATTTTGGTTCCACCGGACAATGCCTCACTTGGACCGACCAAGCCACATGGTATAACCCGTCGCTCGACCTTACCTCCAATATTTCCTGTCTTACTTGTGCCATGCTTGAGCTCAGTCATCTCACTCAACATCCTTGATCGTTTTAGGCCTTAGCTCCTCTATAAGCGTAGCCTCGATCCTCTTCATTGACCATGGTTGATTCCAAGCGTCCCTGCCTATCCAAAGACAAATAAATCGTTTTGGGGCATAAGTTCTTCACAACTTGAACCACGTTAACTAAAATATGCATCATGTAGCACGTATGCGTTGACTCAGGTCAAACCAAAACTCACCGTGAAACAATTTCCCAAAAACTCAAATTTCAGCCGAAGCACCCTGTTCTTCTGGTCAGACCACCAGCCCTGGTCGGTCTAACCGCTAGTGGCGACCGGTCAGACCGCTGGAGGTGGACGATCATACCGCTAGGTCCGCAAAAAGTCCAAAAAACTGTAAATTTACAAAATCTAAATTTTTACTTCTCCAAAATAGCAATGGTTCATCATAATAAAGCTCTAGACCTTTTCACATGGTCCTTCAATCTTCTCCTCGATGAACCCATCGGTAATTTCTTAAAAATACAAATAGGAGAAGGTTTTATAATTAAAGAGGAAATTTTGCAAATAGAAGCTTAAATTGGTCAAACAAGGATTGCAAATACTGAAAATGACCATATGAACTAGAAATGGAGTAAAGCTACTGAAAATGATAAGTTTTCCAATAAAAACTTCAAATTCACCAAATAAATTAGAAAATCTCACTTTAGATCCATATAAAAAATAATTATTCTATTTGACCTTGGTTATGGTGAGAAGAGATCAAAAGATGAAGAGAATCACAAAAAATCATTAAAACTCCAACTTAGTAAGAATTCGCACAAAAACTCCAAATCATGCTCTACATATATATTTTTACCAGTCTATCTTGTCCTTTGATAATGAAATTATCAAGATACGTGGAAGAAGATAGAGCATAAAAAAATAAAGTGGTTGCATTTTATTCATTTTTAGCTTAAGGTGCCATGAAAATTATCCAAAGTGACTCTAAAAGTATTACACCAAGTCATTTTATGTGAAGTAGCTATTTTAGATTGTGACAAACGATATATAGAAAAGCTAAGCCAATCAAGCAATGATCTAAAATTAAATAGATTTTTAGCATGTCAAGTTGCTTAAGATCATAATTTAGCCAAAGCTATCCAAAAAAGGGCCAAACCATGTCAATAAACTAAATGAAACAAAGAAGCTATAATTGAGTCTATTTAGAGTGCTATAAGTTCAAAATTGAATCATTATATTCAATTATTTGGAATTGATCACAAATAGCACATGTAGTACTTATTGAAATTCATTTTTGCCTTTATCTTAGTAAAACAAGTCCTGCACTAGGAACCATCCACAACTGCTTCTAAAGTTTCAACCATTTTTCACATTTTTGCTTTCTTACCCATGTGTTAGATCTCAAACATTACTATAACTATCCTGAGTAAGAAGCTTAAAAGAGTAGTCTTGGTCATCCAAAACTCCCTATGAGTTTATGTTTAGTACAATGGTAAGCCGTCTCATTAGAAAAATTTGGTGAGATTAGTTTTTTCACACAAAAAAGATTATTTTCCATCTTTTTTACTTAGTTCAAGAACAAAAGGCTACTCCTTAGTCCATAAGCCATACCCGACCAGAGCCACAAATGCCTATGAGAAGTAAACTCATACTTCAATAAAGAGCTAGTATAGCTTGATCTAAAGCTCAATTTAGGTTCAGGACTCAAATTAGCCTATTTGACATGGCAACAATCATAAGAGTATCACTAGAGCAAAACTAGTCATAACATCCAACAAGATATGTTTAGTTCAAGTTTTTCACATTTAGAGAAACTAGCATGGCAAGAGCTACGCAACACATGGAAAGACATAATTAATCTAACAAACTAGCATAAGACATGACAAGATGTAAAACAAGAATTATGTCACACAAAGATAATTAACCAAAGCTCCATGCAATATTATACAATGCAAGTTATTGAATTTAAACATGCAATATAATACAATAGATGTAAAAGAGTCAAACTCCCCTCAAAATAGGTTAAAAGGATTAATAACCCCCTAACTCTTCCCACAAAGAAGCAAAGCGAGAATAATTAAGAGCTTTAGTAAAAACATATTCAACCTGCTACTCTGACTCTATAAAGTGTAGCATAACATCACCCTTCTCTAAATTATCTCTAAGAAAATTATACCTAATGTCAATGTGCTTAGTCCTAGAGTCTTGCACTGGGTTTTTATCAATGTTTATGGTACTAGTGTTATCACAGAAGAGAGAAACTCTATCTAAGTTCAACTCATAGTCCTGCAGAGTAGATAAGATCCAAAAAAAAATCTGAGAGCAACTACTAGCAGCAGCTACATACTCTGTCTCAGTAATGGACTATGCGACAGAGTACTGTTTCCTAGATGACCAAGAGATAAGAGATGTTACTAGGAAATGACAAGTGCTAGAGGTACTCTTCCTATCTATCCTACACTCTGCAAAATCAGCATTGGAAAAACCACGAAGAGATAGTGCAGAATAAGAAGAACACCAGAGTCCAAAATCAAGAGTATCCTAAAGGTATTTGAAGATGCAACGTACTGCTTGATGATGTAAGATATTAGGGAAAGTCTGAAATTGAGTGCACAGATACACAGCAAATTGTATGTTTGGCCTTGAAGCTGTGAGGTAGAGGACGGAGCCAATTATGCTGCGGTACTCCTTCTGGTCCACGTGCTCTTCATCCTCATTAGGATCCAACACGGTAGAAGTGGCAATTGGAGTAGATACTGGCATGCCGCTTCCCATGTCGAAGTATCGAAGAAGGTCCTTTGTATATTTGTTTTGATAAATAACGGTCTCTTCCTTCAGTTGCTTGACCTAAGACCAAGGAAGAAAGTCAGCTCACCTATCATACTCATTTTGAATTCCCAGCTCATAGAATATGAAAATCTGGACAACAAAGCATAAAAATAGCCATTGAACTCTAAGGGCTTGATTCAATCCAATAAGGCTTTGGAGATCTTACACACATGCTTTACAAACTTGAGATTTTCAAAATCAAAGGGTTCACTTGATAGAAACCTCTTTTTCTATGAAACCATTCAGAAAAGCACTCTTGACATCCATTTGAAAAAACTTAAAGCTCTTAGACACCGCGAATGCGAGCAGGATGCGAATGGTTTCTAATCTAGCTACAAGTGCAAAGCTCTCCTCAAAGTCTAGGCCCTCTACCTGAAAAAAACCTTGAGTTACAAGTCTAGCTTTGTTGCAAATACCAACCCATCATCACTTTGCTTATTTTTGAAAATCTATTTTATACCTATTACATTATGATTAAGAGGAGGTTCAACTAAGGACTAGACTTGGTTTCTTTCAAGGTTTTCAAGCTCTTCATGTATGGCATTGACACAAGAGGAATAAAAAAATGCATGGGTCACATCTCTGGTGCTCAAAAGGTGTAACAAAAGTAGAATGTGTATGTGAATCTGGAGAGATAAAACTAAAGTGAGTAACTCACTCATGGAGATCCGCAATCATCTATTACAGAGGGTGTCATCGTTGAATGTGATGTAGAGGTCCTAGTGTAGATGTGGCATGTACCGTATGGGTTGTGACGGTAGGAGCAGAGCCGCTCAAAGCGCTGGTGAAGGTGGGAGGAGGTTGCTCTACTAAAGATGGAGTGTGGAAGCAGGTTCTCCAATCAACTCAGAAATGACTAAAGAAGGGATTTGGTTATCATCCTCTAAGTTAGGGTCATCATCAATGAAGATGCTCTCCTAATCACCGTGTACCTATGTTTTTGCATTATCAGGTCTAGTACTAGGACTAGACTCATCAAAAGTGACTTCACAATTCTCAATGATTTTGTTAGTATTTAAATAAAATACACGAAAACCACAAAAAATGAGTAGAATATCTAACAAAAATAACATCATAACATCTATATTCAAATTTATCCAAGTTGCCAAATTTAAGAATGAAACACTTGCATCCGAATATCTTGAAATGAGAGATGCTAGGCCTATAGCCAAATCTCAACTTAAAAGAAGTCTTGCCTATGGACGATCACAAGAACACTCTATTGGACACATAGCAAGCAGTAGAAATCATCTCAACTTAAAACCTCCTAGGAATACTATGCTCATCTAGCATGATCCTAGGCACCTCTACAAGGGTTCTACTCTTTCTCTCTACAACTCCATTCTTCTGAGGAACTCTAGGTGAGGAGAACTATTGCTCTAAACCTCTCTTAGAATAGAAAGTGGCAAAAGATGAGTTCTTGAATTCGCTCTTAGGAGGTCGGCGGCCAATATAAAGGCCAACTCTCTAAAGTTGCCAAAAGTCTCATCCTTAAAAATAAGAAAATACATCCAATAATACCTAGAGAAGTCATCTATAATGACAAGCACATACCATTTTTCTTCTGCAGACTAAACTTTAGAAGGGCCAACTAAGTCTAACTGCAAGAGCTATCTAGGGCTATTAGTCATCACTAAGGTAAGAGGGGATGAAAAACAGAAGCTATCTTATCATGTCTACAGGGTGTGAAAACTAGGTCTCTATAGCCCTTAAGTCTAGGAAATCATTTAATAAGGTCCTTCTTACAAATTCTAGTTAAGTCATCGAAGTCTATATATCCAAGTCTATGATGCCACAACACTAGACCATGAGAATAAAAAGCACAAGACACCTAGGGCTAAAGATAGAAGAGATACTAAAATCAACACTAAAAATTCTCTCAAACCTAGAGATCCCAAAGACAACTCACTCAAGGAGCCTAGAACTCTACACACTTCACTTTTGAATTTCGTTGATGAGCGGGGCCGGCTGCTGTGGCACGGGTATTGACGGAGGCTCTAGCGTTCGCGAACGCCGCCGTCGTGTTCCGCTTCCTCCTCATCGTTGATGAAGCTTTCTTGGGTGACATCCCTTCTTAAAATCTACGGCTTGTTCTGTGTCGTCCCCACGGACGGTGCCAACTGTTGTGGCTACTGGCCAAATAGTAAAGTAGGAAAGTAGTGGAGTGTTAAGATGGATGAACAATGCTTGCCCCTTCTCCATGTTCAGGGCGTGTATATATATTTGCACGAAACGGAATCACAATCTCGCCCTTACAATCATATGTCTTCCACAAAGGTATATATATCATTACATATGTCATATTAGGCCTTACAATTCCCTAACAGGCCGGATGGGCATAGGTAGGGCCACCCCTACTACAGCTCCCAATAAGGCAAGTCCTAAAATACTAACCTCTTATTCCACAGGTTCCTCTGACGGGTCCTCAACTTATGTTCCTTTCCAAACACAACATCGATATCCTTGATCATATCGTATACCTCTTTTCTGCTAAAAGGACTTGTGCTGAGTTGGGTATGGGTGATACCTTGGAAGGAACCCACGGTGACGTATGTACACAGTTTTACGTGAGTTGTTCAACCACACACTCTCGGTATGATCTAAGAAGTGCGGACAGGCTTTGGCTCCTTTCATACTCAACCTCGATGGGTTACCAAGGGCAGAAAAATCATTGATGGTGCAGAATAACATGGCGTGCAAATTGAAGTTCTCTTGTTTATTCGCATCCCATACCTATACCCCTTCGTTCCACATTGTCACAAGATCTTCCACCAATGGTGCTAGATACACATCAATATCATTCCCAAGTTGCTTCGACCCTTGGATAAGTAGTGACATCAAAATATACTTCCGCTTCATGCACAGCCAATGAGGATGGTTGTACATGCATGCATTCACGAGCCAGGTGCTATGTTGGCTGCTCATGTTACCGAAAGGATTCATTCCATCTATACTCAATCCAAATCTTATATTCTTCGGTTCCGCACTGAAGTCTGCAAACATTGTATCGATGTTCTGCCATTGGGCATAATCAGCAATGTATCTTATCATTCCATCTTTCTTACGCTCCTCCGAGTGCCAACACGGCAATCTTGCATCTTTTTGGTTCACAAATAAACACTTCAAACGAGAAATTACAGGCAAATACCACAACATCTTAGCATGAAGTCCTTGCTTCAACTCGATGCTCTCGCCGTCATCAGAATCATTCTTATGCTTGTATCGGGATGCTTTGCACACCGGACAAACATGTAATTTTGCACACTCTTTACGGTAGAAGATATAATCATTTGGACATGCATGTATTCTTTCTACTTTCATTCCCAATGGACAAAAAACCTTCTTGGCTTGGTAGGTAGTTCTCAGCAACACATTTCCCTCTGAAAGGATGTTTGCTAGTAGACCTAACAACGCCGTGAAACTCTTGTCGAATCAACCATTGCTTGCCTTCAATTTCAGCAGTTCAAGAATAGATGACAACCTTATGTATTGCGACTTGCAGCCCAGGAACAAAGGTTGCTCCGAGTCCTCCATCAAGCCCTTGAATTTACCAAACTCTCTCTCACTATAGTTCCCTTCTGTATCGCGTAGCATCTGACCTAGATTGTCATCATGCGATCTATCCTCGTCGAAAGCATAGTCCACAACCGGTATATCGTTATCTCCCTCAACGATATTACAATTACCTTCCTGTATAATATTCTTCTCTTCACCGTGATTGGTCCAACATGTATACCTTTTTTAAACCCTTTCGAATCAAGTGAGCTTCGATCTGCGATGAGTTAGTAAACATCATATTATCACAATCAATGCATGGACAATACATATATTCTATTACCTTCTTCAACATATCCTGCTCGGCCGCTCTTCTAGAAGCAGACACGCCATTAATATACTCTTTTAACTCACATGGTACTCAACATACATCCAACGTCGGTCCATCTAGGCTACGTCTGTAATGAATTAGTGTCAAATTGAATTATTAATATTATTATAGCTAGCCAGCCTAATACTTACACATAATTGGCATTCACCGTATAATAAATTGTCCATATCTAAATTAAGTAACTAGCTACTATGTATATATATATATATATATATATATATATATATATATATATATATATATATATATATATATAAAAATACTAGTTACTCCCGGTGTAACTACTCCTCTCTATCGATGGCGGACCGGAGAAAAATCTAGGTAGGCGAAGTCCAAGATAGACCCGAAAAAAAACTATGTAGACTAAAATCGGAAGTGTGAAATAAACAGTAGTACATAAAACAAAACAATCCATGATCAAACTATGTTGTGATCACACTAATAAAAATATGTGATACGAAATAAAAATAACAACTACAATTGCATGTTAATATATGTAGATAATAGAAGGACAATGAAAATACCTCACTAATGAAGCTTAATTCACAATTGTAGATGAGTCAGAAAAGAAATAACTCATCAATTGTGAAAGATAGATAAATCGAGAGTGTCACAATTCGATAATAGAATATAAAAGATGCAATAAATAATCAAGTTGAGATTGTGCATGCGCCACCACCGCTCCGCTTTCCTTGGTACTTCGCTTGAAAGTTTGCTAAAATAGCTATTCAAATCCTTTCTATTCATTTTGAATTTGAAGTCTCGAGCCACTTTGTTTCGGAGAGGTAAAATATAAGTACCCTCATTTTGACAAGCTAGTTTACATATTCTACATAAAATTTTGACAAGCTATCAAAACTAATACTCAAATACACAAATCTAATCTTTAGAATAAATAAAATTTATTATACATTTATAAAATAGAACTATAAAATGCAATATATAAAATTATAAAATAATTACCAATCCTCAAATCCACTCACCTCTCTCCCAAAATATCGGATCACTCGTCCGTGTCTGGGTCAGCCGCCATCACCGCCTCCTCAAATCACCGCCTCCTCCTCACCGCCTCGAGTCTCGGACTGAATCCTCAACCGACCGACGGACCGAGTTCTCGCTTCTCTTCTTCTCGGTTCTTCGCCCGAGTCCTCCTCGCCTCAAATCCGACGCGCCCGAGGCCCGACCGCCCGACGGCCCGCGCTCCTCCTCCTCGCCTCAAATCCAGACGCCTTGAGGCCCCGAGCGCTCCTCCTCCTCGGCTCAAATCCGCCCCGCCCGGCCGCCCCCCTCCTGCGTCCTCGCCTTCTCAAATCCGCCGATCGGCGACGCCCGACGCCGATCGCTCCTCTCAAACTCCTCCGCCGGGCGCCGCCGCCGTCCTCCGAGTCCGACTCCTCCGCCAGGCCGCCGCCGTCGTCCTCCGCCCTCCGCTCGTGACTCGAGACCACGGATCTAGGTTTGGCGTGGCTTGTTTCTTGGTGGACCGGTGGCCCGTCTGCTTGTTGTTTTGTTGCTTTGTTGCCTTGTTGGGCCGTGTGTTTATTGGGTCTGAGTTGTGCTTGGGCCTTGTCTCGGTTGTGCTTTGTGCTTCCACCGGGGCCGGGCGGCGGCGGCGCGGAGGAGGGTCTCCGTGAGGGAGCTCGGCGTGCAGCTCGCCTCGAAGGGTAGGTCCGCCTGCTCTCTATCCACCGTCTCGCATCGTTCTAAGATCCGTGCGTCTTAATGGTTATTTGAGCCGACGCTAGTGGATTTGTTTGTAAAATCCAACCCGTACTACCGGAAAACTGTTCCTATATTATCGATTCGATTCCTTTGAAACACACTCTCAATCACGACATTTTCAATCGGCTCGAGGGAGCTGCGGATCGCCCATCGCCACGACTACTGATGATCTCAACGAGCGACACATACTTCCAGATTAACGATCTCCTACATCACTTGCCCATCGAACTGACGAAGTAGCCGCGGACGTGTTCTTGCGTGGCTCCATGGCCGCATGGCTTGCGCGATCTCTTCGATGATGTTGTTCCTAGATGGTACAAGATAAAGGTACATAAGATCTAATTGTCAGCTATCCTATATTTTGCATCGATACGTTCCCATCTATTTTTTGCTAAACTCATGATGCTCTCTAGGTTTTAGATCAATGTGAGCTTTTTATCTGATCTATATACTCCTTTTGGCTAGTCTGATCATGTTAGCTGCCATGCATGCAGGAAAGCATCCTGCAGCATTGCAACGCTTCCCAGGTTTGTGCATCATCGGCGTCGACGGGCGTGAATACTCTTACCTATGTCATCGTTGAGGGCTAAGCCAATTACTTGGCATCAGTTTTAAAGGAGGGAGTAGCATGTGAATTTGTCTTAGGAAAATCTACTAACAAGCCAACAATCTATACATATGAATTTATCTTATGTATATATACTCCTTGTAAATATACATCTTATAAGATCACACTCCCTTCTTCTACATGCTCCCTTTTAAGATCACATACTCCCTCCGTGTACTACTTCCCTCAGATGACACATACTCCCTGCCTGTACATACTTCCCCCAGATGAACATATACTCCCTCCATTAATGGAACACATATATACCTTGTGAATTAGTACTACGTATGGGCAGAAAAATACAGATGTACTCCCTTTTTAGTCTAAAAAATTGAATAGGGAAAGGTCCCTAAAAAAGTGGTATACTCCCTCAATCCAAATACGATGATATACTACTCTGCCCACATACTCCCATGCATAAATCAAGTGGACATACTTCCATTCATAAAAGTGCAGATACTCCCTCAATCCTAATATGATGATACCACGTACTACTCACTACTCGATTTGTTACCACTTCAATCACGCGTGCATGCGGTCGAGAGAATAATGCAGTTTGTTACGCTAATTAATCAATTTACTTATTATTTAATTGAAACAATTGGTTAGTTAGCTTACTAATGGATATATAGTGGATCCACAAACCCGATAAACATAGGAGTATCTCGAGGATGATCAACGGATACAATAGAGTAACTACACCGGAGTAGAAAAGGCTTCATATAAGCAAGAATATATTCAAGTAAACTAGGAGTAGTGACTCATTCTTAAATTAAAGCAAACTACTGATTAAGCTAGATCAAAACCTATCTATCACCTCTCTTTATTACAAAGCATATAATTAGAACCAAATATTTACTAACCTATAATCACCAAGAACAATTAAGAGCTAGATCTACAAGCGGTATGCTTTCACCAAACTCTCCAAAGCCGGCCGCCTCCTTCAATGCAGCGTAATAAAAATAGATCTGTCAGGACCCTGCTGGCTAGCCATTTAATAATGTGGCGTATCCCCGACACGTCTAACCGCGAACCGTCTGTGGTCTTGCACTATCATAGACGGTTCTCATTAATAACCCTCTGTGATAATGCGAGATTTTACAGATGGTTATTATTACGAACCATCTGTGATAATTATTTATCACAGATGGTTCATATTAATAACTGTTTGCGAATAAATATCACATACGGTTCTAAAGTAGAATCATCTGTGATAAATACGATTCTAAAATCTTAATTCATTCTCATATATATAAATGCAGATTCGGTAATGACTCAGGAGTAAATATGTATTACTTAGTTGCTTTTTACCTATCAGTAATGCCATCATATCGTTATACCGAGACCGTTCACATATATAAAAGAGAGTAAATACAAATTGATTTTACATATATATATATATGGCGCCCAAACAATGTCGCCAGTCATTTCTTACAAAAGATAATAAAAAAAGTAGAAACCTAACTGCTTTGATATTTTTACTAGTGTCGGAGGTAGCATGTAATTTTTGTCTTTAAAACTTCGTAGGTGACATGGTCGGCATTGGGCGATTCGGGATCATTAGTGAACGAAGCCCAAAATGCGTCCACCCGCTGACGCGCACGTTTGAGTATCTCCTGAACACTCTTTGACTGAATAATAAAGTCGAATTGAGCCCATAGACTTTCTTTCCTTTCTTGAGGGTCTCGACAAGGTCGACTCGGTCACCAGCCGCCTCGACTAAGCGCTCCAAACGACAGCAAGCCTCTTGGAGACGTGCAACGTCGTTATGGAGGACCACATTGATGGCGAGGTTAGCTCGTCGGAAGCGAGAGACCAACCAGAAGACGCAATGGAGGAGGATGTCATGACAGCAGAAGGTGGCCTTCAATTATTTTGGCAAATCCTCGGACATAGAAGGGAGGACACATTGTCCTTCCGCAGCATCCCCCATCATATGACCGACGAGGTGCTCATCCAGGATAGCCAGGTTGGCCATCAATGCCGGTGACAAGGAAGAATAGGGAGCTATTTATTTATGCTTGAGAGACAAGGAAGATAGTCGTCCGGCGAGGTGCTCGTACAGAATTAATCTCCGGTAGCGGATGATCATTTTTATATAACAAGGAATACATCCGGCTTGTGAGACGAAGAGACGCATATGAAAACCGAAACGATCGAAGGCGCGCATCAGGGAGATGAAGCATATCATAGATGGTTCCAACCACAAGCTGTCTATGATACACAACTACCACAGAGGTTTATATTAATGATCGTCTGTGAACTATCACATACGGTTTTTATTAAAAAATGTATGTGATATCTGTAATTATCACAGACGGTTCGTATTAATAATTTCTGTAAAATATCACAGACAATTATTAACAAGAATCATCTGTGATAGTAGGGTATCACAGACGGTACACGGATCACGCTTGTAAAACTGTCTCTGATAATTATAACACAGACGGTTCGAGGAAATCGTATGTGATGAGACGTCTAATATAGTCTTTTTAGTAGCAGTGGGAAGGTGATGAATGGATAAACTCTATTTTTATATTAGTTGAGATGTTATATGGAAAATGTGCTTATGTTGAAGAATAATATGAAAAATACTTGACCTAATGGATCACAACCCTGGTAGGAATCCAATTGACTAACCCAGACTGGCCTATCAACTCCGATCCAATACCACAAAAACTTTGCAACATAAAAATATCTAGCCTCTCGATAGGGTTTCTGGGAACCATCCAATTACATGCACAGATTTAGTTTTCATCAAGACAATTTGTCGCTGTTATGTAATATCTATGGTAAAGACAACATAGAAGAAGTCTCTTTAGAGAAAAGGCTTGAAATATTTTATAACCTATGTTTATTCCCAAATTAATAATAGAAAATATATACCATACCAAAATCTCCAAAACATCTTAATTAAAATTAAATCTTCATTCTTAACAATGATTTTTTTGCCAATAAAATATCAATTGCCTCATAATTATGTATGTGGACCACCACCGTACAAACCACCACCGTACACTATTCATTATAAAGACTAATTTTTATTAAGAATATATTGAAAATATACTTTCGCTATAAGATTCTTAATTGTCAACAATGTCATGATACATGCCTTCAATTGAGTGGACTCCACAGATGTGATTCTTTATCCCTGTTATCTTCTTCTCTGAAAATCATTTTGAGAAGCAAATACGAATGCAATAGCGCATCGAATCTTATGTAAAACCAATATTGAAATAAGCGCATAGTTCCGTAAAAAGTACCTACAGTAAATACTCAAAATTAGCTAATGTGATTGTCAATCATGATCATTTTGTTTTTTGAAAAATAGAAACTAATTAAGACAGTGATTTTACTACAAGTATGTTGTGATGCCTATGGAAGACTTCTTGTTCTCTTGGGTTTTTGTGTAGATGATCGCTGTAAATCTTTTCAAACAAACTCTAACATATAGAACACAAAGATGAAGGGTAATGATACGTCAGCATAATATAAACTAGACGATACCCCGCGCGTTGCTGAGGAAATTTTTAGATTAATCTATTGAGACATGCTATTTTGAGTAAAGAAGGGGATCAAATGATAGCTGCCACCACATGAGATGTATTTTTTTATTATAGTATATGCGTGTATTTGTAAGAAGTAATCTAATGTAAAATTAACGTGAGATAGATGAGTGTATAAAAAATCATGCGTGTATTTGTAAGAAAAAATATAATGTAAAATTAATGAAGAATGTATTTGTAAGAAAAAATATAATGTAAAATTAATGAAGAAAAAACAGTACAATTGCAAAGGAGGCAGTCGGTGGGCTAATCTCGGACGCTCAAGGTTAATCCAATGGCAAAACAGAATTGCGATGATGTGGAAGGCTGTGGGTGGAGAAAAATAGCTTTAATTGCTGTTAGTGGGGATAATTTGTTTAGTATATATAGATAAGCAATTATATTATTTCACGGCGTTGGAATATATGCAATATTGTGACTAGAAAGTAGTTATTAATTACTCAAATGGTGTGATACTAAAACCATGGCAATGGCTTTCAAACTACATACTAGTGATGATAAAGTTGGTGGCCACAAGAGATCTGAGATCAACCTAATGTCATTTGTGTAGGGTATGTACAATACTATAGACAACTACTATATATAATATCTTCTATGTTATTTATAGATAGCATTAAAGACAACTTATACAACAGATTCTCTTTTTGTATGTTTTTATAAACAGCTTCTTTATGATATAATATGTCTTTGTTTATCGTGTTACAATCGACTACTGCATAAGAAACAGCCCTCATCTTTCTCCTCCATATCATCTTACGTCCTACGTATCAAGATTTATAGACACATGATACCACACTATTATATATGGCCTAATCACCAGGCAGGAAGACAACGTCCGTTGGCAACTTGGCATTGTCTGCAATCCCCCAATTAGACATATCTACATAAATTTTGCAACATTAAAGTGTCTCCCGTTTTGACATTCTCTAGACTAGCTCGCGAATCACATCATGCATCCATTGACAAAAAGAACCAAAATTACCCCATTATTCACTCAAACACAATCGTTTATCATATTGAGCGAAAAAACTTGTGTGGTAGATATATCAAGGATATTTTAGACCTCTTTATATAATTTAAAAGATGAGAAAACTTGCATAATTCCGGCCGGCTGTGTTACTGTGTAGGTGAACCTCGAAACAACAAGATATAAGAATTTGTAATGACCACACGCCTTACAAGTTTTTGTTGTTGTTTGAAATACCCATATATCTAGAATTAGTTGGTCATTAAAAGAAATGTAAACAACAAAATGAGATGCAAATATTAGACATCATTAACATACAAATCGAACATCAAATTGCAAATATTACCCTGATGAGTGACAGTGTTCCTCAGGAGATGGTTGTTATATATGTATTTCGCCTATAAAAAAATTGTAGATCCTTGCAAGGATCTCTTTTTGCTCATTGTTTTTCATCACCTCAAATCATATCACACGAGTGACGTGTAACTCGGACAAGCTAGCCCTTTCGCCAATGTTCTTCTTCTGAGGACAATTCTTGCAACGAATCTACTCCCGATGAAAGGAACAAGAAGTTGTCTGAACTGGAGTCAAGGAAGGACGAAGAATTATATTGTTGCTGCTTCTTGGTATGACCTAATACTTTCCACAATGCACCACTATTCTAAGGTTGGAACCAGGTGTACAAAAAGAATTCCAATTTACTATGTGTCGACGATCTTACGAATTGTGAGAAAAAAAAGCTGAGACCCTTTGAAAAATCTAGGAGGAGACTGGAGATAATCTTTATTACTATAAATTAGTTACAAGATGCTCCCAATAAAGGATTACGAACATGATGCTACTAGCCCTAGTCTTTGTAATATTCTGTCTAGTTGGAAGATCTTGATTGATCTTCTAGGATTAGACTTCAGGTGTTTTTCTTGGGTTGTCTTCATCCCGTTGAGTTGTGTTCTTCATGTTTTCTCTCATCATACCTTAAATATCGCCGAAGTGGTGTTAGTTATTCACATGAACAAGCATCTTATTGAATCATCCTGTTTGGTCGAGCTAATGGTTGCTGTCAGCGAGAGAGATCTGACAATAACTGATATTCGGTTATTATCAGTAGGAAAGAATTATGGTGGCAATTGCATGGCGGTTATTGTCAGAGATGTAAGGCTAAATCATCATGCTGTTTGAAGCGAATAAAGCACGCCACACGGGAGTAATTGTCTGGAGGTGGACCCTTATACCAGTTCATGAGATCTCCAAGTGGTCCGCTGGTCGGATGAAACATACAGTGGACCTCTAACTAGGGGTACTTAGGCAATTACTTTTATAATCTTACGACCGTATGAGTCTTGAGAACTTAATTAAGTATTAAAACAATATTCAATAAACTATTCAATCCTCGTCACAATGTTTAAGAACATACCATCATCAAAAAAAATGTAGTAACGCTTTCCACTCCATAATTGCAGTAGCATATGCTGAAGCCAAAGAGCATGGACACGTAATGAAGCCAAAATCTTGCAGGCGTACGTATGTCGGCCTTCTAGATCATCGATCGATCTAGCTAGCAAGTCGGCATCAACTTACATCTATTCTATCTGAGTACAAATTTTTTTAAGCGGTTAGCCCTTGGCCTTGTCAATCACCACATGTGTCCTGATGAGCGTATCTAATCGCACAACACGAATGGATCAAAGGCGCCTCTTTCCACTAGTGCGGCACAACACAACAGAATGGAGCCATACGTGTACCTTTTGCTTTATGCATGCCCCGCTCGGCCCCTGCAGCAAAGAGGCTGAAAAAGAGAGAAAATGATCAGGTACTGAGGCGTGATTAAAAGCTCAGATCAAGCTAGGCAATAATATTATGGGGTCTATTTTTTTTACTACGGTTTATGACTTTTAGCTGCGGCTGTGGTTTTAGGCTGTTTGTATAAAAGATTACAGAGTAACAGAAACTAACGTGTGATTTTGTCGATATAAATAAAGTCGGTACAATATTTAATATAATTAATTAGTAGATTATATCTTAAAAAGATACTCCGTTTAAAAACTAATTATCGTAGAAAAATCGAGAAACAGCTTTTAAGAACCGAAAAACACGTACGCATAGCACTTTAGTGTAAAGTCTCTCGCTCTCTCTGTGCATACATATTTACCGCATATTATATGATCCATGTGGTGTGCGCCCAATCATGCGTTGGTTAGTTTTTCTCCTCCCGAGCTCTGATTGGAGAGCCGGAGGAAAACCTTCTTTGCAAAGAAAGGGGCAGGTCCCTGCGTATGTTGGTGCACCCGTCACTGCCCAATTAAACAACGCTCGTACTACTCCGCCTAGCTTAACAACGCATGTGAGCACCCATAGGCACACTGACTACTCCCTCCCCTTGTTCCACTGGAGAACGTACGATCACACATGAGAACATGATTGTTTGGAGCCTGTTTCACGTATTGTGTGATGGCGACTTCGATTGGATATCTTCGCGCGCCTGTGTGGATGTGTGTGCTGCTTCTGGAGATTTTTGGGCACATGGGGGAGGATGTGACGGGAACGGCGAGTTAAACTGGTAGTTGCCAGGTGAGATATTCAGTGCGCATGTATAGTTCTTGTCCACAGGCTTACCGCTCATTGCCACATCGCTGTTTTCCTTACCTTCCGTTGGATCGATCGATTTGGTTCACCTGAACAATCTGAAAGCCAAATTTGTCAACGTAATCAATATTTTCTATAAAAGCCAATATAAGCGCCTAATTGATATTGGATCAGCAGATGAGTGACCATCTTTGCACGTAGTCGAGATCTCTCTTCGCTCGAAGACTTCAGCCGCTCGAACGAGAACACCCCGAAAACACAAGAAAATGATGCTCAAAAAGCACAATATCGACGCCAGCTAACTTTTCATGGAATACATCTAATCAATTATATCTATATCATGTTCTTGGCTACAAAACAACCTAACGGCACCCCTAAAAGCTCTCTCAACGAAAACCCTCAAAAACTGATCACATTAGCCATTAGTTTTTCCTTGTTTTTATAGGCTAACGTCCCAATCATGTCCGACTCAAACATGAACACAACACCTAATCTCTTCCGCAAATCAAGGGACCCGAAACCCTTCCAAACACGGGTTTTAACCAAACTCTATCTCTTCCAAGTTATGAACTCCATCTACAACTCCTAACTCAACACGTGACGAAGCCTCCAGGACACCACCTCCTATATCTCCATCACACACCATCAACACCCGTATCGAAACTTCTAGGACCATACCTCCTATAGCTTCTCCACGCATCATCACGTGCTCCAACGTGAGCCTGATCACCTCGTGAGATCCTTGACCACTTGAACCTTATATTACCCCCTCCTAGTCCTAGTTCTCCTCGTCACCGACCGTAACCGTCTATGCGTCCCCACGCACCATCCACCTTCAATCTCCACACGCTCCAGCATGAGCCCGACCACCTCGCATGACATCTCGACCGCCTGAACCTCGGATTACCCCCTCCTAGTCCCGGTCCTCCTCGTCATCGACCATGATCGTCTCCACGCTCACTTGCATATGCAAAGACCAAAGAAACTTTCTCCCGACACAAGTTCTCCACAACTTGACCGTCATCAGCACACATACTCACACCACCGTTATTCATCCACAGACAAGAACAAAACCATCCACGACTATTAACTAGGTCATCCACGACCACACATTCCATCGCTTTTCATAAAATAGTTCCAAACAACTTCTTACGACCACTAGCTCAACGAATACTCGAAAACAACAAGTGCTCAGGAATTACCTTCACTCCGCTCAAAACACTCGGGAAAAACAAGCATATCTACCAACTACATAGCCACCGAATACCGAGTATCAATCGCTATAACTATGACTACCACACACCGACGAGCTAACCACTAGCCCAACACGAGTACTCGAGGATCACAATCATGAAGCACCGACAATCAAGTCTACGAGTATCGACCGCGAAACCTACGACAACCGATCGTAAAGCCTTCGACTAAACCCGAAAACAATGACAACATATCGCAAAGTCTATGACTATGACGACAAGACTGCAAAGTCTACGACTATGACAGCAGTCCGCAAAGTCTACAACCATGGTGACAAGACTACGAAGTCTATGACTATGACAGCAGTCCGAGAAGTCTACGACTATCGATCACAAAGTCTTCGACTATCGATCGCAAAGAGTACGACTATCGAGTACCGACCAGAAAGTCTATGAGTATCAAGTATCGACCATGAGAGTCTACGAGTATCGAGTACCAAGTCTACGACCATTGATCACAAAACCTACGACTACCGATAAAAAATTCTACGACCAGCGACCAGTGCTGTACCTACGACCATGAAAAACATTGTAGCTACGACCATGAAAAAGTACTGTAGCTACGACCATGAAAAAGTATTGTAGCTACGACCATAAAAAAGTATTGTATCTACGATTACCTTCGGTGGTCGTTTTGTCGTAATCGAAGCCAGTCGTGGTTGAAGTCGTACGAGGTCAAAGTCTATCGTGATCGTCCAGTCGTGTGATCCTCCGATGCCACTCAAGTAACGTCCGATATTCCAATACAACTCGAAAGCTATCTGGTACACCAGAGACTGAAACCACTTGAACTTAAAACCTTCGATCGCGATCGATCAAAACTTTCGAAAACACAAAATCTAAGACAATCCAAATATCAACTATTTATCACCATTTTATTTATAATCATCCATATGGTCTAACAAATTAAGTAGAAATACAGTATAAATCGATGCAGCTTGCAAGCACAATGATAAATTCATAATGACATGGCCGGACCGGGGTTGGTGAATATCGAAAGGGAAAACTAAGGGAAGAACTATAGCATGTAAAGTAGAGCTCTGAATTGTCAATTCTTGGGGCTCGTAGGGCAGAGTAGACACATACCACCGCTAGTGTGGACACCCTAGCTAGCATATATTGGCAAGGGCCACCAATACAAACAATTTGCCGCATCTGACCAACGCCCCCATCACCCCAGTCACTGTGGTTATTATCTGCGATTGGCCATGGCTCCTGCATGCCCAACATCTTTCTCCAGTTAGTCACTTTCTTCCTCAGTACTCATCAGCAGCTACCCTTTTAAGGCTACATGCCCCTCCTGGGTCTTTTGCATGCATATCATGGCCCCCAATAATCCCATCCATCAGGGCATCATCCCCTAGCTTGCCGCACCATTTTTCCTCCTCTCTTTCTCTCTCCTTTTTTATTTCTTTTAACTCTTCTCTACTGCCACACCGTATGATAGTATCTATCTAACATGCATGTACACTCTCTCACACACGCATCTCCCAGTCTCTCTCTCTCCTGTGCTACAGGGGAAACGAAGAATACTAAAGATAAGAAAGTGATGTGTGTAGAGAGAGAAACTAGAAAGGGAGGGGGAGAGGGAGGATGCCCACAAAGGGGCTCCGACGGAATCACCGGTCCCAACCTGTCGCCGTGGTAGGCCATGCGGCCAGGCCCATAACGGCACTGGTCAAAATTATTAAAGCCGACAGCATTTCTGTGCTATTGGCATCCCGCGCTACCGGCCGACGTGGGCCGCTCTGCCGCCATGCATGCAAACCCGAACCAAAATGTGCATGTATGTGCGCATCTCCATACATATACATGCGTTAGTTTGTGTACACCTATATTTTACAGAGTCCAATCGACTCAAGTGCACGCACAGCTCATTGCTCTGCACTATTAATCATGTGCGTCAGATATGATCATACGATGAACACAGTGGTATTCTGTAACTACATATATATATATTTGTATGGATTATTGCTCTGCACTATTAATCATGTGCCTTGGTTCCAGCGGTTGTTTGTATGGATTTCCGGCTATATTTTTTTTGGAGATTCCAAGCCTACGGCGACCTGTTGGTTGTGCGAGCCTTAAGCCGACGGATCGATCGACCGGTCTCTCGCGTAACCAATTAACGAGACAAAAAAAAAGGAGGGGTACCTGACCGTGCCAAACGCATTAAAGTGTGTCCGTTTCCCGTCAAAATCCGTCGTCCTTGGTAGTAAGAGCTTAGGTATGGAATTGGGTGGAAGGCGAGAGGGGCTTGTCACAGGAGATCTCCTGGTTGTTGGTGTGATTCTGGTTGGTTCACCGGGTGGGGACCGCCCACTGTGTAGCTTGGAGTTGAGGGTATATGGTCCCGACCCAAACAGATGGACAACCGCTTTGAGCTGTGCAGCGAGCCGAATACTGGGGACCAGACCGGACCGGACCGGACCGGACGTACCGTCTCGTCCCTAACGTATGTACAACATTAGCACCCACCACAGAACATATGTGTATACGCGTTTATATACGCTGGCCTGTAGTATACGCACTATGTAGCAGCATCATATGTAGGTACTATTCTTTAAGCCTGCAGCGGATGGTTTTTGACTGTGCTTTTTGAGATGACAGTAGATGATGGAGATGCTAACATAAACAGTGATAGATTTGAAAAATCGTTTGAAGAATCAGAAAGACATCTTATTTATTTTAGCTTTTAAAAAATCAAAGTCAAAGGCTATTAAGAAACCCAAAATAGCAGGCGATAGCATTTATGCCCAGCTGGTGCACGGTGTTGGTTTTTCCACTGTGCTCTGGGGAAGTGGTCCTGGAATGTAGTAGTAGCATGCATGGGGGCCTAATTTGGCAGCTTTTGTTTTGTGCCGCTAGCTAGCATCCCATGCAGGCCCATCCACCTGCCGAGCAGCCTATAAGATTAAGCTAACCTAGCTCACCTCCCTCTGGTACAACGAGCGGTCAGTACTCAGTACTAGCATACCATTACCGTCAGGATTCTCTGAACTCTAGTATTGTTCGGAAGACTGAAATGCAAGAAATTTCACATAAATGTTACAGGGAACAGTTTATTTCAGTAAGGATCAGGAAAAAATTCTCACGGTCGATTGGGCATTAAGGGACATAGAGGCGAGAGATCAACGATGCTACAGTCCCTCACGAGTCGACGTCTATTTTCGACCGGGCAGTTTCCGAGGGAGGACTACAATTTGTAGCCTGGCAAAAGGGATGCAGCGGCACGCAGGAGGTACAGAGCAGGACTGGGTTCTCGTTGTCTAGGTATCTGCGGCGCGCGCGCTGCCGTTTTTCTGAACCCCTGACACGATCGTTCGCTGGGAATTTCTGCAGACGGCGCCGCGCGGGCCGGCCCCCGCCGCGGCCGAGTGAGCGATCGATCCAAGGCGCCTCTGCCGAGCTCTGCCTGCCACAGCTGTACGTACGTCGTCGTCGTCGTCGCCGCCGCTGGTCGATCGGCTAGCTAGCTTAGCTGGGGCAAAGGGAATGCGCTGTTTTCGAGGATGGCGAGCTGTCTCTCTGGACTGGCCGAGCGGTCGCGCAAGTATTCGTTCAGACATTCGGTCTTGGGTGTTGTCTGCATGCATGGATCGGGTGAAGCAGCTGTCTCATTCAGGCGGCAGTACGTGGAGCCGCCCCTGTTGTTTACTTGTTTTGTTTCTAGCCTTCACGTAGTAACGTAGTAGTAGCAGTACTGGAATTTGTGCATGCGGATGCCGATGATTTGCTACGGTGAGAGAAAGGGAGGGAGGGAAAGGAGACGAAAGGAAAGCAGGCCCGGGCGCCCGAGTGATCGTTTTCATGCATGGAGCTGGCCATGGTATCTAGCAGCAGTCACTACTCACTAGCTAATTTCCCTGTGAGCGAGTGGAGGGAGTACCAGCGTGCATGTAGTTAAAAACTTTCTATACTCCGGCTTCAGTGTCTGTATGAATATTTAAATTGGAACGTGTCAAAATGATATGCTAAAGTTAAGTTTTATATACCATGGCGATATCCAGCACGTCTCCTTTCTTGTGACGAGAGGAGTTACTCATGTCCCTAGTATCTTACCTCAAGGAATTCTTACTGTTTTACGGTTTTACACTTTTACTTCTAAAGAGTAAGGTCAAGCTTGGCATCTGGCGTGCGGTGCTATGTAATCTAGGTAGTCGAAAGAATATTTGCAAACTACCAGCAGAATAGTTTTGTTATTAATCTAAAGAGAGAGAGAGAGAGAGAGAGAGAGAGAGAGAGAACCTAGCAGTCTACTAATTACTAAAATTATGCGAAGGAAAAGAAAAGCGGGCCGGGCTGATTTGGTGACCGGCCCAAGTAGGCGAAGTGTTGTAAAGCAAAGAAAGCCTACAGATCGTTGGGCTGTGAGGATGCAGCCGCGCGCGGGCGTAAGCGAGGCCTTTGTCGGGCAGTGCAGTCAGTCCCAAGGTTGAAGAAGGCGTACGAGGCCCAAGAGCACGGCATCAGAGTTCAGGTCGTGGCGCCTGCAGCGGCTCATGGCCGAGAATTGCTTGCGAATGCGCCAGCGACGGCACCGGCACGTTTGGTTAAATTTTGTTACATACGGTACAGAGAAATATTATGTCTGAGCGTACGGAGCTACACTTAGACTAGTAGGTCCTTTTCTCGGCCAGGCCGCTCGAGTTGTGTGCTTACTTTGAGCTTTGGTAGTTTGGATGGAGCTTCATGTGAATGTAGCTACCAATTTCATGTATGCAATATTTTGATTTTATGTGTGCAACAACTAATGAAACATCGAGATTTTTTGTCAAACATTTCATTACGTACGGTGATTAAAATTATTATATACATTGTCTAACGGTGTCGCACCAGAGCGTACGATAGGAATTCCCCCATTGTACGTCTGAGTGCTAGCAACGCCCATCTATATAATTAAAATAACTAATAATATTCAAGGCACCTCTTTCATTTTGAAGCAAGAAAATCCCATAATAATTCTAAAAAAGAAAAAATCTAGAAAATTTCACATTAATCAAAAAAGAGAAGAATTTTCACCACTTCTTTTGGTTGGGTCAGATTATAACGGTGCAGATTAATTATATATAGATATTAGAGTTGTATAAGAAATACAATTATATTTCTATCATAGAAAGTAGAGTTGTATATAAAAAACAACCGTATATCTAGTTGTGTAGTTGCACAGATAAATATGCTAGTTAATATTAATGTTACGCTGATATAGGTACCATATACAATGCAACAAGCAAGCATACGCCGGAAAACCAACGCCCGGAACCAAACTCACTCCGAAAAATCTGAAGACGAACTTCATCCGTTCTAAACAACGTGGACACACGTAAACCATTATACAAAAGATCAATAAATTGTCATTGAATCTGAAGATGAATTCCATTGTACAATTTCTTGGCACGGATCGATTTAAGACACCATGCATCTTGATCTAACTTTGCCTCTATCCACCGTACTGTTCACTGCACATGTTGCTGACTTGCTGACTTGCGCACGGGCCTAGCAAGTCGTCAACAGTTTCTCCGGCGGCGAGGCGTGCGATCACGTCGTACTCGGGACAAGCACCATGTACCGTCTGGACGAACCCGACGGCGGCGTGATCCTGGTCCGACTCAGCGATTGGTGTGCGCACGGACCCCTGCTCCTCTCCAAGAATCTCTCTGTACAACTCCTCCTCGAAATGTGCGTCCACAACTCCGACGGCCATCACGTCTCTGGACATCAGCATGCGCTCCGCCTCCTGCAGCAACAGCTGCTGCTCGTTCGTCAATTGCGGCCGCACGCTGGGTGGAGCCTCCGGGTGATTGTGATCGGCCGCCTTCCTCTTCTTGCTGCCGGACTCGGGCAGGACAGCCGATGATGCCCGCGAGCGAGGTGCTCGAGGCGATCGATACACCTTGCAGAGCACGAGGTCGGCGCCACCGTGTTCTTGGGAGTCGATGCTATACTCCACCATCAGCCACCCGGGCTTGACGACACCCGACGCCGTCTTGACCTTGTAGGAGAACTTCTGGAAGCACCCGCGGGCGGCGCTGTCCTTGACTGGTTTCGGGCCCGTCTCCGAGTGCCAGCACTCGTTGCCGTCGGCACCGACCGTGCGCGACTTCCTCGCAGGGCTGCCGCCTCGTGCGTTCTTGGCGCCGCCGACGTAGTGCACGGGGCTGATGAAGTACCAGACCCTACCGTCCCCATCGCCGGTGCCAGGCGCGGGGTGAGCCCGGCCACCAGCTGGTCGGGGGCCGCGGAGTAGACGTCGACGTCGTGGATGAAGCCGACGCGGAGGGGCTGGCCGGCGAGCCTGGGAAGGAGGAAGCGGTCGATGAGCTCGCGATCCTGGGGGCAGAAGGCAAAGCCTGCAGCGAGACCGGCCGCCGCCTGAGCCATCGAGAAGATCGATGGAGATGAGGAGGAGGTAGTGGCCGTTGGTGCTGGATGATGGACGGCCTCGCCTTATATGGCCGGATCGCCATGGGGCAACACGAGAGTGCGGATTCGTCATTGATTTTCCATATATTTCCATGGCGGCAACTTTGGGACCGAGTTGGATGCGCATGCGGATTAATCTTTCCGACGCGGAGACGAGCTGTTCCCTGGGAGTTAATGCTAGTGCTGTTAGTTCCTTGCAGGCAGCGCGTTGCTTGATTATGTTATATCAAACGAACACTCATTAGGTTCAACACCACTTGCAATGCCACTCAGGTAATCTCTCTCTCTCTCTCTCTCTCTCCAGGAAGGATAAATTTCTTCCTGTTTCATTCAATTCTCTATTGCATAGTTACTTTATGCTGATCCAGTTGTAGTCTCTGTAAATTTGGTTCTTGTACATAGTTACTCTGAGTCTCTGACTATAGACAATACTGATCACGCACTTAAACTCGCTGACTCAGGAAAGACAGGATGCAATGTACAAGCTGGTGAAGGAGAAAGTTGACCTTATACGGTTGTCGGAGGATGGAACTCCAGTAACACCTCTCATATGCAAGAAATTGGAGAACTCAGTGGGATTCCGTCTTACTGGATCGACGGTGAGCAAAGGATTGTACTAGGGAACAAGATCAGCTACAAGCAAAAGGTGCTTTCTAATATGCATCTATTTATGAGGTGTTTGTATCATAGTTATTGAAACCGGACTGGTGAGCGAACCGGTGAAGTGTCTGGTTGGCCGGCTCGCCGGTCGGACCACCGGTCTCCCAATTGAACCGCCGGCTCTAAAATATTAACATTTTAATACTGACTTTGAGGGAAACTGCGAAAATATTTTTTTCAGAACAAGAAAAATGTGAACAAGTATCAACTCAGGAATGAAAATGTCACTTGCGGTTAAACTAAGAACAAGCATCCATGTAACACCCCATTTTTGGGGAAACAGGGGCGTCGATAATCCGCAACTACCCAGGAGTTTAGTTATGGTCCAGAAGAGTATCATGCCTGCTTACGAACATTTAAGAAGAGTTAATTTGATTAAAATAAGACCTAATGCTCAATTTTAACAACAAAAGGGCGTACAAACCCAAAAGTACTTACATGCAGAAGAATCGCGGAAAAACACCACAGGAAAGTTTGAGAGTGGTCATAACCCTAACACGAAATCTTGGATCGCCTTCTCTTTTTCTGGCATCTGTTGTGGGGAAAATTTATGCAAGGTTGAGTACCAACCACTGTACTCAACAAGTCACAAGGGAAAAATTCTAATTTAGCTAATTGCACAGGTCACCAAAGGATGGGAGTATATTTGTTTTATTAATGTGAGTGGATGCACTTTTATTTGTAAACACTTTTGAAAATCCAAACCAAAGACTACTCCTTAGATAAGGGGGTTTTCTTTCAAAGTAATTATCCAACTACTCAATTTAAAACACTTAAGAAAACTACTTATGCCTTGTTGCTGGAATCACCCAATAGACACAGCTCCATTAACCGAAAACACGGCGTATTCGAATACCATTTGATTGACTCTGTAGAGTTGCCCAACTTTACCCACAAGTATTGTTAACCCTCATGACTAAGTTAAGGAACCGGGTCGTTTCACTGCTCAATCCTTCATATATACTCTACCCGATAGATTAGGGATCCGCATAACCTCGGGTATCCGTTGGCCAGCACGGAACGTCAGGTCCGAGATGTGGGGACCTATCGTTAATGTGTATGGGTTTTCCGGTCCACATACCAACTCTCAGTGTTTTACCGTATGTAGAGCTTCAACGGAGTTGAGCAGCTACTAAATCGTATTGGTTGTGGTAGATGATCTTTTGCTGTGGTTGATGAATTTTGACTGAAAATAAATAGTAGTGGCTGAAAAGTGGCTTTAAGAGGGACGCGCGGTAGAAAAAATAAGGGAGATATACATGCGCGAGATGAAAGCAAGAGGAGTGGGGTGCATGATTCGTCTGCAACTCTCTGTCTTATCGTCGGAACGAGATAGGAGCGAGATGAGTAGAGAAGTTATTTTGAGAAGCCGTGTATTTGTATTGGTGTTTGGTTTCTTCAAATAGAAGCCGGAAACAAAAGACAATATGAATACCTCTAAATCTGAAATGTATACTTCTGTACTTCTTTTAATGAAATATCAGTGAGCAATAAATGCAAAGTTAAAAGGAGTGTATCAAGGAATACAGGAGTGGGATTTTTTTTAAGAAAAAGGTGATATTACAATCGATTACCTGTAAATTATTGAGTGAATTTGGAATTGCTGACAGGATGGCATGGGTTATTTGATAAAGTGAACTGGTTACCTTAAGGACCAATCACAATTGGAGTTACTTCTGGTGCCTCTACTCCAGACAATGCAATATAGCTAATCTGGTTTACCTGTAGCTTTGCTCATTACAGTGCTACGGAGTAGTGCTAGTACATATAACTAAGATGCTAAATTTCTGCCTAAGCAGGTCGTTGAGGATGCCCTGCAGAAGGTGTTTGATATCAAGCGTCGGGAATTTGATGAAGCACCGAAACATTAGAAGAGACGTTGTAACACCTCTATTTCTGAAGGTGCTACTGATCCCTATAACCATCCAAGATCGAACATCTGCGGAGAGCAGAACCAGATTGCGCACCACAACAGCACAAGCTTACAACAAAAGAACCAGCTTTTAGTACAAATATAGGGTTTAACAACATATTTTACACTGCGGGCGCACAAGCCCAAACACTTGGTTACAACACAAAAACTCCCAGGCAGCCCGAGCGCGGCGAGACCTAAAACCACTAATCCTCTTGACATAATGGCTCCTTAGGAACTCAATCTTCTACTGTGATGTCTTGGTTTTCCTGGTCTTCTGTTTATTGTTTAGCAAGTATTATGAGGAGGTAATGTGTGCATGTAGTGTGCCAATTAGCCTTATGCGTTTTAAGTGGTGATGGTTCTCAGAGCAAACGTACGATCTTGATGGCAAGCATTGGATATCACAGACTATGGTGCAATGTGGTGTGCTATTGGATTTGAAAGTTTCAAGTGATGACAGCCTCAGCGCAGATGTACGATCTTGGCAACGAATTATTGGGCATCGCATCGTCATGAAGACCAGTGGATGGTAATTATAGAAATTATCCAATACTGGATGGAGTGGTGATTTGCAAAATGCAGAGCTGGTCTAATTGGTTTAGGTCACATCTTTGTAGATGGAATGTCTTATCGAGCTATTGGAGCCTTTGGGAAGTTCTGCTTAGAAAAGTGTGCAAGTGCGTGTAATGCAAAACCCTTTTACGTGTGGGTCATCGGATTTTTCTAAGTGTAAGTAATGTGATCCACTAAGAAGTGGCTAGTTGTCAGGGTTAAGTGAGAGGTGAGAAGCCTCCACTTATGTATGCTCTAAATTTAGAGCTCTGCCATCCTAAGGGAGTGGCTGTAAAATCATTCATCGCTAAGTGAAATAAACATTCAAAGTTTATCAAGTGAGTTGTACCATAGATCTCCTCTTATGCTTGTGATTTGCTTGGTTTTCTTATTTGGATTTCTATCTTCTTGGTCTTTCCTAGTGTCGAGGACATGTAAAAGCTTGGAGGTAAGATCTCATCTATCTAGTTATGATCTAAAAGAAGTTCTTAAGTTTGCTCAGTTTTCCTTAAGAGAGAGATGATTTTAGAATATTGCTCTTGTGGGTGTTTTGGGTTGAATTTGTCTCGTTGTATTTTAGTTTGCTATGACATGTGAGAACCTGTGCAAGATCATTTAGATCATCAAGTACTCACGAACAAGAGTAGATCAATATTTATCTCTTTTACTAGGTTTTGGTGTAGCCTTCCTTTAAATAAAAAGTCATAATTTTGGCAATGATTCTCTCGATCGTTGATTAGAATAGGTTCGTAATAACCCAGAGAATGTGCATGTCAAAGTTTAAATCATTTGGATCATCGAATCAAAAGCTGCTTGGATTCTTGGTTTTGTAATCGTGCTGATTTTACTGTCTACTGCCTAAATGTCTGACCGCTAGCAATTTGAGGTATGACTGGTGTTAGGTTGCTTTTCTACAGTTTTAGTTTTGATGAATTTATAAATTTATATTTTCATTGTATGTTATTATTGATATTTAGAGTAAAATTTTGAAAGTAACATTCATCTGTCTAACTCGTTAATACTTGATCCTACAACGTCGTTCTAGCACATGGATATGGTTGGGTCTTGATGAACTTTTTTTGGATTGAACCATGTTCTGGTGTTAGTTTAGGTCAGTAAGAGTAACACTAAGTTATGGAACGTCTGATTGTTTGGGAGTGAGTTCATAATAAGCTAGAACACGTCTCTCTTGTCGCTTGTCGCTGTGGGTAATTTAGGTCTTGAGGCACACATATGGAAAAATTTTGAGCTACCCAAATACAGTTACATAATAAATTGAGTGTGGGAGATATTCAAGAGTATTTTGGTATTAACTTTTGTTTTTGTTTTCTATTTAGAAAAAACAAAAGATAATATGATTATCTAGCTTTTTAAAGTGGTTTCTTCACTTGGCTCGCTACCGTCTCGCTTCGAGAATAAGCTAGGAGATTAAAGGTGCATCACGCATCCACCCCTCTTGCTCCTATCACACGCACGTATCTCTCCTTCACTTTTCCACTACTCACATCTTCCTTCTAAAAAACACTTATTTTACCCATTACTACTAATTTTCAAGCAAAAACTATAAGACACAGCAAATTCAATCTAACAAAAGCTAATACAACATCCCCTGAGATCATAGCAAGCTGGAATACACTTCTCCGTGTCGCTGTGCGGTAATTTAGGATTCGAGGTGCAGGCACGTGGAAACATTTGAGGGGAAAGAAAAAAACGCGAATGCAAGCTACCTACACATCGCAGAGGTTTAGATTCTTTCTATTTTCATTTTTGTGCAGTTCATCCGACTGTGCGAAACGCACTAGCCAGGAGTAGTAATGGCTTAATCCAGCGAATGGCCGGTGCAACCGTGCAACCGGGCGGGCATGTACCGCACGCGCGCCTCGCGGGCGGGCAGACGCGCGTTCGTGCGTGCGCGCGCCGCCGAGGGCGAAACAGGGCAGCGAGCCCGTGGGAGGGAGAGCGACGCCGCGCGCGGATCCTTGTGTTCGCTGTGGCCTGCGGACGGGTACCGTAATGATAAGCTGCTGAAGCGCTGAACCATGGCCCAGTGGACCGTGGCTACCAATTGGGAGCTAAATTGGGACGACCGCACCCACCCTGGACCTGGTTTCAAGAATTTGGGCTTAAGCCCAACGAGAGCACAAGCATAAGCTAACGGCCCGCTCATTTCGGCTGAAAATAATGATTTATGGTTAAAATTACACTGTACCTAGTTAAGATTATACTGTAGCTGATGGTGATTTATTTGACGTAATTAAATTTAAAAATAGAAAAATATGTTAGCCAATTACAGACAATGCAAACGAATACGGGAAAAAAAATTGTGAAAGCACAATACTAAGTTAAAGTCAGAAAAAAGCTAAAAAGTCAGAAGTTAAAAAAAACGAATAGCTCAAACAAAAAGCTAAAAGCCAGAAAAAAAAATTTAGGAATTATGAAAAATAAATCAGAATCCAGAAGTTCAAGTCAAAATGAGCAAAACATTAAATCAAACAGACCTACAACTGGAAAAATAAAGAAATTAAGTATAGTCATTGAAACTAAGGACTTATGGTAATATATTATTTGTTTAGAATATTCAATATAAAGTTAGGTACCATATACTTTACCTAAGTTATCAATACTAAGTTATTAATATGAATTAGAGGTCTTTTTTCTCAAAAAAAAAAATTGTAAGGCTGGGCATGTTAGTTGAATTTGACAATTGGACGGGCGTTCGCTAAACACAAAACACTATGCATATATATAACATAACATTTGGTTGTAATCCAAGATTTACAGAGAAGAATCATCTCTAACGATCTAGCCTTGGCCTCTTTCGTAAACCTTCCTCCAGTTTACGATGAACAGCCTTCAAATCGATGATTGGAAGGAAGGGGATCACGTGAAGTACGCACGCAAGCAATCAAATGCTCATCGGGACGAAATCGCGCTTCTACAGCGTTTAAGTCCTGCCGTGGAAAGCACTTTGCATGTGCAAAACATGGACCAACTAATCTCTGCTCAAGGAAGAAAAGGAACAAAATGAAGGATTGAACTGACCAAACTTACGTGCCGTTTGGTTAAGTTGAAATAAGCTAACTTATAGCTAAAATTATAATATAATTGGTTAAAATTATACTGAATCTAATGATGACTTATTTGGTTTAACTAAATTTTAAAAAATTTAAAAATAAAAAACATGTTAATTTATCACAGACAACGTAAATGAATGTGAAAAAAAAACCAGCAAAAAAAGCTCAAAAAAGAGATTAGAAAAAAATAAAATTTATGAATAATAAAAAAACAACTCAAAAAACAGAATCTTAAATCGAAATAAACAAAGCTTTAAGCCTATTACGTCCCATGCGCTCCGATGTAGCACTAGATTTGTCATCTACTTGTGCGCGAACTTTTAGAAGACTGAAAGCGGTCAAAAATCATATTTACGGCCCAGTTTCAGCGTCCATTTTCTATGCACGTTTGATGCAATCCGTTTCACGTGTTGCGCGACTTCAGACTAAGGACTCGCTTTCCAGGCACATGCAGCGTCCATTTTCGCACAGTGCATTCACGCCTGCTGGGAGTCGCATGCATGGTTTGACAATAAGCATCAGTATGCGTACCAGGAACCTAGCAATCGCACAACATACCTTTCTACCCTGCATTCCAAGTATCCAGTTAACCCAAGAGATTACCGAAATCGCAAAAAAATTTCGCCTAAACCGAACCGATGAAACACACATACATGTTGGAATGAAGAACATAATAGCAACCAAAGACGGCCAGAAATTAAACCCAACAGCAGCGCTCTGGACCAATCATTTTAAGCTTCTGTGCGTGCGAGCCAGCTTTCGAAGCCGTCCCATATATGGTCTTGTAGTATTTTTTTTTTACAAACCTGGTATCTATATATATGAAATTGAAAATCTAGTCTACTTTGTGACCACTTCAGCAGCTCACCTGCCATGCTGTCCCACCACGGTAGAAAGTTATCAAGCTAGAGGAGCTCCATAGGAACCTATTGCACTGGTCGAGCTTGATAGGAGTTACTACCGAGCCTACTCGGCATGGCAAATAACACGAGTCGTCTGTTATTACTGTCGTGATCACGAAGAAAAGCTAGATTTGTAATTTTGTAGATAGTGGTCGACACATTTGCAAAAAAAAAAACATCACAGGGCCATTTCCGCGATGAGCTCCTGGCTTTCGGCAACAGCGCACGTCGGGCGAGTGCTCCCGAGAACGTGTCAGCAATAGCTTGGCCGTGGTGCCATCCGCCCGCAAAAATTCAGGTACATTTCGTGACGGTGAAAAACAGCAGCGAGAAGAAAAAACATGGGGGGAGTCGTGCTCGTGCCAGAGGACAAGCAACTCGAGTCCTCAGAATTTGGGCGGTCAGAAAAACGTGGTGCTCGCTTGTTTCGATCGTTCTGGAATTTTTCGGCTCGTGGTGCTGACCGTCGCCTCCCGGCCGGGACAGTTTGGCAGCGCAAGAGGACAGGCGCCGGGGGCTCCCGGAGCCAGGACTTGCTAGTGACAGAATATGCCTCACTTAATTTCACGGGGCTTCGAAGTTTTGGTTATTGCAACCAGGTCCGATTGTTTTCGGAGCTTAATCTTTCACACGGTTGAGCGGCTGAATGAGAGTGTCCGTTTCTCAAAATGTATTCAAACCAGGCCGGGTAGGGAACTGGCAACGTGACCGTTCCACTGGTCGAACCAACGGCTTACCGGTTGAATCGCCGGTTCTGAAATACTAATATTTTAACACCAGGTAATTAGTTTTAAGTGCTCACATTTAACAGAGATAAGCATCAATGAGAACTGCCAGCACAGATTTGATATTTTTTGACACTGGATATTCATAAATAAATTCATGATTGAATGTATATAGTAAACAACATAAGCAACGGTTTTTTTTCGCAAATTGTGCCAAACACGCCGTTGGAGTTTGGGATTTTTTCGCAAAAGAGAAGAGGTCATGCTACCGCTAGAGCGTGATGGGCAAACCGATCACACTAGATGCGATTGAGAAGAGATGAGTTATCAACAAGGGTGAACAATGGGAACAGAAAGAAGTGCAAATTTTGGGTGGGTTCTTTTGAAATGCGGTTTATGAGTTTTAGCTTATGGCTTTTGAATTCTCACTGTTCATGAGAGATATCACGAAAATAGACAGTTGCATATGATTTTGGTTAATATAGCTGAAGTCGGTATAATATGTATTACAATCGATTAGTAGATCCTATCTTAAAAAACACGTTGTTTAAAAATTAGTTACTATAGCAAAAGTGATGAGATAGATTTGAGAGTAGGGTTCACTAACTCAGTGATAAAAAAGAATAGGAAAAAAAGGACATGTTCTAATTTGTGATACTCAGAAAGTAGGGGGTTCTATCCCCAAATTTCTACAAAACAAAACGTGAGGTACAGGGATAAGATGATGATAAGAGTGGATCCCAACTCCAAACCCAACGCACCTCCCCATTCCGTTCCGCGCCAAGGCACTTGGCGTCCGCCCACTCCCTCTCCGCACGCCCGCTTCCTCCACCAGACCACCACGAGGTCCACGGCGATGGCGACCATCACCACGCAGCTCCGCCCGCCCTCCTCTCCCGGCCGCCGCCGCAGCCTCGTCCTCCTCCTCCCCGCGCCGGCGCGGCCGGCGCCCGCCCTCCTCCGTCCGCTGCGACTCCTCTCCCCCCGCGGCGTCCGCGCCCTCCTCCCTCGACCCCGACTTCGACAAGAAGGCCTTCCGCCACAACCTCACCCGCAGCGACAACTACAACCGCAAGGGTTTCGGCCACAAGAAGGAGACCCTCGAGCTCATGAGCCAAGAATACACCAGTAAGCGCAATCAAACCAGTAGCAGCAGCTAATTGCTGGCTGATTCATTCAGAAAGTTTTCTAATTGATTGGGGGAAATTGCCCTTGGGCACGTGCAGGCGATGTGATAAAGACGGTCAAGGAGAACGGGAACGAGTACACGTGGGGACCGGTCACCGTGAAGCTGGCGGAGGCCTACGGCTTCTGCTGGGGCGTCGAGCGCGCCGTGCAGATCGCCTACGAGGCGCGCAAGCAGTTCCCCGAGGAGCGCATCTGGATCACCAACGAGATTATCCACAACCCCACCGTCAACAAGGTACTTGGAATAATCTGAGCTTTGGCAAATTGAGCGACAAGAAGTAAAAATTTAGTGATAAAAGTGTTCATACTAAATAATTGATACCAGATTCGTATGGCTTTCAGCCCTCAGTTACTCAAACGATTAACTTCAGTTTTTCTTGGGCCTAGAGTATTCATGTTGTTATCTGCAAAGTAAAAAAAAAACATATTTTCCATGTCTAATGTGTTTAATTTGTGGCATGTATGTCTGAGGGGCTTTGGATTTGACTAGAGTTTAATTCTTGTGATTGTTCATGCAGAGATTGGACGAGATGGGCGTCAAAAACATCCCTGTTGACGCTGGTCTTAAGGACTTTGATGTTGTGGAACAAGGCGATGTTGTCGTATTGCCCGCGTTTGGAGCTGCTGTGGAGGAGATGTACACACTAAATGAGAAGAAAGTGCAGATAGTTGATACGACGTGCCCTTGGGTTTCAAAGGTATATTTCCCTTTTGGAGATCCCCTTTTTCTTTCGTACTATGCCACACTCTGTTTCTCAAAAGTCAAAAAATATATCAGGCTGATGTGCTCCATAATTAAATATAGGTGTGGAACATGGTCGAAAAGCATAAGAAGGGTGACTATACTTCTATTATTCATGGAAAATATTCCCATGAAGAGACGGTTGCCACTGCTTCTTTTGCAGGAAAGTACATCATTGTGAAGAATATAGCAGAGGTACATTTTGATGCATTAATATTTTGCTGTTGTGTTAGACTTCACATTGAATACATTTTAGGCTAAAGATAAGTAGATAACAAATGTTCCCAATTTTAACAGACGATGTATGTGTGTGATTATATACTTGGTGGCCAACTTGATGGGTCTAGCTCAACAAAAGAGGAGTTCCTTGAGGTAGGGATTTTACCCAAATTATCCTTTTGCTGATGTGGAAAGAAATGACTAACTTCTAATATAACTGCTTGATCCACAATTGCAGAAATTCAAAAACGCTGTTTCACCAGGATTTGATCCTGATGTTGACTTAGAGAAAGTAGGAATTGCAAATCAGACAACAATGCTTAAAGGAGAAACTGAAGAAATTGGTGCGTTAAACTAGCATTTGTTGTTTCCTTTATGGTTGTGTGATTTTATACAGTACAAGTTTGCTTTTGCACCAATACCAATTTGATTATAATGCTATATAATTAACAGGAAAACTTGTTGAGAAGACTATGATGCGTAAGTACGGAGTTGAGAATGTCAATGAACACTTCATTGCCTTCAACACTATTTGTGATGCCACACAGGTAAATTTCTTTTGAACTTATCCTTTAGTTTTACAGAAATCTTGTGTCCCTACTGGACTGGCTGAATCTTCCCTTTTAAAGTCCTACATGTGAATTTTTCATAAACCTATGTTTTCTAGATGTGTTTTAGAATAGACTGTTTCTACAATATCTTTACTACTTACTGTATTAAATAAAGAAACAAATGTACATAAAAGAATGATGTTCTATGATTTTGAGGCAGTTTGTGCTCATGTCTTCTTGACTTGCTCTTCTTCATGCTTAATGCACACTCCACTGCATGATGTCTTAGATCGCTTGGAACAAACAATCACAACATTTCACTTGACCACCACATACCCCATTAATACTCTACATGAGATAAATTCAATAAAGGTTGAGGGGCAAGCATACCATATGTCATTCTTTAATCTGTGTATGTGAGGCTGAAACGTTGTTCTCTTAGAAATGGTGGGATAGTTGACTATTCTTGACTGTATAGTTGTAGCAAAGAGAAATGTAGAGTTAGTGATTGATATATTTTGAATGGATCATAGTTATTTTATTTTAATATATTTTTAGTGTCTATGAGAAATTTTTTCTTTAGGACATGTACTCAATTTGAACATAGACCATATTGATGCTCTTCAAATTTCATACCTCAGGAAAGACAAGATGCAATGTACCAGCTAGTGAAGGAGAAAGTTGACCTTATTCTGGTTGTTGGAGGATGGAACTCCAGTAACACCTCTCATTTGCAAGAAATTGGAGAACTCAGTGGAATTCCGTCTTACTGGATTGACAGTGAACAAAGGATTGGACCAGGAAACATGATCAGCTACAAGCTAAATGTACTTTCTAAAACCCCCATATATGATTCTTTCCTCATCAAGAATAAAGTTTTCTTCCAGAAAATGTTAGTAACTCTTCCCAAATGAATAAAATTCTAAGGAGGTTTTCACAACAAATAAAGACGAAATTGAAAAAAGAGTGAAATTACAATTGAAAGTTTAGAATCTTTTTACTGAAATTTGAATTATTTAACAGCATGGCGAGCTTGTCGAGAAAGAAAACTGGTTACCAGAAGGGCCAATCACAATTGGAGTTACTTCTGGTGCCTCAACTCCGGACAAGGTAACGTAGCTGATCTGGTTAGGTGCTTCTTTTGTATGTAACCTGTTGCACTAGTGCACATTGGATAGAAGTAAAACTGCATAACCATGATGCTTCCTTTCTGCTTATGCAGGTTGTTGAGGATGCGCTACAGAAGGTATTTGAGATCAAGCGTCAAGAAATTTTGCAGGTTGCGTAAATTTTCAGCAGAGCTGGTCAGGGCATAATAGCTGATGGCTTGGCAAAGGCTATTAGAACCATTGCACAAGCGATGCTTGTATAGTAAATAAGAATGTAACGCTTTAGGCACATACTATCACGAGGCACTATTCTTGTGCTGGGATTTACAGTCTGATGAGAAAAAATGTTGTAATCATTGGTATGAAGAACAGTTGTATCAGCTGATATAACTTTTGGCCCTTAAAATTGATGCCGCAGAAGTATTTTCTTCTGTATAAATTACCACCCAGTGTGTTGGTTGTTGGATGGAGCTCAAATGCAGGACCTCCATGTATAGAAGCCCAAAGGAATGCAGGGTTCCCTGTGTACAATGATGAGACGTCCAGTGTCATTATCCTTACAATATGACATCAAACAACGGATTATATCCTAACCTTAACAAATTAGAGAATAATAAACTTTGTCAGAATTGCATAGTAGAACTATAATTAGATATTGTGCTTTAATATAACATTTAGCCACGTAGGACTATAGTCTTAATTACAATTATTTAAATACAAAAGAGATACAGATATTTATATCCTATCTCTCGATGACTTGGCTCCGCCAGTCGTCTACTCATCCCAATGGTTATATAGGGCACCTACCTTGCCTTAGTCCTCAGCGTGATCACCCTCATCTCATGTGTCTTCATTGACGTCTGTGTATCCCATGTCCCGCTCGGGGTATTTTTGATCGAACTAGGGTCTAACAAAGGAAGGTAATAGCAAATATGAGTATTAATATACTCAACAAGCATTAATAGTAAGAATGCACAGTATGACCCATCTCTTTCTTTTTATCACATTTTCTAGCTCATCTGTTTTTTGGAAACTAGTTTAACAAATTAAGTTGCAAATTTTAGTTAATGAAAATGCTACTTGCCACTCGGTGGGAAAAAAGATCCCTAGTGGTTTCCGTAGCCTCTAAATCAGGAAACATATATAAAATTATGGTTTTATTTCGCACTATGTAGGCATGTGCCACTATATCCATAGTTACTATGAGCCCTTTTGAAACTAGGTATCTCGTATTTCCTTTGATGCGGTACCAAGTTCAGAGTACAAAACATTTTTCCATATTATGTCATTAATTCTCCACCCAACTATTTTTCGTCGGTGACCGAATGAAATTTCTCACCCTAACTCGGCACCCACCAACCTCAAATAGATGCTGGTTGGGCTGATTATCTCTTCACGCAATACTCCACCAGCACTAATATATGCGCCTTGGATCCCTCACTTTCGTATTTTCTACCAGTTCGGGTTTCTCTACTAATTATACTACTTATCCATTATAGAGAGAAGTATTAACGTAATAGGGCAGCATTTTCTGCCCATCAAAAATGGAAATATGGCTGACACTTGAGTACGCCCTCTTTCCGAGTGAAAGCTTGTTGATCCTTATGTTATAGCCATATGTAAAGGGTCCTATCTTCTCTCTATTTCCTGACTTGGGCACCATTTACCATCCTAATATTTACTCTTAAGGCCTAGTTGCTCCTCTCAGCTGGACTGCTCTTTTCTCTTATCTCTTTCTTTCCTTTTCCCACTCAGTCGGATGTGGAATGGGTTGCTATGATACTATGCTTCGATTCTCTATTGCGTGAGGTAAGTCGGTAAAAATCAAAGTGGGTGTTGGCTAAGTTTTCTGCTGAATGATGAGACCGACTTAAGTGAGAGGTATCGGTCGGCCTTGGACAGTATAGGTATCTCCATGAGCACTAATAAATTGGTATTTTAAAGCCGAACGGGTCTTGATAGTAAAACCTTTGTATTTCTTTTATTCTCTCTTGGATTGTTTTTATTCTTTGCATTTGGATCACAAAATAAAAAGGCTGAGTTTTGGGTTGGTCTTTGAAGGGCTACTAATCGTCAGGCAATGCAAAGGAAAATGCAATACAAGGAACGATGCAAATATAATTTTATGACTTTCCATTTTAATGTGATACTTGTAATTTATTTATTTCTTAATGCACAAAGTATTCTTGTAATTATTCAAAGGTTGTAATAATTTTAATTTACTTGTAAGAGCCAAGTTTAATTTCTTGTAATTCACTGTATTGTAATTAACTTAGTTGCCTTTTTAATTACTGTTAATTAAATTTAATTGCGTTGTTGAAGTTAATTAAGAGTTAGGGTTCTTTCGAATGAGTACCAAGTCCAATCCTGATATGTCATCTGGTTGCAATAAAATTTCAATTTTTTGCTGTAACTTCTTTTTTAAAATTTCTGGTATATTACTTTCATATTGCTCCTTCACTTGGGCCAAAATCCTTGGTTGTTAGTTCACGTGAGCAAGCATTATTACACCAAACTTGTATAGCTTAATGTAGGGTGAGCCATGCTCACGAGCACTCTGTAAATCTGACGTGCAAGAGGGTTTTGCAATTGAATGGTAGGTCTGAAATAACTGACGACATTACAAAGCATCGAACGAACCCATTCCCAGACAGTCAATGGAAGCTCCCTTCGCAATTCACAGATCAGAACGTACAGCAATTTCGTTCATTAGATAGATTAATGGGTTAACGAAAACAAGTGGTCGTTAGATAGATCATACAAATCAGCAGCAACTCGACCAAACCGCAGGGCAGGGCCTCCAAGGAAGGCTTCCTCGTCTCACCTCCATGACTTCTCGCACTCCGAATGCGCCGGCCACCTCAGCTCCGCCGTCCCGTCGAGCCGCCTGGCGACGCCGAGGACGGCCTTCAGGTCGGCGACCTTGGCCCGCATCGTCCGGCAGCAGTTGGCGTGCACGGTGGCCACCTGCCGGGAGTCCCGGCTGTCCTGGCAGAAGCCGCTGAAGCGCGCCGTGTCCAGGACGCGCGCCCTCACGCCGAGCCGGCGGAACGCGCCTCGCCGCTTCATCCGGTTCAGCACGTCCTGCTCCTTCAAGCCCGCCGATCCGTCCCGCGCCGCGTACCACTCGTCGAACAGCGCCACCGTCCGGTTGTTCGAGGCCACGAAGAAGAACCCCGTGTTCAGCTCGTTGCCGGCGTAGTCGTGAGGCCGACCGTTGAACTGGTCGGAGCTGATCAGGAGGTCTTCCTCCTCGGCGAGGGTCAGCCTCGGGAAGGGGTTCCTCAGCCACATCACATCCAAATCCTTACAAACACAACCAAAAAAGAAAAATTAAGCATCATCATACGTCATAAATCATAACGTGCTAAGGCAGGTGTGTATGAGTTCCAAGAACGTACGGTGAATATGAAGCTGTAGCCGTGCTTGAGGACGTCGCCGAGGAGGCGAATGCGCTGCCACATCATGCGTATGAACCCGTCCGACATGTAGAGCTGCTCCGACGAGAGGTCGGTGCCGTTAACGGACGTCGGGAGCTGGTAGCACCGGACGCCGCCGAGGCTCCTGCACCGGCGGAAGGCCGGGCGATCCGTGGCCACGAGGAGGACGTGACCGATGAGCTGCTCGGTGCCCTCCCCTCCCCTCAGGCTCCGGAGGAAAAGGTCGAGCAAGCCGTCCTCATCGGCGTACGCCTTGTTCAGCACGCTCAGGATCAGCGTCTTGTTCGCGTACGCCGCGCCGCGCAGCGCCACCTCCAGATCATCGTCGGGAGCACACGCCTTTTCGACGTACGTCAATTGTGCCAACAAAAGTTAGTTACGGTTCAGGCTTACTTCGTCGACGCTGCAGACTGCAGCAGTGAACTCTGAAAGGTCGACTTAGTTAGTCGAAATCTAAAGATATATAAGAGCACCACTTACCGCTGATCTACGGCGCCATATGTTGAAGAGCTTCTGCTCTGTCTCGCCGTCGTCGGCCGGAGAAGATAGCACGTACGAGCCAACAACGAGGAGGAGGCAGGCGGCGACGAGGGCCACGAAACGGCTCAGTGCGCAGCGCTCCCGCAGAGCAGCCGGTGTCGACATGCCCATTGGAGGAAAAGCTGTAGCTCGATCACAATGGAAGGATGGTGGTGTCTCGGTGAGGACGGGAAGGCGCGCAGTATCTCATGGGCACGGGGTTTGTTAGTCCAGTTTGCGATTTTTAACAGGGTGTATGCATGGGTAGTCATGAGAACATTGCGGCAAACCTACCAACCTGCACGCTGTAGTATTCGCGCGCACACAAATGTGGATTGGCCTAGCAAATTGCAATAGCTGATGTCCCATTATAAGGTCCATGCCCATCAGTCAACAATCATCGGCTTCCAACCTTGCGCAAAACAAAAGAAAAATCCATACTCATGTAACTCGTCAGTCATCAGTTTCCTCAACAACATATGGCATACAATCACACATCAATCCCAACCCACCTTTCCCTTCAGCTAGCAGTAATATCCATTTTTTGGTGAACTAGCAAGGTATTGCGCGGGCGTAGTATGTTTAAATGACTATATAATACATGTGTGATTTTTGTTTTTTGAAAAATAGATAGTTGCAATACTTCATTTGTAATATTTTAATGCTATATACTATAAGAGAAAAATTTACTTCATTTTTCAGTACTTGTCATCTGTGACAAAAACATTCTTCCACAAATATTTGCATAGTAAAATAGTAAATATAGCATAACATAATATTTTTTATTTATATCATCACCATCGCTTTTTTTATTATTGCAATACTTATCTATACTATATATTTATAATACACATCACATAGCTTATATTGGTATAGCCGAGTAAACATTAATCAATGTATATCCTCTCAATATATCCCTCCATCCCGTAGAGCTAGGCCACCAAATAAAGGGTTAGAGTGTTTTTGAAAAATTTTAGCATATTCTCTTTTTCTTAGTGACAATAAACCACCTATCATCGACTTTTATTATATAATAAATCTTAATTCCTAATTTATATATATACAAATCAAATTCCTTACCTTAATTTTTTCTCAAATTAGCATATTTCAGGAATTTTAATTCTGAAGAAAATCAAAATTTATATTTTTCATTTAATTTGGAATTAGAAAACAATTGGTAATTTCTGAATTTGTATATTTTTGTATTGTACTTCTTATAGACTTTCTTTTTCAGTTTTAGGTTGGAATTTGTACATAAATGTAGCTGCTAATTTTTATTTTGAATTTTAAGTTATTATTTATTGTACTTGGCATAGACTCTTTTCTTTTAATCTAAATTTTATTTTTATTTAATTTTTAATTTTAGTTTTAGGTTATAATTCCTACACAAATCCAACTTCTAATTTTTATTCCAAATTTTAGCTATGCATGGGCTTTAATTTGGAGTAATATGAAAAATCAAATGGCTAATTTCCTTTTATTTTTATTTCTATTTTTTGTTTTTTATTTTACTTCACGCGGATTGTTTCTTTTAATATAAGCCATTATAACTAGGTCCACTAGATAGATGGTTAGATATTTTTCTTTAAATAATAACATCTAATGACTGCTATTGTTCAACTTAGTTTGTATTTCTTATAGGCTTTTTTCAATTTTAGATTGGAATTTATACATAAATCTAGCTACTAATTTTTATTTCGAATTTAGGTTTTTTTACTTGACATGGACTCTTTCTTTTAATCTATTTTTTATTTATTTTTAAATTTTAGTTTTAGGATAGAATTCCTATAGAAATTTGACTGCTAATTTCATCTAATTTTTATTTTATGTAGAGGCTTTAATTTGTACTTGGTATGAAAAATCGAATGGCTAATTTTTTATTCCAAAATTTTGTGATTTTTAATTGTACTAGACATACTCTTTTTTTAATATAAGTCATTATAACTAAAGTTCGCTAGATAGGTTGTTAGATGTTTTTCTTTAAATAATAATATCAAATGATTATTATAGTTCAATTTAGTTGGGGTCCACCACATTAAGGACTAGATTTTTTGCAAGAATTTATACTTTATTTCTCTTTTTTTCTTAGTAGCTTTAAAAGACATGCCATGAACTTTTAATATATAATACAATATGCCATTGTAATTGAGGTCCACTAGATGGATGGTTAGATTTTAAAAAATAATAACATCTAATGACTACTATAAGTCAACTTAGTTTGTACTTCTTATAGACTATGCTTTTTAGTTTTAGGTTAGAATTTGTATATAAATCTAGCTGGTAATTTTTGTTTCGAATTTAAGTTATTTTTTATTGTATTTAATATAAACTCTTTTTGTTAATCTAAATTTTATTTTTATTTAATTTTGAATTTTAGTTTTATGTTAGAATTCATATACAAATCCAACTACTAATTTTTATTTCAAATTTTAGATATATAGAGGGTTTAATTTGAAGTTCGTATAAAAAACCAAATGGCTACTTTTTTTTATTCCAAATTTTTGTTATTTGTTATTGTACTTAGTATAGACTATTTCTTTTAATCTAAACAGTTATTCCTATCATTCGCTAGATAGATGGTTAGATATTTTCTTTAAATAATAGTATCTAATAACTACTACAGTTCAATTTAGTTAAGATCCACCACATTAAGAACCAATATTTTACTTTTTGTGAGAATTTCTATTTATCTCTTTTTTTCTCAGCAATTCTAAAAGAATAGTCATGAACTTTTAATATATAATAGAATAGATTAGTTTGACAGGAAAGATATTAAAATAGATTAGTTTGACAGGAAAGATATTAAAATAGATCGGTTTGACAGAAAGAACAGCCCGCGTTGCGATCGTGAAAGTATGAACATCAGACCAACACACCTAAACACACAACACAGAAGCTCTCACTGAAATGCTCTGTTAGGAATGTATCATGTATTACAACACACACTAACCTTTACATTCCCTCCACTATTTCTGAGGCGACGAAAAAGAAAAGTCTACCATCCACCATTCCACCTCCGGCTTCCCCACCCCCCTCTTCCGGTCAGACTAACCTCCTAAACAAAGAGCCTACCCCCAATACTGCTTATACACCAGGCACCCATCTTCAGGTGCCTAGGTGAAATGGACCTCTACTTTCCGTATCCTACAATTGGAAAGTAGTGGCTAAAAAAGAAGGAAAATGAATATGGATAGGGCATTGTCATTTATACTTTACACAATCTCTGTGCTTCAGCCAGAGTTATAAGGGGAAGAAGCTCCAGGGAAAGTTATAGCCACAAAGACTTCTTCTCGCCATATCCTGTGCACGGAACACCCTTCTCTTCTTCTTCCCTCTTGCTAAAAAGGGTCTGGTCCGAGCAATCTAGACCCGCCCCACATGCCGTATTGTACAACTCGCATGCGGAGTAGCACACCCGAAGCCTGTTGTCCCCGTCCTGGTCGCACCTTTGAATTGAGATCTGATAAAAGGAGATCAATAAGCATGAATTTATTGAAGTGCTGGATGACTAATTTGCCCACATGAATATGTGAACACAAATTCTCCCTCTTAACAGCGCAAAACTACAAGGCTACATACAGAACGAGGGCACGGAAAATCAAACTGACAATTAGCTTAAATAGCAGCATTAGTTGGCATAAGGTGCATGGTGCTATCTATTTATGTATATTCGCTTCTCCAAAGTGGCACTTATTGATCTCCACTTATGGTAAGATGTGCTCCTTAACCTATTGTGCTTGTTTAAAGCAGCAACAAGCACCCAACTTAATCTTATGAGTATGCAACTTGATGTTAAAATATTTTAAAAAAACCAGCGTAAGTCCATGACATAAATATTTGAGAAATAGTTGAAGGGAGCAGTACCCAGCAGGCCAGCCGCTTCGCTGCTGCTGCACAATTGGCATTGTTGAAGAAGTTAAGGAAGGCCCGCCCACTTGGCATCAACCTATTGTAATTTGGCACAAGAACTACTGCTTCGAGCTGTTGTAGTATACTGAGTTCACTTGGTGCACAATGCTGCCCATCAGCATCTCTAACCAGAACATCATGACACATTGACAGACTGGGCAGTATTATAGAACCCTTCTGACAAGTGTAGCCTGCATAATCTGAACATCGAAACTCACATTTACCATTATCACAAACCCCTCCATGCAAACTACACTGCTCATCACAAACCGCTGCATAAAAAGAAAACAGGATATTACTTCTTAATTGCATGAATAAGAGTGGATCAACAATTGTGAACCATATAATGAATCTTAAGGGGGCCAAGCTAATCAACACATTTGCGAGTTTTCAATGTTTGATCATATCTGAGAATGCAAACATTACAGATATCACAAAGCATCTTTTTCATCCCAAAATTCAAATGCATTAGTCTAATATGTGATATCTGGCAACCAAAATCCTTGAAGCCTTCGCTATGGCCCTAAAACTCATGAATCCAACCCAACAGTATAGATGTGTAATCTACAGTGGAAACTTTCAGTGGTTATTAAGTCTCACCTGTGGAGCAGTCAATCCCGGTCCAGCCACTTTCACATTCACATATCCCATTAGCTTTGCATATACCATGACCACTGCACTTGTCTGGGCAAGATCCTATTTACCAAACCAACACTAGTTAGCTAATTTGTGAGGTATAACAGAATGAACACTTCAACATATAAGGAAAGCTATCCGGATAATTTTTCCAGGGACTAAGGACCACAGTATGTATTGTCCTCTGCACTCACAATGTCGGTTTCACAAGAACCAACAGATTCTTCATAGTATTGACAAATATGGTAGAGGTGTACGTGTTGGTTATTTCTTTTATCCTGATTGACAATATACAAGAAGCAGAGCAACAAAAAAACTACATGACACTTATTTTCACTCAAAACTATTACTTGAAGACATTGCTTGACTATAAACTATTCCACGTGAACATACAGCCTATTCACTAATCATTTTTAAAAGGCTGCTCATTTGGGTTTTTTTAGGTTTATGACTTATTTTGTATTGTAGCTGTTGGTGGTTTTTTGGCGTAATTAATTTTTTTAAAAATAAAAATAGAAAAAATAAGTTAGCACATAACAGACAATGCAAACGAATACGGGAAAAAAGGAAAGGCCAAAAAAGCCAAAAAAAACCAAAAAACCAAAAAAAAGCGAAATTAAGGAATGGTGACTTAGAAGCCCAAAGCCAGAAGCTAAATCCAAAACAAGCGGGGCTATGCTGAGAAACGTGATCATAGGGAAACAAAAAATGTCCACATCCAAGGAGAGTGTGGTCATACTCACGTCGGCTGCAGTCATGACCATGAAACCCAGGGAAGCAGTGGCAAGTTCCATCAATGCAGTCACCATTAAAACTGCAAGACTTTGGGCACTGGCCACTCACCGGGACTGGTACAGTGTTACACAACTCATGATATGCCGGGCAAATCAACTCCCCTTCAGCACAAAATTAACTCATGTAAGAACTAGAAAAGAGAGAGAACTTGATCTAATACACCTTAAATAGCAAAAACTCACCATTGAACCCCGGGAACTGAACAGGCCCACCAGATTCTGGACATGACTTCCAGATCCCATCAACAGCAACCTAAACAGTACGAATTTTCAGAACACGGTGAAGGCAAACTTTAGTCAAAGTTGGACAGCATTTCAAATTTGAGAACAGAAGCATGATTCATAATTGGTTACTTGAACTGTGATGCAGCCACTATCAGAAACAGTGTAAGCATGTAGTGCAAAAATACAAAAAAAAACATTCGCAATGTTGAGGTTATCTTTAATAATCACAAAAGAAACAACAATAACAAAACATTTTTATCCTAAACAAGTTAGAGTAGACTAGAATAAAATCAAATTTTTCTATTTTTCACTTAATTTGGAATTAGAAAACAATCACTAATTTCTGAATTTGTATATTTTTGTATTGTACTTCTTACAGACTTTCTTTTTCAGTTTTAGGTTGGAATTTGTACATAAATATAGCTGCTAATTTTTATTTTGAATTTTAAGTTATTGTTTATTGTACTTGGGATGAACTCTTTCTTTTAATCTAAATTTTATTTTTACTTAATTTTAAATTTTAGTTTTAGGTTATAATTCCTACACAAATCCAACTTCTAATTTTTATTCCAAATTTTAGCTATGCATGGGCTTTAATTTGGAGTAATATGAAAAATCAAATGGCTAATTTCCTTTTATTTTATTTCTATTTTTTGTTTTTTATTTTACTTCACGCGAATTGTTTCTTTTAATATAAGCCATTATAACTAGGTCCACTAGATAGATGGTTAGATATTTTTCTTTAAATAATAACATCTAATGACTGCTATTGTTCAACTTAGTTTGTATTTCTTATAGGCTTTTTTCAATTTTAGATTGGAATTTATACATAAATCTAGCTACTAATTTTTATTTCGAATTTAGGTTTTTTTACTTGACATGGACTCTTTCTTTTAATATATTTTTTATTTATTTTTAAATTTTAGTTTTAGGATAGAATTCCTATAGAAATTTGACTGCTAATTTCATCTAATTTTTATTTTATGTAGAGGCTTTAATTTGTACTTGGTATGAAAAATCGAATTGCTAATTTTTTATTCCAAAATTTTGTGATTTTTAATTGTACTAGACATACTCTTTCTTTTAATATAAGTCATTATAACTAAAGTTCGCTAGATAGGTTGTTAGATGTTTTTCTTTAAATAATAATATCAAATGATTATTATAATTCAATTTAGTTGGGGTCCACCACATTAAGGACTAGATTTTTTGCAAGAATTTATACTTTATTTCTCTTTTTTTCTTAGTAGCTTTAAAAGACATGCCATGAACTTTTAATATATAATACAATATGCCATTGTAATTGAGGTCCACTAGATGGATGGTTAGATTTTAAAAAAAATAATAACATCTAATGACTACTAGAATTCAACTTAGTTTGTACTTCTTATAGACTATGCTTTTTAGTTTTAGGTTAGAATTTGTATATAAATCTAGCTGGTAATTTTTGTTTCGAATTTAAGTTATTTTTTATTGTATTTAATATGGACTCTTTTTGTTAATCTAAATTTTATTTTTATTTAATTTTGAATTTTAGTTTTATGTTAGAATTCATATACAAATCCAACTACTAATTTTTATTTCAAATTTTAGATATATAGAGGGTTTAATTTGAAGTTCGTATAAAAAACCAAATGGCTAATTTTTTTTATTCCAAATTTTTGTTATTTGTTATTGTACTTAGTATAGACTCTTTCTTTTAATCTAAACATTTATTCCTATCATTCGCTAGATAGATGGTTAGATATTTTCTTTAAATAATAGTATCTAATAACTACTACAGTTCAATTTAGTTAAGATCCACCACATTAAGAACCAATATTTTACTTTTGTGAGAATTTCTATTTATCTCTTTTTTCTCAGCAATTCTAAAAGAATAGTCATGAACTTTTAATATATAATAGAATAGATTAGTTTGACAGGAAAGATATTAAAATAGATTAGTTTGACAGGAAAGACATTAAAATAGATCGGTTTGACAGAAAGAACAGCCCGCGTTGCGATCGTGAAAGTATGAACATCAGACCAACACACCTAAACACACAACACAGAAGCTCTCACTGAAATGCTCTGTTAGGAATGTATCATGGATTACAACACACACTAACCTTTACATTCCCTCCACTATTTCTGAGGCGACGAAAAGAAAAGTCTACCATCCACCATTCCACCTCCGGCTTCCCACCCCCTCTTCCGGTCAGACTAACCTCCTAAACAAAGAGCCTACCCCAATACTGCTTATACACCAGGCACCCATCTTCAGGTGCCTAGGTGAAATGGACCTCTACTTTCCGTATCCTACAATTGGAAAGTAGTGGCTAAAAAAAAGGAAAATGAATATGGATAGGACATTGTCATTTATACTTTACACAATCTCTGTGCTTCAGCCAGAGTTATAAGGGGAAGAAGCTCCAGGGAAAGTTATAGCCAGAAAGACTTCTTCTCGCCATATCCTGTGCACGGAACACCCTTCTCTTCTTCTTCCTCTTGCTAAAAGGGTCTGGTCCGAGCAATCTAGACCCGCCCACATGCCGTATTGTACAACTCGCATGCGGAGTAGCACACCAAGCCTGTTGTCCCCGTCCTGGTCGCACCTTTGAATTGAGATCTGATAAAAGGAGCTCAATAAGCATGAGTTTATTCAAGTTCTGGATGACTAATTTGCCTACATGAATATGTGAACCCAAATTCTCCCTCTTAACAGCGCAAAACTACAAGGCTACATACAGAACGAGGGCACGGAAAATCAAACCGAGTACCGACAATTAGCTTAAATAGCAGCATTAGTTGGCATAAGGTGCATGGTGCTATATATTTATGTATATTCGCTTCTCCAAAGTGGCACTTATTGATCTCCACTTATGGTAAGATGTGCTCCTTAACCTATTGTGCTTGTTTAAAGCAGCAACAAGCACCAACTTAATCTTATGAGTATGCAACTTGATGTTAAAATATTTTAAAAAAACCAGCGTAAGTCCATGACATAAATATTTGAGAAATGGTTGAAGGGAGCAGTACCCAGCAGGCCAGCCGCTTCGCTGCTGCTGCACAATTGGCATTGTTGAAGAAGTTAAGGAAGGCCCGCCCACTTGGCATCAACCTATTGTAATTTGGCACAAGAACTACTGCTTCGAGCTGTTGTAGTATACTGAGTTCACTTGGTGCACAATGCTGCCCATCAGCATCTCTAACCAGAACATCATGACACATTGACAGACTGGGCAGTATTATAGAACCCTTCTGACAAGTGTAGCCTGCATAATCTGAACATCGAAACTCACATTTACCATTATCACAAACCCCTCCATGCAAACTACACTGCTCATCACAAACCGCTGCATAAAAAGAAAACAGGATATTACTTCTTAATTGCATGAATAAGAGTGGATCAACAATTGTGAACCATATAATGAATTTTAAGGGGCCCAAGCTAATCAACACATTTGCGAGTTTTCAATGTTTGATCATATCTGAGAATGCAAACATTACAGATATCACAAAGCATCTTTTTCATCCCAAAATTCAAATGCATTAGTCTAATACAGTGTTATTAAGTCGTCGACTAATCGGCGATTAGTCTACGATTAGTCGTCCGGTCGGTACTTGGTAGACGACTAGCAAGACCGACTCGACTGGAGCGACTAGTCCGGACGACGGACGACTAGTCGGCGCCAAATCGCGACTAGTCGAGATGATGAAGCCGGCCGACTGGAAAAGTGGAAAAACAGTAAAACAGTGAAATGGTTCGGCCCACAGCCCACGAACGCCATTCCTTCCTCTCCCGTCTCCGTAGAGGTAACCTAAATCATTCATTCCTCTCCGTCTCCGTTAATCCTCCGTGCGAGCCGCCGACAACAAAGCGATGATGCCATCTTCTCCGGTGGCCGCAGCCTCCTCCCTCTCTCCAGACCCCCTTTGATCGCAGCCTCTCCTGTGGTCGTCGCTTGTATTGTGACGCCATCTTCTCCGGTGGCGCGCAGCCTCCTCCCTCTCTCCGACCCCCCCCCACCGCAGCCTCCTCCCCTCTGCTCCGACTCCCTCCCGCCATGCCGATCGTTCTTCCGCCGCCTCGTCCTTCTCATCGCTTCAAGACCGAACCAAGCAGGTGCTCCTTGCCTCCTTCCTTGCTTGATTCATTTCTTTTGGGGGCGATTTTGGTTGGGGTTTTCGATAGAGGTATTGATTTGTCTAGTTGGTCCATTTTCCGCTTCTTGAGCGATGGATTTTGCGGGATCCAGTGAGCGAGGTTCAGTCTTGCCGGCTGGGAAGCTTGCTGCAGAGAAGCTGCTTTTGCTTGAGCTGCTTGATTCGGCCACATATGTGCTGCTCTCCAACATTTATGCGGCTGCAGGGAAGTGGAAAGAGGATGAAGTGAGGAAGCTCATGAAGCTCATGAACATTTATGCGGCTGCTTGATTCATTGCTGCTCATAGCTCCATTTTAGCCAGGTAACCAAGCTACTCAGTAGTCACTAGTCAGTACTCAGACTCAAGCTCATTAGTAAATTAGCAAAATGAACCACATCATTTTTGCAGTAGATTGACCGACTAGTCCAGACTAGTCGGTCGATTAGTCGACTAGTCGGTCTAGTCGCCCCCTTGGCGACTCGACTCGACTTTACGACTTAATAACATTGGTCTAATATGTGATATCTGGCAACCAAAATCCTTGAAGCCTTTGCTATGGCCCTAAAACTCATGAATCCAACCCAACAGTATAGATGTGTAATCTACAGTGGAAACTTTCAGTGGTTATTAAGTCTCACCTGTGGAGCAGTCAATCCCGGTCCAGCCACTTTCACATTCACATATCCCATTAGCTTTGCATATACCATGACCACTGCACTTGTCTGGGCAAGATCCTATTTACCAAACTAACACTAGTTAGCTAATTTGTGAGGTATAACAGAATGAACACTTCAACATATAAGGAAAGCTATCCGGATAATTTTTCCAGGGACCAAGGACCACAGTATGTATTGTCCTCTGCACTCACAATGTCGGTTTCACAAGAACCAACAGATTCTTCATAGTATTGACAAATATGGTAGAGGTGTACGTGTTGGTTATTTCTTTTATCCTGATTGACAATATACAAGAAGCAGAGCAACAAAAAAACTACATGACACTTATTTTCACTCAAAACTATTACTTGAAGACATTGCTTGACTATAAACTATTCCACGTGAACATCCAGCCTATTCACTAATCATTTTTAAAAGGCTGCTCATTTGGGTTTTTTTAGGTTTATGACTTATTTTGTATTGTAGCTGTTGGTGGTTTTTGGCGTAATTAATTTTTTAAAAAAATAAAAATAGAAAAAACAAGTTAGCACATAACAGACAATGCAAACGAATACGGGAAAAAAGGAAAGGCCAAAAAAGCCAAAAAAAACCAAAAACAAAAAAAAAAAGACGAAATTAAGGAATGGTGAATTAGAAGCCCAAAGCCAGAAGCTAAATCCAAAACAAGCGGGGCTATGCTGAGAAACGTGATCATAGGGAAACAAAAAATGTCCACATCCAAGGAGAGTGTGGTCATACTCACGTCGGCTGCAGTCATGACCATGAAACCCAGGAAGCAGTGGCAAGTTCCATCAATGCAGTCACCATTAAAACTGCAAGACTTTGGGCACTGGCCACTCACCGGGACTGGTACAGTGTTACACAACTCATGATATGCCGGGCAAATCAACTCCCCTTCAGCACAAAATTAACTCATGTAAGAACTAGAAAAGAGAGAGAACTTGATCTAATACACCTTAAATAGCAAAAACTCACCATTGAACCCCGGGAACTGAACAGGCCCACCAGATTCTGGACATGACTTCCAGATCCCATCAACAGCAACCTAAACAGTACGAATTTTCAGAACACGGTGAAGGCAAACTTTAGTCAAAGTTGGACAGCATTTCAAATTTGAGAACAGAAGCATGATTCATAATTGGTTACTTGAACTGTGATGCAGCCACTATCAGAAACAGTGTAAGCATGTAGTGCAAAAATACAAAAAAAAACATTCGCAATGTTGAGGTTATCTTTAATAATCACAAAAGAAACAACAATAACAAAACATTTTTATCCTAAATAAGTTAGAGTAGACTAGGAATGAAACATTCTCAAGATCAAAGAGATGAGAGCCTTGAAATAAAAACCTACAATGTTAAAACCCTAAGCCATATATCCTGCTATCTAAGCCGAGAGCCTAAAACACCGCCTCTAACTTTCTTATGATTCCGGCACGTGGATTGCTAACTTCCATACGCTCCTATCCAAAATTAATTCTTTAGATAGATTACAATCCCTCAAGTCTCTTTTAACTGCTTCCTCCCATGTCAGTCTTGGTCGACCTTTGCCTCTTCTTACGTTTTCAGTACGCCTTAAAACTCCACTACATATTGGTGCCTCAAGAGGCCTTTGTTGGATATATCCAAACCATCTCAAGCAATGTTAGACAAGCTTCTCTTCAATTGGTGCTATCCACACCCTATCACGTATATCATCATTGCGGATGTGATCCCGCCTTGTGTGACCACAGATCCACCACAGCATCCCCATCTCCGCTGCACTCATTTTCAGTATATATTGTCTTTTAGTCGCTCAACATTCTACTCCATATAGCATCGCGGGTATGATCGCCGTCCTATAGAACTTAACCTTTAACTTTTGAGAGACTTTTTTGCCACACAGGACACTAGATGCTTGGCGCTATTTCACCCACCCGCTCTTATCCTGTGGCTCACGTCTTCATCAATCTTACCATCTCACTGTAGCACAAGGTTATTAAGGCGTCGAGATATCGGCGATATCTCGTCGCCATATCGCCGTGGCGGACCGGAGGCTCCATGCCGTCCGGACGGCATGGAAGTCTGCCATATCGCCGTCGCCGCCGCCGCTAGCGGATCCATGCTGCCGCCGTCGGATCTATTGCCTCCGCCGTCGCCGCCGCCGGATCCACGCCTCCGCCCATGCCATAGCCGGATCCGCCGTCGCGCCGCCTCTGCCTCGTCGGGCGACGGTCTTCGCCGCCTCCTCGCGGCCCGCTTGGGGCGGTGGAGAGTGGCGGCGGGAAGAGGGCGGCCGTCGGCGGTGGCTCGGCCTCGCCAGCCAGCCGGGGCGAAGCGATGGGGAGAGAGAGAGAGGAGGAGGCGGCGAGTGGGTGAGAGGAGAGAGCGGTGACGGCGGTGGCGTCTGGCGCCTCCACGCGGACCGGTTATTAGGGATTTAGGGTTCTGACATTTTACAATTTAGCCCTCTTACTTTCTAAAATTACAATAAAGTCTTTCTCACTTTATATTTCTTCTGTTTAAACCCTCCGGAAGTCCAATATTGCTGTGGCTACTTATGTGTATGGCGTCGCCACGCCGCGCGCCATAAACGATATTGTTGTGTGAAGGTAGTGAGTCGCCGCGTCTCGCCGCACCGCCGTAATAACCTTGTTGTAGCATCGATCCCAAATAATGAAACGTGTCCTTCTTAGGCACAATTGGCCGTCCAATCTAACATCTCCATAATCGCCCTAGCACTGCCCTAGCACCACTGAAATCACACCTCATATACTAAGGCTAAAGCCCATCAATTCTAAGATTTTCCTCCACAACTCGAGCTTCCTATCAACATCTATCCTACTCTCATCAATTAGCACCGTATCATCAGCGAAAAACATACACCGAAGGATATCTCCTTGTATGTCTCGTGTGACCTCGTCCATTACAATAATCACAAAAGAAAAAGAGAGGAAATGGAAATATTTAGAAGTTCTTACGGCCCTACAATTATATTGTGGTTATAATGAACATTACAAATAATGGAGACACCCCACCAGGAATAAAAACAAAACACAGCACGCACAAGAATTTCTGGACAGAATGGGGTCCAAGCATGCAAGGCAAACTTAGTGCAAAGTGAGAAAACAAAGGAAATAGTAGTCACCTCTAAGGAGTTGTTTGTGCAGCGATGCTGATAACAGCCATTTCCCTGGGTCATAGATCCACGGACAAACCCAGTTCGCACTAGCGTTGAGGCTATACACCTGCTCATTAGGAAATTTCCAAAAAATGGTCAAGATTGCGAAAATGGGATTTATTAAAACAAGCATATATCCAACTTTTTGTCTGCAGTCTCACCTTGAGTTACTTCCCCGCACTTCACCTAACATTCTGTCAGGCGCTCGCGCACTATTTACATCAGTGCATGAACCATCTGAATAAGCAACATAATATGTACAGTAATCTGCTAATGAAGACTGACCACCTGCAGACATGAAATTATGTATTATATTATGTATTATATTATGTATTATATAGGACTACAGGAGAGAACTTTGAAGTGCAACATGCTGACATACAGAAACTAATCAATGGAACTTAAGAAGAGAATCAGAAGAGAAGATCAGAAAGGATAAAGGGTCAGTTTGTGATTGCTGTGTTGTGCAGTGGAATCTAGTTAGTTAGGGGAATTTTTACTAATCCCAATAAGATCTTGCAGTTACAGTAAAAAAAGATGCTTTCAACTGTTACATCCAAAAGTAGGAATTGTTAGACATGTATAAGCTGTAGGGTTATTACTTTGAATAGAGGGTTTCTTGCATATATTCCCCTCTTTGTATATTTGGCCTGTTGGCCCATTGGAATTGATACGGTCCATTCATAACAGGAATAACAAAGTGCTTTTGAAACGAAATGCCAAGCGGAGCCAAAGACTGGATAGAACATGAAAAGAGAAACTTCCAGAAAGTCTTATCTGATTCATTAACCTCAGAGCTAGTTCCAAAACTGATCCCACTAGAACTTATCAGATCGCCTGATGGATTAGGTGATTCAACTTGCTCTGTGACTGGGAAGTTTTTGGCAAACAGCAGGCAAAGATCGCCTGATGGATTAGGTGATTCAACTTGCTCTGTGACTGGGAAGTTTTTGGCAAACAGCAGGCAAAGGCTGTCAGGCTATGCACACATTTCAGAGAGGGTAACGTTGCATGTGTGCATGCGTGTGTGGATGGGGGCTCCTCACATATTAACAGCTGCGTACTAACCACGTACAAACAAGTGATATCATCCCTTTAACTTTCAACTTGATCTACACACACCTAACTTGTTCTCCACTACCCAACCAAAGTTTATATGTATTTAGTACAGGAAAAATTGTACTGCCTGCTTGTAACTAGAGAAGAGCGTAAGAACTAGTACTGCTTAAAAGATGGAACAGTCGAACAGAAAACCCATAAAAATTCCCATATATCATTTCAGCACCCAGTATAATGTTAAAAAAGGGATATTCTATGCTACATCACCACACAATGTGTCATAGCCATACCTTTATTAGCTTGAGGGAAATATTGAGCCCATTTGGGCAAGTCCCCGCTATAGCTTACTATAGGGCAGTAACCTTCTGCCTCCCTATTATATGTGCATCCTGACAATTGAGTTGTGTTGCAGTGATACGCCCCTTTCCACATATTGCAGGGAGAGATAACAAACTCTGTTCCCTGATTTCGACCCCAATCTAAATGCTCAGCCATGCTATAATTAGCTTGATACCATCCACTGTCCTCCAATAATGCTAAGGTCATCTTTGAAACCACTGATCTTGTATCCACCGACCCGGTCATGATCTCATTCATTAAGAGTCTTTTCTCCCAATGTGAACCTGTTAAAATGGCAAATGTCAGTAAAGGGAGGAAAGATACACAACTGGAGGTATTCTCAAAACTTGTATAATACTAACAAATGTCAGTAAATACGAATATCAAACTATATAAGGTTTGTGTTATGGATGTACCTGAGGTACCCCTGCCTCCGCCATCTTCCAATTCCAACCCAGTGAAGTTCTGGGAAAATGCCTAACACAACGAAGAAATTGGTCAGTTCACATGAAGTAGGTTTTTTCAAAGCAAGGAGCATAAAAATGGAGAAGGTGCTAAACACGGCAATCACATGAATGACTCAAAAGATTTAACATAGCTCCCAGGTCTTTAGTTACAACTTACTCCATAATGATGCCTAGAGTGCATGACAACTCGAGGAAGGACAACACGAGTAACCATTCTTCCAAGCTTTTCATCCAAAGCATGAACAGTAACCTGAACAGAGAAACAGAGAGATATTGAAATCATGGTGTGCAAGGCCTGAACTAGAGGAGGAGAAGCTATCATTAAAAAAAACATAGGAAGAAAGTACCCCCAATAAGTTTCAGACTATCCAACTAATCAATGTAGTGGAGTGGACAGAGAATATTTTAGACAAGAGATACTGACTAGTTATCCAGTGAGTGATGAATTATTATGGAACAACATACGGTGACGTGTATCCTTTGCAAAGCTCCTTTCCCTCAGGTTCTAGAGGTATGCAAAGTATGCTCCTTTGCATTGATTTTTTCCCATAAAACAACTGGTTTTCGAAACTTAAAGTTAATGATATGACCAAGCAATTATTTTCAACAGTGTATCAACTGAACATTCATCTAACAGGAAAGAATTAAGCCTTCTTAATTCTTTCTTCATGAAAAGAGGAGGATCAAACAATGAAACAATTGAAGCTGAGCTGTCCCTTGTGTCAAACCGAAATGGGCTCGAACTCGAGTGCTGCACAGCTCAAAGACCACACCAAGTAGATCTCTATTAACTCTGGGCACAAGGCCCAAGTCCAGCATGGGCTCCACATGTGGGAATTGGATAGTCCATGGGCCGAATCCAAGTGGGAATTGCATTCTCTTCACCAAACCTAGCTGCCTCTACAGCCCATCAACCAAATTGTAAAAGGTATTGGACTTGAGCTGCCATCTACACGTGAATTTAAAGAGAAAAAGGAAAATAGAATCCGAATTTCTTTGGGAGGAGAATTCAGACTCCTTTGGAGCGGACATGCAAACCAGCCAAGGAAAAAAGGGAAAGAATAGGGGGGGTGAGGGGGGGTAGTGCCAAAACCAGCCGAGCAGGTCTTGTCAAAGCCCAACCATGCACACTGTTGGTCATCCTATGAGGTGTGGGCCAACGGGCTAAATAGGATAGTCTATTTGTTCCCGTTTCAGAGTTATTTCCTTTTACAGTTGTTGAGTACTGGATTGTTATGAAATTATATTTTAGGATTTGTGCTACTCGTGTACTAGTTGGCCTATAAAAGAGGGCCTAGAGTGTCCAGTACTCCAGTTGTGAGAACTCAAGTCCAAGACTCCAAGTTTGCATTTTCGGATTAAAACAGAGTTGAGTTTAGAGTTGAGATTTTGCTTTTTAGGATTCCTGGAATTCACTCAAGTTGAACATATACGGTTCACCCATTTTCGTGGCTCTCATCTACAGGTGTTGTGTTGTGGTTAGTTTCAAACAAGCAGTTGGGCAATTGTTCATCGATATACTGCTTCTTTCATCATGTCACGGACCAAAGTTATCTTTTATCGTGCTAATTCCTATGTCGTGAATATCAGGCCACTCTACGTACACTCCTTTGCTAGGTGTGTGCAGCTGTGCGCATCAGTTATCATGCGACGATCACACATAAATTAAGCTTTAGCAGAAGTGTCATGCTGTCAGAAATTTGAAAGGGCCAACAAATACTCCATTTCATCAATGGAGAATATTTTACCACAAATGCTGAGGTTTGCCAATGATAAGATGGTTTACAGCATATGCACCCAAAAGGTTCACTTCTTCCTAGACAAGCCCCAAAAGTTGTTCACTTAACTCCCAACTTATAAGTGCTTGTAAACTTGGAGACAGCCTTCCCAGGTTTATCCTATAAGTTTTCATACTAGGCTCATATGGTAACTGCCAAATAAGCCTACAAGTGTACAAACCTGATCTCCATTGAATTGCTGAGTGTTTTACTCATAAAACTCTATAAAGCTTTAAAGCAGTTTTACATGTTAGACCTAACCCAATTATAATAAAGCAATCACCAGCTCAGGTTCTGAGCATTAGGGGGTCTCCATTAAGCAGAAGAAAATATATCACACCAATACATTGAGGAAAGACATTGCTCAGTACCTGACTACGCCTCCTTTTCCTTTCATCACGAAAATGTGTGAAGGCGTGAGGATCAAAGCCCAGAACATGCATGACCTCATGTATCAAAGTAGCCGAAAGTAAGGTTTCTGCTTCAGCCGTCAAATGACGAGGGGCCACATTAACATGTCCTAAAAGCCAAAACATATATATGTTATTTCAGAATAACACAACAAACTCTCCCACCAACAAATATTTGTATGCAAACATGAGGGGGTAGACAAACCTGCAATTGCACGACCCCATTGGTCACGTTCACAGGCCACAGCCCATGCAAGTGTGTTACCAGTTGTTGGTCTAGTTGTTACTAAGAGCACTAAATCAGCATTGGCAACACCATCTGCAATTCAAGACAAATTTGTATGACAATGGAGAATCAGCTGAAAAGACAAACAAAATGCCTCATCATAATGGTAAATTACCTTCAACATAAGCATGGGGGAGCTGTACACCTCCATCTTGTCCACAAGCAGAGTACCCACTGAGCCGCAGGTTTCCCTTGACAGGTTCAACAGCTAAAGCTTTTCTGAACCACTCTACTGTTTGTCCCAGTGCCTGTACAATGATTCAATTCAGCATACAGAACAATACGTCAGTAACACATGGCAATAGCACTGTTATATCTTCTATAACAGTGGAGTTTGTTCATGGATCCTCTTTATAGTTTTTCAAGTTATGACACATTTCAAACTGAAGTGGCAGACAGAAACCACCAAAAACACAAGAACTGCACCTTCCGAAGCCGTTGCTTCTTGTCCTCCCCAGCTATATCCTCAAAGGTGCAATTGTACCAGCAATCACCCACCAATGGCGGGTCTCCATGAGGATCACAGACAGGTGTTCCTGGTGCTGATGGTACAGGAGGTTCGCCAAGCTAATAAAAACAAACAGCAAATTCAACATTACTACATTGATAATAAAGCAGCTGCTGACGCAATGAGAAGCTAATGCGACAAACCTACCTTCACGATGTCACCAACATTTTTACAGTCCCGGTCGGGCGAGTGCCCAACTGCATCATAATTGAGATATATCCGTATTGGCTTCCTGACATTTCCCTGTGGAGCGCGCCAAGATGACACCCCCAACAAATGTCTTCCTCTTAGGCGCTCCACTTTCTCTCGGGGCTCATGGTAGACTTGTGGCATGACAGAGTACTCCTTCCGCCCGGCTAATCGCCGTTGATGTAGTATCTCGTCATGGATGCACGAATGGCTAAGGTAAACATCCTTCTCTCCAGCTTCCGCACCTGGCAGAGACAATGCTTTGCCGTCATTGGAACTTACACTAGCTCCTCGAGTCCAGACTAGAATCAACACAATCTGCAGCACGAGCGAAAAGTGAGATGAATCAATTATCAATATCAATACAAATGCAGCTCCTTCTAATGGCACAGGACCAGAACATATAAGAACTCAAATATTTAGCAAATTGGAAGAGCAAACAAAGAGCAATCCACCCAAGAAGGTCAATTTTTGATCTATCTGCTTCACTAGTTTAATTGCGACCCAAACACCCAAAAATAGATCGGGAGAGACATTCCTTTCCCCCAAAAGTGCGCAGCAAAACAGTAAAACCCTACAAAAGGCTAAACCAAATCCCTCAAATTGCCATCCAAAACCTGAAATGCGCATCAATTCAAACCAGATCCGCCCAAAGCAACCTCCAACCCCGCGGAATTCCCCGACCATTGCGCCCCCAAATCCAACAACCCCGGCTACTCACTCCGTGCACCTACCAAACCCCCACGGAATCGAAGCAGCTCACCTCGACGCTCACAAGCCAAAGCACCCTCCCGCACCCGCCGCCGGGCGAGGCCCTGGCCTCCATGTAAGCTAGCCCCCGCAGCGCCCCGCCGCTTCCATTCACCGCCCCGCCGGCGACGCCCCCGCCTCGAGCAGCCTCCACCTCATCTCCCACCACGAATCTACTCCGCCTCCCTCATGCCGCGCGCAGCCGCCAAGCCGGGCCCACCGCGCCGGACCACCACCGCCACGGGACCGAGCGCAGCGCAGCGCAACCACCGCCCCCCAAGCAATCGCGCCTCCGCGGAAGCGGCGCAGATCGACGAGGCGGTCGGGCTCCCCACCAAATGATTAGGGTTTGGTGGAAGCAGGCGAGCCCTGGCTCCGAAGGGGGAGGAGTAGGGGCGACGCGGCGAGGGGACGGTAGGGAGTGGTGGTGAAGGCTACTAGTACCGAGGCGAAGAGTAAGGCAGGCGAGAATTACCGGATTATTCCATCATTTCCCCACGGCCTTTTGGTACCGGGACGGGAAGTGGAGTTGGGGCGGGGAAAGTGGACGCGGGGTTCGGTGGTATTTACGGCCGCGTGCCATCCAGCCCGGCAGTTCCGTCGCCGCGCACGGGCTTTCGGGCGGGGTTGTTGCTCCGTGTTTCCTAGGGTTTTTTACTCTTATTGTTTTTGTACCGTTGCGGCGGCCTAAGCTCGTTTTTTTAAAAAAATGTTTGGATTTCCTTGTCAACCTCTGCTTCCGTTGCTGTCCGGTGCTCCTAACCTCCTGCCCTTTAACAAACACGAGTTTTAGGGTGAATTTTTTTAAACTAACGATTTATACTTTATACTTTAAATATTTAAATTCTAGCTGTTCGCAAGTGATTCTAACCGGTACAGCTGAACTCAGTATATTTTTTACTATAATCTTTCTATCAGCTCCGTCTTAAAAGAACGTATCATTTAAAAGTTAGTTACTATAAACAGTACGAGGATAAATCGGCTCTAAGCCAAACCGAACCTGTACTTAAGCAAGCTCTAATCGAAGAGTGTTTGGAAATCAAGCTGTCAAATACGAACGTCCTCATGTCCTGTGTTTGTACTGCGTGCTTTGCTTGAGGGTTCTCTCTTTCTCACCTGCACGTTCCACTATGCCGGAGCAATAATGCGATGCTTCCTTCCATTCCATGCTCTTAGCAATCGGTATTCGCCACCTCCGCCAGCAGCAGCCTGACACCTAACGACGCAAACAAAAATGGCCCCTTCCACAAACGAGTGAGTGTGAAGAGCATTAGCGCGGGTGATCAGATCCGTTGCGCCACTAGACATCGCACATAGCGCAGGGCATTTGCGGTTTACCTAACCTAGCAACGGAACCAAACTAAAATCTAACACCGGCGCATAGCTCAGCTACTGCTCCCTCGTGGTCAAATCCGCCGCTGCCAATTGTCGCCGGCTCGGCTTCCGTCGTCGCGGGTGGAAGTGGAAGCGGTCTCCAGCAAAGCGCCAAGCACTAGACGCACGGCAGCGCATGCGCGTTCCGAGTTGCTGATGAAGTGATGAGAGCATTTTGGCCCTTTTTTTTTGTCATTTGACTTCTCTGAAATTCTAAAATAAGCTGAACGGCTTTCTTGAAGCTGACCTTTTAAACGTCTTTCTAAGTTCAAAATCATATACGTCGTCTATATCAATTTCTCCGCCATCTATCAACATCTCAAAAAACACAAACAAAAGCTATCAAAACACTCCCAATAGAAAACATTGCAAAGTAATATCTATACACCCCACATCAAGTAGAAACAATTATAGACATTACTCTCCTAATACATAATATCCATCAGTGGACCTAATCAATAAAATTATGCACTCTCCAGTGTTTCTCTCTCTCCCCCTCTACTCTTTCATCCATCTACAGAATTAATGTTATATATATAACTCTACTTCCCGATGCAAATTTTAGTTGTTTCTTGATATTTGCTTGTGTGCCTATGCAATATCCATGATCGTCTCACGTGGCCCACTTATCCAGCAGGATGGATGGAGCCTCGAGGCTTTGATTGCCAACAAACCTGTGTGTACTCCTTTTCGGTAAACATCTGCGCAAGTCAAAGTTTGGAAGCTCTAGGCAGCCAACTAGTGGGTGATAGACTGATAGTTTGATGTGATGTGTGATTGAAGATAAAACGTTGGAGTTCCAGGCCAACTGCATGTTGAATGCTATGATATTTTTGATGGACTTTAAGTGAGTTCATCCTGTGAACATTTGATGTGTATTCGAAATTTCGAATGTTGTGCTGCCTAACTTTTTTATGTCTTCCTCGGTCCCTAAAAAATACAAATTTGAGATGTTCCAGCCCAAAGGAAGGGGGGATAAGTCTGTTTGACTCCCTCCATTATTTCATTTGTCTAAAATTGAATCATCAGCTAGTAACCTGAGGTGGCGCATACATGGTAATGATTTTGACATGTGATAGTAGGGCCCACTAGCCAGTCTCCTTCCACTTTCTTCCTTTGTTGTACTCCCCTTTCTCTGCTTCCTCCTCCCTTTCTCTCCTCCACAGGGTGTGGCCATGCATGAGCCCCTCCCATCACCCGTTACCCTCCTGCTACCCACCCACCATGTTGGCTTTCCCTAGGGCATGACGCCCTCCTCTTCTCTTCCTCCCACACTGCAACCACCCCCTCCTTCATCTTCTCCAAGTCCAGACAAGTTTGCCACCGCCTTGATCTCTTGATTCGGTGGATCTCCAGTCAGTTTCTTGCACTGGGAGAGTCCTCTTGACCTCAACAACAAAATCCCTCAATTAATCTCGCCTCCTCGCCACCACACCGTTGTCGTCGAGGTTTTCTTCCCTAACTTCACCATCTCGCCGTCGCCTATCCAACGCAAAGGAAGCAAGTGCCCGGATGAGCGCACATGCAACGCTGACAACGCGAACAACCTCCTATGCAAGCAAGGGCGGAACCACACCCCAGCCAAGGTAGGTTTCAGCCTGAGGTGTGGAAAAATATCTAGTGTCTGCCCAGGTAAATTCAATTCAGTTTGGGTAATATTTTTATGGTCCAGCCTACATAGCCTAATCAAATCCTAGCTCTATCAATGTGTGCAAGGCCCTTGACATTGCGCGCCGTGCCAGCACATCGGAGGTTTGTGCAGCGTGATGGGGACCTTGGGCATGGGATCTGGGTGATGTCGCAGCCATGTAGCTCGTTGGTCCCACATGAGCCGTCGGGAGCGCTGGATTCAAAGAAGATGATGATTTGGCCAACGCATCATGGTAGTCGTGTCCGTTGTGATGTCGTGGTAGTTGAGCTCAGTACTGTTCACCACTCACCGCTCGTTAGAGTGAATGGTGCAATGTTTTGTGCTGCTCTTTGGCTCTAAGTTTCCCGACAAATAGAAGACTAGGGCTTTAGTGGCACTCATGGCGCAAGGCCCGCAAAACGTGGAGGAGAAGGGGAGGAGGAATGGGGCTGACGGGTGGGCCCATCATTTTTATTTTTTGGATGATTTGGGATTTTTGGATTTTTTTAATTTGTTGATTTGCTGACTGAATGCCAAATCATCTTAAAACCAGATTGTGTCAAAACCACCGTCACGTATGCGCCAAGTTGGATGAAAACCGAAGAAGAATGTTCAAGGGGGTAATATACGTGGTTGTGATAGTTGAGGGGTGTAAGTTATTCAATTTCGTAGTTAAAATGCTGAAAAAGCAAGATTATCCTCGCTCGGTTGGACTGAAAAGTTGTGGCTTATGGCTGAAATTGCACTGTAATGGTTGAAATTTCACTATAACTGAAGGTGACTTATTTAACGTAATTAAATTTAAAATTTTCAAAAATAGAAAAAATATGTTAGCTCATCACGGACAACGCAAACGAATACGGGAAAAAAGAACCAGCAAAAAAACTAAAAAAACCCTAAAATTTTAAAAAGATAAAATTTATAAATAGTGAAAAATAAGGTAGAAACTGAAGCCGAAAGCGGGGCCGAAGGGCAAAATTGAATATCTTTATTCAAGAAACCTCATGTGCAAAATGAAAATTTTCCGCTACATAATGCAGACAAAATAACTCCTTACTGCAAAAACGGAGCAAAGCAATTTTGAAGGTGTATATAGTAGAGTAGAAAAAGGATAAAGAATGTCTGAGCCCAGGTTCGAACTGGGGACCTCTAGTGTGTGAGACTAGCGTGATAACCAACTACACCACCCAGACATGATGTCTTGGATTATGAAAGTAATCTTCTTCAAACATGGTTACTAAGACAAAGACCACGTGAACTTCGCAAATCGCAGTATCATGGATATCGCATGGGGATCTTTCAGCTGCTGGCTGGTTACTAAGAATCTGTATAATAGCGTAACACTAACTGTTTACAAGTCTTATCTCGTAGGACATATGATGATACAGAAAAAAATATAGAAAATTAGGTCATATCTTGAATAATAATTGACTGTAATACGAGAAACAAGATATTATATATGAAAGAGTTGTTTGAGACATATAAAAAACAATATATTATAAAAAACTATGTGTGTATATATATATATATATATATATATATATATATATATATATATATATATATGTGGGATCTATAGATAGTAATTATCTATATCATTGTATATATACTAGTCTGATCTCATTATCCACACGTGTAATGCAACATGCTTGTCCACAGCCTGTTTCTGTTTGCTACACGTGGATTGCGAGCCAGACAGCACCAAAAAAATATCAATCTTAAAAACAAAGCCATTCATCATCAAGCAAACATGGTTGGCAGGAAGCACCATAACCAAAACAAGAACTGGAGGAAGCCTTTTTTTTAGAATTTCCGCGTCCTTCTCCAGGTCATAAGTAACGTACTATTTGTTCTTGTCAAGCCATTCGAGAATTCCTTTCTCCGACTCCGTCAGCTCGTCCTCATTTTTCTGTCTAGCCGGGCCTTCGATGAGGCCGAAGTAATCCCTGTAGTTCCTCTTGTAGTAGTCCTCGAGCCTCTGGAACACGAGAAAACAGAAGCAAAGAATCAGCGGCAGCCAATCTGCATCTATGCCATTCTGGATGAATTTCTTGTGCCAGTGTCCATTTATATGGATAAAATTGTCGATTCCTGAGTTATTATACGCGTGACAAAGTATATGACCTCGTAATGTATTTATCACTATGAGCAATTAACAAAGTAGTAGTTTAACTAAAACTTACGAAGTGGAGTACGTGGATTATTCAGAAGAAAAATGAAAAGCAAAGGTACACATAACTGTAAAGGAACTGAAGCAATGAAACCGGGAGCATATGGATCCAAAATGAATAATTTTAGAAAGCACATAATTTAAGAGAGGGGAGCATAGGGGTTAGTGACTAAAAAAAAGCAAAATGATGGGACGCCAAGGAAAAATTTGAAGGAAGACCACATACCTCCCTGTCATTCTTTTCTTTGTTTTCCTTTGATTTCTTCAGGTACTCTACACATACAAAGGAGGAAGCAGAATTATTGATCTACCCAAGGTGCAAAACAAACCAACCGTAAATATTGATTGCTCAAACCCAGAAAGTCAGATCCAATTCGTACATACCTTGCAGTAGGGCCTTTCTTGATTCACTAGCCTCAGGTATGGCTGCAGTGGATGTCAGCAAAGTGAGAAGGCACCTCCTGCCAATTCCATTCCTCCGAGCCAAGGTTACCAGTGGTTGGAGATGCTTTGCTGTTGATTGATGAAACGATGAGGCTGCTGTGATTGGCCTTCTGATTGTACCCATCAGTTTTCCTTGGGGCTGAGCCATGAGAAGTGTTGCTAAGTTGCTGCTTGATATGTGGAAATCCTGAAAGGATTAGAGCCACAGGTTTTTCTGGATGGAAGCAGACAGAGACAAGCCTAGCCAACTCCAGTACTGCTTGAGTCTTGGACCAGTCCCAGGTTCCGCTCGATTGGTACAATATACGTACTTCCATTTAACCATTTTGCTTTTCCAGTATCTGCATTTTATTTTTAGCCCACACTTGCATGATGTGGTAACTTTTGTCTTTTGCTCAGCATGTTTAAAAAATTTCACAGTAATACCTTCCGATAAACAAAAACAATACAGGGCAAATAATCCAAGACAAAAGTTCTCTTGTGATCCACTGTTAGGTTACTGTACAAAGCATACAAGTTTGTGTATAATGATCTAGTAGAGGTGGGCAGCGTGCATGTTTTCGTCCATCAAAATAAGCCCATTTCTCCACACATGTAATCTACAGTGATCTAATATCAAAAATCACAAGGGGCACCTGTTAAAGCATACATCAACCAAAACCGAGCACAGTGGGTGCTAACTCTAACAATGGCTCCAATGAACTTGGAGCAAACTTCCGAGCAAACAGGAAGCACATTGTCGAGTTCTGATTATTGTATAAACAAGTCCGTCCCTCTTGAACTCTTCTCAAGAATTCCTCCGTGATATCGCCCCTACCAAACGTGGCTGGATGTGCACCGCCTCTTGACCAATCCACCCAAGTAACACTTCTGTTAGCTAGGCTGTGTGGGGCTTCAATCGTGAGCATTGTAGGGAAATAGTGCTCATCAACATAACAATGAGGCCTGCAGAACTCCTTGAATTTTGGATAATAGACCTTGTCCTTCACGATTTCAATGGCAAGTTCCCTGCCTACTTCAAACCACTGTGAGCCTTTGCGCCATTGTGTGAGTTCAACCTCGGGGTCATGTTCCAATTGTACCGGCCCCGCCCATATGGTCCAGGATCATCAAATACCATGACAAAACTTTGGCTTGAATTCTGGAAGTATTGGTATGTAGTGTTGAAATCAAATATAGGAATACATGACTCAGACACAAGCACAAACCACTCGTTGGATATATCCAGCAGAGCGTTTGCCAGTAAGCGTCTCTCAGCATCACACATGGTCATCTCACCCCATTCTGCAATCTGTGATCAGCACACAAACCAAACAAATATGTAAGTGCATCTCAACACAAGAGGAAAGCTACAGAAATTACTTTTCCAGTTTATCAATAATACTACGTACAACCATGTTGCTCTATGTTTGCCTATATCCATACGGTTAATCTACCATCACGGTAATAATAACAATAACTATGAGTATTCAATAAGAATATTAAGGGTATCCAATGCGCAACTATTCTGCTCCCAGCTCTTAATCTGAAAAGCCTGCAAAACATGACACCATCACCAATCCACCATGATCCAACACTGATGTCACAACCTTCATAACATTAAGTACCAGCTTCTGTCACAACTTCTAAAATTATGGTGAATATCAACATTTCAGCATGAGTTGCTTACTTGCTTGTTCATCTTACTATGAACAGTTTAAAACTCAAAATGAATGCCCTGCAATAACAGAAAAGAGCAATCCAACTTTTGTTCTTTTTGAGGTTTGAACTGCACGCTAAGCTGGAAATGTTGTCTTCTGACAGTAAGTTGGCAATAAAGTGATGCGAAATCAGGCTCACATCATAAGAGAATGGAGGATTGGAGAGTTAACTCCTAACCGTACAGATACAAAGCACCAAAATTCAAACATATGAAAAGAACAGGTTCAGGGACTTTCATTCTCAAGATAGCTGCGCAGATAAGATCTAATTCTTTCAATTGAACCATCCAAGCCAGCACCCGACATTTGCAGTGCTTGAGCTTGGTAAACACATAAGGATGAAAACAACTTTCCATGGGATTCATAGGTGCATTACTTATATCTTGCTTACTGTAGTAAGCACCGCAATGTTCAGTATATTAACACTCCTTTCATTATAAATGCTCCTAGGGAATTCATTGAAAGCACTGAAACGTTGGGATTCAGTAACCAACTTGTCAGATCACGTGCGAAATCGCCGAGGAATAGTACAGCACAGCTCAATGTAGAATCCTGGCACTAAAGCGGGGTTTGTTTTGCTATAAATCCGTCTAGATCAGCATAAGTAGGCCGATTGCCTGCCACAGCCACACTGCTATGGCATGGCTATGCGGTAAGTAGAGTAAGCAAGAGGCGAGCTAACCTTACTGGGGATTTGGCGGCGGTAGAAGACGGAGTCGGAGGTGAAGTTGGCGTGGTAGGACGGCAGCGCGTGGACGTAGACGGAGTAGCGGCCCTCGTGCCCCCGGAAGAACCGCTCCCAGAGCGGCGCCAGCGGCAGCGGGCCGCGCGTGAGGAACATGAACGCCACCTTGGGGACGCGCCGGAACGGGTACCCGCGCACCCGCGGCGCGAAGGACGCGCGCCAGAGCAGCTCCTCGTCCGTCATGGCGTGCCGCACGCGAGCGGGGGGCCGCGTCCACTGCTCCAGCCCCTCCAGCTCCTCCTCCGCCGCGGCGGACGCCCCCAGGCACGGCCGGAACAGCGCGGGCGCGGCCGCCGCCAGCGTGTGCCGCGCCATGTACATGCCGAACGCCGACAGGCCCACGCCGATCAGCAGGAACCCCAGGAACACCTTGAGCATCCCCGTCGGGACAACCCTGGTCTGCCCCTGCGCCGCTCCCGCAGGCTGCCTCGCCTCCTTCACGTCCTCCATGGACGCCATCCGCGCCTGCATCGTGGCGGCGCGACTCGACACGAGCCAATCCTCTCGCTAGGAGTAGACGAAATCTCCCAGATTTGAGGCCGGGTGCGGCATCTCCGGCCAGAAAGGCGCCGAATCGAGGGCCAGCACGTCGGCGGACGGGTCAGATCTGGGTGTTGGTTGGGGTGGTGCGAACTGCGAAGTGGCTGGTGCGTGGTGGTGGGGGCGGTGGTGGTGGGTTTTTGGGGCCGACTCGGGGGACAGGTAGCGTCACGGGCGTGCTCCCCCGGTAACAGCGGAGATCGAGTTGGATGGACCCGGTCTACGGATGCTCTGAGTGGAAAAGATATTTGCGGTATAGAGAGCGGTGCGTGAGGACCGGGTTCGTCGAGGTCTCTGGGGCGGGGGATTTCAGCTTGGATGATGGGTAGAGACTGGACATGGTTGGCCTAGCTCGTGGAGTCGCGCAGACGTGTGCCGTAGTATATGGTGTGTTTTTTTAATGGCTTTTAGTTTATGAATTTAGTATTATTGGTTAGTCCAGTAAAGAGTGTCTCTTTTTTTTTGCTGTAGAATCACTTTTTAAGAAAAAATACCCTTGTTTCAATATAACACTAATATGTTCATAGTTTTTTTTTGTTTACCAGCTGAATGCCATGGGAAGAGATAAGATTTTTAAGAAAAAAAACCCTTCCTTCAATATCACACTAATATATGTTTATAGTATTTTTTGTTAACCTGCTGAATGCCACGGGAAGAGACAAGACATGCTAAAGATTGATATAGGATTTTGACGTTGAATTCCAAGCAAAAATCATCAACAACATGCGAGGATGAACAATAGGGCAACAACTGGCATCAATAGGTTAAGATGATTAGTGAACGGGGAGGGACATAAACAAAATGAATTTGAGGGTTAACAATTGAGCAGATCATAGAGTAACATAGGATTATGTATTGATTGCAGAGATAGTTATTGATAAAAAGAATATCGAAGAGGACGACTAAGGGGCATTGAAAATATGATGGGGGAAGGGCTTTTTTCCTGGAAGTAGCGAGGTGGTGTATGGATGAACGAGGAAGGTGGTGGCCGATCCAATAAGAGAAGAATTCTCCCTAGATTATACAAGATCCAAATATTAACACAAAACTCATTTCTTCTGTTGTTAACAAAGTCGTTGAGTAGGAATTGAGATGATAAAAATGTCCATATGAAGTTGTTTCTATGTGTTATTGTGGAGAAAGGTGCTCCAATACTTTCTCTCAACAGTGATTTACATAATTTTTAAATTATGATTAAATTATCATAAATTAACATAACAAATTCGAAGCATATAAAATTCTCAAAGAAATACACAATTAGATCGACTGTGTTGGGAGGCTCCACATAAAATTTTATAATTTTAGAGCTCGTTTACTATGTGTAACAATTCTTACAAATATCGAAATCGTACAAATTTTCGAGCAATATTCAGAGAGGGTAAAGTTGTAAAAAAAATTACACAATGAAGAACGTTGTGTCAGAAGTCTGTGCATAAAATTTCGTAATTTTTTGATCTCATTTTCTATATTTAAAAATTTAAACAAATATGATGTAAAATTACAAATTGAGGCAGTTGATTAAGCCGGCTCCGCGCTGTCATCCGCACACCGGACGGCAAAAACTATTTCTACAAATATGCTACGTATATGACTAATTTTGTAAATACATCATAAACAGTGCTAAATCCGCTAAAAACTCCGGTCTTTGTATACCCTTCAGTCTTCATCTGTTAACAAAAATTTTCTGACCCAGGTACTCCCTTCTGGAAGTTAGTTTTGAAGCAGTTTGATGATTTACTCGTCAAAATATTGATAGTAGCCGCTATTGTATCCTTCCTTTTGGCTCGAACGAATGGTGAAACCGGATCAGCAACATTTTTGGAACCATCGGTAAGTTGATCCAGTTTGGTGGATATATCAGTGCGGGCGTGCAGCACCACGGCACCACTGCTCGGCTCGCCCTCGGCGGAACGGAAGCCGGGGCGAAATGTGTGCAGCAGCCGGCCATCCATTCGGAGTTACGCGCGCAGCACGCCGGGGGTCGAGTTCTTTGCGGTATTTGGCTTCGACCCGTTCGGAGCGGCCGTGCGGGAGCGTCGTTGCGGCTCGGTTCGGTGGTACAATGATACACAAAACGTCTTTGATGGACCTTAAGTAACTAATAGTCTAAAATATAGAAAAATTTAAAATTTTCATGTACCTATTTAGATTGAAACTGATGAACGATAAACAAATATGTTACTTCAACAATTCCATCGACGAGGCGAAGACCAAATTATATAGACTAGAGTGAGAAATAAAATTCAATTGCACGACTAATAAAAGCATTCAACTCAATTATTAAAAATATGAACAACAGTCCGTAGTACAACAGTGTAGGTATTACAGTTCTTTTATAACAGATTAATTTACATTCATCGAGGTATAATTAAAATTGGCTAAATTAAATAAAGATATTACAATTTTCTCTACATTAATAACGACAATACAAATTACTGTGAATTTATATTTCTCGGTCCCAACCGAATAATTGTCTCACAAACTTAGATAACCACAACACAACAACGACTAATTATAAAATTACAGAACTTTATCTACATCGGTCGCATTTCATACGTGTATACCTTTAATCAGAAGTTGCAAAAATTAATTACATGTATCCCATATCATATGACGTAAAAACACGAAGCCGCAAATCTTTATCTCTTTCACAAGGTAGACAATGAGATGGTCCATGATATAAAAAAATAATAGAGAAAAATACATCTCAATATGACGTAGAGTCATCACCACCTTGGTCTACAGAGCATCTAGTCCATCGGAATAGATGACCTTCTGAGCAATTGCGTTAAAGAATAACACAGCCTCATGATTGTCACTCGAACCTTGTTTGGCATAATACTTCTAATTGCAACAGAAAGCAATTGTGTCTCTAGCACATGATAGTCATGAGATTTCATGCTAATTAATTTCAAATCTTCCATGGAAACAAATTTCTCCATGCTGGTGAAGTGACCGGACGAAACTTTCACACCGTGCAAGTGCTAACACGGTTTAGTTCTCCCACAACAACACCACACCATCACACTCCCCTTTCCACCATGAAGAATCACCCTTTAGCAGCCTGTAGGAGCACCGGCGGCTCCATCTTCTCCAACTCCGACCGGCGGGACGACCGCCAATTGGAGCTGCTGCGAGTTGATTCCACCGAGCCGGAGCCTCATTGGAATACCGCGACGCCATTCCCACTTTCGGCCAAAACCATCACCGCTTTGCATGTAAATCGACGCCATGCGCCTCCTCTATTCCTCGCCACCTCAAGCCGCCAGACCACCACCGCAACTTCCAGGTCACGTAGACCACCGAGGTAATTTCTTGCCCACCACAAGATGTTTCCAGACCAAGGAATCACTTTAATTCACTTTGAGTTCTTGTAGCCGCCCTCACTGTTCATGCCGCCCATGGCGCATGGCCGTCATTGCTCCGACCAAATTGGTTGGCAATGTTTCGCCTAGGGGTGGGCACGGGCATGAGTAATCCATTTTTTGGATGCTCACCTATGGCCACCGCCCCTGTCGCTGGTGGCGAGCCTCTCTGTTGCTGGCGAAGGGAGGCGGGCGCACTGTGCATTATTGATCCGATGATAAATCAGGACTAACTTTAAATAATCATAACATATTCATATTAACTCTGAATCGAGTGAAACAAATTTCTAAATTTATCTAAATCTAATATCTGTCTAATGGAACTGAAACCATGAATTTTTGAGCTCATTTGAATTTTTGTGAGAATTTATTTGATTTTACTGATTTTTATCCAATTCTCGCGCAACGTAAAATAGCATACGAGGCACAAGAAGAAAAGGCAGAAGCCGAAGCAAGTCACAACCAGTAGGACCAAGCCAATTGTGACCCAGACGAGTCAATACTTTAATCATGTTGAACCTATATTTTCTGCAAATTATTTCTATTTTAAATTATCAATCTGCATGCTGCTATTTCATATGCAAATCTATGTTTGTTTTAAGAGTCTAGTTACATGCCTATTATTTATCTTGCGGATATGACACCAACTATATTCCCTTGGAACATTTGAGCCTTCGAGCCTTTCCCCTTAGCAAAATTATAATGGTAAACTTTCAAAAATAAGTCTATAATTATACACCATGCTTAGTACTGCCTAGATACTCAGGGGTACCAAAATGCCCAAAGCATCACTTTTAACCAAAATACCTCATCTCACAGGTAGGAGAAAGAAGTGAGGTAGTGCAAGGGCGATGTGTGGCTAAAAGGACATCGAGTGGAGCGTGAAGTTTGTCTGTCGTGCTAGTGTTGTGGAGAGTAAAGTCCGAATGCGCTAGTATCAATGGCAAATATCCCGTGCAACGTATGGGACCCACCGCAAGTGGAGCAGCCCATAGGGTGAGATGACAAAAGAGGTCAGATATTTTAAAAAGTTACTGTGATGACCTACTCAACCACATGTCTAAGGAATCATGTGGAGCAATATGTGGATTGTCTCTTGTGGTGAAAGTGTACAATCTCTGCAGAGTCAAAACTATTCGAATAGTCGTGCCCACGATCAAGGACGGACATGGGAACTTAACCAGATATAGTTCTATTCCAAAAACTTTGTGGGCAGGATTAGAAAAATGGCGGCAGTGAAAACCCTTGAGATGTGTTGCCCTGGGTGTCACCCTAATGATAAGGTAGGCGGTTATAACACCGAAAGGTTAGCATATGGTGCAGGAGCTATGTAACGATGGATGGAATCTGTGCTACTATTATTACATCATTCTTTCACCTAAATATCATGTGTTTAGTTCAAACTGCTAAGTCTCAGAAAATTTATATGTATCGTAACATTTAAAGGCAATTTAAACAAAACAACCGAAGCCTTTCCTTGATAAGCTCTGCATGTTATTTACTTGCATACTGTGTATTGGCTCGTGGAGCACGGTGGATTTGTGCTCAACCTCGCATTATCAAAACCAGAAACGGGAAACCAGGACCACTACGCTTACGATGACGCACCTGCCACGGATGGAGGAGCCGACAAAGGGAATTAGGACGACTTTCGCGAGTTCGAGTCCTAGACGAGTATACTTGGTGGAGATTGTGTGCACATATATTATCTAAACCTAGATAATACCTGCTGCATACATTTACCCCTGAGCCGCTTGCTTGTGGACGTTGGTCCTACTTTTGTTTATGCTTTCCGCTGCTGTCTTTTGTACTATAGGTATTTGGCCTGATCGGACCTTTGCTAAACTGTCACCCGACATGGTATATTTCAACTCTGATATGTAATATTTTGGTTCGGTATATTTCATGTGATATATGAATTGATGCATCAATGTATCTGTGAGCGCTATCTACTGATACGGAGAATAGTGCAGTAAATCACAGAGAATTCTGGGTTGAAAAATCCGGGTCCGACACCAATCGCATGGAGGGTTGTAGGAACAGGAGGTGTGATTAACCAAATTGCACAACGAAGGAGCTTTCAAGTGGAGGGTGCAGACAATCTAGCCCAAACGCTTACACGCATATCGTGGTGATGTGCATGAGCCTCTGTGGTGGGGGCACTCCCAAGGTGGGCGAAAAAGTAAAAAAATGGAAAAAAAGGTGGAGCTGACTTGGAGTGTGTTCTTGGAGGAGCACAGTAACTTCAACGGATAAGAATCAATATGGAGATTGTTGAGTTAGGGTGACCCATATCTAGTTTTTTAGGATTTTAAAAAGGTGTGCTATAAAGAATCATATATTAATCCTATTAGGATTATGACTCATACTCCTCTTTGGATTAAGATTTATACTCTAAATTAAAGAATGGCTAGGAGGAACTATATAAACCATGGAATTCTTGACACATCTAGCACTTATGCCACCAAAAAATTCCATTCCTGGCTCCCTTCGCACGTTAATTCCGTTTGTAGCCCCGGTCGACCGCCGCGACTTGTCGGTGACGACACGTCGATCGTGCGGTCCGGACCGCGACCGCCTTGCTAACTAGGTCATGCGGTCCCGGACCGCACAACCCTCTGTTCATTCTTTGTCCATTGCATGACCGAGATTCCCACCGCACGGCCGGTTCTCGACCGCACGATCGAGATTCCCAGCGCCGGACCGGTCGATCGGCATCGCAACCGATGAAGTCGTGCGGTCGGGACCGCACGACCTAGCTACGATGCGATCGTGCGGTCGGGACCGCACTGATGGACGCGTGTCGGCGCTGGCGGTCGTCGCGGTCGGCCGGGGCTACTAAGCGGAATTAACGTGCGAAGGGGCGGTGGAATTTTTGGTGGCAATAGTGCTAGATGTGTCAAAAATTCTAAACCATGGAAGGTGACCATGGAGAAAAACCAATCAATCAAGCTACTCACATATGAGAATATTAGAGGCTAAAATATTCTTTAGCACTAAATTCTTGTTTAGGATAAGGATCAGGGTCCTAAAAGATTCAAGAGTATTGTGAGCGGTGACAATCTCTTATACTCTTTTCTTGGTGTTTAAGAAATTTACGGTCGGCCTTGCTAAATCTTTTCTCTCTCATCATGGTTGCTTTAACGTCGTTATTTTAGTTCTCTCTACAAGATTCATCTTTTCATTGTTGATCTGGTACACGCTTGTGTCGTATCTTACAAACTCTAATACGATTTGTGAAATTCTTTAGCGCAAGAAGGGTATCGAGTGTAACGATCTAAATATTACTTGAGTAAATTTTTGTGAATTTCAATCAAATTTATTTTAACCCTTGGATCTAGATCCAATAGCTCACACACCTCCTCACTCCTCTAACACCCCTTAACCCTACTACCTTCCCTTCCAGCCATGTCGTTGCGACTTGCAACCACCCCCCACCATGCCAAACAAGCTTAGCTCGCCACTATCCACCTTCCTCTCTTGAGAGCTCCACTCGCCACTTCCCTGCCTTCCTCTCCAGCGAGCTCTACCACCCGCCCGCTGGGTGACCCACATCCCACCGCATCGCGGTGCTTCCACTCCATTCTGGTTCCACCCCATCCACCTAACTTGTCTCGCGTCATCTCCATGCCGCTCATCGTCCTCCTCCATGCCAGCGACCAACAATGCCTCCGATGCCTATCGTTGAGCTACCGCCGCCCCTCCCTCTATATTTGAGCCTCGGTGAACCTGGAACCCTGAATCGGTGAACCTGAATCCTAATCCCTTCTGATTCTGAAGAAGATAGTGACCTCATGCCAGACATAAAACTTCAAGATGTTATAACAATATAAAATTACTGAAATCTCAATTTTTTTGTTCAACTGTTGTTTAGCGATTCTTAATGCTATAACAATGTCAGCATGAAAATCCACAGTACTAGTTCAATGCGAATATGATATGGTTGAAATTCTAGGATACAACAGAGTCCAAAATTGGGCAATATTGAGCATGTTTTATTATCTAACTTACCTTATGGACATGCCATTTCATTTTATACTAGCTGAATGCCCGTGCGTTGCTACGAATTTTAAAAAAATTTAGAATATATTTGTATGCATGTTCTAAAAATTTTTACCACCCGTTAGTTTCAGAATATGTAATATAATAAAATTTTAAAATCCGTAGCAACGGATATTCAGCTAGTACAAGATTAAGCACTGGATAAAAAATACAGCATGTACTTTACAATGCAGTCTAGATGAAATCCACCTTGACCACTAAATCATGGAAAGAAATATATTTTGATGGAAATGTGGGAAGATTCGACGCAGATCTTTTGGGGCCACATATCAGTGCTGCCTTTTGTGAGAATGGGTGGGAGAGGTCGGACCAACCACTAACTCCTTCTTTTATAATAGTAAAGAAAATGCAGTCTAGGTGAAATCCACCTTGACCACTAAATCATGGAAAGAAAGATATTTTGATGGAAAGGTGGGAAGATTCGGCGCAAATCTTTTAGGGCCACGTGTCGTATTGCCTTTTGTGAGAAAAGATAGGAGAGGTCGGACCAACCACCAACTTCTTCTTTTATAATAGTAAAGAAATGGGCCGATCCAATCAAACAGCGTACAGGCTTTGACACCCATCACAGCACAGCGCACAAAGCTTCGGGATACACTCCATTACAAACGAACGATCTAGATCCAAAGAACTGCGGCATCTACCGTGTTTCCAAACTGGCAGGGGAGCCCAATCCACTACGGGGCAGGACCCAATCGCAGTTCAGCAAGCCATACGTCTCTGTCGTCCTCTCCCAACCCGTCCATTTCAAACACGAACCCGAAAAGGAGCAACCGATTGAACCAACCCAACCCAACCCAACCCAACCCACCCCCCCCCCTCGCCGCCGGCGATCGCCGGAGATGTCATGGCTCGCCCGCTCCTCGCCACATCCTCAACATCCCCGACGATTCCAGCGCCGACGATGACCCCGGCGCCGCCGTCGCTGCCGCCCTTCTCCCTCCGCGAGCATCCGCCGCCGCCTCCCCACCTGCTCCATTCGGTCGCGGCGGAGGGCGTCAGGAGGACCTCACCGAGCTATCCAAAACCCTGACCCGCCAATTTTGGGGCGTCGCCAACTTCCTCGCGCCCCGCCCGGGAGGCCTCGCCCTCGCCCTCGCCTCCGTCCGCGGAGGGCCAACCCAGCGCGGCGGAGACGCCGCCTGAGATCGCCGGGATCCGGGCGACTTCGCCGAGATCGGCGGGAGGTTCAGGAGCGGGATCTCGCGGATCTCGGGCCACAGGCCGTGTCCGGGTTCTCTAGGATGACCTCCAATTTCTTCGCTCCTGAAGAGGAGGAGTTGCTGGAAGCGGTGAGGAGAAAGGGGGAGGAAGAGGTGAGGTTTGAATGGGAGGAGAATGAGGACGAGGTGAGGCATGGGTTGGAGGACGACAAGGTGAGGCATGATTGTGGGGAGAGGGTACGACGTGGGGTGGGAGACGACGAGGTGACGCTTGAGTGGGAGGCAAGGGTAAGACATCAGGTGGATGACGGCGAGGTATGGCATGAGGAGCATGAACAGGTTGGTGGCCACGAGGTGGAGGATGAGAGGGTAAGGCATGAGGAGGAGGAGGTGGAGGAGGAGTGGGATGTGATTGGGATCACCGAGGAGGTGCTGGCATTTGCCACGAACATCTCCAGGCACCCAGAGACCTGGCTTGACTTCCCGTTGCTCCCTGACGATGAGTCTGATGGGCCGTTCTCATGTAATTTCTTCACCCCTCGCTCCAGGTTACTGCTTTCAAATTAGACAAAATGCAATGTTCTCCAGTCAGGAATATATGTGTTGCGGTATTGGTATGAGTATGACCAACGGAGGCTTGAGTTTAGGTGCATTATGCTATCTATTGCTGTCCTTTGCTTTAGATTTTCATGTCTTAATGGTGGACCAGCTGTTGTTGAAGTTTTCAAGTTCATCATTGGGTAGATATGCTAATAGATATTGTGATTATGGAAGACATATGCAGTTGATTTTTTATGCATTATCAGTGACTCGGTGTCGTAAATTCTTCTTCCATGTCTGTTATGTTGTGCGTCTAAGATAAGCACAAGGGTGGAAGATAAACACAAATTATTCTTGCATGACGGTTTTAAACAATATGGTGGATTTCTGAAGCTTTCTATATACTAATTAGGGATCTTTTTCCTGATCAATTGCCTTACCTGTGTTTGCCTGATGTCATCCTTGTATCTTGCATCTATATTTGAGAGCAATTACCGCTTGCTTCCAAAAGTAGATGAGTAGCTCCCATACCGGGATCTCAGGGTCAGATAATTTTGCATGACTTTTGAAAATAAGTCTATAATTATACGTCATGCTTAGTACTGCCTAGATACTCGGGGCACCAAAATGTCAAAAGCATCACTTTTAATCATGAGAAACGGATTTGGGAAGTCATGGGTGGAAATGACTGGTATATTTTGACATGATTATTCTATATCCCTCAAACCCCCCAACTTGCTTAAATATATGGACGGATGGCTCAGGGGTGTGGTGCAATGGATCTATGAGAGTGTGGATTGTGGTTGAACCGCCTAGATAACTCTAAAGACTGAATCTTGTCATGACCTCCTATATAAAACAGTACAACAACAAGTCTGCAAATTACAACTAGACTAAGTAAATCTATCGAACCCCCGTCCTCATCTCACAGGTAGGGGAAAGGAGTGAGGTAGTGATAGGTAGGGGAAAGGAGTGAGGTAGTGCAAGGGCAATGTGTGGCTAAAGGGACATCGAGTGGAGGATGAAGTTTGTCTATCGTGTATCGTGCTAGTGTTGTGGAGAGTGAAATCCGAATGCGCTAGTATCAGTGGCAAACATCTCATGCAATGTATGGGACCCACCGCAAGTGGGAGCAACCCATAAGGTGAGATGACAAAAAGGGTCAGATATTTTAAAAAGTTAATGTGGTGACCTACTCAAGCACATGTCTAAGAAATCATGTGGAGCAACTTGTGGATTGTCTCTAGTAGTGAAAGTGTACAATCTCTGCAGAGTCAAAACTATTCGAATAGTCGTGCCCACGATCAAGGGCGGACATGGGAACTTAACCAGATATAGTTTTATTTCAAAAACTTTGTGGGTGGGATTAGAAAAAATGGCGGCAGTGAAAACCCCTGAGATGTGTTGCCCTGGGTGTCACCCGAGTGATAAGGTAGGCGGTTATAACGCCGAAAGGTTAGCATATGGCGCAGGAGCTATGTAACGGTGGATGAAATTTGTGCTACTATTATTACAGCATTCTTTCACCTAAATATCATGTTTTAGTTCAAACTGCTAAGTCTCAGGAAATTTATATGTATCGAAATATTTAAAGGCAATTTCTGGCAAGCAAAACAACCTAAGCCTTTCCTTGTTAAGCTCTGCATGTTATTTACTTGCATACTGTGTATTGGCTCACGGAGCACGGTGGATTTGTGCTCAACCTCGCATTATCAAAACTAGAAATGGGAAACCAGGACCACTACGTTTACGATGACGCACCTGCCACGGATGGAGGAGTCGACGAAGGGAATTTGGACGACTTTTGTGAGTTTGAATCCTAGACGAGTAGACTTGGTGGAGATTGTGTGCACATATATTATCTAAACCTAGATAATACCTGCTGCACACATTTACACCTGAGTCGCTTGCCTGTGGACGTTGGTCCTACTTTTGTTTATGCTTTCTGCTGCTATCTTTTGTACTGTAGGTATTTGGCCTGATCGGACCTTTTGTAAACTGTCACCCGACATAGTGTATTTCAACTCTGATATGTAATATTTTGGTTCGGTATATTTCATGCGATATATGAATTGATGCATCAATGTATCTGTGAGCGCTATCTACCGATCCGAGAATAATACAGTAAATCACGAGAGATTCGGGTTAAAAATCCGGATCCGACACCTATGGCATGGAGGGCTGTAGGAATAGGAGGTGTGATTAACCAAACCGCACAATGAAGGAGCTCTTAAGTGGAGAGTGCAGACAATCTAGCCCAGACGCTTACACACATATTGTGGTGATGTGCATGAGCCTCTGTGGTGGGGGCACTCCCAAGGTGGGCGGAAAAGTAAAAAAATAAAAAAAAGGTGGAGCCGACTTGGAGTGTGTTCTTGGAGGAGCACAATGACTTTAACAGATAAGAATCAATGTGGAGATTGTTGAGTTAGGGTGACCCATATCTAGTTTTTTAGGATTTAAAAAAGGTGTGCTATAAAGAATCATATATTAATCCTATTAGGATTAGGACTCATACTCCTCTTTGGATTATGATTTCTACTCTAAATTAGAGAATGGCTATGAGGAACTATATAAACCATGGAAGGTGACCATGGAGAAGAACCAATCAATCAAGCTACTCACGTATGAGAATATTAGATGCTAGAATATTCTTTAGCACTAGATTCTTGTTTAGGATAAGGATCCGAGGGTCCTAAAAGATTCAAGAGTATTGTGAGCGAGTGACAATCTCTTATACTCTTTTGAGGCTGTGTTTAAGAAATTTGCGGTCGACCTTGCTAAATCTTTTCTCTCTCATCATGGTTGCTTTAACGTCATTATTTTAGTTCTTTCTACGAGATTCATCTTTTTCATTGTTGATACTGTACACGCTTGTACCGTATCTTACAAACTCTAATACAATTTGTGGACTGCTGCGCATAAGAAGGAGTATCAGAGTGTAACAGTCTAAATATTACTTGAGTAAAATTTTTGTGCATTTCAATCAAATTTATTTTAACCCTTGGATCTAGATCCAATAGCTCACACACCTCCCTCACTCCTCTAACACCCCTAACCCTACTACCTTGCCCACCCCCACTTGATGCCGTTGCCTGACTTGCAACCACCCCCACCACTGCCAAACAAGCTTTCCTCACCACTATCCCTGCCTTCCTCTCTTGAGAGCTCCACCCGCCACCGCCCCTGCCTTCCTCTCCAGCGAGCTCTACCCGCCATGCCCATTGGGTGACCCACATCCCACCTCAATCGCCAGCTGCTTCCACTCCATTGCCGTTCCCACCCCATCCATCCTAACTTGTCTCGCGTCATCTCCATGCCGCTCATCGTCCTCCTCCATGCCAACAGCCAACGATGCCTCCGCTGCCTATCGTCGAGCTACCGCCGCCTCTCCCTCTATAGTCGAGCCTCGGTGAACCTGGAACTCTGAATCGGTGAACCTGAATCCTAATCCCGCTATAGTTACTGAAGAAGACAGTGACCTCACCACCGGAGCATAAAACTTCAAGATGTTCCAACAGTATAAAATTCGACTGAAATCTCAATTTTTTTGCTCAAGTGTTGTTTAGCGATTCTTAATTCTATAACAATGTCAGCATGAAAATCCACTGTACTAGTTCAATGCGAATATGATATGGTTGAAATTCAAGGATACAACAGAGTCCAAAATTGGGCAATATTGAGCATGTTTTATTGTCTAACTTACCTTACGGACATGCCATTTCATTTTATAGATGGGCCGATCCAATCAAATAGCGTACAGGCTTTGACACGCATCACAGCCCAGCGCACAAAGCTTCGGGATACACTCCATTTCAAACGAACGATCTAGATCCAAAGAACTGCGGCATCTACCGTGTTTCCAAACTGGCAGGGGAGCCCAATCCACTACGGGGGCAGGACCCAATCGCAGTTCAGCAAGCCATACGTCTCTATCGCCCTCTCCCAACCCGTCCATTTCAAACACGAACCCGAAAAGGAGCAACCGATTGAACCAACCCAACCCAACCCAACCCAACCCACCCGCCCCTCCCTCGCCGCCGGCGATCGCCGGAGATGTCATGGCTCGCCCGCTCCTCGCCACATCCCTCAACATCCCCGACGATTCCAGCGCCGACGATGACCCCGGCGCCGCCGTCGCTGCCGCCCCTTCTCCCTCCGCGAGCATCCCGCCGCCGCCTCCCCACCTGCTCCATTCGGTCGCGGCGGAGGGCGTCAAGGAGGACCTCACCGAGCTATCCAAAACCCTGACCCGCCAATTTTGGGGCGTCGCCAACTTCCTCGCGCCCCCGCCCGGGGAGGCCTCGCCCTCGCCCTCGCCTCCGTCCGCGGAGGGCCAACCCAGCGCGGCGGAGACGCCGCCTGAGATCGCCGGGATCCGGAGCGACTTCGCCGAGATCGGCGGGAGGTTCAGGAGCGGGATCTCGCGGATCTCGGGCCACAAGGCCGTGTCCGGGTTCTCTAGGATGACCTCCAATTTCTTCGCTCCTGAAGAGGAGGAGTTGCTGGAAGCGGTGAGGAGAAAGGGGGAGGAAGAGGTGAGGTTTGAATGGGAGGAGAATGAGGACGAGGTGAGGCATGGGTTGGAGGACGACAAGGTGAGGCATGATTGTGGGGAGAGGGTACGACGTGGGGTGGGAGACGACGAGGTGACGCATGAGTGGGAGGCGAGGGTAAGACATCAGGTGGATGACGGCGAGGTATGGCATGAGGAGCATGAGCAGGTTGGTGGCCACGAGGTGGAGGATGAGAGGGTAAGGCATGAGGAGGAGGAGGTGGAGGAGGAGTGGGATGTGATTGGGATCACCGAGGAGGTGCTGGCATTTGCCACGAACATCTCCAGGCACCCAGAGACCTGGCTTGACTTCCCGTTGCTCCCTGACGATGAGTCTGATGGGCCGTTCTCATGTAATTTCTTCACCCTCGCTCCAGGTTACTGCTTTCAAATTAGACAAAATGCAATGTTCTCCAGTCAGGAATATATGTGTTGCGGTATTGGTATGAGTATGACCAACGGAGGCTTGAGTTTAGGTGCATTATGCTATCTATTGCTGTCCTTTGCTTTAGATTTTCATGTCTTAATGGTGGACCAGCTGTTGTTGAAGTTTTCAAGTTCATCATTGGGTAGATATGCTAATAGATATTGTGATTATGGAAGACATATGCAGTTGATTTTTTATGCATTATCAGTGACTCAGTGTCGTAAATTCTTCTTCCATGTCTGTTATGTTGTGCGTCAACGCAAGAAGAAAATAAGATAAGCACAAGGGTGGAAGATAAACACAAATTATTCTTGCATGACGGTTTTAAACAATATGGTGGATTTCTGAAGCTTTCTATATACTAATTAGGGATCTTTTTCCTGATCAATTGCCTTACCTGTGTTTACCTGATGTCATCCTCGTATCTTGCATCTATATTTGAGAGCAATTACCGCTTGCTTCCAAAAAGTAGATGAGTAGCTCCCATACCCGGGATCTCAGGGTCACATAATTTTGCATGAACTTTTCAAGCGAAATCTCCTTCTTTGCTAGTATTTGTGAATTGCGACCGTAAAATCTTCATCAAATTCTTGATGCCCAAGCATGTGCCAGCCCTTTGCTCGATGCATGTCCTAAGACGATGTGCTTCATTCTCTATTGAATGAAATCCTAAATAGATCCATAGCAAAATTTCATTTCCTAAGGTGTAGCAATAGCATGGGAAAAGGCTTTTCTGTTTAACAAGGTGAGCTTATGGGTTATGGCCAAAATTCATGAAACCCTGTATATGCAGGAAGTGGTATTCTTTGAAATTTTATGTTTTGAATCTTATGCTTGCATGATACCACTTCTTTTAGGTTTTGCCTTGATTTCATTTTTTCGAATTGTCTTTTGCAATGTTGGCTGCTACTGTAACGGTAACATGCCACTGATGGAAAGGCATGTATTTATGTCTCATGTTTGCTGTGAAACTATACATACGTTATTCCGATGCAACTGATGTATCAATTCGACCTCATTTTTTCTATCAAGTTTGTCCATGCGAGTGCTTTCTTAACTTCTTCAATAATCTTTTTACCCCTTCAGATTTTGACATGTCTGATGCTCAGCAAGAGCATGCCTTGGCTATTGAGCACCTCGCTCGTAGATTAGCTGCTTTGCGGATTGAATTATGCCCAATCCATATGAGCGAAGAATGCTTTTGGAAAATCTATTTTGTTCTTCTACATCCTAGACTGAACAAGCATGACGCTGAACTTCTGTCCACACCACAGGTAAATTGCTCTCCATTTTATTTTAAATGTTCTCTATTTCCATTTTATTTTAAATGTTCTCTATTTGTACTCTCAATTGTTTCAGATTCCAAACAATTGAGGAAGAAAGTACTAGAGTTATAGGTGGCTGTGGTATATTCAGAAAGTGTTCAGATTAAACAATTACTCACTGGTGACTGGGTCCCTAACATGATAGAGTGGTCTCAGGAAGCACAATTGTCAATCAACTCTCTCTCTCTCTCTCTCTCTCTCTCTGATTGGATGCTGTGACACATTAGGTCATAATGCGCTGGCATTTAACTGTTAAGATTAGCAATGCTATTCTTTCTGAAGCTACCAAAATCTATAGTCTGAAGTCTATACACCATTCTGGTCAAGCTAACCAGCCCCAGCTTTGTGACTTGTACAATATATCTAGTGAGTTCTGGCTTTATGTATGCTCTTTGGTTAGTGGATTAATTAAGATAGCTCTTTTGTGATGTGTACCAATCAATCTTTGTGGGCTTTTCTGTTGCGTTAGAATATTATCTACATGGTGCAGTAATAATTTCTAATATTCCTTTTTCCATCAACTGGCTCGATATTTGGTGGACGCTTTATCCAAATCAAGAGCATGCAGTTTGTCCAGTTCCTCTGTTGTGTAACTAAAGTTTTCCAAAAATAATGAAATTACTAGCTCTCCATATCATAAATTCATAATCATGCAATGCTATCGTTTTCTTTGGATTCTGTTATCTGTATGATACTATCCTACTATATTTATTCTTTGCAGAGTTAATAGAATAAATCTGTTACTTTTTACTTGTTTTGGTGGCAAAAACATTCAGTGTCGAATTATTGTTTCTTGTGTCTGTGCTAGGGTTGCATTAAGGGAAGAAGAAAAGATCTCATCTGTACATTAACATCAGTATTAGCAATATGTGTTGATCATTGAAAGGAATTATGGATTTATGTTAGCATACACAAATTTAACAGTAGGTAGTATAGTCCCCTGACCCTGATTCCTAAACAGTCTAGATTGTATTTGGCTATTTGCTGATAGCAGATCTCAATGTCTATCCTCCAAAATCCATGTATATATTCAGTTACACTCTTATTGCGCCTTAGTAACTAAGTATGCCTATTGGAGAAAATACACCAGCGCACTGTAGAAATTCAAGATATGTTATTTAGTGCCTAGAGATGAAGGAAACTGAACTAGCCTTCATCCAACTTTTATTGAAGCTAGCAGTGTGGCATATTTTGACATACAACGGATTAAGGAGGTCATCAATTCTAGAAAATTACATGAGCAAATGACCAAACTATCCCTTTTTAGTGTCTTGGAATTGGGAGAATGTTTAGTATGTTTACTTATATACAAATGCTGAAGAGAGATGGAAAATAAATAAGGGAAAATAGGAACATCATAATTAATTCTGCATGTGCATGCTATATCTTGCAAGACTAGAAAATTATATTCCCTATATTTTGCAGCGGAGTAATAGTAGGTAAATTTACTCGATCTAGCAACATACTTCTACAACTAGGTTGTTCTTTACTTGTCTAATTAATGTAATCAAAATAGCACGATTTAGATCTATGTAGCTAGAGTTGTTATCTCTACACTGTAGGCTACATCCAGGTCTATAAAATTCCTTCTATTTCTTGGTGTGATATTTGTCTGATGTGCCTTATTACTTTATTTGCTTTAAGTTGAGAAATTGAAGTGCTCATTGGCCCATCAGTGCAAATTCAACCATGGGGCGTATTGTACCACTTACCAATTATGGCTGGTGTAAGGAGTCTTACTAGATGTCAAACACAGTACATTGTGGCTAGGATTTTTCAGAGATCGTCCTGAAATTGAACTGAATAAATGCGGATAATTATGCCTTTCCGACTATCAGAGAGCTGCGGGTAGCGTTGTACTAGAGGCCATTGGCTTCATTTGGATCCTATTCCTGCTGCATTACAGCTTAGCAAGTATGTCTATCCATGTGTAATGTGCGATAATTGCTCCATAAGTTTTTTTTTTCTGTGAGGTTGTTTGATAAGTTAACAAAATGCCAATTGAGCACTGGCAATATCTGCAGAAAGAAACTAGAAGTATGCTTTTTTAGCTTCCAGCTGCTGTTGCCTTTTTCTTCCACAACCTTCGCCAGTTGAGAAGCAATAATGTAAGCTAAGCCCAGCTCTTGTTCTTGCAGATTGTGGAAGCTAGAGCAATGCTTATGCAACATTTGCAACACCAGTCAAAGCTTGAAACAGAGCAGCTATGTCGTCATAAAGATGATTTTGGAATGCATTCAGAAGAGGACACCTCTAAAAATATCACAGAGGCATTCCCATCTATGCGACAACAAGTTGCTTCTTTCATCCCCATAACAGATTTTGAGACTGAAAAGCATCCTATCCAAGTAACTGAAGTTGCAGTAGTGGACAAATCAGTCATCAAAGAGCAGCTGCCTAAGGACGATACCAAGGCCTCAAATGTTTTGCAAGAAACCTTTGATGACGATATAGATGATTGGTTTGATGAGGAGGCCGATCTTGCTGGGCACAACACCATTCACATAGGCGATGAGGAAGATGTGTCTTTTAGTGACTTGGAGGAGGATGATGATCCGAAATGATTCTAGTTCCAGGCCAACTTCAACCTGTAAGCTGGAAACTGGTCTTTTCTACTGTACAAGGGAATGGAGAAGTTGAAATTGTTTGTCAATAGAAGGGAAGCTGTATAATGAAAAGAGAGCGGCTTTATTTTGGTTCTAAGCTGCCCGGTTGGATACACTGTGATCATATAGTGGGGGTGCAACCTACGTTCCACCTGCATTACGGTTTGTAAATTTATTCACAATCTGTGTACATAAGCATTCGTGATGATACAAGTTCACAGTAATAAAGTTTCATTCGTTGATTGGTTGCTCAAATGATTGCACATAAGTAAAAGAGAGCAGAACGGTCTCGAGAATAGTATTTGCAATGGCAGCATGCTATACTTGTATATACAAAATTGTACTGCTTTCTGACAACACCTCTCGCACCCAGGAAAGCACTGGAATGGAGGTACCAATAGAAGCGGCCATGCATAGCAAACGGTGAATTGGTCTGGCTAACAGTTTCTAAGACCTGGTGTAGCCAAAGTTATTTGATAGCTTCCCAAGATGCGTCCACAGAAGGCTCCCTAGGGAGGATCTCGGCCTCTCCTGGCCCTGCACCGCGGCGGCAGACGGCGCCGGCACGCTGGTCTTCCTCACCGGCGGCCATCCAGGCGCGCCCCTGACCACGTCGAGTGAGATGCCCATCTCGGCGACCCTTGTTTGCACCGCGTGCAGCGCCTCGGCGCGCACCTCACCACCGGAGTCCGTGACAAGGTGAAAGGCCCCAATGGCCTCGTCCTTCTGCCTCTTGAGCTCGATGCTCAGCAGCGACAGGCCGTGCTCCCGCAGCATCCTGGTGAAGTCCGACAGCAACGCCGACCGGTCGGCGGCGCGCACCTCCACCCTCACGCCCTGCAGAAACATTGCCACGGCATCTCAGCGAATCGCTCCAACAAAAGTACATGGATTGAATGGAGGGATGGCTAGAGCCTGACATGAGAGGCCCTCCGCTCCACCGCGGCGACCAGGCACCGCGAAACCTTCTGCCGCTCGGCGTTGCTGTCGACCGTGCGCCCGTCCTTGTGCCGGATGTAGTACTCCTGCGTCCATGACCGGCCGCAAGGATGGCAATGTCAGACTGGGCAGTGAGTGCAGTATTCTAGTTTAATAACGACGTGACATGGACACATGATCACATACATACACATGGACGACTCAGCATGTAGTATGTGTGTACCTGAATGGCGAGCGGGCCCTGGGATCCGACGGTGGCGTGGAAGACGACGTACTGCATGTCGGTGAGCGCGCACACCGTGTCGAAGAGCAGCTTGGGGCGGTCCCTGCTCGTCATCTTGACGACGGCGTAGCCCCTCTCCTCACAGCTGTCGATGGTCACGCGCGTCTCCGTGCGGCGGGCCGCCGACGTCGCCGCCTTGTCGCCCATGGTGAAGAGCTCCTCGTCGACCGGCGTGGGGGCGGGGCCGGACTCGTAGTCCCGGTCGTCGTGCATCAATTGGTGCAGCCGGCGCTCCGTGTGGACGCGGCCCTGCACCGGCGCCGACATGCACACCCAGTGCCGCTCCCCAGGCATGTTCTCGCGCGCGTCCACGACGGCGTTCACCAACCGCTCGATGCGCGCCCACTGGCTCGGGTGGAGCCCCGCCCCCGCGGCGGACGTCGTCACGTAGAGCACCCCCGCGGCGCGGCCGCTGTGCGTCCACGCCTGCCCGGACGCGACGTGGCACCCGTGGTCCACGAGCACCTGGGTGATCGACGACAGGAGCCCCGGCCGGTCGTGCACCGTGAACTCGAGCGCGGTGCAGTCCGACAGGTCCGGCGCGCCCGGCCCGACTACATTGCCGAGGCACGTGGTGAACTTGGGTGACGGGCCATTGCCGGGCCGGTGGAACGGCACGAGGGCTCGCTGGATGAACTCCGGCAGCGAGGGGTCGGTCAGCTTACGGCCGATCTGGTCCGTCACATGGAACACTGCATTGCACAACATTGGAAACCAATCAAGAAAACAAAATTTTGAAAGACTCCATGGCATCAAACCATTTATTCTCCTTCAAGGAAGGTCACGATGGACGATGGTATCAATGAAGAAAAGGAAGAAGAAGCAGTTCTTGCCATCCATGAGCCAGCCGCCATCGGAGGAGATGTAGGACTTGGAGATGACAAGGTCGAGATCGGTGAGCAGCTGCACCATCTCCAGTAGCACGCCGTCCCGGTTCTCGCTATCAATCTAGAACAGGAATCAAACCGAACAAACACACGGAATCAAACAAAAAGGAACACATCTTGATTCGTTCTGCTCGTGTCTGGTCCCGTCCTCAGAGCAAACCTTAACGAGCGTGCAGTCCTCGCGCGTCTCATTGTCGATGACAACCCTGCAACCATGCACGGCGCGTCACATCAAGATATCAACACACACCTCTCAAGAACTGATTCGATTCAGGATGAGACAATCGAGAATTGCGCATGGAAGAAGCGAATGCATGCGTACCCTGGGGTGCCGAAGCGGTCCAGGACCGGATCGAAGTCCGGCTCGAAGTACGGCCCGGACACGTACTTCATCGCCAAGACGAGGGAGAGGCACTCAAGCTTCCGCAAGCGCGTGGCTTTCACGGACGCAATCGCGGCCTCAAGAGCAGAGCCTTATCTTTTCTTGGTCTTATTTATCTCTTTCGGGACGGGAAACCTACTGGAATTCAGATATATGCTAAGAAAACTAAAACATATCCAATCTGAAACAGAGCAAACCAAGAACAGAAAGGGAAGGGGGGAGGAACAATACGCGGAAAGCTCCCCATGTTCACACGTGCGGCGGATCGCTGGCGCTGACGAGCGCAGCAAGAATCGCATGCACGGGACGTAACCACATGACGGGATTTATAGCCGCTTCTGGTCCTGGTTGGGTCGGCTCCGGATCGAATCGAACAAAAAAAAAAGGTATCTTTTTTATTGTTCTTGGGATCGAAGGCGACGAACAGAGCAGCCGATTATATCGGAGGAGGTTTCCTTGGATGTTGAGAGGAGAACGAGAGAGCGAGAGAGGTCAGGTGCGGGGCGCCTGGTTTTGTGCAGCTTCGATTTTTGCCTTGCGCTTTCTCTCTCTGCGACTCTGCGAATCGGCGGCGTTTTAGGATTTGAGTGAAGAGCGCGAACGGCCGCCGCGCCACGTCTGGCGGGCGGGCGGCCACGTGGCGGAGGCAGCCTGGTTGCTAGCGTAGCCTTTGTCCGGTTCATTTCTTCCTAGTTTTTTTTCCTCCTGTTTAGTAGCATGGATTTTCTTTTGGTTTCTTACTTTCTCTGGTGTTGATTCTATATTGGTGCTAATTCAGACCTGCAGGTACGTCATAAAAGATCATTTTGCATGTGAATACACAATCTGTTATATTTGTTATAAGAAGTACGAAGATTACTGCTTCTCATTTTTCACAAGAATTTCATGTGACCCAGGAATCTGATAGAATTCTCACGTCCCCATGGGTTTAGCAAGGCAACCTTTCTGCTAGAAGTCCTATACCTCAATGCTATTTGAAAAACCCCAAAATTTCAAACCAGATTTTTCCTGGATTTTTCCTGAATTTTTGGTGAAATTTTTGAAAACTTTCCCAATTCGGAAATTCTCGGCCGAAATGCGCTTTCCCTTTTCGGCCGATCCGTCTCCTCCTCTCCGTTGGCGCCTTCTCCTCCTTTCCGCCTCCCTCCCGCGGGCGTCGCCCCCTCCTCTTCCTTTCCCCTCCCGGCGCCGCCCGCCTCTTTTCCCGTTGGCGCCTTCACCCTCCCCGCTTCCCTTGCGCAGCGGACGCGCCGCGCCCACCGCCTTACCCCCGTTCGGACAACAGCGCCAGCGGTCCGGCCGGCCTCGCCCGCGCCACGCGTCGCCGCCTCCTTCCCGTGGACCCCGCTTTGCCGACCTCTTCTCCCTCCCTTCTCCCGCATGCTCGCGCCCATGCCGCCCAGTGGCCGCCTTCGCGCTCACTCCCACCGCCATTACTCCCTGCGGGCCGGACGTCACCCTGCGGAGAAGACCCCCACCGCTCCCATCACCTCCGGTTGACTCCACGTGCGCTCGAGCCTTCTCCCCACGGCTCACTCCCTCTCCCGCGGGTATAAAACCCCTTCGGCTCCTGCCTTCCCCTTTGCTTCCCGAGCTCTCCAGATGTTTTCAAACACTTCCTACCACTCCCAGCACCTCCCGAAAGCGGTAGTTGAGCTCCCATCGCCTCCGGCTCCGTCGCCACCTCTCCCTGCGCGGCGACCCCGTGGTGATCTTCCTCCCTCTCCTCATTCTTCAATTCTTTGCTTCGAGCACCTCTGCTACTCCCTAATCACAATGCCGCACTTCCTGGCGGTAATCGCTGTGGAGTCCCAAGACCAAGCTCACCGGGCCAAAGCACCCTCTCCGTGGCGGCTCACCGGGGACCTCAGAGCTTGACCACTGCACCAACGTGAGCCCCAGGACCCACTGACCATAAATCCACCGCCGATTTGGCCTGATCGCCGCCGGAGACCCTCCTTCACCGCCGGGAAGCCATTTCTCCCCTTCGGTCTCCTGCCTTCCCTAGTGATTCTCCGGCCTTCCAAGGGCCCGAAATGAGTTCCCCACGTCGAGACCTACCCGGTGGTGCCCTCCTTGGCCGCCGGAGACCTCGCCGTCGCCGGGGAGCGAAGCTCCCTCTTTTCCCCGCTCCTCTGCCCGCGGAGAGGTTGAAGACGACCGCGTGGCGCATCCACGCCGTCCCTCCAACCGTTATCCTTTAAACTCGGCGTCGGATGGTCGCTTACTCCCGGCCGTCCGATCTTCATAAACACCACAGTCCTCACCCGTCCGATCCGCCTTACCGCCGCCCGCCCTCTGTTCTCGGTAGTCCGATCTCACTTAAACCCCCTCCATCCGAGCCGTCCGCCCTTCCCGCATCGCAGCCGCCCACCCTCGCCACGCGTCGGCCATCGGTAGGGCGCGGCGCGGGCGCTGGGCGCTGGCAGCATGTGATGTTGGGCATAGCTCAGTAGCCATGGGCGGCCCGACCTGTTCACCGATTTTCGGGGTTTATTCTTTTCCAAAAATCCAGATAATCCAAATAAATCCTAGAAAATCACAGAAAATTCCAAAAATTCCCAAATTTCACCACATTGCTCCTTTCATTATTCTGAACCCAGTGGTGACCTCCTTTTTTTCCAAATTCATCTCCAGTAAAATTTAAAAATTCAAAGAACCCTTTTCATTTGATATTTTATGCAATTTTATTTCTTTTTAATTCTTTTTATAGATTGTTTTCCTTGCTTGATTATTCTCAAGCTAGGACTTATTTATTTTATGTGTTTGCGCTAGTTTCGGAAATCCCGGAAGCCCAAGTGCAATCTTAGGATCCAGAAGCGTCGACGTTCGAGCTCGCCGAGATCATTCCAGTTCACGGCAAGTCGCAAATCCTTTGATCATATTGTACCCTATGATGTTTACATATGTTATTACATTATTTGCATTATGCTAGTTGTGAAATGCTAGTTTAAAGTAAAATAAAAAGATTTAGAATGACATGTGATATAGATATGTCCTACCACCGAAAGATGCCATATTTAAACTGTAGCCATGCCTTTGTGACCCTAAGAATAATTATCTGTTATCCTAGATCACTATAGGTTACTACTATCATGCAAAGTCTTTTACTGATAAGGTCGTGGCTGCGGGCCAGTAGATTTGAAAACCCGACCCTAGGGTGGGGTGGTATGGGACACCGTATCCTAGGGCGGAGAGTGTCGGTGTGCGAGGAAGGGTAAGAGTGTTGTGGGAAACCGTGAGTCGGTCTTCGCCCACCGCTTACCCTAGGTTGTGGCCGCGGACCTGGAGAGGTTGCGGGCCATGTGAAAATATAAGGACTGAAACCCTTATGCTGAGCAACTGTCATAGCAATCGCTCAACCACAGGAGTTGACTTGTCAACACTGGTTTAGTAGCTGCTCAACTCAATTGAAACTCTACAGGTGTTGAGGAGTCAGGAGGTTGAGTAGTGGAATTAGGTATGCCGTGCTGCGGATACCTAATAACGGTAGGGTTCACTCGAAGCGGACGGGAGTTTCCATGTGCCAGACCCGAGTGAATTCTACCGGGTAGAGCCTATACAAAGATTTGAGCGGTGAAACGACCGGCTTTCTTAACTCATCGCGGGAGTTAAGGGATCGTGTGGTAAAGTTGAGCAAACTCTGCAGAGTCAAATAAATGGTATTCGGATCGCCGTGCTCCGGTTAATGGAGCTGTGCCACTTGGGTGATCCCATCCGCAAAGCTTAAGTAGTTTTCTGAATGTTTTAATCTGGATAGATGGTTAATTAACTCTTCATGAAAACCCCTGTTGATTAAGGAGTAGTTTTATCAGCAAGTTTTACAAAAAGGTTTGCAAAGAAAACTGCATCCACTCAAAAGATAATAAACCAAGTATACTACATTCCTTTGTTAATCCGTGCATATAGTAAAGTAGGGTCCCTTTGCGGTTTGCTGAGCTGGTTGTTGGCTCACGGCTTGCTAAATAAATTCTTTAGAAGATCAAGACGAAGGTGAAGGTCTCCCCGTTGAGGAAGTCCCTGAGGGCCTCTTCTTGACGAGGATCCGTGGTCGTGGGTCTTCGCCGCTCAAGCGGATTCTGGAGCTTTTGTGATGTAATTATACTTTGGGCTTGCACGCCCCGCTGTCAAAACTTTGGATGTTAATCCATATGTGAAATATATGCTGGTTTTTGTTGTAAGTATGCAATGGTATACTCTTGCACGGCACTCCATAACTGTTCATGCGTGAATAGTTGCGGGTTGCCGTGTCCGTACACGCCCTCGAAAACGGGGGCGTTACACTATTTGATCAAGATGACTAACAAAGTTAGGAACAAGTTATCTTATTAACTGAACTATTGCGATAGCTAAGTTTTAACATAAAGAGGATTAAGCCCATCGATCGATCGAGCCGCCTCTGGCTGCCTAGGTAGCGTTTGCTTCGTCTCTGTACTTTGCTGGACGGGGATGGGGGTACAGGCTGTCCGTTCTCGATAAACTTGATGTGTGGGATGGAATTATATATTCCGAACCGATGATTGGGCTGTACGGATAAGTGTTTGAAGAGCAAGACACAAGCTAGTCTCCGGGTTGTGCCACCTTCAAGCAATGTCCATGTAGTGAAATACTACCGCTACGACATAACCACATCGATTGGGTTAACAGTCGCTTTGCCCCCTTCAGATTTGGCGAAAGAACCTGTTATAGGCGTGGACGGGGTTATTACTAGGAATTAGAGATTGGTTTCTATTTGAGTTAGAGATTGGTTTTTTTGTATTAGAGATATAGTTACAGATATGATTAGAGTTAGATTACATCTGTTAGGGGGGAGCCATCTATATAAAAGGGCTATCGCATGCTATTGGATTTAAGCAGGAAATAACAAAGTCTTTCTAGTCTTTAGTCTCTCTCTCCCTCTACGCCGACGCCACCCGGCCATCCTCTCGGTGGTATTTATCCCTCTTCGCCGCCGTGGGTCGCCGGAACCGTCGCCGCCGCCGACCGCCGTGGGTCGCCCGGAGCCGCCGCCGCTCCTTCCGTCGCCACCGACCGAGTCGTTTGGGAGGTGTGGTGGCCTAGTGGTCTCGGTCGGCTTTTAACCGACCGAGTGAGTAGTTAAGGCAAAAAAAATTAGATTTTTTTTAAAAATCAGAAAAAAGGCTTATTTTGCAGGCATTATATTCCCGAAGGTGTTACAATTCGTCTAGCCTTGTTCCGCGTGGATCTGGCCGCCCATCTCCATACTGTTGCAAAGACCACCACTGTTCGTCTTCTACATCGGTCGAAGGTCTTCCATTGGCCGCTGTCTAGCAGCTCGAGGACGAGCTGCATGTCCGGGAGGGGTGTAGTGTTATAGGCATGGACCTTGGGCCCAGCCGGGTTATTATTAGGAATTAGATATTGGTTTTCTTGTATTAGAGATATAGTTAGAGATATGATTGGAGTTAGATTACATCTGTTAGGGGGGAGCCATCTATATAAGAGGGCTACCGCATACTATTGGATTTAAGCAGGAAATAACAAAGTATTTCTAGTCTTTAGTCTCTCTCTCCCTCTACGCCGACGCCACTCGGCCATCCTCTCGGTGGTATTTATCCCTCATGAACTGAGGTTCATAACAGAACCGCTTTGGTCTGAGGTTTGAAACTCACGGCAAAAATCGGTCTAAGCTGATACCTATGAGTAATTTTCGCAAAACTATATATTTGTTGTATAAATTATCATAAAACTATAGATTTTAGCAATTTTCTTTTATAAAAATCTAGATTTACAGACTAAATGTATCGCAAAGCGACATGTTTTAGAAATCTTGTTGCACATACCCATATCTAGCACGCTAGGCCCACTTGGCAGTCGCGATACCGTCCTCATGTCCCGTTACAGCCTTTCCAACCTATAGCTTTGTGATATATTAGCCCTTAAATCTAGAATTTTATAAAATAGTTGCTAAAACCTATAGTTTTTTAATAATTTATCGTACAAACATATAGTTCTGCGAAATTTTCTCGATATCTAATGATACCTATCAGAGTGATTGGTTGCCTTGTCTGCATCTCGCTCGTTCCAGCTCACTCATGCAGAATTTTTTGGAAGAGGAAGGCGTGGTATTACCTACATGAACTTATTACCAACCAAACAACGCCTAATTGCATCACCCCCATCTTATCCCGGCCATACAAGCCTGTTCCACTGAGCCAATTTGGAGTGACGCAGTACCAACAGAACAATTCAGGCTAATAATTGCATCACCTCAGACTTCAGATTCTGCACATTCTCAAATTGCACGCGTCCAGATCCTGACAAATTAGGCATTTATACATTTATTTATACGTGCCAAGCTGGACTTCGTCAGACGCAGCGAGGCAATTTTTGGCAAGCGCATCTGCGCATGCATGCACAACGAGACCACCTGCGAACCTACCCATGTCGGTAACCTGAAATGCCTCTGCAGCCGTGTTCTGAGCACCGACAGCTACGGTCGCAGCCGAATAATGTACACGTAAGCCGGGCTTCAATCCGCGCAGTGCACGTCGATGCGGCACGGGAGGAAATCAGAAACCTTATCGTTGGCACGCCACAACACTATAAACGGTTTAAAATTATCATCACAAATAATTTCTAAATTATTTATATTTATATGTCAGTGATAATAGCTAGTTATCACAGACGACTCCTAGATCACCTATGATAATTTACAACACAGACGATTTTTCTGAAAAACCGTTTGTGATATTCGACTATCATAAACGATTTTTTATATTAAGCGTTTGTGATATGCACGATATCACATACGGTTTTTGTTATTAACCGTCTGTGATAGCTATTTCAACAACGATGTTGATTGCTCTTTTTCGGCTAATCTCAGGATATGCTTGCCATGCTATTTGAAAATAAGTAAGATCACGTATATATAGCACAAGACAATCATTACATAAATCTCACAGATGAATAAAACAACACAAGCAAATCACATATATAGCATGACAATCGTTACACAGATCTCACAAATAAATTAAATTGAATGAATTATTTGATAAGCACAATTGAGTGATTACAATTAAATCAAATACTTCAACATCTAATCACCATTGCTAGGGTAGAACTCTCCAGTCTTGTTTATGACCTCTGCTAGCAAGAATTGGGAGATGTTTCTTCGAATTTCGACGAGTTTGTCAAGATCAAATGCATCAAGCTCTCAAATTTACCAAACTCTTCTTCATTATAGTCTCTTCTGCATCACGTAGCATTTGATCTAGATTGTCATCATGTGACATATCCTCATTGAAAACATAGTCCATAACTGGCATATCGTTCTCCCTCGACGATGTCATAACTATCTTCTTGTGTAATCTTCTCTTCATCGTGACTGGTCTAATATTTGTACCTCTTTCTAAAACCCCTTCGAATCAAGTGAGTTTCGATCTATGCTGAGTTGCTAAACATCTTTAGATTATCACAATCAATACATGGAAATACATATATTCCATCCACTTCTTCAACATATCCAGCTTGACCGTTCTTCTAAAAGTAGACACGTCATTAATGTACTGTTCACTCACACGGTTCTCAATGTACATATAGTTTCGGTCCATCTACACTACACATGTAACAAATAGGTGTCAAATTGGATTATTAGCGCTACTATAGCAAATCAGAATAGCTACTTAATTACATACATTTATATTAGGTAGCTAGCTAGCTAACCACGTATTCATGAAACAATAATGTTAAGTAAGAATATATTGAAGTAAATTAAGATCGAGTACTTACCCGTTCTAAAATTGAGCAAAGTACCATTATTTTTCTAAAGCTAGCTAGCTAGCTAGATCTAGACAAAAATCTAGCTATCATCTCTTTCTATTACAAATCATGTAAGTTATTAGAAGCAATTGAGTACTAATATCTGATCACCAAGAAGACCTATATAGATCTACAAGCGATATGTTTTCACCGATCTCCCCAAAACCGGCCGCCTCACTCCACCGATAAAGCGCAATGAAGACAGATCTGTGTCGAGAACACGTACACCTGCTATTTAATAGCGCAAATTATCCATTCTTAAGTAAGAATATATTGAAGTAAACTAAAATCGAGTACTTACCCGTTCTGAAATTGAGCAAAGTACCATTATTTTTGTAAAGCTAGCTAGCTAGATTTAGACAAAAATCTAGCTATCATCTCTTTCTATTACAAATCATATAAGTTATTAGAAGCAATTGAGTACTAATATCTGATCACCAAGAAGACCTATATAGATCTACAAGCGATATGTTTTCACCGATCTCCCCAAAGCCGGCCGCCTCACTTCACCGATGCAGTGCAATGAAGACAGATCTGTGCCGAGAACACGTACGCCTGCTATTTAATAGCGCAAATTATCCTAGACGGTTCCAACTACAAACCGTTTGTGATACGACATTATCACATATGATTCATATTAATAACCGTATGTGATAATTTACAGACGGCTATTCATACAAACCGTCTGTGATGTCCGTAATATCACAGACGGTTTGTTATAAGAACCGTCTGTGATGTTCGCAATATCACAGACGGTTTTTTTATACGAACCATCTGTGATATCCGCAACTTTCACAGATAGTTATTAACACGAACCGTCTGTGATGTCTCAATTATCACAGACGGTTCGTGTTAATAACGGTATGTGAAAATATCACACACGGACGGTTGTTAGTATAAATTATCTGTGATAGTTTAAACATAGATAGTTTCTTATGAACTATTTGTGATGTAGTCGTCTAATATAGTTTTTTTTCAGTAGCGCGCGACACACGGACGGAGTGCCACGGACCTGCGCGGACGGTAGCTAACTAGCGATGTCGTGCGATGGCAGCATAGAGGCAACTCCGCACGCACGCGAGAGGGCGGCTGGTTGCGACGCTTGGGGGCGGCAGGGCGGTTTACTTGCAAGCGGCGCGGCCGTGTCGTCAAAGCGGCAGCGCGCGCATGCGTGCAGGGTTGACAACGGCCGCCCCGCGGAGGCGGCAACGTGCGTTCACAACAAAACGCGGTGACGCACGTACGCCGTATGTTGGTACCTGCACCTGGTGGCGTTCACATGTGGGCTCTGGCGATGGGTGGTAGCACGGAAGGACCGCGGCGGCGGCGGCGGCATCCTCCCGGCCGTGGCGTACGCCGTGTGAAATGTAAATGGAAACTGGAACACTGAATGGCAAATGAATCACTATCTTTGATTGATCATTGATATGTATTTATACATGCCGTACGGACGCCATGGGCAACTGCTCCATGGAGCCATCGGTTCGGATGAGAGAGAGAGAGTAACTGCAGATGTTTCTTGGATGAGATCATCCGTACAACTTCACAAGTTGTAACACTCCCCCTTGATCGAATCCATCTTTGAGATCAATGAATTGTATTAATCTTCCAAAAAGTCCTGTAGGATAAAAATGAGGAGAAATGTTTGATAGATACGTTGTTAAAAACTCCTTTAAACCCAATGGGAAAATAAGAAGAAAGTGATACAACATATAATGATTATTGTCTCATTGTAAACTCATATGAGAAAAACCTTTGCAGGAGAAAACTCATAGATAGTTTAGAGGACAATATATGTCATTTATATCTCCTAAAAACCTTGATGGGAAAAATAGGAAATACGACATATACTTATGTTAATATTGTCTCATTAAAACTTTATATGAGAAACCTTGTGAGTAAAACTCATACAAAGAAAAGAGTGCAATATGATGCTTTGGATAGAGTACCATCTAGGAGATTTCTCCCCCTGAACCTTGCAAATCTCGAAGTCGTTGCATACCAATTCCTTGAACACATTTCTGGAACGAGGAAGCTGGTAAGGACTTAGTAAACAAATCAGCGAGATTATCACATGATTTGGTTTGCAAGATGTTTATTTCACCCATTTGTTTTAACTCATGGGGATAAAACAACTTAGGAGAAATATGCTTGGTTATGTTGCTCTTGATGTAGCCTGTCTCCATCTGTGTAACACAAGCAGAATTATCTTCATAGATAATAGTTGGTGAATCGATGGCACCAATGCCACATGTTTGTTGTATGTGGTTAATCACTCTGCGGAGCCAAACACATTCACGTGAGGCCTCATATAGTGCAATTATTTCAGAGTGATTTGTTGAGGTAGCCACCAGAGTCTGTTTTGAAGACTTCCATGAAATGGCTGTTCCTCCATGTAAAAACACAAAACCTGTCTGGGATCGGCCATTATGGGGATCAGATAAATAGCCGGCATCAGTGTATCCAATCATATTAAGATCTGGGTTCCTTTTGAAAAATAATCCAAGGTCTCTTGTACCATTAACATATCTGAGGATATGTTTTACTCCCGTCCAATGACGTTTGGTAGGAGCTGCGCTATGTCGAGCTAGCAAGTTCACTGCAAATGCAATATCAGGCCTGGTGCAATTTGCAAGATACATAAGTGCTCAATGACACCGAGATAAGGATAATGAGATCCCGAATCTCTTCTCCATCATCCCGTGGTGCAATTGATCGATCTTCATTTCTAGAGATCGAACAACCATAGGAGTTTTGGATGGATATGATTTGTCCATATTGAATTTCTCCAATATTTTCTGGATATAGGCCGATTGATGCACTAAAATTCCAGTGGGAAGATGCTCAAGTTGTAAACCTAAGCAAAATTTGGTTTGACCCAAATCCTTCATTTCAAACTCCGTCTTTAGATGATTGCGTGCTTCATCAATATCTTGTGGGTTGCCGATGATATTTAAATCATCAACATATCTTGATATGATGCAAAATCCGTTTGGGACTTTTTGATGAAAACACATGGACAATCATCATTGTTAGTGTATCCCTTCTGCAAAAGGAACTCACTAAGTCGGTTATACCACATTCTTCCCGACTGCTTTAAGCCATAGAGTGACTTTTGAAGCTTTACACAATACATGTTGCGATTTGCGTTTGGATCCGGTATAGAGATTCCATCAGGGACCTTCATATATATGTCCGAATCAAGTGACCCATATAGATATCGATACTCGTCCATCAACTGCATAGATAGACGATTTTGAACAGCCAGAGATATAAGATATCGGAATGTTATTCCACTCATAACTGGAGAATATGTTTCATTGAAATCAATGCCGGGTCTCTGCGTGAACCCTTGTGCTACAAGCCTCGCTTTATGTCTCACTACCTCATTGTTCTCATTCCGTTTCCGGACGAAAACCCATTTGAATCCCACAGGAAAGATTCCTCGAGGTGTAGGTATTGCATGAGTGAATACCTCTCTTTTAGTGAGCGAGGTTATCTCTGCTTGAATTGCATCTTTCCATTGATTCCAGTCCGAGCGCTTTCTGCACTCTGCCATGGTCTTAGGATCTGGATCATTTTGGATGATTTTTGCAATTGCTTCAGAGAAATAGATGTCGACAATTGTAGATTTTCTGTCATATGATTCTCCAGATTCAATATAGTTGATGGAAATTTCAAGTACCCCTTGTGATGTATCATTATCTCCCAAAATGATTGCATCAGGGCGTTCCGATGTCCCAACATCAGTAATTGAGTGCACTGTTGATGTGGGATGTGAAGGTTGAACCTCCACAGGGTGTTTCTCAACGTGAGTTTGAGTTGCATTTATTTGGTTAGAAGATTTGTTCTTCCCTTTCCTTTGCTTGCTAGAAGCTGCATCTGTGAAAATAGCCGTACTTCTCCCCCTCTTACTTGGGAGTTGAGTAGTTTTATTTGGTACCTCTACTCTTTCCGGCACATTTCTCGCAGGATTATAGGATTTTGTAACACCCTTATAATCAGTAAATGCATCTGGCATGTTATTTGCAAGGTGTTGCAAATTAATGATCTTTTGAACTTGGAGTTCAGTTTCAGAAGTACGTGGATCAGAGTTGGAGATGTCTATAGCATCCCAATTGATTTCCTGGTATTTTTTGTGGTTTTCAATTCCTCCCCCTAATGCCGGGAAATGATCTTCATTGAAGATGCAATCAGCGTACCGGGCAGTGAATAGATCCCCTGTAAGGGGTTCCAAGTATTTAATGATCGACGAAGATTGATATCCTACGTAGATCCCCAATTTCCTGTGTGGGCCCATAGATGTACGCTGCGGTGGGAGATCGATGCGTATGTAGCACAACCGAACTTCCGCAGATGGGAAATATTTGGTGTATTTCACGCACTAGTTGCAACGGGAGGTCGCATGGTATGCGGTTGGGCGCAATTGAATCAAGTCGGCGTGTAAGATCAAGTGACCCCAACATGATGTTGGTAGATTGCAATTCGTAGTAAAGGTCTTGCAATAAGTTTCACTCTCTTGATGAGAGATTCTGCCAACCCATTTTGAGTATGAACATATGGGACCGAATGCTGAACTTGAATTCCTAAAGCCATGCAATAATCATTGAAGGCACGTGAGGAAAATTCAGCAGCATTATCCATTCGGATTGATCGGTTTGATGTTCGGGATATTGTGCTTTAAGTTTGATAACTTGTGCAACAATTTTAGCAAATGCATGGTTTCGTGTGGAAAGAAGGCACACATGAGACCATCGTGTAGATGCGTCTATTAGAACCATGAAATACCTGAACGGGCGAGATAATGGTTGAATAGGACCACATATGTCACCTTGAATGCGTTCAAGGAACTGAGAGGTTCGGCATGAATTTTGAGGTAAGAGGGCCTCAAAATTAATTTCCCAGTAGCACATGCGGTGCACATAAAATCTGAAGATTGGGGAAATTTTGCATCACTTAAAGTGTGACCAACAGAATTGCTTATAATTTTCCTCATCATCCCTATTCCAGGATGGCCAAGACGATCATGCCAAGTTTGGAATGCGTTAACATTCTGGAAAATTACTTTGTAAGCAACATGTGGTACGGGGTGGATGTATGTGTAGTACAATCCAGACGGGAGTGAGGAAAACTTTTCAAGTGTCTCTTTGCCATATCCGTGATCTTTTGTTATGAGAAGAAACTCCTCATTGTTGTCCTCATGAGTTTCAACATGAAACCCATTCTTACGGATATCTCTATAGCTCAATAGGGTACGAGTTGAATCAGGATACAAGAGTGCATCCTCAATTGTTATCAATGTACCCATAGGGAGCATAATAGTGGCCCGACCGGTGCCAACTATTACAGCATCGCGTCCAGCGATTGTTAAAACATTTCCTTTGTTCTTTGTGAGAGTTTGGAAATATTTTATCTCCCTGAGTATAGAGTTAGTAGTACCGCTATCCACTAGGCACATTTCCTCATCCATCAGATCGACTCCCGTACAATCTATACAAAATGGAGAATTTTGAATATGTAATTCTCAACAAATATATATATAGAATACATACAATATATATATAGGTATCAATTGTGCTTAATACAAATTACAATACCCATTGTGCTTAAATAAAGTACGGACAATAACTAGCTTATGACAACATTCACAATTAAGGCATAATTAAATAAGGTATCTTAAAGTGTAGGAGCCTAGTTAAAGTCTCCAAACGGATCGGTAGAAGTGAACTCCACGATCATGTTCTCCGTATCGAGAATGTTCCCATCAAGTAGTGGTGGTGCCTTGGTGTTGCTTGGTCCCGGTCGGGAGCGAGTAGGAGCACCCAAGGGCATCTTTCTTAGTAATGTCAGGTTGGAGGAATTCTTCCATGTTGACATCAGGTTGGGAGTTGAAGTGTGCTTCAAATTGTCCACCTTGATTGGAACGTCCTTGATTGGAGCGTGTTCGTCCCACGGAAGTCAAGTACAAAGCCACCAAGTGCTTGGGAGTACGACATTTCTCAGTCGGATGGTTGTAACAACCACACTTGACACAAGTGTTAGATTTGGTCTTTTTCGACTTAGAAACATCCTTTCCTTGTTAGCACCACGAGACCGATCTTGTCTCTTACGCTTGTTCTTCCTTTGAAGTTTCCAGGATTGCTAGAGTTAGTAGCATTCCCTTGAGGTTTGTTATGAGTGTTAGCATGTACTTCTGGCAAAGGCTTAGTGCCCAAAGGGCGCAGATTAGAGTTCCAAAGTAGGAGCTCATTATGCCTTTCTGCCTGAAGTAATGTTTTAATCAACTCAGAATAAACGGTGAAACCTCTTTCACGGTATTGTTCTTTGAAGGATCATTTGTGCGAAGCATGGTAGACAATGTCTTCTCAATTTTCTCCACATCGATGGTTCCTTCTCGCAAAACTTCGATTTAGAATCGATTTTATGAACAACATGGTTGAACTCTCCCACGATTTAAAATCTTGTATGCGAGGTGGTTCCACTCATTGTGACCTCCGGTAGGATGACCGCCTTTTGCTGTTCATACCGTGTTTGAAGAGCAAGCCACAGAGCGCGTGGGTCTTCTTCCATCAGATACTCAGCCTTGAGATCAGGATGGATGTGGTTCCTTATGATAAATAAGGCATTGTACTTGAGAGAATCAGCCAAAGGAGCTACACCCTCTTGAGGGGCTGCTATTGCCTGATACATTCCGCGCAACGATAGACTCACTTTGAGATCCATCGCCCATGTGGGGAAGTTGTGGCCGTCAAGGCGAGAGCCTCAAACTCTTTAGCAGCCATTGTGCCTACATATGTAGGACCACAGATTTGTTAAAATCTTTGGCAATGTTAAATAAGCAATGCGAAATGCATGTAATCAAGGTAAACTTGAAATACGTAAAGGGACATTCTCCTATTGTGGAACAACATAGTTAATCACCAATGGTGTTAACTTTATTTAAGTCATTTTTTGAACATTGGGTACGCGCTTTGAGGATAATAATCCCACAGTAGTACTTTGGTACTACCTTGTGTATGGCCAATGTGAAAAAGAACCATGGTAATCACTTAGTTGTAGACCTTGAATAATTTATAATCAAATTGGAGTGCATACGTTGAGGAGGAAAATCCCAGTAGTACTATGAAACTACCTTGTGTATGGCCAATTTGAAAATAAATAAAGGTAGTCACCCAAAAGTGTAGACCAAATTGTTTCAAAACTTGATATTGGGTACGTACGTTGAGGAATAAATCCCGCAGTAGTACTATGGTACTACCTTGTGTATGGCCAATATCAAAGTTAAGAAACTTTGTGTTATTCCAAAATGAGAGAAAATCAACCTAAAGCATTTGCATATAATAAAAAAAAATATTAAGTGCTTGTATGGTCAGCTAGAAAACGAAATATTTAAATTGCATAAGATTGATTGCAAATACATGGTTACATCAGGGGTCTATATTGCAAATAATGACAATAGAAATTTATTTAAACATAAAATTCTGCAAAGATATATGAACTAGAGGGGATGTTGCAAATTTGGGCAACTTTGGTGAAGCCCGTCGGCCTTTTGGCCCATGCGGAATGGTGGGAGGTTATTGGGCTAAAAGCCCATTTGGGGCAGCCATATAAAAAGGGAGGGGTGGGGGGATTTAGGGTTTCCCACCCCTAACCGCCGCCGCCATGCCATGGTCGCCGCCGCCGCCTTTGGCCTTTAGGTATTCTTGCCCGGCCATGGCGCCGACCACCGCCGCCATCATGCCGCACGTCCGCGCCGAGCAAAGCCCGCGCGCCCATGCTGCCGTGCATGCGCCGCTCAATGCCGCTGCCGGCCGGGGTTGCGCTTCTGTGCATTGTTGTCCGCCAGCCGTGGGCAGCCGCCTCGCGTTACTGCCGGTTGCGCCTCGGGCTTCGCTGCGCCGCTGGTAGGAGATCGCGCTGGGCCGGCCAGCGCCTCATGGCGGCCGCCTGTCTTGCGCGCGCCGCGATCGGGCTATGCTTGCTTCGTCGCCTCGGGCCGGGCTGCTATGTCGAGGGCCGGCCAGTGCAGGGCAGCGCGTGCAGTGCCACGCAGATCTCATTGCCGCGTGTGAAGCCGGTCGCGGGTGCTGCCGCCGATGGGCGTTGTGCCGGTAAGGTCGTGCGCCCTCCCCCTCCCCTCTTCTTTTTGAGTCAAGTGGATGAGAAAGCGTCCTCTGCAGAGGAGGCCGGTGGAGGGGTACGAATCCGGAGGCCGGGACGGCGATTAGCCGCCACGGTGGCGTGTCTTGCGTCGCGGAGCGGTCCATAGCGTGGAGCCTTCGCCGGAGGAAGACGCCGTGTGCCTCCCATGGACGGCGGCGACGCCGCGCAGAACCATGGCGGTGGAGATGACGGTGTTGGTCGCCGGTGGTGGTGGTGAAGACTCCGCATGGAGAGGAGCAAGGAGGGCGTGAAATGATTCGTGCAGGGAATCAACTAATGCCAAGATCTCCAAAAACAGTTGTTTATGGCTTGCACAAAGTGCCATTACCTTCTTCGTCTCTGTTGTCTTTGTAAATGGCAGAGCGTGCTGATAACGTGTGAAATGTAAATAGAAACTGGAACACTGAATGGCAAATGAATCACTATCTTTGATTGATCATTGATATGTATTTATACATGCCGTACGGACGCCATGGGCAACTGCTCCATGGAGCCATCGGTTCGGATGAGAGAGAGAGAGTAACTGCAGATGTTTCTTGGATGAGATCATCCGTACAACTTCACAAGTTGTAACACGCCGTACGGTGGCCGCGAACACCACTCCAACTCAGCAACGGCACACGACGGCTGCATGCATCCTTATCATTTTGAGGACACGAGACAAAATGCAGCTTTTCTTTTACGTACCAGGAATCACGTCAAACTGTTGCATAGCCCAGTAATATTAATATGGCACCTAGTTTGATTCCCACCCACCGCAATTAAGTGGGTTATTTGTGTAATTTTTCATTATGATCTTCTGGAATTTGAACCCATGACTTGTGTGTTGTGTTCTGAGCCTTGTGCATACAATTTACTTATCACTTGTCTATAATTACATTAGATTTTGTTCAGTAATCACATCTAGCTGTCTAGCATGCCTTGTAAAAGCTCAAAAGACATTTGCACATGGCCGCATGAAAAGTGCTAGATAGATTATGCACCTAGGAAGCTTCCCAAGCATAGAAAATTCACAACGACTGCAAAAACAGCTTCGAGTCTCCACAAACGAAATATATAGCATGTGTTACTTGTCTTGACAGCACGAGTCCTGACTCTTGAATGAATTGTGTTCTTTTGATCAAAACAAGACAAAAGTTGTTAGTTGTCTCGAAACCATATTCAACGAATATGCTACGAGATAACATAATTGAAGCATAACTTAATGCATTTTTGTCTTCGAAAGTGAGGCTCCTCACATGCGTGCAAGCTAAACACAGGGGGAACGAACGAAATGGAACTATGATAGACAGTATGTACTAATGGCCACGCCTTTTCCCACACCGCTGTGTCTACTTGTGTAAGCACTAGTCTATAGTGGTCAGGCTTTACAGAATGCCACTGAGATCCAGTGGATTGTATTGATTCTTGATTATTTGCTCCTTGATATGTCCAACATGATGTTGAATAACATTTCATGGCAATAATCACCTAAAGTATTTTTAAGAGGATTACCACCTCAAAAATTACGGACAATATTTATAAAGTACCACATGAGTGACAACGGTGCATTGACTACCTGCATTGCTGTGTTTCCTGGCGATGAGCATTTGACCATAGCATGAGAGCAGATAGGAGTGAAATTGTGGCCGTCTCAACTCGTAGCCTGCATGGACCAAGACCAACAGGGACTGCGCCTGCAGCTTTCAAAACATCTACCTCCTCTTCTGTGAAGTCTGATGAAATGTGGATGAAAAATAAAGCATATTAGATCCAGTAAAATAATGTCTTGTTTAAATAATTAGATATGAATCCACTCTAGATTTAGGATACCTCCTTCTGGTCCAATAACCAAAAGCCCGCTTTCATCATTGCTGCAGTTTGGCAAAACACTTAAAAGAGGAGGGGCTTCTGCTGATGCTAAGAAAGACAGCTTTGACTGTGATACCTGATAGCAAAAAAAAAAGGGTCATCCATGGATGAAATACTGTAACACAAAATTCAGATGAATTTGTCAAGTTGCGCACACAGTAGTGAAATTGAACGATGCAACAATGGTTCTGGTGATCTTACATTCAGATGTATTATGATTACCTTCAATAATTTTTCATTCACTCTATGATTTACTATGGTTTTGGTCACATCCTACTGAGGATGATTGTTGTTTGGACTAAAACATTTTCTTGACAAGGGTCCATAGCCTGCACAACACACTATGGTTGCTCGATTTACGAAAACAAGTTACCGGACCACATTAAATACTCTCAGTAGTCAGTGCATGAATATGTGATTGGTTACAGTGTTATGTGCAAAAGTAACAAGCATGGGAGAATACTTACAACAGGTGGAAGGTCGAGTATCTCAATTGGGGGCTTCAGTGACATTTCGTGTATTCTCTGGCCTAAAGAAGACAGAGTAATGCAGTTAGTTATAGTTTGCTTTATGTCTTTTGCACTAACATCATAGTTGCAAACTGCATACTAACAGACCATCAAATAAAAGAGAAGCTCAAACTCCATACATTGTTTAAGTGCAGCCAGCACAAGCCTTTGCAACCTGTCCACCCTATTTTCTGCTATTGTACGGCAACGTTCAGTCAAAAGAGGTGTAACACTACAAGCTCCAAGTTCCTAAATAGGAAAAGGGAAACAGATTTAGAAGTAAGGAAAGATGAAACAGGACACACAAAATTGTACATGACATACAGTACATTTCTCTATAAGCCAATCTGCACGTCCTCCTTTCAATGTCCCTGGGGATTATAATTATAAAATGGTTAAGGAATGTACGAGAAAAACTGCATAGCATACACTGAAATTTGTATAGTTTGAGACTCACCGAATGCAGCAAAGACATGCCATTGAATGCCCTGAGGAGCAATGAGCCTAGCATCCTCTAATAGCTGAACATCTGATCCACTCTTGTCAACTTTTTGTATAGATCCTTCAACTAAACCACCCGCCCCATCAAATAATTCAACCCTTCGAAATTTTGGTGTAAACAGGTTCAGGATGCACATAAATAACATGTACATGAGAGTGACATTTCACCAAAAGTACACAAAAGAGTACAAGAAAATGTGATACTCGACACTAGACGGGTAATGTGCTACGTACATAGGCTTATCAGTTAAACCATTTGTTGGAAGGTCACTAACTCATTGCACGGATGTGGTTAGTGCCTTAAAATTTAAATTAGGAAGTTAAACTACGAAATGCTTGGCATATCAAACATGTTGGAGTATAGCGCTAACTGATCAAGGCGAGCTGCTTATGCAGACAGCAACTAATTACCATGTCTTTGTACTTTCAGGATCAATGGTATATGAAGGGAACATCTACTCAAGAATATACTGTTGGCGCCCGTACAAAAATCTACCCTTGACAAACTGAAGCTGAAATTCAGCATAGTAAACAATCTCCCTCGTCGACACCCGCAACCAATTTCCATTCTTACATAGAGGTCACATAAGGGAGAGAAGCGATGAGACGGACCTATCATTAGCGCCAAGGCGCAAGACACGCGTCATGTGCCAGAACTCGTCTCCTTGGATGCGAACCACCTCACCCTGCGAAGCAATATCCACATCAGTTAGCTGCAACCGGCATGACGGGACGAGCACATAGCGCTCGACGAAATGCCCACGCGGACGAGTCAGGAATAGGACAAAGTGAGTTTGCCTTGGACGAGGGGAGAGACGGGGAGTGGAAGCGAGGCAGGCCGCCTCGGGCGCGGCTCGCGCCCGCGGTGCTGTGCGCTCGCGCGGCGACGAGGAGGCACCGCCGCGTCGGCGGCGGAGGCCTGCGGAGCAACGCCGAGAAGGTGGTGGCTAGTGGCATTGCCGCGGCGCGGCAGCGTGGCCGCGGCCTGGTTGTGCGTTGTCGAGGCGGCCCGAGCAAACGCCGGCGGCGTTGGTGGTAGCCTGGTAGGTGGTCCGGGTTGGAGGCTGCAGGCGACGGCGGCTGCCGTGGTGGAGAAAAATGGAGCGTTTCGCGAATTATCTGTCGGCCCACCTTGCCGGGCTGCAGCCGCGTGATAGCAAGATCGTGAGGCCGGGCCGGGCAGTGACGGGCTGGGCTTGCCAGCTTGGTCGAGAAATAGAAGAAGAAGAAGGCTTCTTTTACGGCCTAGTCCACTAATGAGATGTTGAATCGGGTGATTTTTTTTTTTTGCGTATTCAAACCATGAATTTCCTCTGAGGGGATGACTACCGCGCATACATTTTTTAGATAAAAAAGTTATAAACCTTGTTCCCTCCTTACTATTTTTCACTCCTCATCACTCCCATTTATAGGATGATTAGTGAACAGTGGGAAAAATGTAGGTAGTTTTTTCAAACCCTGCACTCGTCGGTATTGGGTTCCCCACTGGAAACATAAAGATATTGGTGTCTTTTCATTTGAATTCTCGAGTACAATTTAGTTAATTGAGATTTATCATTTCATGCTTCCAATTTCACTCGAATCTTCTTTTGCATCAGATGCTTTAGAATTCAACTCAACCTTAGTGTTTTGCATCTTCCTCCAGCGAGAGACTGATGCGCCATTGCTTCTCTTCAGAGTTATCATTCTCTGACTCCGTGGAATCATTTGATCTCTTCTCACCATGACTAAAGTTAAATAGAATAATTATTCTTCCATATAGATCTAGAGTTAGATTTTTTGATTCATTTGGTGGATTTATAGCTTTTTGTGGAATTCCTACCATTTTCAGTAGCTTTAATTCATCCCTACATCAAATGGTCATTTTCAGCACTTTACATTTTCTTTTGACAATTTAAAGCTTTGCTTGCAAATTTCCTCGTTATTGCCTAAAACCACTGTAAATTGTATTTTTGAGAAATTATCAATAAATTTATCAAGAGAGAGATTGAATAATCATATGAGAGGGTCTCGGTTTTTATCAATAAATTTTTCTTCTCTTTCCAGCTCAGCCAGTTCCATCTTCTCTTCTTCCTTTTATTCCGTCCGGACTGGCCTACGTGACTCATTTTACTTCCCTAGCCCACCTGGCCTTGTTCTCTCTTTCCTTGGCGCGGCTGGTTTGCGCCCTCCCTTCCTCTCGCTCTTTCTTCTGTCAACAAATAGGGCCCGCCTGTTAGGCCGCTCTTCCCCAATTTTAAATTCAGACCCGAAATTCAATTTTGATTCTAAATTCTAAATCCAAACTTCAAATTCAAATCTCAAATTTATATCTCTAGGAAACAATTATTAATTCTGTTTTTCTCCTAGGCCGAATTCCTTTTTTTTCCCCTCTTTTCTCCTTGGGCCGAGCCCATTTTTCCTCCAACTTAGCCATCCCATCTCTCTTTTCTTTTTCCATCCCATGCTTCCCTAGTCTGCTCCGTTTCTCTTTTTTTACTCGAGCCTGAGCACTAGCACCAGGTTGGCCGCCTGAGTTGTTCGTGCCACCAGTGCCCAGCACCAGCCTCATCTGTCTAGAAATCGTCGTCGTCATCAAGCCACCACATTCACAATGCCATCATCACCAACAATCGACCATTTCCATTTGTTTCAACGTGCATTGAAATGCCATTCAAAACCGTCACATGTTCGGCCGTCAAAGTCTACGTCAGTTTCTTCCCTCTCAAGCCTTCAAATACAAGCATTGTGATAGCATCCAACCACTTCACACTCCCCTCAAACCTCACCAACTCTCGTGCACCGTCGTAGCCGCGACCGACATCTTCCCGAGCACCTACCGCCACCCCCACCATCACCATCTCTCTCTCTGTGAGATTTTTTATGTTTTGTTCATGTCACATCTTGTTTTAGCATCTAAGCAACCTATGCTCCAAGTTGATTTGATTTTCATACAGCCAATTGCCCGGGCTTTCCCCAAAACCAACTGAATTCACTCCTTGTCATCGATTCATCATCTCCGATGAGCCATTTCCCAATTCCTCGCACCCGCACCATCTCCACCACTTCCTCTACCTATGTCATGCCTCAATTTGGCTAATGCATTGCCCTGGCGCAGCCACCGCACCGCCTCCTTTTTCATTGTGGTCATCATTTGGCACAGCAGCACTCCACGCGGCCACGCCATGCTCGTGTTCATGCTTTTCCCCACTGGCCACCGTCAGAACGCCGACGCCTATGCCAGTTCATACTTGGCCGCCACCCCAAACGCTGTTGTCACCGCCACGGTATGTCGTCGTCCACGCCGTCACCTCCCATGGCTTCCTCGTGGTCTGTGTGACCCATTTTGGCCTTTCCCCGTGCCACTTGTGCCTCCCATCACCAGCATTGTCGTCCTCCAAAGCCACCGTTGCCTACCCTGTATCCCTCTTCTCTCTCTCTCTCAATGATAGCTATGTCCCACAAGTCAGCATTATGTTTGTTTATATTTCAGCCGAATAGAATATTATGAGGAATATTCTATTTCTTCTCTTTTCAACATTTTCTCCTTCGACAATCTTTTGATGACACGTTCTCCGTCGTATGAACTCCGAATCGAGTGATTCAAATCCCTAAATTCATAATCTACCTCCCAATAAATATTTTAAATTTTATGATTTATTTTAATTTTATTTGTCTTGGCTTTTTTTCATGTAGACTACAACGTTCCGGAAGATGCGACTTCACCGACGATTCACACCACTAATACACAGAGCAAGACAACTTACACACCTTGACCATGTTGATTCCTATTTGTAAATAAAAATATGTTATTTTAAATTATTCTGCAGGCATATGTTTACTAAATGTATTTTAATTATAGTTTTAAAGGCATAGTTAATATCTGCTTGCTATAACCACCTTTGACATTACAAATCCTTACACCTTGAACACCTTAGATAAAAACTCACTAGTTGGTACATTAATACAATATTGACTACAAAATTTGTAGCAAATGGTTAGCCATGTTTAGACCCAAATTTAGGTTTTATTGGGGATTTAAGCCAAACAAAAACTATGTTGAAATAAAAATTGATCCTTAGCATTGGTGTGCCATGGAAATATGTGAAATGTTTAGCAAAATAAAATAAAAGTATGGTTTAGACTTAGGTAAATGGTTAGGTGATGAGTGCTTAGTAGCACAACGTGGGTCCTTAGTGGCACAACATGGGTGCTTGGTGGCATAAGGTGGGTATGTGAAAAATCTGTCTAAATCAATTAAGAACCGGTCTGTGAGCTATTTCTACGAAGTCACATCATACTACCACAAGTCTGGTAACTAACTAATTTGCAGATTCCAACCCTTGTTTCTCATGAATGCCACTATTAATGTGGGTGTGACGAAGGTCACTATTAATTCTCATGATGCAAGAGGGGTACCAACTTAGCGGATTCTATGTTGTGGTGAATCCTTAGCGGGATGCGACCATGTTGAAGATTTCACATTGTTAAAGACCTTGTGATAATCATTTAGTCATATGCCTAAAGAAGCGTGTTGTAACCGACAATATAAGTTGACTATCTTTTATGGGTAAAATTGTACAAATTTTACAGAGTGTATAAAGTATCCTGAATATCCGTGCCCACAATCATGGGCAAGCCAGCTAAAGTTTTTTAAGGATTAGACTTTAATTTTTCAAAGGGATTTAAGAAAATTGATTTATAGGAAAAGTTGGTCGAAACCCTGGGTTAAAGCTCGTGCTTAAAATGATGTCAGGTTGGTGCCTATACTAGCTTTAATACATGATTAAAAATTCAATTTTACATTATGACTACGCTTTCAAAATTGTTCATTGTATTGTCAAACTTTGCTTTACGCTGCATAGCCCTATTATGCTTTCAATTGTTATCTTTGCATTAATATTGAGTTTGCTATATAACTTGCGAAGTACTTTTTGTGTTTACCCTTCTTTAATTACTGTTGCTCAGAGAGGGATTACTTCGACTTCAGTGATGACCAGGACGAGTCGACCGCGTCCCGTAGTTATTTGCCTGTGGGCAGACTGGATGAGCTTCTTTGCTTCGACTTTTCCTTCCACTGTTATTATTTAATTGTCTTTTATGGGATGTTTTTGTAAACTTTGACCATAAGGTCTATACTCGTTTATAATAAAATATGTTATTATTGTTGATATTTATCTTTGTTGTTCATTGTGTGAACTGGCTTTTTTGAACTATTACGATTTACACAGAGGATCTGAGGATGTTACTCTCGGATTTGACAATAATACAAAGAAAAAAAGAAAAAAATATCGTTAAAAAACTAACATATTTTAAACGACTTTTAACTTTTAAAAACAAGAAGACATAAATCATGGTTGTTTGGAACAGACCTTTATCCCCGAACAGGCCCATAACTTCTTTCCACCGTGATGCGTGATTGCAGGGCAGCAACCAAAATTTCCCTTTTCTGCGCCTCCAAACAAAATCCGCAATTCGCATCTCCCAGAACAAAAGCAGGGCTCCTCCCAAAGTCCAAACCAACACAGCAAAGAACCTCTTCACATCACGATTCACAACGAGATAAAAAAAATATCACAATTCACACGACATCTCTAGCACTGGCTCATCTTACATCTCTGCGGTGCGTGCGCTTTTAGGTGTCTATAAAGCAGGCGGCAATGGCACTAGCGCTGCAAGCTGCTGCACATCATTCCACTGTAGGATCCTGTAGAGCAAATCATCAAAAGTGGAAGAAAGAACGCAACGGCGATGCTCGTAGACCGGTGATGGATGCATACAGTGCATACATTGGGTGGTGGTTGCGCAAGTTGGGGCGTTGCTCTCTTTTGCAGGCTTGGCAGCTGTGAAAGGGCGAAAAGGCTGGTGAATGGTCCGGAAACGTATCATTGTATTCTGTTGCGGCTGCGGTTACAGTGAACGCCGGATCACTCTCCACTCTCACTCAACGAGGGTAAAAAACGATCGTCCATGGAGAGCAGCGTAGAGAAATTTCTAGCTAGGGCAATGATTGTTTGTTCCTAGCTGTTGTGCAAAACATATTCGAGACGAGTTTGCATTGTGCTTGCATGGAAATATATTGTTTCATAAAAACTTTTTACAAGATAAACTATCTTATTGTCGGACCGGTAAATGGTGCCTTTAAATTTATTTATCGATGTTCACGCCAGTAGCTACGAAAAGCTATAAAGATCAAAGACAAATCACCTTATGAATAATCCAAGTGAAATAGAACAAAATAACCCTTGATGTGCCCGGAGGTTACACCAAATGAACAGCACCCGGTCAAACCGGTGAACAGTAGCATGTCAGACCGCTACAGTAATTTCAGCATGGGAATAGTAGTTTCAGCACACTTTCGAAACCAAAAATCGTAAAACTTTTTATCTGTATATCCAAATGACATGAAACATATCATGCATCTTCTCTAAGATCTCACGAACCTATTCCATCTAACGATCAAGAAAATCGTTATAAAGTTGTGACTTTTTTAATTTAAAGGAATATTGCATCAAAACCGATCAAAAACCAAAAATATTGAATATGACTTACTCGTAGGTGAATGATAACCAAGATGGCTCTAAATGTGTTCTCACGTGTCACAGCAAATAAGAACACAAAAAATCAAGAAAAATAATTAGAGAGGGATTGATTTCAAGAATCATCTTCATATTTTGCACGTCCTTGATACAACAAAATCAAGAAGAGAAGAAAAAAACATCAAAATCAACCAAATCAAGAGCAAAATCAACTAACACAAGAGTAATTAATAGGAGATGAACAAAATTGATATATTATTACTTGAGGATGAAGGTTTTACAGTCACTCCAACTAGAGGACAAGAGAATACACCACAACACTTAACTTCTCAAACACTAACCTAGAACACTTGGTTTCAATAAGCAAGAGTTTGATGGTTAACTAGCAAGTCTCCATCTCAACTCATTAAATAGATAGAGCAACTAACACCTATTTAACACTACTTGATACTATTCACTTAGCACATATGAAAAAACCTGTAAATTCCATACTACACGAGGTTTACTCACACACTATATTTATGTATATTTTTCAAAGCACATAAGCCCGAATTCGCTATGTCCTTAACTTTTATCTAAACTGATCTTCTCAACTTCTCCTTAGCCTAAACCGCTCTCACAAACGCCGCAGTTGTGATCCAAGATAATTTCTAGTATTTTGATCAAATTACCAAAATACCCTTTCTTGACCTAGTCTTCATTTTTCATTACAAACAATCATCATGCTTGCACGTATAGGTGTATCAATGGCTTATCACGCGTTAGCAAATCTCTCCTGTTCCGATTCCACCGGGCCACGTCTCACTTGAACCGAACAAGTCACATGGTGCAACTCATCACTCAATTTTTCTTCAATATTTTTCACCTTACTTGTGCCATGCTTAGTCATCTTACCCGGCATTCTTAATTGTTATGGTCCTCAACTCGTCCATGTGTGCAGTCTCGATCATCGCCGTTGACCATGGTTGCCTCGAGACGATCATACACATCCAAAGACAAATAAATTATTTATGAGTACAAGTTCTTCGTAAATTAACCCACGTTAACTATAACATATCTCATTCAATGCATATACACTGAGCTAGATCAACGAAAACCACACCATTACTCAATTTTTCAAATCCCAAAAACCAGCCAAATTGCCAGCGGTCTAATTGCTGGGGAGTACCGGTCTGACTGGGCTGTAAATTTGCAATTTTAAATTTTCACTTTTCTCAAATAGTAATAATCATTGTGATGTAACTCTGGATCCTCTCACGTCGTCCTTCACTTACGGTCACTTACGGACCGGAGTCTACCTGAGCTAAAACTGGGCAGACCACTAGTTTACCAACTATGTCATTTGGGAAATTAAACTTGGCTTACCGCACGAGCTTTACAACCATAAACGCATCGAATGCGAAGGTTTAATAATTGGCAGGCAGAAAACATCGTCCAAGAACAAGAAATCCAGGTAAAATTGTGAATCAAACAACGCGCAAATGCGACACAAACGTTTCAAATAATATCAGCAAGCAAGGAATAAGAATCAGCTCACGAACCATTCAAAAAATATATATCAACAAGCAAGACAGGAATCAGGTCGCATTAATCCACGATTATCACATTGCACATTGGATATTCTCAGATGGTATGCAACAACGGTGCACCAAATCCGTCCACACCACACACACAGCACGTCAAGATCCAAGGTGAAGGTTACAAAGCAAGGGGAAGAACTGAAACGGCAAAACACGAGAATAGTCTCAAATGACAAACTACGAGGTAAATGCTCACACTTGTGGATATGATATAAGATATGTAACAAGGTGAGGACTCAGCCGAAACACATCTTGAAGCTCACACCAGGCGGATGCTCGGATGATTTACAACAATTGAGCCGAGATCATCACGCAGGTTACTGGTACCATCATAAAGACTCTGGTTCTCCAGCCTAGGGCTGCTCCCAGTGCTACTGGAGACTGATCCAAACGTGGTCTTCTGCAGAACTCCTACAGGGGATGACTGCAGCCCTGGGCTTGAATCCCAGACGTCCGTTAAAAGGTTCAGAGACGCCGAAAGGCAGTTCATCGCTTCCATGCTGCTGTTCTTGGTTAAAACTTCCCCTAATGGACCGCCCATCGAAGAATCGCGGAACATAGGTGTCCAGATTGCTTGACCCTGGCTAACCTCATCTTTATTTGCTGCGATGCTGAGACCGATAGGGCTATACTCGCAGCTCAGCTTAAGAGGTGATAACATTAGCTTCTCGTGGATGGGAGATGTGGAGGCCGATGATAGGTCAGAGGACGCCATTGGAGCAGATATTGAGAACTGGGTTCTCTGAGCGTGCAACTCTTCAGCGTCGGGCCATGCAAGAGCTCCCTGTGCAGGTGTCCTGGGCCAGTCCACAAAGTGTTGCAGGGAAACTGAACTCTGGTGTTCATTCAGATTCTGTGAACTGATCAAATTGACGTTCTCCAAGGAGCTATGAGGAGAGCTCATCAGTGAATCAGATGAAACGAGGCCAAAATCTGGCCTAGAGCTGGTCACTTCAAAAGGATTATTCTGTTTTGAGAATGGAAAGAGGCTGCCAGTATTTCTTGTATTCAAGGAAGTCAGCATCGATAGGCTGTCAGAGTCCTGCATTTGTTCACTCTCATTCTGTTTGTTCGCCAGTTCCCTGCACAAATTTGATCAACAAGGTTAGTACGGCATAGAGCGGTTGGCCTTTCAGGGTTAGTGAACATATTCCCCATGGCAAACTCACAGAAACACTGTCGTGGTAAAACCATGAAACCGAGTAACTGATGTAAAGCTCACTATAGTACTACTTGAACAGGTTGTCCTCTCACAAAACAAGAATTTTTCCGCCTATTGGACATGAATATCTAGGATTGGTGGTCTACAAAATCAAACAGTTTGACTGTTAAATAACTAGAAAGTAAATTACCAAGAGCTTTGCTGACTATTCAAAATCAGTCCAACTTTTAAGCATAGTTGTGTTAAAATGCTATTAATCAGCCAACTTTTCCCTTATCATCTCCTTTCAGTAAAGGATGATGAATGGTAGCTCCAGGAATTAAGTAGCAAAAGCAAAATTACATTCTATATATATTATTTTGGTGAATACAGACAACTATGTATGGCACATCCAAGTAATAGTCATATTTGAACTTAAGCATTGGTATACGCGCTAGAAAAGATGCTTGGAGCTTCTGAAATGCTGCTAGACTGTACCTGTTATATTGCAGAGAGCAAGGATCAGTTGTATTCGCAGTATAGTTCTTCACTGGTTGTTGCTGATGGCTGAGGGCGAGGCCAGCAGTAGCTCCGCAGCCTGCGGCGGCCAGAGCACTAGGCTGGGTAGCAGAGGCAGCTGCCACCACCGCGGGCATCGCTTTCGCGGCATGGCCAGGCTGGCCTTCCACATGCTTTCTTGAACGATGGCGTCCCCGGTTCATGTGTCGCTCGCAGTACTTCTGGTCGGCGACCGCATCCCTCGAGCACCGCCATTTCTTGCCGTCCGTCCGGCGGCACCGCCCGGGCTCCGGATCCGCGCTGCCGGAATAGCCCAGCTGGAAAGACCCCCATCCCACTGCAAAAGCAAAACCCCAACCACGGGCAATGCAATCAAGATCAGTAAAGAAAGGAGCCAATCAACTCAACTTTTATCATATCAATGTGCATGATGTATGGAACTGCAGCCCAAAAAGCATTTGGTTGCTTTGCTTGCTCCCCTCTTTCTTGGCTTACATACATGTGCTTGTGCCAAAGTAGGCAGGGGAGTAGGGGATGCGAGGCTCCTCCTGATGGGGATGAGGAGGCTGTGAGGCACGGGGCTATTGGCAGCCAGGTACTTGTAGATCAGGGCCTGGTGCTCCAGCTCGATCCACTGAGACGGCGTGAAGGGCCCCCTCGCCCTGGCCATTGCGCCCTGCATGCTGGTGCTCAAGCTCACCGAGCTCAATCCTGGGAGAAACACAGGCAGATGGACCAAGGAGATGAGCAACAAGGCAGTGCAAGCCAAGGAGGAGCAGCCAAAAAAACATGTACTTTACACTAGTGACGACCACCACCGAGATGCGTGTGTTTCCTCAACACAATACTTGTGTAAGATAGAGGCAAGCAAAAGACAAAAAATCTGAAGCAAAGTGGCTGCCGGGATCAGAAACCTGATAAGCAGCACAGATTTGCAGGTGGTGTGCGCATGAAAAGCCACCAAAAACCACATGTTTGATTCATTAAAACAAGCTTGATTCGTGTATATATTTACTTACTTGAACCTTTCTTGCATGCATTTCTACTTTAACTTTTTTCTTTTTGAGTGAGAAAAATCTGGAGATAGTGGCATAGTGCCAAAGATCACACCTTTTTCATCCATATTTATGTTTTCTTCCTTTGTTTTTAGCAAAAGGCATGACAAAAAGGAATACGCACGATCACAACGTTGAGGCAAGAAAGCGTTCGTGGATATCACAGAAAAGAACAGGAAATTTATCTCCACAAATATCTAGAATGATCCAATAAAGCTTATTAAAGTAGTAAAAAATGAGCTCCTTTATTTCCAGAGGTAGTGAACTCTTTCCAGTCACTGATCTAATCAAGGGAAGCCAAAAATGAAAAAAAAAAGAACAAAAAAAGCTATATCATGACAAACCTCCGAATCTAAACCAAAAATACAAAAAAAATGCAGTGAGAAAACATAAAAAAGAACAAATCAGGTCCATTCCAGATGAGCAAAGGATCAAGCTAGCATGCTGCATGCCCAAAAAAAAGCAAGGAAGAAACATAAACAGCTGAAAATAAATCTACATTATCACTACCATTCCAAAGTCCAAACAAAGAAAGATGAATCAAACAGCAATAATACTTCAAAAGGAGTAGCAAGCTTTTCAATCACCAAACCCAATCAAGCAAAAACAGAAACGAAAGCTTATGCACCACCACCACCATGGCGCCAGCCATCCCCACCTGAGCAAGAAGCAGGGGTGCCGTAGTACAACGGCAGCGCCCCATCGGCGGCGGCAGTGGAGGGGCACGAGGACGCCGACGACGAGAAGCTGAGCATCTGCTCCCCGCCATGGGCGGGGCTGCAGGAGCCGAGCAAGAACGGCGCCGCCACCTTGACGGCCTCGGACACCGCGGCGTCCCCGCCAGCGCTCACCCTAGCCTGCTTGGCCGCCGGCCTCCACCCGTCCTCCTCCGCATTTCCCCTCCCGTGCTTGAGCAGCCTAGATCCGAGCAGGCCGAGCTCCGAGCCCCCGCCCACAACCCCCGCGTCCACGGCGGCCATCACCACCCCTCCCAGGTCCATGGTGCTACCACTACCACTCCCGCCGCGCTACTGCCGATGCTGCTGGCTCTTGCGGTCATGGGGCGGAGGGGGAGGAGGCATCTCCCTCTTGTGGTACTGGTGCGGTGGGTGGTGGCTTGCTGCTGCTGCTTGTGTGGCCTTGCTGCTTGGTTTGGTTGGAGTCTTCTTGGCTTTCGGTTTTTACGGGGGTGGTTGCGGCTTGCGCTCGGGAAACCAGCCTGGTTTTCCTTTTGGGGGCAGAGCGAGAGACAAGAGAGTTAAGATTGGGGGTGAGATAAATAGGGGATTTTTTTTAGTTTTTACTACCGCTACTCTACCAACAAAACTGACGGTACATCTCAAAAAAAAAAAAGAGAAATTGGTGGTAGGCAGAGTAGACGGTAGAAGAGATCTTTTACTGCTGCTGTGTAATGTAGTATAGACTTTTTTTGCTGTCTGCATATTTGTTTCCCTTTTGAGTCAGGGCAGGTATCTTTGCATGGTAAAGTTGTGTGAAATGCTACCAAAAGATTCATGCAAGAACATGTTGGAGAGAGAGAGAGAGAGGCTTATGAATGTGCAAGTTTGATGGGAGTGGCAATTTACAACCTGCTAGCCCAACCTGGAAAAGGTGCAGGTAAAAAGATACTGCATCAGCCAAAGTAGCCGTTTTGTCATAACATTGGTGCAAGTGTTACTGTTTTCAAGTTCTGTAATACTACACGAGAAAATTTGTAGTGGTACTTGAGAATAATACTCCATTTGATACTCCTCCCTGCAGGAATAATGCACCATTGATACTCCTCCCTACATATAGATCACCAAGTAGGAGTGGTATAGGACGGGATATAGCAACAAAGGGTGGATGAATGGTGTTTTTTGAATGTTTCTCTAAGTATTTGTAAATTATTCACTTCGGTAGCTACAAGCTATAAAGATCAGAATTGCAAGCCAAGAGCAAAATAACAGCTTTAAAAACCAAAGATGAGCAACTCTCAACACCTCACCGTCTCACCGTTACAGGGGATGCGGTCTGCCTGATGGGCGGTCTGACCGGCAAGCACCTAGCGGTCTGATTGGCTTAACCACGACGGCGGTGGTGGTCGGACCGAGCTAGGGCGATCGACCACTTTCCTGTTTTAAGAACAGAAAATCAGCCCAAGTCAAGACCCAGAATGGTGCAACTCCAAAAACATTCGCTCAAAAGAGATGAAACTCTGAACACACTTATTCCATCCAAAAATCATGAATCTTGATCAAAGTTTCAACATTCCTGGCTTAGCCAGTTGGACTGAGCTAGGGGCAGTATGACCACTTTCCTATTTTAAGAACAGAAAATCAGCCTAAGTCAAAACCAAGAATGGTGCAACTCCAAAACTCTTCGATCAAAGAGATGAAACTCTGAACACACTTATTCCATCCAAAAATCACATGAATCTTGATCAAAGTTTCAACATTCCCAAGACAATTAAGACTATACCAAAATCGGACAAACTTCAGAATCTTGGGATGTGACTTGTTTGTGAGTAGAGAATAGCTAAGATGGTTGTAGATATGTTCCCGCATGTTATAGCAAGCTATTTCTCCTAATGATTCAAAGTAAAAACCCTCGGATCAAAGCAAAATCTTACAAAACTTGGTGTCTAGATGGATGGAATATGATTGTCATGAGTCATCTCTGTCTCTTACATATTCTTGGCATACAGCAAGATCAAGAAGAAGAGATAAAAGATCAAAACCAATAAAAACAAAAGTAAATCAACCAAAAGAAGAAAACATCATGAATTATGAACAAAAATAATCTATTGTGACTTGAAGATGAAAGTTTTACACACTCCACCTGTAGGATAAAAAAGCACACCACAACACTCACTCTCCTAACCCTAACTCTAAAACACAAGGTTGGAATAGTTGGATAGCTAGATGGTTAGCTTGTAAGTTTTCATCCCCAAATCGCTAAATAGATGAGGCAACCGGTCCACATCTAAACATAATGGATACTATCTACTAGCACATTTTGAGACAACCCGTTAACCCCACACAATACAAGTTTTACTCACACACTTAACTTATGCATGGTTTTAAAGCACATGAGTTTGAATCTACTAAGTTTTTAGTTTTTGATCAACTTGATCTTCTCAACATCTTTTTGACCTAAACCGCTTTCCTAAGTGTCGCGGTTTTGATCGAATGCAGTTTTCGGTATTTGGTAAACTACTAAAATACCCTTCCTTGACCTGATCATCACCTTCCCTTACAAACAATCGTCATGTTTGCCACGTGTAGATCCACCAACGACTTGCCATACATCAGAAAGTATCTTCCATTTTAGTTCCACTGAACCACACATTACTTGGACCGACCAAATCACTTGGTGCAACCTGTCGCTCGAACCTTCCTTCAATATTCCATGTCTTTCTTGTGCCATGCATGAGCTCAACTATCTCACATGGCATCCTTGACCGTTTTGGACCTCGACTCCTTTTGAGTATAGCCTCGATCCTCCCGTTGACTATAGTTAACTCAAAACTTGCCCCGACCGCACGACTAACACGTGTCACGTCCCTCGGAGTCGTGTGGTCGGGAAGGGGCTAGATTTGGAATTACGATGATCTAGAGGCCAAATTTGGTATTAACATGGTACAAAGAGCTAGAAATGACCAAAATTCATGAATTCGCATTTTGCCAATCTTAATAGTGGCCAAAATAATAGAATAGTATTTGTTCCGAGTAGTTTCTGACTTTTTGCTAGTAGAAGTTAATTTTTGAATAGAGTAGCTTAAGATGGTTTCTATAAACCGTTTATAAGAGTTGTTTTGAACGGAATGATTTTTTAACGTGAGTTTTTTTACTTTTTTTAATTTCTCTCGTAATCAGTTAAATGTTAAAAATGACAATTAAAAGCTAAAATTATGGCACTTTTGAAGAAGACTCTTGACTCGACCCGGTTCAGGACTCAGCTCACCCCAGGCTCCTACCTTAGCTACTCCATATAGCTAGCCTCCCTTTTGTTTTGCTTGTTGCCATGGTCGGAACAGTGCTGCAAAGACATCCGCTTCACCTTCAGTTCGCTTTGCGGTTTCTGCTCTACGTTTTGCGCGTGTTTTTTTTACCTGGAGTAAATGGAAGGAAGCCGTAACTTTTCCGTTCGCCGTGAGGGAAGGGAATGTTCTTCTCCCTAAATAAACGTCGTGTTCTTTACGGAGTCGTCCACAAGAAAAATAGGGTCAACTCTAACTGAAGTGGCAGTAACCCGGTTACACGGTGGGTTAATTTCCAGTCTAACAGATTAAGGTTCATCCCAAAGAAAATGTTGCTATCAAAAGGGGAAAAAATAAGTAGATCTGTAGCTCATTTCATCCTCCGAGGCCTTCTTCTCTTTTTTCTACCGTATACTGCTATCATCGTCGTTACCGTGAGGTAAAAGCAAAAAAAAAAGGACTAAAAATCTGGCCACATGACATAATCATCACACTTGACATTAACAACGATACTCAGGGCGCTATAATCCAAAATAAATACTCGTGCAAACATATGCCAGTTGTTCCAAGTGTCCCCTCTCCCCTCCATTTCACCCTTTGTTTACGCCTCCTCGACGTACTTACCGCACTTGAAAAACCGTCAAGTAGCAACGCGGATGGTCCGAGAGCACGGCCGCCTCACGTGCCCTCCCCAGCCATCACGAGCGGCCGCGGGGTTTCTTATTGCTAAAACGCGAGTGCTAGCGGCTAGTTGATCTCCGCCTCGCGGAGCTCTCCTTTGGGTTGGGTTGGGGCGGTCGTGATCTTGGTCAAAGAAACGCTGGGGATTAGTCGTAAAGTATACTTGTAGCAATGAGATTAGATGGGTGGGGTGTACTGTTTTAGGCTTAACTTTAAGCTTACGCGTACATTAGTTGTCCAGGATTTGTAGGCGAATAAGGGGTGTTCTTTTTAGCTGCGGTTTATAGTTTTTAGCTGAAATTTTTGAATTTTGGCTGTTTACGGTACAGGTTACGAAGAGACCGATACTCACTTACGATTTTGGCTGGTACAGATATTGCGCTTGTAACATGTACTACGTTTAATTTGTAGATCTCGTCTTGAGAAAATACTCCGTTTAAAAGTTAAGTATTATAGCAAAAATCAAAAATCGTCCGATTTATCACCTGTCCCGATCGTTTCTGGCACAGACCTAGAACTTGGACCGGTCCTAGACTCCTGTTGTGGCTTGGACAAAGGACCCAGCTGGATTTGAGGATTTGATATGTTTTTCTGCAGATTTCTGCGAGTGTAGATCTTCGGTTGTGGAGAGTGCCAAAAGGTTAAGAATCGAGAATGCAATATGGTTTCTGCGATTATTTTTCAAGCGAAAGCTGAACCTAGAAATTTAAGGTCTACACCTCTTTCTTTTGGAGGTATTTTGAGATAAATTTTCCGTACATAAAGGTTTATGACAAAAAAAAAAGGCATTGATACATGTATGCAGCGTGATGGATTACAGGGGGTGTTCTTTTTAGCTGCGGTTTATAGTTTTTGGCTGAAATTTTTGAATTTTGGTTATTTACAGTATAGATTACAGAGAGACCGATACTCACTTACGATTTTGGTTGGTACAGATGTTAGGCTTTTAACGTGTACTACGTTTAACTTGTAGTCCCCGTCTTGAGAAAATAATCCATTTAAAAGTTAGATTCTGTAGTAAAAGTTAAAAGCCGTTCGACTTGTGCCCAGCCAAACAGGCCCACAGTCTTGCTAACCCTGCTGACATTTCGCCCTACTTGAAACAGAGAAGACAATGTGCGAAGTGTTCTTCATTAGATTAGGTTTGGGTCAAACATTTGGTATGCATAGCATAGTAATCAGCATCTGTCTCGAGAGATCTCGACTTCTTGATGCAACACGTTGTGAAAGAAAAGAATTCTCGATATAGCGAAGGACATTAAAGTTACATCGCCTCAGACTTCAGGGGAGCGGACAGATGAGAAAGTGTTCTTTTGTGTTACGACCGATGGCTTTTGGTTATTATTGGTGTTTTTTGCTTGTGTTTTTTAAGACGGCAGCGAATTGAATGGCGCAAATGGTTTTATATTTGAGAAGCTATTTAGAGAATTTGTTTCGAAAAGATATCCCATTTGTTCCAGCTTCTCTGTCAAAAGTCACCCCAAACGACCAAAAGAACCGAACCTATCTCTATAGCATTCTCACGAGTAGCTTTAGCAAGGTTCCTGCATAAGTGTTTATGCATGGACCCCTATGAAACATCTCAAAATTTCGTTTGCTTTTGAATTTTTCGTAAATTCGGCTTGAATTTGAAAACTTTCCCAATTCGGCAAAACTCAGTCCTTTTTATTCCCCTTTTTGGATTTGCCACCTTCCTCCTGTCATTGGTGCATTTTGGAACTTCTCCACCACCCCTGTTTTCACCTCGCCACCCGACTACTTCCCGTTCATCACTGCCACGACCACTGCACGCCGCTGCCATCACCCGTCAACCCATCGTACCTCCCTCTAACATCCTCTACCCACCCCTGCTATCTTCATTCAATGCCCATCATGTCGTTTCGGCCATGCGCCGTCGCTGGTCCACCCTGTCTCACGGCCGACCTACCGCAACCGCACAACTTGGCCGCTGCAACTCACCAATCGAGGAGACACTGAGCTCAGCGTGCCACCGATGCTGCCGACCTCCCAATGCAATCGTCGCAAACACTCCCGTGCTACCCTCCTCGGCCACGGCCGTCGTCCAAGCCGGCACTCCACTGCTCCCCGCCTCCTTAGACTGCCTATAAAAGCTCATGAGCCCTCCCCACAACATGCATTGGCATCTAGTAGCACCCCAAAACCCTCCCTTCCCTCGTCGGCTATAAGACCGCCGTCACCACTACAAGACTCCAGTAACCTCCCTTTTCAATTCTTGTTAATGTCTTCATCATTCTTCAATTGCTTTCGCCCTTAGCTCCATTGTGACCCTACGAACACCACCGAAGCCTTACCTTAGCCTACTCAGCCCTTATCTCGCTGGTGACTAGCTTCTTCGCCCGGTCGAGTCCCTCATCGTGGACAGCTCACCATGGAATCCTATAGTCCAAGCCAACCCCACCGTAGTCATCCTCATATCCCTGAGATGCTCAATCCGAGCTTGCCTTCGCCATTTAGCCCACCCATAACTCTTGTGCTTGGTCGACCACCACGAAGATCCCCTTACCGCTAGCCTTCTATAGTGAACTCCAGCTGCCGTCAAGCCCTAAAATGGAATCCAATCCCCTCCAGGAACCTATCCATGCCCTCAGACTCCCTTGGAAACCATTGCTCATGCCACAATTCGTCACCATCATAATCTGCCACTCAAGAACACTATAGCACCGAGCCGAGGAAGATGATAACTGTTCAACGCTGGACGTGGGCCGCACAGTAGCGGCCCAACACGCCAAATCCACCTCGGAGCGAACCACACTGTAGCAGCAATGTTCCAAACCTAACTAGCTATTGTTTCAAGATCTGACCCGTTATTGTTATCAACCCGTTACTATTCCAACCCGATCCATAGTAAATAGTTAAACCCACCATTGTTCAACCCGGTACTGTTCCTAGGCTGACCCGTCATGAATAGTGTTAACCCTATACTATTCAACCAAAAACCTGTTAAGCAACTTTATACCCTTTTGACCGTTTTGACCCCGTGAAGCCCATTCTTAACTCTGTTTAGTCTAAATAGACTCCGATAAAACCCTAACTAGTCTAAATACTATTTTGAACCTAGGCCCAGCGCTGTTCAGACCTGTTACTATCCATATAGATACCCATTTCGACCATCCCGAGCTCCTCAAACCCATATTCAACTCCATTCAGCCAAACCAAGCACCGTTTGAACCCTATCCGCCTAATCCTATTTTCTTTATGTCTTTCTGATTATTTTATTGTATTTTATTTTCAATTTGCATTCTACAAAGTAGGAACTTAATTGAATTTGTTCTTTTGCATTAGCATCCGGATTCGACTAGTCGACCAACGGAGAAGCTGCTGGAACAATTAAGGCAAACGGTGTGAACCTGAAGCTATAGTGAAATAATCAGAGACTATGGATAAAGATGCAAGTACTTATAACTGATCATATTGAACTTAGTTGTTAAATGCAATATTTTGCTTTCAAATACAAGTGCATGCTTGCCACTATTATTTGTATAGATTGCCTAGCTACACCATATAGTTGGTACCTTTTATTTTCCTTCTTTGATAATATCTTTCTCTTGTCGCCATAGGATACTCATAATAGTAATATCGCCAGATTATAGTTGTGCTTAGATGTGCTTTAGTGGTAAAGTCAAATACAACATAAATATTGCCAAGAGAACCTTAGAACATTATAATGGTAGTGGTAATGCGGGTTACAACTAGAAACAGGGAATGTTTTATAAAATGGTGGATACTCGGACAAGTGGTGGGTATGAGACTGACACCAGGTTTGGATTTATTGGTTTGTCTTAACTGAGTTGATCAAGAATCGAATCCATGTACGCTCATTTCTACACCTAATCATGCAACTACAACTTTACTATGGGATGAACATGGCCAACTAATTTGCTTGGTTTCAGTGTGGACTCCTACGCCCTTATAACAAAGTTGGGTGTGGCTTGTGGGTTCATTGCCCAGATAAAAGAGATGGAGTGAACTTATAGGGCCACTACCCATGAGGGACCCAAAAGGTCCCTGCCCTTGGAGAGTACACTCGACCGATGAGCTAACAACGGAGACTCTTAGCTTTGAGGATTCATACCTCCGGAGTAGGGAAAGCATCAAAACTAAGCATTATAAAGGCATTGTTATGATTTTTCAGTCGCACGCCTACGAAAGCGTGTAACTGCCGATATTATAAGATAATTATGTTTTATGTGTAAAGTTATACATCTCTATAGAGTGTTATAATCTATTTGAATAGTCGTGTCCTCGGTCATGAACAAAGTGTGAAAATACCACAGTGTGTAATTTTCACAAAATGGTTATTGGTTAATGGTGTATATGGATATGAAATGGTGTCCACGGGCTGGACTCGATAAGTAACTACGAGGATAATTGCTCCCCCTAAGTCAATTAAAATTGGACATTTTGATTTTAGTTAAAATTGACTAAGTTATAGGTTTGAAAACTAATTATGATATGATATTTAATAAATTTGTTTCACGCTAAAGAAATATAATGCCTTCCTTTGGCTAAGCATTGCATATAGATAATAGTTCTATAAATGTATTCTGCTATAGAGACTTGCTCAGTACTTAGAGAACTCAATCTTGCTTATTTTCATTAGACAGGTACCAAAGAAAAAATTATGCTTCAACTTTCCTGTTAGGGTTATGACCACACTCAAGTATTCCTGTGGGTATTTCTTCGATTCTTCTAAATATAGTTTAAGTTTTGGATTTGGATGATGTAAAGTTGCTAAAGATGACCATTATATCATATTTTAATTAAATTAACTTTTTTTAAATATTTATAAACATATATGATATTCTTTCTGTCCATAATTGAACTTCTAGACTACTACTAAAAGTACGATGATTCTATCCCAAAAATAAGGCTGTTACACCCTACATCACCCTTTGCCCCCTCTGCGTCAAGACGATACGTAGAGCTCTAATCTTTTGGGGGTGGCCGGCCGGCAAGCCAGCCAATTATGCACTCTTTGTCCAAAACTTTTTCTGTCCTTGCGGTCCCTTGAAACCTTTTCATGGAAGAACGCCTCGCTCTCTCTCTCTCTCTCTCTCTGGATACTTCGATGATCGACCGTAGTAGCAGCTAGGGTGAATTGTGCCAAATGCAGTAGTAACAATCAGATCAAAGCAATCAAAGCAAAGTGATCGTTTTCCAAAAAAAAAAAATGTCTTCACCTCCTTCGATTCTTCCTTTTTCAGCGAAGTCCATTGATCTCTCAACCTTCGTCGTCACATAACTCTAGCTCTTCTCTCTCAACTAATTGAGGTCCTGTTTGGGGAGCTCAGTTTTTCTGAAAAGCTTTTTTTGGCCTTTTGAGCTAGAAAGTTCCTGAGAGACCGTTTGGTAATCTGGTTTTTTATTGGACTGGCTTGTTGTTGTGAGTTATAAAATAACTGAGATGCCCCTAATGTAAATGAAGAGTTTTGCTAATGTGAAGGTTTTGTTAATCGGATTATTCACCAATCCAGCATTGATCAAATGATAAATTTATTAAGAAAATGTCAGTTAGTGCGACAATAGACATATTCTTAAGAACAGTGAATATAATAAAAAAGAACATGAACAAATTTTATTAATGTAAACCACAAGTTACATCGATGTAAATCTGAGCATTAACATGGATAAATTTTTGGTGCTACTAGTACTCATAAATCCGAGCATTAACATGGATAGACCTGCACAAATCTGGGCGGTGGCCGCGTCGATTTGTAGGGGGCTGGGGAGGTGGCAGCGTTGGACAGGAGGACGAGGAGAAGAAAGGAAATCCAACTGGTAGCTTTTAGGTTCTGTTCTTTTCGAGTTTAAAAGCTACTTTTCGTTTTTCTATAATAACTAGCTTGTAAATAAAGTATTTTTTTAAAATAGGGTCTACTAGTTAATTGTAGTATATACTTTACTGACTTTATTTATATTGACAAAAATCACATGTGAGTTTCTATTACTCTGTAATCTTTCATACAAACAGTCTAAAAGTCACAAATCATAACTAAAAGTCATAAACCGTAGCAAAAGAACAGTCTCTTAGCCATTGTTCGGCAAATGTAAAACGTAGATCGTGAAACGTTTGATCCCCCATGCGGCAATGAAGCAATGTGAGGGCCATGAGTAGCATTGGCTAGCTAGTACTGGGAGCTAGGGACATAGAACTTTCAATTCGAGGCAAGTTGCGGCCCCCCTTCAAGTACCGCTCATTCCGATTTAACTTCTGTCTTCTAACTTATTTTTTACCATTTCTAAATTTTGATTTTTTCCCTATTTTTTTAGCTTTTTTGAGATTTTTTTTGTCGATTCTTTTTTTCCGTATTCATTTACATTGTCTGTGATACGGTAATCTAATTTTTATTTTAATTTTTTTAAAATTAATTACACTATATTGGGAATGTCAAACTCGTTCTCGTCGTCCCTTCTCCGTGAAAATGTTGGGAACGTCTCACTGCAACTCCATGATTTACCAAATCACTATTTGCACTGTGTTTCTAATTATTTTTTGAGCGTAGCACAGTCACTGTGCTGGTGTTACTGTAAGCGCTGTTGGCCAAAACGAGGCAGTGCCTAGAACGTCCTTCGCTCTCGATGGTTTAATAACGGTACAAACTTTGGGTCAGGTTAATTCGTCAGTAGTGGTTGGTAATTACTCCTAGTACCGCGCGCACTCCTGTTGCTTGTACCTTCCGAATCATAGGAAGCCGGCCGCGTTGCGTGCTGTTGCATACCGTGTAGAAGCGGCAAGGGGATAGCTGTTGCTGGTACATTCATACGCATGTCCCCGATCCAGCAGCACGCATGTTAGTCATTAATACGCCTCTAATAACTTCTGCGACGAATCGATGGACCGATCATCCGATCGAGCCACCGAGACCCAACTAACAACGACACGCAAATCAATTAGCGCTTCTAACTCGCGTTCCCTAGAAAAAAACCTCTTACTCATTTAGCATCCTTTCTGAAACGCAAAAAATAACCCATGCAATTTCTGTATAAATCCTGTATATTTTCGGAGCTCCAAACGGACCCTACGTTCACAAAAAGAACAGGCCCTACGAATCCTGTCGACGGAAGCGACTAGAATTGTAGGGCCGCGAGTTGGAAGGAAGTAACTGGCCGGCCGGACAGGTTGGTTGGCGCGGTTCTGCGGGTGGGTGAGATGTCAAAGGCGGCGAGCTGGCGGGCGAACGAGCTCGGCGCTCTCTCTCCCTTGATGGAGGACAGGGGAGCAGGGCAGGCCGTCCTGACGAGCTTTATGGTTTGACAACGTGAGTTTGCAGTGTGCTTTTCTTGTAAGCCTGCTCTGCTCCCGTCCCGGTCCCGGCCGTGCATGTAGAATAGCACTGCCTGGTCTGCACACGCGGGCACGGAGTACATGGGCCGCGCGATCGGCGCTCCGTTGCTCCACGTACTCTTCGTCGAGAACGCATGTTGCGAGCGCCGATCACGCATACGGCTCGGATCGCACGAGCCAGCGCCCTTCGTTTCTCCTCCTCGTGTTGACCTCACCGGCTCTGGCCTCACCGGCGATGCGCGGTTGTCGGGTATTATACAGGCCGTCGTCATTCAACGTCGCCTACGTGACCGCGACGTCTCCGCGAGCGCGGGAGGCGCCTCTCGCCCTCTCCTGCACGCTATAATTTTTTTTTCTTTTGCGTTGGTAATCTAATGTCCCTTTTTTTTGGGGTTTATTGACTATGCTTCTTTGCCTTTTATTTTTGCTTTTGACTTCTGTAGAAGTAAAAGAGCCAAATATTAAAGTGACACGGTCTCTTAAAATAGATTCTTTAAATGGTTTCAGTTTCTCTGCCGTCCAATACCATATTAAAAAGATGAAACAAAAGTTATCAGTCGTAACTAAAAGCCATCAACCATAGTAAAAAAAAGAACACCCAATATGTCTTACGACTTATAACCTTCTCAAACAAATAAATTTCTTCGTCACATTTTCAAAACATCTTATCTGACAACTTTTTCGAACTATCTTATCAACATTCGGTTCATTCATAGACACTTGTACTATAGCTAGCCCCCGCTCCAAACGGTTTCACTTTTTTTTTTTTTGTTTCTGACTTTAAATCAGAAGCCATTTGGAATATATCGTTTTAAATTTCGGATTTTTAAGTTTTTATCCTTTTTTGTATTGTCCAAGATGATATAAGTTTTTTTATAATTTTTTCTATTTTTTACAAAAACTAACAGCTTGTAATACAGTTATAATTTCGGCCAAAAATAAAACATCCGCCGCAATATATCTAACTAAAGCCTACTCACGCATCTAGTACGGACCACCTTATCTAGCTACAGCCTACTCACGCATAGTACTAGGTATCTACCGAGGTGGGCAGAGTAGCTAGCTGTCTATGCGCTGCTTCTGTATATGATGTAGATGTAGACTGTATCTGCCCTGATTCGAAATAACTGCACGTCCATCGGGTCTTGTACGACTTGTCATGTTGGTATGATCCTAGGCGCTGTCAGTGTGCTGGACTAGGCCGGCTTGGCGAGTTGCGTTTGCACGGCCCCCTCCCTGCTGCCTCCATGATGTGCAAAACATATATCTCTAATTTGAGTACTATAGTACAGCTTGGGACCACTACTCGAGCGAGCTTGGCCTTCCGGCTCGAGCCCGGTAGAAGCTCGAGTCGAGTTCGAGCCGAGCTCGAGATGAGGTCCAAGTTTGAACCTGGGCTCGAGCTCGGCTCGGCCTAAGCTCGATTAGGCTCGAGCTCGGCTCGGTGAAGCTCGATAACAATTAAAATAATTTATTATGCACTATTTTTCAATAATAAGAAAAGCTCGAGTTCGACTCGAGTAAGCTCGATAACAGTCAAAATAATTCAAATATACACTAATTTTCAACAATAAGAAAAGTTCGAACTCGAGTTCGGCTCGAGTAAGCTCGGTAAGAATTAATATGTATTACTATTTAAGCTCGAATCGAGTCATGAACTATTCGAGCTCGGCTCGAAAACTCATGAGCTCGAGATCAATCTCGAGTTCGGCTCGTTTAAAGTTCGAACCGAGCTCGAATCGAGCCTAGAACGAGCCGAACTCGAGTAGCTCGCGAGCTCCGAGCTTTTTTTACAGCCCTACTTGCGACCACTACTGTACGGCTCGAAACGTTTTACTGTTTTGGCCACCCGTTGGTTTTTTTAGGCCTGTTCTTAACGGGTTCTAAAATCGATTTTTGATTTTTACTATAGTTTCTAACTTTTAAATAGAGTATTTTTTAAGTGGAGTCTACAAGTTAATTGTAGTATACGTTAAAAACTTAACATCTGTATCAATCAAAATCGCAAGCGGGTATCTCTCTCCGTAATCTCTATCGCAACAGCTAAAATTCAAAAATTTCAACCAAAAGTCATAAACCGCAGCCATATCAAACAGTCCCTTAGCTATGGCACTTGGTGACAGTTTTTTCTGTGATCAGCCCCCTCTCAACTATGGACTAATTGACAGGTGACGCGTATCATTTTCATTGTCAGGACGTGGATCTGTGGTCGATGAGTACGGGCTTTTGGCCCACATGAGAGCTGCAGTCGGGGGTGTAGAAAAGCCTGCCTGGGTCCCGCGGTAGCCATGCGCGGAATTAGAGGGTGGACCGTGGTGGCCAAGCGCGGAAATGGAGGGGCCCTGGCGGCCGAGCGCGGGAAATACGACGCGTGGTCAAGCTAGCGCTTTTTGGCACCCCGAGCCAGCTGCTTATTTAGCATTCTGTCTGCTTTCGACAGATAGCGTTGCACGCACTTTTGGCCCCCTAGCCTGCTGCATTTGCCATCACGCGTCAGCTCCTCCTTGTCACGTGTCCCTGGCCCCGTGTATGCAGTGTGCGTCGATGGGCAATAAAATGGCTTGTGCACATCAGGCTACCATTGTGAGACATTTCATTGATCCAGCTAGAGAAACTCTAACAAACCGAGAGAGGAAGAGAGGTTTACGTTGATTCGTTTAGAGTTTGAAATTGGTGTACTTATAAAATTTGTAGATCGGCCTACGAGCGTAAAGAAAAAGTCACTACTACAAAACAAGCTACATTGGACGTCTCATCACAGACGGTTCATATGAAACTATCGGTGTTTTGATTATTACAGACGGTTCATGACTAAAACCGTCTCTGAAGCTATCACCATGGCTAAACCGTCTCTGAAACAATCATAGATGGTTAGGTTTAAAAGCATTCACGTGTGAGTTCATCCACTATATAGCGTCCTGCATCCTCCCCTTGATGACGCCGACTACCACCACGAGCTAGCGCCTCCGTTGTGACACCACGATCGACTGCATAACATACTCTTCCGTTGTGAATCCATGCCAGGGTCCGCGGGGAACTATCTGTCTTCCTAGATAGCGATCCCCTGCCATTTGGTATAGAGAACATCAACCTTTTGGACTGGTGGCGCGAGTACAAACTAACATATTCGGTACTATCCATATTAGAACGGGATATGTTAACCGTTCTTGTCTCGACGGTTTCTTCCGAGTTTGCTTTCAGTCTTTCTAGAAGAATATTGGAGGGGAGAAGAACAAGACTCATGAGTGAGATGGTGAAAGTACTTCTTATACTGAAAGACTAGGAACAAGCTAAGGCGCATGACCAACACTGTGTGGTAGATACGGAGTTGGAAAACGCGTTCAACAATATGTATCTGGATGGCGATGAAGGCAGTTAGGACGTCACAGACGATTCTTAGAGCATCCATATATATATATATATATATTGTATTTTTGCTTTTCCACCTGTAATGCTAAGTTATAGGTTGTACTCTTTTTCTTTGCCAATATTTTCTCAGTTAAGTTTTTTACTTGACAAAGTTTTTAACAAGGCAGCCATTTTAACATAAATAAAAGCCCATGATTACATTTCTATAATTTACTGTGTCTTTTTCTACATTTTTTTATAATTTAATGTGTCCTTTCTACATTTTCTATAATTTATTGTGTGTGTTATACACTTTCTACAATTTAATGTGTATTTTTATACTTTCTACAATTTATTTTGCCTTTTTTGAATTTTACATATTTTTCTTAATAAATTATTTTTTATTTTTTGGGCCAAATGGGGCCGATGGGCTAATTGTGCGTGGGTCGGCTCGGCACGGCACGCCGACCTCCTAGACTGTGCTTGAGCCGAAGGCTCATCCTATGGGCCAGCACGGTATGACCTGTTCTGGATGATAGACCAAATGGACTCGTGCCTAACAGATCCATACCTCGTTAGGCCCAGGTCGTGTCGGGCTGGGCCGCCCATTTGGTCATCTCAGTCCGTTGGGTTCCACTCAATCTCACTCGCAGGACTTCTCTTTTGTTCTCTTCTTCTCCATTATGTATATATATATATGGAGATGTGTCCTGTGGCCAATGGAGTACCTAGTACATCATAGTATTTCAATTTGCAAAGTCGGTGCTTATGGTTGAAGTTGTAAACGGTACTAGCAGTAACACAAAACCCATTCATCCTGGCATGAGCAGGCAATGCTTTCTCCCTTTTGCTTTGCTCTGTTTAGTAATGCATTCTCTGATTGTTCCCCCTCCAAAGCCATAGATCTCCCCCTGTTTGCGTAATGAAATAGTGCAACTTTGCAATGGTGAGGTCTCCTAGCGGGTGTCAAGATGGCCTTTCGTCACGCCAGAAGAGCCATGCAGTGTATGCCTTGTAAGGACCTACGAACTTGCAACATGCACGGCCACTTGGCACCTGGGTAGTAATTGCGGTAGATGAATGTTGGCTGTACGTACGTACCTAGCTTGTCATTACTCACTACGTAGTCAGGTTATCTTGGTGGTTTACCGAGAGCACAAACTAAAACCCATTCCTCGAGCACTAGAGAGCAGCATGTGCTATCTAAGTGTATTAGGAGTGTATAAGATCGTAATAGATCTTAAGGTAGATCTCACCTAACTATTAAGGTCGACTCGTTATGCTTGAGACCACCGCTCAGCTGTAACAAGGGTCCCACTCTGCAGTAAAAAAATTGTATTTTAATGCTTGTGGTTGTTGACAGTTGGCTAGTGGGGGGAGAGAGAACAACATGATTAAAAGAAAATTATATTTTAATGCTTGTGGCAAGTCTTTAGCTTAAGGACCGGCCTTAAATTTTTTTTGCTTATGGCCTGCTTAAAATCAATCATGTAATGTATAAGATCGACCTTAAAGTAGCTTATGATCTCCTATTTTCATACACTTCGGATACCCTAATGAGTCTAGCTCGTATATACTACCACATGCCTAGAACTTCAAGTAAATACTACCACATGCCTAGAACTTCAAGTAAGCAGTCGCAGCTTCTGCAAGCAAACCAATGCGTCAACGGCTCAACGCCGTTTCACAAGGGCCGAGCACAGCAAAACCAGTGTGCAAAATGCAAGTTGTTCCGTGTAGTGCGTAGCTAGTGACAGATTCATGTAAGATCGAGTCGTACGTACGCGTACCCGTCCATCATTTTGTAGAGCGACAATGCATGGCCTCGGATAGAGCTAGAGTTTGGCCGTGCCATGCCAGCACTGCTCAAGTCTATCGTGCTTCGGACCGTCTCATGCCATGCTGGATCAGCCCAGTCATCTCGCCGTGCCGTGCCGTACCGACCCGCCTCGCCTATGGCCATGCCCAAGTATGGCCTAAAGACGACCTTGCCGACGTTCGTGCCGTGCTAGCTTAAGCCCAGCCAGAAGTACCTATACACGACGAAGATGGCGGTGATGATGGTGGTGGCGGCCGCCATCTTCCTTTTTCTCGTACCCGCCTCGTTAAAAACTAATTGAAATTGAATTAGTTGTATAAAAATATGGGCATGCAATGACGTAAATGTTTTGGAAAAAAGTGAAACTTCCTTGATATTTTAAAAATGCAATGTTACTGCCTCGTTAAAAACCTTACGCCGCAGTGGGGTTCCCTGAGTAAGGAAAAAGTACAATAACAATATATGTACATACTAATTATAACAACATACGTACATAGTATCTACTCATCAATGTCTAGGTCGTTCAAACGTTCGAGATCAGCGTACGCCTGCACGATTTCAGAATCCTCCAGTTGATGCCGTTGCCGCTCTTTAGCTAATTCTCAGTCTTTGGCGTATACGATTGCCTCCACCATCCTGGACATGAGGAATGATCTCATTTCTTCTATTATTCTCCCTAACGTGCTGGACATCGCTTCTGAAGAGACAGTGGACACCGGCACCAAGAGAACACCCTGTGCGAAATGTGACAGCACAACAAAATATCCGCTTATTGTTTGTCCACCACTCAAGCAAGTCTATCTTACCTCCACCAGTAAGATCAGAATCAATATTTACAAAATCATGCTCCAAGTAGCGGTTCAGTTCCGAGACAGAATTCCACTTAGATGCCGCCAGAGACTGAGAGGACGAAGAAGTAGACCAGTCCTTTAGTTTCTTCCATAAGTGTGATGCCAAGCTTATCTTTCCTTGTTGCGTCTGTTCTGACGCCTCGATCTTGCGCTGCTGCCAAACTTGTCATGATACATACATAAAACATAAAAAGCTCCTCTTTCACATGTGCAAAAGGTTTTGAATAATCAAAGGCCAAGGTATTCACCTATTTCCTCTATGCCAACCTGTAAACCTGCCAACTTTTCGTAGGATCGAAAATGACAGCAAAGCAATACAATTGTGCAATAGAACCAAAATATTTAATAAATTTTTCCGCCATTGCTACGATGGCATGGCCTAAAAGGGATCCTCCCTAGATTTGGCAATTTTATCTGCAATTAACCAAATAAATTCTATAACTAAGCAAGATGTATGATAATAAACACAAGATAGAACCATTGTTGCTTTATAAAAAGATTTTAAAAACTCTCGAAAACGACTAGCAATCTGCCAATTTGAATTAGTAACTACCAATTCATTATTTTGAGAATTAACATTGACAAAATTGGATATAACATACTCGTATTGTAACTTATTTGACATGATATATGTCGAGTTCCACCTTACCTTCATGTCAAGACCAAAATTTTTTGGCTCTTTCCCATTGGCTGCACGGTACTCCGCGAATATGGCTACCACTTATAGGGAACTTGTGATGTAACGAATGACATCACGGATATTGTTTAAATATACACCAATTGCTTGCATACCGTCTTGAATAATAAGATTCAAGATGTGGCATACACATCTCTGGTGGATGACATAACCACCAATATATATTTGCAATCTTGGAGTGAGGATGTTCATAACCGTTGTGTTTGCCAATATATTATCAAGAGTTATAGAAGCAATTTTATTATCTATCTTAAAATCATCAGGTACATGTAGTATACGCTCGGCAATGGCATCTCCCGTGTGTGATTCATTTATTATTTTAAATCTTATGACTCTCTTGTTTAGTTTATAATTATCATCTAAATAATGGGCTACAACACTAAGGTAGGCAATTCTTTAGTGTAATGATGTCCAAATATGTAAGGTTATAACAAAATAAAACCAAATTTGTTGGAATAGTTCTTTCAGCTCTACTAGTTTCTTTTGATACATCCGTAAAATATCAGATGTAGTAGTTCTCCTACTAACATGTCGATAGTGTGGGAAAAAACTGTGTTAGATCATTCTTTCGAAAACGTGACTTTCACCCATTCTAATCGGTTGATCTTCTGAAATAATATATCTAGCAATTTTCTCATGGCCAGAAAGCAGATTGTATACTCAAGTACTTATGGAGCCATCGGCCTCGAAGTTTAGTTATGTTTGTACTCCTCCTCGACCCTATACCGCCATCTTGCATAAGCATGTTTTGTAGTGTCGGTTCAAGTACATTGTTCTTATAGCTGTACGAGAAGTTAATTTAGCATTGCAATAATTACAAATTACGATCTCTACCGTTTCATCGTCTCAGATTTCTTAACTCTAGGTCATGTGTTTTCAGCAATTTGCCTTTCATCCAGACCCGCCAATGTTATCGTCCGAGGGCTAGCGAGGGAACTCTGGACTCTCCATTGGCTCCGGACCATCCTGATACTCTTCGTAGCTCTCTGTACCATCCATATGATGGTCATCCATGTCGTAGTCTCCTATGCTTGGCGAGAGATGACGAGTATCAACGGGAGTCGGAGCCAGAGGAGGACTAGGGGAACGACGGCGGGAGCTTAAACTAAGTCGCCCTGTTGCCCTTTTCGGGCTTCGACTCCTCTGCATACCGCTTGGGAACTCCGTGGTATCATAGTGGATGGATGGTGATTGGTGAATAAATGAGACTTGGGAGTATAGAGGGATGTTGAAGAAATTGAGAGTGTAAAGGGATGTTGAAGAAATGGGGAGTATAGAGGGATGTTGAAGAGATGAGAGATTGATTAGCTTGTGAAAAAATGACAAGTCTGAATGTTACAGGAAGAAATGAGCAGTCCGATCTTGTGAATTTAGATGCATCAGGAAGGACCCGTTGCTCTCGAGTCCCGAACGTTGTAGTTTCTAAACGTTGATTCTCCCCAACGTTTCTTCTGAGGTCTGAACGTTGTGTCGGCCGTTGTATCTCCCAATCAACTCTCAGCTCAAGGAATCAGACGCTCAGTTCTCTGCTCTCCTACTAGTATGCAACTACTACCAGAACCAGAGGGAGTGAGGGACTACCGGCGGTGCCTACTACTCCCCAACCTTCCTGGCCTGCTACTCGTCGCCCCACCTCCCGGCCGCGCGCCTCCCTCCTCCTGACCTCCCCCTACCTCCCCCGGCGGCCCGGCCACTTCTTCCTCCCCCAGCCCCCAGTCGCCTCCCTCCTTCCCTACCTCCCCGGCCGCCTCCTCCTCCTAGCAAGAAGCGGTGGCCTCACGGCATGACGCTGACGTCGCCGAGTTCTAGTATGGTCCTTCCCCTCTAGTCCTCTGCTCCCTCTCCCTGCTCTATGATGACTTGTGGGGTGGGAATCCATGGGATGATAGGATAGCGACGGGAGGCCAAGGCCAAGGTGGCCACAGGCCCGCATGCCACCGTGCCCGGCATGCCACCCGTGCCAACATACATGCGCCAAGCATGCTTGCCGGGCTGGCTGGCCCGAGCATAGCACAACATACATGATGTGCCGTGCCGTTCGATAGGATGACTTTTCAGGCCCGACGCACCATTCGTGTCGTGTTGACACGACACATCATGTGATATGTCTGTGTCATGCTTAGACCATATCAAACCGATCGAATCTCAGACTGGCACTAATTAACCTGGCATAACTTCTAGCTCTAGACTCGGAGCATGTTCTCGCACAGATCTGCACGGTCTCTCACATGAGATCCTAGCTAGCTGGTCGTGCTACCGATAGGCCTCGCATGTAAACTCCGCTGCTGATCAGAATGCTGTCGTCGCCTGCTAAACTCAACAACCCGAGCCGTTCTTTTTGACAACATTGGGACCGGAACGCAATTTCTCAAAACTCCTAGGGGTGTCACACACATGAATCATATTTTAGTTGATAAAATAATGCGGTAGATTTGGGCATCGCTCATTTAGGCTTGTGCTTCTACTTCTTATTTATTTTGCACTATTTTTAAATTTCGTCCTTTTTTGACTTTTCGTTTTTTAGCTTTTTTGCCAGTTCTTTTTTTTCTGTATTGGTTTGTATTATACGTGATAGACTAAACCGTTTTTATTTTTTTTTAAATTTAATTATATTAAATGAACAACTATCAGTTCTAATGTAATTTCAGCCATCTATAATAAAATTTTAGCTAAAAACTACCAAGATTTAACCCACCGTGACCACGTGGAGATGTGAGACGGTCGCTTCAAGACAAAGCCGGTGTGTTTGAATAGGAAACATCTTGTCATGGGATGGGCGTACGTTGGGAATCCTCCGGCCGGTGGATCGATGGATGAACGATCACGGCGTGATCGCTACCATCTTCAAAAGACTAGGCGGCCGGCCGGGCCGGAGGAAAAGCTCCCACTGTCATACAAGCTATAGTAGTAGTGTCAAACCAGTGACCATCGTTCCAAGCCCCTGGACTGGAGCAGCTTGTCTTTTCCTTTGCACCATACGCCTCGGATATGGATTTGGCAATTAAAAACTAGTCCAGTTAGTTTTGACGTCGAGCTAGCTGAGATCGTAATAACTTTTTTTTCAGAGGAGAGAGAGAGAGAGAGAGAGAGAGAGAGAGGGTCCCGTAACGAAAAGGAGCTGGTGCCAAGTCGCCAACCAACCGTACCATAATGCGCACCGCCCATATTGATATGATACGACGAGCAAGAAAAGGACGAGGCCGGGGCCCCACCCACCGGCTTCCTACCCACGCGATCGCATTGGAACTTGGCCATCTTAACGCACGCACCCGTCTATGCACGCGGCGCCGTGGCATGGAGCAATACCGGCCTACCAACCTTAGGGATGAAAATGAGTCGAGCTCAAAACGAGCTTGGATTTTAGACTCGAACTTGATTGAAGTTTGAATCGCGTTCGAGTCGGATTTAAGTTGAGGTTTGAGTTTAGATTTAGGTTTAAATTCGGCTCAGCTTAAACTCGAATAGGCTCGAGTTTGGCTTATTAAAACTCAATAATAATTAAAATAATTTATTATGTACTATTTTTTAATAATAAGAAAATTTTAAGTTTGAGTTTGGCACTAGTAAACTCGATAATAGTCAAAATAATCTAAACATATACTAATTTTCAACAATAAGAAAAACTCGAACTCGAATTCGGCTCGAGTAAGTTCGGTAAAAGTTAATATATATCACTATTTAAGCTCGAATCGAGGCTCGCGAACTATTCGAGCTCGGTTCGGTGAAGCTCGCGAGTTTGAGATCAAGCTCGAGCTCAGTTCAGTGGTTATAGGTTGCATGGAATGTTTTTGCTAGTGTGGGCCAAGTTGTGAGAAACTTGTGTCCCGAAACGTTTTCTTTATCTTTAGATGTGCAGAATCGCTTGGAATCAACATAGTCAACAACGAGGATCGGGGCTATACTCATGAAAGAGCCAAGACCCAGAACGATCAAGAATGCCAGGTGAGATAGTGAGCTCAAGCATGACACGAGAAAGACGAAAAATGTTGAAAGAAATTTCAAATGTCGAGTTTGCACTATATGGCTTGGTCGGTCCAAGTAAGACTTGGTTTGATGGAACCAGAACATGAAAGACTTGCTGATACATGGTAGGCTAGTGGTGCATCCACATATGGTAACTATGGTGATTGCTTATAATGGAAGGTGATGACCGGGTCAAGAAAGAGTATTTGTTAGTTTGACCAAAAATTGAAAATTAACCTGAAACAAAACTGCGGCACTAGAGCGGCGCTTGGGAGAGTGGTTTAAGTCTAGGAGAACCTGAAAGGGTCAAATTGGATCAAGACTAAGGACTTAGCGGGTTCGGGCTTATACACTTTGAAAAACGTGTATAAGTATAGTATATGAGTTAAAACCTATGTGTGTGTGGGGTTATCGGATTTTCCCCACTTTACTAAGTGAATAGTAGTCACTAAGGGCTAGATGTGACTGGCTAGTCTATCTATTTAAGGGGTTGGGATGGAGACTTATAGTTAACCATCCAACCATCCTTTTTTGAGACCAAGTGTTTATGAGTATTGAGTTGCATGCACTAGATTATTCACCCAAAAGCTTAAGGTGACAAGGAAAGACGGACAATTTACTTATACTTCAACACTCCCCCTCATGTGTAAACTTTCTCAGACCTAAGACGTGGAGAAATGGGTTGCAATTATTTTTATTTTAATTGCGTCAGCTAGATCTTGAATTCAGGACCGCTTAGCTTTGATATCATATTGAGTTGCATGCACCAGCCAGTTCACCCAACAACTTGAACTGATGAGGAAAGACGGGCAATTCACTTATACTTCAACAATAAGTGCTAGGGTTAGAGTTTGAGAGAAATTGATTATTGTGGTGTGCTCTCTTGTCCTCCAAGTGGAGCGGCTATAAAATCTTCATCCTCAAGTAGCAATATATCAATCTTTGTTCATCTCCATGAATATATTTTGTGTTGATTGATTTGCTATTGATTTGGTTGATTTTTCCTCTTCTCTCCTCTTCTTGATCTTGTTGTGCCAAGGACATGTAAGAGATGGAGATAATATCTGAAAATCAACCTTCACTTGTCTAGTCATTTGGTTGGTAAGTTCACGAAAAAATCTGATTTTTGCTCTTTTTGACCTCTCCGAGTGATTTCTTGATCTAGGTGTTTCTACCTCTATTTCTTTGCTATTATTGTTTGCTGGGATGTGTGAGAACACATGTAGAGCTATCTTGGTCATCATTCACCCACGATCAAGTTATATTACCGTTTGTGGTTTTTAATCCGTTTTTGGTGCAATCTGCTTCAAGTGGGAAAATGTCAGTACTTTTACAACGATTTTCTTGATCGCTGATTAGAATAGGTTTCTGACATTCTAGAGAAGGTGTATACCAAATTCTAAGTGATTTAGAGTTTTTGTTTGAGAGTTAGCTTATTTTTAGGTTTTGATCCAATTTTGGTGCTGTAAAGCTTCATAAATCAAAAGATCCTAACTCTGTCAAGTTCTTTCAGGTTTCTTGGTTGGGATAGGTTCTTAATATCATGAACTAGTTTTGATTAAAGTTTCAAGTCTTTTGTGTCGACGGATCAAAAGTTTCGTAGTCTTTTAGATTTGAAATAGTGTTGTTTTTTACTATTTATGGGCTAAAATAACTATAGCACTAATTTTTTTTTAAATTTTGGTTTGTTGATCTTTATAGTTTTTTATAACTATTAAAGTGAAAATTTAAAAAATATTTAAAGACACCATCTACCCCTTTATTGCCCATACCGATTCTATATACCTAGGCGTGAAAGGAGGCCTGCACCGGTTCTTGGAGAGGAGGAGGCTTTTCGGTATGTTGCTCGTCTACTACTAGCGATAGCACTGCTGCTGCACAAGACAGAGGTCACAAGAGAAGTAGACGCCATTGGCGACGAGATATCGAGCTAGGTAGCTTCGTGTACACTACGTACGTGCTTAATTTTTTTGCTATCGATATCTGAGGAGCGAGCTCACGGGAAGTTTAACACACTATTCCTTTTGGCTTTTTTGATAGCTTTTATCTGTGACTAAAACAATGTTGTGGGGCTATTAGTTTTTTAGGATACACCCAATTAAAAAAATAAAGGAAAATAAGAACACTATTATATTTTACAGATAATGTAAAAAGAAAAAGAGAAACTACATTAAAAAGCAAAAATATTTTAAATTGATTTTAACTTTAAAAGCTAAAAGGTCGAAGCCGAAAATTGTTGAAAGCGGAATCTAAAAAGTTTGGAAGGAAGAGGATAAATGGAAAGCGAGAGTTCAAAATCTCCAGCCCCTTACGCCTCGCGGGATCGCTGCGCGGAGGCTCCGCCACCTCAGCCCCGTGCGCGCCCGCGCCAACGCGCGCCAGCCGCGTGCGCTTCCAAATCTTCGTACGGTCGGCGGAGGGTATTACCCGGGTTTTTGCGAAATTACGAGCAGGTCCCTGATTCTCGCAAATAGGTCCCTGGAAGTTTTTTTAGCCCCTCCACTTTGCAGGATGGCCTCCCGCGTTTTTAGAAATTGCGCACGGGTCCCGTTTTTCACGTACAGTTCCTCGGTTTCTTTTCCCGAGTTTTTTCGAAATTACGTACAGGTCCCTGGTTCTCGCAAAAATATCCCTGGAAGTTTTTTTAATCCCTCCACTTTGCAGGATGGCCCCGTTTTTTCGCTTACAGGTCCTCGGTTTTTTCAAAAAATACCTTTGCTTTTTTCGAAAATACGTTTTTACCTCTGATTTTTTTAACAGTTCCTCGTTTTTTGCGAATGACCCCTTTACCTTTTCCGTATTTACGTTTTCCCCCCGATTTTTTTAAAACTCCTCACGAATTATCTTCTTATTTATTTTTTTACATACGGTGGCTGGCGCGGCGTGTCGCCGCGCCTATACTTCTAGTAGTTTTGAGAAGGTGCGGGGAGGAATCGTGAAGCATGCGACCGGCCAGGGGAAACGTACACTTGGCGGTAGCTCGGCACACTGGCTTAGTGGCTTGGATCTTCTTGCGTGGGTCCTGTCTTGAAAGGCTTTGCTAACTGGCTTGCCATCAAGAGAACTTCGAGTGAAAATTGAAATTTCGGAGAGAGAGAGATAGCGCTTCGAGTGCTACTGCTAGTATACTATAAGGATTTTTACAAAAACTCACCTGTAAGTGAGGGACCACCCCCAAACGGCCAATTACTCCACCGAAACTTTAAGAAGTCATTGCCTTTGGTAAATAATCGGATTTGCTAATTGTAGGTCACCTAAAAAATTTATTATCTACAATTCACTTTTCTAACCATTAAATTTGCTCTGTGATTTGTGCTCTGGTAAGATATCATAATATCCAGCATTTGTAGCTGTATGCTTCAAATGTCGTTAAGAGGCCCAACCCACTGTCCCTTCCTTCACTGGGTTGGCCTAAGAATCAGCCACTCCCACCGTTGCTGCTTAACAGGCCTCCAGCCCACGTGCTTTTACCTGAGCAGGCTGCAGTGGTGGATTGCAATTCGGTTCTGTAATCACTAATCAGCACTAGTACAGTGCCAGTACTTCGCAAGTGCTTATTTGTGCTGCTCTGTACAGGCGTACACTTCTCCCCTAAATTACTTGTAATAATTTCGCGTAGATCTGGTTACTTTTGAATTGTTCGCACAAGGTTACTGCAACTATTTTTTTAAAAAAATTAACTTCAAACATCCGTTTTTATAAATTTAACTTCTCCTTTAAGCTCAGCAAGGGAGCTCGGTAGGTACACTGAGCTCCCCTTGCTTGGGATCCTCACATTTAATGCCCTTCATTTAATTAGTGTGTATGCTAAATTAGTACTACTCATATTATATTAGTGCTAATTATGGAAATTAATGGCTATTAATGCCCTATCGAGTTGAGGGGCTCGGCCGTAGCCTGATGCCATTGAGCAACTGTGGCTTAGCAGGTGTTGCCGAGCTGTTCGAGAAAGAGGTTATATTTGCAAAAAACAGGAGTCTAGGGTCAAATTTGAAAAAAAATAAATTGCTACAATGTCATTTGTGTGAATGGATCATTACTTTCGCATGATATATCTTCTTTTGATCTATGGCTTGTAGCTTTTCCCGAGCAAACAAACGAAATGATCTTTTCATCATTTTTTTAAATGGCTTATCGAGACAATTTTTTTGAAATGTCTTATCAGCATTCGATTCGCTCGCACAAACGCTCGCACTAAATCCAAAAGCCATCAGCCATAGTCATAAACCTAAGCCACAGCCGAAAAGAACATGCCTAATTTACTTTACATAAACTCTTGAGGCTCTGCTCCAACTAGCTTATGACTTAAGTTTCCAACTATGTCTTTTGACTAAAAGTGCACTGTAGTAATTGTTAGCTTTTTTAAGAAAAATTGAGAAAAAATAAAAAATGAGAATTTTTTTAAAAAGTTATATCGTCACGGACAATGAGAGGAATAAGGAGGGAAAAGAAAAGAAAAAAACTGGAAAAAGGCCAAAATGGCAAAATAAGCCGAAATTAAAAACTAATGCGTTCCAAATGATTTCTAGTTTTAATAAACCGAAAGAAAAAAAAGAGGTGAAGCCGTTTAGAGTGAGCCTAGCACTTTTAGTATCATTTGTTGGTTAGTACTACCACTGTTCAGTATAATCTAATCTTTGTAACGTTTGTTTTCCTTTTCTCGATAGGAATCTCGTGGGGATCCTAACTCCCTAAGGCAGCATTTGTTTGTTCCAAAACAAATTTAAGACCTTATCTTAGTGAGCTATTGGTAATCAGTTTAGGGGCTTCTCCAAACGGCTTTGAAGCCCCCAGCTTCTGGTTTTGGTTATTGACTTTTGGCTGTAAATGTACTGTAGCGGCGGTTAGATTTTTAAAAATAAAAAATAAGAATAAATATTAAAAAAATGAAAAAATGTGACAAAAACCGTATATCGTCATGGAGAATACAAAGGATTAAAGAGAAAAAATAGAAAAAGTTGAAAAAGCTAAAAGATAAAACAAACTAAAATTAAGAAGCCGATACTTTTTAACTTCTTTAAGGCTCACTTGGAACGAAGGAAAAGTGTACAAATGAAATCCCATATAAAAAAATCCTACACAGTTGTTTCCAAGCTGGAACAAAGGAATATCCATATACATGATGTTTGGATCATACCGTAACGATAAGATTTTTTCCCACAAATTTTAGAGAAAACCAAATACGAGTTCCAACCTCATGTTATTTTTTTTAAGGGCTCCAATGCACATTCTCTTTTCTTCTATTCTCATGTTTTTCTTCTATTCTCATTGTACAGGCCCATAGGAGCTTTTGGAGGAAAAGCAGTAGCTAATTAGCATGAGTTCTCACCACATGTTTCTCCCCGTGTGACGTCGAAACAACACTTCTGAAGTTTCTCTGTGTATTTATTTCATGTAGCAGTACATCAGACATGACACTTCAATCCACACGGTTTTCGATCGTATCGCCACGTTTTTCAATTCATGTGTCGCAAAACCCCGGGGGTTTGAGGCTGCCTGGAGGGTGTCATCAATAAACCAGCTTCGTGCTGTGCTTGCCAGAGCCGACCGGATGATTATCATCTGCGTCTACAGGGAACTATGCGCTTAAGGTCGCCGGCGACCCGCCATTTTCGTGCATGGCAAGGTCTCCATCATGGTTAGCATAGCATGCAACTGCACTTTCCATTTCGTGCGCGGTCTCCCTCACTTGATTAGCGCGCGCGCGCGCACCACACACACACGATCGATCGATCGGGTCTCGGAGAAGCAACGATCATTACGTCCCCTGTACGCGCGCATGCGCGCGCGCCGCGCGGGTGCCGTATCATACAATTCACCTTACGCGTGTATGGAGTTTTTGAAACGTATAACACGTTTTAGACTCGTATTTACAAAAAAAGATTATATAAATGTGAGAATGATAAAAATAATATTTCTACCGTTCGATCATCGAACGGTAATGCCTTACAGCTAGCACGTAGACTTCTAGAGCTCAACCACCGTGCGACAGGCATCTACCACCCAGCGACCATGCGGCAGGTGGCCTATCACCCTACCACTGAACGGCAGGACGTACCTTAATTAGTGTTATTTAATATGTCATATCACTTAGCCGTGTGATCAATTGCTAATGTCTCTCTTCCTTCCCGTGGGAAGAGGGACAATTAGTTTAAGGAAGGTGTTTCTATATTTTTTTCAACAGTGATTTATATAATTTTTAATATATAACGAATGGTGAATACATATTACTTATCTCTTCATTTGATTTGAGATTAACGCTACTTTTGTTAGAGAGGAAAGTATAGAACCACTGCTTTTAGCTTAAATAGCTTGAGATATGGATAATTAGTGTGTTATTTGCAGTCCAAGCATGAGAAGACCTTGGAGCTGTGTAGCTCAGACCAAATTGTCAAACCATTCCGGTGGGACGGCTGGGTCTGTGTAGGAACGATGGAACATGTCATGGACGATCTGAGCCGGCCGTCCGAGTGATCCAACGACTGTGGATGCCTCCTCATGCGCGCTTGAAAGCACAGGGGCTTGTATTTGTGGTTTCGGGTTGCAACGAATTGTTTTCGCTTAGGGTATATTTGAAACACAGAAATTAAGTAGTAAATTTCTAGAAAGCGGAATAAATTCTCTGCAAATCCTCTTATCCAAACCAATCCAATGAGCTTCTGCTTGCTTCTACCTTTTTAGTTTCGTCTTTTTTAGTTTTTTGAGCTTTTTTGAGCTTTTTTTCTTTATTCTTTTGTATTGTCCGTGATGAAATAACTTTTTATTTTATTTTTTTAAATTTAATTATGCGAGAAAGCTAACAGCAGACATAATGCATTTTCAGCCGCTATAGTGCTAAAAATGACAGAATTCTGGATTTATAAACATAAATAAACACTGCCTAAGTCTTTATATGTCTAAGTACATTACACCGTTAGAATTGTTGTGGGGGTGGTCCAACCCGTCGTGATTGGGTCTTGCAACTGGTCCAATATATAATAGACCCAATGATGTAGAGGAGTGTACCAACGTACCTCATGCTTTGTAATTACTAAGGGGTATGATGAAAAATTCCTATCCTACCCCACTCGTGTATATAAACCCCTAAAAGGGGCAGAAGGAGGGGATCCTCTTATTATTACTCATCCACTTTCCACATACGATCTCGGTGTTGGCTCTTTTCTTCTGTTAGCCCCTTTCTTTACTATTTAGCCTGTAGCCACAACAAGAATAATTTCTTTACCCGTATAATAAGAAGTTGATGATTGTGATGGTACCTCTGATCTCTCCTCACTTCAAACAAACGTTTTTCAAGGATCTATGTAAGTATGTATTTATTTGTTTTTTTATAGGATTGCATCGTCTGTATCTGTGTGTATGCCGGTGGCTAGTTAATCTGATCCTGATTTAGATAATGTAGGCAATTTTTTTAATTAAGGATAATTATTTTTATGTTTTTATAACATACTATTTTGAGATACATCGCAACCCACTGCCACTACGCTTGATGTCACCACGCCTAGTGCACTAGCACACCTGGATACGGGTGAAACTGCCTGTCCTATTGGATTATGCATCTAGAAACAGATGCCAATATGAACATCTCAGTTTTTGTAAACCGCTTTTATCTGTCACTATTTTCATTTTTACATATTGTAATATACTTTGTATTTTATTATATTACAATTTCATAAGTTGCATGACGGTTCAAATGTTGTTGTGACTTTCGTTGCACCGTCTTTGTTACATAATGCACTACTATTCATCAACCACTACTATTCATCAGTCAATTCTATCAGCCACTACTATTCATCAGTCGCAGCAAAAAGTCACCAGCAAAAACCAATATGAACAGACTCTAGATTATGGGAATATATATATATACACACACACACGTGTGCCTCTGACTGACCCAACCAGCGAACCGCGCCATCATCCCACCACATGAACAGTTACTAGAGTTTGTTAATTATGGTAAAATTATTATTATATGCTTCCTTTCATCGGCTTGTCCTGTTCCCTTACCATGACGTGATCATTCTCCCTCTCCTCCATGTACCGCATCGGCCTCGTCACGAGCATCTTCCTTCTCTTCGCGAACATACGGGCCGTCCGAGATGCTCGCACCCCTGGATGATGGCCGTACGCACGACCTTGCACAACTTCTAATGGGCATGATTGCGTAAGCATCATACACTCGTATCCATGGCGCCGGCACCCTTGCACAAACCCCTTCCACGCAACAATGTGCACCAATATTCTCAACTCCCATCTAATGTCAGTGGGAGACTGGCTCTAAAGCCCTTGTATGACGATGCTGCACACCTCAGGGTCCAATGAAAAACTGCGGGTAAGCCAATGCATCACATCTAAGATTTAAGCATTCTCGTCGTCCGGGTGTACCAGAGTGGCTTGCGCAAAACCAATCAAATCCACACCATTCGGACCTTCACGAACGGTTCCAACACCGTAATGCACTCTCAATGTAGTGGGTATCGGCATTGCTGATGTCTGCCTGCATAAATGTTTCAATTTTGCAACATGTCAAATCGCATCGCGTACTACGAAAGTATTGATGTATTGTAATTCACATTTAACCGATCGTTCGCCTGTCGTAACCAACTACACTAACCTCGTAGTATTAACTTCCTATCGGTACCCCGCGCACTGACGTTGCACTTTTCTCGCTACTCGAGCTATACCCTACTGCAAATAATTCCTACTGGTTTCGACAATTTACATGTCATATCAATTTAAATGCCTATGTACCAGTTACAATGGTACATATGTTTTTTAGCGTATTAATGACATTACATTCATTCATATTTAATCACAAATATTACGTATTATTGTTTTTTACAAAGTAAATTATGATATTCTTACAAAAATATTGAGTGAATTTTGTAATACTTACAAATTTCTACGGACGATTAATTTGTACGTAACATTCACTGAATTTTCTACAACTACAATTTTGTACGCATACCAATTTGCTAACGATACTAATTTTGTACAACTATGTTCACTAAATTATACACAATTACATGCTACTACGACCGCTAAATTTCTAAAACTATATTGACTAAATTTTCTATACCAAAGTTCAACTATTTTTGTGTACATCTAAAATTTTCTACTTAGACTAACCCTAAATAAAATATCTACTGCATATACAAAATTTTAAATGCAAAAAATATAAAAAAATTACCTCATAAGGGTCGCTTCTTCCTCTCCTCTCCTCTTCTCCTCCCTCTCCTTTTCTCTCCTCTCTTTTCTTTCCTCTCCTTCTCCTCTCCTCCGCCATCTCCTTTTCTGTCGTTGTTGCTTCTGTTCAGCGCACTGTCAAGCGGCCGAGGCCGCTCGGCCACGCGCCCCTTTTATCAGCGCTTCCAGTCACACAACCCTTCAGCGACTAGAAGCGCAATCGCCTAACCGTTGGGCGACAGCAATCAGTCGCCCAACAGTTACCGTATTGCTTGCGTGTCACTTGGTCGTTAGGCGATAGGCTCCAGTCGCTCGACGGTTAGACAACTGGAACCTATTTTTGTCAAAAAAATTTCGGCAAAGTATATTTCTATTATTTCGAATAAAAATAGAATATTCATAAAAAAATCCTCAAAATCCAATATACAGTTTTTCTCTCTCCCCCTTTAAAGGAACAGGAACAATTAATGTTACTAATATTAAAACAGGCAATTTGGACTGAACCATTATTAACTATGCTTGCTTAGATTACTGCAAGCATGTAAACAGCCAATCACACCAATGTACAAGCACTGCTTATACTGTCTTCTGCTTCTAAAAGTGTCTTTTTCACTACTCTAACTCATGTCTCGTTCCGAGGATAAACCAAGATATCATAATTGCATCACACACCTCATTTCTCTCGCTCCTGTTCTCATGCACGTATATCTATATCACTTCCCCATCGCTTATCCTCTCATTCTAAAAATCACTTCTTTCATATATTACAATTTATTTTTAGTCAAAATCCATTAGCCACAGCCAATATAAACATACCTAAATACAAGTCGCAGATTTCTCTTGTTGGGATGCAAATTACGTGTCTACGTGAGGGTAATATGCTCCAGCTCATAACTCTTTCCCATGTGACTGTTTGATTAGGTTCTTTTGGCTGTTGCTTTTTTATTTTGGCTTAAATTTTTGATTGTTGGTTGTTCATAGGAGCGAGTAGAGAGAGTACATTGTGTATGGTTTTGGCTAGTATATATAAATTCGGTATATGTCTACTATAATCAACTTTTAGACTCTATTATTTAAAAATTAGTTAATATAGTATAAAACACCGACTAAACTTTTGCTCTGTTGATTTGTTGCTGAAGTCATTCCATCTCCAAGTCATATTTTTTGCTCCATAAAAAAGGACAGAAAGGGGGAAAAGAAAGAAAGATCTTGTGAAAGTGGAGACACCTAAGCGAGTAGCAGGATGCCTCACAGTGTTTGCTTTGACATATCCCCCAAATCCAGCTAGTCCTGCATTTCAGACTGTAGAGGACAAGAAGGTGAAAAGATAACAAGATTCCCTGTGTTTTTCTTACAGCCTTACACCCCCTCCCTCCTAGGTGGTGATCGGTTCACTGAAAGTCAAGGTTTATGGTGAAAATCATGTGTGGTGAAAAAAACACAGAATGTGAGAGATGCTTATTTGACATAATTAAATTTAAAAAAATTAAAAAATATAAAAAATATGCTAGCCCATCACAGGCAACGCAAACGAATACGAGAAAAAAGAACCGACAAAAAGCTCAAAAAAGTCAAAATTCGAGAAAAAACAAAATTATGAATAGTGCGAAAATAAAACTTAAGCTAATAAAAAAGAAGCTATCTTGAGCAGGCCTATTCCTTCTTTGTTTTTCCTTGCCTCACTTGGGTTAGAGAGAGAGAAGAGAGAAGAGAGAGAGAGGGAGAGGAGAGGAGAGGAGAGAGAGAGAGGAGAGGAGAGAGAGAGAAAGAGACAGGGGATTGGATGGCTGTAGGTAGGCTGGCAAAGGAGAAAAAGCCCAAGTGTACAAATAGATGGCAGTACGTCAGTTGAGATCTCTCTCGTTCAAAGCTTGGTGTGGAAGAGAAGTACCCTCCTTCCCCCGCCCTTATAAATAAAGCCATCATAACTTACCCTTAAAAAGTACTACGGCAACAATGCTGCTACACCAACAAATTAAAAGTAAAAAAAAACTCTGTAAAGTGTAAAAATAAAATCAACAATTCCATGTCGTGAACGAATATAGTGCATATGTAAACATCTTAAGCCTCGGTCTAAAAAGTAATATCTTTTAGTTTTTAGAAACTAAAAGACATTTAGAACGCATTATCTTTTTAACACACGTTTCTTTCTCTTGTTTTTTTCTTTGTATTATTTATGAAGATATAACAATATTTTTTTCAAATATTGTTATATTTTTTTTCAAATCAACAATTCCAATGAAGCCTAAAGCAAATGAGTTTTTTTCGGCGGTAAGAGGCAAACGAGAAGTTGAGGAACTGATTTGCTCTAACCACTAGATTTGTGTGAAATGTTCTTAAATGGAACATAACAGAAGCACCTACCCATTCTACTTGGTCAAAGTTTTCTTTTATTTCAAACTCGCAGCTGTGCCTAGTATATCCAATTGCAGAATCAATAAAATAAACAATGGAGAAGAATAGCAACACTTACCTACAGATGAATTGGGGCCCACAGGACATTGAGGGTATGCAAGGCTCGGCAGGTGAGAACTGTACGCTATTTTTTTACTCCCTACTTTATTTTCTCCTTGCTACAGCTAATCTTTGTGTACTAAAGTAAAGCAACCAGTAAACTACTCCTTCTGGTACACTAGTCTGTTGTTACTTTTGATTTGGTGTTAGCTTACACTAAGGTTTTGGAAATGTTAGATAAGAGAGAAGGGGGCAGTTGAAGTGGTTAACAACCCTTTGCCAGAGAGCAAGAAGGAATCATTTCACCTCAGTGGCAGGTAACAAACAGTCAAACACCAGTTAGCAGCAGCTCTGTCTCTCTTCTTGCCTTCTCGCCCTTTTGCTTCCTCCTGGCCTTAAAATCTTTCACCATCCATTCACCCTGCGGTCAAATTGTGATCCATATTTAGGGGGCCAAGAAACTGAACTCTCCAAATGCACACCAACTTCAGGTATTGCTGCAAATAAAAAAAAAGAAAAGAAAATGGAAAAGAAAGATCATTGAGATGCTCTTGCGTTCTTGAATTATTTCAACGCATTTGTCTCCATTTGCAGGTGAATTGGTGGCTCTTGGAGGGTTCATGTGATTTTGCGGTCAGGTAATTTTCAAACAGTTTTGTTTTGAACATTTTGGCATGTGTTCCTTTCAAGATCTTTACACCACCCCATGTCCCCATTACATGGTGGAGTAGTCAAAGGTTGTTGCTTTCCTTCTGCTATTGGAAAGCTTCTGCTAGTTATTTCTTACAGGAAAGCTTCAACCTCACCAGCAGTTTGAACTTCTAGTTATTTCTTACAGATCCTAGTCTAGATATCTATGCATTCAAATAGCCTCACCAGTTCAGTTTGAACTTCTCGCTTGCACACTTACTTCCTTCTATGAGCTCTGATGATGTGAGTGATTTCTCTTAATCTTCACATTTGTGCTTTCCTAGATAATGAAGACTTTATAGGGTGATCAAATCCTTAATGATCTTTTCGTGTGCTACTGGAGATGCTAGTGTTGTGATTTGGTCGTCCAAATCGCTCTTTTAGTTTAAATGTGGGCATGATAAGGTGATCTTTTGAGCTTCTTGGTGGTAGCTGCCTAGCTACATCCAAAAGGAGACCCACTTCTTGGTTAGCTCCTAACTTGTTTGGAAGTTTTTCATCGAGTAAAACATCACTCTTTTCTTTAAAGTTCCATGGCGGTAATGTGCTCATGACTGGTTCTTGAAGATTTGGTAGGCTTTTGCTGTTTCTAATTAGCTTTGGTTTTTTGAGTCTTTTAGGAAGAGCAGGCTCTCCTCCAATCCTCGTCACTTTGCTCCAAAAGACTAAGTGAGTGCTGTTTGCTTAATGATGGGGTCATTTCTCCTGTGTCTCACTCTCCCTTTATGCTCTGGGTTTAAAGTTTCACTTTCTGGACTGTGTGCTTCTTTAATCCATGGCAGATTTGATTTGTTCCTTAAGGCTCTGAAGCATATCTCCAGCTGTAATACAGTTATAGCAGGCCTTTGCCTGATGGTGGATCCTTCTTTTGGCTTTCTTTTATCTGTAGATAGGGATAGTGTGGTGGTTCTTGAAGGGACTGGTTGCTTTTCATCTCTGTGTAAGGAGTTACCAGTTGAGTTGTTCATGTCCAAGAAAGGGCTTTGCAGACTTGATCAAAATTTTGACTCTCTGTTCAAGGTGCTCTTTGTCTTTCTGTGTTCTTTTGGGACAATCTAGTGGTAGTTGTCATATATCTTTGCCTCCTTTTCTTTTATCCTGAATAGGGAAGTAAGGAAGATTGGTGCTTCTAGACAATCGGAGATGTATTCAGGCCAGCAATCTGACCAAGGTCCTGCTGCAAATAGTGGCAAAGAATTCTTAGAGGTTAATTGGAATTCTGTCACAATGCATCAAAAGATGGGGCATAGCAGTGGGCCATTTGGATTTCAAGCTTACGGCATGGAGTTAGAAGAAAGGCCAGGAATGTATAGATCTTCTACTGGTTAGTGTTTCTTATCATGCAGTTGGCGAGATCTGTATGAAGGTGATGATTCTGTAGTTGATGGTAATAGCAATAATTCTCACAGGTACATTCTATCAAAACATCCAAATGAGTGATGGGCATAGTGGTTGTGTGAAAAGGAAAGGAATAGATGACTGCATTGCCTTGCTAAACCCATCTGCAAGTAGCAGGATGCAAGTAAGCTTTCTTTATGGCCTATCTTCTTGTCCTAATCTAGATGTGTAGGATTATGTGGATGGTTTCTTATGGTAATCACTAGCTGTATTGTAATTGTTGGTTTAGAATGTGGGTGATCAACAAACAGAGGTTTCATCTCAGCCAGAAAAGAATTTGGTGGAGGAGGGAAACAAAAATATTTCGCCCAAAATGCAAAGCAAGGAAGATTCTTCGGATGGCGATGATGCTAAAGAAGATTATGTTCATGTCGGGGCAAAGCGAGGCCAAGCCACTAATAGCCACAGCCTTGCAGAAAGAGTAAACTTCTGATTAGTACTATCGAGCTCCCAGTTCAGTTTGCTTTATGCTCTTCTTTTACTCATGCTTGAAGTTGATGGAACTCTTTGCAGCTGAGGAGAAAAAAGATAAGCGAGAGAATGAAGCTTCTTCAAGATCTTGTTCCAGGATGTAACAAGGTAACTTTCTTATTTTTGGTGTAAGAAACTTCTCTTAGACCATCTTGTACTCCGCACCTTATCATGTTCCTTCTCACAGATTACTGGCAAGGCAGTCATGCTTGATGAGATAATCAATTATGTACAGTCATTACAACGGCAAGTTGAGGTACTATTAGTGCAGATGTAGTTGAATTGTTTGAGTATGTATGGTATTTGTTGGAATATCATCCTGCGCTCTAATACAATTTGGAACTTGCAGTTCTTGTCAATGAAACTTGCAACTGTCAACCCTGAGCTTGGCTTTGATATTGAGCAGATTCTATCCAAACAAGTAAATGCACTGCAGACTATTCTAAATCTTTCCAAAGATGTTTTAGGCCCGCTTGTTCAACGTAAATTCTTGTTTGTAGATGATGCTTTCACAAGATAGGCATCTTGCTTTCTATGGAGGTGACCTAGCACGAAGCACCCTTGCTATTCATTTTAACCAAGGAATCGTGCAGCCAGACATGATGTGCAATGTTTCCAATCCTGTGGATGTTCTGCAGGAACATTCCATGATGCCTCCACAATGAACCAGGTAACTTCAGTCCATTTTCACGACATGGCAATCACATATAGCATCTGAAGCCATGGCAATGGACACCTTGAATGTAGATACCTGAAATGTGGGAAGGGCTTCAGAACATTCCTCATATGAACTTCAATCCTGGTGTGGCAGCGGATAGCAGCACCAACAATGCTGGTATGTATGATACTCTCTTTTTTTTTTCAAAAACTGTATAAGGTCATAGCGATCTATCAAACTTACAGAAATGCTCCATTTTTGTACTCTGCAGGTTCCATGAAGATTGAACAGTGAGTAGCTGGTATAGCTCTGGAGTTGTTCTGTGAATCGTAAAGCGCTTGCAGAATCAAGTTTTGTATAACTGGAGGCCTAACCATTTGTTGCCGGTTTCCTTCACTTGCTCCCGATAGTGTATGGTTTATGGTATGGCATCTGATGATCGTGTACAGTTGGAGCTCAAGAACTGATTCCACCGTAAATTTCTATCGCGCTTTAGCTTGTGGAAAGTGGGAACCCTATATTATTCGTGGGCCTAAACGTACTAAATTAGTAGAATGGCACATTAGCATCGTTGCTACAAAAACGCAAAAAAGTTTTAAGGAAATGGCTCTGTCAAGAGTTTCATGAATAGTGCATTGTTTGCAACCAGAAGTTTCAGCATGCGGTGCAAGGAGACTCCTTTTGATTATTCAAGAAGAAACCATGTAAATGTGCGAATTATCCTCAAATGTGTACATTTTAGGGTTCCTCAGCCTTCGCCTAACTGTGTCCCGAGTGAAGGTTGAGGAACTAAAAGTGGTACTAATCTGGGGGCTGGTTTTCGCATGATCCATAGTAACAGACTTCACATGTAGAATGCAGTATTGAAGAAAAAATCAGGATAGTACCTTTATGCGTGTGTGAGGTGCCAATCATCGAGGCTCTCGCGCCGACGCAGTGATGTTCTGCCACTGGCAATAGGCCGTGATTTACCTGCGATGTCACTTTTATTTGAAAGAGATTTGTCTGCAACTTTTGGGTACAAGAGTTTGCCGGCGTGGTGTTTAGTGAAACAACCGTCGTGTGGCTTTTCGTTCTTTAGAGCTGCGGTAGATAAATGGAGGGAATTCTATACAGAACCAAGAGGATTTGTTGCACAAAAGATTATACATGTTCCTATATGAAGCATCAAGTTGTAGTTGTAGAGTTTTTTTTTAAAAAAAATAAAAATCTGAGTTCTCCGTAGAGAGTTAACCGCAGTTGTTGTACCTGAAAAATTCTGGACGAGGAAGGAAATTCCCTGGCTTTGAAGGCAATTTTTTAGGGGGTGATCAATATGGCTTATGGCTTAAAGCTTAAGCTTATTTTTGTACTATTTATGATTTCGTCTTTGTCTAAATTTTTGACTTTTTTTGAGCTTTTTTGTCGATTCTTTTTTTTCTCGTATTCGTTTGCGTTGTCTGTGATGGGCTAACATATTTTTTATATTTTTCAATTTTTTTAAATTTAATTATGTTAAATAAGCCTCTCTCAGCTACAGTGTTTTTTTCAGCCAGCTACAGTATTTTCAGCCATAAGCTTTCAGCCGAACCGATACATTAGGCTTTTAGCTTTTAACCGCACGTCACCAAATCGTCGCGTAAGGTAGCAAGAATGCCAGATTCATTTTCCACCGCTAACAGAAATACCACGTTTGGCACAAGCCACTAAGAATGCTGGATTCCTTTTTCTTTTTGGGTTTTGGTCTCGGTATATTACCAGTTGTGGTCAAGGGAATTTTTTGTACGATGAAAACATGAAATTTCCCTTTCATCTGTAACACATCGAAATTCGGAAGTCCTCCGTTTTTGTATCCCGAATGGATCAAGGGGAAGTGCATGACACTAGTTAAAAAAAATTAAGAATTCTACACTCCTTTGCCGTATAATGTTACACACAGCAGTACAGCACTCCTGACGAGAAACCTGAATTGAGCAAAAATTGATAGTAAATTCATTGCAGAAATTAGCTTTCTTCCTTCCTCCTCTTTCTTCTATCTGGTTCTCCGTCTCTTTCCTTCCTCCCTCGTCTTCGTGATTTGCCCTGGAAGCAAACAAGAAAAATCAGAATAACAGGAAAGGGCAGCATAGGAGCGTTATTGGCAATTGAAGTAAAGGAATAAATCAGCATAGGGTGCACAATCATGGATTATGCTTGATATTTCTCTAATCAATAGTAGCTTGCCTACAATAACGATGGTACATTTATCCAAACTATAGAATTCGGTAACCATGGCATCAATATCTCATGATCACACAACAAATGCAACAACTGAAACTCTGAGAACAGTTCGGGAAAGCAGGATATGCATATAGGATCAGGAACCGTAATGAAAGTATGATTATGTGACCTTGCAAGTTGCAATCTTCTTTCAATCTAAAATTTTCTTGGTTGTTGAATGGATAAATATACCTCAGCAGAGAAAGTCTTAAGGGGATCACTGCTTTTGCCGAATCCTCCCTTGAATCCCAATCTTTTCCTCCTTCGGGGCTTATCAATACCCATAGCAGCCCTTGAAAGTTTGACTACATTGCTGGCTTCTTTTGTTGTGGCATCAATTAGGTACTCGGGGACATCACGCAGGTGTGCAGGAATTTCTTTGTTGCTTAGTAACTTATCATGTTTCAGCAAATCTGAAAAGTGAAAAAAAAGATTTAAGTATATTTTATTTAGACAAGTCAAATACTAACACAACTCTTCTGAACAAGATTGATATATCTAACCAAGGTCTCTTGGATTCTCTTCAAAATGAGCCTTCAACCTACAAAGGACAAGAGAAAATGGAATCACTATTTGAAGAAAAGTACTGGGCAGAAATGACTCTAGTGCATGGAAATATTGAGAAAAGTGGAATTTTATATCTTGATGTCTTCCTTTTATATCAACAAAAAAAAGGAGTTTGTTTCTGAAACAGATGATGAGGTGCACAGTTTAGTAACTAGTAATATATTAGGAGGTTGTTCTCAAACTCTACACAAGCAAGGCCATGTGCATTTTCCTTTTCTTCAAGAGATTCAACTATCCTCATGAAATGTGAATTTGACACTAACAACCAAACACTTTCTTACTTCTCAGAATTGAGAATTTCATTCTTTATATCTTGACGACGTGCTTCCTGTATATCACGAGTTGTCACACTCCTAGCAACATCCTGTAAAAGAAATATCAATTAACATTCGCTAACCAGATTAGTATTGCTCTTCAAAGAATACATACATATATTCAGACATTCAGTAACCATATCAGTCGAAATACTTTCTGATTAAAAGAATTTTGCAAAATGAACCCCATGTGCTAAGCAAATTAGCACCAATAGGGTTAAGATATAGTTCAGAACAGATAAAACCAAACTGTTCTGCAAAGCCTGATTAATGTTAGCCCAACAGCTTGGCCCATCAAAACCCTGATATGTCCAGGATGACAGCGAAGGTTGTATCGGTGGGTGATAGGTGGGTGCAGGGGCGGAGCCAACCCTCTGGACTTGGGCTTCGATCTAGCGACCTATTAGATCCCATGGAGTCAGCAAGAAGGCATAGGGTTATCATGGATGCTCTACTCGGCGGATGGAGATTGAAGATGACCTCCCGGGTGGCTGGGCCATGTGCTTGGAGCTAGGATGCACGTCAGCCAGTATGGTGCAATCATTTTGGGCCAAACTGTGCATTCATTTTGTGGGCCTAGCCTGGTTCAGTGGTTCCTGAAGGCCGAAGCCCACTCGGCCTCCATAGCAGGCAGCAGCCAAGCGCCCCACATGGACCCCCTCCCCCTCCTGAATACTAGCAGGCCTAAGTCCCCTCCTTGCTCCCTCCAGGCGGCTGCGGCGGCGAGCAGTCCGGCGAGGAGGCAGCTGGCAGGCCAGAGCACTGCTAGGAAAGCAGCGGAGACCGGCAAGGTGTGAGCAGCAAGGAGCGGGTGAGGGTGCGAGACGACGAGCCACGGGTGCCAAGTGGGAAGCCACCGAGGCGTTGACTGCCGGGCGCCGGCTGCAGGCCCGCGACGAACACCAGTTCACGGCGTGCTGAGGCAAGAGAAGGTGATCCCACCCCCTTCTCACTCCCCAATGTTGAAATCTCAATTTTAATCTTGTATTATTGGTTTAGGCGTTTAGCATAGACATAGATTAGACTATTTTGGTATTGAATTGGTAATTTCATCTATGCACGATCATATGTGTATCGGAATTCAAGATTGCTTTTAGTTTAAAACTTATGCAATTGTCAACTTCGTATGCACATATCAGCTTGTCTATGAAATGTTAGCCATAGCAAGTCGTGCCCAGGCTAGAATTTTTTTCTTGGCTCCATCCCTCGGTGGGCACAGCTGGAGGGTTCTCCGTCGTGGGAGTGCCGTGGTGAAGGCCAACAGCAGCGGCAGCACTGGTAGCGGGGGGATACAAGAGAAAGTAGGTGTGTGGGTGGGGTGTTGGGGGGGATGCAGGTATAGGAAGGTTCTTGCTTGCTTGCTTTATTCATGCACCAATGCCTCCTTTACATAGAGGAGTCCTAACAGATGGTAACTAATCGTATCAATAGGATCTTAAGGATCCTATCTAACTGATCTTAAGGATCTTATCTAAACAAGGCAATAGGAATTCCTAATTTGCAAGCAAAGTAATCAAGGCCTATGCTTCCCTGGCCAGCACCTCCTCTGGGTTCAGTTGCTGCGCCGGTTGGACTGTGGCCTGAGCCCATCGCTGGTTCTGATGGCCCACAAATGCATCCACAACAGACCCTCTCACAGCAAAAGCCACAGCAGGATTGCAGAAAAACAAAATTAGAGATAGCTATCTTTCATGTGTTAATGGGAGTGCCCTACAGTCCCAGCCTTTTAATAGTGCAAGAGAGGTTTATATACAACACCTAATTGGCTATTAACAGGATTAAGCAAAAAGGAAAACAAAAGAAGACATTTGGTCAAAAATGACCAAGAAACCATAAAAAAAGGGACAATGTTTCAGATAAAATAGCAATGCATGGAAACATCAGAAGATAGCTACTCATTGAAATAATTGAATAAAGTATAGCAAACCTGAACTCAGGATAATCACCATCTAGTAGCAATATATGGAAAATAAAATACAAGAACATAATTGCTTCCAACAGCTGTATAGGGACATGGAGCAGTACCAGATTAACTTTCAGCCTTTCATTGGTCAGTAATCGCTACAGAGTAGATGCAGAGTTGCAGACCCATGCTAGCCAGGGTTTAGGAAACCCGTCCAGTTTTTGGTTTGCAACTTTCAATTTTGAGTTTTCCAAAATTTGATGTTTGGAATCTAAATAACAAGTAATAATACATCTATTCAGCAAGAAATTGAGACAAAAGGGGCGGTTTAGGGCTATCAACCGACCAAGGCAGGGTTAAGGAATTTTGATGTTTGGAATCTAACAAGTAACAATACATCTATTCAGCAAGAAATTGGGACGGTTCAGGGCTATGAACCAGCCCAGGGTTCAGAAAACAGGAACCTGGACTGTTGGTTTACCAGCTAGTTCTCAGCGGTTTTCTGAACCCTGTGACTTAACTCACTCTCATATTAGCACTATCAGCACTTCTACTTAGCAAATCAAATGCTCAATACCAACTTCTTCTATTTTAATGCCCCAGCTCTATTATAGCATCATATTGAATTGATAGGCACTTAGGCAGAAATAGCAATTGAGAATATGTTTTTTTAAAAAATCAAGTATAGATCATCCACAATAAATACACTCCATACCTGAGCCCTATATCGTAGAGATTCGACAGCATTTTTCGTAAGTAATGGGAAAGGTGAAATGCAGTTGGTGTCTTTTTTTTCGACATCTTGCAACATATGTTCAATCTCTTCAAAAATATTATTCTCCTCTGGTGAAACCTGAAAAGGTGAATACCAAAAGAAGAGGAAATAAATAACAGAACATATAGGATCAAAAAAAGAAGTTAACCATTTCTGACAATAATTTATGTGATTGAACCATGTAAAAATTGAACTTACAAGCGATATGGATGCACCAGTCTTATTTGCTCTTCCTGTTCGACCTATTCTGTGAACATACCCAGCAGGATTTGGAGGCATGTCAAAATTAACTACCTAAAGAAAGATTAGATATTTAAAAAAATCAATCCTGCAACCTGATACAGAAATAACAAGTCGGAACTATATAAATAACAGAAAATACTATACCATGAATTTGCAAGAAAAAATAAAAGACTTCGAGTATTAACTTGATATTCAGTTGAGTGATTGATTTCTTAAAATCTATTCTTGTTTAGCAGATAAGCCAGAAAAAGGTCATATATTCCCAAAACTTCTGTTATACATCTTTGTAAAAAAAGAATCATTGGTGAAACCGCAGTACAGAAATTCAAACGAGCCCTTTATTTCCTTTAGTTAATAGAGAAGACATTTGCTGATCATTTCTCCCTAGGTCAAATTCAGCACCAGTTGCTCATGACGAATATAAAATTATAAATTCCATAACAAATATAAAATTATAAATTGATGTCACTGTGAGGTCCATGATAAAATGTAAGACTATAAGTGCATTCACAACAAGGCAAAAATCGATGTCTGCCAAGTTCTCTTTAGACATGCTCAACTACCATCTAAGTAGCACCCAAAGCATGTAACAGCCAATCAGGTAGCACTGATGTGCTTGAGTAGAGCAACATATGAACTTACTGTGAAAACATTTTTGAAGTCAATTCCTCTGACAACTCCGAATTCGGTATCTAAAGTTTGTTGCACATGTTTGCGGGACACCCTTGACTCTTTTCTGTTTTCCTCATTGGGTCGCTTCTCCTTCTTTGGTCTATTGTCATCCGTTGCTATCAGATAATCAAATAGCCTAGCATTGAATGCCTAAAAGAATAAATATTTCAAATCACTTTCAGAACCACCTTGTCAATGCAAGCAAGCAGTCCGTGCAAGCTTCTCATGAAAAATCACAAAAGTTACATATCAAAGTTTTAAATAATTCGACACTGTTGACTGGTAGCCATGCATAACATTGTACTTCATTAACTGCTGCAATTGTCAGGCTGTGCTTTATGTGATTAAATTGTTGTTTCAATGGTTCTTCGAGTTGTGAAAAATGAGGGCCACAGGATTCAAAAGCACACAATAAAGATATTGCTATTCAGACAATATAAAAGCATAGCAACAGATAGAAACCAATAAAAATATCAGTGTTCTGAGTCAGCCTCCATGTGTCAGCCCTCGTGGTAAAATCAGGTTACATCACCCTCCACCGTGGCAAAACCACCTCTAAAACCAGCCTAGGGGGTTTAGGTGTCTGCAGGTCTGCCTTTTCAAGTTTAGGGGGTAGCATATCTGGTTTTATAGGTGTTGGTGCTAAGTAGACGCAGTGTCAAATTTCAGGACCTTTTCCTTATAAATATATAAAAACATTTACTAGGCATAAGCACCCACTTACACTTCTTTATAGCACTGGGTACTGTTAGAAATCCTTTGAAGTGGTATAGTTAAAAAAGTAGAGTCATGCCTCCTCACTACAGATTATGACCAGCTAAAATTAGGATGCAAACTAATGAAACCCAAGGGAGATAATTAATTTATTTGACAAACAATTGGAAGAGGAAAGAAAAACTGAACAGGGAATTATCATCGATTATGTATACAAAGCATGGTATGACACATGATAATACAATTTGAGATCACTTGTCTGCAAAAATAGGAAATATTTTAATGCAAGCTACGGAGAAATGCTACCTCAATAATATGTAGCCGAGAATTTTGTGGCAACTCAGCATTCAGCACCGCAGATCTTATCCCAAACTGTAAAAGGTACATCATATTCCTCATAAAGATAGTTATTTCTATTAATAACCATATATGCAAAGATAGAAACCAGAATAGAGGAAAATAGTGATGAAGAAAGTATTGTAAAAAAAAGCAATGAAGTGAAAGACAATACTCCTGGAAATAATCATAGTGTAAGGAAAGCTGCCATAACATCACCCAAAATAGCACAAAAAGACATTTTCCTCACCCATTTTATTACTTCACCCACAGTTAAGAATCAAGCAAAGAAGGATTTCCAAAAAACTATTCAGGATCTTGTGAAAGTTTTTTTTTTTGCGTGTCTAATAAACCAGCAATTAGCTTCATGCTACAAACTTGACAGAACTTCTCCTGACTTATTGTTCCATAGTCCATATTCATCTGTTAGTGTGCAACAACTCAATGTCCAAATAGCACTTCCAATTGTGTACCATTAAGTATTCTATAGTACAACTAATCTAGAATTTTAAGTTTGGTTTCTGTTCAGATAATGACTGTGGCTGGAAAAACTTGACATCAAGGTTTGGCCAACACATGATAATAATTTTATAAATTGAAACAATGCAAGAAAAGAGCATTGGCAGGTAGCAGATTATGGATCCAAATCATCAATCAGTTTAATAATAGACTACTGTAATAAGAAAGTGGTACCATTTTACCTTTTCCAGGAACAGTCTTAATCTGAATGCCATGTCAATTGAGTTGACAAATATTAGAACTTTCTTCTGAATAAGCTCGAGCTTCAGGAGTGCAAGGATATAAAGCATCTTATCCTTTGTACTGCATGAAATCTGTAGGCAAAGATTGAATGAAACGTAATGTGTGATATAGAAATTAATACACAAAAGCTAGGGGGAAATCAGCACAAGAAATGCAAATGAAAAATCTTCATTTAATAACGGTCCCAGAAAAGGGCTAGACAAGAACATGGAACCATAAATTGTACAAAATATCTGCTGAGAACTTCTGGAATTTCAGCAGGAATTTCCAGAGCCTCCAAGTCGAAGTGATATTGTAAGAAAACAGAGATCAACAAGCTTATAGATGTTATATGAAAAGGCAGCAATGGATACTTGCCCAAAATTGTTGCACATTTGTAGGGATCACATCATCCTTGGCGCGACCAACCTCCGTAAGAGTTAGAATAAAAGGGTTGTGCAGAAGTAGCTTTGTCAGTTTCTCAACATCAGAGCTGCAACGTAGTCAACTTTGATATTAGACCAAACATATGAAACCCAAATGGAAGCAAAGGGACTGAGTAGATCAAACTAGTACAACTTATATTCTCCCATAACAAGGGGCAAAAATAATGTAGATTAAACTCCAGCCTATATATGGTAATACATGTTAAACTACTAGCAAAATCTCATCAAGAGATGCAATGGCGCAAACATGTTGAACAGCAACCATCCACTAAGAGCAGCATGATAAAATTGGAAACAACAAGAAATTCACAATTTGAAGTGCCAAGCTCCATCCACATGATTCAGATGTTAATGAGAGACTTAGAGCATGAATAATTGCAGAAAAGGAAGAAAGATGAACCAAATTTGACCTTGAAGTTGCAGACATCAGAATGGATTGACAACTTCTTGGGATATGTGGGACGAGAGCTTTCAAGTCATCTTCACAGCGATAGGATAGGAGGAGGTCAGCCTGGGAATTAACCATTAATAGATTAGTAACATCTTCAAAAGGAACTTGCTGGGGCATTATGATATATTCAACGGAAAAAGTGTGGAATTTGATATAAACCATTGTAAAACAACATATTTGGCATATGCCAATGCAACATTATATATATATATATATATATATATATATATATATATATATATATATATATATATATATATAGTAAAAATAACGAGTGCTCCTTGGTGCCCGGGCACCATAGTCTAAAATAGGTATGTATCGCATGTGAAAATTTTTAAAATTTCTGAGATATCAAGTTTAACTAGTTTACTAACTAGTTCAAACAAGTTCGAACTGAAATTTGAACTGTAGTTGTCTTTTTTATTGATAGTTTGATTGTAGGTATGTGTTGATTATATATATAAATCAGCAAAGCATGTGATCTAAATTCGTTCAAAACTTTGAATTCAAGTATATTTTTTCAAAGGTATATGTTTCATTTGAATTGTTATAGATGGGTATATACCCTAAAACTGATATTTTCAAAAAATATACCTGAATTTGGGTTGAATTCGTGCATTTGAAATCAAGGTGCCCGGGCACCTTGGTGCCCAATTTCAGCGTCCTTATATATATATATATATATATATGAAATATGCCACTCCAAAACATGACAGTTTTTAAAAAATGCCACTGGGTCGTGGCATTAAAAAAGGTTTTCAAATTTTGCAGTGGCAAATATCATCTCACACTTTTGCAGTGGCACATGTCAATATCAGCATATGCATTAATACACAAAAAAGATAAACTCGATTCAGTTGGTCTCATCCCATATAAACATATAGATGTTGAAGTTGTGGAAATAAAATTTTCTTTCTTTATGGAAATAAAAACTTTTCAAAACTACCCGCTCCAATATGCAACAATATGCAGTGCACATCAAACTAAAAATAAAATAAACTGCAAACGAAAGGCAGATAAAGTGCACCTCATCAAGAATCATCATTGAAAGTGACTCTTTAATCGATGATCCATAAACAATGCCCTTTGATATGCATGTTGCAACACAAGCTGGAGTTGTCACAAGAATATTAGGGGGGCCAGACAATGCAACAGTCTGCAAATAACAGGCAAAAAAGCAAGTTAGCTATGCCAACATATGTAACCCCCAAAAAAATCATGAATACTATTTGGAGAAATAACAGTCAAAGAAGATAGAAATATCTCACAATATCCTTATCTGGCATGCTCGCGGTCACTTGCACAACCTTCAATTTGGATGTACAAAACTCAAGGAGAGATGATGCCTCATTATAAACCTGCAGGAAACAAATTCATTAAACAATGATAGACACATGAATTCTTTTTCTAGAGAAGATGTATGAAGAAAAAAAGGATAAACAAACTATAGCATACTCACATGATATTGATAGCTGGCAACTATGCAGTCAGCTAAAATATCATAATAGTGAACATAAGAATTACAAGTTTATTTACAATGCACTACATAGTAATATAAGCAATTGAACTACTATAAGCAGGTCTAGCATTGAAAGAACTCGTAAAAAATATTTTTCTGTGGCCAATGTTAAATAGAATTATAGAAGAACAATTCATGTTATCATGTATGAATCAGGATGTATTAAATCGAGGTAAATCATTCAACTACTATCCAGTTAACTTTCTAATAATCAAACTACTCATACAAAACATCTCCGAAAAGTTGAGGTTAGATACCTGCTGACATAACTCACGAGTTGGTACCAGGATGAAGGCATTCGGTGCAGATTTTCGAATACGCCCTTCTGAGGACAACTTCAATAAATCGTGCAGCAGCGGGAGAAGGTAGGCAAAGGTCTTTCCAGAACCGGTCTTGGCCTTTGCAACCACATCCTTCCCTTCCTGGAATCACAATGTTAGGCTGTTGTTCAGCACCACAAACTACTGAAAACCTAAACTTTTGCACATAGTTTAGATAAGGGATTGTCTAGAGAATCAGTGCTGCAATTTGAACTAAATGGCTACAGCAATTTATGTACCAGATCCTTCTTACGATGTGCAATCCTAAAACTAAATTTAATTCAGTATGGTCTGCATTTATAGACATTAGTAGGCTGCTGCGCGCCTAATCCAAAAAGTTCACCAGAGAAAGCAGGACATCGTCCGTTTCGAAAAAAAAAGCAGGCCATTGGAATTGGACTGCAATTGGCACATTACCATCAGACTGACCAAACTAAAATTCGTTCCAAGGAGAGGGAGCCAAAATTCCCTAGTGCCTACATCATTTCTCACTTTTGAGTTTTTTTTTCTAACCAGACTCGACATGGTGATAGACTGATAGTAAGTAATCATTCACTAAAAAGCCTACAAAACCGAGCATTCGAGCCGATTGGATTATTAAGATAGAACAGTTCCACCAAATTCGCACAAAACACAAAAAACAGCGAAATTGAAAGAAGGCACGGAAGCCAGAAATCGCGCACCAAAATGAGCGGGATGGCCTCTCGCTGGATCGGGGTGGCCTTGGTCATGCCCTTCTTCCTCAGAGCCCTCTTCAGCTGCTCGTCGAGGCCCAGCTCATCAAAGCTCACCTCCTCCTCCTCCTCCGCCTCCTCTCCCTTCCCCTCCTCCACGCCACCGTTCCCAGAGTCCGGGCTCTCCCACTCCACCTCCTCGCTGCCGGCGGCACCTGCTTCCTGCCCAGCCGCCGCCTCCTCCTCGTCGGAGGCGGCGGCTTCGTGCGCCGCCGTCTCTACTTGCTCCTCCTCCTCGTCCACCTCAGCTAAGGTAGCCTCGTGGTGGTTATCAACCTCTTGCTCCGTTTCCTGTTGCTTCGCCTTCCGCTGCTTCCGCGAGCCGCGTTGTTTCCCCATGGCGGCCACAGTTTATTTTTTTCCTGCGACTGCCGCTAGGGTTTAAGAGGGAGGTGGAAGTATTGCCGGCGAACGAAGGTTGTTACATGCTAGGTTATAGCTGTGGTCTTTTCGAGTGCGACTTATCTTTACGAGTGCGTTGTATGATTTATGCTTATAACTTACGATTTTTATCCTAACGATAAGCATGTGTATAAATATAGGGCAGTTCTTTTTAGTTTCTAAATGCTACTTTTCGGCTTTTTTTACGGTAACTAGCTTTTAAATAAAATATCTTTTTAAGATAGAGTCTACTGGTTAATTATAGTATATAGGGGGATTTGCTCATGTGCCCCAAAGTTTAATGGCGTTTGCTCAAATGCCCATGATGTCTCAACGACATGTGGGCCCGGACCCGCATGTCGGTGAGACATCATGGGGCATTTGAGCAAACGCCATTAAACTTTGGGACAAGGGAGCAATTTTTCCTAGTATATACTGTATCGACTTTATTTATATCAGCAAAAACCGTACGTGAGTTTCTGTTACTCTGTAATCTCTCGCATAAACAGCCTAAAAGCCACAAGCCGCAGCCAAGAGCTATAAGCTTCAGCCAAAAACATCAGATCTTATAGTTTTTATCCTAACATAAGCATGCTTATAATTTACGGAGCGCGAGGCCACCGTGCGATTCTTTTATAATCCGTAGAGTTGCCCAAGATGACTAAGTTTCTGTCACTTTATACTCTGCAGAGCACATCAAGGCTCGAGGCCACCGTGCAAATTTTTTTATACTCCGTAGAGTTGCCCGGGACATGCGAGGGTCCCAACGTTAGGCTCAGGCAACCTGCCAATGGTGGGAGATGGGCTATGATCATAAAGAGGTTGTGGTAAGGCGCACAACCAGATCATGTTTGTAGAAAGGGCATACGATTACGAAGTGGTCATGGCAAATCTGACAACCCTATCGTGTCCGTAGAAAAGCTTACGATCATGCACCACGACCATAGCATGCTCGTAGAGGGGGCCTACGACCACGAAGTGCTCATGGCAAGGTTGATGACCATATCATAGTCGTAGAAAGGGCCTACGATCACAAAGTGTTCATGTCAAAGCCCACAACCCTATCGTGTTCATAGAAAATCTTACGATCATGCAATGGTCATGGCAACGCATAAGACCATAGCATGTTCGTAGAAGGGCTTACGATCCTGCGATGAGTCCAACAGAGATTGGGCGAAGTCCGCCATAGAATGTGTGAAGATCAGCGGAGGCAACATCCGCACGGAGTCCGACGGAGGTGACATCTGCGCGGAGTCTGGCGAAGATCGGGCGAAATCTGGAGGAGGCAACATCCACGAGGAGTCCGCCGGAGATTGTGTGAAGTCCAGTGGAGGCAACATCCGTGTGAAGTCTAGTGGAGCTTGACCATGATGTGGTCGTAGATGTCGATGAAGTCACAATCACGAAGTGGTCAGACGAGCATCGACGAAGTCACGACCACGGGGTGGTCCGACAACCGTCGACGAAGTTGCGACCATAAAGTGGTCGAGCGTTGACAAAATCTAGTCCCGACCACGAGGTGTTCATGGGCGTCGACGAAGCTGGTGGTGGGTCGAGGACTTGAAGTGCGCGCGCTCTGTCCCTCACCCTTCAAACGAGCGTCAACAAAGTCGACGGTAGGACGAAGACTTGACGTGCGTGCTCCGTCCCCCTAAACCAACACTTCGTCCGTTAGAACTCAGACTGGCATCGACGAGGGCGGTGGCGGGACGAAGCTCTGAAAGCACACACTCCGTCCGTCAGACGGCCGTCTATGATCATGATGTGGTCGAATAAAGTCACAACCATGAGGAGGTCAGACGAGCATCTACGACCATGAGGTGGTCGCCATCGTGGTCATGACTCATTGGTGTTGTGATGATGGCGACGAGAATCTCTAGATATGACATCGCGCACGGAGGGTGGCTCCTTGGTATTGTGATGACGGTGCGTCGATGTTGACGGTTGTGCCGACGTGGGCATCACAGCTGACAGTCATACTGGTGTGGGCACCTGGTTGACGGTCATGTCGGCGTGGGTGGCTTCGGCGACGGTCGTTCCAATGTTGGCGTCGGAGCTAGCTCCTCGCATCGGCACTGACTGCTTGTCGCCCGCAGCACCAGGGCATCATTGCCCTGGGGTGGCGCGCCTTCGACCACCGGCCGCCGCGTGCTGGACTCGACCGTCATTGCCGCCATACTTCTCTTTCGCTTGGTTGTCTTGCATTCTAACGCCTTTCCTTGCATAGATTCTTGCGTGGTTTCCACGGACGACGCCAACTGTTGTAGCATGAGCACAAAAGCGGATACATGGTACCATTTTCCCCATGGGAGGAGGTAGAGCTAGAGAGAGCTAACGACAAGAGAGAGAGAGAGAGCTTGTGTGTAAAATGGGTGGATCTGACCTCCTCATACCCCCTCTTGGAGGCTTATATACATGAGTGGGGTAGCATGGGAAATTCTCATCCTACCCCTTAATAATTACAAAAGGTAGGAGTATATTGGTATATTCCTTTATACTATTGAGCTATACTATTGGGCCTGCTGCAAGACCCAGTCGTTTGGGGCTGGGCCACCCCCACAAGATGTACATTTTCGGTGGCCTTGACCTCGGATATGTAGAGTGGTCGTTCTAAAGAGTATTACCTTAGTGCAGTCACTCATTATATAAATGATGACTAGGTATTGGAAAATAGAATCATATGCTTCAAACTAATTGACGTAGCACATACGGGTGAGAATATAGCATAATGTATTACCAAAGTCGTGAAAGATTTTGATCTTATAAATATTTTTTTGCAATTACCTTACACAATGCTGCAGCAAAGTCCAGGGCAATGGATATTCTCACTCCCTTATTTGGTACATACACGAATTCTTCTTGTTACTTCAGCGATGCGTCTACCATATTATTAATCTTATAGTTAAAACTGATTTGAAGAGGTTAGATACATATCTTCAAGCTTTTCGCGATACAAATTCTTTTGTAAATAATTATAACCAATGAATGACAACATATCAGACCTACTGCATTGCGATGGGTGTACGTCCATGAAAGTTCATTGTGGACATGTCAGTAAGGTGGAACTCAACTTATCCCATGCTACAAAATCTTTTACCCTATAAGCTCATATTTTCTGTTTTTATCCACACGCACTATTACAACTTACCGGTAGCACACTACTGACTGAGTAGCACTGGTATGTTGCTGATAAATTACTAATATTTATGGAACTATCTAATATTTATGGAACTCTTTTACAAATTCACCACTGTTTTATCAGGAGTGTACTATCTAACATCTTTGGTAAATGTGCATCATATTCTTGCGATTGTCATTCACTTAAAAAAATTAAAAATGACATAGTGTTACGAGAGTTGTGTGCGCTATAAAAACTAAATATTTAAAACATAGGAATGATATTCCATATTTATATGCATTTGTATTTATTCTAGATCCAAGAGCTAAAATTGCAGGATTCATTAATGCTATTTCAATTATTGGTGATTCTATAGGGGTAGATTGTTTTAACTATTTTACAATTGTTCGTTCATAATTTTTTGAGGTTTACTAGAAGTACGAGTATAAATTTCAGGAAGTTCACCTGCAACAACCTCCACCAACACTTACCACAGGTAAGAAGATAAATATGCGAGCACCATCTTTTCCTCCGAAAGATCAAACTATACATTATCAAGTGGTGGAGCAATCCACACCAAGGCCCACGGGGAACTATCAGTCTTTCTACACAGCGATCACGTGCCTCACCATACAGAGGGTTTCAACATTGTGGACTGGTAGCGCGAGCACAAACTAACATATCTGGTACTATCCATATTAGCATATGATGTGTTAACCGTTTCTGTTTCGACGGTTTCTTCTGAGTGAGATGGTGCAAGTATTTCTCACAGTGAAAGACTAGGAACAAACTGATGCACGAGCTCAATACTGCATGGTGGATATGGAGTTGGAACACACGTTCAACAATCTCTATCTAAATGGCGATGAAGGTAGTCGAGACGTCGACGACACCGACGATTTTTAAAGCATCCATGTATACATTGTACTTTTTCTCATTTTTCACCTGTAATACTAAGCTGCAGGCTGTACTCTTTTTTCTTTGTCAAGGTTTCTTGAGTTGAGCTTTTACTTGGCAAAGTTTTTAACGACACAACTATGTTAACATCAATAAAGCTCATTATTAATTTTTCATAATTTATTATATCTTTTTCCATATTTTCTATAATTTAATATGTCTATTTCTATAATTTATTATCACTTTTTTAGAATCTACTCATTTTGTGAACTCTTAATTTTTTCCAATTTTTTCGGGCCAAACGGGCGTGCCGAGCCTCTGTGGCCCATCAGGCTAAATACACCACATGCAGGCTTGACACAGCACGAACCCTCTCTAAGTCATGCCTGGGTTAAGTCTCGATCCACAGGCCAGCACGACATGACCGTTTCGGCTAACAGACTAAATAGATCGTGCCAGACTACCGTGGCACCCATTTTGGATAGTAGATAGGAGGTAAAACTAAAACCCAACCAGGTTCGAGAGTATACCTGTCCAAGCGGGCCGGGCCCAACTGTCTTGAAGACGACACTGTGGACCGGTCGTGCACAGGCCAACCAGCACGTGCACGCCACGCACGACACTGACGTGGTACGGCCGGCCGGCCGCCAATGGTCGTAAATAAGCAGTAGGGCAAGACGACCCGACTAAATATAGCCGTTTTTTGACCGTTGGGGGCTAAAAATTCGAAAAAAAAATTAGCAAAAAATTAAAAAAAAATCTGAAAACTTTCTATAAATAGGGGGTATCCAGCATCCATTTTACACACCTTAAACCTCACCCTCTTCTCTCTGTTTGGCAAAATTAGTGAGAAATTTGTGCAAAATTCAAAAATCTTCAAAGAATTTTTCGAGAGCTGCAAAAGAGGTAATAGTACTGTCTTATTTTAATTTTTTTGCTATTATTTGTTGAATCAATAGTAAGTTAATTTTTCTTTACTATTTCAATTGCAGTTGATTCAATGAAAAACTACAATTTCAACTCTCCGAATTCGGCCTCTCGGTGTAGGATATGCAATCCTTTCAAGAATGACATCCATCCGTGGAAGGTCCACATCTACAACAAATTGGATAGCCAGAAGAAACGACGGCCCGGGTGGCGCAGGGTCTAATCGATCCATCTTCTGCTGGCTCAACAAGTGCATGCACAACTCATAGCATGGGAGCAAAACGAACAAGAGCTAGCACATGAGGAGTTTGGAACGATTTCGACAAGAAGTTCAAGACCGACGATGATAGGACTTCGGTGAGGTATGCTGTTTGTAAAATTTGTGATAATGAATTGTCTGCAAAATCTTCAGGTGGGACAGGTGTATCACCCTAAAAAACTCTCTCTATCCCTAACTGCTCTCTCTCTCTCTCCAATCTCCAACCCATTTAATTCTCTCCCGTATAACACTCCTTCATCTTTTATCTTCTCTTTCCATCTATCCTTCTTCCTCCTAACCAACTCTATCTTCCTCAATCTCTCAATCTCTCTCTCAACCTTCCTCTCTTCCTTGGAGGGCCGGCGGTGAGTCCTCGCCTGCCGGTGGTGGCAACGAGCCCCTAGCCATTGGCGGCGGCGCGTGGCGCGAGGCATCTGAGCACCGACGCGGCGGCGCGGGCGTGTGGCGTGGTGCATGGCGGCACGCGGTGGTGCGGCGCATGGCGTCACGCACGAGGTGGCGCGGCGGCGCGCAACTCATGGTGCGGGCGCGGCGGTGCGGCGCGTGGCCACGCGGTGGCACTGGTGCGGTGACACGGTGGCGGCACGCGCGCGGCGGCGGCGGCGGCAAGACACAGCAGCGGCGCGGTGGCGAGGCCGGCTAGGTGTGGAAGCGATGCGGCCGCTTCGGCGTGGAAGCGCCGGTGCGTGTAAGGAGAGCCGGTGGCGGCGGCGGTTGGCGACTAGCGACCGGCAGCAACGGCGGCGGCCGACGGCAAAGGCATGACCAAACTTCGTTTTGCGCGACTGAAGGACAATTCGCGTGGCCGAACAGTGTCCCGCTTGGTGAACAACCATTTGCGCTGCTAAAACGCGTTTTGTTTGGCCGTGGGGCTAGCGAACCCGTTGCCTCTCCGATCAAGTTCATCTCCTGCTATTCCTTTTATCAAATCCATCTGTGCCTAATCGGTTGCCTTCCATTCTATCATGTAGGGTCTCACGCAGCTGTTGAAAGCGTTTGTGCAGTTGTGCATTCCGGATCCTTCATACAGCGTGTCTGTTGGGCGTGCTCAAGGCAAGTACCTTGTGGCTGTAATCTTTCTATTTCGCAAATCACATGTGTCCAATTTACTTGTCGCCTTGCCATTGAGTATAATTATCATGTCAACCATGCTTACTGGACTAATATCATATCGCTAAAATCATATCATTAAGATCACCTGGCTCATATCATACTGCTTAGCTAACATCACATCACTAACATTATCTGGCTCATATTATATCACTTGTCTAATATCATATCGCTAAATTCACATCACTAAAGTTACATGGCTGCCATTGTGTCACTAAAAGCTTATTTGGTCAATATCATATCACTAATGCTATCTGGTTATTATCATATCGTTCATGTTTGCCTGGTTATGGACGTTTAATATTGTATGCATGACATGATGTTCTAGGTTATTTTATTTCACCTGCTTCTATATTAATTAGGATGTTCAGTTAAAATATTCTAGAGTTTACGCTTTAATTAGTGTTGTAGAATCTATACTTAAATTGTTAATGGGGGGTAGCATATGAACATGTTTAACTTATGTTTAAATTGTTGACACTCTTTTGATATTAGGGATGCTATGCTTTAGTTTCCTAATTTTATGTTTCAATAGTTGTATGATGTTGTATTTTAGCCATGAAGGATGTATGTGTTAATCCTGTTAATTTGACTAATAATTACTTCTCACATAATAAAACTTGATTGGTTGATAATCTTCCATGAGCTATGCCATAATACCTCCTTAGGATAATTCCTATATCACTTTCACCTATCATTATTCCACATCGCTCTCGTATCAGGAACTATCTGTCCAATTTCAACCCCAGCCCCTCTTTTCACTTCTTCGAACTGTACATAACCTTATCCTTGCCATCTCTTAGTTACCTTGAATTCATATTACATAACATGTCTAATGTATTAGTTGCCTTATTACCATAGTATCATCCCCTATCATCCTTATATCGGGAATTTTGTGCTTTCATTTCTAACCTTAGCAAATCCCCTCACTTACCTAATTTTTATCTTATCTTGCTCTTAGTTCCTTAAATTCACACTGTATAACATGTTTATAATATAATGGCTACCTGGCCTGGGATTATCCATATATAGGAGAGATTTTCACCCATCTGGTAATGTACGGGGGGCCGTACGTTTTCGTTACACAGGATATTACACCCCGTCGGTGGTTATACAGCCTGGCTATTCTCGTATAACCGGGTATGTGGGGAGTAATCGCTAGTGCCTTTCGCATAACTTGCTAAATAACAATTATCCTGGTTGATCAGATGACAGTTTCCAGGCCCGGGGTCATCCACATATAGAAGAGATTTTCACCCACCTGGTAACGTACGGGTGGTCGTACGCTTTTGTTATACAGGATATTACACCCCGTCGGCGGTTATACAGTCGATGACGATGGCGTGCTTGGCTATTCTCATATAACCAGGTATGTGGGGAGTGATCGCCGGTGCCACTGTCATAACCTATTAAATGACATTTATCCTTGATGCCGCTTTTTCTGTGATCTCTATCTCCAGTCTGTATCAGTGTTTCCAATAACCTAACTTTATTGCACTTAACTTGTATCAATTGTCTTGCTTGCATTACTTGTCCTTTACTCACTGTGTTACGACCGTTGTTGGGTACTTGCTGAGATTTCTAAATCTCACGCTTGCTCTTTTCAGTCTCAAGTAAAAGGCCAGTGGAGTGATAGCATCATGCATGGGTGGGAGCACTCGAGTTATCAGCACCGTGGTTGCCATTGTTTTGTTATTTCATTCGTTCTTTATTTGGTTAGAAGTAGACCGGTCCCATGTTTTAAACATTTATTCCAGCTTTCGTTGGTTCTCTATGAAAGTGATAGTAAAGTTTTAAACTCTTTGTGATTTCTTTTGGAATGATTTATTTTGTTGTTCTTATTTATTCTTCCCTTTGGCGATGACTTTACATGGTAGTATCCCATATGGTTATGTGGGGTGCTACAACAGGTCGCCTGCAACGACATGCTGCAAGCTGTAAAAGAAGGCAAGGAATACAAATATGCCAGACACAGCTGCAATATAACCCCGATGGTCGGTACGTACTTGGGAGTACAACCCAGAGGTAGCCCGGGAATCCCTTTGTAGATTAATTGCTTCTTAAGATTTACCTTTAAATTTCGGTGAGTCTGATGCTTTTCAAAAATATATTAGGACTGCTCATAACCCTCGATTTAGTGATGTATCTAGGCAAACCAAAACTAGATATTTAATTAAATATTATAGCAATTGTCATGAAAAATTGAAAGAAATATTTCATACTTGTACATTCTCTATTGCTTTGACATCAGACGTATGGAGTGATAGGGCTAGAGAGGATTATATTAGTGTTGTTGCTCATTATATTAATGATTACTGGGTAATGGAAAAATTATAGGATTTAAATTAATTAATGTTTCGCATAATGCTGAAAATATTGCAGAAAGTATTATTAAAGTTGTAGAAGATTTTGGCATCACGGATAAGATTTTTTCTATAACTTTAGATAATGCAGTTGCAAACACTAAGGTTATGGAAACTTTTACTCCTTTGCTTAATACTTATGCACAATCTTTCTTAATGCATCAACGTTGTGCTTGTCATATTATTAATCTCATTATTAAATCTGGTTTAAAAAGATTAAATGCTTGTATTGATTCTTTTAGAGATGCAATTTCATATATTAATTGTTCTAACCAATGAATAGCTGCATATAAGAGTTTTTGCGTAGCAATGAATGTCTGTTCTCGAAAATTTGGCTTAGACATGCCTGTTAGATGAAACTCTACTTACCTTATGCTTAAACATATATTGCCATATAAGAGCACCTTATCTGTTTTCCTTCACACCCAAGGTCATCAATCTCATAGCTCCTCCAGTAGAACCCAAGTTAGAGACCCTAAACTTACCGATGACGTTGGATTGTTGGTGAAAAAATATTTTTCTTTTTAGAACTTTTCATAAAGCTACACTTTGTCTTTCTGGAATATATTATCCAACCTCTGCTCTAATTGTTCATAACATTTTTAAAATTGCCACTCACCTAAAGGTTTTGAAAATGATCCTACTACGGGATGTTGTAGTTGCCATGAAAACTAAGTTTTTAAAATATTGGAGGGAAATTCCTATTTTATATGTATTCGCCTTTATTTTGGATCGTAGGGCCAAATTCCAAGGACTTATAAATGTATTACAACTTTATGAAAGGCTACCGATTTAGACTATTGTACATACTATAGAGTAGTTAAGGATAAATTATATGAGGTATATGAGAAATATGAAAATAAGTTTAGGTCCGTGCGTTTGGAAAGACCTCCGGTAGCCCCTAGCAGCTCTAGGGGGACTATGCAATAGGACAAGATTTTTTGTTCTTTCTCTAGATATTCTCGTGCAGGTGCAGGTACACATCAGTCAGGAGGAGAAAGACGACAAAGCACTGGAGACCTATCAAGCTATCTCAACAGTGATAGCGTCAGCTTTGAACAAGAGTTGAACATCCTCTCATGGTGGCAAACCCAGAAAGTAACATATCTAGTGCTATCCATATTAGCGCAGGGATGTGTTGACTATTCCTATCTCTACAGTCTTCTCAAAGTCAGCCTTCAGTCTATCTGTAAGAATAATTGAGGAGCAACGAACAGGTCTCTCGAACGAGATGGTTGAAATCCTTCTGACCATCAAAAACTGGGAATAAGTTGAATCAAGACTACAACATACCGCAGATAATAGAGATTTAGAAGAATCTTTTAAGAATTTATATCTAGATAGCAATGAATAGGATTTTTAATTTTTCTTCACATGTAGTCACTAATGAGATTTATAGTTTGTACTCTTTTTTCTTTACCAAGGTTTCTCAAGTTGGGTTTTTACTTAGTAAAGTTTTTAATGAGGCAGCCATATCATGTAATTTAACATGTTAATAAAGCTCATTATGTTATTGAAAATAATTATTTTCATGATTAACAATGTCTACAATTTTCTATAATTTTTCTGATTTTTTCTTAAATTTATACAAATTTTTATAATTTTTTAATTTCCTATATTTTTAAATTTTTTTCTCTTTTTCTTCAGTTTAACGGGCTGGCGAGACCGACACGGCCCGATAAATCGTAACCGTGCCTGTGCCACGGGCTGTGCCTGGACTCGGACCACGGGTCATTTGGGCACAATCCATTAAGACTCACTTAATAAATGGTCATGCGGTACCAGCACAGTAATTGGCACCTCTATCCGAGAGACCGAGATGGCTGATTTCCGTACCCATCATTAGCAGTTGCAAGAAACTCCCGTTTCAACAGCCGCCGCCCCGGCACAAGCGATGGCCGAGACGGTGGACTTCGCGAGCAGCGACGCGGCGGCGTGGCGTGCAGCGCTTGCCGCATACGACCGCCGGCTCGCGTCCCTGGACAAGCCCGGCCTCATGGACGTGGACTCCTTCTACCGCCACGACCTCCCGGCCCTCCTGCGCCGCCGCGACCCGGACCCCTTCCTCGCCAAGCCCGAGCTGGTGCGCCTCCTCCAGTGGAAGCTCTCCCGCGGCAAGTGGAGGTCGGTCGGTCGGTCTCAATCTGTTCTTATCTCCTTTTCCCCTGCTTCTTGGCACTTGGGTTCTTGCTCCTAGGGCGTGGTGCTTGTTGCCGACTTGCCGAAATGTGATCAATTAGATTCCTGTCATGGTACTAATATTTTGTGTGCTTGGGTTATTTGATCCATTTAGGCACTTTGTTTCTTGGTGGCCAATATCCAACCTTCACTGTCTTCTTGTTGCTAGGCCGAGGCTGATGGATTTCGTCAAGAGCTTGGATGATGCAGCGGTAGAATCAGCATCGCGCAAGGCATTCGCTGCGCTGCCCGAACTCAGCAGGGCCATCACCGAGCTCACTGTCCTCAAGGGCGTCGGCCCCGCCACCGCATCCGCCGTGCTTGCTGCCTATGCGCCCGATGTTGCGCCGTTCATGTCGGACGAAGTAAGTTCGTTTCAATGTGTTTTGCATTTCTGCCTTTAGGGGCGAGATGATTGCACTTTTTGATGCTGTAAGCTTTGATGGAATGTGTTTAGGCGATGGTGGCAGCCTTGGGCAATGCAAAGGAGTATACTCTGAAGCAGTACCTTGCGTTCGCTGAGAAGTTGCACGCTAAAGCGAAGGTATAGCTTCTGCATTTGAGTTGACATGTCTGCTAAAATGTTGCAGAGATATCATTTTTTTCTTGGTTGTGGTGATTGAAGTGTTCTGCGCAACGTAGCCTTGAGTTGAGCCTGATAGCTGCAACTAATTAATGTTTTATGTTTTTACAATGATCATCACTTGAGTTCAGCCAAAGGCCAAAAAATTCTAATCCACACTCCAAAGTGGAAATTCTTAGTGGGATACTTCAAATGCGGTTGATCTAGTGCTGCCGACTAGATTTTATCCTTCTCTCCAGCTAGACAAGCTAAAAGGGCCTTCAAAATTGTAGCTGATTGTGGCATTGTGCTAGAATTTAGAAGAGTTAATCTTACCCAGCAGCTTGGAGTTGAACATATAACTGTATATCCGTTATTAAACTGTTTTAGAGAAGTTCCATTTTATCAGTGTAAAAGAGACACTGTTTTGTTTTTTTTTGTAACCCTTTTCCAAATAATAACATAAAAATAATTCAAGAACATTGGGCTTATAAATTTTCACGAGATGCATATGCAGATCACGTCTGAAGTCTTCAGTTGCATATGTATATATGTTCAAGACATGGCTGTTTATTCCAGGCTCCAGCTGGCACAATAGAACAATAGGCTGATAAATATTAATAGTATGATACAAAGCTTGTTATATTGCAGGTTATAAATTTGTGGCATTTGCAGTGCTAATTTCCATTTAATATGATTCCATGCGAACTTAGGCTTTACGGCACTAATCCAATTAGCTGCAAATGTGATTTCAAAATGTAGTTTATATAACATTTATCACTGTTAGCCGAAATCTGAGTGCCATTTAGCTGAGATCCTGTGTTTCTCTTGAAGGAATTGAGCGTAGGAGGAGAAAGTTTCACACCTTCAGATGTTGAGAGCGCGTTATGGAGCTCGACAGTTGGCTCCAAGTCGCTTAAGCCACCAGCAAGTGATAACCCAAAGAGCGAGCCAAAGAAGCCTGGCAAGAGGAAACGATGAGTTGTGCCGAACTGTTGTACTAGAGCTAGAATGATAAGCCGAAATGAGCGGTGCGTTAGATTGGTCATCGTAGCTTGTATGCCATGAAAGTAATGCTTTTGGATCAGCAAAAAGATTGTGAACTGCATGCTCTCGAAGAGCGGCTTAACTTCTTGTACATGCCTGCCATTGTGACCGCGTGGGCACGGCGTGAACTGCGATGCTTGTCTTTCTCCAAAAGACCAAGATACCAGAATCCGATGTGTCATGTGTTGTTTCCTGTCAGATAACAGGTATCTGGTCTTTTTTTCCTCATATATGGAATTCGATACTGCACAGGTGAGGCAAGAAGTGAGTGCTTCAAGTCATCAAACATGGTCATACAATAGAACATTCGTTGTATCCATGGATAAAAAGGGTGTCATTCTTTTTCGAGTATGAAAATAAGGCCATTGAGACTACAAGATGGCTTGATTTAGCATTAACATATGGTAACATATCTTGACCAACATATTGCCAACAGTGGAGACATTCATGTAGGAAAATTTGAGGACGAGCAGTAGACAGTGGTAGTGAAAACAGGCTGCGGACTGTTGGGGCGCTTAGAAGCCACTTCCCTTGTGCTGATCAAGCATGCGAAACATTGCATGTGCTGAAGAAGGAATTCCAATAACAGACTAAAAATCGGTGTAGCGAACAATGAGATGATACAAATCGCACGTTTTTATCCAATTTACTGTTAGATGCGGAAAAAAGTTAACACAAAGGAAGATTCTGGATTATGAACATGGTATTACAGGGAATGGTGCTTATCAACTCCAATTGATACAACATTGTCCAAAGGAACAAGATAAACTCACAGAAGCAAACCTACAGGATGCATCATGAATTACAGAGAGTTTCAGTTTACTGCTTTAACCTACTAGTACTAGTATAATACATATCATAAGCATGGGCAGTACAGTACCGTCCAACAGGAATGGTAAAATTTCTTGGGCACTTTTGATGTGGCTGGAACGAACGATTTCAGTGATCATCACCCAGCTAATGGTGGTTATACCTCAAACCTACTGTTTGCGGTACTTAAGCAAAAAATATTTTCGTCCATGTTATCTCCAGGCATCACCCTACGTTAGATTGGCCATAGTTCCTGATTATGCTGCAGAAAGATGACAGATTTAAACAAATTGTGGATAAAAGCTATTAGATAAACAGTAAATCTATCATAATTTTTGTCATGGTTTAATAAGCGAAAGCAGCATTACAGAAGGAAAATTATGAACCAGTAGATGTATAAAACTTTTCAGCATCTTAAATGGGATAACTGAAGCTGTGCAAAACTATTCTATGGTTATCCTCCATCAGGTTGTATAGATAAATTAAACAGTACAATAGTTGTTGAATAAGTCCGATGTGGCACCAAAGGACAATTCGGTATCCCTGAAAAGAATCGTGCTAGAAATTTCTTTAACATGGTCGCTGACTCGCTGTTGTTCAGACCTTCAATGTAGCAAAAGGTCAGGCAGAAGCAATAATTGAAGCTGAACTATATACCATGTTATCGAGGTTCACATGCTATTCTCTTTCTAGCTATGTGTTCAAAAGCCATTCATGAAACCACAGGCCCATTACAAAAGATCAGTAACACAAATGCGTCATTAAAGTATGGACATAGGTACAACATATGGTGATGCATGGGCAATTTTTCACATGAAAGCTATAACAGATGGAAAACTTTATTATAGGCAAAAAAACAACTGCAGATGAACAAAAAAATCATGAAGAGTTGTACGTTACACTTCAATGTCTGGAATTGACCAGAAAATCAGTAATTCACATCTGCAAGAAGGATCAGATCGTGCTTGCTTGACATTTACACACTGCAGATTTCAAATATAAATTATTAACTATATTTTAATTGTATACCAATCACACATTGGAAATTTGGCGATTGTTATGGCAATGGTTATGATATTCTGACCTTTTTAGGAGAGGGCATAAATGATAAATCTGACATACTGGACATCTAATCATTGGAAGTGAAAAGAAAATAATGATAAAGCACAACTCTTGCAAGCTATACGCCTATATCCATGCAGTTCAAAAACTTCTCATCGAACATGACCTGTGGAAATTGTTTTAATGTAAGCAAATGTTGAGGAAGACCCAGATTGATACACTTAGCAATGATGCATTAGGCATGACTAAGTATATTATACAGCTAGGGACTCAATGACAGTTACATCCAAGCACAAACCTTATACATATCTAAGTAAGCTAAACTACCAATAAATTGGTAATTGCAGACAAGTCATTGCTAGAAAATGTCACAAATGAAGAAAACAAAGACATGAGAGGGGCGCTTTCTCAATTATAATTAGCATTCACCAAAGGACACAACCATGAAAGATTCAGTCGCAAATTTTCTTGTCTATTATGAGAACATTCTGAGCGCTGTAGAGCAAAGTTCAAAAAGAAAATTGAACTTGATGAACAGAAGTAACAAAAGGACTTGTTTTACTTCAGAGCTGAACATACCATAGATCTCAAGCAGGATCAGAACTCTCCCCTAGTGTCGAAATGTACTCATTGACAAGCCGATGTCTTTCCTGCAATGCCGCTATCATCTCATCAGCAGCCTCATTGATCATCCTTGGGAGGTACTTTTCCATCCGCTCAAACCACTCCCGCAATGTCATGGTCTCCAGGCTGCTTCTCCCAGCACGCTCCTCCACCTTCTCCCCATCCCCTACCTCTCCTTCACTGCCAATCACTCCCCCCTTGCCATCATCTTCCTCTTCCGCACCACCCTTTCCCTCCTCACCCTCGTTGTCAGAATCAGCACACTGAGGAGCATTGGCCCTCCCCTTTGGTGCTCTCCATGGCCGCCCTCTCCGAGCCACTGGCACTTCCTCCTCCGATGCCTTCGCAGTCCCTTCCACTCCTCCATCCCCAACTGCCACCCTATCCTCCTCACCACCACTCGCTGCCGCCACCCTTGCTTGATCCCCTCGCCGCTCTATTGGCGCAGTCACCTCCTCCTGTTCCTCCTCAAGAACGGCTTTCCTTGCACTAGCCCTTGTAAGCCGTCCTCGGCCCCTTCTGGACCTCGTATTCTGAGGCAGTGGAGGGGCGGCCGTCGCCGTGTCCCGGGCCACTGGCACTTCCTCCTCCGATGCCTTCGCAGTCCCTTCCACTTCTCCATCCCCAGCTTCCACCCTATCCGCCTCCTCACCATCACCACCACCATTCGCTGCCACCACCTTTGCTTGATCCCCTCTCCGCTCTATTGGCGCAGCCACCTCCCCCTCCTCCTGTTCCTCTTCGTCCTCCTCCTCAGGAAAGGCCTTCCTTGCACTAGCCCTTGTAACCCTTCCTCGGCCCCTTCCGGACCTCGTATTTGGAGGCAGTGGAGGGGCGGCCGTCGCCGCGACTTTCTTTCTCCCGCCGCGGCGTGTCACCACCGCGGCCTCCTCCTCCTGCTGCTGCTGGTCCGCTTCGGGGAGCTCCGCGGCCTTCTTCCGCCCACCACGGCACGTCACCACTGCAGCCTCCTCCCGCTCTTCCTTATCCGCTTCGGGGGGCTCCGCGGCCTTCCTCCGCCCCCCGCGGCGCGTTGCCTCTGCAACCTCCTCCCGCTCTTCCTTCCCCTCTTCGGGGGGCTCCGCCGCAGCGGCCTTCTTCCGTCCGCCCCGGCGCGTAACCACCGGGGGCTTCTCCGCCTCCTCCACCACTGCCGGTGCGTCCGGCTCTTCATTCTCCGCGTTGGGGGGCTCCACCGGTGCCGCAGCCTTCTTCCGTCCGCCCCGGCGGGTCACCACCGGGGGCTTCTCCTCCACCGCCGCCGCAGAGTGGCGCGAGGTGCGCCTAGGGGCGGGTTTGGCGTCGGGGTTTGGGTCCGAATCGGACGCGATGGAGACGGCGAGCACAGTGGACTCCCCGATCTTGATTAGATCCCCATGGGAAAGCGTAGAGGGGACGGTGGGCACGATGGGCGCGCCATTGAGGAGGGTGCCGTTGGAGGAGCCGAGGTCGCAGACGGCCCACCGCGCCGCGGGCGGCGGAAGGAACTCGATGGCGAGGTGGCGCTGCGACGCGCCCGCGTCGCGCAAGGCGAGGTCGTTGCCGGTGACGACGCGGCCGACGCGGAGCGCAGCGCCCGCGCGGCACTGCCGGGTCTCGCCCTCGCGGGGGCCCTGCTTCACAGCCAGGGTGAGCACCGGCGGCGGGGTGGCCATAGCTGTGGGGTGGGGAATCGGGAGGTCGGGGAGAGAGGAAGCGAGGAGATTTGAGATTTCAAATATTCTGGGAGGAGAAGAGGCGGGGTTTGGGCTGTTTGGAGTCTTCGCAGGCAGCAACTTTCCAGGTCGGTGTCGAGGGCGAGATTCACGAATCCTGAGGGTTGCGTTTGGGGGCTACTGAAATTTCCCATCTCAATCAGATTTCAATTTCCAAACAAACCCACCATAGAAGGCCCGCATGCAGCGAGAGAAGGTGCGGCAAAAGTATTGGAGGGCAACATATTAATGGGACCTGTTATCTGTGGCCGCAGTTTATTCCTTTCGACTGCAATTTTTAAATTTTAACTGTTCGTAATAGAGATTATGGAGATAGATATTTGTATGTGATTTTGACCGATACAGATGATGTCATTTCAATGCGCATTACAATTAATTTGTAAGCATTGTTTTAAAAAAATACTCTATTTGAAAGTTAAACACTGTAGCAAAAACCAAAGACAGTTTCAAAAGCCAGATAGAACAGACATATATGCTTTGTGTAATAGCTCCTGACGAGGATATAATAATTCTCAAATTATTACGTCATTATATTTTTCAAGTATACCCTTTATTGATAAAGAAAAGTTTAACAAGATGGTCATAAGTTCTTCTACGACTACAGGGTCATAAGTCCTTCTACGACCACTCCTTACTCGTAAGTTTTTCTATGTACTAGTACCTTTTATTTTCGATCAGATCTTTAGTTTCCACCAAATGAAAGACAAACCAGCAGGTATACATATTCCCATCTCATGTGGCAACAAAAAATGCTCGCCCTTGTCCAACCAATGCACGTCAAGTTACTAACTATGCGAATAAAACACATCTTTTTTCTACCTTTGTGGACAATATCATAGTCTACATCAGCGACGTGTGCTTCCAAGCACGAACTCACAAATAAAACTTGTGTTACAGGCCTTCAACAGCCACAGCAGATTATATTACCGGTCATCCACTTAATAGCAAGGCCTGCTGACATACAGCGTATGCAGGCTGGTTACAACTGATCCCTAACTCTTCCCCAGAAGCTCCAATCATGCTAGACATTAATATCAGGTTGCACCAGTTTTTCTCTCCAGTTTTATTGCTTCGTAAGATTTGACAACCTCCTTGAACTTTTCTTCCGCAGCCTCTGCAGCAGACAAAATGTTCATGGTATTATTAGCTACAATGCAACCAATTACATAGGAAGAAACACCGTATCCCTGAAGAAAAGCCAGAAGACGTTAAGCACCTCTATTGTCTTGATTTTGATCAGGGTGGACCTCCATTGCTTTTGTTCTAAAAGCATTCTGCAGCAGGTGAAGTCCCAAATTCAGATAACAAGACCACATAGATCAAGCATGATACATATACCCAAAATTCTACCAATTTGCTGTGTGGAAGTCTAGAGCAATGAATGTGTTGGTCCCTGCCAAACTTTGGAGCCCACTAACTACCAATACAAGTGCGCTTTCCAAATATGTTTCAACCCAATCCCTCTCAACCTCTCACTAATCAACCATGAAACGAACCATAAAAGTGCTTATATGCACTGAAGAATTTCCAGTAAAATTATGATCTAAGAAAAAAGTGGGGAATAAAAATAATCGGTGCTTAAGTATTGGAATGCTCTCTTTCTCTTGATTCAAGAAAATGAGGAAAAATTTCAATCATTTTATGAATTGCACGTTTTTTAGTCATCCTCCTCTGCTCCTCATAATCAGCCCGCAAAAAAAGATTTAATACATTGATATATAATTAGAAAGAATTTAAAACATGATATTTGATTGGTGAAATCAAAGGAGTTCCTATATAAGAATTCAGCGAGAAAAACTGGATTTGTGGAGAAGATCACTAATCTTGACACACACACTTAAAAAAGTATTACATTATAATTCTAAATGTGAATCCCATGGAAACCCCTTGTTATCCAAACAAATTGAATTGGGTGTGATTTGTGGATAGCTAATTTAGGGATTTTGGGGTTAGATTCGATATTTGGTTCATAATATGATCAACATATAGTCAAATCAAACATAAAGTTGCAGTTGATTATATTGTGATCATGCTGGGTGAGGTAACAAGTTCAAAATATATTAAAATACTGAACTAGAGGGACAATAGCATGACAGACATGAGATTGAGATACCTTGACTTCTGCATCTGTGTATGGTGTTGCTCGTGACCTACAACGGAAGAACATGACTTGTTAGGAAAAAATAGTAAAACTGTATCAGATTGTATATCTAGTACACAGATTTTCAAACAAAGGCAATTATGCTATAAAAAAAGGCGACAACAACATCGTTTTTTACAGGAAGGATTGTGTTCATTAAACAATAAGTGCAATATCATTATGATATTTTTTTCCTTTACGTCAAGAACAATAAAAAGATAAACAATTTGACATTGCAAGAACTTCCAAAAAAAATGCAGCAGTAATATTATTATGCAATACTGAAAGTGTTAAGAAAACTGGGGTAACACACAACATGATCCTGATGAAGCACAAAAGATTAATGCAAATATAATCCTTTTCCAGATTATCATGAATCCATCATTTGATAATGGAATTGGCTGTACTTTGACATATCCTAGTAGCCTTGGGGTGTTTGATTTGAGGGACCGGATGATGACTGGACCCGATCCTAGCTCTGAACGTAACTCACTTGTTTGGTTTGAGGAATGGAAGGGGTTGGTCCATCACCACATCATCCCTCATAAGCACAAGGTTAGGGATGAGGTTAGTACAAAATAAGGGATGGTGTCATCCCACCAAATTTCATGGGATAATCCCATGATGGAACAACCCACCCTTGGATGAGTTTATCCCTCAAACCAAACATTCCATTAATGACTGTCCTGGCACCTAATTAAAGAATTAGCCTTTTCTTTAAAAAATCACCTATCCCATCATTGTACCGATCATGCTGGGCTAGTTGCTTTTAAAAGCACTTCTATTTTACTATTTTTGGACATAGTAACTAATTGGCAACCTCATTTTTTGAGCCATACCAGAAATATTTTGCCAGAAAATAGTAAAGTAGCTGTATAACTAAATTGACTCCATAGCACAGCATAACTAAGACTGAAACCCTCATGTGTCGGAAGGATGTAAGATGCTTCACGTATGAGAGCTTGTTACTACTTACTACCAAAGGGCCACTCGATTGGGGCAATGAATTGGCAGTATTGAAGCAATGTAGGATTCTTCTAATGTAAAAACATGACAGTTGGACTCAATCCCAAACACATTAGCTTGGTACAACAAAAAGATTGATAGCCTAATTAGTGTATCACCCAGAACATAGCACATAGATTTCACAAGGGTGGGGAGTCCGGGTGACAGAAGGAAGTAAATGGACGAGAAATAGATGAAATGATCAGTAGAAACTTGCAAATCAAGTACCAGACACTTTGGTTCCTTTCTTTTGCCTTTGTGGCAACATACAGAGGCTCTTAGCATCCATGTATACATTGTCAGTAGGCGGATTATGTAAAAACATGACAGTTGGACTCAATCCCAAACACATTAGCTTGGTACAACAAAAAGATTGATAGCCTAATTAGTGTATCACCCAGAACATAGCACATAGATTTCACAAGGGTGGGGAGTCCGGGTGACAGAAGGAAGTAAATGGACGAGAAATAGATGAAATGATCAGTAGAAACTTGCAAATCAAGTACCAGACACTTTGGTTCCTTTCTTTTGCCTTTGTGGCAACATACAGAGGCTCTTAGCATTGCTGTGAGAAATTTAAGTGCACAGCAAGTCAATCAAACCGCTCATAAATGCAAAGCCCATTTTTAATCTCTCCCAAGGAATGACCATGAGTCCATGACAGTAAATCATGTCATAAGTAGATTAACAGATGAAGGGAAGTACACAGCTAGAGGTTTAAACAGATACCTGTCAAGACCAAGGATTGCATAATGATGTGACATAGGATAAACCCTATGTCCTGCTGGAGCGTATGTCTGTCTATTTTTATGTTCCGAGTGAGACGTATCTGCCTGCCAATACCAGTCATCCCGCGGGATGTAATTATATCCACCCGGAGGGCCACTCTCCCTCCAACTTTCATAACTTCTTCTAAATTTATTCCTCTCTCTGTTGAAAACACTTTGCATGTGCCTTATTCTTTGCTGGCCAAAATTCAAGCCAACAAAAAGTCAGCATAGCGAAGGACTAACAGAGATAAAGTAATCTCAAGGCCATGTCAGATTGAGAACTAATTTAGCACAATATTATTTCTCATGAATGTGTGAAACTACATTTAAATTTACTTCAGGAAATGTTCATTTAACAACATATAGGTACCATACGTATGATTTCCAAATTCTAAGTTATGCATTTAAATATAGATGCTTGCATTAGAAAAAGATTATGAATAATTCAATAAACCCACAACTCTCTCTTGTTCGTCCTCATATTCCTGCTGCATACGCTGATAATATCTTCTCCTAGCATCCTCACTGAAGCTTCCACGACTAGAGCTGTTACTTGTATTCCTCCAAGATGAAGTTGTCTGCATCTTATTCAACTACCAAAGGAAAAACAGAGTTAAAAAGAGCTTATAAGTTTTTTTGGAAAGATTCAAAAGACAATCAAGTATAAGCATAGAACAGAGATGTAGGATGATAAATCAATTGTCTGCATTTGGTTGACTATGACTTCAACAAAGAGTTCTCATTGGAATAACAACTAAAACAATGGTATTCTGGCATATATTAGGGTGCCCGAAAAATAAATGACTGTAACAAGAAGAAGAAAAAATTTGGTAGTTTTCTTCCTGTGGAAATCCCTGGATAGAGTGGAGTTGACAAAAGGGGAAGGCCTGCTGGAAGGATCAACCCACTGAGCTAGCGTAATCATCTTAGCCTATATTATTATTAGCAGACCCAGAAGTGACAAGAATCTGACCTTAGCACAATCTTAAGCACCAAACTGTACTACATTTCAGAAAGCAAGCTATCAATTTTTATCAGGCCATTCCATCCACCTAACAGTCCTTCCCTGCAGTTTTCCCCCCAAAAAAATCTAACAACATAGATTATGTCTCTATGTAATAACTAGTATTAACCTATTAAGGTACCTGACTGTAGAACCACTCAACACTTCTGCGAACTTGAGCAACCTGGAGTTTGCACAGGAACAAGAACAAATAAAAAGGTCGATCACAAGAAATCTGCATAACAACAGGTAGATAAACAAAATTTATTTTCCCAATTTCCCTGAGCAAGTAGATATCACAAAGATAATATAGAGGCCAAAGAATTGTCAATAAGCTCACATTACTGACAAATCATTGCAACCCACCTCACAAGCATGATGACACATGCCTACTTATAAGGTTTACCCATTTGCAGTGTTGCAATCTTAAAAGAAAATTTATGATTTTGGGTCGAAAGAGAGACCAGTGTGGAGTCAAGAGCATTACTACTAAGAGGACTCAAGCTCCATATGCTTCAGACAAGGGGGTCATAATTAAACAACATAAGAAACACAACATCCTAGAGGAAGGTGCTAATATCTTCGGCATGCAAACGGCAAATTGTAGCAGCTGATGCCGAATTGCCGATGGAAGACCTGATTGCAATTAAGCCAGAATTAAATGGAGTCGCTCAAAACAGAAGCTGTGATACTAAACAAGCAAGCTAGACTGCTGAGCACGTACAACGCGATTACGACATGAGATAATCCGCTAGGTCATCGAGAAACATCTACCGAACAAGAAACATGACAAGGGAGAGGAAGAGAAAGGCCCCGCTCACCGCGAAGGTGGCGGTGGTGGCGCCGATGAGGCCGAAGAGGAGGATCCCCCAGGCCTTGGACGGGCGCCGCTCCTGCTCCCTCCACGAACTGCCGCCGGATTTATCCTCCTGGGAGGAGGAGGCCATCTGCTCTGGGGCTCTCGTTCGCGGATTCTTATCTCCTGGTTCGAGCTCGACGCCGAGGGTTCCGGGAGACCAGGCTCATGCTTCCCCGACCAGATTCCTTCTCGCCTTGGGTTAATTCTCCCCCGGTTCTGCTGCTGTGTTGGGTGTGGCCGGCGACCCGCGAGGTGAGGAGGACGACGATTTGGATTTCGATTGGTGGGCAGTGCAGGAGGAGGGGCGGCCGGGGAGGGGACTACAGGTGTCTAATGGGCTGTGCCGGCCGGCATGGCACGGGTCCAGCGACAACACGGCCTATTTAGGCGTAGTCCGTATCATGCCGGTCCACGGTCCGAGTCTAACACGGCCTAAGGCCATATCGTACCAGCACAGGCACGATTACGGCTTAACGCGCTGTGCTGATCCGATCGACCTGTTAAACCGAGAAAAAGAGAAAAATTCAAAAAAATGTAGAAAAATATAAAAATTATAAAAATTTTATGAAAAAGTGTAGCTTTATGAAAAAGTTCTAAAAAGGAAAATATTTTTCCACCAACAACCCAATCGTCCTTGGTAAGTTTAGGGTCTCTAACTTGGGTTCTACTAGAGGAGCTACGAGATTGATGACCTTGCGTGTGAAGGAAAACAGATAAGGTGCTCTTATATGGCAATATATGTTTAAGTATAAGGTAAGTAGAGTTCCATTTAACAGACATGTCTAAGCCAAATTTTCTAGGACGGACGTTCATTGCTACACAAAAGCTCTTATATACAGTTATTCGTTGGTTAGAACAATTAATATATAAAATTACATCTCTAAAAGAATCAATACAAGCATTTAATCTTTTTAAACCAGATTTAACAATAAGATTAATAATATGACAAGCACAACGTTGATAAAGTAAAAAAGATTATGCATAAGTATTAAACAAATGAGTAAGAATTTTCATAGTCTTAGTGTTTGCAGCTGCATTATCTAAAGTTATAGAAAAAATCTTATCCGTGAGGCCAAAATCTTCTGCAATTTTAATAATACTTTCTGCAATATTTTCAGCATTATGTGAAACATTAATTAAATTAAATTCTATAACTCTTTTTTTTCATTACCCAGTCATCATTAACATAATGAGCAACAACACTAATATAATCCTCTCTAGCCCTACCACTCCATATGTCTGATGTCAAAGCAATAGAGAATGTACAAGTATGAAACATTTCTTTCAATTTTTCACGACAATTGTTATAATATTTAATTAAATCTCTAGTTGTGGTTTACCTAGATAAAGAACTAAATCGAGGGTTATGAGTAGTCGTAATATATTTTTGAAAAGCATCAGACTCACCAAAATTTAAAGGTAAATCTTGAGAAGCAATTAATATACAAAGAGATTCCTGCCTACCTGGGTTGTACTCCCAAGCACGTCATCGAGTCGTCGGGGTTATATTGCACCGTGTCCGACGATTTGTATTCCTTGCCTTCTTTTGCAGCTTGCAGCATGCCGTTGCAGGTGACATATCCCACCTGAATATTTTGCAGACAATTCATTACCACAAATTTTACAAACAGCATACCTCATCGAATCCCATCATCGTCGGTTTTGAACTTCTTGTCGAAATCATTCCAAACTCCTGATGTACTAGCTCGTGTTCTTTTTGCACCCGTGCTATGGGTTTTGGATGCACTTGTTCGGCCAGCAAAAGATGGATTGATTGAACCCTAGTTTGTTGTAGCTGTGGACCTTCCACGGATGGATATCCTTCTTGAAAGGATTGCATATCCTCCGCCGAGAGACCGAATTCGAAGAGTTGAAAATCGTAGTGCTTTATTGAATCAACTGCAAGTTGAATAGTAAAGAACAATTAACTTACTATAGAATTAACAAATAATAGAAAAAAATAAAATAAGACAGCACTATTACCTCTTTTGCAGCTCTCAGAAAATTCTTTGAAGATTTTTGAATTTTCTAAATTTTGCACAAATTTCTCACTAATTTTACCAAATTTGCGCAAATACTATTGGATTTTTCACTGCTAAACAGAGAGAAGAGGTTGAGGTTTGAGGTGTACAAAATGGAGGTTGGATGCACCCCTATTTATAGAAAAAAAAACTTCAGATTTATTTTGAATTTTTTTTGCTTTTTTTGAGTTTTTTAGCTTCCAATGATAAAAAACGGCTATTTTATAAATATATTATAATAGTAATTAATAGTCAAAGTTATATTTTAAAGACCGTATTGATATTCAAAATAACTTATTTTATAAGATGAAGCAAGTAAAAAAAGAGAATTATTTTGGTTATATTAAATTAAAAAGGTGTGTATCTTGGTAACCGTACCTAAGTCACATCGCACGTACCAAGATAGAGTGAATTGCTTTAAGCTTTTAAACATTTTATAGCAGTTTATCAGTCTATTAGCGATTGATTTGTTTACACAAGTTTTTACGCTATAGCTAAAAGATTTCTATCGTAGTCATAAGCCATTAGTCAGAGTTAAAAAGAACCTACCCAAAGATAGCATATTTGGTCATTTTAGGTTAAAAAGTGATTGTCTTAGTAAATGTGCCCTAGTGGTAGTAACTCAGCTCATTCCTTAGGGCATCTCCAATGGTTATAGCTAGCAACTAACTATAAGACTTTCACATCATTTATATAATACACACTAAAGCTAGCATTCTAAAGAACTATCTATAAGGGCATCTGCAATGGTTATAGCTAATAACTAACTATAAGATTTCCACATCATTTATATAATACACACTAAAGCTAGCATTCTAAAGAACTATCTATAAGGATATCTATTTGATGCTTACATGCACACACGTAATTTATAGATCTTTGCCTCGTTTGGCGTTATAGACTAGTGCTTAAGGAAGAGCTGGCTCGGTTTTTTTTGCATACTCTCTTTCCTACACATAGGATATATGCTGATGTGTACATGTATATAGCTAGCTGACTCAGACCATTGCAGATGCCCTAAGGATATTTATTTGATGCTTACATGCACACACAGAATTTATAGATGTTGCCTCGTTTGGCGTTATAGACTAGTGCTTAAGGAAGAGCTGGCTCGGGTTTTTTTTTTGCATACTCTCTTTCCTACACATAGGATATATGCTGATGTGTACATGCATATAGCTAGCTGACTCAGACCATTGGAGATGCCCTTACTGTCACCACAAAATGGTTTCGCACAAGATTTAGTGCTACATTAAAAGAATTGAAGAATGCACAAACGTGCTACTACTATGAACAGGTGCTTTCAATGATGCAACGTCAGTATGCTGAAGGAACGTTAATTGAAATTATTCAAGCAGCAATTCATCCTATCAGTATCACAAGTTGCTAACAGAACCCCGATTTTTCAACATTACTGTCAGAAATATTTAACAACATGAAATAGACCACATTGTTCATTCGCTATCTCAGGCATGCCCAAAAGCAGGGGCGGACCCAGGGCCCAACGACCCTGGGCTCCTGCCCGGGCTCATGCCATGCTTCTGATACTTGAGCTGGCCGCAGTACAAGGCTTGTTTACACCATTCAGTGTTTGTTCTATATTTCTGATATTTGTTCTATCCAATGATGCATCGCTATTGTTTTATATCTCCAATCCAGAATATGGTTCTATGCAATGATGAATAGCCACTGAACGTGTACGAACTCACAGGATTTAGATGCCATACTTCTGATACTTGTGGAGCTGGCTGCAGTACAAGGCGTTGTCAAGGATAGCCATCTCAGCATATTCTTTTTCGTTTTTCAATCGATTTTTAATTCGACTTCCTTCACTAATTACTATTTATTTTGCTTGTATTATAATCTATGTTTCTGAGCGCTTGTTATTTAGACTTTGTTATTCGTCCAAACTCGTTAAATTATCTGGATCCGCCACTGCCCAAAAGTACCAATGTAACGGCCATACATTGCAATCTTCTTTTCATCGCCAACAAGCAGTACAAAAAATCTTCCGCCTCATGCTTTGGCAAAATCCTTGAGCACCGGCGGCCACGCCATCATCTCGTACGGGTGCACGTCGCCAAGCGGCCGCGACTCATCGGTGTTGCGCCACAGCTTCTCCATCTTCCACGTATTGAGGTCGAGCACCACAACCCAATCGGCCATGACGAAGAACAAAGCTCCGCTGCCCTCGCAGAACCCACCGAAGCTCACAAGCTTGCAGCCACGCAGCTGGTCTGCGACCTTCGCCGAGAGCTTCATGTAGAGGAGGTCCCCGACAGTGGCCGGGTTCATCAGCGAACGCAGCGGCACCGGCTGATGCGACGTCCACTTCCCAGGCGCTTCAAGAACCCATTTCACCAGAACAAGCTGCTCCCAGATCGCGAAGAAGCAGAGCCGGTCGTCCTCCGTCTTGCCGATCCAATGGTTGCCGGTGTACAAGAGCATCCCGGCATTGGGCAACGGCACCACCGACAGCGACATCTTGGTCGTGTCAACAGCCATGATGTAGCCATCTTCGCCCTGCAGCTTGTACACGACGTCGCCGACGATGACGGACGGGCCTTGGCGGGGGGTCAAGGAACGCCTCAGCAGCCCGGCGGCGGCCTCCCAGGTTGGGGAAGCAGAAGAGTAGATCAGAACGTCGAAGTGGGCCGGGGCAGCGCCGAAGAGCACGACGACGACGCGGAACGCGGCACCTTCCACAGGGACGAGCACGCAGCAGGCTACTCTGTGCCCGGCGATGTAGAGAGACGGCAACCGCATGGACGTCTTCTCCAGCGGGTTGCAGACGAGGAGCTTGAGCTCTCTCGCAAACCCGGCGCCAAGCTCGCGTAGGAGGAGGCGCCGACCGCGGCAGTCGACGAGCACGGCGCCGCAAGCGGGCGACACGGGGAGAAAGCCGAGGTTGAGGTCGACGCCCGCGGTGGGGACGAACGGGGGCAGCGGGGACGGGCCGTAGTTGCGGAAGAACCCGAAGTGCCGAGGCGGCGCGGGGAGGCAGCCCGCGCTGGAGACGACGCGTCGCCAGCGGCGACACACCACCGCGCAGCGGACGATGTCCGTTGGTGGCGGCAGCCGCTTGAACACCTCCAGGAGCATGTCGTCGGGCAGCGCGGACGACACCCCGGCCTCCACGCCGCAACCCGTCTCCTCCACCCGCGGGCGCGTGCGCCGCGCGGAGTCGAACCCTCCCGGGGGTGAACGGGAGCGCGCGCGGCGGACGAGAACGGTTGATGGCATGGCCGCAACGCAATTGGGTAGTACTAGGACGCCCCCGCGGCGACGGCGCGGTGTGGTGTGGTAGAAGGCGATGCCGCGGAGGGAGTTGAGGAATCGGGGGGTATTTTTAAGGGAGGCGAGAAGGCGGCAGCGAAAATTTGGGGGGCGCGTTTTGAGTTTTCGGCCGTGGCGCGGGGTGGGGGCGCCTCGCCTTTTCGGCTTCCCTCCCCTCGCCTGCGCGGCTGGGGAGGATTTTTGCGCGACTTTTGGCAACCGGACGCGCCGGGACGGCCAATGTCGGTTCGCTCTGGTGGCTCTTCGCGTGGGATGACGCTGGCGGGTGGGGTATAAGCGTTTGGGGGACCGGTTGTCAGCGTGTGTGTGCGAGGAGCCGAGGCGGAGCAGCAAATTGGGGGAAACGTGGCGAAATCAGCGGGAAATGCTGGCTTCCTTTTTTTGATTTTTCGCTTTGCTCCCGCTCGAATTCTTGTACTCTTTTTCTTTACTTAGTCCTTAAATATATTCTTCTCTTAATAAATATAGGGATAATTGATATTTTGCCCTTCGGTTTGGTTACCTTTGATCATTTGTCATTTTTTACTTTACCATTCATTTTTGCCCTGAACTTCTCGTGCCGATTGCTATTTTGCCCTATAACATATTTTAATTCATCGCTTATTCATGTTAGCTGGTACCCTAATGCAAAAGGATGAGATTGCCCTCAAGCTAATCACCAAAGCCCGACCAAGCAGCCCTCCCTATTTCATCTTCTTTTCTTTTCTTTCATTGCGCCTCTCCCGCTAAGCCGCGTTCTTCCTGGGTGCTCTCCAGCGCACGGTGGTACTCTCCCAACCCGACGACTGCTTGTCCCACACGTGGCTTTCTGCGCTTCTCCGGTGAGGTAAGCCCCCTCCCCCACGTGCACAGCTCAGTCCCCCACCCTCTCTCACATACTGATTTCTTTGTTTATCTTTGGAAACCATAGGTTCTTGCTTAATGGATTTTGGCTGAATAGGAGAGATTGAGGAGTAGAGATGGATCCTAAGGGGTATGTTGTGCACTTTTTTTAGTTTTTTCTTGTTTTTATTGGTATTTTCTTAGTGTATTTGAGTATAACCGAATGAATGGATGAACGTAATAGTGTTGCCCCGAATGAACAGATGAACGTAATAGTGTTGTCCTTAACTATTTTTGTCAAAAAATTTCACCATCACGCGTAGGATTGATGCTGAGAGACCGTTTAACAGAGTAGTAGAGTACGAATCTAGCCAATCGAGTGTGACCGATGTGGGCAGTGCAATACGCGTGGGCAATCAACTAGCAATTGGTGATATAGGAGCTGGGAGTTAGAGCAAAATATGTGGCCTTCGCAAGGAATGGTGGATTGGTCACGTTTTAATAATGTTGAAGACCCTAATGTTGATGACAGAGATATTCCTGTGGGTAAGGAGAAAATGTATATTCTTCTTGGATTGAGGGAGGAGGATGAGAGAGGCATGGAAGGCAATCAGGCTTCTGTTCCTACTGGCAGTGACAATATTGTTGAAGATCTTGGTAGGGATGAACCGGATGACACTCACAGAGCAGTTATGCCAGTGGATGACAATATTCCTGAGGAGCAATTCACTTTTTATGATAAGGATAATCCAAAGATGGTGTTTGGAAGCACATTTCCTAGTATGAAGGAATTTAGATTGGCGATCAAACAATATGCAATTAAATAGGAATTTGACATGGGCACTAAGAAGTCTGATCCCACCAGGTTTGTTAGGTGTTGTAGAGCCGACAGATGCCCTTGGAAAATTGTAGCTAAAAGGGCACAAGATAAGAGATATATCATGGTACTAACCTTGTTGCTAACACTTATTCATCTATCAATTGTTCATGTATTAGTTGTATTTGTTCACATTTTACTTGTGGGGAGCATATCTAATGCTAATGTCTATTTCAGTGCTAAGGTGCTAATGATGATGTGGACCATCCGATCTAGATTGTATGGTTCGGATGGAGGTGGGTGGAAACTCCATCCCACTTAAATGCTTTTACAGAAAACCCTCTGCATTTTTAACAAAAACCCATCAAATCCACCATTGTTGTTGTATATTGTAGCGTTTTCATTTAAGTGCAAAGCGCAGGGGGTTTCTGTAAAGTGTTTAAGTGGGATGGAGTTCTCACCCACCTCCATCTGAGCCACACAATCTAAATCGGATAGTCCATATCTTCATTAGCACCTTAACACTGAAATACTCATTAGCACTAGATATGCTCCCTTACTTGTGCTTACTATGTCCAGTCCTTTTTGTATGTGACGAAGATTATTAATGGTCATGAATATACTTCAAGAGGAAGGATTAAAACAAGTATGTCATCTCAGTCTTGGGTGGCAGACAGGGCATCATCTATCTTGAGAAAGAATCCCAACATTGGTGCCAAAGAGTTACAGGGAAACCGTAGGATGACTTCAATGTAATAATGGGATATGACACAGTGTGGAAGGGTAGGCAAAGAGCATTGCATGATCTCTATAGGAGTTGGGAAGAAGGCTTTCAATTGCTTTACAACTTTAAGGCTGAGATTGAGTTGAGGTCTCTAGGAAGTATTGTAGAAATCGACACCAAAAGAATGAAAGGTAAAACATGCTTTAATAGATTCTTTATTGCATTTAGGCCCTGCATTGAGGGGGTTTTGAATAGGTGTAGACCATACATAAGTATTGATTCAACTGCTTTGAATGGCAAGTAGAATAGGCAATTAGCTACAGTTACATCTTTAGATGGTCATAACTTGATGTTTCCATTAGCTTTTGGGTTCATTGGTTTTGAAACCGGAGAAAATTGGGCATGTTTTATGAGTTAGGTGAAGAAGGCAATAGGTGATCCGCTTGTATTGGTTGTGTCAATAGATGCTTGCAAGGGTCTGAAAAATGCAGTGAAGGAGGTATTCCCTCAAGCTGAGCAATGGGAGTGTTTTAGGCACCTTACGCAAATTTTTATGAAGAAATTCCATGGTGAAAGTTTTGGTCATATGTGGCTTGCTGCTAGAACATACAGGAAGGAGGTCTTCGATCACCACATGGACAAGGTGCTCACAACATGCCCAGAGGTAGCTGATTACCTTGGAAGACATCATAGTTTGCTATGGATGAGATGCATGTTTAACCCAGAAATCAAGTGTAACTATATAAATAATAATCTTGCATAGTGCTTTAATAGCTGGGTGAGAGAAATAAAGAATTTTCCACTAGCACAGCTAGTTGATAAGCCGAGGGAGATGATTATGGTGCTCTTCAATAAGAGGAGAAGGATTGGAGAAAGGCTACAAGGGAGAATTCTACTAGCCGTCATAAATCAATTGCAAGGGAGAACTAGAGGATTAGGTCATCTAAAGGCACAACCATCCGCCAATTGGACTGCAGAGGTGAAGGATAGTAACAATGACCAACTTAGGCATGTAGTCAGGGCACATACACATGAGTGTACTTGCCTTGAGTGGTAGCACACAAGCAAGCCATGTGAGCATGCATTTGCTTTCCCGACTCAGCAAGAAATATCAATTTGGAGGGTTATGTACATCACTACTACTTGGTGGAGAGATTGATGATAGCATATCAAGGAGCAATTGAACCACTGACTGACCAATCCCAATGGCCTAAGGTGGATCTTGGTTTTGTGCTATAGCCACCACTAGCAAAAAGATCTACTGAAAAGACCTAGGAAATTGAGGTTCAAGGTTGTCTTGAGAAATGGGATAAGAGAAAGAAATCGATCCAATTAGGGGAAAAGAATAAATGCAAGAGATGTTGGGAGCTAAGCCACAGGCAATCTACTTGTCATCTCAATGGGATAAAAAAGGTACAAATTAATGACCATCTTCATTCATTTTTCTTGGCTATTTGTAACCTTCAATTTTTCGGATGCTTTTCACAGGAAAAGAAAGTGAAGAAGGAAGGGAGGATCCCTGAGGAAGGTCCAAGCAATTCTCTAAGGTTAGATGAAGGACCTCAAAATTCATCTTTTACGGCTGCATGTCCTGGCAATTCAATTGCTACCACACCTACAAGGGAATGATACTAATCATGCGATCGAGACAAGGATGGAACTAGACTTTTTCCCTCCTCCCTCCCTCTCTCAACTCCAGTTGCCACCCCCTCCTCACCTAAACCGTTGTGTTGCGTCCCTCTGCCTCGCTCACACTGCCCCTCCTCACTTGCGCCGTTGTCGCAACCTCCCCTGCGACACATGGGCACGAGGCCATAGGTTGGAAACACCGCTGACCTAGCCAGAGGCTAGCGAGCTAGAGGAGAACCCCACACCGGGGGGACGCAGCAAGGGACCCCAATGGTGGTGTGGTCAAATCAACGATTCCGCTAAGGGGCAATAGAGGTGAAGTAGATCGAATCAGCAAAGTACTCTGAGGTATGAATGGAAGATTGAGCAACAAAGAAAATTTCAATTCAACTTACCGCTCCATGGCTCACCTGAGCCTCACCTCCTGCCTCGCCCCCTTGGCCCTTGTCGGCTTGCCCCTTGCTACGCCCACGTGCCTTGCGCCCTGTAATAGTGTGTGGCTATGTGCTGCCGTTGCCGGTTGCCGTGTGCGCCGTAGGCCCTTCCTGCGCATGTGGACCGCTAGCCACCTCTTGTTGGCCCGCCTGCCGCCTACCACTCCGTGCGTCCGCCAAGGCGCCAAGCTCAGAGTGTCACCATCGTGTCGGTTTTCTAGGGTTTTGGTGGGGAATGTGGGGCTGTGGTGAGGACTAAGGTCTGGAGGAGGCAAGCGACTGGAGGCTTGGAGAGTTGGAGTGGGACGCGAGCGCCCTGGGGTAGCTAGGCTTACCGACTTGATGATGCATGGATGTTGCCCATCAAGGCCCAGATCGGTCAGACACAAGGTCATAGCCCAATAAGGCCGAAGCACAATCAGTAGTCCATGACGTAGCTTGCCCGGGAATCACCGGTTGCCATCGTTACCGGCTTCGGCGAGGGAATGCTGGACTTCAATAGCGGCTCGTCGGTGTGCTCGAGTAGCTGCCCAGGGTCATCGGGAGGTGAATCCATCCCTATCCATTCGTATCCCTAGCTATGGGGCAAGGGATGAGAGCTATCATCGTTATCACAGGGATGAGGAAGGGGATTTATCCTCACTCGGGGGGACGATGTTCCACCACCGCTGACAAGAATAGCCCGTGCCTGAAAAATTGCTAGCCCAAATACCCTGCCGATCGCCCGAAGGGATCCAGGCCAAGCCTCCACCCTGTTCGGTGAAACTTTAGTTGTGCTTAGCAACAACCTCCTTTTTTTCCTTTAAAAATGCTGTAAAATGGAGTATTAAGGTTGATTAAAATAGAATAGAAGCTTCCCGTCTACGTTGCAATATGGATTTTGCACTCACAAGAATTGTGCCTGCATGCTTGAACCGAAGTACTCTTAGATTCCCGATGGACATATCAAAAGGTTGTGACTTGTGGATTGTGATAATTGTTTAACCAAAAAAACATTTTAGTTTAATTTACATAAATTAGTGCTGCTAAATCACTGAATTCATCTCATAAACGTCCGGTTCTGTAACAATTTCAGAACAATTATCTAATGAGCCGGCGGCGACGGTCTTTGACTCCATGACCGTGAGACGCCCTACATTGTCTGAAGTCCTACGTCCGCCACCGATCGTCTCTGGAGTAGTCTGGAGCATACTTGTCAGTACGGTATCGGATATCATACCGGTTTGATTTTTAAAATGGTATGTTTCAGTACCGATCTATATCGGTGTACCGTTTCGGATTTAATATAATAATACAAATATATACATTTATAAGTATATATTTGTATAATTGTATGCATCCCAAATATCACTTGTAATATTATTCCAAATATATAATAGTACTATCATATATAACATATAGTTCAATAGATGATATTATCAATTACGTCGATGCCGCCGGTATTGACCGGTATCGGCGGTATGACCGATACTTACCGATATTTAGGCCGGTACAAGACGTATATTTACTTTGTATCGGTTTAGATGATCGTCAAGATGTACCACCAAGATACCGTGATCGGATATCATACCGGTTTGGTTTTTAAAATGGTATGTTTCAGTACCGATCTATATCGGTGTACCGTTTCGGATTTAATATAATAATACAAATATATACATTTATAAGTATATATTTGTATAATTGTATGCATCCCAAATATCACTTGTAATATTATTCCAAATATATAATAGTACTATCATATATAATATATAGTTCAATAGATGATATTATCAATTCTATCGGTACCGGCCGGTATTGACCGGTATGGAGCAGGTATGACTGATACTACCGATATTTAGGCTGGTACAGTCCGTATATTTACTTTGTATCAGTTTAGATGATCGTACAGTATGTACCAGCCAGTATTGCCGGTCCAAAACGGCATTAACAACTTTGGTCTGGAGTATACCTGACCTGACCAACCATTCGATTACTTGGTGCCATTGCTGAAGATATGTAGCACTCTCTCCGGTCACAAGTAGTATACATTGATTTTAGAAAACGTGCAGTTAAACTTTTGAAATTTTAACTATAGATATGTTTTTAAATATCTATGTGTATCTCAAAAACTACTTTTATAATATTATAATGTTATTGGGTTTTATAAATATGTTACAATATAGATTAGTAGTCAGATTTGTATTTTAGTGATCATATCCATGACTAAAAATAACATGTATTCGCAGCTGCTAACTGATCATCGAAGTGGGCTGGGTTTTCCAAATCGGAGGCAACAGGTATGGGCTTTGCGGCAGTATGCCCTGTCGGTCTTTTATTGCATCGCTGGGTGAATTGCCCTAGTAAATCGTAACGTGTATGGGCCGGGCCGTTTATACTCTGTATTCTCTTTTGTTGCTTCGTCTTTTTATCTCTCTCTCTCCCTCCCTCTTTTCCTTCCCTCTCTTTCTGGTTTTTTTTGTCACGCATTGCATATATGCTTTCTTTGCTTACTGTCGAGCTTCATCTCCAATAAATTGAGATTATTCTTGTTGCTTGTCGATTAGAGGCCATTAATAACTGCAATTTCCGGTGTATGAAGTGCACACGTACAAGTAGACGTCGATGTTGGTTGTGGAGTGTGATCAGCTACGGATCAACAGTCAAAAAAAAAAAAAACTGCGGATGAACTAGCCGGGTTTGAAGTTAGAACTTGGAAGGACGAGGTGGAGGACATTTATGTGCTCATGAATCAGGATGGATAAAAACACGACCAAAAAAATAATACAATGATAGACAAGCGTAGCACGTAGGAGCGGCCCGAACAATTTCACCATAGACGAACGATCCAATTCAATCACCCAGAATCTCAGATAGTCAAATGCGTCCTAGGAGAAAAGCTAAAAGAAGCTCAGAATTCAGGTACCTGTTGGCTGCACCGAGACGGTGAAGTATGATCCTACTATACGAAGGGCATTACATACCCTACAAGTTACAACAACCTAGCTAGTATCATTGGCGTCTCCAAGTTTTACAGCACGGCAGCAACTCTACAAGAGGAAAAAACACTGCCCGTGGAGGAGCAAAGAACGCGAGGGCACATGTGGTATATCAGAGCCATATTCTTTTCGGCATCTAAAAACTACTTTTTAACTTTTATATAGTAACTAGTTTTTAAACAGAATATTTTTTAAGATTGAGTCTACTAGTTAATTGTAGTACATACTGTACCGACTTTATTTATATCGGCAAAAGCTACACGTGAGTTTCTGTTACTCTGTAATTTCTCACACAAATAATCCAAAAGTCACAAACCGTAGCCATAAAACAAAAACAGCAGACAAAAAGAACATACGCAGAATCAACCCTGCGACCGATACACGTACATACAACGCCGCGCAATGTCCCTACCCACACGGAACACGGCGAAACCCGCTGTCCCCGGTGCCGCCCGCGGTAGAGGCGCCTCCACGGGCGCGCGACGAGGGCGCAGCACCACGTTGGGTGTCACACACACCTCATCATTGGCGCCGTGAGGAGGCCACGACGAGCCCCTGCCTGGCCCCCATGTCGTCGTAACTAGCCGGCCCCGGACCGGCCCGCCGTCGACCACATTTATTTGTGACGGCGGATGGGTTTTCGATCTTCGCCGTGGTCGACGCGCTGGTCGTGCTCGTACGTGACGTGCGTTTTCCTGCGCAATCTCGGACGGGCCCTACCGAATAACCGCCGACACTAGCGTTGGACAGCGCCCACCCATGTTGCACCCCGGCCACATGGGCCACCGCGATCGCTCGTGACGCTCGGCCGGTCTCGGCCTGCGTGTCCGAGCGCCCACTTCCACGAGAGCTCTTTTCCTCCGGGCCGTCCGATCGAAGCCGATCCGTGTGATCCGACGGTCTCCAAGTGGCCGGTCTCATGCACGGCTCCGGCCGTGGACACTGTTCGCATGCACGTCACCAATTTTGAGTCGACATCCTGTGTGCGCTTGCATGCCCCTGACTCGAGCCATGTTGGCATTCATGGCGTGCATGGTCTTGGTCGGTTTTGGAAGTTAAGACAACCTTAAGTGCCCAAGGGCCATGGCCATGTCGAGAGAGTGACGCAACAGGGGAATGTAGGGCCGAGAGGATGTCCCAGAACCAACATAGGACGCAGCGCAAGATCTTCAGAGAGACCGGTGGCTTGTATCTATGACTTGTACAACCAGTCTTTACAGGGGCGCAGCCTGGGAAAAAAAATTCTATCCTGGGCAAGATTTGCTATGGCGAGCACTCCATAGATAAGTCGATATGTGCATACGAAATTGACAATTACATTGGTTTTAAACTAAAAACAATCTTAAATTATAATACACATATGATCGTGCAAGGATGAAATTACCAATTCAAATTTCAATTCAATACCAGAATAGTCTAATCTCTTTCTATGCTAAATGCCTCAAGCACATGGCCCAGTCACCCGAGAGGTCATCTTCAACCTCCATCCGCCGAGCAGAGCATCCATGATGATCCTATTCCTTTCCGATAACTCCATGGGATCTAATAGCTTGCTAGGTAGAAGCCCGGGCAGGCTTCCCAGAGGGGGTTGGCTCTGCCCCTGGGTCTCTACACGTATTGGTAACAGGCACGTGGTGTAAATTGGCCACAGTGACACACCCAGAAATTTCAAGATGGATGTTCAAAGTTACAAAAATATTATTCAATAGAAAATGTAAAAGTTCACAATAGCAATAACTAAAGTACAATTGCTTATACTAGAGATAACATCTCAAATAACATAAAGAAATTACAAAATAATTGAAAAAATTACAATTTAACTCGATGATGCTTTATGCCTTAGAAGCATGTAAGACTGTAAAAAAAGCTCGAGGCTCGCGGACTACTTGAGGTCGACTCGTTCTTGGCTCGATTTGAAAAGCAGGATACATGGTAGAATTATGGATTGGAGTACTCTTGTGTTGTTGAAACTAGCGGAATTTCTCACGCAATTGCATGGCTACATATTGCAACACATTGTATTTGTTATATAAATCTATTTTCTTTTAAAAATATAGTTGTGTTTATTATACAATTGTAATAGCTGTGATATTGATGTATGATTAATCTTCACCATTATAATATAGTCTCATCAAAATAAGTGTAGATATTATGCATTTATGTCGATTAATGAGATGTTTTCTAGATTTTTCTCTAATTTAAGGATCATTGTGGAATTTTTTAGATCTTTAAAGTGAAGAATGTACCTTGAATATTACCGGTTGTTTATAGACACATATATTTGTCTTGGTACTCCTGGTGGTCTCACATCAAATTAAAACGCTGTGGTCTCTACACTCTGCAGAATGTCAAACAAACTGTACTGCTGTATCTATCTTGGCGTCGAATTTATACTTGTTGACATCTGCAGATTGTCAAAGAAATGATACCGTAGTAGGAGCACCATGCGGCATGTAGCTGCTCAGTCAAGGTTTATTTCCCCTGAAATCACTTCTCATTCAAGTTTTGTGCAATTTTTTACGCCTTCACTGTCAAACCATGATGGTCCAAATGCGCGACAATACACCAATCAACAACCAGTAACAATTCCATACTTCACACACTCATAGTATTATAATTATCCTTAGATATTTGTCTCTCTGTTTCTCTGAACTTTTACGAATACAAGTAGGTTTCTAGCTCTTAGCTGCAACTTGCAAGCAGTACCACAAGTGTAATGAACCAAACGCCTTGGTGATTAGCCGCGTAGAATCAACAATCTGTCTAACTGGTTTGCATGCGCTTATTGTGGTGGAGGCGTTGACTTCCTCTTGTTAACGATCCATGGGAACTGTCCCCTGAATTTTTGAGAGACGTGATAAGATTACTACTCCACAACGACATCAATACAACCCTCCCTGTTGACTTGAGGCTAACTCTCACCGGCAAGTCAATGGGTAGAGTTACTCCAACTCATTTCAGGTCCCTTTTAAGGCCCCACCAACGAGCTTCTCTTTTGCCTCCTGACTTCTTAATTTTGTTTTTTATTTTTGGTTTTTTATGATTTTTCTTTTTTCTTTATTTCTTTATATTGTTTATAATGATATAACTTTTTTAAATTTAATTATGTTGAAAAAACTAATATCAGTAATAATATATTTTCAGTCGCTATAATACAAAAAAGTTAGAAATTTAGACTTATAAACTCAAATACAGGTGAAGATAAGATCACTAAGACGAGAAAACTTGCTGGATTTCCACAACTGGACACCCTTGTCCGACTATGTGACTGTCTACATTTTGTTAAGCCGTAGAATCTGTGCCGTGGCTTATAGTATCAAGGAAATCTCGCCACTGGGTGTCAACTATTTAAATCTATTTTACTTGAAGTATTTGTTTAAACCAACTAGATTAATGTCTATGCTTTGCTACGTATAAACAAACATATATACCTTAGCTCATCGACAGGGCCGGCCCTGGGCCTAGGCAGCAAGGGCGACCGCCTAGGGCCTACGAAAACTGGAGGCCCCTAGCTCATGTATATTAATATGTATATATGCATTTTGTCGACAATGAGTACTTTGCATTTTGTAATGTACTAAGTTTAATGTTGCCAACAAGTATTTTGTATTTTGTGACTTACTGTCTAATGGTTATTATATTGAACTTTATCTTTTACAACTGATATAAAATGTATTGTTATATATTTATATTAGAATGAAGAGTCTTATTTTTATCATGCCCTACGACCCCCAAGATGACAGGAAGGACGCTGCTCATGGAGCTGGTGAAGGTAAGAACACTAGACAAGGAAACTTGTTGATTTCCACAACTGGACTTGTTTATCTATGTGGCTGTCCATGCTTTGTTATGCCGCAGAGTTTGTGCCTTGGGCGCAATATCAAGGAAATTTCGCAAGTGGGGTCAACTATTTAAATGTATGTTACTTTATCTATTTGTTTAAACCAACTAGTCTAACACATATGATTTGTTAAGTATAAACAAACATATTATCTTAGCACGTCGAGTTGCTGTCATGGGGCTTAGCCTGCGCCATACGCCCATACCCTCACCATGCGAAAAGACGGTCTCCCTCGAAGACGACACTATTTGCCCTTATAAAGAAAGTTCCAAAAAAAAGAAAGGAAATCTAAACTGCATGAAAAAACAAATTGTATGAAAATTATTGTACTGGAAAGTGAGGCAACCAGCCATCTGGCGGCAGACTTTGAACAAACCGTAGCACATCTCTCTCGTAGCAGCTTCTGTACGGTTAATACGCAGCAGGATCAGCCCCGTCCCGTCGCAAAAGATCCTGCACCGAACGTGACGGTCGAGCAGTACACCGAACCCTGCCCCCGGGAGGAAGGCGCGCAGGAAAGTGGCTCAAACCGCGCCGGCACGTCCGCGCCGCGTCGCACGGCCACGGCGCGCACAGCGCCCGGAGTCACCGTCAGCGCGGCAGGAGTTACAAGCGCGCACGACTCGGGCGGGACGTCGCCGTCTCACACGGTACAGGCCCAGCGGGGCAACAGTGCGTGCCTGCCGCAGCTAGCGCGTAGGGCGCGGGGTTGCGTCATGCCGGTCACTTTTAGAAGACGCTGGTGTTGACTTTAATCGGTGGTTTTTGGGTAATAGTTTAATAATAGTTACCGTAAAAAGTGATTTTCAAAAAAATAATAGGAGGTGTAAATAGTAAAGGAGATACTACATATGGCGATCTGATGGGAGCGAGCAGTAGAGTGAATGATGCACATATGACCTGCTGCTTTATATCTGAAGCGAGACAGTAACAAAAGAAGTTGATAAGATTATTATTACGATTAGTAGAATGTTTTTGATGGTGATTTTCTGCTAGAATTCCATTCTGAATTTTGTTTGTACACGCCGTAGCACTAAACCATTCAGAAATTCTTTTAACAATCAAATTAGCATCATCAAGGCGTGTGTGCACCGGTGGTTATAAAATAGAAAATGTGAAGACTTTATATAAAACATACATGATGCGAATAAGCTAAATTAATTAAACAAAGCACCGCGCAATTAAGATATTTCAGCACCTTCATATCCGTGCTGGCAGTGGACCTATTACACCAGTCAAATCGTGTATTTTAGCTACAGGATCCGGGACAGTGCGTCTTTCAAACCGACGAGCCTGTTACGGAAAAACCTGTGGCCATCGCCTGCAGATTTGTGCCCTTTGCCAGGTAGTACTTGTGTCTCGCAAAATAAAAAGTAGGCAAGACGGGGACAGGCCATGGACTCACATGAAGTTAGGGTGTTTTGGTTGGTCCAAATCATTCGCACCAAAATTTAGTTAGTTGGCGTATGGCTGAAATTATATGATAATTGATTGAAATTATATTATAGTTGATGGTTGTTTATTTGGTGTAATTAAATTTAAAAAAAATTAAAAATAAAAAAATATGTTAGCCTATCACGAACAATGTAAATGAATACGGGAAAAAAGAATCAGCAAAAAAGCTCAAAAAAACCAAAAAACTAGAAAAGACGAAATTTAGGAATAGTAAAAAATAAGACAAAAATCAGAAGGTTAAGCCAACATGAGCGGGGCCTAAAATTTGGACTAAGGTTTTAGTTGTCAACAGTTTAATTAAAGATTGGCAAAAAAATATATAGGACATGACCATAGAGCTATAGGCTTGCCAAAATTTTGCAATCATCCAAACAAAGGCTAAATTGTTGGAGCTAGGTGAATTTTGGCAAGATTGGTTTGGGCATCCCTACGTATTTCTAGGCCCAAATTAAAATGTGAATTTTTGCTGAATCATGCAGGAATTAGGGCCTGGTCCAACTAGATTTTAACTTAAACTTTTGGCTGTAGCTTTTTGTCTTTTATCTGAAATTGAATTGTAGTGATTGTTAGTTTTTCTAAGAAAAAATGAGGGAAAAGAGAAAAATTTAAAAAACCGTTATATCGTCATGGGCAATGCAAAAGAATAAGAGAAAAAAAAGACAAAAAGCTAAAAAAACCAAAATTACAAGCCGATGAGCTCCAATGGATTTTGGCTTAAATAAGCCGGAAGTCAGAAAAAGTCAGAAGCTGAACCTATTTAGAGGAGGGCCTTAATATGTTTCATATGGAATTCATGTGTTCTAAATACGCGCATAGTTGAGCAGTAGTATTTGGTTTAGTGTAATTGTATTTTCACAATATTTTCCATAGCTCACCATGTGCACCCACCAAGGAAGCATTAAATAAAAAAGTTAATGAAAACTGACCATACTTACCTCTATTAAATGCTATATTATAATCATTTAACCTTTTTCAAAGTATTTAAGTAGAGGTAGAAATTGAAAATATTGTAATAACTGTACTCTGGATTCTTGCAATGAAAAAATATTTTAAATAGAGAGCCCAAGTCCATTGACAAACATGGTGAAACAGAGGTAGTATTGAAAAAAATCAGGCCTCATTTGAAATGTCAGAACTTTTCTCAATTCTCCCGGCAATTGGACTATTTCATTTGAAATTACTGCGTTCCAAACCGGTGCTCAGCTTTGGTTCTCGTAAGAAGTTAGCGAATTTCAGTTCTGTGAAAGCTAGGGAAAAGGCGCATGATCTTCCATGGGATCTCCAACTCGTACATATAGCATCAAGCTGGTATCAATCGACTTTACGCACAATCAACTAAAGTAAACTTTTAGCTAATAAAAGAACTTTATTAGTGAACAAGTGGTTGCTTGTAAATCTATATTTGTAAATCTATAATGCGCTATCTCACATGTCCAGACCAATTATGATGCACTCCTGCTGCAAACAGAACTTCACATGAAAAAAAAAAATCTACAACTACAAAGTTAGGTTACTCTCATGCTGATACTAAGCACGAGTTGATTAGAAAAGGCATGAAGTGACTTAGTAGTAATACATAGTTGATTTGCCTATTTTGTAACCCTTCATCATCTCTGGTAGCGTGCCTATTCCTCCATAGGCTGGCCACCTTTTGGCCTCATACTACGGAGGGAGGAAAATGGATGTTGTATAGTCCTTTACTCCATTTTTAATAGACTTTTGAGCCATGGTGGTCATTTAATCATAGAACTTAATTCTTATATATGTCAAATTAGACTTACAGTGCTTTACTAGAACAGAGGGGACATATACTCTGTATATTATAAGCGGCAGACTCTCCGGCCGGGGAGATGGGCCACGTCACCTTTTTTGCGTTTTTTTGCGAAAAAGTTCCTGCGCTTTGCGAAATCATGTAGAGGTCCTCCGTCCTCGCAAACAGGTCCCTGCTTCTCGCTAACAGGTCTCTGCCATGTTTTTTTTCTAGAAAGCACCCTCACTTCACCGATAGCAATCTGCGGTTTCCAAAATTACGTATAGGTCCTTGTTTAGTTACGTACAGGTCCGTGCATGCCCTGTTTTTTTTTGCGAAAAAACCCTTTATTTCCTCCGAAATTACGCGTACGTCCTCGATTTTTTTTAGAGAACTGTCCCGCGGATTTTCATCTCTTTTACTTCAGTCCACACGGTGGCTGACGCGGCGTGGCGCCGCGCTTACGTGGCTTGGTGCCGCGCTTACGTGGCTAGTAGTTTACATTGTTTGTCTTGGTGTGAGGCAATCAACAAGGCTAATCGGCATGTAACGAGTAGATAATGATCATAACTTTGAGAAGTGATGTTATTCATTTTCATGAATAAATTCAAATTTATCACTAGGTAGACGGTAGACCACTAGACCTAAATTTAAACGTAGAAATATCGTAAAAGTGATATTGTGTTCCGAACGAGGGCTTAAAACAAAAACCATGTGGTTTCCTTTCGACTCAAGACAAGACCAATTGGTATGCAGTGAGAGTGAGCGTACGGTCGTCGGGCGTTCTTGGTGGGTTACCACTTATATGAGCTTTAATTTCTAGCGGATTTGGTGTTATCTGGGATGGTATTTATAAAATTAGCCGTATATAAGACGTATTTGCAGAAATGATACTTCTGCCGTTCAGTGGATGAGCGATAACGCGGGGGAGATGATACGTGGTGAGATCGCCGGCGCAGGCTCCTGCCGCCTAGCCAGGGGACGGAGGGCAAGGCAGGTGATTAAGACGGCTGATTAGCCGATTTAATTATCTGCCTTAATTTTTTCTGTTTAGTATTTGTTTGACTTTCAAATATATCAAATGAGCTCAAAAAATTACAAAAATTTATGTACAGTCTCCTGACGTAACGTACTTCACAGTGTAAGTTTTGGGTAATTTTATCCATTGTGAATATTGCTAAAAAATTCATAAAATTTTGATAATTGTACGAGTTTTTACATATAGCAAACGAGCTCTAAAAAGTACAAAATTTTATGTGAAGCCTCCCGATGTAGTTGTATTTATTGTGTAATTTTTTAAGAATTTTATGTGGTCTGAATTCACCACATTTATTCGAGTTAATTTAATTATGAATTTAACGATGCTCAAGCATCTTTTCAAGTGGCTGATCTCTGTGCTTCGCGCATGTGTTGACTAATCGTGCTATATTTTCTTTCATTCTATGTGGTTCGTACAATTGTCACTATGTTTGTATCATGTCCCCTCGTGCGCTCTCTCGTTCGCACTAATGTCGTTATGTCTGTGTCGTCCCCCCTCGCCCGCTCCATCGTTTGCACATTTGTCAGTGTTACCATGTCATCCCCCTCACCCAATGTACTGCTCGTGACAATGTGTCCTCAATGTACGGGGTGAACGCACCGGTTTCACTTTTCGCTCGGCCATAAATACGAACCTCTCGCAGTTCGTTATTGCTCATCTCAGTCGCTCATCGCAGAAGCTCATTGTCGTGGTCGTCGCTCAAAATTTGGAGTGCGTAGGTCATTACTTTGAGAAGCTAGTGCATAGCTCAAAATTGGCAGTGCTGATTGCTTCTCCCGAAAGGCAGGTAATTTTTTATTGTATACTTTCGACGTTATTCCCGTAATCCAGTCAATTATTGTTATTTAGTTAGTCGTGATTAATGTAGTTTGTATTATGAAGTAAGTAGGTCGTAATAATTTAGACATAGTTTTTACTATTTTTGTGTACGTACGGTACCCATAATTTGTTATTGAATGAAAATATGTAATTAAATACTCGTAATTACTACAGTGGCAATTAGTTAGGGGGTAAGTAATGACTTAGTGGTAAGTAATTAAGTGGTAAGGACGACGGTAATGAAAGGCTCGTCAGTTTTTCGGATGAGTAATCAAATTATCGGTAATTAATGAAATATTCGTATGTAGTTACACGCATGTAGTCACTTACTTGTAGCATGTTGCTGTCATGATCAATCTTTGCACTAATATTTCGTCTGTCCCATTTGTTGCAAGGTACTATCAAAATTAAGAGTGTGTAGCTAATTATTTTGAGAAGACAGTGCATAACTCATTAAGGATGCAACAGTACTGATTGCTTCTCCCGAAAGACAGATAATTTTTTATACCATGCTTTCGACGTTATTCCCATAGGTCTAGTCATAATTACTGTTATTTAGTTAATCATAATTAATGTAGTTTGTATTATGAAGTAAGTTTTACTGTCATTATTAATCTTCGCACTAATATTTGGTCTATCTTATTTATTAGAAGGTGGATGATGGGTGATGTGGCTAGCCCTTCGCTCTTCAAGCTTGGGGGATTCGTGGGCGCTGGACGAGCACTACATCCCAACCCTGCGGGCCACGAGCTTGTTGTCTTTTGCGAGGCTGGTCTCCACTGGACACGAGTTCACCATCGACGATAACCTGCTCGCGGCACTGGTGGACAGGTGGAGGCCCGAGACACACATATTCCACTTTCGGTGGGGTGAGATGATGGTCACTCTGAAGGACGTTGCGTTCTTGATCGGTCTCCCTCTTGGGGGTGACACACTTGTTCCAGCCCTAGAGAATACTATAAAGTATATCCTAAAGTAAGCTAAAAAATAGTGTACAACCTAAGCTGCAGTCGTTCTACGGATCACACTGTGCACATAAGCCACCCAGTGGGGGCACCATGCTCACCCGCCAGGTCATCGTGACCTAGCGAGTCCAGCTTGCCGTCGCAATCTACCGAGTATGCCTGGCGTCGTAGTACTAACCGCCGATCATCCGTGTGCCGTATCGACGAGGAGGTAACTTACGTACAAACCTACATTTTGTTTTCCTATTAGGCCTTGCGTTCCACTAACATCATGACATTCTCCCGCCATAGATCCGTTGCCGAGATGCATCACTTTTGACGTCCGCATCACCTGCACAGACTATCACTCCCCGTTCTTCATCTTCGCTGCACATTCGGGAGGTATGTGATTCACATTGTACATCCGGAATATTTATTGTGACTAATATCGTTTCATCTTGCAGCCTTCAATTTAGGGTGCACACTATATTCATCTTGTCCATCCACCGGACGGCAGAAGTGCTATTTCTGTAAATGTATGCTACAAATGACTAATTTTATAATTTTATAAATACCATCACAAATAACTAAATCTGCTAAAAACTCAATGAGCTCGAGGAGTAGTCGACGGGTTTGTCTGCATATAGGAGGGGAAGCTGCTGCGAGTCTGCGACCCAACAAAAATCGCACAGGACGCAAATTTTCTGCGTCACAGGTTGTAAAAGGCATAGTTTCCTGCGTGTATAGTGACAAACTAGCAAGGCGCCAGCCATTGAACAGATAAGAATTGCGCAAGTAAGGGTCCGCAATTGTTGACTTTTGCCTATAATTTTTAATTTTAACTTATAAATATTTTTGATTTTAGTTTATAAATAGTAACAATTTATAGAAAATTATACGAAAGAAAAATTCACGTGCTGTTTTAGCTAATATAAATAAAATCACTATAATATATATCCACTGATTTTCCGCTAATCGAGAGAAGAACCCGCCATCTTCGCGCTACTCCTGTAGGCATGCTGTATGTAACACGACTGCTCTGACGTTAACCCCTCCACTCCACACTCTCTTACGCATTTCCAATTCCTTCCTATCAGAACAAAAAAAAAAAAGAGGAAAGATGTCGCGCTCTGTCCACCGGCAGTTCTCCCAACTGTATATAAAGCCGGGCTTCAACATTGGGCGGCACCAAACCACCGGTTAGCTTCACTCCTCTTCACTCAGCTCTCCTTCCAGCTCTGTGAGCCTGACGCTCGCTTCCAGTGTGCTTGCGTTTCGTCCTCCAGTTTCCAATTCAAACCAACCCAAGCACGCGCGCAGAATTAATTGACCGAGTGACAGGATGGTGAGCCAGGTCGCCGACGACAAGCCGCAGCTGCTCTCCAAGAAGACCGGATGCAACAGCCACGGCCAGGACTCGTCCTACTTCCTCGGATGGCAGGAGTACGAGAAGAATCCCTTTGACCCCGTCGCCAACCCCGGCGGCATCATCCAGATGGGCCTCGCCGAGAACCAGGTACATATACACACAGCCTAGCGAATACTATATACATACATGTACGTATGTGCGTGTGTATGTGTAGCTGCTGTCTCTGACAAGCACGCGGCGTGCTTTGATTGGCTCTCGTGCAGCTGTCGTTCGACCTGCTGGAAGACTGGCTGGAGGCCAACCCTGACGCGCTCGGTCTCCGGCGAGGAGGCGCCTCCGTCTTCCGCGAGCTCGCGCTCTTCCAGGACTACCACGGCCTCCCGGCCTTCAAGAATGTAATTTACTGGCCACTTGGAACTCGCCATAGCATGACTGATTAAACCGCGCGAGCAGAGCACGCGAATTGATAGTCAAGTCTCGAGATTGACCCGAGCATATATGCACGTGGCTTTGCGCAGGCATTGGCGAGGTTCATGTCAGAGCAGAGGGGTTACAGGGTGGTGTTCGAGCCGAGCAACATCGTTCTCACCGCCGGCGCCACATCGGCCAACGAGGCGCTCATGTTCTGCCTCGCCGACCACGACGACGCCTTCCTCATCCCCACGCCGTACTACCCAGGGTATGTACTTATTCTACGTTCCGCGCAGCAGCCAGTAGCACACATGTACTGCTTCCATACGCGACGTGCATTAGGCGCCACTGCACGTTAATTACTTAACTCCGAGCACATGGCTAACTTTCTTCTGCGTCACGCTTGCGTACGTACGTGCGGCTGCAGGTTCGACCGCGACCTCAAGTGGCGCACTGGCGCCGAGATCGTACCGGTGCACTGCACGAGCGCGAACGATTTCCGGGTGACGCGCGCCGCGCTGGACGACGCGTACCGCCGCGCCCAGAAGCGTCGCCTGCGCGTCAAGGGCGTGCTCATCACCAACCCCTCCAACCCGCTCGGCACGACGGTCCCCCGCGCCGACCTCGAGATGCTCGTCGAGTTCGTCGCCGCCAAGGGCATCCACCTCATCAGCGACGAGATCTACTCCGGCACGGCCTTCGCCGAGCCGGGCTTCGTCAGCGCCCTGGAGGTCGTGGCCGCGCGCGGCCCCCTCGCCGCCGACCTGTCGGACCGCGTGCACATCGTGTACAGCCTGTCCAAGGACCTCGGCCTCCCTGGCTTCCGCGTGGGCGCCATCTACTCCTCCAACGCCGGCGTCGTATCCGCGGCGACCAAGATGTCCAGCTTCGGGCTCGTCTCCTCCCAGACGCAGTACCTCCTTGCCATGCTCCTCGGAGACAAGGACTTCACCCGCAGGTACGTCGCCGAGAACAAGAGGCGGATCAAGGAGCGGCACGACCAGCTCGTGGAGGGCCTCAAGGAGATCGGCATTGGCTGCCTGGAGAGCAACGCGGGACTGTTCTGCTGGGTGGACATGAGCCACCTCATGCGGAGCCGGTCGTTCGAGGGGGAGATGGAGCTGTGGAAGAAGGTGGTGTTCGAGGTGGGGCTCAACATCTCGCCGGGCTCGTCGTGCCACTGCCGCGAGCCCGGCTGGTTCCGCGTCTGCTTCGCCAACATGTCCGCAAAGACGCTCGACGTCGCCATGCAGCGCCTCAGGGCCTTCGTCGAGGCCGGCAAAGGCGCCGGCGCCCCGCGCCGCGCCACCGCCCCCACCAGGAGCATGAGCTGCCCGCTCGCCATCAAGTGGGAGCTCCGGCTCACGCCAGCCTCCACCGACCGGAAGGCCGAGCGGTAGACGACCAACGTGTAGCTGGTGTCAGTAATTTACCACATTACCACGATCAAGCACACACCTTAAGAGTCTTACGGCCATGCCCATTGTTAGTACACAGCGCTACTACACTGCAGCAGCAGTACGTACGTAGTAGCTGATTCCTTTGGTTTCTTGTAATTTCGCTGTGCACCACCGTTTTTCCTAGGAGCACCGGCCGATATACAGAGCTGCCTGAGGGCCAGTGTTGTACTTCACATTTCGCCCGGTAGGGAGGAGCTAGCTAGCCACCGATCGATCGATCCACCCGTCGGGATCGGATCGTGTATTTTTGACTGGGAATTCTTCGGAATTTTTCAGCTGTTCGTTGCAGTCGTTGTACTATTATTGTTGATTATTGGTCAATAAAAGCTGTACTAGCTTACTACTTCTACACGGGATCGCGGTCGGCACTCGCATACATCGCGTCGCTGTCATGTGAAGTCAAACCGGGACCACTTGGAGGTCCTCCGTATTGCTACTCTAGGCTTGATGCAATGTGATGATTAATATGATGGCGTCCTTAATCACGGCGGCGTCGCCCACTAACGGCTGTGAACACCTTGTTAAAAAAACGGAGCGTGGTGGTCACCGTCTCGTCGCCGAGACAGCTAATCGGACGCGCGCGCCACGCAGCCAATCGCACGGCCTGGATGTGAGCTCATGCGCCGTGTGGTCCGCGCGCCCCTATGATTAATTGACTCCTACGTGACGCATGCAGCCCAGAGAAATGGTACGCGCGCGACATGAGTTTGCTCAGAATATTTTTTTTTCACTCTAGAAAAAAAAAACGAGCACGGGTTGTTTTTCGCTGTTCTTCTTGCGCGACAAGAAAGAAAATAATGGTGCAGGTATATGTTGGTGCGCCCCTTCTTTTCAGATTTTAAAAGCTATTTTTTGATTTTTTTTATGTTTAATAATTTTCAAACGTAGTGTTTTTTCATAGTGGAGTCTACAAATTGATTGTACTATATATTATAGTGATTTCATTTATATCAGACAAAATCGTACGTGAGTTTCTGATACTCCGTACTCTCTCATGATTGATGAACAGCTTAAAGTCATAATTCAAAACCAAAAGCGATAAGCCGAAACAAAAAATAACACACCTAGTGGTATGTGCTAATGTTTTGCTCAACCATGTGAAGTTACCCATGTACGTACTAACAAGCAGCTTAGCGGTGCCCAACAAATCAAAATGGAGTATTTATTTGTGAAAAATGCAAACCATTTGTACATGTAGGCACATGTACTGTCTTAGCCCTCCAAAATGACTTGGGATTTGTGCAAGGACATTATAATGATTGGAAGATGGAATGTTGGTTTGAATTTTGAAAGCTTACATGCACTCGAGATCATGCAGGAACAGATAGGGTATTTTAGATAGATTCAAACATTATATTCTCTAGAGAGAATAATAACTCTACATTATGCATTCTTGTATTGCTAGAGATTACAATATGTGCATAAGGCTATGGCTACAAAAAAGTATGTGGCTATCTTGCGCTACGTATGGGTATGTGTCCCCTCCATCTCTTGGCTTTATTCCTTATAAAACGTCGAAGGGGTGGTAGTTGTAGCCTGCAGGGAGACGCCTCGTCGGTTCGTGAATCCCACACATAGTCATCGGTTATTGTCAGCGAGACCTCTGCCCATGCACAATCATCAAGTGGTTATTGTCAGGGACAGAGGTTGGATGTGTGCGGTTATGTTAGAGCGATAAGGGCGCACATCCTTTTTTAACTACTGCCCGTGGTTGATTGCGATGGACTTAATCCCTAGTCGGAGGATAGAGTCCACATGTTTTGATTACAGACCCTTTTGACTACGGGTCGTCGATACTCGGCTTAGCCCAAGCATATTCTTCCCGATTAGGGATACTCGAAGGATCTATGGAACGATTATGGATCCGACAGTTATTGTGGACATTGAGTCTATTTATTAAGGATTATTTAATCCTCATCAGCTACGGAGTACTTGAGTAGTTTCTCACCTTTAGAGTACTTTTGATCAACTGGATTTTCTTCGTGGTTCGTGCTCCAGCTTCATCTAAGGTGACATTGGCAGCTCTCCGGTGATGAATTCTGGCAAAGCTGATACGTTGGCGCCTCGCGTCGTGCTCCAATGAAGTCGGTTGGCCGCCGTTGCCACCAATTGCATCTGACACCGACTACCCCATCGAAAGCCCTTTTCGTTGAATGCCTCCCCTTCTTTTTGTCATGTTAAGGCGGTGCACCGAGGCAATGGCAAGGAAGAGTGCAAGGAGGGTGCCACCAGAAAGGAGGTAGAGCAAGAGGGGCACCACTGGCGCTGGTAGCCGCGTAGGGTCACAGGGGATGGCGTAGTGGTAGCTAAGGTTTGGGTGGAAGGTGAAAGAGAATGGGGTTATATAGGAGAGGAGGGAAAGGAGGAGATCAATTGTATGGAGATCTAAGGGCAATAATTTTAAGTACTCACAAACAAAATAAACACTCAACTCCTCCTTGACGCCTCCTATTTTCATTTGCCTCAGGGAATTTTATAGAGAAATGGAAAGAGTCTGTTCCACTTGGGAACCAATCAAGCAATGACTCTCCCTGTCCAAATTTATAAGACGTATTTTCTCTTGGCATATAGATCAATGAGATAGTAAAAATGATTAAATTACTCTTAATTATTAAAATGATTAAATTACCCCTAATTATTACCTCTAAGCACTATATTCAATGCATGCATGTAGAGAATATCAAATAAAATTGTATATTTATTAGGGGTATAAATGAAATATCACACTAATTTTGTGTTAGAACATGAAATACGCTATATATTTTTGGATAAAATTATTCAAAAAATATGTCCTATAAACTTGAAGGATGGAGTAATAATTAAGTGATCTACATTTCCTCTGTTTTCTTTTCTTGTACAGAGATACACCCTTTTGTTACATTGTGCTGGTGGATAATAAAATATTTGATCTGGGCATGTGAAGCCACGGAGTGTCACCAACAGTTTCGACGCATGGAGATGGAGATTAGAACGAGACAACATTGGCAGCCTTTGGCTCTGCTCTTTTGGCCCTTGTGTTATAAATTATGATAATGCGAGTATTCATGTAAATAAATCGAAAGCTAATAAATCATATCTAAAAAGCTATCATAATAAGTTATTTCAAAATAGCGACGAAAATATCGTCATGTTTATTTATTTGAGCGAAATCATAGGTCATAAACTAAAGGGAGTGACTATTGCACAGGTAATTGAAATTTTTTTATCATCTGAAGTTGCACTCTCAATTAACTAAAGTTGCAGATGATTTTTTGGAGGGGGCTGCAACTTCAGTTGATTGAGTGAATCACCTAAAGTTATAGTTATTTTTTTAGGGAGGCTGCAACTTCAATTGATTGAGAGTACAATTTTAAGTGACTAAGAGATAAAAAAATTTCAGTCGTCTTTACAATAGCAATTAAAATAAACTAAAAAGAACATACTCTAATACAAGTTAACATGAGTCGGACGGGGAAAGGGAGGTCAGGTGACACTCCGGGAGAGGCTGGTCCAAGCACGCCACATGGGGCTCACCCGCCCGGCGCAGACAAGCCGGGCAGCAACCCAACAAAGGAACCGACCAGCCCCGGGCCTGGTATGGGTGCAGATGTCTTGACCCCGGAAGTGTAAATCACTTGGCTTATCATGACACCTCCGTATGCAGCTTCCTAATATTCCTACTGCTGTGTGACTGATCGATCCAATCGCCCCCTCATCTTCTAGAACCCTATGCCCCCTGCACTGCACCAATTATTTTCCCCACTAGATCTGTTCTATCTCACCATGCATGTCATCAGGGATTGCTATTTTGAGTGCGTGTTCAAGACGAGGGTCGCTCGGGGGCAGGGCCAATGACAAAACGTTGCATATAGGTGCTTATTATTTTGGCTTATTTTTGGTGGCTTATGGTTGAAAAGCACGGTGGTGATCGAAAAACATCAGAATGATAGAGGTTTATTTAACATAATTGAATTTTTTAAAAAATTAAAAAATATAAAAAATATGTTAGCCCATCACAAACAACGCAAACGAATACGGCAAAAAAAAAACCGGCAAAAAAGCTAAAAAAAAGCCAAAAGTTCAGAAAAAAATGAAATTATGAATAGTGAAAAATAAGCCAAAAGCCAGAAGCTTAAGCCGAAACGAGCGAGGCCATACTTGTGGAAAACAACGGAAAGGGTAGATAGAAATGATGAAGAGAGTGAATGGCTTTTCACGGGAGGGGCATCTTAATAAGGTGATGTGTACTTGTGTAGGGTTGTCTGCAACTCATATAATGTGAGGAATCTACGGTCCCTGCAACTCCTAGCCTAATGCTTTGCTCGACAATATAATGTAATTACGCGTCAGAAAATACATATATAGTAAGTTGCTGTACTGCATGTTATGTTCTGACTAAAGGTAGATACATGAGCTAGCCTTGATATTGCCGGTCGACACAGAGGCGGAAACAAGCCAATGGCCTGGTCGTGGGGAGGTTAATAACGTCAATGTCCATCGGGTTTCGAGCGGATCACAGAGCTAGCTGCAAACCACTTTTGAGAAAAATGAAGATCAAAGGATGGCGTGAGGCGTTGATTAATTAATACAAGCAAAACGATTAATTAATCTCCCAATGGTGGGAGTGTTGATCAATTAGCGTGTCGGCGATGATTGGTACTATGAGGAGTACGGTCGACAGTTTGTGCCTTTTTGTCCATACTCCCCGTTTCTTTTTTACTTGAATCCTTTAAGTTCGTACTATCAAATATGTTAAAGTTTGCAAAATATCTAAATTAGCTATACAAAAATTATATAATTATATTTGTTGTTAAAAATGTTTTTATGATATTATAATATTATTAGTATATCTTGATGTAAAGTTATAAAATATAGTGATCGAAGTTTTATCTCGAAGACTACAAAAAATAAGAAACATTGAGCAAGAAGGGAGTAGCTTTCTCAACCGACTTTTCTCGTTTCAATATATAAACTCCAAAAGCATGAGAACACCGATATGGGTGGCCACAATCAATATATATATATATATATATATATATATATATATATATATATATATAGTGCACCACCTACCCAGCTTATAGCTACCACTAGTTTATCTACCTGATAATCTTCCACTCTACGCGCTTTTCTCTAGCTTAATCTATATAGTCCCTACATATATATGGTAGCTGCATAGTACTATATAGATTGTATACAAGTAGCTAGCTGCTCGTATTGTTTCAGTCATGTGGCGATTAGTTTATGTGGCTCTAGTTGGTTAAGCTAGCCCATCGTCTGCAAGCTAGCCATGAGCGTGACGCCATCGATGATTCCTCTCTCTCTCTCTCTCCGGTTCGGATGGTTCCTGCGCTGACGTAACCTAGACATGGAAATTACTTAATCGAATTCGATTTAATTTGCGTCGAATTAGCACGTCAACATATACACGTGTCATATACAGGTCTTATTTAAAAGTGCAGTGATTTTTTATTTTGATTGATTGTAAGAGATATCGAGGAAGTAAGGAGCATCATATTGAGAAATCATTCTGTTTAAAGTGATTTCTACCATAACTGTTATAAACGGTTTATAAAAATAACCATAAAAAGTTATTATATCCAAAAGACTACTTTTAAAAATTAAAAGTTAAAAGTTGCTTAGAAAGTGACGTATGCCGTCGATAGCTAGTGAGGAGGTAGTCAGCGGAATCTGCTGCTTTTTTGCCGGCTGTTGAGTGCTGCAGCGACTGTAGCATCAACAACAGTCGGGAGATCAATTGTACAGTTGTATTGCAGCCTTGCAGGGTTTGTGTCACGCGAAATTCCCAAGAAACGTGGTAATATTTGGATTGTCCATTAGAACGGCAGGACAGTTGTGTCCTGCAGGTTTGGATGGTCCATTAGCCGTTTCAATTTAGTCGCGTGCGCAGCAGAATCTCAGCTGGCTCAGTGCCAGTTAACGTTTGATGCGTACATGCAAACAAGCGCCGCTAATAGTTTTAGGTACGTATATGCATAATGCATGGCGCGATGTTTCTGAGAAAATGTTCACGTGTAGCGAAATGGGTGGAACTTTACTAGGAGTACGTACGCATTGATGATATATGGATGAAGACATTCGGTAAGCTGTACCGCTAACATATGTGCGCGCATTTCAATTTCAATTATTGGAGCCAGGGCATATATGCTCGTGCCGTGGGACCTTCGATCGATGGATCGACGACTTGTGTGGCGAGTCTTCGGAACATAATTTCGCATTGACCCGCTATTACGTGTCAAACGTCATTAGATATGCAGCATGTCAACAGTGAAAAAAGGCAAGTTCAATATGTAATTTTGTTAACAGCAAGAAAAACATTGAAGATTCTAAAATTTATATTTTTTAATCAAATATATATCCTAATCTTTACTAATATAAAATGAGAGTTTTTTCATTCACCACCCCTCCTCTCCTCATCCGCTCCTCTGGAAAAAATGAGCCCCGACATTAGGGCCTGGTCATCAAGATCCCTCCTTCTGACATGAACTACTCGATCCTCCACGTCTTCCACCTTCTCCTCGCTTTGACATTACACCAAACGAAGCCAGACTGAGGAACCCTCCCCTCCCTCCTAGCTGGACAATGTTGGCAGTGGACCCCAATCTGGCTACCCTCTCGCCTAGTCCTCCCCTTCCCCTCACAATCTACATCATCCCAACCCTAATGGAAGTTGTCGCGCCCTGGAGACCGAGGGGAGGAGACAAATCGATGGTGGGGCTTCGGATTTTGTGCAACGGCACATGAGCCCAATCTGCAGCAGCTCCACTGAATCCCATGGGACTCCGCATGACCTCGCAAGCTGGTGATCAGTGGCGAGGAAGAAGCGGGAACTGGGGGTGCTCTGGAGGTAGGGATTGACTGTAGTGGTGCTCACCACTGGGGATCTCCTCAGCCACCTCGCCTTGATGGTGACAGTGACACTTGCCTGTATTGGAGACGTGTTCGTTCCATCGACCTCTTTGGCAACGCAACAGGTGGAGGAAGCATGTCGATGTTTAATATCGATCTTACGTATGATTTGTTTGGATTCGAGGAAACTCTAGAAGACTCGGACTATAAACGTGCAGAGCAGAGACATATGAATTTTTATACAGGTTCGGGCCTTCTCCTGGGAGAATAATAACCCTACGTCATGTGTTACTATTGCTCAGAGAAATTTAATTACAACTAAGAGTAATGCGAAATGCTAGCACTATCTCCTGATCCAATGTGGTCCGATCACCTTCCCTCTAGCGTTAACCTTTATATAGTTGACGAAGCGACAACTATTGTCCTGCATCAAAAGATGTCTCAAAGGTTTGGGAGATAACCGTCTGGCGGAAGTTAGTCAGAGAGACGTGGTGGCCCGTTCGTCGTGCAGTGGTTGTTGTCAAAGAGATCGTGTGTGGTTATTAGGAATAAGCGCACGTTCTAACCACCTCATCAGACAGACCCACAACGTAGCAGATCATCGTAGATAAGCTAGTTGGAGACAAACTAGTCATAGTGAGGTCTACGACCACAAGGTGATCGTAGGACGACTCACAACTACATGGTCGTAGAAGAACTTACGACTATGGAAGGTTGTAGAAGGACTTACAACTACCATGAGAAATCTCTTCCTTATCGATAAGAGGTATACTCGAAGAATATAATGACATAATAATTAGATGATTATTATATTCTTGTCATCTAGCCCCCCAACTTCAAGTGAAAATAATTTACTTGAGAAAGTGAGATCATAGGTGTGAGATAGTTGAAAGTAAAGCCTTTTTGATTCTCATTGGCCAGGAGCGGGCTTGGTCAATAAGGTAATTTCGCTTAAGTTCCGAAGGCAAACGGACTTCAAAACGAAGAATTCCAATCGATTTCCACCATCCTGTCCACCGAAGCAGTTCCCGAGATAATTATTTGGTTCCCAAGATAAGTAATCAATTCACAAGGTTATAAAAGTTTACCACAGGGTAACTTTTAGTCTTCTTACTTTCCCCTTCTCCGATCCACTTCGAGCTTTCCGCCACCGACTAGGTCGTCCTCAATCTCTTCCAAATCCCAAACAAATACTTGAGAAAAATGACTAAGTCTTCATCAAATTGGCCGGTATCGGAGATGGATGATGAAAAATTAGAGGCATTGGAGGATGCTAAGAAGATTTCTCCATGGAGATTCATCAAGTGGATCGAAGCTGCCGGACAACACTGGCCATCGGGACAGATCGGAAAAATTCCGGTGTTCCAAGCATATTGTGAGTGCGGCCTTCGTCTCCCTACTCATCCCTTCCTCACCGCCGTACTCGAATACTTTAGAGTCGAATTGGTAAACTTGGTTCCCAATTTGATTACCATGCTTAGCGTATTCGTATATTTGTGTGAGGCATATTTGGGTATTCCGCTGAACCTCGACCTCTTTCTATATTACTACGAAATGAGATGATAGACCGAAATCACTGGGAGCTGTGGTCTGAAGCCCCACGATGGTAAGATGAAGCTATATATCCAGATGTTCACTCGGTCTAGTGGGCAGGACCACGTACCGAGAGAAGAGACTTCGACTAGGTGATGTTACCTCTCTTCGACCAGATTAATTAAATCAAAGACAGAAATGATAAGAGGATGGTCTGAAGCTTCACGATGGTAAGATGAAGCTGTATATCCAGATGTTCACTCGGTCTAGTGGGCAGGACCACGTACCGAGAGAAGAGACTTCGATTAGGTGATGTTTCCTCTCTTCGACCATATTAATTAAATCAAAGACAGAAATGATAAGAGGATAAACACTCAGAGTTTCTTCTTATACGTTTGATCAACATTTTCGTAGACAACTGAATTGTTTATGCTGATAGCAAGTGTTAGAAATAGTTCATCACTAGGAAGCTCCTTCTAACGGGTAGGACCACGTGCAGAGAGGAGAGACTTCGACTAGTATTGTTTCCTTCTTTGACCAGTTAAACAAATTGGATGTACTAGAAGTGGTCGAACAAACATAAAAGAAGCCCTACTGAACATACGACAATAAAGGTTGAAAAACTAAAAGCTTTATTGAAAAAGTAGAAATGTTTACACGTAAAATATACGCAGTTGATCGATGTTCTAAGAGTTTGAGAGAATCTGGCTGTCCTCCATAGCAAGTCGTATAGAGCCTGGGCGTGTGACTTCAACCGCAATGTAAGGACCTTTCGACTTGTGGGAAGTATGTTCTGATTAGACTTGGATTGAATTTTCCTCAATACCGAGTCACCTACAACAAGGCTGCGAGGTTGGACCTTACTATCATAGTACTTACGCATGGTTTGCTGGTAGACTGCTGATCGGATTAAGGCTTGATTCCTCTTCTCTTCGAGCAAGTTGATGTTGCTGGTAGATTGCTGATCGGATTAAGGCTTGATTCCTCTTCTCTTCGAGCAAGTTGATGTCATTCGCTCGAAATTGCTCTTGGTTGGAGTCGGTGAAGTTCTCAATCCTTGTCGATCGAATCTTTAATTCTGGGGGAAGCATGGCTTCAGCCCTAAAAACTAGAAAAAATATAGTCTGTCCTATCGCCTGACTAGGAGTCATGCAAATTGACCATAATACTGAAGGGAGTAATTGTACCCAAGCCCCCGAGCGCTTCACAAGCTAGTTTAAGACTCAAGTCTTAATTCCTTGCATTATCTGGCCATTCGTTCGCTCGACTACCCCATTGCTTTGAGGATAGGAAACTGAGGCATAACAAAGTTTGGTACCCAATTCATCATAAAATTCTTGGCTTTGCACTTGAAATTTGTTTATCATTGTCTGTAATTATTCAACTTAGTGCTCCAAATCGAGTAATCACGCTGCTCATCATGAACCTCTTTGCGGCTTCTATTGTTATCCCGGTCACAGGTTCAGCCTCCATCTATTTTGTGAACGTGTTAATGGCCACAAAAAGAAATTCAAAGCCCCCCCGAGCTCTTGGGAATGGTCTTAGGATGTCGAGACCCTAGGTCACAAAAGGCCATGAAAGGAATTGTTTGAAGAGCCTGAGCTGGTTGGTGTATTTGCCTGCTATAAAACTGATATTGTACACACTTCTTCACCAGCTCTTTGGTGTTATTGATGGTCGTTGGCCAGTAGAAACCTTGATGAAAGGCCTTTTCGACCAGCGTTCTGTAAGAGACGTATGCTCCATAGATACACCCATGTATGTCGTTAAGGAGTTGTAATCCTTCTTTTTGCGATATGCATCGCATGAGGACCCATTGAGTACTCCATTTATAGAGTATTCTGTCGACCAAGGTATACATTTTAGCCTTACGGGATAGACGATCTGCTTCGAGATCGTCATCGGGTAGAAAACACTTATGACTACCGCGAGAAATCTCTCCCTATCAATACGGGGTATACTCGGAGAATATAATGATATAATAATTAAAGGATTATTATATCCTCGTCACAACTCACAACTCATCGTGGTCAGGGCACCCTTCCTTCTCTCAGTTATTGATTTGGTTGGAATCCACTGGCTCAGCCAACATATGTTGTTGTTTCTTTCACCTTAGACTTAAGTTTTAGAATCTTTCAATCATCAATTGACTTGTCCCCACTGATGTTTTTAAGGATGAGTTCTGACCTGCAAACCATCCACCAGGATTCCTCACTTATTGCTAGCCATCTTCCCCAAGCTGACTAGAATCACCATCACACACATGCAAGCATGTAAGAACAACACATCTCTCCTGTAGCCCACCCCCACAAAAGTTTTTGAATTGTGATCATCCCTTTTCTAGAACCATTGTAATGATTCTACTTTCTCTTCACCCAAAAATGGTTGAGAGATGATTAGGATGAGTTTTATTTCTTACAAGTGTTATATACAAACAATTTCTGTTTTTGTGTGTGCACATGACATACTTGGTGAATTGCCCCAAACAAATTTCAATTAACTAGAATTTGATGCACCCCTTTGTTTGCTCGTGGGGTATGCACCTAATTAGCTTTGTGTCTACTACCTAAATCCTGAACGAAATTCTCTCCAAGAACTTGACTTTGTAATTTTCTGTGCATGTTGACTACTCGATGAATTGTCTCAAAGTGTTAGTTCTATCACCAATTAAAGAGAAGATATTTCTGTCTATTGTCTTTCTTTCTCTAAATTGTTGTGCTGTAGGCATGATATTGAATTTCTATTCAAGTAGCAAACTCGCTAGGCTTGAATATACTCTCTACACAAAGTGTTTGCTAGGCTTGAATATACTCTCTACACAAAGTGTTCTATTTATCTGGCTAATGCTACAAAATATATGGCTCCTATTACGTCGTGGCACCTAGCGACAAAATAGTTTTTCATAGTATTTTAAATGCGTCATATTTGTTCAACTAACACAAATCCTAGACTTAAATTTGCATATCGTAATTTAAATTCTTGCGGTGTATCTAGGTCATATCATAATGTTTTTATTCTATATGTACGCCTATTCATTCTTTGCTCTGTATTTATGCTATATTAAAACGGAGCTCAAAGGATTGGTGGATTACATTCGACATGGCATAACATGTCTACCAGTAAGGAGTAACATCCAGAAATGAAGAATGGCTAGCATCAGTTTCTCTGCTAAATAATTTATGTCCTTCCTGATTTGATGAATTTTTTAAAAAGTACAATTTGTTAACTTATTCTATTTCCCCTTGTTGTTTGCTCACCATGAAGGTTAATGTAGCTCAGTGATTTTTTATGAAGCTAACACCCGTGTTATAGACTTAGATAAGTATTATTCTTATTGTATGGAGCATTATGAAAGTAAATTTTAGCAGATAGCTACTGGCTTCCACTACTGCAAGGAGCAAGATTAGAATAGTTGTTGCGCTGGGAAACGATATGAGCTTCAATTCATCTGGCACATTACCAATAAATTATATGAAGATGTTTTCTCTCCCAGGTATTTTAGGTATTTTGTTTTTATTAATGTTGAACAAGAAACAACATCAACTACTAAGTGTCGATATTTGTTTTCGATTTAATTTATGTACTGGCCTGTGCATATATGTTTCACTTGATATACGTGTAAGAGAATCTTTATATTTATGTACAATTTGGGATTACGTTTGATGGTATGTATAACTATATTTTGAGACTCTGTTGTGACGCACGGACACCTTACTAATTCTTCAATATAATGTGGATTTGTTAAAGTCATTACCTTGCAAAATGAGCAATTAATATTATATATGCGATACAGGAGCGGGGGTACTGTTCAACGGGATGCAAATTCCGTGGCTCAGTTATGTGCTAAGCTGGTGCATCGAGTAGTCAATTGTGCATTTGGTTAAACCAGTCTCAGATCTATATAAATAAAACAACTAATAAGATACAAGACACCTCCTTCATTTTGAGGGTAATAAAATCCCACAATAATTCTAAACAAGAAAAAAATCTAAAAATTCTCACATTAATTGAGAGAAAAAGAGAATGATCTACACCACTTATTTTGGCGTGGCCACATTATAACGGTGTACATTAATTATAGATAAATATTAGTGTTATATAACAAATACAATTGTATTTCAATTATAGGCAATAAAGTTGTACATCAATGACAACTGTATCATAATAACTAGCCGAGCAATTGTACGGATAATTCTGCTAGTTTTCTTAATATCTGTATGATAAATGCTTGTACCCATGTTTCTAATTAATGAATAAGAGCTCTTGTTATCGCAATACACACATACATATAAATACATATATGTACACACACATATATATGACACTGAAATAGGGCACCAAGCCTCCTTGTTTTTGGATTACTTTTATATACGTGCAAGTGTAATGATATATAATATATCAGGTAAACCCGTTAACATTCATTAATTCAAAGATGCATCGATTTGGAAAGGAAGTTATTGATTTAGCATATTGAATCAATCATAGATGGAAAGTCTTAATCATGAATAGAAAGTCTCAATCATGGAGCCTGTGCACCATGGTGCCCCTGTTATTTATATTCTCCATGATTGAGACTTTCAATGATTGAATTTTAGCTGTTTGCGATAGAGATTACGGAGAGAGAGAGAGACTCGTTTGCGATTTTGGATGGTACATATGTTGGGCTTTTAACGTATACTACAATTAACTTGTAGACACCGTTTTGAAAAAAATACTCTGTTTAAAAGTTCGGTACTGTAGCAAAAGCCAAAAGTTGGTTCCAAAAGCCGAAAAGAACATACCTTATATATACTTGTTCTTTTGAGTTTCGGCTTATGGATTATGGTGTGGCTTATAAATTTTAGGCTGTTCATGAGAGAGTACGAAGTAAAAGAAACTCACGTGCGGTTTTGACCAATATAAATAAAGTCGCTACAGTATGTACTATAATAATTTGTAGACTCCGTCTTAAAAAGATACTTCGTTTGAATGCTGATTACTGTAGAAAAACCGAAAAACATATTTTAGAAACTGAAAAGAAGATGCCTATATACATGCTATCAATAGCTTGTTCTTTTTTTTTTTTGACTTTCGCCATGGCACGCTCAGGTCTGGTTAATTTGCCTTTTACTGCATTTCTCTTTCTAATTAGATCTTGTTCCAAAGGTGTCATGTTCTTTTAAAGATCTTTCTAAAGGTGTGATCTTTTTTTTACATCTTTATAAGATGTTCTCTTGAACTCACTTGCACAAAGTAAAACATCGGTGGGTGAATGGAGAAACTAGAACAACCAATTGTGTGCAGGCGCCCTTCAATTTCTCCTAACCTCTTCTCACATTCCGGGTGTCTAGTCACATCGATTTGAAATCTTTACAAGAGCACTGATGTCAAAAGAAACATAAAACATCAACAATGAGAATTTTCCTGGATTCTTACGCTTCCAAATTTGTCATAGGTAGAAAATTCCTTTTAAAAACCAAGCAAGAATCTGTGTTAAATTACTTCGTGACCATAGCGTAAGCACCAACATGGTCATGATTTTTTTTTCAGCTTTTAAAAGCTATTTTTTGATTTTTCTATAGTAACTAGTTTTTAATAAGACGGATCTATATGGTAATTATAGTACATACTACATTGACCTTACTTATATTGGCTAAAATCGCATATAAATTTCTGTTAGTTCGTATTCTCTATTGTAAATAGCCTAAAAATTATAAGCTATAATTATAAACTATAAATAAAAAAATAGGGTTCTCTCAAGCAGGTGGTAGGCAAGTAGGTTGCTAACTAGGTACCCCGTGCCGCACCATATAACATCAATCTTGGTAGGAATGCAAGACGTGGTTGTTGAAAAGGCAAAGCCACTGTGTGACGGAACGGCTCTCGCTTTTTGAGCGATGTTAAAGCTCCGGCGGTCAAATCGACCGACCCACTTGGTGGCGGGGATCTAGGGCCAACAGTCTCGGCCAGGATCTTGGTACGTGAAACACTGGTACTCGTCAATGCCAGCAGGTAAAGCTGCGGCTATCGAGACTTTTTCACCGGTAGCCTGGCCTGGGAGGAGCCGGCTAGCCAGACGACCGACGACGCACGCGTACGGTGAAAAGTACGACGTAGTTCGCCAAATTCTGCCGGGAACTCCAGTAACCGTGGGTGGGGTGGTGCCGCACGCCGATACGGACGTGGCAAGTGGATGGCGGTGTGGTCCAGGCCAGTACGTAGGCTGTTACGCGGTCCGGTCGGGTCTTCATGTCCGCCGCGGTTGTTTCGCGCGAGCCACTTGCGTTGCGCGTCGCAACGCGCGTTTGCCGATAGGCTGTATGCATGCACATACGGTCCGTTTGAGGCGGCTGGCGCTGTCTAGAGATCGAGCGAGGATCTAGCTAGGGTCTAGACCACGGTTTCGGAAAGGAAAACCAGTAGCTAGAAACCGCCACCGACGCTTCGCAAACGGTAAGTGATAGCTCAGTTCTTTTTCCTTCCTGGAACCACCACATATACGTTGAGTTTGGCTGGAAATTGGAGATCGAGACTTTTCTAGACATTCGGTAGTTGACTGTCGACATGAAACTAATACCTATACATAGGTTTTGTTTTAAATAGTTATGATCTTTGTAGCGGTTGTTAGTTTTTCTGATATATTCACTTAAAAGAAAATAAAGAAAATAGAAAAAACAAAACATATTGTTATATTTCTGCGGATAACGCAAAGGAAAAAAAGAAAAAAAAACCACGTTAAGAAACCTACGCGTTCCAAATGATTTTTGGCTTTTAAAAACCAGAAGTCATCGCAGTTTGGAACAAGCCTATAGTCTTGTTGGAACAAATGTCTAGTAGAGACAAACTCATGGGTGACACATATCCAACAAGTAGACGACATCTGTAGCATAGGTTGAAACACCCCACACACTTAACTAACTCACTTAACTAACATTAATGGGTGAATTAGAGAATTAAGCGAAATTAATTGTACAACTAATGACTAAATTACAAGGCGATTAAGTTTCTATACACATACATCAGACCAAATTACAATATTAGAACATTGAATAAATGGATACGTTCACAAGTTTTATTCCCGCAAATAATGCACTTCAACTCACAAATTTTACAATTTCATACACTTAAGAACATACAAAAGATCTCTCTCTCCCCCCCCCTCACACACATGTCTATACATATAGATAAACCCAACTCTATGCAATCGCAATTGACGTGCTCCTTTGAGATCATTAGAGTTGGCACGATCAGTAGTGGCCGGATCAAGCACCTGTAGGGAGAATCAATAATCGAAAATAGAGAAGAACCAAATCAACCAAATCAGTAAAGCCAAAATTACCGCCAGAACCATTTTTTAGTAAAATACTATTGGGTGATTAGCTCATTGAGATACTAGATCGTCCGGGGCTAGTCGACATCTCTCATAGCTGTATGGTTTTATCATTTGGCATAAAAACAAATCTAAATCAATTTTGAGCATATTTTCCCCGCTTTGGACCCACATGTACACTTACTCGTTCATGCAGGTAATTAATTACGTTGTAAAACGTAAAAGGTAAAATAACTAGAAGCAACTAATTACTGATCAATTAATCACAGCAGGTACTGGGTGAGCACGTAGGCGACGGTGGATCCATAGAAGAGCAGGACGCCGACGACGAGCGTGGATAGCACGAATGTGGCGTCGACGACGAGTGGGATGTTGCAGGAGAGGAGGCCTAACTTGAGCTGGATGGCATCCACCGTGGACAGCAACAGAAAGAAGGTGCCTATGATAGAGCAGCCCGCCGCTAGAAGCATCATCGGCTGCGCAAACCACATCACGGCTCGCCGCCGCTCCCTCGGCCCCACCGCACGCCATGCTGACATCTCCTCGTAGTCGTCGAATAGTGGGGGCTTCTGCTTGCTATTGACAAAGAAGTCATCAGCCGCTAGGAGGGTGACAGCCAGCTTCATGCCCTGCGCCACCAGGCTGGACAGGAGGTAGAAGCCGAAGGAGAAGATCTTGAACAGGAAGAAGTTGCGAGCGATATCATCGCCGGCGACGCAGCTGAGAGGGATGGAGGATGATGGGGTGATGGTACCGATGAAGACGGTGACGGTGAAGAAGGTGTTGGCCGACACGATGCCCTCCAACTCCTTCCTCAACTGCGGAGTAAAGGGCCTGATTCGGGCCACTTTGACTGGGTAGGAAGAGAAGAGGAAGATAGGGCAAGAAGAAGAGGAGAGCAGAAGAGAAAAGGGCAAAATAGACAATTCGCATGCTTTCTCTCTACTCTTTGACCTGAAAATAATAAAATAGTCACCTCAATGTCCTACGGCAAAATTACACATTTTTACAGTGTGTTCTGATGAAACCACGTTTTTTGGATGTCCATTAGCAAATGATGTAAATTTACGGTGCACTGTAGCTAATTTCCCCAAAGAATAACCCTCATATTGAGCACATAGATGGGGACGTTCCAACTAGCTCATGGCTTAAGCTTTTGTCCGTGGTTTTTGGCTAAAATTACATTGTAACGGACATTAGTTTTCTGAGAAAAAATGAGGAAAAAATAAAAAAAACTGTTATATCGACACGGATAATACAAATGAATAAGAAAAAAAGAAAATACAAAAAAGAAAAAAAGCCGATATTAGCCAAAATTAGAAACCAACATATTTCAAGTAATTTCTAATTTAAATAAACTGAAAGATAAAATAAGTTAAAAGCTAAAACCATTTAAAACAAAGTTAAGAAACTATGGGACAAACCAACAAACGGCTCTGCGTACAGTTTCTAATTAATGGGGGCCTTTTGTCACAAATGAGGTCAAACATGTCGTACCACTAATCTTCTGACTACAACCCGACAACCAGTTGTCTGCTCACTGTGCCGATAACTTCAAACTTACAATGCCATTGGTTATTTGGTCGTATCCATCCACCCATCATCAGAATTCTGAACAGATACAATCGCAGACATATAATATGCACATGTAGCACGCGGCAAATTAATCAGCAGCCTGGCCCATCTACCTTCAGAAACGGGCACACAAGTTCGCACTGTCAAAGCATGCCGTCCTCAAGGCAGGCAGCCATGCTGCCACGGTCCAAAACTTTCTCAGGATCACACGGCACGCTACTCCCACCTGCTGATTAACTTTGTGCTTGTTGAAAAATACTGCCACCTCCTGATGCTGCAAAGGGCTCCAAGCTGTTAAGAGTATTTGGGCCTCAACCCAAATGACCAAAATAATAATTCCTATAAATCACAAAGACCCACTTATATATGGTAAGTGGTGAGACTAATAGTCCTATATTGCTCACCAAAAGAGAGTCACACCTATTTACAAGGGAGATTGGTACGGCTATGATGAAGAGAAGAAAAGGAAGACCACATGCGCGCTTGCTCGCCTCACCGTCGCTCGCCCGCGGCGTGCGCGTGAATGGTGCTATGATTTTGGGCCCGGCTGCTTACGGAAGCGTTGCTTCCTTTTGCACCTTGCATAAGTCTTTAACTTACACCTGTAACCGATTTTTTCATTGATAACGTGTGCATTAATGTAGACATTACAATACAATAAATTGTGTTTAATGTGTCAGTTACGAGTTCATGGTTAAAAGAGAGGAGGTGACCAGGAAATTAAACTGTCTCTACTCTCTCCCTCTCATTCTCACTGTTCTTGCACTCAGCTGCTTTTGTTTTTTCTATTCCTGTGCCGGTGTGCATCTGCTTAGGAAGAGCAGTGTCTTCCGAAACCGTCGTCACTCGAGTCCTGCACAGGAAGGGGCGAATCGAGTTTTTGGGAAGCGCTTCGTGCGACTACTCGCTGCTTCCTGCAACTCTCCTACTGATCTCAGCACTTGCTATAAGTGAAATGTCATTTTTACCTCCAGTGTTCTCTGATATATGCTACATTACCATTGTACTGTTCTTGTTGTTTGGTAATCTGTTGAGAACCTGTGGTACACATATATTTGTAATACGCAAATTTGCATTTCCCTCTGTTTACCGATTTAAATTAGTCACTAAAGTGCACTATTTTCTAACACAAGCCTCGCCCTTTTCTTGCATGGCGTTTACTGTCATGTGGGGTCTTTCTTATTCCAGGAGGAAACAACCGGCTCTGGTTCAGAGTTCGAATGGGGCGCAGCCAGTTGCAGAGGCGACAATTGACAATAAGCCGAGTTGATATTAGGAAGGGTATTAAGTTACGAAGGTATTATGTCAGGAGTTATGAGTTAGATATGGGTTAGTCTTCGGGTTGATTTGAGATCCGGTTTAATATGATAAGTATAGTCGGTTTGTAATATCCTTTATATATGGCCTTAGGCTGTATCAGAAAGCAGGAATCAATCTATTGCCTCATCCCTCTTTTCTCTGTTTTTTCCGTCCTGATTCTGATGCCCTTCCCTTGGATACTTTCTACAATCTTCGACTATTGGGTGGGTTCTTTTGGGCTGATGGCTTATAGTTTAAATATTTGAATTCTGGCTGTTCGCGAGAGGTAGTATGCACAGAAAAATAGTCGCATGCTAATTTGGCCGGTACAGCTGAACTCACTACACTTTTTACTACAATCTTCCTATTGACTCCGTCTTAAAAAACGTACCGTTTAAAAGCTAGTTACTGTAGACAGTACGAGCACAAGCCAAAAATAAGACTGGCCAAACCCAGCCCTTATCACGGCTCCTCTAGGCCATCGCAAGGGACTAGGCAATTGTCCCCCGGTTTTTCACGGCTACCACCTACGTTCTTTGTCCCGTGCTTATGACAACTTGGTATCAGAGCCAATGGCAGGTAGCTCTGAATTAACTAGTTTAACAGATCAATTCATAGAGTTCATAGCATCCATTACCCAGAAGATCAACGAGATCAAGGCTGGTCTTTCTTCAGAATTGGGCTCATCAAGGATCGGATAACGGCGTTAGAAAAGTGATTGGGAGAAGGGCTGCTGCAGCTTCTGTCAGGGCTGGCGCCCACTATGGCACCCTCCACGGGCTCAACACAGGGAAGCAACTCGATCGACGGCCATGGCACTCCAAGGTTACACAAATTGGTGTTTTCCACGTTTGATGGCAAAGAAGACCCTCTGAGTTGGCTTAACCGTTGCGATCAGTTTTTCAGGGGACTAAAGATACTTGAGAGCGACAAGGTTTGGTTGGCTTCATATCATCTGGTGGGCTCAGCTCAATGTTGGTATTTCTAGTTGGAGCGAGATGATGGAGAAGTGTCTTGGTGTGAATTCAAGGAATATTGTAATCTTCGCTTTGGACCTCCAATTCAAAACAATTTTTTGGGAGAATTAGCCAAGCTTCAAGCCAGAGGGTCTATTGAGGAGTATCAAGAAAGGCTTCTTCCTATTATGTACCATACGGATCCAATGCCAGCATGGAAACAAGTACAACTTTTTACTCCCAGTCTCATGCAGTCGATTCGGGCGGGCGTAGAGTTGCAATGTCTAGTGAACATGCAGTTGGCAATGGCACTTTCCCATGATTATGAGAAGCGACACGCATGGGCCAGTGTGGTATCAAAGCCTGTAGGACATATCGGTGCCTCAGCGCGTCCTGGAGGGTCCTCAACAGCAATCGGTGTTTCTGTCAATACTGCGACCACCGTGGGTGCCCCAAAGGTGTTGACATCTCTAGAGGGAACCTTCTCTCTAGGGCCAACAACGCTGGCCAGGCGGTGTCTGACTACTACAGAGATGGCAGAGCGCCGACACAATGGATTATGTTTTAATTACAGTGAGAAGTTTTTCCGGGTCATTGTTGCAAGAAACTTTTTATGCTGGATTGTGTACCAGATGATTCAGATGTGCATGACTCCAAAATATTCATTGATGATGAACCATCCATATCTCTTCACGCCTTGACTAGTTTTCAGCCACGTGCCATTTAAACAATGAGAATGCTAGTCTATTTAGGGACCACTCAGCTAATCGCCCTTTTCGACACAGGGTCAACACACAATTTTATTACTCATGGGGCGGCTGGTAGGGCAGGACTGGTGGTATGCCCTCAGTCGAGATTGAAAGTGACGGTGGCCAATGGAGAGCAAGTGAGTAGTGCTGGAGTTTGTCATAATTTGGAGTTGCACATTACTCATGAGACCTTGTTATTGGATTGCTATTCCATACAGTTGGAAGGATTTGATATTGTCCTAAGAGTTCAATGGTTACGCTTGTTGGGGCCTATTGTGTGGGATTTCAATGACTTGACAATGTTGTTCCAGTATAAAGGGCATCAAGTGGCATGGACAGAGATGACTTCGAACTTCACACAAGCATACATATTATCTAGTACATCGCTGGATTTGATGACTGAGTTATTGGAGGACTTCTCCAATCTATTCACTGAACCGAGTGGTTGAGGAATTATTGGATGAGCTCAAGCATGCTTACTATTTTACCAAATTGGATCTTCATTCGGGATATCATAAAGTGCGCATGCATCCAGACGATGTGGAGAAGACAAATTTTTGTACACATCAGGAACTTTTTGAATTCTTGGTCATGCCATTTGGATTGACTAACGCGCTGACCACTTTTCAAGCTTTGATGAACTCGGTTCTTCATACTTATTTCCACCGGTTTGTATTAGTATTATTTGATGACATTTTGGTTTATAGTCTATCTTGGTCCACAAATCTCTGTCATGTAAGAACAATCTTGCACGTCTTAAAAGACCACAAATTGTTTTCTCAAGCGGTCAAAGTTCCTGTTTGGAGTATCTCCCATTGCTTATTTGGGACATATTATTGTTGGCAAAGGAGTGGCTATGGATGACCAGAAGATATAGGCAGTGATTGACTGGCCATGTACAAATTTTGTACGTGCTCTTCGAGGTTTTCTTGGACTCGCTGGTTATTATCAGCAATATATTAAAGATTATGGCTTGTTAGCAGCTCCCCTCAATAAATTGTTGAACTGTGATAGTTTTTCTTGGACTGAGGATGCTTCCAAGGCTTTTTAGGCTCTCAAAACTTCATTGTATTCAGCTCCTATTTTGCAACATCCAGATTTCACTAAACATTTCATTGTTGAATGTGATGCTTTGGGTTCTGGTTTTGGAAGCTCTTCTCCAAGATGACGACCCCCTTGCTTTCTTTAGTTGGCCCATTGCCGTCCGACATAAATAATTGGCAATATATGAACATGAGTTAATTGGATTGGTTCAAGCTGTTCATCATTGGTGACCATATTTGTGGGGCCGTACTTTCTTGTACGCACTGATCACTATAATCTAAAATTTTTGCTTGATCAACGTCTTGCGACTATCCCTCAAACACCATTGGGTCAGCAAACTGTTGGGGTTTGATTTTTTCTATTGAATACAAACTAGGACCTCATAATATGGTGGCGGAAGGCCCCTCACGGTGAGATGCTAAGATCATGGCCGTCTGTGCGCTGTCTGCTCACCAAATTGCTCTATTTGATGATCTGCGACATGATGTGAATGCACTCCTAGATTTATCAGTCCTTAGACATCAGATTATTGCTGGACATCAGATTATTGATGGTTTTGCACAATCCGATTGGAATTTCGTGGATGGTTTGATTACTTTCAAAGGCCAGGTGTTTGTGGCAACAACCTCATCTTATTTACCGGCTATCTTGATAGCAGTTCACACGTGCGGTCATGAAGGCATCCAGAAAACACTTCATCGACTACGGACTGATTTTCATGTCCCTTATGCTCATAAGGTTGTTCAAGAATTTGTGCAGATTTGTCTCACGTGTCAACGTAATAAAATAGAATATTTGCATCCGGCAGGTCTTCTTCAACCTTTGGAGGTACCAACCCATGTTTGGGAGGTCATTGCTATGGATTTTATTGAGTGGATGCCCAAGGTGCATGGCAAGTCAATTACTCTAACTATTGTTGATCGCTTCTCCAGGTATGCACATTTTCTTCCCCTAACACATCCGTACTTGGCTAGTTTAGTTGCTCGCATGTTCTTTGATGAGATTGTTCGTCTCCATGGACTCCCTTCTTCCACTGTGAGTGATAGAGATCCAATCTTTACAAGCAAATTTTGGGAAGAATTGTTTTATTTATCTAGAGTCCATCTTAAGTAGAGTACCGTGTTTCATCCTAAGTCTGACGGGCAATCCGAGATTGTTAACAAAGTTATTACAATGTATTTGTGTTGTATTACAGGAGATATACCTCGTTAGTGGCTACAATGGCTCCCTTTGGCAGAGTATTGATGCAACACTTCATATCATTCATCTCTTAAAGAGACACCGTTTAAGCTTGTTTATGGCCAAGATCTTCCTTCATTGCACACTTATGATCCTGGTTGTGCTCAAGTGGCTGCCGTTGATTGTCTCTTAATTGACTGTGATGAGCTACTTGCGGACATTCAAGGTCGACTACTTCATGTGCAACAGCAGTACAAATCAACATACGGCTCCAGCCATCATGAGCATCACTTTGATGTTGGTCAATGGGTTTGGCTGTGCCTTCACCACTGACCAGCGGCTTCGTTAGCAATCAAATCTTATCATAAGTTAGCTCCTCGCTTTTATGGCCCATGTCAAATTATGGAGAAGATTGGCTCGATTGCGTATTGTCTTCAATTACCGAGCAAGGCAAAATTATATGATGTATTGCATGTTAACCTTTTGAAGAAATTTCATGGCCAACCTCCGATAGAACCTACTTCTTTGCCAATGTTACATAATGGCCACGTCTACCTTGTTCCAAAGAAGGTGGTCTATCCGTTATGCTCGTGATTGTCAACAGGTGCTCATTAAATGGTGTGGTCTGCCTGCATCGGAGAATTCTTGGGAAGATTTAGAGATGTTCAAGATCAAATATCCTTCATTCTAGCTTGAGAACAAGCTGTTTGTGAAGGAGGGGAGAGATGTCATGTGGGGTCTTTCTTATTCTAGGTGGAAACAACTAGTTCTTGTTCAGAGTATGGATAGGGCGCAACCGGTTGCAGTGGCGATAATTGACAACAAGCCGAGTTGATTTTAGGAAGGGTATTAAGTTAGGAAGGTATTATGTCAGGAGTTATGAGTTAGATGTGGATTAGTCTCTGGGTTGATTTGAGATCCGGTTTAATATGATAAGTAGAGTTAGTTTGTAATATCCTTTATATATGGCCTTAGGTTGTATCGGAAAGCAGGAACTGATCTATTGCCTCATCCCTGTTTTCTCTGTTTCTTCTGTCCTAATTCTAGCGCCCTTCCCTTGCATCCTTTCTGCTATCTTTGACTCTTATCACGGCTCCTCCAGGCCATCGCAAGGGACCAGACAGTCGTCCCCTAGTTTTTCATGACTTCCACCTACGTTCTTCATCCCGTGCTCGTGACATGTACTTATGTGTGTATCCATGTCCAAACAAAGTTTTAGATAAAACAGGTCAGAGATAGCTAAACATGATCGCCCCTACACTAGCATTTTGAAAAACCTGAATATTAATTAACTCTAAACAACGCAATTAACCTAAGCAAACAACAAATTGGGATGCATTAAGATAATTACAACCCACTAGATTACATGAAATGATTATAAGAAATTACGTTGGGCTTTCCTAAGTAAAACAAAACATTATTACAATACCTGATTAATTGCAAGAATCTCATATAAGTATGAACACAGAATCTCATATAAGTATGAACACATGAACAATTAGATGATTGAAGATTACATTAAAACAAGATTAGATAAATTGCATTGTATGCTTGTCTTGCGTTTTCCTTCCCGTGTATTGCTCAGCGATTAGAACCCTACAAAGCCAACCAAAATCACGGGCAACCATCTTTGTTTTGCGATCAAAAGAGCAAATAGAAAGGAACAATCCAAGGAAGAATAAAGAGAAACAAAGGGAATTTCCATCAAATCCCTTCAGTTTTAAAGACCGAAAGCATAGAAATTGCTCATCGTGGTTCCCAGACTGTCCCGGGCCGGTCGGCGCCTCTCACGCTGGTGGGCCTCATCATCTAGCAGTAAGAAAATTCCAACACCCATGATTTTACTGACTTACCTCTGCCACAGAGAATCCAAAACACAGTGATAAGCCCACTCTTTGGAACAACGGTCAATAGGCAAATAGTGCCATGAGAGAGCTCAGGAGATAAGGGGAGTGTAGTTTTGGAATGAATAGTCTAGGAGAGAGGCATCAGTCGAATGCCCTTCCTCGTTAAGAGCAATAGTCAGCAACCACTTCACCATTTTCATAGCCAAGAGACTCCTGAGGCAAAGCCAGGTCAAAGAACCATGGCCAAACCAAAGAACCTCAGCCAAGCTGCAAGAAGCCCACCAATATTAGCCACGACTACCGCTACTGAGCCACACACGAACAGAAGGGGAGGAAGAGTGAACCGGAGAAGAGGAGGCAAAGAAGTAGAGGAAGACGAAGGAGGAAAGTGTGGACCGTGGAGGACCAAGTTGGGCCGCCCGCGACCACAAGATGACAACCTCATCAACGACAAGGGGAACCATCCACATCGTCGTGCACGTGAGAACCACAACTAGGCCACCACAAGCAGTAGCAACCTCACCATTCCTAGACCAACAATAAGCAGGCCCACATTCCCTCTCAAGTCCTCTTTTTACCTCTTCTGGTTCCACAGCACAACACATGGCACACACATCACACACCATCATGCCCAGCCAAGGGCGGTGGCAAAAAGGAGAAGAAACCACCAAGCCTTGGCCGACATGACTACCATGTCACTAGCGACAAGCCCTTAGGAATTGTCGAGCGCCCTAGTAAAGGAGGGACATGCTCCCCGGTGCATGCCATCCTCAGCTAGTCCCGACACGATGGCCACCAAAGGTGTTCCCAAAGTCGTGCATGGTAAAGAGTAGAGTAGGGAAAACATAGTAGCTAAAGCAAAATAATGCATAAGTAAAAAGGGGGTAGAAGGAGTAGACCATCCTAGTTGGGGGAGGAGAGGAGGTAGCCGAAGTAGTAGAAGCCAGTGTTATGGTCGGCCGAAGTCAAAGCCGAGGAACGGAATCTGGTACATAACCCAGGGACAAACGGTAAAATGGTAGAGGAGGTAGCCAAATCGAAGCTTCATCAGCCATGCCCGAACCAAACCCCAAGGCCCACAACACCGGAGATCAAAACCTAAGTAAAAAAACCACGGGGAAGCCAAGGCCTAGGAGCCAAGTGGACAGCCAATCGAAAGACCGCCGATGACCTGGCCGACGGCAGCACCACCTTAAGATCTACCCACAGAGCCAAGAATAGTCAGGGGGAACAAAGTCAATAACTTAAGGGGAAACCACGAGTACTCACTAGAGGCCATCGTTGGTCGACGCGACACCACGGGAACCCTGAGCCCAAAACCCTAGGCCACCGAACCGAGGAGGTAAACCAACATAGCCAAGAGGAACAAAGGGGGCAGCACGTAGATCCGGAAAGGAGGGACCATGGGAGGCGAGCTGGGAAGCAGCGGCGTACCTAAAAGCCCCTAGGGAAGTGATAACTAGCAGATCTAGAAGGAGGAGGAGCCGACCATGTGAGTGGGGAATTGTGTGCAGTTGTGTGTGCATGCTTGGGTGCGTGTTGTGTACCGTGACTATGTGAGTGTTGGGCCGTGGTTGCATGTGGGTGTACATGGGCCGCACGCTGTGAGTGTGTGGCATGCTTGTGTTGGGCTGATGGAGGCTGACTTTCTAAAAACTTATACATGACCTCATTAAGTATTTACTCAAGTTGCGTGTCTACCTGATAAATGCCGAAGGTGAATCGGCTCAAACCGAGGTAGCGGATCCAATCACAATTGACCCTAAGCTTACTACTATTATGTAGGCAAGCTTGTTTCTTGATCATAAATCTAATTGTATTAAATGTACAAACTATATTCTATATCATCTGTTATATACCTGCATTAAAATTTTATTTCAAAACCAAATCGAATAACATAAATGAAAGAGATAACATATGAGAAAAGAGAGCAGTCTAGCTGAGAGGAGCATCAAGGTTGCAATAGTATTTATTAGGATGGTAAAGAGAGCCCTGGACAGGAAAGAGAGGGAAGGTGAGGCCCTTTACATATGGATAGAACATAAGGACCAACGGAACTTTCACTTAGAAAGGGGGCCGTAATTCAGTGCCAACCATTTTCCCGTTTGTAATGGCCAGAAAATGCTACCCTATTATGCTGTTATCCTCTCCACAATGGGTAAGTATTATAAGTGTAAGTGGTGATGGAGGAACTTAGGACCGGTAGCGCAAGTCCGGTTGTGAGGGATTCCCAGGCACATATATTATCGCAGGTAGAGTGTTGGGTGAAGGGATAACCAACCCAACCAATGCTATTTGAAGTCTGTGGATGCTGGGTGAGCGTCCCGGGACACCGGTGGAAACTAGATGGGTGGAGATTTAATAACGTAACTTGGAAAATGTTCTATACTCTGAACTTAGTATCGTATCAAAGTAAATGTGGGATACCTAGTTTCATAGGGGCTTAGAGTAGCTATGGGTACAGTGGCACAAGTCTGCATAGTGCAGAATAAAATCATGAATTCATACCTATCTCCTGGATTAAAGGCTAAGGAGGTCACTAGGGATCTTTCTTCTCACCGAGTGAAAAGTAGTATTTTCAAAAATTAAAATTTACCACTTAATTTGATAAACTAGTTTCCAGAATCAAATATGAATTAGAAAATATGATAACAAATAGAGAAGAGTCATACATTGCATTTGCTATTAATGCTTGCGGAGTACACTACTACTCACCCTTTCTATTATCTTCCTTTGTTCGACCCTAGTCTGACCAGAGATTACTCTGAGTGGGATGAGGGGCTCGTAGGCACCGATGAGGCCGCGGGAAGGCAAGGATGATTATTACAAGGACCAGGGTGAGGTGGACACCCTATACGGTTGTTGGGACAAGTGGGCGTCCCATTGAGCAGAGCAGGCAAGAGATAGGGTATATGTCCCGTACCTACTGTATTTAAATAAATGTATTAAAGACCATAGCAATACATGGAGACTACTGTAATAAAGATACAATATCTACATTATTATTCTGTTGTGCTATTCTGGTAAGGTTTATTATTCGTTGGAGCAGTGTTCTACTAAACAAACGAATAATAATCTGTTGCTTGTGATTACCCCCTAGGTATTGACACGGGGCGTCTCAGGTGGTATCAGAGCAATAAGTGGGATTTTCTCACTTGCTATATGGTATTAAGTACTTTACTAATTCTTGTCCACGTTTCAATTTCTATTCTACTATTATCTCAAAATTATTATGTTAAAAGTTTATCCTTCTTAAAGTGACACCTATACTAATATAGAACCACTACTTTTGCAGGATGGCCCGGTTTGCCTTCCGTTTGACCGAGTGTGGGGAGAGCATGTGTTACTTCTCAGGAGGTTACTTCAGTACCTGAGAGCGCCATTGCCAGCGTACTTCTAGGAGTTCCAAGAGGGGGACACTCTAGCACGTATAGGGGTTATAGTGACAGGGATTCCCCTGAACTTAGCCTATAGGTTAGAGTGTATCGAGAAGTAATGTACGATAGATGATTACTTACCCCTACAGGAGGTGGCCTGTAGGGCCATTCATGCACTCTGAGCCCACTTCAACGACTAGCTGAGGGGTTTGTGGTTTGGAGAGGTCCTACCTATCGCTCTAGGGAGCCAGGGGATCCAGTTCAATTCCATCTCTTCTTCTAGCCGATTCCCAGAGCCACCCTCACCTTTCACCTCTGCCCTCCAGAAAGACACAGCTGGCACGATGTTACTAGCCAACACCCTACTCCATAACAACACCTAGGGAGCCTTAGCGGGAGCAGAGGAGGGCTCGGATTATTGGTGGAGGCGATGCATCACCTTAGACAGTGAGGTAGAGTCCCTACAAGGGTCTCACCAGACCACATCCACGGGAGCTTGTTTCGGTCACCCCAGTAGCAGCCAGGCAGCTGGGTGGGGAGCCAGTAGTAGCCGGGAGCCTGAGGGAGGAGACGAGGATGAGGAAGACAAGGAGGATGAGACTGATCCTGAGGAGAGGGAACCAGCGCACCTGTAGTCCGCGTGATCCTCCTAGGGTAGGTCGGGTCCTTCAAGTGTGTGTTGGTTGTGTTTAGTTGTTGTATTGTGATGCCGCATGAGTTGATTTCATTCTAAGGGAACATTGTATTAGCATTTGAGCATGTAATTCATATGGTAGTATCTACTATTTACTGTTGTCATTTAGTTCATTTCTGTAGAATCCAGTTAACATGTACCATTTGCAATTCTTCATAACTACCATTTCTCAAGTAACCTGGTAGGCTTGTAACTCAACATAGGATAGGTTGCTTGAAAATTTAGAGGCTGGGGTATTGCTGTAAGCAGCAGATAGTAGTGCCCGGAATAGAAGCATGAAGCTAGAATTCTAGCATGGACCTCCCTTCTACCTTCGGACAAGTGTGGATCATGCCCATAGGCATCTTATCTCTTCATCTATGACACTGAAAATATCCGTCTGCCTTCCAAAGGAAAGCATGCATAACTAAAGAAGACGAAACTAATAGACACTGGTGACTTCAAAATAACTCATCCCTTTTTTCTGAATATTAGATTTCCCGAACGAGTGGTTCGTGGTGCTCCTAGGCACGTTGCTCAGGCATGCACAAGAATGAAGTCTCAGACGTACTCAAGGATGAGCCCTGAGCACTTTCCAATCGCGTAGTTTAGGCAATCTCGAGAGTGGGTTCTCAGGTGCACTTGGACGCGTAGATTCAAGGTTGTGTAGGTTCACACTAGATGCAAGCTCTGAGCGTCCCCAAACATGTAGTTTGGGCGGTCTCGAGAGCGGGTTCTTGAGCGTGGCTGGGCATGATAGTCCTAGATAGCGCAGGGTTTAGATCTTTTTGCCTATTTCTTTTTTCTTGGTGTTATTTGCTTTGGTAATGGTGCTCTTAAAACAAGAGTAAATCCTAAGGGTGAGATTAACTTGACCTTCTACTACTTAAAGTTAAATAAATATCTCTTCTATTCGAATTGCTACATTTCAATAAAGAAGGGTTAGTTTCTTCAAGATGAACAAAATGCATTCTTCCCTCCCATAAATTGTTGCTAAAAAAGGAACAAATTAGCATGACCAACCGTAAGACTCCTCAAAATAAAATGATATCAACCCAACCACTAATAAGGAATTTTATCAACACCTCCCCTACATGATGGAAGATTGCAGACAAGATGAGAGGGAGTTGGGATTAAGACTGGGGCCCTTTCAGCAAGCTCGATCTAGAGGAAACCCACCTATGAACCCTCAAGAAGCCGCACCTAGACAGGCCCACTCGACGCCAGCTGCCCAACACCATTAGGGGCAGCTGATCCATAGGGAGTGATGGGGGAAGTCCTTAGGTTTTTGGAGAACTCCCGAAAGGAAGCCCAGGAGAATCAAAACCGTTTCATGGAGGCCCTTCTAACCTGAGTGGCACCAACAGCTCCACAGCCAGACCCTGGGGTTAGCCAGGGAGACTTCCTCTAGACTCGCCCTCTCACCTTTTCAAAGCAGCCAACCCCAAGACGCAGGTGACTGGCTAGTAGAAGTAGTGAAGAAGCTCAACATGGTAGGATGTTTGAAAATGGAGAAAGTCCGGTATGCATCCCACCAACTACCTGGACCAGCAGCCACGTGGTGGCTCAACTATACCTGCAACCATGTTAGTGAGCGACCAATTACCTACGAGGAATTTAAATTACATTTTTCAGAGACCCATGCCCCTACCGGGAGAATGGAGCTCAAGAAGAGAGAGTTTAGAGCCTTAACCTAGGGCAGGAAAAAGATGGTGGAGTACGTCAGCCAGTTCAATGAACTCTCCCACTATGCGCCAACTAGGGGTGCAATCGGAGCGGATACGGACGGATATCGCTTATCATGTATCATATTCCATATTTTTTCTCGGAGTCGGATTCGGACACGGATAATGTCGGATATATATTTCTCCATTCTGTATCCGTTCCATAATCTTTCAGACAGTCGAACAGACGAAAATTATCCGCTTCTTTGCACAGGACATTGGATAGTATGGTACAATCAGAGCGAATATGGAGAGAGTAATTATTGAGATGATAAAGGAAAAACACTCAGTACTCCTGCTTGTTTAGATATGACAATCTACCTATATGTTACTTTGTTCCTAGATGAAGTCACAACTGACTTCCTCATATCATTTGACATACGGATATATACGGACGGATATCACTTATCACGTATCCTATTCCATATTTTTTCCTCGGAGTCTGAGTTGGACACAGATAGTGCCGGATACCCATCTACCCCTTCTGTATCTGTTACGCATGCCTTCGGTCGGTCGGACAAACAAAAATTATCCGCTATGTTTGCACCCCAAGCGCCAACTGACATAGATATTGAGGAGAGGAAGATAGATAAATTCAGGGGGCAATGCACCCATAAGATAAATTCAGGGGGGATGCACCCATACCTCAAGATGCTCCTATCCATCCACAAAATAACCACATTCCAAGACCTTGTCAATAGAGCCATCATCTAGCATCCACCCATAGACCTCGTCCACAGATGCAACAGCCAAATCCACCTTGGTATGGATCTCCTAAGCCTAGACCTTTTAACCCAGCTTTCCAGAGGCTAGTGACCCCATAGCAACCAGTTACACTAACACTTAGGTGTGCAAAGTGTCGACGTAGCTACCTGACAATATTGCCCTAGGCACCGATGCTTGCTTCAACTTCGGGAAACCTGGTCATCATAAGGCCAAATGCCCCTACCCACAACGGACAATCGGGCCAACCACACAGCTAGCATATGTGCCAAGACTGCAAGCCCCAGCTCCATAACAAATCATCCATCCAAATTAGCAGCCTTTGGAATTCATTAAAGAAGAAGTTCGAAGGATTAATTCGTGTCAGCCTTTGGAATTTAATATTGATGACAAAGGAGTACTGTGGCGGTAAAAATGAATCTGTGTGCAAAACGACCTCCAAATTAAAGAAACCATCCTATGTAAAGCCCACGACACCCCATACACCTTCTATCCAGGTGGCACAAAGATGTATAGAGATTTGAGAGATAATTTCTGGTGGGAAAACATGAAGAGGTAGATAGCCGAGTATGTAAGTCAGTGCGACACTTGCCAAAAGGTTAAAGCTAAGCATCAACGCCTAGCCGGACTGCTATCACCACTAGAAATTTTTGAGTGTAAATGGGAGGATATTTGTATGGATTTCATAACCGGTCTACTCCTCACACTCAAGAAGAAGGATGCCATCTAGGTCATAATAGATCATCTCACCGAACCAGCCCATTTCATCGCCACCAACCAAAATATTAATTTAACAAATTGGTTGAACCCTATCCGGAAAGAATAGTTTCTCTATATGGAGTACCAAAAACTATCACGTTTGATAGAGAATCAGTATTCACCTCTATTTTCTGGAAGAGCTTACACACTACCCTAGGCACTAAACTCAAATTCAGCACAATCTACCACCCCCAGACTGATGACCAGACCGAGCGGATAAACCAAATCCTAGAGGACATGTTAAGGGTTTGTGTACTGAATTTTGGATACACATGGGATAAACATCTAGTCTTGGCAGAGTTTGCCTACAACAATAGCTATCAGTCCAATATCCAAATGGCTTCGTACGAAGCTCTCCATGGCAGAAAATGTAGATCACCCATCTGTTGGTATGAAGTTGGAGAAAGACCATTATTGGGCCCTGAACTTGTACGAGAGAATGACGAGAAGATACAAATAATTCGAGAACATCTCAAGATTGCCCAGAATCGGCGAGACCTAAATTTTGAAGTTGGGGATTACATATACCTGAAAATATCACTAACGTGCCGGGTTCGCCAATTTGGATTAAAAGGAAAGTTGAGCCTACGATATGTGGGACCGTTTTGGATTTTAGAACATAAAGGCACCCTAGCATATCAACTGGAATTAGCAAATCAGCTATCCAGAATCCACAATGTATTTTATGTTTCTCAACTTAGAAAATATCACCGGAGACCATTGCTGGCCGGTGCACCATCACATGAACCCTAGCCCGAAACCCTATGCCACTGAACCGAGGAGGTATACTGGCACAACCAAGAGGAACAGAGGGGGGAGCACGTAGATCCGGAGAGGAGGGACCACAGAAGATGAGCCGGGAAGAGGGGCGTACGTAAAAGCCCCTAGGGAGGCGACGACGAGCAGATTTGGGAGAAGGAGGAGCCGACCATGAGAGGAACCAAAGGGGATCTAGGGAGGACATTATTAGAGGAGCGGTCGTGTGAGTGGGGCATTGTGTGTGGTTGTGTGCGTGTGCTTGGGTGTGTGTTGTGTATCGTGACTATGTGAGTGTTGGGCTGTGGCTGCGTGTGGGTGTGGGTGTACGTCGGCCGCGCGCCGTGAGTAGATATAGGTACTATGGCACAAGCCTGTGCAGATCATGAATTCATGGTTGTCTCCTGGATTGGAGGCTACGAAGGTCACTAGGGATCTTTTTTCTCACCAAGTGAAAAGTAGTCTTTTCATAAATTAAAATTTGCCACTTAATTTGATAAACTAGTTTTCAGAATCAAATATGAATTAAAAAATATGATAACAAACAGAAAAGAGTCATACAATATATTTTGCTATTAATATTTGCCGAGTATACTAGTGCTTACCCTTGCTCTTGTCTTCCTTTGTTAGACTCTAGTTTGACCAGGGATTACCCTGAGTGGGATGAGGGGCTTGTAGGCACCGACAAGGCCACAGGGGATGAGGACGATTATTACGAGGATCAGGGTGAGGTGGATACCCTATACGGTGGTTGAGACGAGTAGGCGTCCCACTGAGCGGAGTAGGCGAGAGATAGGGTATATGTCCCGTATCTCCTGTATTCAAATAAATATATTAAAAACTATACCCATACGTGTCAACTGTTGTAATAAAGATACAATATCTATATTATTGTTTTGTTGCGCTACTCTGATAAGGCTTATAATTTGTTGGAGTAGTGTTCTACTGAACAAATGAATAATAATCTATTGATTAAGTATGATTACTCTGGGAAATGGCACAGGCGTCTCACCTTTGTCCAAAATGCTAAGCCTTATCTCGCAGGGTTTTCGCATCTGCCCTTGTATGCAACGGCGACAGCAAGGCCGACAGCGCGGCCGCCACAGCCCCACCCATGCCGCCGGCCGTGTCGACACGAGCGTGTGTAACTCACGGCCCGGCCGGGCCCAACCAGTGCGCGGCCCGGATCGACCAGGAACCGCGAGTGCTGAGATTCTCCAGAGGATCGCTACTAACTTCGCTAGTCACAGTCAGTCACCCCCAACACCGCGGCGTTGGGAGGCATATGGTCCTGCGTGCCCCTGGACGTACACGCACAGTCACAGACACGGCGCTGTGCGCCGGACATGGCATTTAGTGTCCGTGCCATGCCATGCATGTGGGGGCGCCGGGCGGCTACCACGCTCAATGACACAGGAGCGCGCGCGCACCCTGCGCGCGTCCCACATTGTTGGATGCTGCACCGCGGGTACGCGCGCAGCCCCATGTGGGCGGCGATCGGCGCCACCGGCCGGCCCGGTTCGATCGGTTCCCCCCATGGCGCGCCCGCGGTGATTGCATGGTCGGCCCGCCCGCGCGACCACCGACCACGCCCGTCGCAAACGCGCACGTCGAGGACTTGTACAGTCCCTGTCCGTAGGATCCGTCATTCATTCGATCAACAGCACTCGAGCATGGCGCTCGCGCGCACAGGTTGCAGACGTTGTTACCTCGACGAGGAGAAGTTGGCCACTTCTCTCGAATGCGGACAGGCAGCACTGGCCAAACCGGCCTTAAACCCCTGACGCGTACGTACGTACGTCCGTCCCCGAGATAGGAACGCGCCATCGAACGCTGAGTGCGAACGAGAGCCCGTGCCGTGCAATCTTAGCCCGGAGTCAACAGGGAGATTCGACGCATGGCCCGTGCATGCTGCCCATGCAATGTTGGATATATAATACATATTAGGAAAGGTGCCGGCTACATGTACGCCGGCCTTTGTACGCGTGGGTCGATCGTTCGAGGCGGGCGGGACGGGCATAAGTGCGAGTGCTACGTAGTGTATGGGGGCGGCATGGGGCTAGGCATGGTTGCCCCGTTTCTATGGAGAACGGATGGGAACAGTTGGGGTGATGCGCTGATTTGGCGATGACACTCGATGCCTGGAAGGCGACCCGCGGGGGCGGACAGTTCGTACACCAGATGCGCGTCGCTTTGTTGTGCCGTGGCCCGTGGGCCAACCCTAGCTTGGGTCCAAACTGATTTTAACAGCGCCGGTGAGCTGAATGGAAACCCGGGGAAGATTTGGGACGACGGCAGCGTGCATTCCGTTGCTTCATTCGTGTTTTATACTACGTCCAAGCACCTCATACAGACTTTGCAAAAACCAAAAAGGAAAAAGCTTCTTAAACACAGAGTTTTTGTAGATCACACCTCATACTGGGCGCGGATTCTCTGACGTGACTTTACCGAGTAAAGTCCCTCCATTTCGTGATGAGTGGCCCAGATTCATTTTGCATTTTTTGATTTTTAATTTTTAGTTTTTTTATTTTTACCTTTTTCTAGTTTTTTCTTTTTTATATATTTTCTTTATATTATCTGTGTTAAAATAATCTATTTTTTAAATAAAAAATAACTTATTTTTTATTTAAAAAATAGATTATTTTAACACCGATAATATAAAAAAATATATAAAAAGGAAAAAAACTAGAAAAAGATAAAACTAAAAAAACTAAAAACTAGAAATCAAAAAATCAAAAAATGCAAAATGAATCTGGGCCACTCATCACGAAATGGAGGGACTTTACTCGGTAAAGTCACGCCGTAACTTTACCGAGTAAAGTCAGAGAATCCCGGCTGCCTCATACTGAGCTTGTTTTTTTTTTTTGAGAGGATTCGGAACTTAAAAAAACAACTCGAGAGATTGGTAGTAAAAGTGGTAAAACGGCGTGAAATGAAATGGGATAAGCGTTTCTCTAGGCGGCTTACAGGCCGAAATACAAAATTATTGGGCCTGGGTGTAGCAGGCCTGAAGCATGCCGAACTTTAGCTTTCAAGACAGCGAGAATTGAAGCCCATCACGTCCATGGAAACCTCACCATTCCTCTTTTTTCACTTCAGGTTTTGTTTTGTGGAGACGAGGTAACGCACACCTACTCACCACACCCATCAGATAACAACATTTCTCATATAATAGTGTATTACAGTACAGTACTCGGCTGCACTCTGCAAAGAGGTTAAAAAAAGAACAGGTTCAGTTCGCAGTTTTGCACCCATGACACCATCGTATACGGCCCTATGAACTTTTAACTACACCATGTAAATGGGCCAGATCCAACTGGCTCCGTTCATTGTTGGGCCGCACCTGCAGGTGTTGTCTAACTGCTGCTTCTTTTGGTGCTTGCATTGTACGAGAAGGAAATTGCTCTGCCCGTATTGGTCAAGATTCAAGAATCTCTCTTCCTTTCTAATGCGCTGTTTGTTCTTTTGACAGGCAGCTAGCTAGATTGCCAGCATTTCAAGAATGGTAATCCACCAACTAGCCATGAAATGATTTGAGGGAAAAATCTGTGCAAGAAGCATCGAGTTCAAGCCATTGTGCCCATAAGTTCTGTCATCTTGTGCGACAAGTGTCTGATTCGATGCAAGAACTTTGTTGAGAAAAAAAGCATTTGTACTGCTGCTGATCTCAAAGCCATAGGATAGGCTATTTTTGCATCTTTCCTTGCTACAATATGTAGTTATCCTTCGTCTTATGCGTGCAGGTTTTATCCTTACCTCCCCTTAGCCAGCTAGAAGTAGCTAGTACTAATTAACGGGCATGTTCTTTTATGCTACGATTTATGACTTTTGGCTATTTACAAGAGAAAGTACGGAGAGATAGAGACTCCTAGGCGATTTGGACCGATATAAATAAAGTCGCTGTAATGTGTATTATAATCAATTTGTAGATCTTATTTTAAAAAAATACTCTGTTTAAAAAATAATTACCGTAGAAAAACGGTTTTTGAAATTGAAAAGAAGAGGGCCGACAAATTGAGGACGGCTTGACTCTTGAGTTTAAGGGAGGCATGTTCAATATTAGAAGATAGATCAGCTAGGTCCTACGAAGCTAATGTTGTAGATTTAGAAATGACCCTTGAGGGAGCGTCACATCGGATCGAACCGAACAAATGGAGTATTTAGCATCTAGAACAAATTTCTCGACCCATCCGTCGCACTGTGGATACGTGATGTTGATCACACTGCTCTGGCCGACGTTTACGTCGGAAATTAAGAAAAGCACAGTTTATGTGACGATGATTGGTTTTATCTTTTCTGAGAAGAACACGTTGGACTTCTGTCTGCCGGAGGCTATCTTCTTCAGTAATCAAAAGTTATAAGTGAACAAAACAGACGAGTATTAGATAAACATCATGAGAAATGTTTTGATGAACGTAGGGGCAGCCTCACCACCAAGCTACACCGCATATCTTGCACCAGATTGGCACCGTAATTCAGCTTATGATCATCATGATCTTTTATACTATGGAAGCAAAGACAAAATAAGCCACATCGGAAGAAAAAGAGAAAGGCTCGTACCGTTGATCGTGGTAGAATCAAATTATAATGATCTAGATTAAAATAAAGAGTTTGTATTAAATACAATCTAAAAATAACTAAAATTCGCAATAAAAAATAGAACAAAATTAGCAATTTAATTTCCATATGAATTCCAAAATAAAATGAAATAAAAATAATTCAGAATACAATTTAACAATTGAATTTGTATATCAATTCTAATAAAAATTACTAAAATTTAGAATAAAAATAAAATAAATTAGCAATTTTATAACGACACGAATTCCAGATTAAAATCTCTAAATAATTGCAAATCACAATAAACATTAAACAAAAATTAGCTATTGGATTTGCGTATGAATTTCAACAAATAAAATTGAAATTCAAAAAACAAAACAAAAGAAAATTTGTAATTTGATTTCCATATAACTCCAAAGTAAAATCCTTAAATAACAAAATTTTAGAATAAATTAAATAAAATTAGCAATTTGATTTTAATGCAAATTCCTAAGTAAAATCCCTAAATAAATATAATTCAGAATAAAAATTAAATAAATATTAGTAATTAGATTTGTACCCAAAATCCAACAAAAAATATAATAAAATTAGAAACTTAATTTCGATACGAATTCCAAAGAGATTGTATTGGAATGAGTAACTGTAGGTCCGAAGATGGCAATAGAGGGGGTGAATGGTGCCTCAAAATTTTCCCCCAAGCACCCTCTCATCTTTACTCCAATAGCTATGAGAAACTACGAAAATCAAGAGCAAAGAATAAATCAACAGAGACAATTTGACAGAGAAAAACTAGTGTGGTCAAAAAGACCAGAGTAGTCGAAGAGCAATGAGTGTTCGAAAACCAATATGGTCGAAATAAAACCAGAGTGGTCGGTGACCAATGAGTGGTCGAAAACCAATATAGTCCAAGACTTGTGGGTGGTCGAAAAATCAATATGGTTAAAATAAGATCAAAGTGGTCGACAACCAGTCAGTGTTAGAAAACCAATGTGGTTAAACCAAGTAGAAATACGACCAGTGTGATCGATGAGCAATGAGTGATCGAAAACCCGAGTGGTCACAACACGATTCGAGTGGTCGATGACCAGTGAGTGGTCGAAAACCAAAATGATCCAACCAAGTCGAAATATGACCACTATGGTCGATGACTAGTAAGTTGTTGAAAACCAAAGTGGTCAAAGCAAGTCGAAGAACGACCAGTGTGATCGATGACCAGTGAGAGATCAAAAATCAAAGTGGTCGAAGACCAGTAGCTATGGTACTACCGCTACAGAGCTTACGGTACTACCGTTGCTACACCACATCAGAAAGAGCATGGTTTTCAGCACGACCGCGAGATCACAAATTCACGTAACTTTTGATTGAATGATCAACAAGTCATGAAACTTTGTACACATATTGCTTATAATCTCATGAGCCTATTCCATCCAAGGATCACAAAACCCACGTCAAAGTTGAGACTTTTTTGAGATTTTAGTAAGCGTGCACCAAAAGTGATCGATCGGTTGTCGTATCGAGTGTTCGGAACGAGCAGAGGATCATTTCGAGCGGTCGTAAGTGAGCGATCATCAGCGGACATTCGCAGCGAGCATTTGAAATGAGTGGTCGTCACGAGCAGTCTATCGATCGGGCGACAGATCATCTACGAGCACGTATGACCGGAGCGACAAAGAGTTTACGACCACGTACAAGCAGTAGCGATCGTTCGAGCGGTCTGGCGACAGAAGCATACGACCACGTTGATCAGCATTTGTGATCGTTATCTTCGATCGGTAATACAAATTGTTTCCGTGTGATTTTCTGTGTTTTATTTTCAGGTGATAAAAAGCAGAGACAATCATTCACCCTCTCTGATTGTGCCATACGATCCTACATAAACGATGTGTTTTTTTTAAGGCGTGGTCAATAGGAAGACTGTGGGGGTGTTCTTTTTTGCTGTGGCTTATGGCTTTTGGCTGAAATTTTTGAATTTTGGCAGTTTACGGTACAGATTACGGAGAGACCGATACTCACTTACGATTTTAGCTGGTACAGATGTTAGGCTTTTAACGTGTACTACGTTTAACTTGTAGACCCCGTCTTGAGAAAATACTCCGTTTGAAAGTTAGGTACTGTAGCAAAAGTGAAAAGTCGTCCGGCTTGTCACCTGCCGATCAGGGCCTGTAGTAAAATGTGTACTGAGTTCAGCTGTACCGGTCAAAATCACATGTGACTATTGTCCTCTGCGTACTACCTCTTGCGAATAGCTAGAATTCAAAAATTTAAGCCATAAGGCACAGCTCAAAAGAACCCACCCTAGAAGCCACTTGAAACACGTTGCCTTCTAATTTTGGTTTTTTTGCTTTTGTTTTTTTCTTTTACATTATTTGTAGAGATATATCAGATTTTTTTCTCATTTTTCTTTAATCGAATGATTCAGAAAAAAAACTAACAGTTATTAATGTACAATGTTAGCTTTAAACTAAAAGCCACAACCGCAAACCAAAGCTTTCCCAGCCGGTTAGAGCGGCCCTTTAATGTTCAATGTTGGAATGACTATCGAAACTTTCTTCGTATTGTTGAACAATTTAGACCATAAGTTTCTACTGTCACATTTTACGAAGAATTCATATCTGATACATTAACATTGATCAATATTGCACAGTAGTAACTCGTTTAATAGGCACTCATTTAATTATTTTTCGACGCGATCGTATCTAGGTAGTCTTGTCGAAAATCTACCCATGTCTTGCTCATGACAAGCTTACTCCACCAACGATTTAGGTCCGCTTATTTTAACTTAATCTTTGGACTTTTGATTTATTTTTTATTATTTCTAAATTTTATCATTATCTATCTTTTTAGCTTTTTTGCGGTTCTTTTTTTTTTCCTTTATTCGTTTGTGTTATTCGTGATGGACTAATCTGTTTTTTCTATTTATAATTTTTAAAATTTTAGTTACACCAAATAAACTACTATCAATTATAATATAATTTTAATCATAAGTCCTTTTATTTCAACGCACTCAAGCGGCACCTTACTCCCGTGGAGCAGCACCTTACTCCGGTGGCGACAGGTAACATCGCAGACAGCTATATCTCGTGTGATTTCGTGATTTGATCCCGGATCAAACATAATCCTTGTGATGGACGAGGATGGTACGTAGCTCGTTTTAGATGCTCAACCCACTCACGCTCAGATGTCACCTGGTTAATTGTTTCAAAATTATCCCTATTTTTTAAAATATTCAATTAAAAAATATTATGTCACGAACAATATAAAGGAATAAGAGAAAAAAAAATAAAAAACTAAAATAAGTCAAAATTAGGATTTAACATGTTTCAAAGTAGTTTATTGCTTAAATAAGCCGAAAAATCAAAACAAGTCAGAAACAAAAAATCGTTTGGGGGCGGCAAGCGAGACCTTTGAATATGACATATTACCTGTTTATTTTACCTTTTCTACCTCATATATTCTTTTTGCTTCGTTTTCTTTTCGAGACAGATCCTTTTGCTTACATCACTCGTAGAGTAAACGAAACAAAATGTACAACCTATAGCTCTACTTGTATGATCGTATCACCTCCGTTGTCACAGATATGCACTCTATTTGATTTACACATTAAAAGGGTTGAAGGCTTGAAATTTTTTTTAAAAAAAGCAGAGCCAAGAAGATGCCAAACGGGTGTGAGGATGGAAAGATCTACCAGCTACGGTTGACGTCGTTTCAGTACGTTAGTGTTGATTGGGTGCAAATCCGCTAGAGTTGTTAGTTAACTTTTTCTACAGGTGGATTTGCCTAAACCTAAGCCATTCATTCGTTCCTATGGCATAGATTATGCCACATCAACATCTCCAACTAATTAATTATCTCACGTGGTGGATTTGGAGGGAGATTAACTTATTTACCTGTTAGATCCCTCCCTCCAAAACACCGAACATAATAGAATTGGAAACACAATCTTTTCTTCCCCAAACCACAGCACAATACGTGTATTCTTGCAATTAGATGATAGCGGTCTAGCAGACGTAACCAGAGGGCAAAGTTGTCTGGTTTTTTAGTTTTGGTTTATGGTTTGTGGCTCTGATTTATAGCTTTTAGACTATTTATAAAAGAGAGTGTGGAATAACAGGAATTCGTGTGTGATTTTAGCTATTATAAATGAAGTCATTATAGTGTATACTACAATTAATTTATATCTAATTCTAAAAAATTTTATTTAAAAGTTAGTTACTGTAAAAAAAACTTAAAAACAACTTTTATAATCTAAAAAAAGGCCCCACCTCGACAACCACGGCAGCTCCCTGGTCTCGGAAAGCACCGCGTTGCCGTCCTGTTGACCTCCATGGCAGGCGACTCGGTGGAACGCTTGAGTCTCGACACCCTCCGAGAACAGCATCGAAGGACTAACCTGGCAGCAACGGCTGCCAATTTCCTTCGCCTTCTCGGGCTTAAAGTTCCAGGAGAATATCCTCTTTGGTCCTCCTATGTAGAGATTGGCTGGATTCTTTTTAACTTTGAGTTTAGTTTATCACTTTTTGCTATAATAATTAATTTTTAAATGATGTATTTTTCAAGCGGGTCTACAGGTAAATTGTAATAAGATCCTGTATCGAGTTCAGCTATACTGGTCAAAATCACATACAACTGTTTCTCTGTGTACTGTCTCTCGCGAACAAGCAGAATTTAAAAACTATAAGCTCAAAGCTAAAACTATAGTCCAAAAGAACCCACCCATTATGTAGGTAAGGAGCAAGAGTACATGGCAAAATCTGAGCTGTAGGAAATAAGGAATAGCTCAGATTTGGGCAAATCCACCTCGTGGAGTTAAATAGCAACTCTAGGGGGGACTGCACCTGTGTTGATTCAGAAACATGTATGTGTTCCTTCGCTTTTCTTCAGACATCATTTTTATCGAATGTTTTGTTAATCTGCTTATCGATAGCTATGTTAAAAAAACATATAAATGCTTAATTTGCAATGTATCCTATGCATACAACTTTCTTTGTGCACCCATGCACTAGGCTATGACCCTCTGATCGTGATCCAACAACCGACATGTAGGTAGGATCCCTGCACCATTCACTTGATGCATATTTGTGGAACCCCTGCGCCGAGCTCGAAAATCTGAGACCCCCAACACAATCCCCCTCCCTCCTTCCCAAACCTGAACCCTAGTCCCATCCCAATCTGTCTCTTTTGCAACCATGTGCAATGAGCTGATGACGGCGGTGGCTCTTTCCGCCCCAAATCCCTCTTCCATGCGCATGCCGAATTAGCGAGGGCAGCTCTCACCGTCCCACGGGTAGCGGTGGTGGATCTTCCCATTGCATAGGTGATGGCGATCATCCAGCGACGGCGATGGCTCTTGGTGCCCCTCCTTCAACATAGGGTCATCTCTGGTACTTGTGCTTGTCAATTCCATCCACTATATGCCCTGAAAACACCATCGTGAGGGATGCAGATGGATGAGGCCATTGATTCCTAATGCTTGAATGTACTTGATATCATTGTATATACACGATTGCAAAGAGAGAGAGGGGGGATTGGGAATGGAGTTAGGGTTCAGGATGAGGGCAACATCGTCGCCCGTGCGTCTGGAGTCGTCGCAGGGAAGTCATGATGTCGATTTGAGTGGGGGAAGATCCCTTGGTAGACAGGGAGGGGTGTCATCGGCGAGGTTAATATTGCCCCCCCTATGGGACACGTGAGAGAGATGGGGATTGGGATCGCGGTTTAGGGATGAGGGCCATTCCTGGGCAAGGGCTAGAGGGCCGATTGCCCGGGGCCAAAGGGGCCCATCCTGTACGCACATAAGGGTGGGTCCACTAATTGCAAAGGCCTAACATGTGCTCTTGTATAATAGTAATTTTAAAGTTATGAAAAATAAAGCAATATATTCTCGCAACCACCAAAATTTGGCCATATTGGATAAAATATAGAAATAATATAATTTCTTATGAAATTCTTGCCAAATTTATATGAAATTCATGGGTTCCAAACTCAGGGGCATTCGTATCTGTTGCGACTGATGGCCTTTGGCTGTGACTGATGGTTTTTTGCTGAAAATAAATAGTTGTGACTAAAAGAAGTGACTTTAAGAAGAAGAACGCGGGTGGTGGGGAAAGTGAGAGAGATATACGTGCGTAAGAAGAAAGCGAGAGAAGTGGGGTGCATGATGCACCCGTGACCTCCTGCCTTATCCCCGAATGAGACTAAAGCAAGAGAAATAGAGAAAGCAATTCAAGAAACTAGATATTCATATTGCCTTATAAAAGTAGAAGGCCATACGAGCATGCCCTTAATCCCGGGAACTATTCACACAAATAGAATTATAGCCACTTTTTTTTTTCAAATTTAGCCTCAAGACACCTATTTTACAGTCTAGTCTACTCCTCAGACCTACCGAGCTCAGTAGGATGTAGTGGTGCATGTGTGTGTTTGATTAGTGATTAGATTAGTACTAATTAGTATTAATTAGTCTTAATGATGATTAATTAGCGCTAAAAAGGTGGCTAATCGTGCGGCACCTGCTGCTTTGTGTCGGCTCGGTATATCTTGCCGAGCTCGAGAAGGAGGCTAGATTTTAAAAAAAATAAGGACCAAGCTTTCTTAAAAAAATAGGTACAATATCATTTGTGTAAACAGTTCTAGGGTGTTGGTGCCCTAAGCTCCATGCCTGAGAAAAAGTGATGCCTGGAGGTAGCCCTGATATTATGATGATTTATGCCTGGCTAGGTAGACTTGAGGATGTGGTATTTGGTTGAAGACCTGGGCCTAAAGAAAGCTATCATGTGTTTAGCGGGTGAGCAAACATAAAACCATGAAATACGTTTCTACCATTTTAATCCTAAATTGTGTCCTTCCTCATCCTAAACCATATGCGAGCGAACCAAATCGAGAGCCCAGGTGCGGCCACGGGATCTAGCCGGGCGAGGAGGAGGCGACGGTGGAGCTCGGTGCTAGGTGGAGGAGCTTGGCGGCAGTATGCAGGTGAGGAAGAGGAGGCACTTGGCGTCGGTGAGGAGCCGATGATGCAGAGCGAGGAGGCGGCGGCAGTGGGAGCCCAGCGAGCAACCATGGAGGTCTCGGCGATGGGATCCAGCTGGGCGAGGAGACGGTGGCATTGTAGCCGAGCGAGGAGGCGACGGTGGAGCTTGACGCTAGACAGAGGAGCTCGGCGGCGGTATACAGGTGAGTAAGAGGAGGCGCTCGGCGTCGGTGAGGAGCCGGCGATGCCGAGCGAGGAGGCGGCGGCGGTGAGATTCAGGCTCAGAGTCGGGGCTGTGACGAGATCTGAGGTCACGGCGGAGCTCGGTGCCATTGTCGCAGTGACGGAGCGGTGGAGCTCGGTTGCAGCAGAAAGACGACGGTCGCTCACGCTCGGCCGCGGTGAAAAGACAACGGTCGCTCGCTTCTGGTCTTCCAGGCCTCCGTTTTCATGCGTCTGGACCTGGTGTCTCAGGGCATGTTCTTTTCCTCCGAAGTTGGCGGCTTTTGGCTTTTGCTACAATACCTAACTTTTAAAAGGAGTATTTTCTCAAGACGGGGTCTACAAGTTAAACGTTTTACACGTTAAAAGCCCAACATCTGTACCATCCAAAATCGCAAGTGAGTATCTCTCTCCGTAATCTGTACCATAAACAGCTAAAATTTAAAAATTTCAGCCAAAAGCTACAAGCGACATCCGTTGCCAAACATCCGGGGGTGTTCTTTTTAGCTGCGGCTTATGGCTTTTGGCTGAAAATTTTGAATTTTGGCTGTTTACGGTATAGATTACGGAGAGACCGATACTCACTTACGATTTTGGCTGGTACAGATGTTTGGCTTTTAACGTGTACTACATTTAATTTGCAGATTCCGTCTTGAAAAAATACTATATTTAAAAGTTAGATATTATAGGCCTGTTCTTTTCAGCTTCTAAAAGCTGCTTTTCGGCTTTTCTACAGTAACTAGCTTTTAAACGGAGTATCTTTTTAAGATAGGATCTACTAGTTAATTGTAGTATATATTGTACCGACTTCATTTATATCGGTAAAAATCGCACGTGAATTTCTATTACTTTGTAATCTCTCACATAAACAACCTAAAAGTCACATATCATAGTCAAAAAACCATAAGATTCAGCTAACAAAACAGATTCTATTATAAAAATAAAAAACTGTGTGACTTGTCACTGCCGAACAGGCCGACCCTCAGCCTGGACCAGACGCTCTCCTAGAGTGACAACCAAAATCCCGGGCCATAAACTGGCAAGAAGTAGGCAACCAAATTCCACAGATCACCGCGACACACGTACGCCAGCACCATTTCTTCATTAAACCACACCAGTACCCCGGCTAGCTACTTTTACATGATTTGACAATCGACGTGATGGCCACCAGACCTCTCTCCTCTCTTTTCCTACCCCCTACCCTACCCTATTCCCCCCCTCCTCCTCCCTACACAATCTACACTATCTATCTCTGTGCCGGCACAGACACAGTGCACCCTTTTCCTTTTGGTCTGCAACTGTGCATTCCATTCCACCTCCTTTTAATATTCCTCCATTCCTCTTTACATAGTTCTCCTCCCACAAACAAAACCATCACTGCAAAAGATCTAACCATAGATTTCCCCTTACTTAGCCCTAGCTTTTCCCTTTTCTCCCTCCCTCCCGCTTCCTGATCATTCAATATACATGCGCTAATGGAGGAGCTCGCCAACCTTGGAGGCAACCAGGGAGCAGGAGCCAGGACGCGCCCTTCATTGCTGCCGCCCTCTTCTAAGGTCTCCGTGCAAGTCTACACCGTCCCTAGCTCGGCTACCGCCAGCGGTGCTGCTGCAGGAGCCCTGCAGGTTGTCGCACCTGCTATGACACATGCATCTAGCAGCCACCTCGTATCTCCTCTCCTCGAGGACGGCGATCGCCGCGGCGGCCGTGCTGGTCGGCTTGACCCCGTCAAGGCCAGGATCGTTTCCCACCCTCGCTACCACCACCTGCTCACCGCCTTCCTGGACTGCCACAAGGCACGCGCGCGCTCGCTGGTCCATCGCACGTGCAAACACGCGTGCTGTATCCTTCGTAAGTTCGTATATATGTTCATCTGTGTTGCATGTGTGTTATTTAGGTTGGCTGCCCCGCGGAAGCGGCCGAGGAGATCGCGGCGGCGGCGTGGGTGCGGGAGGCGCGGCAGCGGGCGGCCGCGGGCGACATGCCGGCTGGGCCGGACCCGGACCCGGAGCTCGACCAGTTCATGGTACTGCACTCTGGAGAACTAATTTAACTACATAACCTCACACGCATGGTCACAATTCTTAGTTCTACCTGGGATGCAGATGGCCAGGGATCTTGAAGAGTGTTGTTGGATTAATTGTGTTGGTTTAGTTAATTTGGTGTGTGATGTGACCAGGAAGCGTACTGCAACCTGCTTGTGGAGTGGAAGGAGGAGCTGAGCAGGCCACTCCGGGAGGCCAAGGAGTTCCTCAGGACGGTGGGGTCACAGCTCAACTCCATTAATCCTGGGCCACCCCTTGCAGCTCTCGTCTCCGCAGGTAATTAAACTTGAGCTTAATCTTCCCCCTTTGGCTAGACAACATTAATTTGCTACTCCTTATTACTCACTGCGTACATAGTTTCAGAATTAATATAGACTAGTCATTTACACGGGCTACATATTGTAATACCTCAATGTATTTTAGCCATAATTAGTAGAAATTCCAATCAAACCGGGAAAAAGAACTTTTGAGCTATCTATGTGCAGCCAAACTTTGACTTGTGTGTACAGAAACTGGAGTTGGTTTAGTATCTAGAACTACTTTATATAAATCTAAAATATTTCTAATAAAAAACTTAGGATCACACGAATCTAGCGTAAAAAAATGTGCAATATAAGTTAGAAGCAATATTTAGAAATCGAAAATCATGCATTGATATAACTTATCTAGTCCTGATACTAACACGATTAAGAGACAAATATTATTTATAAATGACATGTATAGGTTATTTCATATCCTTCATTCCCTGGGTGTACTTTCTTTATTTCAGTTCCGAACTTAACTTTATTTTGGATAAACTATTTCCTAAACAAGATTTATTTTGAAATTGATTTTAGTTCTGAATTTAAAGTAGTTCAGATTTACTGTAAATTCCAAATTAGAATATATATAGTACTGACTTTTCTTTACTTCCAAATTTACTAATATTTGATATTTAATATTAATTCTAAACTTGACTTATATTTATTTATAAATTTATTTGGTTCCAAATTTAAATTTGGTTATGAAATAGTCTTATTTGTGTTTTAGCTCCATGTTGGAATTTATTTTAGTTTAGATTTAATTTTATTTGTGGTTTTTAATTTACATATTTCGATTTTAATTTTACTTCTGATTTGACTCCAATTTAAATTTATACTTTTGTCAGATTTTGTTGTAAGGTGCGTATAATAGTGTTGATAGTTCATTAGTATCTTCCAACAGAAGTTCGCCAAAAGTTTACAAGGTAAAAGAAGAGATATTGTTGTGTCGATTCTGCCATGCCAATTGAGAGAGGGGGGAGGGAGCGAGAGTCCGGTATGTACACAGCCATGTAATTTTGGACAGGCCAAAAGGGACACCAATTGCTATACGATGCTTCTCTCTGAAAGCTAATGATTGAGTTGTTTTCCTTTTCTCCAATTATTAATGTAAGATTTTCTAGGTATTTTTAGTTTTTAGATTAATGTAGGAATTTATAACCTTTTCTCTACTACAATTAAAGTGTGGTTTATGTAGGAGCCTCTAATTAATATTATGTTTTATTTCAGGATTTAACTTATTTCAAGTTTTATTTAAAATTCCGAATTTGTTTATTTTGGATTTTATTTAAAATCCCGAATTTGTTTATTTTGGATTTTATTTAAATCCCAAATTTGTAGTCATGTAATATCAATCTTTTGCATTAATTAATTCTTGGTTAGTTTTTATGAATTAATTTTTTCAAATCCCTATCTTTTGTGTAAGAAACACATGTTTCATGTTATATGGTTGTACGTGTTAGAGTTCGTAACAAATACATGCAAACAAACTTGAGGGCACCATGTTTGTTACGGAAGGAGAACAGGAGGCCATCGCTATAAGCTAGAGGAATAAGCTTTGGTGTTTGTTAAATAAATATAGGCCAGTTCGTAACAAATACATGCAAACAAACTTGAGGGCACCATGTTTGTTACGGAAGGAGAACAGAAGGCCATCGCTATAAGCTAGAGGAATAAGCTTTGGTGTTTGTTAAATAAATATAGGCCATCGCTCTAGCTAGATATACCAATTGGATGGATCATATATTTTCTTTTTCTCCGATTAATGTGGGGATTTTAAGCTAGAGGAATAAGCTTTGGTGTTTGTTAAATAAATATAGGCCAGTTCGTAACAAATACATGCAAACAAACTTGAGGGCACCATGTTTGTTACGGAAGGAGAACAGAAGGCCATCGCTATAAGCTAGAGGAATAAGCTTTGGTGTTTGTTAAATAAATATAGGCCATCGCTCTAGCTAGATATACCAATTGGATGGATCATACATTTTCTTTTTCTCCGATTAATGTGGGGATTTTCTAGCATTTTTTATTTTTCTTCAATTAATGTGGGCATTTCTACTCATTTACCACCTAGAATTAACGTGAAGGCTCCTAGAGGAGCCTCCAATTAGTAAAGATAGATAGATACTTACCAAGGGTGCTACTTGTTCTTTGTGACCTTCCTAGGTTTTTCTATGTAAATAACGGGGTTTAAATTATGCATTTCTTAAGTCAAACAAAAGGAATAAAAGTCCTTAACTGTTAGTAGAATTATGTGTTAATCTATGGCCTATGCACCCTACCATATTGGTGCAAGTAGCTTGTTAATCAATGACTTGGGGTGTACTTGGTAGTGTAGTAAAGTGAACAGTAGGGTCACTTGTCTCTTTGTTAGCCGTGAGCTATGGTCTTGCTCATGTCTGGTCTCATCCACTGTTTCTGCCCTGTAAAGTAAGCTTTTCTGATTTTAAATGTGGACAAACTGATTGCCCTTTGGGGCAACTCTTGTGCATGTATTGGTTAGGATGCAGTCATGCAGGGCAGTGCCACTTTTGCTTAGTGTCTGAACCTGAAGAACTGTACTTTCCTAAAAAAAAATTCAAACAACTGTAGCATGCTACTTTTGGACATGTATCTTTACTAAATAGCACAAAAATATCTAATTTGGTGATCTAAATTATACAGGGGAATTAGTTAATACAGTAATACATAAGCGTCTATATTCGAATTGTTATAGATGCATTCATGTGAAATTTTCTGATGTTGTTCATGCATCTTAGATGTTTTCTTCTCTCTTTCTTTCAAAGTAAGCCTGGATAACAATAGTTGTATGCCATGGTGTTGTAAGATCTACATTGTGTTATTACAAAATAGATGCAGTTCCTTTTTTGAGTCAACAAGATGAAGATGGTTGACTGTCTTAACTAGTAGCTACTTTTTTTAGTCAACTCATGTTAATTATAAAGGTTCCTGTTTTGTATATCCGTCGTAAGTAGTATTATTTTTGTAGAAAGTTTTAGTTATCTTAGAAATTTTCCACAACTTCTATTTTTATCTCCCTTCTTTTTGAAAAGAGCAAAGAATGATTGGTTGCTACCCCTTGCTCAAACCTGTACCTATAATGATATGAATATTCTTTAAAGCAAAATTTACCATGGCATAGTTATTAACAGCTATGTTCGTATCATGCAACAGTCATGACCACAAAGTTGAGTGCAGGAAATCCTAGTACAATGACTATATAGCAGACAAATGTCGTATAGATAAACATAACAATTTTGAAGGGGAAGGTCTACACGGGAAGACATGAAGAGATTTGTTTTGCCATTTTGCTATGATTAAATGTACGCGTTTAAATAGTAAACAATCCATTTGTTATTATTGAGCCTGTTTGGCATATAGGATCAGGTTCAATATATGGCTTATGTATGTTGGCCATGGCAAAATAGGTGGGAGATTCGGGCGCTTATCACAAAAGCCTAATTAAGCACCTTTCGTACTACAAGTTTCAAGTAAGGTGAAGCTGGTGGGAGGGAGCTTCTGGGGTTTATAAACTAGATAAGCGACAAGAAGGTAGCTTGTTGGAAAAGGTTAAACTTGGGTAAACATGCCTTGTAATAAGGATTTTCTTTCTATGCTATTCTAAATAAAATTTGCATCAACTTGAATGCAATGCAGGCAGATAATACTAACGACTAACTAAATGTCTCATTATAATTGTAGTCCCCATCCAATCAGCTTTGTTATTAAATTCACACGTACATTTGTAGTATTATGCAATTATACGATGTTTCTAGAATATTGTAAATGCTAGTGGTTAGAGAAATGGTATAGTATCATAGAAGAATGAGGAAAACTTCTATTTGATACCTATTAATCTCACATGCCCAGCTTATTGCAATGAAAATTATTGCATCTCCATACAAAGACGATTTTTTATACTATATCATAACACCTTATTGAATGGTACTGTATTTTCTTTGGTCATCCCAGCAACGAAACAACTGCATTTTGCACCCCATAGCCTGGCTAGCTTGGGGCCCCAATGGTATGGAGCAAGGTGAGAGGCATGCAGGGAACCAAAAGCCCCCTTTCTAAAATTATGTTTTGTGCATGTAGACAACTGTTTTTAGAGCAGATTTGATATGAAAGAACATATGCTTTCATTGAAGTGGGATGGTTGAACTCTGTAAATGTAGGGCTAGCAGTGTAGCGTGCCTCATAAAGTTACTCACTACTGCATTTCAGTTCGGTTTATAATGTACATGCAAGACGGGATCAGGCCCTATATATAAATGACAAACATTGGATGGAGTCCAAGCGGAAAACTAATGCACTACTATATCTGTCAATTGGATGCTTATATATAGATAGGTAACTAAAATGCAATATATGTGGTGGTCACATGCAGATGCACGATATATATCATCGAAACTTGACCATGCTGTCCCAAAGTTATGTGTTTGTATATGTAATATTAGCTCTAGCCTTGTGCCGTATTACAGGATTTTCACTTTTTTAGACAGGGCACCGACCAGAGGCCCCTGTTTATTTTTCATTACAAGAACCTACAAGTTTCGTTCTTACAGAAGTTGTCTTAGATATTAGGATATTTTCAATAGTGTTACTTTAGCTGTCTTTTAGCTATATCATCTCAACAAATTCCTATGTAGAGGAGAGCAGATGAGGAAAGAGAATGTGTTATCTCTTATGCAAGAGACAACCCGAGCACACAATCTAATGCAAATAGTAATGAAGTGTGAGGGGGAAATGCGATGAAAATAATATAAAATAGTTAAGAGATTAATTTTAGAGATAAACTGTTGAAGATGTTGTTTCTAGTGCTATGTTTAGATGAGATGAAAGGTTTAGAGGCGAACTTAAGAGATAGACTATTTGTATATGACCTTAGTAGTAGTACATAGTTACAGAATCGTTTTGTGGTGGTGGAGAGGTTTTATGCATCGTTTAGATGATTTTCGGTGCAGCGCATGTTTCTTTGTAAAAGCTGATGTTCTTTTCTCCGGTATTCTTGACTTGTGTAAACCTTCATTGCCTATCCAACTTGACCTCAACAGAAGAGAACATTGGCCTTGGTTCGTCAGACGATGAACAAGAAGACGGCAGTGGCATGGAGATGGAGGCAGAAGATGAAGCCCTCGGCATCGACCCCCGCTCTGATGACAAGGAGCTAAAGAGGCACCTCCTCAAGAAGTACAGCGGGTACTTGGGCAGCCTGAGAAAAGAGTTGTCCAAGAAGAAGAAGAAAGGTAAGCTTCCGAAGGAGGCTCGGCAGAAGCTGCTCAGCTGGTGGGAGCTCCACTATCGATGGCCCTACCCGTCGGTACGGATGCACATCTGTATATAGTTTGCATGCACATTAAAGTCATGATCTGTCAATATGCACGATATACGCAGACGATGAGACGATGGCATTGCGTGCGTGCAGGAGATGGAGAAGATCGCGCTGGCGGAGTCGACGGGCCTGGAACAGAAGCAGATCAACAATTGGTTCATCAACCAGCGGAAGCGCCACTGGAAGCCGTCGGAAGAGATGCAGTTCGCGGTCATGGAGGCTTACCACCACCCGCAGAACGCCGCTGCCGCCGCCGCTCTCTACGTCGACGCCCGCCTCGTGGGAGCAGCGGCGCCGGTGGGGGCCTATGCCCGGCCGGGTCACGGCCTGTGGCATAATTGATTAGGCCGGCATGGCGCGTGCATGCGTAGCCTGTTTACTTACAGTACACCCCAGATGAATGATGCATGCACTGCTCGATTTGCTGCATATATTGCACCACCAGAAAATCATGCATGTCAGGACGTCAAGTTAGCCCGCTAAAAAATTGCCGCCTGCATATATAGGTTTGGCGATACTTATATCTCCCAAACGGTAAAATTAATCAAGGAAGAAATTAATCACGTACCACCTGTATATATAAAAGGTTGATTTGGGAATGTATCAGACATGAATCTGTTGTGCTGCATATACCTGGGTTCGAATGCACTTATGGATTATGTAAGGTGCTATAATACTCTTTTTAAACAGTGTGTTTTACTATACCAATTTTAGCTGTATCGACTAAAATTATATGCTACTTTCTTTTTATAATCTCTCCAAAAGAACCTAACGAGGAACATAGATCGGACGGGGAAGATTATTGAGTTGGTTCTTCTGTACTCAATTGCTAGTTCAGTTCTGGTTCATTTTGGTTTTTCAGTTGCTTCTGGTTTTTTGACTTTTCTCGGTAATCTTTATTCATTAAACTAATAAATCGCAGCTAAAAGTCATAAGTCACAACTAAAAATCTTAGGGTCTGTTCTTTTTTGTTTTGGTTTATGATTTTGGGCTGTGATTTATAACTTTTGGGCTGTTTATGAGAGAAATTATAGAGTAACAGAAACTTGTGTGTAATTTTGATTCATATAAACGAAGTTGCTATAATGTGTATTATAATTAATTTATAAATTTTATTTTAAAAAGATATTTTGTTTGAGAGTTAATTACTATAAAAAATTAAAAAATAACTTATAAAAACTAAAAAGAGCATGCTCTCAATCAACCTGCACAGGGAAGAAAGGGCGAGTGTTGCATTGCACCAGATGAGCATCCCACTCGGGTTATCGTCGCGTGCATCACGTGGCGTGCATGCAAGCGGCGTCGGGCGAAGGAAATGGAACGTGGTTGCACCGAACTGGCGCCCTGTGCCCTGAGCCGCCAGCCGAGGTTGCTGTGCCGCGCCGCATCCGCACGCATACGCGCGCAACGCGCCTGTGCGTGCCGCCCGCACCACCTGCCCGCATCGGCCGCGTTCCGGTCGGGCGCGCACCCTGTTCAGGTGAACTTTTCTTCTTTTTGCGATTTTTAGTGAACTTGTGTGCGTGTTTCCAGCCTCATGGGCAAGTTCCAGTTAGCTTTTCTGTTAGAGGAGTACGGCACGGACTCCTGTTGCCTTGCTGGGCACGTGTAGTGCCGTCGCCAAGAACGCCGCTGCTACTGCCCTAGTTGCATCTTCCAACGATGCCAACTCCAACCACGGCAGTAGCACCGGCGAGCGCTCGGACGGCAACCGCAACACCACCACCAACAACAATAATCGCAACTCTGTGGCAGATGTGGTGGTGGACGCGGTGGCCGCGGACGCGGCCGTGGCGGGCGCGGCAACGGTGTGCCACGGTGGACTACTTCGTTCAATCTATGGACGGGTGTCATCCAAGCCTGGCCGTCCACTTGGGGTACACCATCCGCCAGCCAGGGACAGGGTCTTCTCGGTCCACGCCCGGCAGCACCACAGGCGTTCCCTGCCTTCGCGCCCCAAGCTGCGCCACAGCAACAGTTCCTCGCACCATCGACACCAGCTCCGATTATATATTTTTTTATCTGAATCTGGTCAATCCGATCACTTCTGTTTTTTCTGGTAGTCTGAAAAGTTTGATCAGGGAAGCAATACAAATTGATCTGATGTTTTGATTGTGAACATCTTTGAGTTCATAATAGACTCTGCACCACCGATCGAACTCAAACGTGTCTTCTTGAGGCGCCTTCGACTACAACTCTACACCGTTATCTTCTAAAACTCTACGAGCGGGATGTTGTTCTCGTCTTCGAAAAGATTACTGTTTGAGTTTCTGATATATCTCTGTTTCGTTACCGATGAGGACTTTGTTCCTTTTCTCATCTGTGACTCTTGTTCCCACGGTTATTTATATCATTCGTAAGCTACCTGGTAGAGGTGTAGAATTACATATACGCCAAGAGCATTCTATAATTTCTCCTCATATTTCGCCGATTGTGCGTCTGTGTGTTTTTACTCGATTGAGTTTTCCACGTTAAATCTCTGTCTCGTGTTCTTCATTGTTTCATGCTCTGTCTTGTCGATTTCATAACAGGTGGCATCCAATCCTAACAAGTGGTATCAGAGCCACGTTCTTCGCCCAGATCAATCTAGGGCACTATCAACATGACAACAATGAAGTATGATCTTTCGTTGCTTGATCGAGACATAAGATTTTCCCTGTGGCAGATCCAGATGTGAGCTATTCTAACGCAATTCGATTTGGATGATGTGTTATTGGGAATCAACAAGATATCCGCTGCATGGTCCGCTAAGGAGAAGCAATGAAGCGATCGTAAGGTTCTCTCTCAGATACATATTCATCTTTCTAACAATATTCTCCACATGTCACAAAAGAGATCACGCTGCTACGTTATGGCTAAAGCTGGAACGGATCTGCATGACTAAGGATTTGACCAGTAAGATAATTATGAAGCAGAAAATTTTCTCGCTCAGATTGGTAGAAGGTGGATCTGTGTTGAACCACTTGACGGACTTTAAAGACATCGTCGCTGATCTTGACGCAATAGATGTCAAATATGAATATGAAGATTTAGATCTTATTCTACTCTGCTTGTTGCCTAGTTCATCCTCTACATTCAGAGATACAATTTTTTTGTAAATTTAGTGGCGATGAGTAATTGATATTTGGGTTGTATTGAAATTTGCGTTTGTGAAAGATCTAGTCGATACGCTATTGTTGCTAGAGTTTTCAGGATAGCATTTTGACCACGGCTGTCTTCGACCATGACATATTTCGACCATGGTATTTCAACAACATCAGGTATTTTGATCATGGAATTTTGGCCAAAATAGAACGACCATGGCAAGTAATCGATTGATTTTGACTAATATCAGTGGACCGATCGTAAGCACAATAAACTGGTCGTATGCAATAGTAAACCAGTCTTAGCTACAGTGAACCGATCGGTAGTCGTAAGTTTGTCTGCTACAATAACCGATTGATAGTCATAGACTTTTCAGTCGGCCGTCGTTGTCTTAGGCTTTTCGATCGGTTGTCATAGATATCACGATCGGTAGTGAAAGGATTTGCGATCGATTACTGTAGGTTTCACGGTCGGTATTCAAAGACTTTAAGGTCGGTATAAGTGCTTTAATTTTTGTGATCTTCGAGTACCTTGAGTACTCATGTTGGGTCAGTGGTTGACTGATTTGTGCATAGCTGTTGGTGATCGGTGGTCATTGCTACAGTACCAGGTAGGTACTGGGTGATCGTAGCAGTTGTCGGTGATACAGTACATGGTCGGTACTCAGTAGGCGATGTTTTAGTAATAGGTCGGTACTCGGTAGTCGATGGAACAGTGATTGTTTGATGGTCGGTAGCGGTAATTATATTTTTTGAGTGTTTTGAGCGAAGCAATGGTAATTTCTGAGTACTTGTTATTTTTGAATACTCGTTGAGCTAGCGGTCGTAATGAGTGATCTAAGGGTGATTTCTGGAAAGCGATAGAATTTGTGGTCATGGATGACCTGGTTGATGTTGATGGGTGTGATACGAGTGTGTGGACCAATGCCGATCAAGTTGGGAAGAATTTATGCCGGGAGAAAATTTCTTTGGTCTTTGCATGTGCAAGTAGGTGTGGAGACGGTCATCGTCGGTGACAAGGAGGACCGGGACTAGGATGAGAAGATCTGAGGTCCAGGCGGTCGGGGATGTCATGCGAGGTGATCAGGCTCATGCTGGAACATGTGGAGATCAAAGGTGGTGATGAGTAGAGAAACTACAGGAGGTGCGTTCTTGGAGGCTTCGACACGTGAGAAGGATGATGCATGGGGAGGCTACGGGAGGTGTGTCCTAGAGGCTTTTATCACGTGATGAGTTAGGAGTTGTGGAAGGAGAACATAACTGGGAAGGCTTAGAGATAGGATAAAACCTGTGTTCGGAAAGGTTTCGAGTCCCTTAATTTTTAGAAGAGATAAAGTTTTGATTCCGTGTTTGAGGTAGACACGGTTTGTGATGTTAACCTTTTAAAACAGGGAGAGGCTATGGGTTAATGTATGGTTTTTAGTGGATTAGGGAAGGTTTTTGTGTCGGTTTGAGAGGGCTTTCGTCGAGAAGGTTTTTAGGGGTACTTGTGAGGGCGCTTTGTAAATCCATACAAATCCAATAATAAACATCATCTTGAATCAATCTAGTTCTTGGTTTTGCTCGAAAAGTGCTTGTGTTTGCAGTTGGATCAAAGTGTACGACTACATCCGAAGGTGATCAAGAGGTTCTGCTTCTGGGTTGATGATTTTCAGTATGTTCAATCTGGTCAAAGATCAAATCTGAGCGATCTAGCGAGTAGATGAGCATCAAGCGGTTGGAATCTTCATTGACTACTTAGAGATTTCAAAAAGTGGAGGCAATCATTCACCTCCTTTGATTGCAGTGTTCGATCCTACAATGATAAGACTTTTAGTCCTATGGTCGAGCTCACTACCATTCGTGTCGTTTTAAGTCTTGCCGCCAGCCAATCTTGGCCCATACATCAACTTGACGTTAAAATGCTTTCTTGCATGGTGATCTCACCGAGACCGTCTATAGACAACAACCCTCTGGTTTTCTTGATGCCACACACCCTACTCATGGTTGTCGCCTTTACAAGTCTCTTTATGGCTTGAAATAGACGCCTCATGCTTGGTTCCAATGGTTTGCTATCTTTGTTCGTTCCATTGGCTTTATTGCGTCTAAGTCTGATTCTTCCCTCTTCGTGTACAAACATGGCACGTCTACTGCCTATCTTCTTTTGTATGTCGATAACATTATATTGACAGCTTCTTCCCTCAGCATTCTTCGTCAACTTGTTGCTTCTCTCAGCATCAAATCTGTCATAAAGGATCTCAGTCCCCTTCATACCTTCTGCTGGCATCCACCTTTCTCAACGGCATATATAGAGGAGCTCCTCTCCCGAGCCAGCATGTCTTCTTGCAATCCAGTTGCTACCCCAATAGACACTCGCTCTAAACTTTTAGCTAATGTTGATGCGCCTGTCGCTAATATATCTCACTACTGCAGTCTTGCGAGTGCTTTGCAATATCTCACGATTACTCATCCCGATATTGCTTATGTGGTTCAATAAATCTGTTTATATATGTATGATGCTCGTGAGCCGCACTAGAATCTTGTTAAACTGGTTTTGTGCTACCTCCAGGGCACACTTGATCTTGGTTTACAACTCTGTTCTTCTTCCTCACATGACCTCATTGACTACTCTGATGCTGATTGGGCGGGCTGTCCAAATACACGTCACTCCACTTCTGGCTACTATCTTTTCCTTGGTGACAACCTTATCTCGTGGTCCTCCAAATGCCAAACGATTGTCTCCCGCTCTAGTGTTGAGGCCGAATATTGTTCCGTTGCTAACGTAATTGCCGAATCTTGTTGGGTGCGGCAAATATTGTAGGAGGTGCGCTGGCCAATCACGACTGTCACCATTGTCTATTGTCATAATGTTAGTGCTGTTTACCTATCGTTCAATCCCATCCAGTATCACCGCACAAAGCACAATAAGATGGATATTCATTTTGTTCGTGACAAAGTTGCCATTGGCAAAGTTAATTCTTCATGTCCCATCCAGTTCTCAGTTTGCAGACACCTTCACCAAAGGCTTACTGTCGCAGCTGTTCAATGTTTTTTGGTCCAGTCTTCACGTGCTTTCTCCTCGTCGCCACAGTTCAGACTAGGGGTATGTGTTAGAGAACTCCTGTTGCCTTACCAGACATGTGAAATGCCGTCGCCCACGGCAGACCGGGAATATAAATTCCCGGTTGCCTTCTCCTATGTGTAGATTGCTTCCTAGCTGCATATGATAGCAATTCTTTACCTTGTTGTACAAGTATCAAACTCCTGTACGTGTATCTATATATTGAGAAGCAATACAGCAAACCAGGGTATGCGATTGCAGCCTTTCACTTTCCTCAAAAAAGAAAAAAAGAAAAAAAAAGCAGTTAGTCTACACAGTAATACAACAGTACAGTCGCCCCTTCCGGAGACTGGCTCAAAAACATATGAATTTCACATGCACAACGAACAGATAAAGCTTCACTACCATGTTTTCTATACAACAAACACCCACAGGATACCATAGAAATTGAACCAACGTATATTCTAACTACGTGGATGAAACTTCATCCGGAACGAAACAGGCAGTTGCCTCAAGCCGTTTCTTGTTACATTGGAAAAGAGCCGAATTTCATGTGCAGCCAAATACAGCAAGCCGGGAACGCAAACTACCTATGCGTTTCCGATATTACAATTGGCCGTACACACAACACACCTGTGCACAAGCAAAGTTAGGCATTACAACAAGAAGGGCTACATTTCAACAAAATGAGACCAAGAATCTCATCTATCTAACCAAAGTATGTATACGGGGCGCACCATTCGGATGGATATCCTCCCGTACTAAGCATGTCATTGAAGTTCCTTCCGATGCCTTTGAAACCATCAGCTGTTCAGACAATGACATATTATGTGTATTCAGGACTCTTGTTTTGGGCCAAGTGATCCACTACCTCCTGCCTCCACTCTACTAGTGGTGAAAGGTTGAACAGACGATTGCAAACTTTCCGGACCTTCTGCAGCAATTCTCTTGCACAATGCATCGCAGTTACTTATCACTTCAGTTAACCTGCCCTTCAACTCACCAACTTCCACCTGCAGTGGATGAACTGCGATGTTTGGTAGAGCAATGTCAACAAATAGTTCCAGTGTTGCCATGCTATTCCAAAGCCATTCACAAGTAGTGCTCAAGTTCACTAATTGTTGCTTTGGCCTTGCTTTAGGCTGAATTTAGGCCTAAGTGTCCAAATCTCCAATAATGTAATGGATGACCAATTTAGTTTTTTACCTATCTCAGAAAATACTGCATTTATTACCTTCAGCAAGATTGCGAGAGGTTGATCTCATGGAAGTAACGGAATAACTGAACCGCTGGAGAAGCTTAACAGCCAGTGCGTCTGCTGTTGCTATCTTGTTTTCTATCTCTTCCTGCACCATATGTAATATATTAGAGTTCCTCTCAGTAAATTAGTTGATAAATATAAATATAAAAGGCATGAAACTACACATTCAAACGCCAAATCTCTTCAGCTATATTCTAAGTCACCCTGAGCACTTAGAATTCACCAGTTAAGTCCTGCATCATACTTTCTAAAGGACATCTCTGGATATCCTAGTCTAAGCACTACAAATTTAATACGATGCCAATGGTTTTATGAAGTCAAATTAAAGGGTTGTACAAAAATTGTCAGTTCAACATACGATAGAAATATGATCAGTGCTAAACCCTACATTTGTCTGAACAGTGAAAACAAAAGCACGCAGGGTGCATGGGTAGCAATTGTTCATACCAACGAAGTATCAGGATTTTTACTTGTGATATTTATGATGCTAACATAAAGTACAAATTTAAGTTACAACAGTAAAATATATTTCCCCTTTTTTTGGGTGCTAGTACTACAACCAGTGTCATACCTACTACTTTCTGTATCATGACGAAAATCAGCATAGAACGCCTCAAAAAGTTTTGATAATTGGCGCTGCGATTTATTTAGGTTTATCACCTGGCTATCAAGATCCAAATGTTGCCGAATAGAATAATCGCCAATACATGAAGCAAAGCGCCATTTCTTTGACACAAAAGGAAGAAAATTTCTAAACCTTGAATGAATAACCTGAAACCGTCATATTCTATCCAACAAGAATTGGTTATATACCACCGAAATGTCCCAGTTTTGGTATAAACCACTAAAAAATATCGGTTGAATTTAATACCACCGAAAAATCCCCATCTTCGGCGATATACCATTCTGTCACCCCTCCATTAGTACTAGTGTTGAATTTACTGAATCGCCCCAAATGTGGTTCGACCAGACCATGTTTTGGCTTGACCAAACCTGCTCCTCCAAGCCAGCTTCTTCCAATCCATCCCCTCAGTGAGGAGAGAGAGGAGCAGTAAGGAGAGAGGAGCAGCAGAGGAAGCCATGGGAGGGGCCTGGTGGAGTGTGGCGCTAGTGGAGGAGGTGAGGATGGCAACCGGTGAGGGCAAAAATGGGACGATCTGGGGGAGGCGACCTCGTAGGTGCTAGCTGCGATGGCGGAGACGCACTGAGGTGTGTCCATGGCGGCGCAAGGCGGCCGGGGTTGGGGGAGGAAAAGGGCGGCGGCACCGGAGAGGAGTAGGGGGCACAGTAGTGCGCGCATGGGTATCAGAGAGGAGTGAGGAGCTCACCAAAGCAGTCTACAGAGGCGGGGCGGGCTGGCGACGGAGACCCGACGAGGTACGGCAAGCTTGACGTGGTGATGTTGATCTGGGGCAAGACGGACAAAATCAGTGATGGGGAGAGATTGGGGGTGGTGAGGGGATGCTCCCTGAGAGAGAAATCGGGCCGAGACGCCCCGTGTGAAGAATGGCGGTGGCAGCAACAATTTGGCCGGATTTTGGGACGAAGACGGCAGCACACTGCCCAACTCACCACGGTGGCGCCTGCCTCTATGGTGGCTCTGGCAGGATCGTGCAACCTTCGCGACCTGCTCAAACTGCGCGTTAAGGATGACCTTGCCACCGGGTGCCAGGCGGCAGTCACCCTCGCATCCACCATGGTAGCCGAGAGGCGCAGCTCGTCTCCGTCACCATTGGAGCAGACAGAGAGTCAGTGGAGCACCGGCGCTGGCGCGATGGTGCGCGAGCAGGAGTTGGTGGCGGCACAGGCATTGGGGGCGGAAGACGAAGCGGAGCCGGAGGTGGGTAAAGGAGTGGCTAGCGGCGGATGCTGCTGCATGTGCATGGCGCGGGCGAAGGGCGTGGCCTTCATCCTGTGCGGCCACACCTTCTGCCGCACCTGCGCTCACAAGCTGCTTGCCGGCCGCGGCCACTGCCCGCTCTGCAACACCAATGTGGGCTGGATCGAGGAACAAGGCGAGTAAGAGAGACGAGCGTGCGTCAGAAAGAAGAAAGAGGTGAATAAGATGACGGAGCTAACTTGAAAGTGGACAGAGTGGTATATTCACAAAGATTCAAAGATTTCGATGGTATTAAAGTGAACTCGGATTTTGGGGAAACTTGATCATATACCCTCCCTTTAGTTGGGAAATTGAGGATTTACCCTCCACATCTCAATGACACGTGGGGTCATCATAAATCACTGACACGTGGGCCAGGAGGGTAAATCCTCAATTTCCATCTAAAGGGAGGGTATATGATCAATTTTTTCATCACAAAATAGCATGAGACACACAATTGCCTCCATCAGTGAAGAATGTCTTCCATGAGAAATCTTTTTCTTTAGCAACAGCATCAAACAAATAGAAAACTCCCAGAGGATCCTGCCTACCTGTTTTTCACTAATTTTCTTGGCCATCTCTTCTTGCCATTCGCGGTACATAGAGAAAAGCTCAAACAGCAAACTTGGATTGAAATTGCCTGCAGATGAATACCAAGACACAGATGAGCTCCTAGCATAAATATGATAAATCCAACTAATTTGCTGCACAATTTCCAGTCCAGTTGTCCATAACACATTCCTATCCCAAATACAAGAATGATGCCACAACCTCTAACCAAATTTAACATGGCAACCACTCACCGGAGGCGGCAGAGGCGGAGGAGGAGGGCTTCCGGACAAGGATGTCAGTGAGGCTGGTCTCCGTCTCCGAACCCGCCGCCGGCTGACCGCTCAACAGCGGCGGGGCCTTCAAAACCCCAACCACAACAAGGTTAACTAACAGTTAAAAAAGCCGCAGCGAGAAGAAAAAGGAGACGAGGGATCTTTGTTCGTACGATGGTGAGGGACTGGATGCGGCGGAGGAGGGGGTCGGCGTCCGCGGCGTCGCGCGGGCCCTCGGACACCGTCGTGATCTCGTCCGCCCACTGCGGCCGCGGCTGCTGCTGCGGCTGCCTGGAGAGGAGCGACTCAGAAGCCCCCATGGGGCTGGGGGCTATATGGATGCGGGGCAGGCCGAGGCAGAAGAAGGCGGCGAGGGAACGCCGTAGTTCGCCGGGAGCATCCGCCGGAGTTATGCGGGGCGGGCCGATGCAGAAGGCGGCGGCGAGGGAGCGCCGTAGTTGGATGGAGGCGACTGGGTTGCAGCTGCTGAGCCGCTCCGTGTTGGGCTTCTTCTTTGGGACCACGGCGACTCGGTTGCGCTGGGCTGAAATTGTCGGCATCCAGGCCAGCCTAAATGACAAAATCTTGCCCGATGAACCCTGGTGCTACTGTGCTATCCACCGTAGGGCGTGTTCTTTTTTTTGGCTGAAGCTCTACGGTTTATGAGTCTGTTCTTTTTGGCTGAAGTTTATGACTTTTAGCTGCGGTTTATGGCTTTTAGGTTATTCGTATGAGAGATTACAGAGTAACAGAAACTCACATGCGTTTTTTACCGATATAAATGAAATCGGTACAGTATGTACTACAATTAACTAGTAGACCTTATCTTGAAAAGATACTCCGTTTAAAAGCTAGTTACTGTAGAAAAACCGAAAAACAGCTTTTAAAAGCTGAAAAGACAGGGCTATGCGGTTTTTGGTTGCGGCTTATAGTTTTCAAGTTATTCGTGTGAGTGATTACAGAGTAACAAAAAATCGTGTATGATTTTTGCCGATATAAATAAAATCGGTACAGTATGTACTACAATTAACTAGTAAACTCTATCTTAAAAAGATATTCCATTTAAAAGTTAGTTACTGTAGAAAAACTAAAAAACAACTTTTAGAAGCCGAAAAGAACATGACCTATGTCTTTTGGCTATAGCTTGTGGCTTTTAGGCTGTTCGTGCGAGAGATTACAGAGTAATAGAAACTCACGTGCGGTTTTTGCCGATATAAATGAAGTCGGTACAGTATGTACCACAATTAATTAGTAGATCCTATTTTAAAAAGATACTCCATTTAAAAGTTAGTTATTGTAGAAAAATCAAAAACTAACTTTTAAAAGCTGAAAAGAATATGGACCAGTAGGGGACATCACACTATTTTACTTTGTGAAAAAATAATTGAGGCGTACCAGGAGCTATGCTAATTCATTAATGAGAGATAGTGTTTAAACACCTGTTCAAAATAGACACACCTAACTTTGTGAAAAAATTGAGCTATAAGTAGATCATGGTCGATATTAATAATTCACAGCAAATTATCGAGAACATCTTATGGAATGTAGGTGACAAGATTTGAACATTGGCGGTTGTTGGAGCAATACATATGAACAGCCCCTCACAGGCAAAAAAAGAGACAGAAGGAATCTGAATAACTAATTAGGTGGTGTTTGGAAGGAAGGAATTTTGAAATGATGGATTGCAATCCTAAGAAAAATTCGAATAATAGAGGATATAGAATCATCTCTACAAATTTTAGAGAAAACAAAACATGAGTTCTAATTCTAACATCATATAAAATTTTCTTTCATAGTTTCGACGCATTTTGCCTCTTTCTCCCCCCTCAAACTTCTCTCACAACAACAATAAAATCTTTTATCCCCAACAAGTTAGGGGAATAAAACTCCCTCAACATCAAAGAAATGATAACCTTGTAATAAAATTTACAAGGTTAAAACTCCAAGCTCTATATCCTTCCATCTGAACTGAGAGTCTAAAACACCGCCCCTAAATATTCTTCTTATGCTATGGTTCTAGAACGTGGACGGCTAACTTTCATACGTTCCTATCCAAAGTCAACCCTTTGGATACATTCTAATCCATCAAGTCTCATTAAATTGCTTCCTTCCATATCAATCTTAGTCGACATTTGCCTCTTCTTATGTTTTTGGTACGTCTTAAAATTTCACTACGTACCGATGCCTCAGAACACCTCGGTCGGATATGTCTAAACCATCTCAAGCAATGTTTGGACATGCTTCTCTTCAATTGGTGCTACCCTCAACCTATCACTTATATTATCATTGCGGATTCGATCCCACCTTGTGTACCACAAATCCACCACAACATTCTCATCCCTGTTGCATTCATCTTCTGTATATGTTGTCTTTTAGTTATCCAACATTCTACTCCATATAGTATCGTAGGTATGATCGCCGTCCTATAGAACTTACCCTTTAACTTTTGAAGGATTTTTTACCATATAAGACACCCGATGCTTGGTGTCATTTCACCCACCCCGCTCTTATCATATGGCTCGTATCTTCATCAATCTCGTCGTTCCACTATAGTATTGATCCTAAATATCGAAAAGTGTCCATCCTAGGCACTACTTGTCCGTTCAAACTACCATCTCCATCACCTGCCCTAGCACTGCTGAAATCACACCTCATATACTCAGTTTTACTCTTACTAAGTCTAAAGCCCTTCGATTCTAAAGTCTTAATCTTCTCTCTTCTTATGTTTTCGGTACGTCTTAAAATTTCACTACGTACTGATGCCTCAGAAGACCTCGGTTGGATATGTCTAAACCATCTCAAGCAATGTTTGGACATGCTTCTCTTCAATTGGTGCTACCCTCAAACTATCACTTATATTATCATTGCGGATTCGATCCCACCTTCTGTGACCACAAATCCACCACAACATTCTCATCTCCGCTGCATTCATCTTCTGTATATGTTGTCTTTTAGTTGTCTAACATTCTGCTCCATATAGCATCGTAGGTATGATCGTCGTCCTATAGAATTTACCCTTTAACTTTTGAAGGATTTTTTTACCATATAAGACACACGATGCTTGGTGCCATTTCACCCACCCCAATCTTATCCTATGGTTCATATCTTCATCAATCTCGTCGTTCCACTGTAACATTGATCCCAATATCGAAAAGTGTCCATCTTATGCACTACTTATCTGTTCAAACTAACATCTTCTGTATATGTTGTCTTTTAGTTGTCCAACATTCTGCTCCATATAGCATCGTAGGTATGATCGTCGTCCTATAGAACTTACCCTTTAACTTTTGAAGGATTTTTTTACCATACAAGACACCCGATGCTTAGTGCCATTTCACTACCCCACTCTTATCCTATGGCTTGTATCTTCATCAATCTCGTCGTTCCACTGTAGCATTGATCCCAAATATCGAAAAGTGTGCATCCTAGGCACTACTTGTCTGTCGAAACTAACACCTCCATCACCTGTCCTAGCATTGCTGAAATCACACCTCATATACTCAATTTTACTCTTACTAAATCTAAAGCCCTTCGATTCTAAACTCTTCCTCCACAACTCTAGTTTTCTATAGACATCTATCATACTCTCATCAGCTAACACTACATCATCAATGAAAAGCATATAACAAGGGATATCTCCTTGTTTGTCCCATGTGACCTCTCTCACTTCTTTCGAATTAGAAAAAAAATCCTTCAATACCTGAGTTTTTCTTGTGCAATATTAAGTTGTAGGACCGAATGGCAATAGAGGGGGCGGGGGTGAATGGTGCCTTTAAATTTTTCTCCTAAATATTTACCAATCCTTCACTCCAGTCACCACTGAGCTATGAAAATCAGAAATGGAAGTCAAAACCAAAGCAATCAACTTAGAAGCCGAAGAACTGAAAATCAACACCATGGTGGTCTGACCAGCAATTAGGCGGCGGTCTGACCACTGGCTGCAAGGCGGTCTGATCGGTGGCTACACACCGATTTGACCGGTATCCTGTCCAACCGGACCTAGGAGCGGTATGATTGCTCATCTATTCCCAAAACAGAGAATTAGTTTGAATCTAAACCACTTTTGGTGCAACCCCAAAAATCTAAGGCCAAATCAGATGAAACTTTGTATGCACCTCGATTAGGGTCTCAGGAACCTATTCCATCTAAGTCTTGAATCCTTATCAAAGTTCAGACCTTTCTCAACAGTAATTAAGATTGCATCAAAATCGGGCAAAAACCAAGAACTTGGAGTATCACTTGCTCATGGGTGGAAGATGGCCAAGATGGAGCAAAATAGGGTAAATTCAAGAACTTACAAGACCCGATGCCATGATGGAGGAGAATTAATCTTCATGAATCATCTCCACCACTTACACGTCCTTGGCGTACAACAAGATCAAGAAAGAAAGTTAGAAGATCAAACCAACAAGATCAAGAAAGAAAAAGAGAAGATCAAACTAACAAGAACAAAAACAAATCAACCAAATCAAGGAGACTCCATGAGTGAAGAACAAAGTTGATATATTGCTACTTGAGGATAAATATTTTATAGTCACTCCACCTGGAGGACAAAAGAGCACACAACAACACTCACACTTCTCAATCCCTAACCCTAAAACACATGGCTAGAATGAAGAATGTCAGATCATTAACTAACAATTCTCCATCCCAACCTGTTAAATAAATGAGGTAAGTACCACACATGTAACCCTATTCGATACTATCCACTAGCGTATACAGGAGAAACACGTTAACCCCACATAACATGGGTTTTACTCACACACTTTACTCATGCATGCTTTTCAAAGTACATGTGCCCGAATCTACTAACTCCTTAGCATTTGATCCACTTGATTTTCTTAGCAACTCATTGACCTAAACTACTTTCCTCGGCGTCACAGTTTTGATCAAACACAATTTTCGGTATTTGGCAAACTTACCAAAATGCCCTTCCATGACCCGGTCTTTATCTTTAATTACAAATAATTATCATGCTTGCCATGTGTAGGTGCACCACTATCTTGTCACCCATCGGTAGGTCTCTACTATTCTGGTTCCATCGGACCACACCTCACTTAGACCAACCAAGCCACTTTGTGCAACTCATCGCTTGAACCTTTCCTTCAATATTTTCTACCATTCTTGTGCCATGCTTGAGCTCAGCCACCTCACCTAGCATCCTTGATCGTTCTAAGCCTCAGCTCCCCTTGAGCATAGCCGTGATCCTCACCGTTAACCATGATTGACTTCAAGCATCACTGCATATTCAAGAATAAATAAATTATTTTTGAGTATAAGTTCTTCACAACTTGACCCATGTTAGCCAAAATATGCTTTATGCAATATGAATATATTTACCAAACATATCTCAAATCATTTTAAAACTAAATTCCTAAAATTCGAGAAAATTCTTTTTTGGCTGGTCTGACTGCCAAACAGTTGAGGTACTACCGCGCCTTCCGAGCTTGGGTAGAGTGCCTTTTTTTTTTGCAAAAACGGGTGTTCAGAGACTAAAATTGAAAAAAAACATGGCTACAGTGCTAAATACGTGAACAATTTGATGTCTTTGACTATATTTGGATTGTATACCCTTTGAACAACATAGTTTTTGGGTCTGTTTGGAATATGGAAAATTTACAAAAAACAACTCAATTATTATAAGATTAGGAAATAATTTTCACATTCTATGCTGACCTTAACCCCGAGTTCAATTTTTTATCAAATTATACATGGCTAATTTTAAGACTAAGTGTGATAACATGTGGGCACACATATTGAGCGAATTTTGGCACAAACTGCAACTAAGCTCCCATAAAGTGTAAAGCAATAGAGGACCGAGCGTAGCTCGGTTAGTGCGACTGCCAGGTGAGCAGTCCACCAACCCGGGCTTGATTCTGCTAATGCCTCATTTTTGGGGGTACTTGTGGGACCGGATTTCTGAATTCGAATCCTCTATGTATTACTGTACTAGTCCTAGATCAAAGCTAGTGAACATAATCAAACAGTGATGATTACATAACCAACAACATTTTGTTATAATAAAAGGAGAGTATAGGCCTTATGACCACTTTATCACAACTGAGCTTTCAAGACCTCTCAAACTAACAAAACACAGCGGAAGCAAAAATAAACTTTGACGATGACCCATCAATACGCCACAGGCAATTGACTGAGGAAGCGCAACCTAGTACTCTGGGAAGCCTTCGTCGAATCCACATGCAAAGTAGTCGTAATCTCCTTCTTGACCTTCATAATCCTCTGAGATTTGTTTTTAGTGCAGCATGTGAGTACATAAAATACTCCGCAAGTTTTGGAACAAATGCAGTAGATGCAAGGCTTAACAAAGAAGGAAATATGATTCTTTTGCACAAAGCAACATTATGTTTCAAATACCATAATAAATTCTCAAAAGCATCAATTTAACAAAGTAATTGCAATAACTGAAACTAAATAAATTTTCTAGTGAAGGTTCCAACCACCAACATTAGTAAACAGGCTTTGACCGCCAAGGTTCAAAAATATGAGCTTTATCCACCCGCGCTGGCTCCATCTGCTAGGAAACACTCCCGAGAGTTTCATTCATTCCTGAGTTTCCAAAATTTTTACTTTGAAACCAAAACCAAAGATCTACCATGTGAAAGCGTACATCGCCGCCCTTGACCGTGGGCACGACTATTCGAATAGTTTTGCACTCTGCAGAGGTTGTACAACTTTACCCACAATAGATAAGTCATCTTAATAGCCAATATGCTTCCTTAGGCATAAGACCCAGATAAAGTCTTTACCTCACTCCGATCTAGCTAGATACCACACGCTGAGGTTTCACTGCTAAAGGGTTAAATTCACCACAGTTAGAAGCCGCCTCTTGCTCCATATGAGTACAGTAAATCTCTAGCACCCACTTACCTTTGAGAGTTATTCAGCTAGGTCGTACCCATATAGACTTGTGGTTATACGGTAGTGCTCAGTTTGGACAATCACAAGCGTTGGTCCTTAATTGACAAGGGCGGCACATTCACAATACAATTTCTCGTGCTAAATCTACACCAACCCAAGTTATCTTGGGTTATCTTGTTATCTTGTTCTTGCGTATTCTTCGGCTGCATGCAGGAATAGACCTTCGTGGTCAGGTCAACCGAGTTCTTGGCACAGTTGATAATGACTTGGTGATTAGTCCAGTGATTGCTTGGTTTGTATGTGATGCGTTCGTAGCCTGGATCGTGAGAGTTGATCATCATCCAATCAAAATTATCCTTCTTATCGAATGATCGGGATAACAGTAGCATATCATATCTCATCCATCTAGGCATTGTGGTTTGCAAGATCTTGACGTTGCCTGGCTATTTGGACCCCTTTTTGAGAAATCATGATATGAAGGTTTTGCCCTCAATTCTTCATTTGATCTTGCTTGTTATGACATGTGGAAATATATTTAGAGTCATCTTTCTGTTCTTAACCTACGAGTAAATTGTTTCTCAAGGTTTTTAGATTTGCCTAATTTTGATGCAACCTTGCATGTATTAAGTAAATGTTGAGACTTTGGCCAAAAGCATCCCGATCCTTGGATTAAATAAGTTCCCGAGACTCTCAACAACGTGTGTGCAAAGTTTGATCTCATTTGATCTTGAATTTTATTGCTTGCACCAAAGTAATTTGGATTCGGGCTGATTTTTTGCTCTGGGAACAGCGAAGCGGTCGGTCCGCTCCTCGGCCTAGCCTGACTGATGGCCGGTCGGACCACCGGCTTCAAGCTAATTAGATCGTATGCTTTCTGCCATTTAGACTGTCGGTATTCCACCGGTCAGATCGGTCATGTGTAGTGCTCGACATCTTTGCTGATTTGGGTTATTTCTTATTGTAGGCTATGAAATCTGATTTCGCTAGCTCTCTAACTCTGGAATGAAAGATTTCACATACTTTAAAAAAATAGAGAGTGCACTACTCATCTCGTTCTATTGTCATTATCCGTCCTACACCAATCCACGTCTATTGGCACGTGGATCCTATGGCCGTTTGTACCTTACTAGCCTTACAAAGTTTGCATGTTTGGTTTATAGTCAAAACTTAAACTTTTCCCCCACCAAATTTGGGATGAATGTTAGAATTCTACTCCATGAAAGACTTGCTCCGAAGTGGAATTTCAACAAGACAACAAAAAATTCAAGTGACAAACCAATTTCTATCTATATGTTTCTATTGTGGGATAAGTTTAAATTTGCACCATTGTATTTCATCATATATACCATGTCGTCGCAGCCATCAATCCATCAACGGGTTTAATGTGTAGTATAACTAGTCTATAACAGGCCATTCTGATATTCCAATAAAATGCAACAAAAACCTCCTTAGTCAATCTCGTTAGGCTCTCATTGGCTTCACATAAGCATTGGCGGACCTACAAGAGGTCAAGAGTGTTCAACTGAACACCTAATTTTTTTTACAAAATATTAGGTATATAATAGATATATTAGATGTATATACTGTTAGTTATGCTAAAACTATATTTTTATGCTCATAAATAAATTCAATATGCACTTCCTGTATCTCGTGCACAGCCCATGTAACACATTAGACATATTTTTCTTCCTACCTCAGCCCTCCTCATACAGGCCCAAAGAGGTAAAATTACAAACAAAATCCTAACATTTGTTCTCTTTCTTATCTTGTGGTTGTCTGTGTGGGAGGCGGCTCCATCCTTCGAGTGGCAAGCGCGCGGAGGTGCAGGCTGTGAAGGTGAGTGACAACCAGCGGACGTGGACTGCGTAGGCGAGCGACAGCCAACGGACGTGGACTACGTAGGCGAGCGACGATCAGCGGATGTGGGCTGTGTAGGCAAGCGACGGCCGGTGGAAGTGGCGCCATGACGTGACGGCAATCATGCGTGAGGTGGCGCGGGGTGCAATGTGAGCGTATGGTAGCGTGGGCGAGCAGACAGGTGTCGCAGGCAAGCGGGCGGTGGCACGGCGAACACGGAGGTAGGGAACGGGCAGCGGGAAGGGAGCAGCGCGGTAGTTGGGACGGAGCATGACATCGGGAAATGGGCAGCACCTCTAACTTATCGTCATCATCCTCTCTCCAGATCTAGGTGTGCTCCGCCTCACTCCACTTATTTTCTTTCTTGCTCCGCTTTGGTCTACTCTACTGTATTCTGGCTTCGGTTCTTTCTAGAGCTTAGCATTTGCTTTCTTTGTTTTTTTTTCTAATAGATGTTGTATAAAATAGAATCTTTGCCTTAGGCAATAAGCAATTACTTGGACCCTTATTGTATTTGTTTACATGCTAATTTTTGCTTTGTTTTGCTCCATAGAAAGAACATACAATTTTCTCTTAGATGGACAATTCTTGCTGACGGGGAAAGGAGTAAGAAAGGTAGAATCCACAAGATATATAATTGTCATTAATCTCTATAGTTTGTTATTTAATTCATGTCATTATGTTCACCTTATGTCGCACGTATCCTCGTAAGAAATCATTAATTTCTATAACTTATGTATTTTTATTATATCTATATACATATATCGTTGTGTCGATATTTTAGAAGAAATAGTGCGTTACGATATCGACGTATTCGAGCAACTTAACTCCAAATCACTCCTCCGATCGATAATGTGCCTTCCCATCATTTTTTTTCTCAAGGCAAGCGACTGTCATGTCATTCTAGGAGTAGAGAACTCGTCGATGTTTAGGGCTTGGATAACTTAATTTTTAATCAACCCTAGTCCCTTGACGCTTTTCTCAAGTCAATCAGCTCTTAACAATATAAAAATAAGTACCGGATCAAATAAGTAATATAATGCTCCTCCTTTATCTACAAGGATTAAGACCTTTGCGTTCTTGGTGATCCGATAGTAAGATCCTAGGACGGCAAAAGACTTCTAAGTTTGCTTGTACTTAGTTAACTAAAAATAATTACTTAAAGACCTTTCTTGTGACGCACAGGAGCACTTATGAATAAAGTAAGTAGTACCATGTACTAGAAACAACCGTTAGTTAACCCTTTTTTTTATATCTAACACAGGCGCCACAAATATACCGGCTAGGGATACACCGTGTTAGTTGTCTAAATTAGTGAGGTAATTAGTGAGGTATCTTTGGTTGCTATGTGTCGGGACCGGATTTCTGAATTTGAACTCTCGTATATTATTGTATTAGTCTCAGATTAAAACTAATGCATATAGTTGAACAGTGATGATTACATAACTAAACAATACTTTATTGCAATAATAAAGAGCACTAGACTTATAATGACTTATCACAAATGAGGTTACCAGACCTCACAGACTCAAAGCGGAAGTAAAATAAATAAATTCCAAAGATAGCTCATCAATATGTCATAGGCAATTGACTAGGGAAGCGCAACCTAAATCTCCGAAAAGCTTTCGTCAAAACTACAAACAAAGTAGTCAAAGTCTTCTTCAATGTCTTCGTACTCCTTTGAGATGTTTTATAGATTGCAAGGTGAGTACATAGAGTATTCTGCAAGTCTTAGAAAAAATACAATTATATGCAAGGCTTAACAAAGGAAGGAAAACATGTTTCTTTTGTACAAAACAATATTTTATTTCAATTACCATTATAGATTTTCAAAGCATCAATTTAACAAAGTAATAGTAATAATTGAAACTAGCATAAGCTTTCTAGTGAAGATTCTAACTGCCAACACTAGTATTAAGGCTCTAACCACCAAGGTTTACTGAATCAAGTTCTATCTACCTAACTGGCTCTATTTGCCAGAACACACCTGAGAGCTCTAACCTCTCCTAGATTTTCTAAAGTTCATTTAAAAAGAAAACAATAAATCTATCATGTGAAAGAGCACATTGCCCACCCTTAACCTTGGACATGGCTATTCGAATAGTTTTACACTCTACAAGGATTGCACGGTTTTACCCACAAAACATAATCGTCCCATATTGCCACCATATAATCACACTTCCTTTGGTGCGCGGCAGAGAGACCTTGACAAGACCTTTACAATGCACCGATCCAACTAGAATCCACCCGCTAAGATTTGACCTCTGAATGGGTTCAACCTACCCAAGACAGAATGTACTTTCGCGGAATGTACCCAAGACAGAATGTTCAACCTACCCAAGACAGAATGTACTTTGCACCATGAGGCAATAGTGCTACCTGACACCCTACATTCAACCATCTGGCGGAATGTAAGCTCAGTCATTGCAAATTAATTAGCCAGGTCCGTCGAAAACTAGACTTGTGGCTATACGATATTGCTCAGTTTAGATAATCACAAGTGTCGGTTCTTAATTGACTAGGACGGTACTTTCGCGATACATGTTCTCGTGCTCAATCTATACCAACCTAATCTTACCATCCGCCAAAGTCTAAAAGAGTTTTCACAATTTTATTTTATTTTATTTTGTAAACCGATGGCAATATCTATTACCAAACACTTGATTAAATAATTGTTTAGAGATTTGATAACATTATTCCCACCATAGGGTTATAGTGATTGATAAGCTGGTCTAAGCAATTCTACCATTCTAAAATTATCAAATAGTATTATAATCTCAATGCTGAGATAATGATATCCGAAGTTGACAACGGTACAAGGATATCAATATCAAATTAGGGTATAACAATGTCGGATTAACTAACATCCTTTAAGACAGAAGTTAACATTTTATATAACATAGCAATAAATGTAATTTGAAACAGTGAAATAATTTTGATAAAACTATGTACAACATGATCAAGGAAGACTTGCCTTCTTTGGCTGGAACTTCTTCAACGACATCGAGTTCTGCGCGTAAAATGAGAAAGCACAAATAAATAAATATAATTATAATTATAAAATATATACTAGACGGTATATTGGGATTTTAGATGAATTTAGAAACTCAAATCAATTGATTTAGAGTTTGGACGACGAAGAATGAGTGATTGAAAAATCGGTCGGAAAGGAAAATGCTGAAATTAGGAAAACAAGGAAATATTTCTTAGCATCTTCTTTTTGCTGGTTTTTTGGAATTAGATGTGTGTATGCCAGGTGGGGCCCAGCTGTCATAGGCTTGAAGCAAACTCATGAAGAGATAACAAAGAGCTCTCCATTGGAAATATAGGAGCATACGAGAGTTCGGCCGGCAGTGCTAGCCGTGACATCTCGCCACCGAGCGGAGGCCAAGGTGGTCATGGCCAAGGGCAAAACGTGTCACCAACTCCTCGAGAGACGGCCGGCCAGCGGCGACCGGTGGCTTGTAGCGGCAACGACAGCGCAAGAACGACGGGCGGAGGCAGGTTGACAAGGGCGCTGAGGCTCCGGTGAGGAACACAGGTAAATAAGGAGAGCACTAGTACGTCCATGACCCAAGGAACATGATGGTGTGATCGGTTCGGCCAGAGGATGGCCGAATTGGGCTCACAACGGTGACGGGCATCGGAACAAAGGAGTGCTCTGGTGGTGGACTTTCTCGGCGATGCATTGGACAAACGGAGTTATGGAATACGTAGAGTAGATGATGGTGATCGTGCAATAGCATAGAATTGGATTTTGGCTCACCGGGGGCGACGAATCGACGACAAAGGACGATGTAGATTGGTTTCAAAAAAACTCAACTCCCATCAAACGGCTACACAAAAATCAAATTAACATTACATAAGGGTGCAAGACACTTAGAAACACGGAGTAACATGAAAGGAATTCGAAGAAATTCACCGGAATATTTAGAACACGAGTTGGGGCAATGAACAATTTCAGAAACGACGGGCTCTCAGTGATGGCGGTGTTCTGGGGTTTGAGAAGGTTGGACAGAGATTGAAAGGGGTTGAGAGAGTTCATGAGGTCGTATATAAGGGCTTGGAAGATATAGAAATGGACTGGAATTTGTCGGTTTCGGTTTTGAGTCAGTTTAGGAACGGACGAGATAAAAGGCAAACGGATGAACGAATCGTGAAGAAACTAGAAGGAATAGATTCGTCGCATGATTTGGAACATATTTCGTTTTGGCACAAACTGGAGATAAGGTTTAGCTTGGGACTTGGCTTGGGAAGGAACAAGTGGCGCCATGGCCTGTTCGGTTGCCTGGCTGTTCGGCCGAACCAACATGAAGATGAACTCGCACACAGGAGAAAAGATAAGAGGAGGGAAGGAAAAAGGGGAAAAAAGAGAGAAGATGGGCCAACAAAAATGGGTTTGATCGGGAAAAATAGAATGTATATTTTTTTTGGAGATTTGAATTTTGAATTTTTGAATTTGAATTCAAATTTGAAATTTCACATTGGAAATTGGAATTTGAGATTACATTCGAGGATTACGAATAAAATCTAATTAAAATCTAAATATTCAAAATTAATTTTTTAAAAGAAAACTAAATTTCAAGATGTTACACTATAGAATTTCAGCCACAAGACCAGGTTTCAAATCCCATATTTTAGTGTTGTTAACTTGTTGTGCGTTATTTTATCAATTATACAGTGATTTCTGGGATTCGATGATCATGTATGTAAACTGCTCTGTGGCTGTGGCCATGCTTATTTGGATTTTTTTGGCTTGTGGTTTATTTTTTACTATTTAGTATTGTAGCTGCTGATGATTTTTTTGTGTAATTAAATTTAAAAAATTAAAAATGAAATAAACATGTTAAATTATTACGGACAATGCAAAGAATATAGAAAAAACAAAAAAAATTAAAAAAAAGATAAATTTAAAAAACTAGGAGCAATAAATCAAAAGTTAACGGAGAAGTCGAAACGAGAAAGACGGCCTGTTTGGTTGTTAACCACACTTTGCCAACAAAAATTGTCACACTTATCTAAGTTGAGGTGCTCAAATTCTTTGCCACACCTTAGGCAGCCTAAGGGAATCTTGCCACACTTTTTTGAGTCATTGACGCGTGAGGCTTAGTTTGCTGGAAGGAAATCTTACCACAACTGTGGTTGCAACCAAACAGCTCCCTGAGTTGATCAAACTTACCTAATCTTAGACGTGATAAACTGTGGTTAACAACCACACAAGCCCTAAGTATTCCAAGTACTCCAACCAACTCGTCTACCACTTCTCAAAGAACACGTACAAGCTAGGCCTAGGATCGTGTAAAAAAGCAAGGGATTTCTTGGGAAGCAGGCCCATAAAATCTTCCTTGTCTAAGTACTCATGATTAACGAGCCGGGCATCATCAACGGCTAAAGCCCGATGATTATTCGGCCTAGTGCTCCCTACTAACCCGTCATTGCATGCATGCATTAATGGAAATAATAACCTATACCAATCCATGGTACATGCATGAGAGGACGTCTGATTAACTGTACTTGCACTTGCACACACACTCACTGCTGGGCAGCATTATGGCACTGTTTGTTTCCACTTAAGATTACTATAATCTAGCTTATAAATTATAAGTGGAAACAAATAGTCCAAATTATAAGGTAGCTTATTATAATCTAATAGCCCAGATTATTGTAATCTAATAAACTCAAAAAGGAGCTTATTTCAGCTTATAGATCACCTTTTATCTAAATGACCATAAAACTTCAGAAAAATTACCCACATTTACCATTCATTAACTCCCCAATCTTTAAACATTATAAGCTCAAGGGCATTGTATTCTTTAAACATTCGAATACAACAATCCATAACTCTGATAATCCAGGCTGTCAAACACCTAACAGCTTATTTCCCACCAGCTTATTATAAGCTAACTTATATAATCTGCACCTATAAGCTAGATTATAATAATTTTAAGTGGAAACAAACAGAGCCTATATTGTGCTGGCTGTCCGTCGATGGATGGACGAATCGATGGAGTGAGCATGAAGCTTTAGGGCCTCTCGATATTAGATTTTGCTTATGGCTTGTTAAACAAAAGCTAATACAAGCGTTTTAATTTCTATAAGTTACTTACATCAGTTACTACTATTCATCAGTCATAACTTTTGATTTTACATATTGTAACGTACTTTCTGTTTTATTATATCACAATTTCGTAAGTTGTATGGTGGTCCGAATGTTGTAATATCTTTCGTTGCATTGTCTTTTTTATATAATAAACTACTATTTATTAGCCACTACAATTCATCGATCATAGCCAAAAGCTATCAGCAAAAACCAATATAAACATACCCTTTGTTGGCCTAAGAAATGTGATGTTTGAGGTGGACTACTAATGTTGTTTTGATATGGTGTAGATGAGCACCTAATCACACTACTAGGTCGCACTAGTGGAATTGTTAGCGAATCTAGCCCCTCCCCTCTTCCCCAAGCGGCGTTTTGCTAGATGTAACCCTCGTGCCCCCAGAATGTCGGGGTTAACCCCCTGGCACGCTCCCCCACCTCACGAGGCTGCTTGGTGCTCCCCCCACCGCACCTGGAACCTTGGCGCGCCACTCCAATGCACTATCTCCTTTACACGCCTCCCCACAGTGACAGCCCCTCGTCACATCAATGGGTCCTCCGAGCTGCGCGTTTGCCAACCGCGCGAGCCCCCAGCTGCGCGTTGACGCCACGCGCCGGGCTCCCTCTAGCCACGCCTCTCCCGTGGCCAGCCCCCCGCGTCCACTACTGTATTTCGCATCTCCCGCAACTGCTATCCCCTAGCGATGCTCGGTCATAAAATGGCACTAGAGTCCCTGGAGCTCGCTAGCTCCATCTGCACGTCACCCTACCGCATGCCACCCTACCTACCGAGCTATGGCGCCGCGGTAGGTGGCACGTGTCACCTACCACGCCTTTCGAGCTCGGGGAGAATGGCATTTTTGCAAAAGTGGGTGCTAGACGGCCAAGATTAAAAAAACATTACAACAATGCTAAATACGTGAATAGTACACCTTTTTCTCTTGGTGTGAGGGCTGTGTTTGTGGACCATAGCTCATGCACGGGGAATGGTCTCCGGTTTAAGGCCTGTTTATATTGGCTTCTGCTTGTACGAACGCCCTAATTTTTATAAGATGTTTCTATCAACCACTACTATCCATTAACCACTACTTTTCGTTTTCACATATTATAACGTACTTTGTATTTTATTATATTATAATTCCGTAAGTCGCATGGTGATCTAAATGTTGTAGTGCCTTTTATTGTGCTATTTTTCTTACATAATACACTATTATTCATCAGTTACTACTATTTATCAGCTACGTCTATTAGACATTATTATTTATAGTCATAGTAAAAAGTTATAAGTAAAAACTAATAAGAATAAACACGTAAATACTTATGCACAGGGAATGATCCCCGGTTTATTTAAACCGGAGCACCGGCTCCTTCCCTTCCCAAGATGATACGAACCAGCAGGAAAGAGTCCCAAGGCAAGATGATACGAACCAGCAGGAAAGAGTCAGGCACAGTCAGTCTTCGTCAGAGTCCACACCCTATGCAGCTAGCTCAGGGCCTCAGGCTCAGGCTCAGGCTCAGGCGAGGCTCAGTTCCAAACGAAGTGATTCTGCCCTACTCTCCAACCCCAGACTCTACCATCTTAGTTCTTTTCTAATTTCGTTTTAAATACATATAGTTAATTTTTAAAACTTTTATCACTAATATGCATAAAAATATCTAGATTTATTGTGTGAGATGATATTAGTAGATATGTTATCAAAAATACTTTCACATTATTATATTTTAATAATTTTTACTAACATATAATTAGAAAAGGTAATAGTTAAATATATGCATTGGAGACTATATCGATATTTAAAGTAATAAGTAAAAAAGTACGGAGATAGTTCTACAACACTATACTAGTCTGTTAGCATATTTCTATGGACTAGGGGTACCCGTGGTATAAAGAATTACAGTCTAGCCAAATGCTTGTCTAATAGTACAACCATGCATGCAAGATCCAGCCTAGAAAGCCATGGATATTCCAAAGTTTAGATTACATAAGAATTTCATAATAAGTAGTTTATTACTGTAAAAATCTAAGAAAATTCTAGTGTTGCAAACGACCTATCAATCTCACCAGTTCAACTGCAAGCTGTTAGAAATTGACAAGTCAAATAATAAGATAATTAAAAAAACATGAGACAAATATTTTAACATGGAAATCATTTACGGAAAAAAATCACAACAGATAATCGGCAATAATAACTATACGAGGAGAGTTTGAAAGTAGCAGACTTTATAGTATGTGGTCAACTCAATTACGTGTGACTACAATTGTATATAAGGGGTACAAAAAGTCCTAAAAGACTATATGGAAAGAAATTCAAAAAGATATGGCTGATTAACATGGCCAATTTCAATAGCCCATTTGAATTGGCTTTGTCCGGGTCTATTGGACCTCTGCTACTACAAACCGCCTTCTCTTCATTGTCAATCAAGAATTCAGATCACATGATCAATAACCACCTATTACGCTGGGAACGCCACTGAGCCAGCCACCACGCCAGCCCGCTGCGCTCCGCCCGGCCAAGGCGGCGTGATTTTGCGTACGGTCTGGTGAGGTTTTTTGCGAAAAAAACTCCTGTATTTTTCCGAAATTACGTACAGGTCCTTGGTTCTCACAAAAAGATCCCTGCTAGTTTTTTTAGCCCCTCCACTTTGCGGGATGGTCCCCCGCGGTTTGTGAAATTGCGCACGGGTCCCCGTTTGTTTACGTACAGGTCCTTGTTTTTGCGAAAAAAACCTTTACCTTTTTCGAAAATACGCATTTTGCCTTCGATTTTTTTTAAAAAAACTCCTCACGAGTTATCGCCTCTTTTATTTTGGTACGTACGGTGGCTGACGCGGCGTGGCGCCGCGCCTATGAGACTAGTAATCTCTATCTTAAGATGGATTCTACTTGTAACAAAGAAAGAATTATTAAGAACCCCAGACAAAAATAATCATGCGCCAAAAATCCATATGATTAATCTATGGCACCAATCAAGTCTGTGTAAAAACAAAGAATTCTTGTTGTTCACGAGAGAGTACAAAGAGAGATATTTGTGTGTAATTTTGATCGATATAGATAAAATTAAAATAATATCTACTGTATTTAAAAACTAGTTACCATAGAAATACAGACCAAATACACAAAAAGAACCCACCCTTATCTTCGCAAAGGGAGACTTGTAATGTGTGCCCGCGCTACGGAGCCTCCTATCTCCGTCTCGTCTCAGACTTGTGCATCATTGCACCATGTGATATGTGTATGTGATGTTGTATGTGTGCGTGTGTGAGTAAGGACTTGTTGTACTCCTGATATAAAAAAAGACTGGCAGTAAACAGCGGTGTACTGGTACAAGCAGGGAGCTGGGTCCAATTCGCGAGACCACGAGGGCCGGGAGCCCACATGTGTGACGTATATGTGCGCCTCTCCTCTCTCCTCTCCCGCTGCATGTGCTCACACCGCAGGCTACCACTACCACTGCTACAACTAGAGTCTAGCTAGACCAGACAGAATCGAATGGCAGCTCCACTACACGCACCCCTTCGTCCTCGCGAGTCCCGACCCGACCCCCAACGGCCGACGCTATACTCTGTCCCCTCCGCCGCTGCTGCTGCTCCCCTCTTCTCCGGGTTTTCGGGTGCGAAATATCACACTCGTCGCACCCATACGTCTGCCTTGCTTTGCGCTGTGTATACGTGGGATTCTCTGAGATGAGATCGGATGCTAACATCACTGGGAACCGCGTGATCGACTACCAAGTATACTAACTTGCAGTTCGGAGCTCGAGAATCAATTGCGGGCAAGCTTCGTTGCCGTAAAGCAGAGGGTGGATGTCGCAGAGATCGGTTTGTGTTGCATCCCCATTGGTGCCGTGACTTGTATGTGGTTAACTAGTCATTTGCCCGGGAGAGAGAGAGGGAGGCGTCAGACTCAAGACTACGCAAATAAGACAGTGTTCCTTTATTGCTGAGAATGTGTTACATGGGGTGCTCAATGAACTAGAAAAACAATGAGCACGAATAGCGCCTCGAAGTGTTCTCTGTATCCGTTGCCCGATCAATCTCTTAAATAGCGTCGAAGGGGTGGCTACTGACAGTGTCAAAGAAGTGTCCCATGGATCCCTAAACCAGCACACATGGAGTTGGTTATTGTTAGTGACCTTTTCTTTGGCGTGGTTGATCTGATGGTTCTTGGACGGTTTCTGTCAAAGATAGAGAGCTAGTTATGAAGGCATTTCTTGGACGGTTCCGTCAAAGATAGAGAAGTCAGTATGGGTGCTTATACACATTTTTCTTTTACTTTCTGCGTGTGTTGGGTCTATGCAGACATAGCCAAATGGGTTGAGCCAACTGTATTGGTCTGAGGCATGGCACTGTTGGTGCTTCACAACTTCATCATCTACTGCGAGTTACAGGACATGGGTCAGACACAAGCTCCAACGTATCAGGTTGCAAAATGATGGGGAAGCTATGCATATGGACATGGGACGGGACGCTATTGTATCATCCCTAATAGCTTGATGCACACAGCGTGCTATGTGTGCTAAGGGTATTTTCAGTGGTAGATATTGCACAACAATGTTTATAATCTCTACGTCATGTAGACACTACAATAGACACTATAACTCCAGTGCATAGTTTCCACTGGTGGACCCAAACAATAAATCAGTAATCTCCTTCCAATGCAAGAATTATTGTAGATAGGCACTAATCTACTTTCAATGCAAGTTTTTGTTGTTTTTGTGTTGGACTTTGTGCCCAAGCAGTGTCTTGCATGAGACTCTGCTCTCTCTCTTCTTCAATCCCTTCTCTACCTCATATCAATCCTACTTGGTAGGCTAATTAATGTCATGGACATTGCTGATGTATAATGCATTGGGAGTGCCCTAATATGTAAATTACAAATGTTCACTTGTCACGTGCAATTTTTGTACCACTACTACAAAAGAGGCTATACTAGACGGCTACATCACAGACGGTTCATACAGAACCGTCTGTGCTTAAACTATCACAGACGATTTATACTAGCAACGGTCTATGATATTTTCACAGACAATTATTAACACGAACTATATGTGATAATTGAGACATCACAGATGGTTCGTGTTAATAATCATCTGTGAAAGTTGCAGACGTCACAGACGGTTCATGTAAAAAACCGTCTCTGATATTGTGGACATCACAGATGATTTTTATAACAAACTGTCTGTAATATTGCGGACATCACAAACGGTTTGTATGAATAACCGTCTGTGAATTATCACGGATGGTTATTAATTCAACGGTCTGTGATATTGCGGACATCACAGACAGTTCGTATAACAAACCGCATCTGATAATGACACATCACCGATCCATGGGTATCCCCTAGAGTTTCGATCTCACCCGTCCATTCTCTCCACATCGAATGGCAGACACCGGTTCCTCTCACCGCTCGAATCTTATTAATTACTCCCTATCTACCTTTCCATCGGCAATCACGCGTGAATTCATCCACTAGCTAGCTTCCTGCATCCTCCCCTCGACGACGTCGACTACCACCGTGAGTTAGCACCTCCGTTGTGACACCACGGTCGACTGCATAACACACTCTGTCGTAAGAATGTCTTATGCAGTCTCACCGTCGTGTCACAAAGATGGCGCTACTGCTATCCAATGCATCCAGCTTGTTCCTCAACGACGCCGACTACCGTTGTGACACTATGGTCGACTGCACAACACACTCTTGTCATAAGTATCTTAAGAGTGTCTTGTGTAGTCTCACCGTCGTGCCACAAAGGTGGCGCTACCGCCCGCCTCTCCATTGCCGGTGATATCCGACCGCCATCCGATGCATCCAGCCTTTACTGTCTGCTAGGATATCTGCTTCTTATATATTCTTGCCGTGTTAAAGAGTTGAGTTTCTTATCTTCTTATGCTGTAATGGTGGATTCTAATCTTAATGGAAATAGAATATGTTGTTGTGTTTGCTACTATATTTGCTTGTTTTCAAAGGGCATAGGTAACATTATTTCTTGATGCTAGCCAAAAAACAAAAAAAAATTAGGTATAGAATGAACTATCACAGACGATTTGTGTTGTAAATCATCTATGAAGGATTATCACAGACGGTTCTGCATACCAACCATCTGTGATAGTCGCTAATCATAGATGGTTGGTAACTACAACTATCTGTGATGTGTGAGTATCACAGACAGTTTTTGGTTCGAGCTGTCTATGATAGTGTTCTTCACAAATGTTTCTAGTTACAAACCGTCTGTGTTGTCTTTATCACGGACTGCTCATAAACCGTCTATGATAACCTTCGATTATCGCTGATACAAAAATACAAGCGGCTCAGAAAACCGTCTGTGATGACCCTTTTTGTAGTAGTGTACCTTAGTCTGTACGTGAACATGACCATATTTAATGTAATCAACTCAACTCAGGAAAGTCATGTCTACTTAGTTCATCAAAATCAGTTTAGCAGAAAAGCTAACAGCTAAATTGAATGCTCTAGCTTCAACCATAGCTTCTTCCAATGCTAAAGTATCATTTCAACTCGCAGCCAAAAGCCACAACACATTTGAATGGAGCCATAATATACTCAATAACTCAAATATAACAAGAAAATTATCAAATTATGTAGCAAGGGTTATATATATATATATTATTTTAAGTATATTTTAATAATGATTATAAGATACTCTAAAGTAGAGGTGGCGTGGCCACACAGGGAAGGCACGACTGGTCACATAAAGCGTCATTGGTAGTGGAAGCATAGTAAACACACTTGGACGTCACCGAGGATGTAGGCCAGCGGGCGGGGCCGTGCCGATCAAGAAGTAGGCAGTAAGGATAACTCGGTACAACTAACACGTTGTGTCCTTTATATATTCCCTCCGTTTTTTAGATGTCGTCTTAGAATTGTAGTTAATATTTTCAAACTTTAATCTCTAATATATAAAAAAATGGATTTGTCCTATGGAAATGATATTTCTAGATTTTTCATCAACGATATATTCATGTCGTTATGATTTTATTTTTTTTACTAACATATCATTAAAAAATAATGGAATGGTGTGTGCCAGGGATTAAGGTCTTGTTTGGTTTTCACCTTGGGCTCCGTACCCGGTAAAAAGTGGTGCTTTGAGGTAGCCTAAAATTCTGATAATTTTTGTCTAGCTAGGTAGCCCCGAGGATATGTTGTTTGGTTAGAGCCCTAGGCCTAGTGAAAGTGCAAAATTAAAAAAATCATGTTCTGAGAACAAAAAAGCGTAAAAACGTGAAATGCACTTTCCTAATCACCTTTCTAAAACTGAGTAAGTCATCCCCAAGATCCCAACCTATCCCCAATATCACCTAACCACATTCTCATGAAGCTCATCCCCATCCACAAATCAAAACGGATCTCCATGATGGAGGTCTCGATGGTGGTGGTGAGGCTCAATGGCGGCGATGACGAGCAGGCGGCATCGAAGCTCGGTGCTCGGCAGCGATGAGGCCAAGGTCTAGGAGACAATGATGTTGAGCTCTCAGTGGTGGCCATAGGATCCATCCGAGGTATTTTAGGTTTGGTGGCCTCGTTCAATCCGGTTTTTCTTAGCAGCTTCTGACTTTCGGTTGTTGTTTTTTGGCTTAAATTGCACTGTAACGGTTGTTAGTTTTTTGAGACATTCAATTAAAGGAAAATGAAAAAAGAGAGAAAAATAAAAAACATGAGTATATCTCTACGAATAATATAAAAAAATAGAAAAGCAAAAAAAAAAAGCAAAAAACATAAAAACTGATATTAATAAACCATCACATTCATTTTGGCCTAGAAGCTAAAGCCAAAATGACAAAGCCTTAACTGTTACATTTAGATAGTGGTGTTCAATGGGTTGTGTCGAGCCAAGACAAGACAGTTCCGTGACGGCACGACTTGTTACTGATCGCTAAATAAACAGGCCATGCCCGGTCGGCCCGTTAAGCCGGAAAAAGGAGAAAAAAATTCAAAAAATTGTAAAAATGTAGAAAAATCAGAAAAAATAAGAAAAATTATAGAAAATTGCTGACATCGTTAATCATCAAAATAATTATTTCAATGACATAATGAGCTTTATTAACTTGTTAAATTACATGGGATGACTGCCTCATTAAAAACTTTACCAAGTAAAAACTTAACTTGAGAAAACCTTGGTAAAGAAAAAATAGTACAACCTATAAAGCTCATTAGTGACTACATGTGAAGAAAAATATTGAAAATTCTATTCATTACTATCTAGATATAAATTCTCAAAATATTCTTCTAAATCTCTATTATCTGCAGTATGTTGGAATCTTGATTTAGCTTGTCTCTAGTCTTTGATGGTCAGAAGGATTTTGACCATCTCGTTTGAGAGACTTGTTTGTGCTCCTCGATTATTCTTCCAGATAGACTGAATGCTGACTAAAAAGAAACTATAGAGACAGGAACAGTTAGCACATCACGCGCTAATATGGATAACACTGGATATGTTACTTTCTGGGTGTGCCATCATGAGAGGATGTTCAACTCTTGCTCGAAGCTGACGTTATCACTGTTGAAATAGCTTGATAAGTCTCCAGTGCTTTGTCGCCTTCCTCCTCCTGACTGATGTGTACCTGCACTGCACGAGAATCCTTAGAGGAAGAACAAAAAATCTTGCCCTATTGCATAGTCCCCCTAGATGTGCTACGGGCTATCGGGGGTCTTTCCCCCATTGCAATATTTTCGACAGTATGTGAAACATTAATTAATTTAAATCATATAATTCTTTTTTCCATTACCCAGTCATCATTAACATGATAAGCAACAACACTAATATAATCCTCTCTAGCCCTACCACTCCATATGTCTGATGTCAAAGCAATAGAGAATGTACATATATGAAACATTTCTTTCAATTTTTCACGACAATTATTATAATATTTAATTAAATCTCTAGTTATGGTTTGCCTAGATACATCACTAAATCGAGGGTTATGAGCAGTCGTAATATATTTTTGAAAAGCATCAGACTCACTAAAATTTAAAGGTAAATCTTGAGAATTAATTAATTTACAAAGAGATTTCCGGGCTACCTCTGGATTGTACTCCCAAGTACGTACCGAGCCGTCGGGGTTATATTGCAGCTGCGTTTGGCGCATTTATATTCATTGCCTTCTTTTGCAACTTGCAGTATGCCGTTGTAGGTGACCCGTCCCACCTGAAGATTTTGCAGACAATTCATTAGCACAAATTTTACAAACATCATACCTCACCGAATTCCCATCATTGTCGGTCTTGAACTTCTTATCGAAATCATTCCAGACTCCTGATGTATTACCTCTTGTTCTTTTTGCACCCGTGCTATGGGTTGTGGATGCACTCGTTGAGCCAGTAGAAGATGGATCGATTGGACCCTGCGCCGCCGGGACTGTCGCTTCTTCTGGCTCTATAGTTTGTTGTGGATGTGGACCTTCCGCGGATGGATGTCCTTCTTGAAAGGATTGCATATCCTCCGCTGAGAGACCGAATTCGGAGAGTTGAAAATCGTAGTTCTCCATTGAATTAACTTCAAATTGAAATAGTAAAGAACAATTAACTTACTATTGAATCAATAAATAATAGCAAAAAATTAAAATAAGATAGTACTATTATCTCTTTTGCAGCTCGGAGAAAATTCTTTGAAGATTTTTGATTTTTTTGAATTTTGCGCGAATTTCTCACTAATTTTATCAAATTTACGTAAACACTTTCAGATTTTTCACAGCTAAACAGAGATATGAGAGTGATGTTTGAGGTGTGAAAAATGGAGGCCGGGTGCTCCCTTTTTATAGAAAAAATATCAGATTTTTTTCGAATTTTTTGCTATTTTTCTGAATTTTTTACCCCAAACGATCAAAAAACGACTATATTTGAACAGGCCGGGTCATGCCAGCATGGTACAGCCCGTTTATGACCATTGGAGGGCCGGGCCGACGTGCCGTGCCGTTGACCTAGACACGGCCCGATCAAGCCAGCTATATTGTGCTTGGGCCGGGCTAACAGTATCAGACCGTGGGCCGACAAGGTTGAGCCCCGGCCATTTAGACAGCTATAGATCGAGAGATTAACAGATAGATTTATTTCACTTTATGCCGATTACATTTCCACCCATCGTGTCCCCGTATCTAAACGGAACCTCTAAGTAAAGCGTTTCTTGATTGCCCTATTTCTTTTCAGAAAACAAATCTAGCTTCGTCTCCACTCGCGAGCTAGAAATTCCCTAGAAAGCCACTCCAATCCAAGCCTTTTGATTTGACCTGGAAAAGAAAGCCCCACCCACAAACACACCACTCTACACCAGGTACACTACACTCTCTCTCTCCAAAGGCAGGTGTACTGGCTTCCAGCTTTTCCTCTCTCCGTCTCTTCCTCCACTTCTCCTCTCTAATGATGATATAGCTTAGGGAGGGAGGGCTAGCTCAACACAGGCACCCTTCTCCTTCCCCCAAACCCTTTTCCTCTTTCTCTCCCCCCAAGAACTTCACCTCAAACTCAAACCATCTCCTTTTCCGCAGGAGCTCGGGGACAGTATTGGGCGGAGAGCTCGATAGCTGCACCACTGCATCACTAGAGGTCGGCCCGTCTCTCATGGAGGAGATCTCCCGTCACTTTGGAGTTGGAGCGAGCAGCCATGGCCACGGCCACCACGACCACCCATGGGGGTCTTCCCTCAGCGCCGTGGTTGCACCGCCGCCGCAGCCGCGGTCCGCCGGCCTGCCGCACACCCCGCACACCCCGCTCACCCTGAACACGGCGCCCACTACTGAAAACAATGGCAGCGGCAACCCGGTGCTGCAGCTGGCCAACGGTAGCCTGCTGGACGCGTGCACCAAGGCGAGGGGGCCCTCGGCGCCATCGTCGTCCTACGCCGCCGACGTCGAGGCTATCAAGGCCAAGATCATCTCCCACCCCCACTACACCTCTCTCCTCGCCGCCTACCTCGACTGCCAGAAGGCAAGTGATAGTAGTAACAGTAGTACTGCTGCTTCTTCACGAGAAGCTTCACCTACATCTCATGTCAAAACATGGCGCATGCAGACTTCCTTGCTTTCGCGCCATAGCTACTATAGTGTATGCATGCCGCTTCTGTACATCTAGTGCTTAGTAGTACTTCTGAGTGGGCGTGTCTACGTGCTTGCAGGTGGGGGCGCCGCCGGAGGTGGCGGCGAGGCTGACGGCGGTGGCGCAGAACCTGGAGCTGCGGCAGCGCACGTCGCTCGGCTGCCTCGGCGCCGCGACGGAGCCGGAGCTGGACCAGTTCATGGTGAGCGAATCGATGAGTGCTCCTGCGAAAAAGAACTTTTTTTCGGTCTTCTCGGGTTGTACACTTGTATAACTACTTAGACATGGTGACTTGTTTGTTCTTGTGCTCGATCGTGTGTGCAGGAGGCGTACCATGAGATGCTGGTGAAGTACCGGGAGGAGCTGACAAGGCCGCTCCAGGAGGCGATGGAGTTCGTGAGAAGCGTGGAGTCGCAACTCAGCTCCCTCTCCATCTCCGGCAGATCGTTGCGCAATATCCTTTCCTCCGGTAAAGAAAAAGAAATCGCTGCAGCCATACGCATGCACAAGTCCCACGTTCCTAGCTAGCTAGCTCTTCTCCCATCTTCTTGCCCTCTTTCTTGGCGATATAATTGCATCAATCTAAATGTGATTTCTCATCAAGAAAGCATCTTCATCGTTTATTTTCTTGTGCATTTTATGCTTATGCATGCATGTGTACAACACTACTACTATGCACATGAATGACTTGTTTGTTCTCCTGACGCGCTAATGTTGCAGCATTCCTATCAGGGTTTCCAAAAGATTATTTTCCCAGCTGCTTGCTTTTCCTGGCCATGCATATGTGAGATTCTTACACCTGGCCTTCCATGGATGTGTTCTCCTGTTGGAAAGGAATAATCCTCGCACATGTGCAGCTGTGCAGCGCAGCTAGCACTGATGAGGAGCTCTGGTTCTTCAATCTTCTCATACTTGTTGTCCCCGTTAATCCTGATTATAGAAATTAAATCATGCTGGTTTCATACGTCTTACCCTCTTCGTGCTCTCCTTGGTTCTTGTAGTTTATGCCTGATTCCCTTTCCGAAGGAACATGTGCATGTGACTCCGAGTAGTTCTTGGTTCAGCCATCTTTTCCCCATGATGGAAACACAGGGAGAAGGGTACTCCTTCCCTTGCTCTAGGGTTCGGGGAAGGGGCACCAGCACTGTGCAAGCAAACAGTGCATGGCTGAGGAGTCTCACTGCCGTATGTCAGTGAAACAAGTACACACATGTAGTGTTATGGTTGGGAGAAACATGGAGAGAGAGGAGAGGCTCATCCCCCATCTGTCACGCAAGCCAGAACAACATTCTTGTCATCTCTCCACCTCAAGAATTTGTCCTAGAATCTCTTGTTTCGTGGTGTGGTCTTCCAGATGTGTTGATGCATGATGCATGGACAGGCCGGCCGTTTGTTTGTGTGCTTGCTAATCTCGCTCTGGCTTCAGTCAGTTTCTTAATTTCGTCTTTTATTGTTTTTTGGATTTTTAGGTTTTTTTTTTACTTTTTTCTCTTATTCCTTTGTATTGCTTGTAATCATATAACATGTTTTATTTTTTATTTTTTAAATTAAATTACTTAGAAAAAGCTAACAACCGTGTATTTTCAGCCACTTATATTGCAAAAAAAAAACAGAAGCTCAGTTGGGCTTTTATAAGCCGACTTATGGTTTTTTTACTGTAAGTGGCTTATTTTGCATTGAAGATGCTGGTGGTTTTTTAGCGTAATTAAATTTTAAAAATTTTAAAAATGCAAAAAAGATTAGCTCTTTACGGACAATGTAAATGAATATGGAAAAAAAGAAAGGTAAAAAAGCCTAAAGAAAAGAGTAAAAAAGTCAGAAAAAACGAAATGAAAAAGATAAAAGCTATAAACATAAGCAGGCTTTATGTAAACCGAAATGAGCACTTTGATAAGCCGCGTTGAGCAGGGAAGTCTTTGCTTATTTTAAAGGGAGTGTCTATATAACATTTGACTATTTTTTAAGGTAAAAATAGTCAGATTTTAGGACGTTGGATGGTGATCCAACGCTCCAGATCTTTTTTTGGAGGTTTTTTTGGAGGGGGTGCTTATATGAGATTTTTTTAGAGGGGTGCTTATATGGGTGGATCCATTAGATAGAGATCCAACGCCTCTAGATCATCTGACTATTTTTGCTTTAAAAAATAGTCGAATGTTCTGTAACACTTCTCTATTTTAAAATGCACACATCAGGGGCCTTTCAAATGGCCTATCACGAGGCTATAGTAACTAGTAGTGCTACTGCACAGTTCCTCATCAGTGTTCAAAGTTTTCACTCGGGCCAGGGCTGCACTGGTACTATACCGCACAATCACTTCATTATTGGAGCATGTAGCTGCCATCAGAGCTGCACTGGTACTATGCCTACTTCTCTCCGTTGGCCGGAGTTTTTGGTTTTGGAATAGTAGCGGTCGGTAGTAAGAGATATTTGATTTGGCTGAAGCTTTTAGTTGAGCTGGTAAAGGTCACCACCGTCGGAGTTGCTAGGGTGAGGGGCACCCTGCCATCTCCACAACGGCGAGCAGAGCGACGAGGTGTGGCTAGTGACGGGGTCAAGCCGAGGAAGGAGAAGGGGAAGGCCACGGCGGTGAGCCGGGGGTAGCTTGACTCAGGGGAGGCCCTAGGAGCGACGTTGATGACCGCTAAGAGGCGGTGCACCGAGAGAGAATCAAGAGAGGGAGAGATCAGGAGAGGTGGAGCGTGACGGCGGCGACGAAACTCGATCTAGTCAGAGCCACTTCCAAAAGCTAGGCGTTTGATTCGGCCGTTCCAAATGCCCCCTAGTAGCGTCAACCAGGGAAAATGATTTTGGACAAAATTTCACGAAATGTGGTGAATTTCGGTTGTCTCGGCCCCCTCTGGGAAAAAGCCTACTTCTACAAAAAAATTTGGTCCATTTTAAATTTTTTCGAAATTTGATTGAGATTTTGCCAAAATTTCGCTGTTGGCATATAATTGTATTTCTTGAATTCGAACTGCATGTTTGAATTTTTTGGCCGAAATTTTCCAAAACATCCGAAATTTCCAAAATTCGGTTTTCTCATAGGGTCCAAAAAATTTTCTAAATCAAAATTATTGTCCCTGGGTCAACAGTGTCTTAAAATTTCGATGTCGATGAACCCTCGCAATCCTGCGCAAAAGATAAATGATCAGATAGATGCATATGTAGACGGACGAGTAAATAGCATATAGTTTTGTGTGTATTCTGGCGAGTGCAGTGGCATGGACAAAATGGTCTGTTTGCCTCGGGAACAATAGATACAGTTAAGCAAGTGCATAGCCCCATTATTTGATGTGAGATCCCCAGCAATGCATGTGTGATCTCCTGGGCAATATTATATGCATTATATGATCTACTAGCTAGATTTGTTCGTGTATTTTATGACAGCCTTCTCTCCATTCTCTCTCATAAATAATGGTGGTCAAGAAGCATTGGATGCTTTCCGAGGCAAGTCCAAGTTCAACTTCGTCTGTATTTTTCAGCTGTCAACCCATATTTCTTCTCAGGTTCAATTGTTCTTTGTCGTACTTCTTGGTAGACTACATATCTACAAGTGTTTTTTTCCTTTTCTGAATAGAAAGACACCCCCTTTGCCTAATCTCACAAGTCAATCCAAGACCACAAGGAAATGAGAACAAAACGCCTAGTAGATATCCTGTTAATGGCAAGTAGAAACTTAAATTGAGTTAATCACAAAACAACACTGATTTTTCTGATTGATGTTGCACCTGTACTCCAAGATTCTTGGTTGCATGCATTCTTTCAAGGCCATGCAAAAGCAGGGGACAGAGATATCACGAGTTTCCGTTTGTCTCGAGGTAAGACCAAAAGAGGTACTGAAACTTGCTTGGTAAAAAGCAAACAAAAGAAAACAAAAGGATAAGAAAAAGAAGGCTGATTTTGCAATGGAAGGTCACTGGAAAAGACAATGCTACTGAAGAAAAGAAATGCGACTTAACGATTTGATACTTCCATCTACATGTCATTAACAGATCTTTCACATAATCGTTTGCATCTCATGGTTCCTGTGATTTCTGGACGCGGTGAGTTTCATTCCAAGTTTTTCTTGATGGTTCTGTGTTTATTCTGTGGGTACCTGAGGCCTGAGGTTGTCAACTGGCAAATGAAGCCATCTTCATTTGCATCTGTTCTTAGCTTCTTCAGCTTCATGGATTCACAATTTTTAGGTTAATACACACTACAACATACAATATGATGTTTACCAAGTTCTGTAAAATGTGCTAGCTTGAACATAATTTTTTTTTATAATGCATGTAAAAACAAATCCTTAAATGTTTGTTGTTTTTATTTTTTATTTAAAAGTTGTTTTGTTCGATAATATTTTGTTCAATACAATACTGTAATAAAATTTAGCCATGCCTCATGTGAAAGTTTTAGTGAATTTTGCCTGCAGATTTTTCACATCAAGTACTTGTCTTGTTCCTGTGAGTAATCGGGGAAGGAGTACATTATATCCTAATTAGTTATTATTGTTTTTTAGTGAACAAACAAATGCTCTACGCTACTTTCAAAATTATAACTACACATTTCGGCATAAGTTGTGATCAATCCTCTTGAACTCTCTTACTCAGTTTTGTTCCTATGCCAAATGTGGCCTCGCACTTTATGAATGTGTGCCAATAACTAATAAATAGGAAAATGTCATGAAGCGGCTTATGTCCTCCAAAGACATTTTTCATCAATAAAAATAATTCTTCTACACTTCCCTGCGAAAATGCACAGATACAAAATTACTACCTTCTGTTCTGATGCAAATTTGCTAATTAAGTAATTGACATGATTTTTAAGGTCTTCACATCTCACATCCTATTTGTAGAGGAGTGCCTCTAAATGCTTGATCAAATAAGAAATGCACAAATCTTAAGCCTTCTAGAATTGCTAATGGGTTTAGCACTTGCTTAGCAAAGTTATGAATTTTCTATTTTTGGCATAGCAGCATTTCTCTCTCTCTTATGTGCTAACTAGTCTAACATAGTAGCTTGCGCATAAGACATTGACTCCCTTCTAAACATGCATGTCTGAAAAATAAAAGATTAACAAAAGTGATATCCCATGCACCAATTTGACGAAATTCTGCTGAAGAATGACTTCAGCAACAACTTGCCACTCCATCAGGAGGTGCATATGCACTCCCCTTCACTAAATATATGAAAGCATGATTTTTATAATAATATACTAGTAAATATAGTAAGCTAATAAAATATGAAAAGTATTTTCCAAGCCAAATCTAATGACTTTATTTTCATGCGGTCAATCCATACAATTTTACATATATTACGGGGTCAAAGCTTCATAGGTTTTATCACACAGATCCCAGGACGACAAATATTTATTGGCGTAATGGAGGATCGAGAGAAACCGATGCTCCAACAAAATAAAATTTCACGTTTTTTTCAAAGTTAACATGTTTTAGGACTGGCCTGTTCTAACCCCATTAAGTATTAACTATACGTGCTCTAGGATTTGTGTGGTTTTCATTTGTTCAAGCATGGACGTAACTCCTTTGAATTCCCCAAGTTCTAACTAAGGAAACCTTGTCCAATACTATTTTAGCTATTTTATATGTTGTTCATTGAGGCCTCATATGGAACATTGAATGTTCACTGAGGCCTCTTATGTATTGCTTGAATTCCTTAGTAATTTCGTATGAAAGGAAACACCCACTCTCGATGGATGTGGGGTCTCATGAAAATCTTGTTGAAATCCTATATTCCAAATGAGGCTTGATGGTTCAAATGCCGGTTCACATCTAATGAACTATTACCATCTTTGCCCTAAAAGATTACAAAAGTTTGATTAAACTCTAACTACTCTGTTTATTTTTTATTTCTGTCATAGGTACAAGGGGAGTTGTCTAGTGCATCCTTTATGCATAGTACCCTAAAATGCTTCACAAAAAGGGGCAATTCCTTATTTGCCACTGTAATTTTGCACAAGGGATAGGGAATTTTGCAGTGGCATACTGGCATGTAAGAATTTATCCCTTACAAAAACTAAAAAGCCCTAGGTTAAATGTGGGGGTTCTCTCATCCACACTAATTTTGTGGAACTTTATGCATAGTACTCTAAAATGCTTTACAAAAACTAAAAAAAAGCTAGGTTTATATGGAGTAGTTCCCTCTTTCACACTATTTTTATGGAACATGATGGCTCCTATTATTTTTGGATTTGATTTTTAAAAGATTTATATGAAATTCCATATTCTTTACACATTTTCAATATTTATTTCCAACCATGGATGCGCTTAAAAATGTAATCACATACTCTATTTAAACCCTATTCTTTTTCTTATTTCTTTCCTTACATCCTAAAGTATTATTGTCTAGCTATTGAATAAGTAATGGTCAGGCAAGAATTTATCGCTTACAAAAACTAAAAAACCCTAGGTTAAATGTGGAGGTTCTCTCATCCACACTAACTTTGTGGAACTTTATGCAAAGTACCCTAAAATGCTTTACAAAAACTTAAAAAAGCTAGGTTTATATGGGGTGGTTCCCTCTTTCACACTATTTTTATGAAACTTGATGGCTCCTATTATTTTTGGATTTGATTTTTAAAAGATTTATATGAAATTCCATATTCTTTACACATTATTTCAATATTTATTTTCAACCATGGATGCACTTAAAAATGTGATCGTATACTCTATTTAAACCCTATTCTCTTTCTTATTTCTTTTCTTACATCCTAGAGTATTATCGTCTAGCTCCTAGAGTATATCTTCTAGCTATTGAATAAGTAATGGTCATGTTAATGATATGTTGAAGATATTAGTTTTTTAGAGGGTCGTATTTTCGTGCTTGTTACATGCACATGTTTATTGACTGGCAAATGCTACCTTTTTCCGGTAGAGAAATGCTACCTTCTTATGTTGATGATACTGTTTTGAACATTAATCCTTACAATATAGTGCATGTTTATTGACTGGCAAATTCTACCTTTTTGTGGGGATGATATTGTTTGAACGTTAGCCCATGCAACATAGTTTTTTTTATATTTTTGAAGATTATGTGGAGTGGAATATCACTGGTCCATGCGAGTTGGGCAACCATTGTAAACCAACACATTCTTTTATACGAAAACCAATATTCATATTGACACGAAATTCCGATATTTAGTAGACAATAAACTGACACAGTTAAGTACATAGATGGTATACAACACAGATGTAACTTACTAATTTCTCAAGAATGAACTCATATGAAACTAAGTTCCCTGTTATTTCACTTTTCACAGGTGCAGTGGCTTTAGATAAAAGTCAGTAACCCAGCTTTATTTAAGAAAGCTAGAATAATAGAGTATTTGCTGATTCCAGCTTATAGCTAGAGGAGCACAAAAGTAACTAGCAAAGCAAAGCAAAAAAAAAAAAAAACTCCACTTAAATTTCCTGTGTTGCAAAAACTATTGTTTGGTGTATCTATTGTACCTATGTATTCTTTGTCTTAAGCCCGTAAGCAACTATACATCTGACTGCATGCCTTGTAATATAGTAGTTAATGAGAGCGTATGTGCTTGTACCAGTTTGGTGTCTGCATTAATCTAGCTATGTGAATGCGAGTGTCTTCTTTACAAAGTTCATGTGGTATGTTTGAAGGCTCTTCTGAGGAGGACCAAGAAGGTAGCGGAGGAGAGAGAGAGCTCACTGAGATCGATGCACACGGTGTGGACCAGGAGCTGAAGCACCATCTCCTGAAGAAGTACAGTGGCTACCTGAGCTCCCTGAAGCAAGAACTGTCAAAGAAGAAAAAGAAAGGGAAGCTCCCCAAGGATGCTCGCCAACAGCTCCTCAACTGGTGGGAGCTGCACTACAAATGGCCTTACCCCTCGGTATACGCCTCTTCTCAAGTTTCCATGTTATGTCATGAGATACATGATGTTCAACTTTACATAGAAGCCACTTTCAGTTTTGACACTTTATAGTTGGCACTCACACTGGATTTATGTTAAGGTACAATGTTATGATCACTGAAGCTAAAATAAAAGATTCAACAAGGAGAATATTGTTCTCTATGTGACACATAACACACGTTTGGTGCATCCAAATCTACTCTATATTCTTTCATTTTCTAGAACCATTTGTAACATACATTTGGAAAATCCAATGCTATTCTATTTAACTTTTTTTTTCGAGAGCACCTTAATTTTGTAGATTCTTTTATGCACCACACAGGCTTTCCATTTTTCTGATCACACAGGCTTTCCATTTTTCTGTTACGTGTATGCTGCGAAAAATGCAGCATCTGGTTTTCCAGCTTAACTACTCACTTTATGACTTTACTGAGCAGGAGAGTCAGAAGGTGGCCTTAGCCGAGTCAACCGGCCTTGATCTGAAGCAGATCAACAACTGGTTCATCAACCAGAGGAAGCGGCACTGGAAGCCGTCCGACGAGATGCAGTTCGTCATGATGGACGGGTACCATCCGGCGAACGCTGCCTTCTACATGGACGGGCATTTCATCAACGATGGCGGGCTATACAGGCTGGGGTAGATCGCCCGTCTCCATGACCTAGATCGACTCTAATGGCTGCTGCAGGTGTCTTCTGCTGAAGTAACGAAGACCTAGTTAGTGTTGTATGCCGCATACGCGCTGGAAGGAGGCCGTGTGCTTATTCTGTTGCTACGTACCATGCGTGCATATGCCTATGCATGGACTTGCTTTTAGGAGGCTGCTCCATAATGTGGTGGCCAGTCTGCTGCTTTTGTGTGGTTTATGAGCGCGGTGACGCGACCATATGGGATCACTACCTGTTGCTACATGCATGTTTCTGTCTGTTCTGCTCTCGTTCGATCTGGTCGAGTTTCCCGGTCGATATAACCTATTTCTTGCCTTGTTCATGCATGATCTTTGGAAGATGTCCTGCTTTTGATGGTTTGACCCCGGTTGCTAGCTAGCTATCTGAAGTTGTAAAGACAACACGTTATTTTGTACTTATAATAAATAGATTGCACTCTATCAGTCTTCAATACACTAAAAAAACACCTGAATTTTCCATCAAAATTAAAGGCTAGACGCTACAATATATATGTGTGTGGGGCAACATATCTGGTGCAAATGTTCTATTCAGTGGTAACATGTCAGTAGCGTTGTGGATCGGTAGATCGATTTGGTTCGGACGTCTTAGATCTACACGGGTGGAATACATTGGCTCACTTACGATTTTTTCTAGATGACCATCGTGTGGCAAATCACTTATTTCCTTTTTTCACAAAATCCCTCGCCAAGCTCACTTATGGGTTTTTTTTTCCAGACGACCCCCACGCGGCAAATCACTTACTCCTTTTTCATGTAGCTCCTCGCTTGCCTATGGAGAAACTCGACGCAATTGTCTCCACCCAAATCACTCATGCGGCCGAAGTTCCAGGATCAGGTGCACCGTGTTGCCGCTGCCTCCCTTCCTCATTGCACAGCCGACGTTCTCTTCAGCAATCGCAGCGCACTAGGGCGTCGCCCTCCAACCCGGTCTTATCCCTAGCCAAGCACCGCTGCCCCTTCCACCACTGGGAGCGCTGCCGCCCCATTCTTCCAATCCAGATCACCGCCGCCCCCTTCTTCCACGCCATTACCGTTGGCCATTCTTCCAATCCAGATCGCCGCCGCTCCCTTCTTCGCGCCACTACCGTTGGCCAAGGTAATACACGATTTCTCTCTCTCTCTCTCTGTAGAATTAAGAGTAACTCGGCTGTGCGATGCAAAAATGAGCATGCTAAAATAGGTTATTGAATTGTAGATGCTAATTTATCACTTGTAGAATTTGTGCTTGCTAAGGTTATGAGCATTTTGTCTCATTTGTCATTCTGTCACCTGTAGAATTTGTTATAACATTCTTGGCACAATGTAGTACGCCTGGAATCGGTGACCGATGAGAGCGCGGCATTGACATTGCCAAGGCAAGAAAGCCTCGATGCGCACTCAATCGCTCAAATTAGTTCACCTCCCCACCAATTAATTCATTTTGGTACCTCGGAAAAGAACGGGAGCACCTCATTTGTAGCAAGTATCATGTTGTGTGCATATGTTTTATTCTCTCTAGCAATCCATCATATTTGACACTTAATTATTTGCATTGTAGTGTTCTTCTTATTCACCTTGTTTGACCTAACTATCAAACCATTTGAAGGAATGATTTTTGATGACTTGGACGCAGTGGAGGAATTCTATAAGACATATGGACATTTAGCCGAAATTGGAGTCTGTCAATGACCATGTTGTTGTGCTCACAATTATCTTCCACAGACAACAGCCGAATGTCAGTTATCACTAGGTATCTCTCTCTGACACAACTAGCCAACTACCCATTGATCGGGCGTGATGATTTCATAAGACATCTCCTCAAATAGATAGTTGGCGTTCCTTAAATGGTATTTAAAGGTTAACGAGAGAAGACAGAAGGACGAGACACAATCAGTTGATCCCGAATCAAAATAAGTCAAGGCAACCAACATCTTCCGAGTAGTGGGAGATTATAGATCATGACTAGTTAATTCCCTTTTGTAGGCCCTTTATAACCGGTTCATAGCAATAAAGATCATTCCGTTTTTCTTGCTAAATACTTCCAAGAAATTCAGTCTCTTTTCTCATATTATTCATAAGATCAGCGACGCTATTGTCAACATATCAACTTTTTCTGTACTTAAGGAGTAGGCCATGGCTAGTAAAAATTAATAATGTTTTGTATCGACATGTTGATCAATCTGTGAGTTATGCATATCCTCTATTTAGAGATTTTGTTCTTGTTTATTATTGCATCGTGTTAACTTTTGTCCGAAATTGATATTGGTTCTAGTTTACTTATCCTCCGCTAACATCATCGTGGCCGCCTCCGATCCGTTTTGTGACGCCACGCGGAGGTGATAGATGGCGATGCAGGGAGTAATTGAAGGTAACGCGAACGATAGCTATCGCTACTTTGGCGAGCAGCCACAAGTTTGGAAAATCCAGCGCATATTCGATTTTGATTGATGGGAGTTTGTAGGACCGGATATGCAATAGAGACGGGGTGAATGTTGTCTTTAAATTTTTTCTCAAATATTCACTTATCTCTTTTCTCTGATAGTTACAAAGCTATGAAGATTAAGATTGAAATCTCACTTGAAAGCCAAAGAAACAGAGTTGAACACAAACTAGACAGCAGAAAAAACAACATGGTTGAAAACTGACAACGTGGTCGAAATTCGACTACCAGTCGGAAGTTCAACATGATCGAAATCGACTACCGAACGAAAATCACTGTAGTCGAAAACTGACAATACGTTAGAAACCAGTGTAGTCGAAAATCGACTATCGCACGAAAATTACCGTGGTCAGTGATCGACTGACAGTTGGATACCTACACAACCGGAAATCAACTCTCGGACAGGAGTCGTCATGGTCGTAGATCTAATCCCAGTTAGATACCAACGTAATCGAAAATCAACTCTCACGGTCAATGACCAAGGAGGGGTCAAAAACCAACGTAGTCAATAAACACCGAGACCAAACCAACGTGATGAAAAATGAATGTAGTCGAAACAAATGTGGTCGAAGGTCAACAAGTGGTCTAAAACCAGCGTGATCGAATCTAGTCGGTAACCAACGTAATCAGGATCAACGTGGTCATAACCAACGTGGTCAAACGCCAATGAGTGCTTGAACAACCAACGTGATCGTAACCAGTCGGCAACCAAAGTGATTGAGAATTAACATGGTCGGACGCCAACGTTGTCGGAACTAGTCGACAACCAAAGTGCTCAACGTGGTCCTAACCAACGTGGTCAGAAGCCAACGAGTGATCTGTGACCGACATGGTCGATTTAGTTCAAAAACCAACCAGTGAGATTGACGATCAGTGAGCGGTTGAAAACCTCCACGTGATAGGGAAGACGCGGAGCGGTCAGAAGACTGAACGCGGTCGAAAACGAAGCGATGCGATCTGGAACTTGACCGTGGTCAAAATCAACGTGGCCGTAGATCTGATCGCGGTCAACGTTTCCGACAGAGAGCAGAACCGACTGTTTCAACTTTGATTCAAAACGAAAATAGATGGAACTTTTAATCCGTAGGTCCAATGATGTGAAACTTTGCAGAGATCATCTTTAGGGTATTGTGAACCTATTCCAACAAACGATCATAAAAATCATGCCCAAAGATGAGACCCTTTTCAGTTTGTTGGAAACTTACATCAAAACCGAGTCAAAATCAAAATCGGTGAATATAATTAGCTCGTGGGTAGATACTGACCAAGACGAGTCTAGATGTATTCCCACATGTCACAGCAAGTTAGAACACCAAAGAAATCAACTCAAAAGCCCTCAGATCAGGAAAATACACATGGGTTTTACTTACTCAAGTTCACTTATGCATGATTTTCAAAGCGCATAAGTATGCATCCGCTAAATACTTAGTCTTGATCCGTTTTGACAAATCAGCTCTATCTTGACCTAAACAACTCTCCAACGTATCGCCTATGCGCCACATTTTTTATCTAAGATGGTTTTCGGTATTTTGGTCAAAATACTAAAATGCCCCTTTGTTGACCTGATCATCACTATCCTTTGTAAGTAATCGCCATGCTTGTCGCATATAGGTGCACCACTAACTTGCCACGCGCCACCAAGTCTGTCTCGCCTCGGTTCCACCGAACCAAGGCTCACTTAGCTCGTGCAAGCCACCTAGCGTCATCCCGCCGTTCGAACTCATCTTCATCATTCCCACCTTTCTCGTGCCATGTTTGAACTCACCGTCTCACCCGACATCCTTGATCGTTCTGGGCCTCGACTCCTCCATGAGTCTAGCCCCGATCATCGTCGTTGACAATAGTTGACTCCTAGCGACCCTGCATATCCAGAGATAAAGAATTCATTTCCAGGCACAAGTTCTCCACAACATGACCTACATTAGCTAAGACATGCATCATATAATCTAATCCAATGACGCAGGTCAACCTAACTAAATCTATTACTCAAATCCTAAAATCTTCAATTTCTGTCCAAACCAATTCTAACAGAATACAATTTTTACAAAACCAATTAACCACTTTATAAACATTATAATGATTTATCCCGCCTGAACTGACGACAAGAGTTTTCCAACGTGATATTAACGAGCAAACCGGCTGTCGTGTCAAGAATTCAAGGTGGTGGGGATTGTGACACCCGCGTCCGGCCGGGCCCGGGGAAGCCGCGATCGTGGGGTCGGGCTAGCTAGGAGACGGTAGCACGATGCCGTCGCGTTAGGATCCATGTGAGGATATTCGCAAACCAAAAACCAATTAGCATGCATGGAAACGCCTTCGCCCAGACGCGAACTAAAGTGGAAGTCTTTTTTTTTAGCTTTTAAAAACTGATTTTTTATTTTTTTTACAGTACTAGATTTTAAATAAAATATCTTTTTAAAATAGAATCTATAAGTTAATTATAATACACACCGTAGCGATTTTATTTATATGGTTAAAACCACACGTAAATTTTTATTAGTCCATACTTTCTCATAAACAATCTAAAAGTTATAAGCCGCAGGTCTAAACCGAAACATGAAAAAATCCAACCGGAAGACAGTTTGGCGGTAGTACAGTACTGTACTGCTCTACGTACCATGATTAGTAAAGAGGACAGTGGGCTAGTAGCGCTGCTAGCTAGTGCGCATCAGAGTGCTGGTTAATCCGAGTTTGGAAAAGCATGTTAGCTACGGACCGATTGGCTTGGCACTGCTTGTCTCAAAATGCAATGCGGTACTAGCGGCACTTGGAAGTACTACCGCTCGTTGTTCAGTGCTGAGTCGGGGGTGCTGAGTATGTTCTTTCACGATTTAGAAAAATATGTTATAAGGAGTTATAGGATTAAGACGCCTACTCTAATAAGAAAGATTAGAAAGAGTCATAGGAGTAAGACTCCTACTCTAAATGAGAAAGATTAGCATGGACTATACAAACCCTAGGGGAAAGAACAAGCAATCCAGCAATTAAACCTACTCATCTACAACAGAGGATGTACTAGAGGATTAGATGCTAGGATATCATTTAGTACTAAATTATTGTATAAGCCAAGGATCGAAGAGCTCTAAAAGATTCGATAGAGTTGGGACTTGGGAGTGAGTGATAATCTCTTATACTCTTTTGAAGTTGTACTTTTGCCAAATCTTTTCTCTTATCATAGTTGCTTCAATGTCATTATTTTGGTTCTTTCTACGAGATTCATCTTCTTCGTTCTTGATATCGTGTACGCTCGTGCAGTATCTCACAAACTCTCATTCGATCCGAAAGCTGCTACGCATAAAAAGGATGTCAGAGTGTAATATTTAGTCAGGCCTAATCATGATCCATCATGTTCCATGTGGCTGCTACAATACAACACTTGCGTTGATGTCTTTAGGGGTGAAAACAGACCGGATACTATCTAAACGACATTCATATTTGTATTTATAAATGAATACGAATACGAATCCAAATATTCTTGAATACGAATACGAATCAAATATTGTAACGAATATGAATTCGAATCAGATATCTACTCAATTTGGTCGGATCAGGATATCCTCATAACTTATGTAGTATAAAGATATTAATAATATTTTATCCTCGTACAATCATGTTTAATCAGTCTAATTCATTTACTTCACATAAAGAAACATGAATTTACATTCAATTAAAAATATTTGTCCAACTAATTAGTCATATTGTAATAAAATATACTTATTGCTTCGTCGAATACGAATATGGATACGGATAGTACGGATAAAATAATATTTTTGATGGTAAAAGTCTATATTATATTCGCATCTATATTTTTATACGAATTCGAATACGAATAAAATAGAAATTGTTAATCGGATAGGAGAATCTATATCATATTCGTATCCTATCGAATATGATAATCGAATAATACAGATAATTCGTATTCATTATACATCCTAGATGTCTTGACCACGGGGAAATACGTACAACTGTACATCTTATCCGATTAGCTTGCTGACCATGTCATGACTGAAACAGGTCGATCGGTAATTGAGCTGCAGACATCAAGATGCGTGTGTGGACCTGCTCTGGCTCGGTCGATCACGGACTTTTCTCCATCCAACGGCTAAAGACAATCACGCGCTCGTTGCAGCCGGCGACTCGGTCTTCCGCTCTGCACGGCTAAGGGACGGGCCCCGACAAGCACGGCGGCCCGATGCCAAGGCAGACAATGAGACAATCCCGATCGAACCGACAGATCGAAGCCCAGGCGCGGCACCAAATGAAAGGCAAGAACGAGAGCTAGCTATTAGCTGGGGATGCCAAGGCTCGAGGCCACCGGAGACGCCGGCGGCCGTGGCGGTAGCACTGCCGACGACGACAGCGCGCGCGGGCCACGAGATCACCACGTGTGCGGATCATCAACCGGCGGATCGAGCGCGTGCCGCGCGCCCTCAACCCCGAGCAGCCCGAACCGCGTCCACGGGGCGCTAGCTAGCTGACGAGTGAGGATAGATGACGGCGACGCAGAAACGGCCGCCTCCGTTACGGCCGACGGCGGAAACGTCGCGCTACACCACGTGCCACGACCACCTCCCCGACCCTGGCGGTGCAGCAACAAACTGCAGCTGGTACGTACGTACGTATATATGAACATGCATGTGCACGTGGTCGCGGCTCCATTTCATGCCATTTCCGTTGATTTCTGTCGTGCATTTAAAAACGACCCTAGCCAGGGGGCGGACCAAGGCTAGACGGCCGCCCGAGGTACCCAATCAGCCAGGACCTCTCTGACGCCATAGCTTGGTGACCGGAGATGAAGAAGGTGTTGTCTCGAAGAGAGAAAAAATAGTGATTGTTCGTTACTTGGGTCAACCTGGCGAGCTTCTTAGGCTGCTGGCCTGGTCGCATGAGTGAGGAGGCCCACTAGACTATCCACATAGTCACCACTCTGAAGTCTCTCTATCCTCATTTCTAACCTAGTTGGTGGCAGCGTCTGGAGTGGAGGCGACATGCGGCATTGTCGACAGGCCAACGAGAAGTGAGAGTACTCTTGAGCGCGGCAGCGAGCGGATGGAGATGACGTGTCACATTGATTCGGGTGCTGGGCCAGCGAAGAGGGGTGCATTGTGCGCGCTGGGCCGTGTGGGCGTGCGCGGCAAGGAGAGACGAGGCGCCGAGCGGGAGCAACCGATGAGGCCAAGTCGGATGCGCACTATATTGACAGCAAGATTGCTCCTGAAAACAATTCTAAATCTAAGTCGAAAGCCAAAGGTAAACGTGGGAAAATAGAGAATTAAGGAATATTAAAATTACAATATATCTGTGATTTATGACTGATTGATTTGATTACATTTGAAGAGTTATTTTAGAATTATGTTAAACGGCTTGAGCCCAAGTACCGGTAAAAGTAGAAACGCTGACTTCGTACAGTGCCGTTCAACCTAAAATTTAATTCAGTATCCGCCGTTAAACCTACCCATGTGTGCCGTGCGCGAGACCCTCATGGCATTGTACACGTAGAAGCGAACGTGGCATCTACTCCTATAGAGAGAGAATTTCGTTTACCTGAATTTCTTTTAGGCGGAGCAATCAGCCTACATATCAATCATCCCACATGCAGCTATATAATTGAGACAAAGATATATACTTAGGCTCGAAAACATAAATAACCCTATCTCGCCTTTCAATTCGGCTGCAATGTATCTGTCTACGTGACGTTCCGCGATTGATTGGCTGGGCTTGGTCGTTGGAGTGCAGAGCAAGCGAAATTCCCGCCCGGGCCGCTCCAATCGGCTACTGGCTACGGATTTCAGCTGTGGTTTCTATTTATTAGCCAAAATTGCATTATATAGATTATTAGTTTTTTCTGAGTTATTTAATTAAAAAATAAGAAATAATAAAAATATCGCTATATCTCTATGGACAATGCAAAGAAAAATGAGAAAAAAGCAAAACCAAAAAATAGAAAGCTGAAATTAGAAACCAACGTGTTCTAAGTAACATTTGGCTTTAAAAAGCCGAAAGCTAGAAAAAGTTAGAAGCCGAAGCCGCAGCTGTAGCAGAATTAATATTCTTTGCGTTCACCACGTGTTTTGGGAGAACTTTAATGTTTTTTGTTAAATTGCACTCCAATTTTGAACCTTTAGATCTAGATTCAATTGGTGAAATCAATTTTGTTTTCTCTCCTCCTATTTGAATATTATTTTGTTAAGGAGTACTCAATTTTTTAGATATTGCATGCATATGTACCTCTATCTACTAGTTTGCTTATTAATTATTAACATGTGATGTGATATATTAAGAAATGCTCTAATACATATTATTCTTTTATTTATACCTTTCTTACATCAATTATATACTAGTTTTACATAAATAAAATTATGTAAAAAATAATGTGGCAATTTGTAAAAAAAGAGGAACAAAACAAACTATAAAGAACACAACAAAAAAACTATACAAAAACCATGTTTGGTCGTTTATGTTGTGACTCCCAACGACACTAAACAAATTGATTACTCTCTTATCACATTATTGACATAAAAAAATCACAAAGTTAAAACCATAAAGCACAAATAAAGCAACATTTAAGAAATAAAAAATTGAATGCTCATAAAAACACTCTAGTGCCTTCTAGCAAATTCCAAATTTTATACGGTCGGCAAAAAATTGGAAGCAAGATTTTGCTCTAAAATTCGTCGGATGATGAGCGCGAGGTGGCGCCCGGCCATCCACTCTGTCCGACGATGCGGACAGCGGTGGGACTCAGCTGGACGGGTGCGTACGTCATCAGCCGGCTGCTCGAAGAGGAGAAGTCGAATATGATCTCCTAGTACTGATAATCACCAAATCCATGATAGAAATCGATGCATTATTGAAGCTGAATACGGCATCCCATTGACTGAGCAGAGCACTGGTCCGCACACACTCCTAATGGAGTTCTTCTGGCTCTTTGGGATACGGCATCTTACCTATGATTCACGTACTGGCACGTAAGTAAAATGTCAGGCGAGAACGTGCTGTGTTCTTCAGCCAGCCAGCTGTGAGGCGTCAGTTCGACAAGGAACCCGAAACAAGTCTCCCATTATTCGAGTTGCAGCTACGTACTCCTCCGCAACATAGAACCTAGAATATAACCTCGAATAGAAGACACACAAGGTAAGACGCGATCAGTGGCGTTCGCTCCAATCATCTACTCCTGGCCAGTCTTTCCAATTCATTGTGATAATTTGACCCTCGTTCTTGTGAATGATATCATTTGGCAAACAAACGTTCGGAGTCGGAGGACAAATCAACGTCGTCCGCCTTTTATTTTCTGGGATCAACTTAATCCGTCCGTGGTACTAGTGATTTAGAAAAATGCATGATTAGTCGTGACTCACACAAGGTGACATAAAGCTCTAGTTTAGGCGTGTTTTGTTTGTGTTTGTTGAGCTAGCTTGTGGGGCTCGTGTCTAGTTCCGTTAGGGCCGGTCCTGGGATTTTAGGGGTCTGGGGCGAAATTAGGAATAGAGGCTCTAGTATAAATATCTAAATATAAATCTACATATATATATATATATATATATATATATATATATATTTACCAACAAACACTTAAAATACGTTATGTATTAAAGAAAATTCATATCAAAGAGTTTATAGATATTACCTTAAAATTCATATCAAACATTTCGCAATATCTCTGGAAATGGGGCCCCTGGTTTTGGGGCCCAGGCGCCGCCTCCGCTCCCCCAGGCCGGGCACAGTTCCGTACTTTGTGTTCTTTTACCTATGACGGTAACTTATGTTTTTTAGACTATTTACAAGAGAGTATAGAATAATAAAAATTTATATATGATTTTGATCGATATAACTAAAGTTGACATAGTATTTACTATAATCAATTTATAGACCATATTTTAAAAAAAATCATTTAAAAATTAATTACCATAAAAAATCCAAAAAATATTTTTTAAAAGATAAAAAGAAGAGGCTAAACCGCCTTTTGCCTTCGGGCCACCTACTCGACTGCCCTCGAGGTCTTGACTATAGGGTCTGATTGATATGGCTGTGGTTTATGACTTTTGATTGAATTTTTTGAAATTTTGCTGTTTGCGATAAAGATTACGGAAAGAGAGATATTCGCTACGATTTTGGTTGATACAGATGTTAGGTTTTTAACGTGTACTACAATTAACTTGTAGATAACACCTTAAGAAAATACTTTATTTAAAAATTAGATACTATAACAAAAATCAAAAACTATTTTTAGAAGTTGTTAAAGAACAAACCTGTTACTGAATGTTTTTCTAATCCACGCAGCACTTATGATTGGAAGCTAGCTCTTCAGGATAGAAGGATTGAACTGGTTAGAAAAGGCGGCAGTCATGTTTAAAGTACTGTTCCTTTCCATGGGAAAAAAGTAGTATTCCATTCGACCACATATAACTCCCCTATTACAATCGGAAGAACGCCACATGGCGCTCGCCACGTCGCCGCTGGCGCCAACCTACCGGCGTGGCGCAGGAATATTAGTACGGTGCAGGAAGCGAATTTGCGAAAAAGCCTCTGTATTTTTTTGAAATTACGTACAGGTCCTTGGTTCTCACGAAAAGGTCCCTGGAACTTTTTTAGCCCCTCCGTTTTGCAGGATGGCCCCCCGTGTTTTCGGAAATTGCGCACGGGTCCCCGTTTTTTTACGTACAGGTCCTCGGTTTTTTCGAAAAAGCCCTCCGCCTTTTTCGAAAATACGTTTTTGCCCCCGATTTTTTTTTGAAAAACTCCTCACGAATTATCGCCTATTTTATTTTAGTACGTACGGTGGCTGACGCGGCGTGGCGCTGCGCCTATGAATCTAGTATATCTACAAGTATGGGGGTATTAAGCATCCTCTAATTGGCTAATAGCAAAAACCAGGAAATCAACACAGGAGATTCATAGCAGCTTCTAAAAGCCAATTTTTCGTAGTAAATAGTTTTTCTATAGTATCTAGCTTTTAAACGGAGTATTTTTTTAAGATAGAATCTACTAGTCGATTGTAATAGACGCTATAGCAACTTCATTTATAGAAGTCAAAACCGCACGCATATCTCTATCTCTTCATACTCTCTCACGTGAATAGCCAAAAGTTGTTACTATTTACAAGCCAAAACCAAAAGCTATCAGTAAAAATAATATGAACTGACCTGGTGGTTATGAACTCAAGAAAATGGTTCTGTACACTCTAGTCATGAATTTAAACGGTTTTTTTAAATAATCTACTTTTTATTTAAAATTATATAAATATACCTGCGCAAAAAAAACTAAAGGAGTGGGCTCCAGTCGCCCAATCATTGGGCGACTAGAACCTGTCGCCCAACGACCGCGCGACACGAATACAGCCGGTAGGCCATTGGGTGACATGATCGAGTCACTGAATGGTCGGGCAACTACATCCTGTCAACGAACTATTGGGCGACTGTAGGTCTAGTCGCCCAATCAGTTGGCGACTGCCACCTCAGCCTATTTTTTTGCGCAATTGGCACCCCCGACAGCTCATGGGGGTAAATGACAATTGTTGTAGGTATGTGACATTTACCAAAATTTGTCTATGATTTGTATTTTGTGGAAAAAACGGCAGACAATGTTGGATGATCCATTTGTGATTTTCGTAGATTATGAATGGTACAAAATCTGTTATATTCGCAATAATAATTTGTGATCGTCGCATGTTGTTGTAGTGCAAGAAATTTTTTCTGAGGATGATTGAGACAACAACGATTGGTAAGTAAGAAGGTAAGTGATATTGTGATGCAACTGGGATTCATACATTGAGGAGAACTTGTTTTTTCATGATGTTGGATGCCTTGGTATGCGAATTAAAATAGACTTCATAATAAGCTGGGAATAACACGGTGCACAGGTTTGTTTACATTCATATGAAACAACATCCTACACGATGCAACAAACTGAAGTACTCGTATACGATATATATGCGCCTTTTTGGAATGAAAATAAATTCGACCTTGAGGAACTAGTAAGGAACGACCCAACCTACTGCGTGGACCAGAGCTATTTTTCCTTCCTTACGAGCTCAGTGTTGAACTCCTCGGCGGCCTCTTTCGCCATGGCCACCATTTCTCTCTTTTTCTCACGCTCCCTCTCGCGAGCCTAGCGCTCCTTGTGCATGCACTTGTCGAGATGAGCTTTCATCTCCCGACATATACGCTCGGTTTGCTCGTCGTTGCGGCGCTCCTCCTCCCGGATTTCACAGACCCTTTTGACATTTCACTCCTCGAAGTCGAGAGTCCACTGGTCATGTGGATGGATCTCTAGGTCGATCCACTTGCAGTAGCCACATAGCTGTTCCGAGGACTACGGGTAGATGGGAGAGATTGTTAGTGCGTACTTTGAAAAAGAAATAGTAGGAAAAACATACTACAACTGGTTCTTACCGGCTGTCATAGCTGCTCGTGTCACGACGGTAGTCGGGATAGTCACAAGAGTAGTTTGCACAACCCCAGTAATGCATGCCCAAGCTGAGCCACTGATTGGACTTAAAAAACTTGCATAGGTCTCTACACCAACAGAGGGACGACGTCTCCCCCTCAGGCTGTTGTTGAGGCGAACGCTCGGTTGGAACGTTTAGGATGGGGTAGTGTTGGGTTTGCTTATGTAGTGTTTTTTCCCATATCTCTTCCACCTCATTTCATAAACCAAAGGGTTGGCACGGTGTAGAAAGCTATCACGTCTGGTCTTATAACTGCGTAAAGCTGCACCATTTGGTCTTGTTAGCGTACAAAGTTGTATCATTTGGTCTTATCACTATGCAAACCTGTCTTGCCTGGTATTTTCACTATGCAAAGCTACCCCGTCCGGTCTTGTCACTACACAAAACTACCTCCTCTGCTCTTGGCACTATGCAAAGCTACCCCGTCTGGTCTTTTCACTGTGCAAAGATGGCTCGTCTGGTGTTGTCACTGTGCAAAGCTACCCTGTCTGGTCTTGTCACTACACAAAGTTGTAAGGTCTGTCTTTTCAGTGTGAGAAGCTAAGGGTGTAGTGTTGCTAGTTCTCTTTGGGGCAAAGTTGCACAAAGCTAGCACATGATCCGGTTTATCGTAAAGCATGCTGCCTCCCCCACATGGGCTATAAAATGCACGCCCCACCCTCTTGAGAGTAGGAGCACTCGATGCAGTGAACCATAGAAAAAAGTACCTTATCCGTCCTAGAGTAACCTATCATGGCAGATGCCGAGGGGCCAATCGAACATGGGTCACCAAAGCTAGACCTTCCCTTGGAAATGATGTCAGACTTTGGCCCTAACTACCTCTTGATGCCAAACAAGCGTGCACAACCGGTGTGGCCAAAATACAGACACATGGAGGACGTGGTCGTGCAGGTCACGGAAGGCCATTCGGATGGCAGATGACGTTTCTTCTAATGCCCACACTCTGGGGTACAAATAGGCAATCATTTATTTTGTATTACTGCTAATAGAGCTACGATTTTAACCCTTCTTTGTAGCAGATGGCGAAATGCGACTTTGTCTGCTAGATCGATCCTCCCCATGAATGCTATATTGTGAGGTCCATGTAGATTATTGAGCATCAGAATTCGGGGATGAATTTGGTTAAGGGGTAGAGTGTAATACTAGATAGCCATGGTTAAAGCTAATGCCCATTTTACTTTGTACCAACTTATCTCAAGCAGTAAAACAACTGAAGCATAGTGCCAAAGTCACACCAGGAACCTATGGTCCAGAAGGATTGCCAAAATTTGCCCATTGCACAGCAACCACAGAAGGAGCCGTGGATAAGGTTGAACCCCTCACAGTGACCATAGAGAGGAGAAGGGATCAGACCAAGCAATAGAGGGGAGCCAGCACTCCCTCTTTCTTAAGCAACCACATAGAGGATGCCTCACCACAGTGAGGGAGCTGAAGCTATACACACCACATAGAGAGAACAGAGGAAGGAAGCACCGAACGCCCTCACCACACACGAGTAGAAGCCAAAAATGGGAAATAGAGGAGGAAAGGAAGGCAGTGAACACATGGAGGTGGTAGAGGACCTCACCAGTGGCGAGCTAGCGGCTGGGGATGGGCTGAAGTTGGTGTGCCTAAGAGCCTCCACTAACGCCTGTTGTTCGCCTGGAGAGAGAGTGAAACAAAACCGAATTTCAAAAGCAATTTGAATTCTTGTTTGATTTTGATTTCTCTTGAATCTTTGCTTAAACCCACATCTATCTCAGCCATCCATGCCTGGATCTCCCTGCTGCATCGCCCCCTTCAGTTGTTTTTCATGCGAGCACTGTTCACCGTCTGAAAATATCACCGTCGTCCCGATTCTTCTGCTCTCGTACATTCCCGTTGCTTCCTGTCGCTGCCACACTGCTGTAATCGATTAGAGACCATAGCACCTCACCTTTCCCGCTCTGACACCCTCTTAAATGCCCTTGACGTGCGTCAAAGTTACCGACAGATCTCACCGCCGCCTTTGCCTTCCCACTCTCCCTGCCCTGTTTCACGGCCGACAACCCTGTGCCGCAAAAATCCCACGCCTGAGATTTCTTTACCGCCAGCACAAGCCACCGTACACCCTCCCATTAATGCCATGACCCTCATCTGGATGAGCGTCGTAGCTGCCTCTCACCACCGCCTTGCCGATGCCACTGCTCTCTCTACTCTCATCTTCTCACAGCCAACTTGACACTCCTTTGACCACTTTTGACTGCCGCAATGTCACACCCAAGGCAGCCTGTACCTCCTCTCTGCCAGCCGTGTCATACCCTCCTGCAACTTCTCGACCCCTGCCTCGCGCCGTCGCTGCCTTAGCCTTGCTCTTGTGCCGAATCGCCATTCTCGCCCTATTTAAACCCACGAGCCCCTTCATTTGGAACCACCGGTGCCCAAGGTGAGCCACACACCCCCAATTGAGCCCTCGACTAGAGCATCACCGACGATCATCGGAAGAGCCCCAAAGTAAGCCAATCTTCAATTTTTTCTATTCAGTCATTTTCATTTCGATTGCTTTCGCATGCAGCTTCTTCATGCCCTTAGTAACACTCCCAAAGCAAGACCCCAGCTTCCCGATCCCCTACTGCGCTGATGGCTAGCGTCGTCGCTCGGCCATAGGAGGTCACCGTAGATAGCTCGGCTCAGCCATCCCCGACCCAAACCACCACACCCCTAAGCTCCCCCAACTCCTAGAGATGCTCTACCGTAAATGCTATTGTCCTCTTAACCCGATGTTAACCCCTGTTCCATTCAAAAGTCCCGAGAAGAGAAGACTTCACCACCGACATTCGTGTAACTTCCAGCTGCTCCCGAGTCCAAAAATAGAATCCTCGTGGCCCCAGGAACCCACCCATGGTCGCCAATTATTATTTCGACCACGGATTCTCCGACCGCTTCACCGCTTGAAATCTCCGACCGCTCCACCACTCGAAATCTCCGACCGTGCCACTGCTTGAAAACTCCAACCACCTTGTAATCGATAGAAACTTCAACTGCATCGCTTCGAGTCCTGAGCTACGCCACTCGTACGCTGTCCGATGCTCTTAAGCCACTCGTACGCCATCCGATGCTCCTAAGCCACTCGAACATCGTTGCTCTTAAGCCACTCGTACGTCGTCCAATCCCTTAAGCCACTCGAACGTCGTCCAATCTCCGCAACTACTTGGACGTCGTCTGATCTACATAGCAACCTATACACCGTTCAATCTCCGTCGACTTCACACTTGAAGTTGAACCTCGACCGTCCACCCGCTTCGTAGTCGTAACCAAAACCATCCGATTACTCGAAACTCCTCTTTTCTCCGAGTACGCAGCGACAACCCAATAGGACTAAACCAGCTATGAATAGTAAAACCCACAATGAACAGTATCTAAACCCGTTACTATTCATAAAACCCTAAAACACACACATATATATCCATTTTGATCGTCTTGAGCCCATCTACACCATTTCCAACCCTATTTTGCCAATTTACACTCCGATAAAACTCCAAACCACCCAAATGATATTCTAACTCTAAATCCAATACCATCCAGACCCACAGTCATCATAGAAATCCATATAACCCCTATATAGTCGTTTCGATCATCTTGGACCCATTAACCCAATTCCAACAACAATCAACCAAAGCAGCCAAGCCACGCACACCACCGAAACTCTGACCACCCAAACCTATTTTATTTCTATCTTTTTGGTTATTTATTTGTATTTTATTGCCAGCTTGCATTTCGCAAAGCAATAACTCATTTGCATTCGTTTTCTGTGTTAGTATTCAGACCACACAAGTTGGTCAACAGAAGAACTACAAGAGCAGTTTAACCAGAAGACTACAGTGAAATAATTAGAGACTATGGACAAAGAAGCAAGTCACATATTTTTGATCATATTGAACCTACTTTCATTATCTTTATTTATGCGTTGTATTTTATGTACAATAAATATTTAGAATGACATGATATCTAGTTATATTCCACCACCGAAAAAGCCTTGTTTAATTTGATAGCCATATTCACTTTGACAAGACTTAGTATTATTATAAATGCTACCTAAATGATCATCGTAGATTAGAAGCTCAATTGTTTTATACTATTGAACAACAGAGCACTTTGTCGGTAATCCTGCAAAAGTGATTCTAGGAAAAAGATTAACATGGGAAACCACGATATGATTGGGTAGTACTACCGCTGAGCATCGGGTTATGGTTTTGGACATGAAAAATATTTCAGAGTAGAGTAAAGACAAAGCTCGAGGAATGTAAAGACAACCTTATGTTGAGCAAAGAATATAGTGATCGCTCAACCATAAGTTTTGACTCATCAAATCTGGTATAGTAGCTGCTCAAATTGATTGAACCTCTACAATAATAAACGAGGGAGAGTTTGGTATGGGAGGGGGTATAAGCATACTAAACAACGGTAGGTTCCTCTCAGGACGGGTGTTACCCGAGTCTGTTTGGTAATCTACCGGGTAGAGCTTATATAAAGAGATGAGCAGTGAAACAATCTTGTTTTCTTAACCCAATCATGAGGGTTAAGGAACCTTGTGGGTAAAGCTGAGCAACTCTACAGAGTAATCACAATGGTATTTCGAATACGTCATGCATCCGGTAAATGAAGCTGCGTTTAATGGGTGATTCCAATAGTGAAGCATAAGTAGATTTGAAATTGATTTGGAAATGTTGAAGTCTGGTAATCAAGTTTTAAAACCCTAATTCCTTAAGAAGTTATTGTTCTTTTATATTTAAATATGTTTACAAATAAAATTGCATCCGCAAATACTTTAATAAAACCATTACATCCCCATCTCTTGGAAATCCTGGCAAGTAGTTATATAGCATATCACCATGTGACTTGTTGAGTACGGTTGGTTGTACTCAATCTTGCTTTATTTTCCCCAACACAGAGATCAGGACAAGAAAGAATGTTGCAAGTATTCGTGTTAGGGTTACGACCGCACTCAAGCGTTTCTGTGGGAGTTTTCTGCGGTTCTTTTGATTGTAAGTTAAGTTTTAGGCTTGGACGCCTATTAAAATTTCTAAATTTGACCGTTAGGTCTTTATTTTAATCTAATTAACCCTTTTGAAATGCTCGTGAGCAGGCATGATACTTCTTCTATCCGCAACTGAACTCCTGGACTTTTGCGGGATGTACGGTGACCATGTTCCTAAAAACAGGGACGTTAAAGAGAGAGAGAGAGTAGTAGTGCTAGTAGTAGTAGTTAGTGATGTGCTATGTAGTGCATGTGTGTTACAGAATGCTCCGTCAGATTGCATTCGGGGCCATGAGTGATTAGGTGAATTGATTAATAAGTATATGTTGTTAATTAGGTGAAATTAGTATATGTGGTTAATTAGGTGAAGTGATAATTACTATATATGGTTAATTAGGTGAAGTGCTTAATTAGTGTATATTGTTGATTAGGTGAAGTGATTAATTAGTATATGTGGTTAATTAGGTGAAGTGATTAATTAGTATGTGTGGTTAATTAGGTGAAGTGATCAATTAGTATAACTAATTAGGGGTTGTTGTGTCGGGTTTATACGTAGGAACGGTGCCATTCGTCTATGTGCATGTACCGCTATAGTGCATTGAGACTGGATGATGCTTATGCAGGTGGAGGTTCTAGTATGGTGCCATCCACGCATCGTGCATAAGGATAAACAAGCAAGTGCATGATAGAAGTGTGGGTTGTGATGGATACTTGATACTTGTTCCCTTACACTTTATTTCACAGTGTTTTATGAGTTGATATCCATGATTACATATTAATCATACCCTGATAAGTGATGCATATGGTTGAATGGTAATATTGGAAGAATGTTGCATCATGCAAAATGCTTATGAGCCAAGGCGGTGAGTAAGTCATATAGCTAGTCCAGAGTACATGAACCAGGTCAGTGAGAAACCTATATGACTAATCTGAAGTGCTTTTGAGTTAGACCTACAGAGGTAGGCACCTCCACAAGATGGAGAAAAAGACCTAAGTTGGTAGCCACTACACGAGAGTGCAACTTGAGACCCGTATGAAAGAGTACGGGGCAAGAGTGATTCGTCAATGGGTGAATACTCCGCTATACCGGTATGAGCCACAATTACAAACGTATCACATCGCATTGCATGGCATAAAAGAAATAGAAGACAATGATATAGTTACAGAAATTGTGTTTACAATCACAGATATAGAATTTACTGAATTGTCGTGTTGACTCTACTATTTTATTATGTGCTTGCTGAGTCTTCAGACTCACCTTTGTTTATTTGTTGTTTTAGGGTGAACATTGAATGCGACATGCACGGGCGGGAATAGCACATGTATTCCATGTGCAAACAGTAATTTTTAGCAAAAAAATATATTTGTCTTGATGCTTATCGTTAAGCATATGTTGCTTAACGTGATGCTTTAAACAGAGGATTTGTTGCCTAAGTCTAGCAACAATGGTTATAAATGATAACGTTATAGAATAGCGATAGCAATCTGAGCCCAGAGGTTGGGCTGAGGTGTTACAGATGCCCAATTGGGAAATCCTGAACAAACGCAATTGATCTGTGATCAGATTCATGACTATGAAGCAAAAAAGGCTAAGAAACTCACGCTTGGTTAAAGTTAAATATGAACAGACTAATTACTTTACGTAGCTTAACATTGCTAGCTTCACAGCATTTAGGGCTTGTCAAAGTTGTTAGTTAGTTCTTAATCCTTGTGAGACAAATGAATTATGGGAATATAATACGAGGATCACACTGCCGCATGGCGCATGCATGGGTCCTTGGCACTGTCTTCTATATATGCACGCAATCGAGTGGCGTGAAGGTTGGCCGGTGCATGCCTGCATCTGCATGGTGAAGAATGTGTTGCTGCACTGTCTTTGTTGCTTTCCTTTTGAGTAGTTAGGATTTCCCTGCCTTGTATGATAGTTCCAAATGCACTTGATCGGAAAGCTCCCTTGTACGACTCGCCCTATTGTCCTGGAATCACCTAGTTAGCTATCACCTTTGAGCTTCCTGACCTTGTCCAGGAATGCTTGCCGGCTGGGGGATGGGTTCCCTCCCTGGCCGCCTTTACCTGGCGCCACCCTCTCGCGAAGCACCTCGCCACTGCGGTCTAACCCTAAAACATCCTTCTTAGCTGTGTCGCGGAGGAAGCGGTGCGCGTGCTCCCACTCGAGGCGGTCAAGGTAGACGGGGTCGTCAAGGATGTCGTGCGCGAGGTGCGCCTAAAGCACGATGTCCCCATAATCAAGCTCAGCGATGACCCAGTGGAGGTAGGATGGCGGGAACGTGCCCAACATCTGGCTCTTGTACTTGCCAAAGTCGATCACGTGATCCCTCGCTTGGCGCGAGGACTCTCCCGACGAGGGGGGTGGCGAAGCGGTAGCTCTAAGCGACCGGAGGAGCCTGACGGGTTTGGGTAGCGAGGTAGTGGGGCAATCATGGTGGTCGGAGCTACAAGGAAGGCGGAGGAGGAGAGGCACTGCTTCGGGTGAGGATTTCGACGGCGCCTAGGAGGAAAGGCAGGCTCTTGTGGTGGTGAGCAGGAGCATCATGGAGCCGTGTGAGACGACGAGCAAGAGCATCGTGGAGTTGTGTGCGGCAGCTGACGAGCGAGGAGTTTCTGGTGGAGAGGTGTCGCCGTATTGTGCTCGTGTGGGGGAGATATTTGGGGTGGACATGGTTTTTCTGATTTGATTTTTTGGGACGATGAGGAGAAACAGAGAAACAATTTTTCTCATGGGGCACGGTAGGACAATGGTGGCGAGGGGGCCAAGCAAACCAGGTAGTTGGCTCCTCTTATTAGCACTTTTATTTTGAGAGAGAATAGGCAGATGAATCACCATCAAGGAGAGTTAGGAGTCACCACCACCAATTCGTTCTTTTAAATAGTAGAGATAATATATTTTATTAATATTATATAAATATATCATTGTTTAAAAATTACCTAGATAACCTTCTGCTGCTATTTGAAATAACATTTCTGTTGTCATTTGAATTTAGGATAGTTTCTGTCGCCATTTGCCGTCAAATAAATGGACGACAGAGTGCACGTCGGCGCCACAACATCTGTCACCATTTTAATTGGTAATAGAGAGATGAATCATCAATTAAAATGATGACAAAAGCCCATGTAGCTTTAATCATCATTTCAAATAGCGACAATTCTATACAGAGTCCTATGTGGCAGTCACTAGGTCTTTGTGTTTAATTATATGTCTTTGTGTTTAATTGAATAGACGACAGGAACTATGTTACTAATTAAATTCTCGACAAAGGTTTTGTCGTCAAATTATTTGGACTGCTACGCAAGACTTCATATAGGATTGTGACCATAGCGAAAGAAGGTTATTTACCTAATTTTTCAGTGATGATATATTTATATAATATCAGTAAAAATATATACATTATCTATAAAATCTTTAATTCCCTCCCTCTCCCCGACCCGATCTCCTCCGCCTCCGCGTCCACCACCTATAAAACGCGAGGTGGAGGCAAGCGCTCTCCGCATTTCCGCCCGCTCCCCTAGTTTGGCCGCGTAGCACCGGTATACTACTACTACTGTTTCCGCTTTGCGAAAAGAGCTCACGCTTTTTGCATGGCCGCGGCCGCTTCCACTGCCGCGGGCTTGTACGGCCGCCTCAACAGGAGCAGCACGCGGGGCTTCCTAGCCTACGTCGCCGCCTGCGCAGCCTGCGCCGCCGTCCTCACCTGCTTCGTCATCTCCTCCGCCGAGCCGTCCGCCGCCGCCCCGAATGGCGTCCCCCTCCTGTCCTCGCGCTCGGCGCGCGTCTGGCCCGTAAGCCGTTCGCTCTTTTGCCTCCCCACCCCACGCTTGAATAGTTGTATTGCCCTGTCTGGTGCTGACCTCTCTGATTGGCACGGTTCAGGATCTCGCGTTCAACTGGCGGGTGGTGGTGGCCACCGTCGTCGGCTTCCTTGGCTCGGCGTTCGGCACCGTCGGCGGCGTCGGGGGTGGCGGCATCTTCGTGCCCATGCTCAACCTCCTCGTCGGATTCGACACCAAGTCCGCCGCCGCGCTCTCCAAATGTAAGCTCCCGCTCATCCACACCAACGCATACCGACGCCGATGCATCCGGGAGGGATCGATTTGCTGAGACGCGTGATTGCTCGTTTGCTTTTGGCGCAGGCATGATCATGGGGGCGTCGGCGTCGTCGGTATGGTACAACCTGCAGGTGTCGCACCCGACCAAGGAGGCGCCCGTCATCGACTACAAGCTCGCGCTGCTCTTCCAGCCCATGCTTATGCTCGGGATCACCATCGGAGTCGAGCTCAGCGTCATCTTCCCCTACTGGCTCATCACCGTCCTCATCATAATCCTCTTCATAGGTTTGTGTGCTTGGCGCTTGCATGCTGCCAAAATGTGTTGTTAAGCAAGGCTTACACTTTTGTCCTGTCCTCCTTTGTGTGTTCACTGAGATGGATGTGTGTTTGGTGTGTGATCGATCCCTTGCAGGTACTTCCTCGCGGTCGTTCTACAAAGGAATTCTCATGTGGAGGGAGGAGACCAGGATCCTGGTTGGTTCTTGTCGCATTTGTCCTGTTCGCTGTCGAGCTACTGTATTTTGATAATATAATTTTTGTTCCCTTCGCCAAAATGATTGCGGATGGAGACGCAGGAGCAAGAAGAACAAGCCAAGTCTGCCTGTGCCGCAAACGATGGTAAAAAAATCATCCAAGTTACACCTAGAGTCGATAGTCATTTTCTAATTTTAACATGTTATGACTGCAGTGGTTCTTGACCCTAGTTATGAAGAGCCCCTCCTGCCTCAGCCTCAGCCTGAGGAGAAGTCTGCCCTGGTAAGCCACAAATTCCTGTCAGTTTGTATTGTGATTTGCTAAGCAACAGCAGTCTTACGACCCAATCATATTATAAGAACGAACTGTTAGATCCACCTTTTGAAGCAATGACATGATTGTTTGAGGAATGTTAATTAAGTCCAGTCAATGATTCTTTGGTTTATATACTCCTGGTTTAGGGAAGCTGGTAGATGCTCTCTGAACATGCAAGAAAACAAGACAAACTACAGTGCTGTTTGTCCATATGCGCCCTAATCACTGATTACCTGCTCTCTTTTTTTATTCCAGGAGACCTTTTTGTTCAATTTGAGGTGGAAGAATATCCTAGTGCTAATGGCTGTCTGGTCATCTTTTTTGGTTCTGCAAGTCCTCAAGGTCTCCATCTCACATGCAAAACATCCATAGTTCTGTACTTTTAATCCTGTCTATTCGAAAACCTTTAAGTGCTAAACACTGATTGACATCTCAAAAAAAGGACATTGATTGGTACCCTTTTTCTCCCATATGTATAGTAGCAATGCACACTGGGATAAGTATGCATATGCTGACTGTTCATGGCTTAATAATTCTTGAGCACACGTGCATTTGTTAGCCTACTTCCTCTATCCATAAATGTAGATCGCAATAGGTTCCATGCGATCAAGGTTTTCAAGATTTGATCATTAATGTATGTTAAAGTATATAGTTTGGCTACATAAAAATAATATCGTTGAATTTGTTTTGCAAAATACTTTTATAATATATATTTATTATTATTATTGCTAGTATATTATGATTACAAATTATAATCAAATTATTGCATTGAACACTGTAAAAAAATCGAAAACAACCTATATTTGTGGACAGAGAGAGTATTTGTCAGTGTTTATTACTACCTCGTGGCCCAGCGAGGTTCCTCCTCTTCTATTTGACAGTTCTATCTTTACACATAGGCCTTTCCTGACCTCCTTTGGCTTAAAGTTGTGACTAACTTATGTAAGTTTTTTTGTTTCCATGCAGAAAAACTCAAAATCATGCAGCACTTTCTACTGGGTGATCAACATTCTGCAGGTGAGAAATCATGTTGCCTCCTGCCACTAATTTATCTATACTGATTTTTGATCTGTTAGATGCTTTTAATTAATACAATTAGTTTCTGCCTGGTCCTTTCTCTTAAGCTGTCACAGTAACCTTCTCAAGTTATCGTTCTGTCTATGTTTGAGCAAATATCATTGCCACGGACCTACATATGTCTTTTCAGACCATGTAAAACGCTTCGTCAGGCCTACATGTTTGGACCATCCATCAGCCACTTTTTGAACACCTCACAACTTCCACCAAACCTTCCTTCGCTTGCACATTGCAAGTTGAGTGTTCATACTTCATTCTGTTGCACATTGTACAATAAAGCATAGAAGCACTACTCACAAAAGGATTAGGCATTTTGCATTGCAAGTTTGCAACCTTTTTTATTTTATACTATCTAACCATGTGTGTTGATCTGTTGATCGATTTAGGTCCCAGTTGCAGTAAGTGTATTCCTGTGGGAGGCCGTGCAGCTGTGCAGAGAGAGCCGTGCTCGACGCATGAATGGGAACTGGGAATGTGTCTGTGAGGCCTCTATCGAGTGGTCACCAACACAGCTCATCTTCTGCTCTTTCTGCGGTCTGCTCGGCGGTACCGTGGGTGGTCTTCTCGGATCTGGAGGCGGGTTCATCCTCGGCCCACTTCTTCTTGAGCTTGGGTGCATCCCTCAGGTATTTGAATTATTTTTGTGTCAAATTTCATCTGTTGCAGTTTATTTTCATATGTTATCAGGTGCAATCATGTTGTTGTACATTCATGTGATGGTATTGGAGCTATCGGCCTGTTGAGCAAATGCAACTAGTTACATGAGCGTACATTTTATCACCAATAGTAGCACAATGATACTGAGGAACGCCAGAGAGGCGCTGCAGCTGCATGTGTTGTCCTATTGTATGGACCATTGCAATGCATTTGGGCCTTAGGCAAGGATTTGGGATATCAGTGGCGAAAGATTCTAGTCGTTGTCCATGTGTAGGTAGCTCTATGTGTTAGCATCCCTACCGAAGAGATCAAATCCTACTATATGAATACAACTTGGGCACTGGGTGTGCTTTCTTCATTTCGAATACATGTATTGAAGGAAGTCTGCTAGCATAAAAACCACCTACTTGCAATAATCCTCGAATTTACTAATTTGATCACATTATTAGAGGCTTAGATCATGTTAAAATAAAATATTGCAGTATTTACAAAGAAATTGTTATTTTAGCAGGCTAAAGCAAACTATACGCTTGTCGATATATTACATCGGTTTTTCACTTTTGTAACTAGTGACTACACTATCACATATCTTCTTTAATTCCTCAAATATATCTTATCAATCTTCCCATATTTCTTTGTCGCAACTATAACTTTTCTTTTAAGAAGCGTCATACTATCCTAAAGTAAGCTAGTCAGTAGCTATTTATATGATGTCAGAAATCCTTGGTTAACTATTATCTGAATCATTGACAGGGCTATATGGATCAGTATATTCTGATCTAAGATAGATGTTGGAGGTGTTTGGCAGGCCACAAGCCAGTCGACTTTTCGCAGCCGCTACAGTACCTAACTTTTAAACGGAATATTTTCTTAAGACGGGGTCTACAAGTTAAACGTAGTATACGTTAAAAACTTAACATCTGTACCAGCCAAAATCGCAAGTGAATATCGATCTCTCCGTAATCTGTACTGTAAATAATCAAAATTCAAAAATTTCAACCAAAAATCATAAACCGCAGCAAAAAAAAAAAAAGAACAGGCCCGTTGACTTCACATAAGATACGCATTAGGTGCACCTGTTTAGATTTGTGTGTCTATGCTAAGTAGGTTTGATATATGAGTTTAAAATTCTGACTCATTTTGCATGGCCCACAATCCGCAGTGTGCCCCTATTACTTGCATGTGCCTATGGGCTTGTAATCATCCAAAAAGGATATAGATAGTATTAGATACTTGTCTGGCAGTAGGGACTAGGAGTGGTACACACCCCATGGGATATTTATTGTTTAGTGGCCTACAGGCAACGCCTTGATGGAGGAAAGGTGTGAATGCCATCTTTAAGTACTCGTGTAATCGACTGAAACTTTGCCTAGATCTGATTTAGCCAGATTCTTTTTATTATGGTCTAATACTCAGAAAAATATTACAGTACGTGTACTATATCGCATGTACTGTAGCGTGCGGTGCTGTAGCGCTGTGTGTATTAAATATGATTTGTTGTTTAGAAATCTATCTATTAGATATTTGATATTATTTATTAATTAGGTAAGTTATTGTTAGATTGGATTGTTAGAGATAAATTTTACTATAAATTATTTCTTAGGAGTTAAGTCGGATCATCGTTATAAAAAGAATAGCATGTATCTATTATGAATCAAGCAAACATGAATAAACAAGTTCCTAGTCCCTAAAGTTCGGCTGCGGTCGTTCCTTTGATCAGCTATTCTAGATCTATTCCTCCCTCAATCGGTACCCTCTTCACCTAGCATCGTTCTACTTCATGTTGTCGCCATCCGACTTCTCTTCGACGGATGATTACCCCCTTGTTATACTAGTTCACAACAATTGATATTAGAGCCATTCACCATGGCTTTCGGTGCTTCACTATCTCTCTTGGAGAAGTTGAAGACTAACAGCGAAGAGCAGAAAGTCTTCAACCGTGACCACCGCCGCAGCTCGAGAACGAGCTGCTTCGCCGCAAGGGGTGTAATGTTATGGTTTAATACTCAGGAAGTACTGTAGTACGTGTATTGTAGTACATGTACTATAATACGGCACTGTAGCGCCACGCGAGTACTATAGTGCCGTACTTATTAGGCATTTATTGTTATTTAGAAATCTATCTATTAGGTGTTTGCTATTATCTATTAGTTAGGTAAGTTATTATTAGATTGGATTGTTGGAGGTAAGTTTACTTATAGATTATTTCTTAGAAGTCAAGTCGAGTCATCTCTATAAAAGGGATATCATGTATCCATTATGAATAAAGTAAAGATGAATAAACAAGTTCTTAGTCCCTAAAATTTAACTGTGGTTGTTCCCTTGATCAGCTATTTTAGGTCTATTCCTCCCTAAATCGGTGCCCTCTTCACTTAGTGTCGTTCTACTTTAAATCGTCGTCGTTCGACCTCCCTCCGACAGATGATTATCCTCTTGTTGTGCTAGTTCACAACAATGTGAAGAACCTTAGTTAATCGGGGTAAACACCGCCAGGAAGAGGCCAAGCGGCGTCGACTTGGTAGAATGAGGGACTGACTATTGATGTGGGAGAAGAACCTTTTGGGAGGAGAGATTGGATTAATTCATCTTCATTACTTGGTTAATAATAGATACATGCTAACACTTTTATAGGGATAGCTCAACCTAACCTATAAGAAATAATATTCATATGTAAGAACATATGTAAGAAAACCAATCTCTGATAAATAGAATATATCTATAAGGTAGTAAACCCCATCTAGTAAGAAAACTAATTGTTTTTATCTCTATTCTAACTAACTTAACCCCTCCATGTGTGTGGTACAGTACCCACGTATATGCTACAGTACCTGGGTACTGTTGATGAATGTGAACAGTGTGTGAACAGTAATTTTGAGCGTGTCGCTTTCTATTTGATTTATTGGTATAAGCTTTCTGAATGTGACATATAGCACCGCTCAATATGGCTTGAGCTTCTGGCTTCTGGCTTATTTTTGTACTATTCATAATTTCGTCTTTTTCTGAATTTTTGGCTTTTTTTTGAGCTTTTTTTCCAGTTCTTTTTTTTCCCGTATTCGTTTGCGTTGTCTGTGATGGGCTAATAAATTTTTTATATTTTTTAATTTTTTTAAATTTAATTATGTTGAATAAACCTCATCATTCTGATGTGTTTTTTCACCACTCTGATGTTTTCAGCCATAAGCCACCAAAAATAAGCCGAACTGAACAAAAATAGATCATTTGAACAGAAACTGGACAATCAAGTTGAATAGGGGCAATAACTGAGATTTTTGTTATCTCTAGAAATTTGGATATTTTGTTTCCCTCGTCACTGATTTTGCACTGGGTGGTCCAAGATTTATGAATGACTTCCACTCTTGAAACTGGAGTGATAGGCCAGGCTTGGGCCAAGCTAAAAAAAACCACAGTTGTTTCATCTATATTTTGACCTATTGGAGCACAATTCATGTGTTTATTAGCACTTTGATGTGCAATAGAAAACAGTGAAAAACATCTATATATCTAAAAACAACTAGTGATTTCAAAGGTACCTTCTTCGTTTTGAAGTCTAGAAAATCCCACAATAATCCTTAATTTATAAAAAGCAAAATTCCTAGAAATTCTTTCATTAATCGAGATAAAAAGAAAATATCTACACCACTTATTTTGGCGGAGCCATATTATAAATGTGCAGATTATTCGTACATAGATATTATATCTATTATAATTATATAACACATACAACTGTATTTTAGAAAGGCAAAAGAGTTATATAATAGATACAATATGTCGCTATATCGTTGTGCGGGAAATTCCGATAGTTGTAAAGAATAAGAACTTTGTGTTTTAATATCTAGAAGAAGTGTCTGATTTAATCACTTCTCTTATGGATCTTTGGAATTCTGTGTTTCTTTTTCTTTCCTTGGGAAATAATGCTAAGAACAACTGTCACTTGTGCCTGCCAGGTTGCAAGTGCGACAGCAACATTCGTGATGATGTTCTCCTCATCCCTCTCCGTGGTGGAGTTCTCCTTCCTGCACAGATTCCCAATCCCTTTTGGTAAATTCATGGCTGCCAATCTGTTTAGAAATTTCGCAGACATGACCTACCAAAGTGATTGTTTCGTAACAACGTATGCTTTTCCTCCTGCAGCTGTCTACCTAATCTGCGTTTCCATACTGGCTGGATTCTGGGGGCAGGGCTTGGTCCGGAAGCTTGTGCATGTGCTCAAGAGAGCATCGCTGATTGTGTTCATCCTCTCGTCCGTCATCTTCGCCAGTGCTCTTACCATGTGTACGTATTTGACAAAACACTCATTGATCATTACTTTTCCTTTAATTTAACAAACCACTCATTGCTGATCAGTTTAATTAAAATTCAGCTAACAAAGACATTAACGGGTCACAGGTTTTCCTTTAAAAAACATCTAAACAAAACATTCAGTAGGATACTAGTGTTACTTATCATTGCTGTAACAGTCATCTTTGGAAGTAAAGTTTCAACAAGCTCAAATGAAATTTGCCTGCAAAGTTATTCCTTTTTGGCTAACTTTTATAGCTTTATATACGATTATCTGAAAGGGAAAGTACCAATTTCCACAGTTTTTCTTAAGATTTGCTCTTGTTTCCTCAAAATTCAGGTGTTGTTGGAACCCAGAAGAGCATCTCAATGATCAACAACCACGAATACATGGGATTCCTGGATTTCTGCGAATAACCGAAGGACACATCAGATTGTCGGATATCTCTGGGAGGATCCAGGTCAATACCTAATTGACCTCGCCTCTCCCCAAATCTATGAGAATACAATAAAGTCGTGAGGTGTGTGCACGCGTTAGCCCCTCGCTAACCTGCAAGTATTTATTTTGTCCTAGGGAGGCTAGCTAGCCTGCAAGCTTTTTTTATTGTATTGGACATTATAAATAGCAGCCGATTGCTTGCCCCGCGCTTATGGTTTTTCGTCTTTTATAGTTTTTATGTTTTTATATTTCTTTGTATTATATATATTAATATAATTTTTATATTTTATATTTAATTATATAGAATAAATTAATAGTAACTATAATATAAAATAAGTTGTAACCTCTGACTTATAAACGACTTTTAAACAGACTCTGTTCGTATGATGGTATTGAATGTGGTGGACCAACCGAGAGCAATTTCCGATGTTCAGGGGTCCTTGCCTTAAATGATCTCACGGTGGATGAATTATTAGTAACCTTCGATATGGACGGACCACGAGACACAGGGCCATGTTTTTAGCGCTTCTAAAAGTGATTTTTAGTTTTTGTTACAGTATTTAATTTTTAAATAAAGTATTATTTTAAGATAGAATTTATAAGTTAATTGTAGTATATATTAAAAGTCTAATATCTGTATCAACAAAAATCATAAGCGATTATCTCTCTCCGCAATCTATATCGCAAATAGCCAATATTCAAAAATTTCAATCAAAAGCCATAAGCCACAGCTAAAAAACAGACCTATGTTCGTATAGGATGGAGTACACTCCAAACAAGATAATTTTGGTCAACCTCACTGTCTCAGAAAAATAATATAACACCCCGTTTGACTCAAAAATAATATAACACCCTGTTTGGCTCCATGGATAGGAGTGGGTACTTTGATATCAAAACCGAAATATCGAATTAAACTGAACTAGAAAAACCATATGGTGTATAGTATTCGGTGCGATTTATATTTTCATGTTATTTAGTTTTCGGTGCGGTTTTTAAGTCATGAAAACCGATTAACTGAAATACCAAAATATTTTTTTCTTATGTGAATTTGTAGTAAACAAAGGCTATTCTCATTTAATTTGTAGGCATTTTCAACATCTCAAAAGGAAGAATATTAGTACCTTCTAGATATATCATTCGCTTAAAAATAAATCCAGTATAATAACACTAGACTAAAGAATGTTATTATACGTTAAAGCGTTGTGCATATTTCGATTAACCGAATTGTCCGACCGAGATAATTCGGTTAATTAGGTTCGGTTTTCTGTTTTAGTTTACTTAGTTCGGTTATCAACTTTTAAAAACTAAAATATTTTTTTACCGAATAAACCGAACAAAATAAACCGAATGTCCATCCCTATCCATGAAATTGAATTGGATTCATTCAAATGGATTAGATTTCTAATTTTTCTAGAATTTGAATTAGTTTCCAGGTAATCTCAATTCCAATTTTTGCGTTTGGGCACCACTTGGAATTGAAAATTTCTCCATGCCGATGAACGCACAAGCTTGCCTCTGTCCTCGGCACAATCCCAGCGACGGCATCCACGATCCCCTTCTCTTGCTCCTCCTCTCTTCAGCAGTCCCTTGGCCGACGCCGACAGGCATCGCATGAGCAGCGGCGAGTTCGGCGGCGGCATCAACGACGCATTCGAGCACGCGTCCCTCTCTTTGCTCTGTTGCTTAGAGTTTCTTGGTTGTGCTTGCAAGGAGCTCATTGTCCTCAAGACCAATGTAGCAGCGGCAGCCATATGCTCCTCTCTCCCAAATCTGTCCCGCACACAGCCACACGTCGTACCATCCCGCGCCGCTATTGCCGAGCTTCCCCACCAGCGGCCTCGGTGACTTGTCCGGCCGACCTTGGGCCGAGCGGCGGCGGCCGCCGCCTGGATGGAGACGGGGGGAGAGGAAACGGGGAAGGGGAGACGCGTCAGGAAGAGCGCCGACGAGAGATGGCCGGCGTCGAGCGGCTGAGGGGAGGCGTCACGAGAAGTCGAGAATGTCGGGTCGAGAGAACTCGGTGTCGGGCGTGGGAACGAGCGGCCAAGTCTTCGATTCTAGACAAATCACAGGTGCGAGCAAAGAATCGTCTCGTGTTGTACCGTAACTCTTGGAATTGGGCATAGATTCATCAATTCCAATTTTAATGACAGCCAAATAACCCATTAACCCAATTCCTAGAATTAAACTCCAATTCCCTGATTCTAGCCAAACGGGGTGTTAGGGTTTTTCTTTTTTTATGAAGGCAAGACTTGTAGAGGATTGAAATGTTATCTTCAAAACCATTATCATAACCAGTGATATATTGGACGGCACCGGCGCACCATCAAACAATATTGGATGGCACGGCCAAGTTGCCCACACAGATGGCCACGTCATTATTTATGAAATAGAAAAGAAACACTATCAACGTTATTTAGTATTTAAAAAAATGAAAAAATAGGATGGTAGTATAATAACTCTTGGTCCCCCCTTTCTTTAGAACTTCAGCAATCTACTGTTATGGTCTAGATCTAGCACGTTTAGTGTTGCAGAGAATTATGATTTCTACCAGCCCAGGGAATCTGCAATATCTACGAATGGAGGCTGCACTAGACAGTAAACGGGCCAGTGGACCAGGAAATGGGCCATGAACTAAACAGAGAATAAAAATAAAATTTTAAAGAAGATACAAGGAAATAAATATCATCGTAAACATAATAAATAAATTAAATAGAAATGTTACTAAAGAAAAATGATAAAATATGAGTACTCGAATAATAGAAAAGCCTGTAAAGATAAGTCTACAAATACTCAACAAGGGTTATTGCTTGATCTAAAATATAACTAAAAATTTGAAAATAAATTCTAGCCTAAAATAATGCAAGAGAAGATTTGGCTCCAGGGGAGGAGAGGTCCAAACCACCACTAAGACTACTACCTATCAGTCAGGTAAGTAAAAGCATGCTTTTAAGCATATTGTGGTATATGAAATATTTTTGGACATAGTTGTTTTGTATGATAATATTGCATTAAAAGTAATTTCTAAAAGAAAGAAAAGTGACCAGAAGGAATGATAACATGATAAGAAAATAAAGAAAGTAGAACTGCTGAAGGAACAGTGGACTGCAAAGAAAATAGTAAAGGAGGGTAAAGAGAGCTCTGGTAGAGATTTTAAAGATAAGTGAGGCCCTTTACATACGAATATAATATAAGGACTAGAAAACAATCTTCATTCTGGAATGAGCCTAAAACAGTATCAACCATATTTCTCATCTCGGGGGGACGGAACATGCTACTCTCTTTTGTTGCTAATATCTCCGTCATGGGTAAGTAATATAAACTATGAAAGGAACTCAGGACCGGTATAGAACCCAGAACTTCCAAAATGCTTATATTAACGCAGGTGAAGTGTTGAGTATTCAAACCTGCTTGACCAACGGCTATTTTAAATAATCGGATAGATATATAGTAATAAGAGTCGAGAAAACATTATGTATTCTGAATTGTGATCGCATCAAAGGAAATGCGAAAGGCCCGGTGTCCATAAAAATTCAGAATAGCTATAGGTAAAGTGATACAAATCTACGCAGCACTTAATAAATCATGAATTCATACCAGTTTCTTGGATAAGAGTCTATGAAAACCACGAGGGTTATCTCTTCCCTAGAATGATTGTTAGAGAAATTTCACAAGTTAAATTTCACAAGTTAAAGTCTTGCAAACTCTTCAAAATGTTAATTAATGGATTTTCTGAATAACAAATCAGGTAAGAACCGGATAAATGTGAGGACAAATGTGCATCATTATTTAAAAACTTGTCGAGTATTTCGTACTCACACTTGCTACTAAATCCCCCTTTCAGAGCCATATTTAGCTGGGGTATACTTGAGAATTAACGAGGGTGGGGTTGATAATGAAGGCACCTAGGGATATAAGGCTAAGGCTGACTAGGAATACGACGAGGTGGATGCCTTATATGGCAGCTGGGAAGACTAGAGGACTTGTAGCTCGTCGTACAGGAACGAACATGTATTATGATATATGTATATATGCTTACTACTATTTAGTATCCTATGTTGTGATAGACAGTAAATATTGTAATAACCCAGGACATCAAGCCCTACTCATTTGGGCTTTTTGTGACTATGGCTTATTTTTCGCTATTTGGTATTGTAGCTGATTTATTTTGCACTACAATTGCTAGTAGATTTTTTTAGCATACTTAAATTTTTTAAAGAAATTAAAAATAAAAAACAAGTTAATCCATTACGGACAATGCAGAGGAATACGAGAAAAAAAGGCAAAAAAAACAAAAAAACCAGAAAAAACCGAAAATAAGAAACTAGAGACCAAAAGCTAAAGTCCAAACGAGCAGGGCCTAAATCCTGCGTGGCTTGTAATTAATAAAGTATTTTTAATATCTAATTATTGTTCTGCTGCAACTACTATGATAGGCTTGTTATTTGTTAAACCAGTGTTTTACCGTATAAACGAGTAATAATTCGTTGACTAGTATTATTACCTCTCGATAATGACACGGTCCGCAGCACACATGGCTTTAAAAATCAAAACTCAGCAACAGGCTACAACTTTGCAAACATCACAAGTCACAACTGAACATAAGCACACAGCTATACACAAGATTGATATTAATATTTGGCATTCCAGCAGCAAAGCTTCAGAGCTGCCGAATGGGTATATTTCTTTGTCATACAAACTTCTCGTTCATCACTTGCCCCAGACCATGATGTACTAGGCAATACAAAGCAGATCCCTATCAAACTTACACAAAAAAAGGGGGGGCAATAGAGATAGTTTGAGTGTATTGCATCTCCAAAACTTGGAGAGGAAGAAAGCATCTCTCCTGAAGTCCTACAAACTTACAGGTTACACCAGAAGCTAACAAGAGAGATCTTGTCATTCCAGAAGGACATCTTCACTCATTGCTTTGTTCATGATTTTTGTTGATACATCTAGGTCTTCTTTGCCAGTATTACCATCATTATTTCCATCTCTGAATGTGGCCATTCGGGCATCAGTTGAAACCACGGTACCATTTGGTGGAGAATTCAACTCGGGGGCTGATGTCAGGTCAGTGAAGAGCTGTATTTGGTTGTTCAACACCGCTGTTGAATTTACTTGCTTCTCTGGTTGACCTTTCAAAGAAGTTGAATTAATTTGCTCTGATCCAGTATGGTTGCCGGTCAAATTTGTTGGAGCTGGATCAGTCTTTCTTTCTGACACCGTGCTAGGTATGGTCACATTTGGATTGGAAGATATTCCATTTGACAAATTTGTGGTGCCTTCAAATATCCTATCCATGCTTTTCAATTGTTCCTCTGGGAGAGGTTTTGTCACTTGGGCATCATGATCAACAGAACTTGACACGTCGTCACCTCTAAAACTCTTCTCCCTGGCCTTGCGAGCTTCCTCCTCCTTGTGTTCAGCATCCTGGTTTTCATGAGGCACTTCGGTCGAAGCATCATCTACATATAAGATTTTCTCTTGGGCGTGATGCGGCAGCTCATCTCGCTCCGATGGAGGGTCATGAGTAACAGCACTAGATACATTATCACCATGGAAGCTCTTCTCTTGATCCTCTGGAGACCTCTCCTTCTGCTCTTCATCCTCAAACACACCCACATCGTCAGCTCCTTCATCCTTAACAGCAGAATGCTCACCAGGTTCAGGAAGGCCATCATCCTTGTCCAGGTCTGGCTCATCCATGGGATCATCATCATTTTCATCGTGCTTCATTTCTTGCTCCATCTCTTCGTTCTCTTCATCCTCAAGCCGCTCATCCAGTGTTGATGAATCAGCCTCCATCTTCGGAGGCAGGTCCTTTCTGCCTAATCTGATCATCTCCCCCTGGCTCTGGTCATCTTTATGCAGGTCATTGGCTTCGTTTTCATTATATGCCTCCTTCTCATAAGAATGCTTAACTTGGTAGAGCAACCAAACAGATACCAGAACCAAGAGACTTATCTGAAGAGCTTTCTTTAGCTTCAGACCTTTGGATCTGTGGTTTCTACTAGAGCTCTGCCTCAACATTGCTATCTATAGAGGTAAAGCAACAACCTCTAAGATCCAAACTTAGCTCCCAATATCTCCAATTAACACCTTGATGGTTCCTACATTGAGAAGTTAATGGCATCAGATAAGCATCATTCTTGATATTTAAGAAATAGGAGGGATAAATAAGCTGATGAAATACTTGAATGAGGACAATATATTCGTTTGCTCTTTCATTTCTAATTGTCTAAGACATATTGGAGAACACCCCAAAAAATGCATACTTGCAAAATCCTATCAATCATATCACAGGCAAAGAAACTATAACATGAACACCGGTAGAGACAATATTTAGTCACATGAAACAAGCTATGAATTTGATATCTGAACTGCCTACAAAGCTTCAGCATTTCCTAATAGGTATACCTTCAACCACGGCATGCATGTTAAACAACCATCTATGATAAATTTTTTAATAGAAAACCAAGGGGAAAAAGAAACGTGCGCTACGCTACTAGCCTACCACTCTCCCAAAAAAGCACAAACACAAATCAAGGCTGACAAGTAAAAAACCCAACCTTTCCGCAAAGCAAACAGCAGACCACCAAGCCAAAGGAAACACCATATGTAACACCGGAAATAGATGTGCAGGGAAAGGGCAATCGAGGAGGGGAATTCAATCACCCAACAGTGCAAACACCAGAAACACCTAATTTATGCTGCAAACAAACGATTATCAAAGGAAAGATCCGAACTTTGGTGGAGGAAAAAACCCGAAACAAGCATATCTTAATTGTTGGGATTCATTGCAAAATCCAGGCAATAAACATCAAACCCAGCTAAACAACCACCAACCAGCATACAACATCCAAATGTTTTGTCCCAAGAAAGCCATTCAAGGAGCTCAAGAACCTGCAGGAGATGGCCACGGTGCACCCAAAAAGATTCAATCTTTCCAACAGAAGATGGCCAGGAATAGCTCACCTTTGGGTACCAGCAAGACGGCCGAAGCATCTGTTCTTGCTTGGTTCTGCCTCCTCTTTCCACCAGAGAAGATTTAAAGAGAAACCGGGGGTAGAACTGAGATTGGTCAGAAATCAAGATGCTTGTTCACCAAAATCCACTCCCCCGGTATTGAAAAGGCCGGATCTAAATACAGGTATGTAGACTGTCTCTCTGAAATGGGAGGGAGCTCGTAAACAAATGCGACAGTGGTCATTAGGGAATGGTGATAGGTGCTGGGTTGGGAGAAGGGGATTTATGATGCGATGCGGATGGAGTCATGGAGAAGCAGCTTCAGGGTCACAGGGGGAGAAGTGAAGCAAAGAAGGAAATGGTGAGCTTTCATCTGCTTTTTGTCCCCTGACTTTCCTTCTTTTTTTTTTTTTTTGAGCTTGACTACTCCTGTGTTTGGGGTTGGGGCTTTGGCACTGTATGGTTGGCGGTTGGGAGCAGGCAGCTTTGGAAGACTCGTCACACCAACCCTATAGTTTGCTTCAGGCAAAAACACAGATTTTGCACGGGGAAACGGCTGTCTTTATTCATGTGCTCTTATGTGTTTATTTCATTTTTTTCTATAACTAGCGTTTGCTAGTACTTTATAAATTTTTCAACTTTGCTTTCCAAAACTCTTTAGGCACGACAGATTCTTGTTCTGATAATCGAACCAACCCCGGTTACGGTTGGTGAGAATCGAAACGAAAAGATGCCACTCCACTAGGGTATATCATATTTTGCTAGGCACAGGAGATTCAACAAGGTTGACATAGAATTGGATAACGAGGTCTCTGAAATGATCTTGGTGTCCACCTAACACACACAAACCTGGGAAATTTTGTTTCAACTTTCACGTAATCCATGGGTTTTGGGTACAGAAGAGTAGACAAAACCTGAAAAATAGAGTGCTCTGTCACCTACAGAAGATGCAATTAGTATTCCACTAAGTAAACTGCATGTCTTCATGGTTGATATCCTAACCTGAACATCCTCGCGGGAAAAAAGGGTTTCTGACACCCATGCAATTCACAGTTGCGGGGAGATACCCAGATGTGTTAGTATTGGTTTCTGTTTCTGGATTAATATGAACATCTAACTTTTCGAAGCTGCTTCTCTACTTCTTTCGGCTCCGTCTCGCTCCGAGTATAAGACAGAGAGTCACGATTGCGTCACGCACGCTACTCCTCTCGCGCACGTATTTCTCCTTTATTTTTTCCACCGCTCATATGTTTCTTCTAATAATCACTTCTTTATGACATTACTATTTATTTTCATCCAAAAAATATCAGTTGTAACCAATATACAAACACCACATAGTCATACCTGCAAAAAAGACCGGATGAAAAATGTTCTTCCAAATCACCTACTACAATTTATGGGTTAAATTTGCAGTTTCTGGTGTTCTTAGAACCCGAAAGAGCGGTACTTGTTTCCTGGTCGGTTTTGCAGTGTACAGCTTACTCTTGTTGGGTGCACCTTCTCCTGACCTAGCTGCCAACACATGCTCTCATGTTTAGTCAAGGAGTTAAGCTTATATTGAAGTGTCACACAGTGTTAGACGCAGGGTAGGTCCGTTACTGATTAAGCTGACCTGACCTCTTTTTTTTTTTTGTAGCACTGAGATCTGGGGGGTGACTACCAGTTTGCCATCAGTATGACGGAAATTTGGCCATACAAAATACCGAGCAACAAGCTGTTTTCTGACGCAAAAAAAAAAAGCGAGAGGCTAAGATCATCTCATATGTTTATGGTCTGGGCATAGCAAAGATATAGCCGCATGCACGACGTCTGATCGATTGCTGCGTTTGGGTTTACAAGTCCAAGATGGACCAAATTATCAACTTCCTTTTCTCGGGGAGCAAATCATCATGTCCTACTTGCGCAGCTGCGCCATGGCTGGCATCATCCATCCTTGTCTGAAACTCAGTGGCACAATAGTGCCATACGACGGAGCATTGCTAAGTGCGTGCACGAACAAAATTATTTACACGATTCGATCGACAGTAGTACAGTAGCATGTTTGCATCGTAGTAGTGTCTTTGCAAGTTACAGTCTCTCTCTCTGTTGTGCCCTGTTTGATTCATTTCTGAAACTGCAAATAAAAGCAGGCAGAGCCACCGTGTGCATGCAGTGACGGAGTCAGAATTTAGTTCCACTCCAAACTCAGTGGTGAAATAATCTAGACTATCTAGACTGGACTATAAAAATATTACTCAGGTTAAACTAAATTTACTCAAACTGTACACTAAATATTTTTTTATATCTTGATTAAAGCCTATCCTTATGAGGTGTGGCTCCGCCCTGTGTGCATGCATCTAGCTAGCAGCGCATCAACCATGAAGTGGTCAGGTCAACTTGGCCGAGATACCCGGTCGACACTGGCGCCACTAAAACTCACAAAATGCCGAACTTTTTCAGCGATATATTTGATGGTCTGGTGCATCACGCGCGGTACGAGTCATCCTTGTATAGGCCGGTGCAGTGATGCATGTAGTGGTAGTTGATTCCAACCAAGATATGGTCCAGTTGACTTCAGTGCATGTCAGCCAACTTGGCATCACATGTGGTACTATTACACGAGTAATATCATCATCCGGTTGGAAACTTTTTTTGATGAGCTCTTTTCAGCAGCTGCTTATAGATAATGATTGTGGCTAATGATTTTTTTATCTTAATATGAGCGTTTGTACGAACAAATCAAATGTTGATAAACCACTTCAAAAAGACTATCCGATAAGCCGTTTCAAAAAAGACACGAAAAAACCGTCTCGTTTATTTGTTCGAGAGTAGCTATAAATCATAAATTGAAAAGAACCTGTCCTTTTTCTCTCAAGAAAAAAAGAGAGCATGTGCTTTACCAGATATATCACCAAATTGCAAACCAACTCATCTAAAAACTTAAGTTAATAAGAAAAAATATAGATAATAATTCTAGCTGATAAGTATATTTCAATACATATAATCAAAATTTTATAGCGTTAGTCCCTTCAGTGTGGTCAAAGTTTAGCTCTACCAAGGGATAGGAATCTGTCCGATTCCTTGCACACACGAAACCGCGCCACGGCCTGATCCTAGCTAGATCGCTCGGTGATGACACGCGCCGATCTGAGATTGACCGGGGAATAGGATAATAGGCCGGAAAGGAGAAGGTAGGATTCGAGATAAAAATACGAGATGAACTTAAACTGAACGACGGTCAGCAACCACCGTTCTTTTGAACTCGTCTTTTTCTCTGAACTCTTGTCATTTTCTCTGAAAGTCGATACAGTATTCAAATAGTTTTTTGAGTTTAAAATTATATATTATTTATATTAATATCTCTATCATCCACTATTATCATAAAAAATACAGAAAAAAACTATCAACTATAATTAAAAACCATCAACCATACTCGAAATAACATGACCAACGACAAATGGCAGTAACATTTCCTTTGTTTGGTCGGTGTCCGGACGTCGCGGCACGGAGGCGGCACTCGTTGATTGGGCCGGTTTTGAGGTTCTTCCAGGCCGGCCCGCTGAGACGACAGGCCAGCTCGGTTGGTTGCATGATGGGCCTGGAAAAGAACCTGCGTTAACGGCGAAGCTGCGTCCAGCGCCACCCGTCAGTCAGTCGCTCGCTATGCCTACGCGGCTGCATGCAGAGCGGAACGCAACGCCCCCACCACCACGCCCTACGGTGAGAACGGTTGCGAGAACTCCGCCTACTCCCCGCTCCCTCTCGATCTCCCGCGCGTGCTGCCGTCGGCGCCAACCACTCCCCGGGCGCCGGCCGGAGACCGGCCGCCGTTGCATCCCCTCCACGCGATCATTTCCAGGTATTCGTCGAATCCTGTAATTGGCATTACGGCGCTCTCTCTCTCTCTTATCTCCTCCTGCTCGTTGCAATGCGCGTCGTTAATTTCGCCGGCCGGGCTCGTGTAGCGAGCATCCAGTCCGGCGTGCGGGTGGGAGGGAGTCTTCGAGCCTTTTGTTGTGTGGCCTCCCGCGAATCAATTAACCTTGCCCGATTCCCGCTATTCAAATCGATGGTCACTTTTTCCCCATGCATCTTTGTGAGGTCTTAACGTCTGGATCCTGTTGGCACTGCCAGATTTTGGGGTGCATTATATTTGATTGAAATCGTTCAAGGTTGGAGAATGGAGATACGGTTCTTCTGTTGTTGTCTACCGTCGCAAATGTAAGGTCGGTAAGGATGATGGAGTTATTTTGAACAAGAATAGTTTCGATCTGTCAAATTTGCTAAGGATCGGGCATCCGATTTTTAAAAAATATATATATTTGCTTATAATTCAGACAGGCAACCAAAATCGACAATCGTTAGCCGCAAACCAGACAGGCCTTATATTGCAGCGACGCACTATGCATATACAGTCCCGTGCATTGCGAATTAAACTAGCATGCTACTGACCATTTGCGCCCTTGTCCTGTTGATTAAAGGTGCAAATCAATGTGGATCTTCTCTTGTGAATTTGCAGCTCTTTCATGGGTACATGGTCCGGATTTCTAACTGGTAGATGCCGGGGATGGAATTTTCTGCCCTTCTGACTTCGGCGGGCATAAACATCGGTTTCTGCACACTCTTCCTGACCCTCTATTCAGTCCTCAGGAAGCAGCCCCACAACTTCAGCGTCTACTTTGGAAGGCGGCTTGCCGAAGAGAAGTTCCGGCAGCAGGTCGATTACTTCTCGTTTGAGAGGCTGTTGCCCACGGCTGGCTGGATAGTAAAAGCATACTGGTGCACCGAAGAAGAGATTCGGCAAGTTGCTGGCTTGGACTCCGTGGTGTTCCTCCGCCTCTTTATTTTCAGGTTTTTTCTCCTTGAAAGTGATTTAATCCCACAGATTTATGCCATGTTATTTGATCGATGAATTGTGTTCATGTTTTCCATCATCTCTGGTCTATCACGGTATCATGTATGTTGAGCGCACTAAGTGGAGATCTCTTGGTAGTTCTAGTGCATATGCCCACCAGGCCACCGTACAATTTTGTTGTTGTTGCCATTGACAACTTATAATCAGTATGTTGCTTGTTCTGCAGCATACGCATCTTCTCGATCACTTCTCTTGTTTGTATATTTGGAGCACTTCCTGTTAATTACCATGGGCAAGAAATGACTCACACGCATATTCCAGCGGAGTCGCTAAATGTTTTCACTATTGCAAATGTCAAAGAAGGATCACGAATGTAAGATCTTCTTCATCTTTATCTCGTTTAGTGGATAATGCAGTTCTGTCCTTTTCCCTTTCCGATATAGCTCGGCATCCTGAGATTAGCTGTCAGGAAATCCAATAGTGCTACTGTTTTCCTACATCGTGAAATAAAATTTTCGCATATATATCATGATCGTAAAGTTGGATACACACACAAAGGAGAACATTAGAGGACAACATGACCAGATGTGAACCATTACTATAACAAGTAATGATAAGTTGATAACTAATAAGCTGAGACTAATGCTAGTTACACTGAACAGAGTAAGATCATGACATTAATTTTTGGAGAGTTTTTATCATCCTTGGATGGTACCATGAGGTACCAGTACCTCCCCATCAAATTACCCTTAAACTCTTAGTACCTCTTGGTACCACCACCTCTTAAACTCTTCGTACCTCTTGGTACCTCTTTGTGCTAGCTCAATGGATGGCTTGGTACCTCGTAAGGATAGTAGAAAAATCTATAATTTTTTAGCAATTGTGTAGCTGCATAAAAAAAATAAATAGTTGAATAAGTAATTTTTTTATATATAGGGCCTGATTGGACAGGGGATTTGGATCCAAATCCATCCTAGAGCAGTCTCCCTCTTCCAAGCAGGGCAATAGAGTTGAATAACTTGCCAACAGCAATGAATAAAGAGATGTACAGGAATTGTTAGACTAGGAGTCAAAAAAATTGCCAACAGAAAAATATTGGAACAATGAACAATATTCCCCCATATCTTTATTTCTTTCTTTTGGCCACACTGTACTTTTATTCATTCCCACGAACATGTTATTTTTCAAGCGTTCTTATTTTTTCCATGGTGTAAAACTTCATTTGATCTGTTAGAAATCCTTGCGGCATTTTATTGCATGAAACGAAAAAAAATATTTTTCCTGAATTGGATATGTAACTAGCATCCAGTTACCACAATATTCTATTAGTTCTTTCATTTTAGTATTCACGATACATTTCCTCCTAGCTTAATGTATGGCTATTTGAAAAAGATCTTTGGTTCTTTGTGCAGGCTTTGGGTGCATTGCCTTGCTTTATATGTTATAACAGTGTCGGCTTGTATTCTTCTTTACCATGTAAGGCCTGTCCACAATGTTGTTGTTACAAAATGATTTTTACCTCAAAGTTCAGGCAACCATTATTCCAGCTGATTGTAAATCATCGTGTCCCAGGAGTACAAGTATATCTCAAGAAAGAGATTAGCACATATTACTGGATCACCACCAAATCCAGGTCATTTTTCGGTGCTTGTTCGTTCAATTCCAAAGTCAGACAACGAGCTGCTTGATGACACAATCAGAAATTTCTTTGTTAACTATCATGGATCTAGTTACTTGTCACATCAAATGATCTATCGAAAAGGAAATTTGCAGAAATTTGTGGTAAGAATTCATTTCGGCAACAAATATTATGTTGTTTTGCAACCACTGGAACTCAAACTATTTTTTAACAATTTATCTAGACTCTGATATTTATTCTTCTGAAAGTACTTTACAGTGTTGTTGTTCTTTGCATTTTAAAATGATTGAATTTCCCTGTTGCATTTTCACAATTCAGAGTTAGTTTAGTTTAATTTTGCTATCCCAACAACATGTGAACGAACTATTTTATACCTATCATTTCAATTTAGGTTGACATCAAATATCTTCATCTATTCTAATCTTGCACTGAGATCATTTGCTGAGTCCTCTTTCTTTCTGCAGGATAATGCAGAGAGGGCTTATAGGAAATTTGTAAGGATAAAACTTTCTGTATTTGACCAGAATGGAAAATCTAACTTGTCCAGATGCGGTCTCTGCGGAGTACGAGCTTCCTCATTTCAGCTTTATCGCAATAAGTTCATTGACGCCAAGAAGTCAGATCTCAGTGACCCAGAAGTAGTTGAAGCTCAAAAGGTCTTCTTCCCCCGGATATCATTGTCATTTGATTCAAAAACTACATCTTTTGACCATCGCATTACATGATCTAGTTCATTCTTGTCTCAGCAGTCAGCATATCTAAGTAAGGTAGTATCATAACTCTGGTCTCTATGCATCAGCATATAATAAATCTTGTTATATTACTGAACAGGAATGTCCAGGTGCTATAGTATTCTTCAAGACTCGCTATGCAGCGATTGTTGCTTCACGAGTTCTTCAATCATCGAATCCTATGCTATGGGTGACAGATTTGGCTCCAGAGCCGCGTGACGTCTATTGGTCAAATCTCTGGATCCCCTACAGACAGATCTGGCTTCGGAAAATAGCAACACTTGCAGCTAGTGTTGCTTTCATGTTTGCGTTTCTTATCCCCGTCGCATTTGTTCAAAGCATGATGCAAGTGGAGCAGCTTCAGCAACTGTTTCCTAGCCTGAAAGGTGTACTGAAGAAGTAAGTTCAGAAATCACAATTAGTTCACCAGTTTAGATTTGAAGTTAACAGTTACTGAGTTCTTGCCTGGCCTTCTTGTCTAGGTCCTTTTTCGTCAGGATCATAACGGGATACCTCCCCAGTGTCATTCTGTTGCTGTCCTTGTACACTGTTCCTCCATTGATGATGCTCTTCTCTTCAATAGAAGGATCTATTTCTCGCAGTGGCAGGAAAACAAGTGCATGCTGCAAAATTTTGTTCTTCAGCATTTGGAATGTCTTCTTTGTTAATGTCCTATCAGGATCCGTACTCAATCAGCTCAACGTCATCACTAGACCGAAGGATATGCCATCTATGCTAGCTGAACTCGTGCCAAAGCAGGTGATGATGTTTACTGCCGAAACGCTGTCGTTTTTCATTTTATCGTATAGCTTGAGATCACTGTGGCACGTTCTTCTGCCCATCTCAGTGTAGAACTGTCTGTTGATTTTCGATGGATGTTTCATTCTTTCGACAGGCAACTTTTTTCATCACCTATGTCCTCACATCAGGCTGGGCAAGTCTATGCTCAGAGATATTGCAAGTGTACAACTTAGTATACAACTTCTTCAGAAAATGTATATTTTGTTATCAGGACGATCCAGAATATGTTTTCTCGTTCCCATATCATACTGAAGTGCCAAAAGTTTTGTTATTCAACCTGCTTGGCTTCACATTTTCGATAATGGCACCTCTCATACTGCCCTTCTTGCTTGTGTACTTTTGCCTTGGCTACTTGGTGTATCGCAATCAGGTGAGCAGATTGGCCTCTCCCTCAACTTTTGAGCTTATTTACTTGATATATCAACTATAAATTATTAGGATCTAGTCAATCTATTATGTTTCCTAATTGTTTTCCGAAGATAGGATTGAATTTCCATTTTCGTCTGTTCATCCTTCAAACCTTGAAATCTTTTTGCAGATTCTAAATGTCTACTACCCGAAGTACGAAATGGGAGGGAAATTGTGGCCGATCATGCACAACACCATTGTGTTTTCCCTGGTACTGACACAGATCATAGCTCTCGGTGTGTTCAGCATAAAGCACTCTCCCGTAGCTACAGGGTTCACCATCCTACTTGTCATTGGCACAATTCTCTTCAACGAGTATTGCAGACACCGCTTTTCTCGCATATTTAACTCCTTTTCTGCCCAGGTTAGTATGCTCATGTTAAGATGGGATCCTCCCCTCCTATTGTTCACTCTGAACTGAAGTATTCGTTGTGCAGGACCTGATAGAGTTGGACAGAGACGACGAGCAGTCCGGGCGGATGCAGGAGATCCACCAGCATCTTCTCGACGCCTACTGCCAGTCCTCCTCGAACAATGGCTCTTCCAGGTCTCGCAACAATGGAGAAGAAGTTCCAATCGAAATGATTCTCGAAGATCCTGCGCAAGAAGCATCGAATTCAAGCCAAGAACTCTGTGACACGGTGCAAGAAGTGTCGGAGTCTATTCAGGGACAGGTTGAAGAGAAGTGACAGTATCGCTGGTTTATCTTGTTTGGTTTCAATTTGCAGTTATGCTTCGCCTTAGTTATACGTGTAGAATTTATCCTCACCTAGGCCAAGTAGCAGCTAATTAAGCTGGAGACGGCATCTTCAATATAGTAGTAGATGCAGGTTTAAGGGAGCTAGCTGTGCTGATTAGGAATAACCCGCGTTTTCCCTTTCTCGCATTATCACGCATGATGTAACCTGACACGTTTTATTAGCATATCTGCATATGTAACGAGCTCATCGGTCAAATATTTAATTTCACATATTTGCTGTGCTGATTACGTAACTTGACCGGGGTTTCACGTGAGAATACACAACTCACAAGCCCTAACCACAAGTAGTGGCGCATCTAAGAACAAAAATGATGTGAGGTTCTCATGTTCTATGTATATATTTATCAATGTATCTATCAATAATATAGCAGATAGTAATACATTCTAAATTTTGTAATATCAACTAACTTCATGATAAAGCTTCGTGATAAATAACTATTTATCAGACAATATATCGAAATCAAGAAACCTACTATTAAAGACTGATCTAAGATGAATCCGAGAATAAAATATAGTTAGCTATTGAAACACACTGAATTAGATATTGAAACACATTGCAGAATTCCTTAATTCAACTGTTGCAAAAATTAAAATAAGGCATTCTAACATTAAAACCCTAACCCACAAATATTTTAAAGATCATATAATTGAAACCCTAAAATCTAAATCATAAAGTTTAGTACCTATTTTAGTTGGCATATCGTTACTTCGTTAGATATGATCATTAAAATTTGAAGAAACGAGCCAATCAGCCAGGACGACACGATGAGTGGTCAGTGGGCGACCTCACATATTGCTATGACCATTGGTCATACTGCATACATCGATATATACACCGAGATTTACTTCATTTGTATGCGCGCGCAATGAGATTAACACAGCAAGAAATTTAACCATACCATCCGAGTTCGATGCACATAGACGTAGGCGAGAAGCGGTCCGTGTGCTCCCGGAAGATGGCAGCTTCGGCTCCAGGTCCATTGTCGCTACAAACGAAAGGATCAACTTACCAAAGGCTACACACGTGGCGTGGGGAATAGGAGAAGGTAGATAATGCGTCGTCTGGATTTGGCGTATCCGACTTAGTTGGCTCGGGGCTAGTCTGGCTTGGACGCTTGAACTTTGAGCTAGCGTTGGTTTGGGGCCGGATCGACTAGTGGACCACACTTGATCGGTTCAAGTAGCTTCTATTATTTTGTTTTCTTTTCACTATTCGTTGATATTCTGTGTCCTACCAACTTCAACGTACACATATTTTTTTAGAGTGTCTTACTTTGTTAACGTTTTGCATGTTTTTATTTTTTTCTGTCCTATTTGTCAACGTGTTTAAGTTTTCTTTTTTTAATAGATTTAGTTATCGATATGTGGAGTACTAGTTTTTTGCATGTGAGAATGCACATCGTGTAATCTTGAAATCTAAGTAACGAAAATTAAAATTAACGTGGGAACTGTGCCCCTCTCATTCGAGAATGTGCATCCACTCCTGACCACAAGGTTCCCCCGTAACCGTGATGGAACTCAATCAAAAGGCGCGGCAGGTTTGCATTCCAGAAGAGCAAAATCTACTAATCTAGCCCCGGTGTCGACCCAGCCAAACCAGCCGTGCTACAGGCCGGCGTTCTAGCCCAGATTTGACCTCGCAGCGTGCTGATGAGCCTCCGTGACGGCACGGCCATGGGTCGGAGAAATGGCACTGCACGACAGCGCGCGCCGCGTCCGTCCTGTTTTCGGTGGGCTCTTCTTGACTAATTTATAAATAAATTATAGCAAAATCTATAAATAAATTACTAATTTCTGTCAATACAAAACTATAAATATATAAATTAATTATAAGGACTAAATTATCTATATGCACTGAATGTGAAAGTCTAAACTTTAAACTCTAAAATACTAAATTAATAAGAAAGGAACTGGTGAAAAATTACTCACTAACTCAATAGATAGGCAACGCCGACCGACACTCCCCTATTTCCTCTGTCCTCGCACCTCGACTCTCAACGCTCTGCAAATCTCAATCTCAGTCTATCTCTCAACTCTCAATCGCTCACTGCCTCACTCGCTCCGTTCGTCCGTTGCTCGGACTCCACGTATCCGCCACTCTAGTCTCTGGCCTCTAGGACTCCGATCTCCGGCCACCAGGCAGGTAGCAGCGCAAGGCGCGACCACACAGCCGGCCCGCCGCCCGATGCTCCTCCGTGGCGCCGCCGCCCATACTCGCCGGCGGCGGCTCGGCCCTCGCCGTCCGGTCCCAGCTCCCCTACCCGGCCTTGATCGGGCTGTCGGCCTCCCTCGGCGGCGGCTCGGTCGGCTCGTCGCGGATCGCTACCTCGGCTTGATCGGCACTCGGTTCGTGGCACCCCTTCTGCGCGTGGCGCACCCTCGTTCGGTCGCCCCCAGTCCCCCTCTCTCTACAACTCTGTGTTGTGGCAGCGCCTGCGCCTCTCCTCTAGGGAGTGGGAATTTGGGAACCAATTGCAATTGCTAGGTTTGTTAGTTAGAGTGTGTGTTTTGGTGGGCCAATGAGATTAATTTGTTGGGCCTCTAAAGGCGGTGGGCTGCCCACTTGACTAGGCTTTTTTTTTGTTTTTTGTTGGGCCTCTTACGTTGACGTCGCCGGCCGCCGCGGGCGCACCGGGTTAAATGAGGTGGATCTTTAATTGAATTGGTTTTTGGATAGGTGAAAACATGTTGGAAGAGTGAACGGGTTAGGTTGGGTTATCTTATAAAAGGAGTTGGAGTGGGGTGAGATGGGTTTAGAAGTTTCGGATTATGAATGGGTTCAACCAAAAGCGTGGCCTAATGGGGTGGGATTTAGATTATGCATGGGCTTAAACTACCAGTCTACCATACTCAGTTATAGGTTGCTATAAAAACATATAAGAGCCATCTATACACATGTGCCTACCAATTTGCACGAAGTAACTCTCCTACACATAGAATCATTTTCAACAAAATTACAATTGATTTTATAAAACTTTTGTAGTATGAACGCGAGATTGAAATTTTAAATACCGAAATTTTACGAAAGCTTCCTATAAAAGTATATGGAGCGCACATGTGCGTCTAGCCCTGCCAATTTGCATAAAGTAGCTCCCCTACACGCAGAATCATCTTCAATAAATTTTAATTAATTTCATGAAATTTTTGTAGTGTGAACACGAGGTTGAAATTTCAAATACCGAAGTTTCATGAAAACTTCCTATAAAAGCATATAAGGTCATGTGTACATCTAGCCTTACCAATTTGCATAGAGTAGCTCTCCTACACATAGAATCTTCTTTAATAAATTTCAATTGACTTTCTAAAACTTTTGTAGTGTGAACTCAAGGTTGAAAATCCAAATAACAAAGCTTTACGAAAGATTCATGTAAAAGCATGTGGGGCCCACGTGCGCGTCCAACTCTGCCAAATTGTATAGAGTAGCTCCTCTATCTATAGAATCATTTTCAATAAATTTTACATGATTTCAAGAATTTTTTGTGGTGTGAACGCGATATTGAAATTCTAAATATCGTAGTTCTACGAAAAATTTCTATAAAAAACATGTGGGTTCCACGTGTGCACATAGTCCTGCCAATTTGTATAGAGTAACTCCTACATGTAAAATCATCTCCAATAAATTTTAATTGATTTCATAAAACTTTTATAATGTGAGCGTAAGGTTGAAATTCCAAATACTGAAGTTTTGCAAAAAAAAAAATTTATAAAGCATGTGGGGCTCACGTGTGCGTCTAGCCCTGCCAATTTGCATAGAATAGCTCTTCTACACGTATAATGATCTCTAATAAATTACAATTGATTTTAGAAAACTTTTGTAGTGTGAACACGAGTTTGAAATTCCAAACATCGAAGCTTTACGAAAAAGTGATTGGTTGGTAAATGGGTTGAAAAGTAGGTTAAACCTATTGGTTCGGATTGGATTTAAGTAAAATGTGGTTTTAATTATGTTAGGTTAAGTAGAAGCTGATTTAGATTGGATGGGTTATAAAAAATCTTTTATAAGTTGGGTTAGAATGAGATGTTTGTTTTATCTCGTATAGGTTGAGTTTTAATCCATTAGTAGGCCTAAGCACAGACCTTGGAACCTCTTAGCAATAGGATTAGGATCAACCTTCCCGAAAAAATCAAGACGGCAACAGACATGCACGCGAATCGGAAGAACTACCGGGCAACGGACAAAACACTGTACCGGTGCAGTTCGGAAAGACTTGCTCAACAAAGCAATACTGAGGCATTTCGGAAAGACTTGCCCAACAAAACAATAGAAAGCACCCGGATCAGTAACATTAAACCAGGCTTAGGCACCCTTCAAACGGCGGCTTTTGGCTTTTGCTACAGTACCTAACTTTCAAACGGAGTATTTTCTTAAGACAGGATCTATAGGTTAAACGATCTACACGTTAAAAGCCCAACATCTGTACCTGCCAAAATCGCAAGTGAGTATCTGTCTCTCCGTAATTTGTACCGTAAATGTACCAAAATTCAAAATTTCACCAAAAGCTATAAGCATGATAAAAGAACAGGCCCATATGGCTTGAGCTTCTGGCTTATTTTTGCACTATTCATAATTTCGTCTTTTTCTGAATTTTTGGTTTTTTTGAGCTTTTTTGCCGGTTCTTTTTTTCCCGTATTCGTTTGCGTTGTCTGTGATGGGCTAACAAATTTTTTATATTTTCCAATTTTTTTAAATTTAATTATGTTAAATAAGTCTCTGTCAGCTACAGTATTTTCAGCCATAAGCCACTAAAAATAAACCGAACTGAACACCACCTTAGGTACCAATGTTCCCCGACACACACACCTCCAAATGCTTTTGGCTTAGGCAGGCGAGTTACAAGCTGTTCTTTTTCTCCGAAACTAACAGTTTAGCTTTTAATTTTTACTACAATACCTAACTTTTAAACAAAATATTTTCTCAAAACGAGATCTACAAGTTAAACCATATACACATTAAAAACCTAACATCTATACCAAATAAAATCAAAGTATCAATCTCCCCGTAATCTATACCGTAAACAACCAAAATTCAAAATTTTCAACCAAAAATCATAAGGCACAGGCAAACAGGCCAGACAAGCACCATGAAACAGAACCGCGGACTAAGTCAATTCTAGACAAAGCGAAGGTTCATAAAACTTACAAAGCATCAGAGACTTCAATGCAGGCAACCATAACATGCATAATAACCAAGTTGCGAAGCAGGTTCAGCATAACATTGGTCTTACAACAACATAGGTTGTGAACCAAACATCACAAAGCAAATGTTCAGACAGACGGATAACAGATAAAGCCACTCGGGCAGATCACGGGATAGCAGCAGCAGGCCTTGACAAAGCACCAGGATGCAGGAGGCTCTAGTACTCATCGCCCTCATCACCATCCTCACCATCTTCGTACTCAGCACCAACCTCCTCGTAGTCCTTCTCCAGCGCAGCAAGATCCTCACGGGCCTCAGAGAACTCTCCCTCCTCCATGCCCTCACCCACGTACCAGTGGACAAAGGCACGCTTGGCGTACATGAGGTCAAACTTGTGGTCGATGCGGGAGAAGACCTCGACAACACTGGTGGAATTGGAGATCATGCACACGGCCCTCTGGACCTTGGCAAGGTCACCACCAGGGACAACGCTTGGTGGCTGGTAGTTGATACCGCACTTGAAGCCAGTGGGGCACCAGTCGACAAACTGGATGGTGCGCTTGGTCTTGATGGTGGCGACAGCGGCATTCACGTCCTTGGGCACAACGTCACCACGGTACATGAGGCAGCAGGCCATGTACTTGCCATGGCGTGGGTCACACTTGGCCATCATAGAGGAAGGTTCAAAGGCGCTGTTGGTGATCTCAGCAACAGAGAGCTGCTCATGGTATGCCTTCTCAGCAGATATCACTGGGGCATAGGAGGAAAGCATGAAGTGGATCCTTGGGTAGGGCACAAGGTTGGTCTGGAACTCATTAACATCCACATTCAGAGCACCATCAAACCTAAGGGAAGCAGTCAGTGATGATATGACCTGCACAATAGTTCAACCACAACATGATTTGAGTCCAGCAGACCATGAAAAGACTGTACAATATTAATAACAGCAAACAGAAAGACAGGTAAGAAGAAACAAGATAATACCTGAGACACAAGCCTGTTGAGGTTGGTGTAAGTCGGGCGCTCAATGTCAAGGGAGCGGCGGCAGATGTCATAGATGGCCTCGTTGTCAAGCAGGACAGCCACATCAGTGTGCTCAAGGAGAGAGTGGGTGGACAGGACACTGTTGTATGGCTCAACCACAGAGGTGGAGACCTGAGGGGACGGGTAAACAGTGAACCCAAGCTTGGACTTCTTGCCATAGTCAACAGACAGGCGCTCAAGGAGAAGAGAACCAAGGCCAGAGCCCGTTCCTCCTCCAACAGCGTTAAACACAAGGAAACCCTGGAGACCAGTGCAGTTGTCAGCAAGCTTCCTGATGCGGTCAAGGCACAGATCAACAATCTCCTTGCCAACTGCAAGAATAGCACTAAAATGTTAAGTCATGTGATCAGCAACAAACAAAACTGACAACATCACACGAAGATCACAGCACTTACTGGTGTAGTGACCACGAGCAAAATTGTTGGCTGCATCCTCCTTGCCACTGATGAGCTGCTCAGGGTGGAAGAGCTGGCGGTAGGTGCCAGTCCGCACCTCATCAATCACAGTAGGCTCAAGATCAACAAAGACAGCACGGGGAACATGCTTCCCAGCACCAGTCTCACTGAAGAAGGTGTTGAAAGCATCATCACCTCCTCCAATGGTCTTGTCACCAGGCATCTGCCCATCAGCCTGCAAAGGACAAATAAAGTGTTACTGCCGCAAACCTAAACATAAAACATATTTATGGCAGAGCAGTAATGACAGATCTACGTCAAACAAGCCTACAATACAATTTAAAACGGTAAAATGGTCCAGATCAAACAAGATTAGTAACGGATAAAACATATTTATGGCAGAGCAGTAAATATGGCGATCTGTCAACTACGGGGCATTTGAGAACGACTCACTGCATTTGTAAGCTAACTAGACTGCACTTTTGAAATTGAGACCTGCATTGATCGGATCTACCACAGGAACAAACAATCCAACCCAAATACAAACACAGATCCAGAACGGATATTTCAACTAATCGATACCCACAAATCTCTAACACTACAACAGTACCAAATTGCGCCCTTTCCACAACCGGATCTAGCACGACAGCAACCGCATACAACCCTAAATTTCGTCAGATCTACCGCCTAGCAAACAAGGATCTGGACAGCCACTCTCGAATACAGCCAGATCCTCACAGATCCAACAGCGCCAGACCCAGGACCACCATTAACACCCAGATCCACCACAGATCTAACGCTAGAACGATGCATAGCGAGGGTAAAGCGGACGGATCGGTACCTGGATGCCATGCTCGAGGCAGTAGAGCTCCCAGCACGCGTTTCCGACCTGGATACCGGCCTGGCCGATGTGGATCGAGATGCACTCTCTCATGGCGGCGGATTGGTGAGGCGGCGGCTACCGAAATGGGGAGGAGGAGGAAAGCTTGGAGGCGCGGAGAGAGGCGAGTACGAAGACGCCTGTCTCTGCGTTGTCTCGGCTTAGGGTTTCCGCTCCCCCACTCGGCTCGTTTTATAAAGCGGGGCAGCCTGGAGTGCAGGCGAAGGATGGGCGCTTTTGCATCCACACCCTTGCAGCTGTTCCCTTCTCACTCTCCGGTCGCTTCCTCTGCGTGCGACGCTCGGGTGGTTCTCGCGTGAGATGGGTGGGTCAGACTGCCATGGACCGTTCGAGAAATTAATAACTTTGAGGAGTCTGGATGTAAAATATTCCGCAAGGAGCGCTCTGGCGAGGCGACCCACCCACCTGTAACCTGTTGGCAGTCATGATCCACTTTGTAGCGTGTGTTAGCATGTTCTATTCATACACTGTTGTGTCTCGTGCGTGTGTGTATATATTCCCCCCATTACGCCCGGGGGGATTCCGGCCTCCCGCGCGACCCACGTCCCCCCGGGCGCGTCGTGCGCGAACGCCCGCGCGGCGCGTGGACGGAGAAATTTGGTACGGTCGACTGAGGGCTTTTTCTCAGTTTTTACGAAATTACGTACAGATCCCTGGTTCTCGCAAAAAAAATCTCTGGAAGTTTTTTTAACCCCTCTACTTTGCAGGATGGCCCCGCGGTTTCCCAAATTACGTACAGGTCCCTGGTTTCTCGCAAAAAAGTCCCTAAAGTTTTTGCCCTCCACTTTGCGGATGGCCCCGCGGTTTCCAAATTACGTCTGGTCCCCGGTTCTCGCAAAAAACCACGAAAGTTTCCCCTCTTCCATGATGGCCCCCCGCGGTTCCCAAATTACGTACAAATCCTTATTTAGTTACGTACTGGTCCTTGCGGGTCCACCTTTTGAAACAACCTTTTGTTCCTCAAATTACGCAGACGTCCCGATTTTTTTGTAGCACCTCTCGCGAAATTTTGTCTCTTTTACTTCGGTCCATACGGTGGCTTGCGCGGCGTTGCGCCGCGCACCCGCTTCTAGTATATTACAAGCTAAGTATGTTAAATCTATCCTCTTTTCTACGTTGTATAGGCTCAACACTCCTGAGAACTTTGAGCCAGTCTCTTCCGCTACTCTCTCTCTAACTACCCTTTTTTCAAATCTTCTCCATGAGTCTACCGAGGACCTCTTCCGGCTAATACCTTTGGCACGACTAGCACACCCCTCGCGGCTGTCGCTCCACCGCCCACGATGCTGGCTGTCTTTGCGGCCATGCTACACATGGGCAACATCAAGCAGCATGTGTCGATCATCCTCGACTTGAAGGCTTCCAATTACATGCCCTTGCGTATATTCTTCAACACCGTTTTCAGCAAGTTCACCGTCAAGTCTCACGTCGACGACACTGAGCCCAACCACGACGACCGTGATTGGACTCAGATCGACTTCACCAACTAGACATAAAAAATGTGTTTCTCCACGGTGATCTTCAAGAGCGCGTCTACTGTTAGCCGCTAGCCGGATTCGTCGACATCAAACATCTTGATCATGTATGTCTTCTCTCCAAGTCCCTAAATGGCCTCAAGCAGGCTCCACGGGTCTGGTACACGCGATTCGCAAACTTCCTCCACACGATCGGTTTCCACACCACAGTCTTGGACACGTCACTGTTTGTCTTGCGCCGAGGAACCGAGCTGGCCTACCTACTCCTCTACGTGGACGACATCGTCCTCACGACTTCATATGATGCTTTACTCCGCACAATCATCAACTGTCACCAAAACGAGTTCTTGATGAAGGATCTGGGACATTTGAATTTCTTCCTCAGCATTCAGGTCACGCGGAACAATAATGGTTTCTTCCTTTCTCAAATGCAATATGCGAGAGGATCTGCTGGAGCGAGCGTGCATGTCCAACTGCAAGCCTACCTCCACACCGATGGACACGCGCCCCAAAGTTTCAACCCATGATGGCACACCTCTCTCGGACCCTTCTATGTACCGCAGTCTCGTCGGAGCCTTGCAGTACCTAACGATAAGCATAAATAGGATGGCATATATATGTCCCAAAACACATCGAATTCTTATAAAGTCTACATTTGATTGTGATCTCTTATTTTGTTTTCCCATTAAGTTTGAAAGGGTATATTGGTTCTCAATCATCGATATTTAAGGAGTACATAGAACATTTTTATTTTTATCTATTGGAACATATGACATCGTCACTAACACAAAATATATAAAGTGAGATCTTGTGTTGAAGATCCTGTCGCAAGGAACCCGACGGCTCAAACAAATGGTGATTTGGGTGCCCGATTCAAAAGATATGACCATTTAAATTTTCGGATGGAAAAGGGTCGTCTAGAATCACGTGCGCCGACTTCTTAAGAGGGCGGATCAAAGAAGGCCACCATAGGTGCATAGGACACTTGTCCAAACAAGCTTTTCCAAAGGATTAGCCCATACATACCATGGTGACCTCAAGCCCAACTCAAGTGACGCCAAGCCTCCGCAACTTTCAGGCCACAAAACACGCCTAGCCACTGACCCTTGCGCGGCTGGGCCATCAGCATGCGAGCAGAGCCCAAAGAAACGCATCGCACTGTTAAGGCCAGCCCAATATGACAATGCCCTTCACTGCTTCGTCCGTGTGGCCTTTCGATTTGAGTACAAAATTTGAGGTCTACTTGTAAGGGGTCAACGATTTGAGTACAGCTTGGTTAAGAAAAAGAAAAGCTGCACCAGGTTATGGGCTGAAACAAATTGGGCCTTCATCTGAAAGACCGAAACGCAATTTCCGATTACCAAAGTATTCATTCTTCTACCAACCTTCTGTACAGCACTACTGTCAGGCATGGCTCGAGGCTTCAAACCTGTTTCTTCACCATATGACCATAGGCGGGCGACTTCAGGCCCAACCCCATACTCTGACATATGCATTCCGCTACGTGCCTAAGTTTTTGCAACAATTGTTCATCACATCACATAAGTTCTAGGAATGCCTACTCCACCACCAGTGGCTAAAATCTGAGCAGAAGCAAGCATGCACAATCCGCTTTGAACAACTGAACAACAGAGGGAACACTGGTAGATGTGAGACCATGTGATGGTCGTGTATACTGTTGATGATGAATAATTAATATTTTGTTTCATTGGAATTTGATTTTGTAAAAGTTATGGTCGATGCGTTTCTGTGCTTAAGTTTTTAGGGTGACAGAACGACCATGTTTGGTAGTCGGTGGTCCGAACGGCCTTGTATCGGTGGTCCGAACAGTCCTATGCTGGGTGGTCTAAACGGCTTTGTCTGATCAGCAGACTTCAACCACGTTGACTACTACCACGTCCGATTTTGACCATGTTGACCACGTCCACACTCCACAGACCACAGTCGCCTCATCCTCTTAACTTCTCCTTCTCGAGTCTCTGTCCTCACAAGTCACCACAGACCACAGTCGCCTCGCCTCGTCCTCTCCGTCTCTCGAGTCACCGACCGCCCCTGGCTCCCCCTCCGTCGCACCGGCCGCCTCCAGCCTCCCCCTCCGCCGCTGGGTGGTCTGAACGGCTTTGTCCGATCAGTAGACTTCGATCACGTTGACTACTACCACGTCCGGCTTCGACCATGTTGACTATGACTATGTCTGACTTCGACCACGTCAAGCTTCGATCACGACAATCAGACCATGGTATTTCGACCTCATCATTTTTCGATCACGATATTTCGACCATGGAACATCGTCTACAGCATAATGACCATACCTGGTCGAAGATGGTAAGTTACAATAATTTTTTATGGTTGTAGCTACAATACTTTTCGATGGTTGTAGTTACAGTACTTTTCGATGGTCGTAGCTACAGTGTCCTGTCGATACTCGCGAACTTTCCTGTCATACTCGATAGTCGTAGTCTTTATTGGTCGTGAACTTTACTGGTCGGTCCTCGATAGTCAAAGACTTTGTGATCGGTAGTTGAAGACTTTACTGGCCAGTAGTCTTAAAATTTGTGATCGGCAGTCATAGACTTTGCGGTCAGAAGTCTAAGTCTTTATGCTCGATTATCGTAGACTTCATAGTATGTACTCGTAGACTTCATGGTCGGTACGAGTGCTTTAATTCTTGCTATCTTCGAGTACCTCGAGTACTCGTGTTTGGCTAGTGATATGACTGGCTGGGGCAGATGATCGTAGTACTCAGTAGTCGGAAGGACTCGGTACTCGATAGTCGTGGTTTTCGCGATCGTGGTCAGCGATCAGTTGTCAAAGATTTGTTGTTGGTGCGTTGGTACTGTAGTCTGTACGGTACTCGGTGATCAATGGTGCAACGATTGGTTAAAGTTTGGTAGTCGTGGACTTAGCGATCTGGTGCTCTAGTCATAACGATTGATACTCGGTAGTCGGTGGCTCTATGGTTGGTAGTGATGCGGATGTTTTCCCGAGTATTTTGAGTGGAGCGATGGTATTTCTTGAATGCTTGTTGTTTTCGAGTACTCGTTGTTCTAGTGGTTGTAATGAGTAGTATGAGGGTGATTTCTGGATAGCGATAGAAAGTGTGGTCGTGGACGATCTGGTTGGTGGTTGTGGATGGTTTAGTTTTTGTCCCTGGATAGACGAGGGTGTGGTTTGAGTATGTGTGCTGATGACGGTCAAGTTGTGAAGAACTTGTGCCGGGAAAACTTTCTTTGGTCTTTGCATGTGCAGGTGGGCGTGAAGACGATCATGGTCGGTGATAAGGAGGATCGAGATTATGATGGGAAAGTCTGAGGTTCAGGCGATCGTGGGATATCACGCGAGGTGGTTAGGCTCACATTGGAGTACGTAGAGATCAAAGATGGTGATTCGCGATGAAGCTATGGGCGGTGCGCTCCAGGAGGCACTACTATAAAAAGGTTTATATTAGACGTTTCATCACATATGATTGACCAAAACCATCAGTGTTGAATACAATCATAGACGGTTTAGGTTTAGAGATCATCTGTGTTGCTGCCAGCACTAAAAAACGTCTGTAAAGAGATAATATCACAGATGGTTCTTTGTAAGAACCGTCTGTGATAAGTGGTCGTGATGACCATGGTCGAGCAGCTCTGGTCGACACAACGTGGTCGTAATAACATGGTCGACAACACGTGTTCGTCTCAACGTGGTCGAAGACCCACGAACTCAGAGGACGATCTTGACACATATATTTCATGGTCGACTGGGAACTTGTGGCCGTACAATCTCGGCGTAGCAACCGGTTGAACTAGGCGTAGCATGTACAAATGGCAGTGTCTTTTTTCTTCTCAAATATATATATATATATATATATATATATATATATTTTTGATTTAGTATATTTGTATAAAAACTCATCAAATAGAGGCTTGGCATTGGGCGAGCGACTAACTCTAGGGGACAACATCTCAATCTGTGATGGGGGTTGGAGAGTGATTGTTGTAATAATCTAATGCTGGAAATCCCAGGGCAAGCTTTCAGTCAGATATTTTCCAGCCCATTGGCCCAAAAAGAATAGGATCCTGCCACCTCAATCATGCATCTGAAAACTTCACATCAGACAAATTTGTTTTTGTAGAGCCAGCCCCGCTTGCTCCAAATTAGTGGCTGTGTGGGTTTAACAAATTGTAGGAGAGACCTGCATACTATATGGACAAGAACAAGAGATAATTCAGTATCTTTTAATCAATTGTGTTGTTACAAGGCAAGTGTGATTTGCTATCTTTTCCCTAGCGGATCGTAGCGCTATCATGCCAGCTGCGGACTTTGAACTTTCAGAATGGTGGCTATCTGCTCGGAGTGTTATTCAGAAGGATCACAGGAAATATTTTGACACAATGATGATATTAGTTTTCTGGATAATTTGGAAAAGAAAGAAAAACAAGAGTATTCAATAATAAGTTTCGCTCCTTGCAAGATATTTTGGAGGTTATTCGGCAAAAAGGGTTGTTATCGAGTTCGGCAAGATCTTCTTGCCTTTGTAGCTAGATACTATAACTGTGTTGCTTTTGTTGGTGTTATTTAGTCTATGTTTTCCTTTTTTCAGTTCCTGATTTGGAGAGAGGCCTGAATAAACCTTGTTGTACTTTCTCACCTGACCAATTTGGTTAGATGATTAGTTATATTTTTTCTTTTTTTTATTAATAAAATGATACACAAGTCTTTTGCTTGTTCTCGAAAAAAAACAAATTGTAGGTTGGCTAACAAATGAGTCTTGTTACCACCAGAGCAAGGTAGGCATTAGTTGACTATGAGCAGATGAGGGGAGATGGACCTTAGTTGTCAAGCCACTTAGTTGTGCTGTGACACAAAACAAGATCATTGAGATTGTATCAGTACTATAGTACTGGTATCTTTGCAAGTTGGGAATCGTGAGGGAGTTCACATGGAAAGGCATCATGTTGTCATGCTGAAGGTTGAAAGTTTTAAGTTCCCGACATTAGTTGTGGAAAACAAGGAGATGCATTATAGGGGGAAGAGCTAAGAACAATTATAGGAGTGCATTTACAATTATTCAGGAAGATTTTCTACATCCTCTCAGGGAAAATTTTATGGGTTTGAATATATTTAAGTGAAGTTGAGTAGTCAATCCACGCACATATATTCACAGTTTGAAATGTTCCAGACTCCCTTTTGTATGAACAGAGAAATGCCGCCCTTATAATTTTGTATTGATTTTGTTGGCAAATAATACATAGGACAATTCTATCCTCCCAGACAAATATACAAAGATCGATTTGCCCCGCTCGTTTCAGCTTCAGCTTCTGGCTTATTTTTCACTATTCATAAAATTCGTCTTTTTCTGAATTTTTGGTTTTTTTCGAGCTTTTTTGCCGGTTTTTTTTTCCCGTATTCGTTTGCGTTGTCCACGATGAGCTAACATATTTTTTCTATTTTTAAATTTTTTAAATTTAATTACGCCAAATAAACTACCTTCAGCAATAGTAAAATTTCTACCGCTACAGTGCAATTTCAACCATAAACCATAACTTTTCAAGAGAAAGAGCCATCAAGTCAACAACCGAGCACATTTATTTATTTTCATACTTGTATGTAAGTAAACAAAGAGAGCACAGCTACATCTTGATCCTATTACAACAAAATCCACAAGGAAGCTACAAGCGAAGGGTTCATCAAGCTTGGGCCAACTTGTAGGACCCTCAAAAAGAAAAGAGGCACACCCTACGTACTGTACTTCTGAATCAAGGCTTGCAAAAGTCCCCCTCAGAGCTGAAAAAACGAAGGCACCATTTTCTCTGCGATGTTTGAAGCCTTTTGGGAACAGTGTGTGTGGTAGGACTGAGAGGACGGCAAAGGTAGGTGTTTGGGTTTGAAAAAACTCAATCCTCTCGTAGAAAAACAAGGTGAAAGGGCAACATTGGAGAAGGGGAGAAATGAAAACAAGGTTTTGTAAAAGTCAAACTCCCCTAGAAAAAGACAGGTCTCTGATTTTTTTTGAACACTCTACTCTCTCCCAAGAACATGGGGTGACTAGCTCAAACCATGCAAAAAGTAAAGGGAGAGAAAATAGAAGAGGATAGGTGAACTAGGTAATTTGCACCCATGCAGCAAAAAACAGTGGAGATGGCTAATCTTTCAGGGCTGTGGGGGATTGCAAGCAACTCTCTTCAGAAGCACCAGCAGGGAAGAACATAGAACCATTAGCCTCATACCCTCAAGGCTAATGATAAAAAGGAGGAGAAAATAAAAACCAAATTAATTAAGATCTAAATTAGACTTGATCAGGAGCGAGTCCTTCACAGGGATAACTTGAACGCTTGATTTAGCTTCTTGACAATATCTTTGACAGACAAAGAGAAGTCCTCCCCAGCCTGCAAAAACGCCATCAAATTAGCACATCAATAACACCATCCAAATCAACGCATATCCACATGTATGTAGTAAAGAACATGGCATGACATGACAAGAGGGTTGTTGAGCTGACCATGGCCATGATGGTGATGTCGAGGGAGGAGGTGGTGAAGGGGAGCACATTGGTGTTCATGATGGTGAGGCCGATGCCTTCGACCTCGGACAGGGCGGTGATGAGCGCGCCCTTTCGGTTCTCGCAGTGGATCTTGACCAGCACCGTGCGGTCCGACACCCGGGCCTCGATCTCCGGCAGCCCAGCCTCGCCGCCTTCGAAGTTCTCGTCGCAGGACGAACCGTCGTCGTCGTCGGCGGACAGCTGGGACTTCTTGATCAGCACCGCCGCCTCGACCGGCCGCCGACGCGCCTCCTCCTCCAGGCCCTTCACCTGGTCCTGCAGCTGCTTCACGTACTTGATCGCGTCGCCGAGCACGGACGCCTTGTCCATCTGCAAGCAACGCCATGCACACCGATCAGTTCATCGCACTTAAGCTAATTAGGCCCATGAAGCCATGGATATGCACGTATGTGTGTGTTTATGTGTGCGCACCTTCTTGAGGCCAGGGACAATCTTGGAGAGGTCGATGAAGCGCTGGCTGAGCTTCTCGCGGCGCTTCCGCTCGGCCAAGATGTGGTCTTGGTTCTGGGAGGCCGGCCGGGAGGGCGCCGGGGCGTTGGCGGGCTCGGCGGCGGCGATCATGGCGTCGTAGCTCCGCTCGACCGGGCGCGCCTGGGGGAATGGCACGGCCGTGTCCACCTCCTTCTTGGGCTTCACGGGAGCCGCGGCGGAGGAGCTCGGAGCCTGCCCCTGCGCCTTGGCGAACAGGGCGGCTGCGTCGGCGTGGCCGCCGAAGGAGAGGATGGTCGGTGAGGAGGAGTCGGCGGGGGAGCCCTGCTCCGTGATGCACGAGTCCCAGCTGGAGTTGACCTTGGCCACCTTGCGCGGTCGGTGTTCGCCAGCCGCCGCGTACTGCTGCTGCATCAGCGCCGCCGCCGCGGCCTGGTCCACCTCCCCCTGCCCGAACGCCACGGCGATCTGCTGCTCCGTGTACTGCTCCAGCAGCGCGTCCGACTGCCACTGGTGGAAGAAGCTCGGCTCGTCCGTCACCTGCATGCCAAGAACCAAGAAAAACATGCAGGATTAGTACACCACATAACTCTACCACTACACACGTCTATGTGATTATTAACATTGAGATGATCAGCAAATTACCATATTGAAGAACCACTGTGTCGCCATTTGCAGATTGCTCTAGCTAGATCCCCTTTGATTCCAAGTTCCAAATCGATCAAGGAGTGCCTCTTAAGCTCAATCAGCCTGATCACAAGCACACAGAGGTACAGAACAGTTAGAGAGGATTGCACTGCATTATGCAAGCAAACTAGCTAGGATGGCACAAAATGCAATGAACAATGCATTTTGTCTGTGTGTGTATGTGTGAGTTGCTGCTGTGATGTGTATGTGTGTGTGTTAATTATGGGAGGGACTAGGGAATGAGCTGAGCCTGAGTGACCAACCTATGGAGAGAGGGGTGAGGTGCCTTTGCTTTCCACCATTGGAGAGTAGACAAGCTGCACCACCTTATATAACCTCTCGGTTGGGCTAAGAAACTATTTTAAGGCCTCTTGGTTGGGTGTGTGCAAATGGTGGCTTAAGCTCCCTCATTTGAGTTTCAGCTTTCGGTTTCTAACTTTGTACTTTTATTTTTTGTGGCGGTATGGCTTTTTGTGGGCATTTTTGTTATTTTTTTCTTTCATTCCTTTTCATTGTCCATAATAATATAATCTTTTTTATTATTTTAAATTTAATTATACTGAAAAAGTTACCAACAGATTCAGTATATTTTAGCTGCTACAGTACAAAATAAGTCATAAATCAGAACTTTTAAATCTAAATAAGCACCACAATCCCATTTTTATAAAGGATTGGTATTGTGGGCAAGTACAGATTATTGGTCCCTCTCACACGTCTTGTATTGGCTAGTAGGCGATATTTAATCCATTGTATTACTTCATCATGATGTCAATGGTGATCGGCCAAAGACTACGTAAAATTAATGTTAGTAAAATTGCTTTGTCGTTTCTAGTAGTATCTGGTGGTTGTTTCCTCACATGGGCATTTGGGTTGTTCAGGAATTGCTTGATTAATTGATCCACTGAACTGAACATGGAGATGGTAAATCACAGGTAATTTCTTCAATATGAATAAAAACAACAGGGTATACATTATTGTGGATGAACACAAATCAATCGACCCATTTAATTTCACCTTGCGGTGCTACGTAGTCTACCAGATTCGTTCTCCTGTTTGATTTTTTTGAACGAAGGTTTCTCCTTTTTTGATTAACTGTGTGAAATTGTTACACCATTGCATAGCAAAATGCTTATAGCTACATGATAAATGTTACACTGCACATTCAATTTTAACTACTTCATTTACTGCTGTTGCAATTTGTATTAAATCAGTACATAATACACCCTCTGTTTTCTCTTACTTGATGTTTTTGATTTTTTATGGTCTTCAAGATGCGACTTTGACTATTACTTTTTACAACTTTACACTAAGATATACTAATAAAATTATAATATTATAAAGTATTTTTAACGATAAATCTAATGATATAACTTTCGTATAGCCAATCTAGATGGTTTTGACTTTATTGATGGTCAAACATTGAAAATTTGATGTGAAATCAAGTAAAAAAGGAGTATTTTTTGGTAACTCTTTAGATGGTTTTTAGCAAATTAAAATTTGTCGTCAATAAATGAACTAATTATGTAACAATCCTTTGAAGTGCTAGCTAGTGCTACCTTGTTGGGGATATTTTCTCATTGTTCTCCCAAGCCCCACTACATCTTCTCCCGAGTGTGTTGGACTATAGTTTTATCTATACTATACGTGCTTTAAACCGACTAATATAATACTCAGCAGAGCACCGATCAGAAGTGAAGCCGCACATTAAACCTGGGGATAAACAGATCAATTAACAAGCAACAAATAATCTTTGCAAACTAATGCTCTGACTAGTCCACCAGAAAGATGTATTGGTGGATCGATTATGATGATGACTTGGGCCCAACTCACATGGGACGAGTGTATTAAGTGCGATCAATACGAGTAAAATAATCCCCAACCATTATCATTAGGCAAACAAGCTGTGCTTATGAAATGATCTAACGATAGATTAATCAGGGGATTTGTTCAAGATTGTTTCAAGATTTGCTCAGTATTATTCAAGCCTTTTCTGAGGTGGACTCGCAACCATAGGTGCGTTGCGCCATTTCATGGGAGAGACGGCCCATTCGATATATAGTATGATCTGGCTCCGAACTTTTTGGTAAGAGTTACATGAACTAAACTAATTAAGGGGGGAGAATAATTACCAAGTGGTTCCAAATTAGCCTATTAAACGGGCAATTTGCAGCGTTGGCCGTGCTAAGCAAAGACGTACGTCACTATTGGTGCATGTGCATAATCATGCATGTTACCCAAACACATTTTGTCGCAGAAAAAAGAGAGACAAGGTTACACTACCACAACTATGATTAAGTGGCCAAACTTTACTTAAATTTTTTCGCCTAGAAGGATCTACTCCGGTTGTATGTTGTAACTATGAATAATATATAGAAGCAGCGATACGATGTGTTTTGAGTTGATCATACACCAACTACACGCAGAAGCTTAAACTATCGAGGAAAATGTAAGCAATATTCTTCTCGTACTTCAGCGTGATGTTGGAATGGATGACTTCAAATCATGTGACTGATTTGAAAACTTGTCAATACTCCCTGTTTTTCCGACGAGGCCCAACCAGCTGTAACATGACTGCAGTAAATCTCATCCATATATTTACATGCTAACAATACAGAAAAAGAAAAACACAAGAGATTTTGGTGCTTGCTAGCTGACAACTACACTGGAGCTCAAGCTTTTTATCTGTTACGCAAGAGCATTGTATTGTACGGAGCAATGCCTCTTGATGATAAAAAACTCATGCCTCCAATTTTTAGTTTCCATGAAGCATCCCCATACCTCCCTGCATCTGTCTGCATGACCTGCAGGTCCAACCACCTCTCTTCAATTGCCCTAGTAGGGCAAGGGGCCATAAAATATTTCACATTATTGCATGTGAGGCTCACCTTTCTTTGAGGCCTCTCATCACCTGCCTGCCTAGATGGAACCTTAAGGACCTAAGGTATGGGCTCTGGTACTGGCTTGTTTGCTCCTCCTCTTTTCAAGGCACATGACAAAGAGGTAAATTGGGATCCCCTCAATAAACAAATCACCCAGACTGCCTGGCATTGGCTCCTGTGCAGGCTGGAGATGATCAGGAGAAAAAAACTGTTCGATCATGTGTTCAAGTCTGAGCGATTTGATCATCAAGCTGGCATTGGTTGTTTGACTGAGCACTTGAGCTTGGATGGTCCTCAACTTGCTTCTTCGTTGTGAAGTCTTTCTCTATCAGATCAGCGTCAGTATGGACATCCTAGGCTACAATTGGGATCACGTTGTTGATATGTTACGTTATACACGAGGGGTTATTTGGTTAAGAGAGGAAGATTCATGGATGGTGCAAGTACTAATCCACCAAACGGAAGGGGAAACGAGGATAATTTGCGTGAATGGTTAAGTCAAAAGGACTGGTCTGAAATGGAAGAAACTAATTATGGGATTTGATTCCTTCACAGCCCTGTTTTGCTTTATTATAGTTTAAGACTAATAACGGATCAAACAATTCAGAGTTCATGTAGACCGTTCTTTCGAGTGTTTTCACATGAACCTTTGTAAAGGGAATTTCGCGGAGTAACAATGATGCAATTTAAGCATTTTAAAAGGAATTTTGCGCTTCTTTTCTTCCTTCTTCTTCTTTTGGTTGAGCATAGATTCATGTTTGTATATCTTCAATCCAAAGTGCTGTCCATAATATGTGGATTTTTTTAGGTGTAATGTGTGAGCATCTTATTTACATTTTGTCAACGTTCTCCACTCTCTCTCTTTCTCTCTCTCTCTCAAAAGTCCTCCATTGGAAAAAAAACATATGATTTTTTGTTCGGTTCTCCTCCTCTACCACCAGTGCCTTGAGCCACCTCCATCGACGATGGATCTCTCCTTTAACCTTAAATGTCGGCCAAATTCCTTCACGCCAATGATGAGGTGATAGCATGGTACGACCAAAAGGGCCGGATCATCTAGAAGGCTGGCTAGCTATCTCCTAATCTCCAATCCATCACTCCCATTTTCCACATAGCGAGTAGTGACCGTCCCTTTCTTCCAAGTTTTCCCTGTTACTTTCCCCTGACATAGCAATAGCCAAGTTGAGTTATACCGGATTGTTGTGATAGAAGGATCGAGTCTACTGGACGGAGTAGCAGCAACACCACGGCTACGAGCTATCCCCGGTCCGGCCGACAGAGCCGAAAGCAGAGGAGAACCGGACGCTACGAGCGAGACAGCAGCCACAAGATCGCGAGAATATTGGAGGCACGCACGCGCCGCGCCACCAACCCGACGACGACTCCACCGTGCACGGAGAGCCCGAGAGGCGTCGGCTCGTTGGACTTTTGGAACGCGCCCGTACGCGCCCGCGTTGCCCTGATTGCGGTTTGCGTTACGGGCGGACGGCCAAAAGTCTCGGGATCTCGCGTGCACGCGCGTCGGCTACTCGGCGGGGGCGGGCGGTTCGTTCGGCCTTGACCAGCACGGTGGTGGGTGGGGGCTCGTCGCGCGGCCGGAGGGGGGGTGGGCTCTGTGAGTGAGCCGACGCGCGCGGACGGACACGTACGTCGTGTTGCACGTTTTTTTGCTTTGCGGCTTTTGCCGGAAGCCAGGGTCGGTTCATACCATACGTGCCGTGTCTCGCTCTCCCGGATTCTTGGGTCCCGGCGCCGTGTACGCCCAGCTCGGTACGCGGTCGACATCCGCAACTTTAGACCGGGTCGCTGCTGAACGCAGCGGCCTAGCCGTGGTGGGCGAGCTGGGACTGACTGAGAGGAACGGGACGATCAAAAGTGGGCGATCGTTGATTTGTTGTATCGTATGACACTAAAGTTTAGGCTTTCTCACGTCGGTCTACGGACTTGCTCGTTAACCAGTAAAAAAGTTCTCGCACAAAAAAAGTATTTTTTATGGAATTTTACATTCTCACCTCCCGTTCTAATTCTCTATGGAATTTGTCTGGAAGAGTCTTATGTTTCAATTTTTTTTAGGGCAATCGATGTTTCAGTTTGGATGAATTTGGTTCTTGAGCAATAATATCATCACATCAATCGAGTAGACTTAGCGGGGCTCTGTCACTGAAGATCATTGATTGCTATGAAAGGGAGAGATCGATTCATCTAGTACTGTTGGTTATCTTTGAATTTTGTTTTATTTCTAATATCAAGTCGGTATATTTCTGATTTTGTCTACAGAAGTCATTGTCAAATTAAATAGCAACGCTCCAAAACCAAATCTTATTTCTCCTATGGCCTGATCCGGAAAAAAAAAACGTGCTTGCCCATGCTGCACCACCAGTTGCTGTGCGAGATCGGGCCAAATCCCCTATATCTCGTTAGCTTCTCCATTTTCCCTTTTGTTGTTCCATTGTTGGATCTGATGGTTGAGAATCGCGCGCTTAGACCATATGAACCAACAGATACTAAAAAACACGGCAAGAGAAGGCGACAAGCCCTAACATGAAACATGGGAGCAGCCGTTAATACTAGGGTTTGTAAGGTTATAAACTACAGTCCTAGGAATTTCCAGATAGTGGGGAAAGGTGAGAGGACTCTAGTGGCTGCCTTCACATGACGCATCGAACGAGTGGGACCCTCACGTTGTATCCAACGAGCGAGAGACTGTCGCGTGGTAAGACTCTCGCGCGCGTGATCCATTCTCCAATGATTTTTTGGCGCCGCTCCAACCGGCTGCGGCTTATGACTTCGGGTTTCATTAAGTCAGAGATGCAAAAGCCACAAGCTAATCAATTGGAATACGCAAAAGCCATATGCCTCCCACCCTAGTTACTTTCCCTCTTGAGCGATGGCGTCGCCTCGCCTCCCTCGTACACAACTGGCTACGCCCGCTGTGGCGAACGACACGGCGGCCACATCCGCAGCAGGTGATCAGGCCCATGGACATTGGTGCTAGCAGCAAGTATCCCTCCCCATCCGCGCCACATTCGCTATGGTGTTCTCCTAGATCCAGTGACGTCCTTGGCCTCACCGTGCATCCCTTGCGCGATTCGTTCAGATTTGGCGGCCACCACCTCCGGCAGATCCTTGGAGCATCCATCCACGGCCAGGAATGAAGCCACCCAAGAATGGCGCTGGCAACATTGAGGTACCGTAGATGCGCCTATTCATCTTCTCCATTATTTTGTAGTCCTTTGTGTGATGGGTAGTACGACCGGTAGATGGTAGTACTTTGGGTTAATTTTGGCTCCCTTTTCATGGTGTATTACTCCGATTTGGTGAGCTCCCTATTTCCGTGCACTCATGCGAAGTCAATTTTCCCGTTTTTCACTTGATTCATGGTCACGCCCATTGTGTGCGGCTGTGGTCATTGCGTTTGCCTCTCTGGCATGGGCCATTGTAGCAGATGGACTCCAGATGCGCGTCATAGAGCGATGAGGCGACACATGCATTCTTGGAGATTTGTGCCGGCGAGATCGTGGCCAAGAACCGCCCGTATGGTTATCTAAACCAGGCGGGGTACACCAACCTCGGCCTGAAATTTGCATAATGCACCAGCTGGTCTTACATGCACAAGCAGCTCAAGAACAAATTGGAAAGTCTGAAATAGGATTTCGCGATGTGGAAGAGCTTACTCCAGCGCGCCACCGGGCTTGGCATCGACCCAGAGATGGGCACGATTTCAGCAGACGACGCATGGTGGGCAGAGGCTATTCAGGTTAGTGCCAATGAAGTTGTTGCAATCACTTTCATGCCCATTCCATTCCTTCGTGTTTTATTTTAATGCCACAGGTGACCTGATGAATGGTTGCTTGTTTGCATGTGCAGGCCAGAGTGCCACCCAAGTTCAAAAGGGCGCCCCTATATCACCAGGAGCTAATGAAGCCGTGCTTCAACAGCAACACCTACACCAGTGAGTATGCTTTCATGCTTGGGGTTGACATGCTCAACTTGGATAGTGACGGCGATGACACCGACCCTGCCTTACCCTCGAAGACAGTGGGTAGTGGTAGCACCTCAGGCAGTTCCCTTGGGAAGAGGCCTCGGCCGCCATGCACCCCTCCACAAGGCGCCCCAATCAAAGTGGAGTGAGCGAGACGCACAGTTGAAGTGTCTCGTTGACATCTACGAGAGGACGCGCACAACTGGCAGTTCTTCTACTTCCCCCATGAAGGAATCGACTTGGGAGGAGTTCATGCGGCTAACCATATGGTTGAGGACTCCATTGCCGATGCAGAGAGCAATGAGTACTACTATGCAATTTAGCTGTTCATCAAGCCGGAGTACCACACAAGCTTCCTCGCCATGAAATCAGACAAGGGCTGGTTTCGTTGGCTCCGATTGACCTGAAATAGGATGAAGAACCATCCATGATCTGTGCTTTCGTTGCCTTCGGTCATACATCATGCATGCTTCCACGTTACGTTGCATATTGTTGTTCCTCTACTTACCGTCGCTTCTCAGCTAGTTGTCTGTTTCATGAGCTGAGGTTATTAGTTCATTATTATTTTTGTCGGTCGGACGATAGTCATGCTTTTGCTATGTGTTTCAGTTAGGTATTGTCACTTGCCTGTTCCCTTTCATGCCACATGTTAGCAGGTACTGCTATGTGAGCCAGATGACAATCAGTGAGCATATGTGCTATATGTGACCTATTCCTTTCTTTCAGAGCTTTAGTGCTGTCTTGGTTGAGAGCTTGTTTGTTTTGTGATGGTTGTGGTTGTGTGTACAGAAGTCTATTATGGCTCCTCAGGTTGTGTACATACTTCATAGCTTCTAATCACATGGTTCATTGGTTCTTTTCACCGGGTTCTGCAGGTCAGGCTCGGTGCGTAGTGCTCTATGTGTTGAGCTATTTCTATTGAGCTTCTTATCACTTGGTTGTGATCTTTGTGTTATGCATTGGTTCTGTTTCTTCTGTTCAACTCGGTGTGTTGTGCTTCTTTGGACTTGGTTGTGCATTGCAGTCTGCTACAAGTTGATTACCACTGCATTCAGTCTTCTGCTATGTGTGCTACCATTCCATCCACTGTTGCCTGTATGTGTGTCAAACATGTAGAAGTGCAGTACTAAATGTGGTGTTGTGTTGTGCAGAGATGAGTGCAAGGGGACAGCCAGGTGAAGATGGGGTCGAACCATCGTCTGGCTCCATCGCCTTCCTAGCCTTTGCGGCATGAGAGTCCAGTGACAACGAAGCTACTTCGGGGACTAGGCCATCCCCGAGAGTTTCGGTAATGAGCGGGTTGAAGTGGGTCTAGATACAACTTGCAAATGACCAACAGTGCTACAACATGTTCAGGATGCACTCACCTATGTTCGATAGGCTGCACGACACTCTAGTACAGAGCTATGACCTGAATTCGACCATGGAAGTCACCTTGAAAGAAGCACTCACAATCTTTTTGTGGACTTGTTGCGCGCCTCAATCATAGCGATAGGCGATGAATAGATTTGAGCACTCAATTGGTACAATAACAAGAAAGTTCAATCATGTGCCGAAATGCATCTACAAGTTTGCAGGCGGCGTCATTAAGCCAGCAGATCCTTCGTATCAAACTGTTCATCCAAGGCTTCTAAGCAAAAGGTTCTTCCCCACTTTGTGAACTACATAGGGGCAATTGATGGCACACATGTGAAAGTCAATGTTCCAAATGCCGAGCGCACGCTGCATTTCAACAAACATGGGTACACAAGTCAGAACATGCTTACGGTATATGACTTTGACTGTAGATTTACTTTTGTGTGTGCAGAATGGCCAGGATCAATGCATGACACGCGTATCTTGCACGAGATAATGGCAAAAATTTGGCGACCGGTTCTCGCATCCACCGGAAGGTAAAAATTTCCCACATTTGTCATTTATACGACGACAAATGGATACGTAACTGTGAAGCATGTTAATAATGCAGGAAAGTACTACCTTGTGGACTTAGGGTACCCTAACAGGTTTGGATACCTTGCTCCATATCGCCAGCATCGATATCACCTTTTCGAGTTCCATAACGGCTCGTAGCCTTTGGGGATGCAGAAGGTTTTCAACTTTTGGCATTCATCACTAAGGAACGCTGTCGAGTGTTCATTTGGCATGTGCAAGATGAAATGTCGCATTCTTGACAACGTTACTAGCTACGAGGCATCCAAGCGGAAGGCCATAATTATAAGTATGATGGCATTGTATAACTTCATTATTGACTGTGCATTGTCTGCGAGAGATATTGTAGAGCCACAGGGGGTGCACGCGGGGCCTTCAGGCGTGGCCAGGGCCGCGTTACCGCCCCTGCCACAAGGAGCGTTTTCAATACTAATGGACCTCACACGGGATTGGATAGCGTATATGTATGATGTATGCATACTTGTACCGTACATCATGTTGTAATGAAATCATACAAACTTATGAGTACGCGGGATCGAATGCATGTATCATATCATGATTGCTTCCGAAAACAGCGCTCCAAAAATCAACTCAGCATAACGTAATAAGCCATAACCTGTTTGGAGCACCTCAAAATAAGCCTCAACTTCTTTTAGGTGCTACAGTGTAATTTAAGCCAAAAGCCCGTTGGAGCGGAGTAACAGCACATTAAACAAGTGATTTAACTTCCGATTGCGCACTTGGTTATATACTCTGGATCTCCAGATTTCCATGTTCCTGTAGGAATAAAACATTTTCAATCAGGAAATTAACGAAATAATCGTACACACAGAGTATACGGCACACTTTGCCTCCAGGTGATGGTGCTGTAGCCTGTGCTTTGATCGATAGTATAGATTATATATGCAAGTAGGGGTTAGAGTAATTTAGACAGCCAAAGATTGGAATATTGCAGCGCTAATCCTGCGTCGTTGTTAAATGAGAGAATCATACATATCTTTTAGTTTAATCTTAGAGTCATTGAGCACTTTACGTGAGTACACGGACGATGACGGTATAATGCTGTCACGTACGAAGATCCAACTTTGGAGGAAGAAAACTGCAAAATATTTCGCACAGAAACTAGCTGTTGGCATCTGCTTCCATAATATATAGCTTAATGAGTGATGCATTTAGGGATATCTCCTGGCTAAGATGGAACTGGACTATTTTTTTTTGTTTATTATGTTTTCCAATTCTTTGGGGGGTTCACTACTATAAAATAGGTTAAACTGGACGTTTACATCACAGACGGTTTATAGAATGAAACTTCATTATCACAGACGATTCTAGATAAGAACCGTCTGTGATATCGGCCATTAGCACAGATGACAATCACAACAAGTACTAGTTTGCTCACATGATAGGTGAATACATACAAATTGTATAATGTGGAGGTACCAAGTGGTAACCCCATTGTGGGTGTTGACATGTGCTAGCTTGTGAGTTATCTGATCAAAGTGAGCAGGGATTGTTGTCCATTTGACAGTGGAAAGCCAATAGTTCTAGCGACAGCATGTACCAAGATCAATTCAACAAACACGCGATAAATTCCGATGTTGATCGGACGACTCACAGTGCGTGGCTTTCCTTCGAAGTTCGTTCATGAAGCTTCGGAGAAAAGCTCACGATCCAAGCTGGCTACTACGTGACAAACCATAACCCATTAGGGGAAAAAAAGAGAGCGCGTCTTGACGAACCACATGTGCGCTTAAAGCATTACACTGTATGTAACATGCCATTTACTCTAATCAGTATATATATAAGCAGCATAATTGTACGTGCTTTTGTACCTCCAATGGCAACCAGCAATCTAAAATAGCCAACTTGCCAACCAACCAATCCGTGGTGTCACATCAGGTACGTACGTATAACCCAACAGCCTAAATTAGCTTAATAAGCTGCACTATCAAGGCTGCTGATTAAGATTCCCCCTCCCAGTCCAAGAGATTACAACAGATCTTCAGGATCGCTGAGCACTGATTAAAGACCTAAACCTTTTCTACGCGGCCACGTGGTGCCACCCTTTTTTAATAGTTACAACTGGAGCAATTGGTTGGAGTATCAACAGCGATTTCTAAAGTCAAATCCTCATACTAGAAAATGCCCTAACGCCTCTCTCTCTCTCTAAAGAAAAGAGAATACCCTAACTATTCTACATAATTACAAGGAAAAATATGCACAAGGACCTATCCTAGAGGAGATGAAGCTACATCAATTGCCAAAACAGACATGTTTACCAATTTAGCTGCTTTTGTCAGGACAACTAGATATCTTACAAGTTCAGCTGGGCTAGCCGAGTTGTCAGGGACATTTTTTTTTGTAAATAATCCATTTTTAATGAAATTATAGAAATACATCCGTGTAAATTTTTTTTACAGGAATAACCTCCTGTCACCGAACCGTTAGACGACTGGAACCTGTCGCCTAACGGCCATGCGACACGAAGGCTATTCGTGGGACGTTGGGTGATATAATTGCAGTCGCCGAGCGGTCAGGTGACTGGGACTAGTTGCCCAACTATTAAGCGACTGCAAGTTTCAGTCGCCCAACCGTTCATCGACTGATTACGAATATAAATCACCCTCTGGCTGAGCCCCCGGCCATTTCCATTGCTGATGCCGCGCCGTGAAGAGAGAAAGGAGAAGGGAAAGAAAGAAGAGAAAATGAGAGGGAAGAAAAAGAGAGGAGGGGAGAGGAAAGGGAGAGAAAGAAGGAGAGGTTTTGCTACTTGTACGAGGTAATTTTTTTGTATGTTGTATGCAATATTTCTTGTATAAAGTAAATAGTTTGTTTAGTGTGTGATTATGATTCATAGAAAATTATAGTTGTAGAAAAGAATAGTACAACTTTCGTATGAAGTAAATAGTCGTAGAAAGTTTAGTCAATGTAGTTATAGAATATTAGCATCTGTAGAAACTTATAGTTGTAGAAAGTTTAATGAATATAGTTGTAGAAAATTAGCATATGTAGAAAATTATAGTTGTAGAAAATTAGCATCCATAGCAAATTAAAATCCGCAGAAAAATCTAGTTGTAGAAAATTTAGTCAATATTATGTACAAAATAAGCATCCGTAGAAAATTATATTTGTTCACAATTTAGTCAATACTTTTGTACGAAGTAAATAGTTCACTTTGTGCGAAACATTATTATGTAACATTTATAATTAATTATGAATGAATGCAATATCGTTCATCCATTGAAAATTCACGCGTTCCGTTAGAACTAGCGCATTGTCATTTAAATCAGTATGTCATATAAATTATCAAAACCTATTAGAAATTATTTACAGTAGTAGATAGCTCGAGCAGTGATAGAAGAGCGACGTCGGTGCGCGTGGGAGCCGATAGGGATTTGATGCTTATTGGGTCGGAGGAAAAGGAGCGGTGTCAGTACGAACAAAGATGGGTTATGCTATGAGGATAGTGTAGTTGGTCATGATAGACGGACGATCGTATGAATGTAAATTACAGTACAATATTACTTTTATAATCTGCGATGCGAATTGACTAGTTGGAACATTGAAAAATATTTACAAGCAAACATTAGTAATGTCGATACCCACTACATTGAAAATGCATTACGGTGTGGGCACTGTTCGTGAAGGTCCGAATGGTGTCGACTTGAGCATTTTTGCGCAAGCCACTCTGGTACACCCAAACAACAAGAATACTCGAATCGTAGATGTGATACTCTCGCTCACCCGCAGCTTCTCCTTGGACCTCAAGGTATGCAGCATCATCATACAAGAGCTTTGGAGTTGGTCTCCAATGGACATTAAATAGGAGTTGAGAACATTGATGCGCGCTGTTGCGCAGAAGGGGTTTGTGCAAGGCTGCGAGCATTGTGGATACGAGTGCGTGCTGCTTGTGCAACCATATCCAATAGAAGTTGTACAAAGCTGTGCCGACAGCTATCATCTAGGTAGTGCGAGCAACTCAAGCGCCCAACATGTTGGTCAAGGGGTGCATACATGTAGACCGAAGTATCAAACTCACTGGATTGTCTCAAAGATGGAGCCGCACTTCTGCATTCTCAGTAGTGTTTTGCCGAGGCATCGTAACCTAACATCCTCCTTTATAGCTAATTTGATGTATGCAGAGATAGTGGAGAAGAAGGACATTGATGCCACGCACGTCATGGTGGCTATCGAGAAGAAATTCAAGTACAAGATTAGCTACATGAAGACGTGGCGTGCAAAGCAGAAGGTTTTAAAAAAATGGTTTGGGTCTTTCGAGGCGGTGTACGATAACCTTCCTCATATGCTTCAGGTGCTGCAGGACAGGAACCCAGACACGTACACTGCTGTGAAGGACAAGCCATCTACAAGGCCGCCAGGTTTTACGGTGTTACAGAGGACCTCCTTAGTCTTTGGTTGTAACATCCTGATTTTCAGAGCCCTTTTGAAGCTTTTAAAATAAAATTCAATAGTTGGAATTTTCTAGAATTAAGAAAAGCTTAAGTTTATTTCTTATTAATTAAAAGTATTTAATATGACTAAAATAAACATTAACATTTGTTGGAAGTATTTTATTTGGGTTCTTTGAGTCTCAAGGTTTTTTCTGGAATTTTTTTAAGATTTCCTAGATTTACTTGCTATTTTCTAGAGCTCATTGAATTTATTTGAATTTTGGAAAATAGAAAAGCTTGGAAAATTCCCTAAAGCTTCTTGGGCTGAAACCCTAGAGCATGATCCATCTCTTCCCTCCTTGGCCTGGTCCAGCCCATCCCGCCCCGTCACCTTGCCCTGCCCGATGAGCGACATGCGTCACCCATCGGATGGCCACCGTTCCCCTCTTCTGCACCGTCCACGTCGACCGATCCAACGGTCGCTAGCTGCTAGTTCCCTTCTGTCGATTGAGCCACACGTTGCCCATCGGGAGCGTGGAGCACTGTTCATCGTCTTCCCGGAAATGACGCCGTCCTCGAGCCGAACTCTCGCCGTGTTCGCTCTAGAGCTCATGCCATCGCTGTCTCGGACTCCATCCCATGTCTGACTGGACACCTCGACGTCTAGGTATAAAAGCCATGCCACCCCCTCAGTTCTCTCGTCCCGCAACCGCTCGCTCTTGCCAAAGTTCACCATCGTTCTTGCCATCGTCGTCGCTGTCTTCCGCTCCGGCCGCAGTTTGCCATCCTCATCGGTGCGCCGTCTGCTGCAGTTCACCGAGTCGTCCTAGCCGTCAGTGAGTCCACTGCCGAGCCCTGTTCAGTCGCCGATTAGCCCCAGCATTGTCTCGCCTCGCTTCGCGCCCGCTCGCCTACCGAAGTGTCGTCTCGGTTCCCACGCCGGCCAATGTCAGCGCTAACGCCACCTAGCACCGCACCCGTGCGTCCCTTCGACTTCTCGGTGAACTCAGTTCATGATGAACCGAGAGGCTTACACCTTGGGCCCACCTGTCAGATGCACTATTCTATAGACCCATGCACCGACCGAGCCAAGTCAGCTGCCACCTTACTTGCCACATCAGCCTTACCTGCCACGTCAGTACGCCTAGTCACACGTTTATTGTATTTACTTTAAATTGTTGCTTTCTGCAAAATAACCCATCAGCCATCCTTTGAAAAGCCTTGCATACTATATTGCATCTTTGTTACAAATGACTTGCTAAGTACTCTATGTACACACGACTATATCCATATTTGCTCAGTTGAGGAAGAGAGGCCATACCAGCAGGAGATACCAGAAGGGGGATACTTCGATGACTTCGCGGATTAGGACTTCGCTCCCCAGTCGATTGCCTGTGGGCATGTTGAATGGCTAATACACTTATTTATATTTTTCGCTGCAAGTTTCTTAAGCTATTCAGACTATTATCTATAAGCTTGGTCATAAGATCGCAACTCTGATAATTATTAATAATATTTGAGTCTTTTCTTACTAAATCATAATACGGTCAATATTTCATCTTTGTTTATACTGTGTGCACTAGCGTGATCCTGGATTAATGCAGAATACATAGGAGAGTCCGGATCAGCAGATCCGGGTCTCAACACCGGTGCATGCATTGATACATCCTGGCATATGCTTCCCATGATCTTAGTTGACGGGACCATTTTGACCAGCAAATACAAGGGTCAGATCCTTATGGCCATTGGCGTTGGTGGTAACAATTAAATTCTGCCCCTAGCCATTGCATTCGTGGAAAGTGAAAATTACGACTGCTGGTTGTGGTTCCTTTAACATGTGAGGGTTGGAGCTGTCGGTACTCATCCTAGTGAATGCATAATCCATGATCGCCACGCCAGGATAGTGAAGACTATAAGAAAACTTCAGGAAGACCCCGAGGAGCCCTTCTCTTGGTCAGATATGAGGAACAGATGGTGCATTCGTTACTTGGGGGGGCCAACTTTTTTAAGCAGTTTCCGAAGCAATCATTGATGAAGCTGTTCAAGAGGCTGGATATGCAGAACCAGAAGCAAAAATTTGATGCTTTATGGGCGTTGTTGGATGAGTACAGAAGGAAGCACGTCGATGAGAGCAACAAGGGACCGGCCATGCCTGGGCGGCACAACCCGAATGCCTCACAGCACTGGTTGAGCCTGACGCAACTGGTCTGAGGAGGAGGAGCTCAATAACATCAAGTGCTTCTCACAGTGGATCGAGGCCGAGCCATTGCAGAAGTGGTCCCTACTGGACGACACAGACGACATGAGATACAACATAATGACAACTAACCTTGCCAAGGTGTACAGCTGGGTTCTCAGCGGCCTTCACTCTCAGCCCCTTGTCACCATTGTGGAAGGTGTTCTGCACAACACAATCAACTATTTTAGAGACAGGCATGCAAATGCCGCACTTCATGCAGGCAACCCATAAACATCGTACTTTTCGAGAATTACGGCATACATGGAGGCAAAGATAGAGGAGGGCTAATTGCACACGGTGCACGTGATGGGCAATAGGGAGCATCGTTTCAACGTGCTCCTCCGGGATTGAGCCAGATTTGGGACAACAACTCGTTTTCTTGTCACCTACGAGGTATGCGTTGGAGATCATGTAAACGAACCTAGCTGCTCATGCAACAAGCCAAAGCTATTACATAAGCCATGCTCTCATATTCTCGTCGCATGCGGGGCTGTGGGCATGGATCCTTCGAACTTCATGTCTGAGTACTTCTTCAAATAGAGGGTGATGCAGGCATGGTGTGACGAGCTAGGGGGTTCAGGGTTGTGGGGAATTTCGCCACCTTAGATATTATAGGGAGGACATGGATTCCGGATATTGACATGCTGAAGGGTGGGAAGTGTTGCAAATGATATGGATGAAGTGTAAGCCGGAGCACCTGGTAGACGCTGCGGGTGCTGCGGTCACGAAGGGTACACAACTAGACGATACAATGCACCTGATGACGAGTAGGCAGATCGACATGATTTTTGCAACTAATTGTTGGAGTGTGCAAAGTGGCTTCAAGACTACAAAATATTGTACATTGTAATCTATACTTTGTTAGTTGGCACATTTGGTGTACGTAGCGTTGTAGTAACTGTATCATACATTGCATATATTGTTTGTACAACTGTTATGGCATTTCCAACTTTTTTGTACTGTTTGAAGTACTGTGCTAGTGGCCTAGTATTGTTTCGTTTGTTTATTTACAAGTTATATTTACTATTGCTTTACATTTGATGTTTTTTGTTCCGCATAAATGCTAACTTGAAGTCATTTTGCAGGTATGGCTCATGAACTTCGCAGATCGGACAGGCTAACAACCTCTTGGATGAGCATGTCGACCGGCTGCATCGCACGTCGCGCTGTGTCCCGCCTCCTGGGAGCGCGAAGGACGCGACTGACTTGAGGTTGGTTCGCATGCGCATACCTTGAATATGGATAGAGATGGTATGAGGAGGACTCTGGCTAATCACACACGCACGCACGCATGCGCGTATGCGTATTCGCGTATTTTTGTGTGAAAATCGTGTGACTTGTGACTTGCGACATGCTACCGTGCCGTGACATGGCACGCCACTTGGCAGACCAAGTCCACTTTTATTTTGGCTGAACCATGCATCATTCTTTCTCTCTCTGTTTGATTGAGATTCAAACATTTGAATGAGACTTTATTGGGTTTGATCACAGGCAATTACCAGTGGGTAAATGGCTGGTTAAATATGTCAGCTACCAAAGAGTAAATGACTGTTTTAATCACGTCAGTTATCAGTTTGTCTATATATGCTGGAGACGTCCTGAGTATGGGTGAAGAATCTGATTGCCTCCATTCTCTTTCTCTTGTGAATTTGTGTGTTGTTGTGCTGCGTCGTCTGAACTTCGTCGACTTTTCTTTTCGACATGCACCGTGAAGAAGAGGAGCGGTACCTCCGGACTGTTGCTGCCATGAAGACCTGCACGGGGGCAAAATAAGGTTTCTGGGCAGCGCACATCTGTGCGACCGCTCACTTCACTGCGTCATCTACGTTCTGTATTGCATCAAGTCTGCGCTGCTTCTTGTTCTTCATCAAGCTCAAAAGTAAGTTGTTCACGTGTTCGTTCGACTTTGTTACTATATTTTCCTTACGTATATTCTAAAGTATGATGAGTAGCCTGGTGTTAGTAATAAATTTTACATCACTAGTTTATTGTATTTATCTCCTAGTAATATTCGAAATTAAAATATTGTCTACATTTGAAACAGTTTTGTATATTACAATTTGCCTACTTGGTGCACCAAGTTGCAGCATTGTATTGCCATGTTGGTCCTAGTACACCTCGTTATGAGGATAGCTATGGTTAAGTGTGCATTGGTCCATGTGCTAAAAGGGCATAAATCAAGATTAAGTGCTCAGCACTCCCGAATCTAGAACAAAGACTGCGCAAGTTGATTAGGCTGCTAAGTGTCATGGTACTTATTACTTAACTAGACTTATATCAGCAATCGCTTTTTTGTACCCTCGAAAAGCAAGTTGATTGGGCTGCAATTTGATGAACAAATTAAAGGTTGCTTCTACTTGACAAGAGGGAAGATGTCTCGAGCCATGGTGAAAAACATCAGGCCATGTTTGAGAAACGTAGGAACCCCAAAAGAACACAGGAGGATTTAGATTATTTTCCAAAAACTTCCATATAATTAATTATATCGTCGGGCCTTATCAAGCTGAACGAATGTCCAGAGAGACTGCTGTTGGCTAAGCTACTTGATTTCTTTTTTTTTTGTGAGGGATAATAATAATAATAATAATAATAATAATAACTATTATTATTTGCTTGGAGTAAAACACAATATTTGGACATGTTTTAATTTGGCATGCATCTCCCTGCTCGGGTTTAGTCATCTAGGAGAGGGCGCACAAGGGACACTATAAGGTCTGTTTTTTTTAAGCTGTGGCTTGTGGGTTTTAGCTGCGGCTTGTGTCTTTTAGGCTGTTTGTACGAAAGATTACAGAATAACAGAAACTCACGTGCTGTTTTTGCCAATATAAATGAAATCAGTAAAGTATATACTACAATTAATTAGTAAACCCTATCTTGAAAAAATAATTCATTTAAAAGCTAATTACTATAAAAAAATTAAAAAGTAATTTTTAAAAGCTAAAAAGAACAGGGCTATAGGCTTAAGCAAGAGGTTGGCACCTTGTGCACTCCAATCTGCAATTTCTGCATCATCTGCTACAAGATAAGGCTGAATCAGAGACGCTAATCTATCTATCACTATCGGATCCGATTTGCTGGATGCGATGCAGAGGGTGGTACGTGCGATCACAGGAACAGGATCGAAAATATCAGTGGGAGAGGCAGCTGACACCTGACGACAAACAAGATCACCTTTTTTTCATTCAAAAAAAAATTGAAACAACAAGATGCTGCCATTTTGCATGTTTCTTAAATCTTAAAATTGTACGGTAGACGATGATGCTGCAGGATCTATTTGAGAAGTATAAGCGCAATGAGTTCTTGCAAATCAAATTTCTGGCAGCTGTCTTAATTAAGATGTATGCAACAGTATTGGCTGTCTTAAGGTTTACGTACTCGACACCGAGGTGATGAGATCAAATATCGAAAAATCGATAAAATGCCAATCCAATATGCGGCTGGCATGTAGGAGTAGAACTCTGGCCCTTAGCCAGGAAACCGATGCCACACTGGTCGAGCTAACCAACGGAACAACTTGTTTTAGCTGAATAATAGGCAACTTTTTGTATATGACCGAGTTGAGCGAGCGAGACAGGTGCATTATACATCCATATGATGGATTTTTTTTCAGCTACCATAGATAACTTTTAATCATAATATAAGTGTTTATGTAAACAAACTGAATATCAGTAGCTTCCCTTGCAATTTAGATGTCTGTGTGATTGGCTGATGGCACGTAGGTACACCGATACACGTACGTCAAAATAAGTATACATGATCGGGTGGTTCAAAATACGAGTCCAGATGGAGGTCGTCATATGCGCGCGCATGCATGTAGTTGTGGTTATTTTCAATCTCTCGGTCCTGTCCGATTTTTAATTTGAGGTCCCACTTATTTTAATTTGAGTTTTTAGTTTCTGGCTTATTTTTATTATTTTTAAATTTCATTCTTTTATGGATTTTTGACTTTTTTTGCTTTTTTGCCGATTCTTTTTTTCTATATTCGTTTGTATTGTTCATGATGGTCTAACATATTTTTCCTATTTTAAAGTTTTTTAAATTTAGTTACGCTAAATAATTCACCATCAGCTATAGTGTAATTTCAACCAACTACAGTGCAATTTCAGCCATAAGCCAACTTATTTCAGCCCAACCCAGCGGCACCTCAATTAAATTGATGTGTAGCATCCATATTGGTAATGGATCGGTGCATGTAGAGAACGCGTAGATATTGTCGTGTCCGTCCTCTCTATCCATCTCAATCATTACTGTATATGCAAAATTGCCGGATACTCTCCTTGTTCAATCGTAGACCCAAGGAGAGTCGCCAGAGAACGATGTATGGTTGTAACGGTATAGTAATAAGTTTTATATAGTTTTAATGAGTTTTAAAAGGATGCTTAAAAATTTTCATATTTCAATGAGTTTTACGTATTTTTAGAAGTTTCTAGAAGATTCCAAGGCAAAATTTCAACGAGTTTTATTTTGAAACTCAAGTTTTAATCGATGAGTTTTAGCAAGTTTCAACTAAAAGTTTTAAGAAATTTCAGATCGATGAAACTCAAGTTTCAATCGATGAGTTTTAACAAGTTTCAGCAAGTTTTAATTAAAAGTTTCAAGAGGTTTTAACAGGTTTCAACTAAAAGTTTTAAGAAGCTTCAATAGATTTCAAACAAATTTCTAAGAAGTTTCGGTGAGCTCACCTGGCTATAATGTTACTATCGTGCCGCCAAGGGCTGTTCGACATTACCTGTTGCCAACACACCCTCTTCTCCAGCTCCAGCGCTGATTATAGCCGGTGCCATGGAGTCGACCGATGTCGCCCACCTTTGAATCCGTGCTCGAGCTCCACATTGAGCCTCCACATCTCTCTCCCTGGCTCAGGCCTAAGCTCCATGTCGAGCCATCACTGGATTTGTGTGTCCCGAGCTGCGTCATCGTGTCCCGTCGCTAGAGGTGAAGCACCGCGTCACCGCCTATGCTAGATCTAGAGCCAGAAGTGAAGGAGGAGGGGAGGGCAACGTCGGAGTCAATTGAGGAGGTAGAGGGACCCGTCGTGCTCGTGCTAACCATGGCTACTCCACCGCACTGCTCTCGTCGGAGTTGAAGGAGGAGGTGGTAGGGCCTGTTGTGCCTACTTGCATGCCATCCATTGTTTATCTTCAAAAATACTTTTTTTGATGCTTGCCCATGGCTCTCTTGGCTGCTTGCCCTGCTAATATTGCTGATGGCGTTGTTGGGCACGTGAGCCCGCAAGCTTCCATCGCAGCTAGGCCAGCAAACTGTTGCTACCGCCTACCGAAGCGCGCAACAACCATCGCCGCTGGGTGCACATGCTCGCCTTGCTTGCTCATGGGTATCGCTATGCTCACTGCCTGCTGCCTTGGTTGCTGTCCCTACATTCGCCATGCTATGGTGATGGAGAACGCCACAAGAGAGAGAAGAAAGAGAGAGAGAGAGGCATCATTGATTCAACGGGAGAGGACATAGTGAGAGGCATCATTGATTTTTTAGAGAGAATCGAGCATTTGCTGCCTTAAAGATTTGAGATCAAGGATTTGCTACCCTAAACATTTTTCTCGAGGATTGGCCACTCTAAATATCAAAATGCATGTACTTTATCAGTGTTGCAAATAATGCACAAAAACATAGAGACAAGAGACACAAATTTTTACGTGAAAAACCCTTGCGAGAAAAAATCACGGTCACTCGAAGGCAAATCACTATAACGAGGAGAGATTACAATCGAGCGCTTGCTCTTTCTATGGGCTACTGGGATACATATGTATCATGTGAGGGAAAAGAGTCCCACATGGAGAGGAAACCGAATCAGAGTCGGTTGCTACAGATTAACACCACGTCTGATACAACCTGCGCATGCACCTGCCACACCACGTCTGGTATGAGACGATGAAGTGTCCTATACAGACACGGTACGAATTCGGATCAACTTTAACAATCTCCACCTTGAGCCGAATTCCCTCTAGTAGTCGAAAAATATGATAGACTCATCCAATAAAATTATCATTTATACCTTAAGCGTCGAAAGTCCAAAGGACTAGTGTGTAATACCAACTAAATTTGAGCATAGCTCAAACTTAGATGCAGGAACTGGCTTTGTCAACATATCAGCTGGATTATCGTGAATACTTATCTTGCAAACTTTAATATCACCTTGAGTAATGACACCTCGAATATAGTGATACCTGATATCAATGTTCTTTGTTCTCTCATGGAACATTTGATCTTTTATAAGGCAAATAGCACTCTGACTATCACAAAATATTGTAGTGCAAGATGTACTTCCACAAAGCTCAGTAAATAAACCTCTTAGCCAAATGGCTTCTTTGCAAGCTTCAGAAATAGCCATATACTCAGCTTCTGTAGTAGGCAAGGCAACGGTAGCTTGCAAACATGCTTTCCAGCTAACGACACATCCTCCAACAGTAAACACATAATCAATAAGAGATCTTCTTTTATCCAAATCTCCAGCAAAATCAGAATCCACATAACCAACGAGTCCATCTCTAGTTTTCCCAAATTGTAAACAAGCATTATATCTGCCCCGCAAATATCTAAAAATCCATTGAACTGCTTTCCAATGCTTTTTTGTAGGATTAGCCATATAGCTACTAACCACACTTAATGATTGAGATAAATCGGAGTGAGAACATACCATGGCATACATAAGCGAACCAACTGCACTCACATATGAAACTCTAGACATGTACTCAATTTCATCATTTGATTATGGACATGACGCTGAAGAAAGTCTGAAATGTGCAGCTAAGCGAGTACTCATAGGTTTGGCCTTATGTATGTTGAAACGATGAAAAACTTTATCAATATATCCCTTTTAACTTAGATATAATTTGCCAAATTGTCTGCCTCTAATGATTTCTATACCAAGAATCTTCTTTGCTGCACCGAGATCATTCATCTCAAATTCACTATTTAATTGTGCCTTCAACTTTGAAATTTCAGCATTTTCTTTTGCAGCAATCAACATATCATCAACATATAGGAGCAAGTAAATAATTGAACTATTAAAAGTCTTCAAGTAAACAAAGCTATCATAATTAGATCTTTTAAAACCTTGAGATATCATAAAAGAGTCAAATCTCTTGTATCATTGTCTAGGTGATTGCTTCAAAGCATAAAGAGATTTCTTCAATTTTCAAACAAAATCTCTCTATCGACTGCAATGGAACGATGTGTAGATCCTGAAATATTTTTCTTGTCGACTTCTAGTGTAGATTCTGAATCAATAATATGCTCCACCTAAACGCTTGATTGCTTCTCAACGGGAACATCATTAGATGGCTTATCATGCAATATAGCAGATTCATCAAAAGTAACACTTCTGCTAATAACCACCTTTTTAGTTTCAGGATTCCACAATTTATATTCTTTCACCAGTTTTATAACCAAGAAAAATGCACTTAATTGCTCTAGGCTCTAATTTAACATTGTTAACATGAGTATAAGCAGGACAGCCAAATATTCATAAGTTTGAATAATCTGCTAGAGAGCCAAACCATACCTCAATTGGAGTCTTCTTATCAATAGCCAAATTTGGTGACCGATTAATCAAATAAAAAGCAATGAAAGCGCTTCAGCCCAATAACTCTTAGATAATCCAGAGTTCGATAACATACAATATACCTTCTCCATGATGGTTTTATTCATGCGTTCGACCACACCGTTTTGTTGAGAAGAGCCTAGGACGGTATAATGTCTCACAATACCCTCTGACTTGCATAAAGCTTCAAATTCTCCAGAATAGAACTTCAAGCCATTGTCGGTAAGTAGTTTCTTGACATGCTTGCCAATTTGTCTTTCAATCATAATCTTCCACTCCTTGAATGTTTTGAATACATCTGATTTGTGCTTGACGAAATATGCCCAAACTTTTCTTGAGTAATAATCAATGATTGTCAACATGTAGCTTGCACCTCCAAGTGACGGAATGCGGGATTCTCCCCACAAATCAGAGTGAACATAGTCCAATATGCCTTTCGTAGAGTGAGTCGCAGTACTAAATTTCACCCTTTTTTGCTTGCCGAAGACACAATATTCAGAAACTTTAACTTGTCGATGCTTTGATCATCAAGAAATCCTCTTTTGCATAATTCCATCATACCAGCTTCACTCATATGCCCCAGACCCATATGCCAAAGATTAGTAGCATCAGAATCAGATGATTTATTTGAGGCAACAGTAGTATTACCTAAAATTGTAGTGCCTCATAGATGATATAAGTTCGTAGCCTTCATATCACCCTTCATGACAATAAGAGAACCTTTGGTGACTTTCAGAACTCCACATCCACCTGAATACTTGTAACCCTTAGCATCAAGAGTACTTGATGAGATACGATTTATCTTCAAATTCGAAATATGATGAACATCTGATAAAGTTCTGATGGTGCCATCAAACATCTTGATCTGAATAGAACCAATGCATGCAGTCTTGCATGGTGTATTACCACCCATCAACACTGATCCACTTGGCGTAGCTTCATAGGTAATGAACCACCCGCGTTTCAGGCTCATGTGGAAAGTACATGCTGAATCAAGAATCCATTCATTACTGGTTTTGGAATCATCGGCAAAGGCAACGAGAACATCTCCATCAGAACCTTCTTTGGTGACAACAGTGACTCTAGGTTCATTATCTTGTTAATCCTTCTTGAAATTGTTATTCCTCTTCTCTTTGTTCTGCAACTTCCAGCACTCGAATATGTCATGATCATCCTTCTTGCAATACCTGTATAACTTCCTGTTTCTAGATTTAGATCTGCCTTTGTATCTGCTTTTGCTTCTGCCTCTTGAATTGCCGTTTGAATCCTTCTCGTATTGCCTGCCGCGGACAGACAAACCTTCTGCATGCGTACAGAGCTTCATCTTTTCTTTAGCATACAGAGCATTATAAATTTCACTGAGAGTAAGAGTATCTCGGCTATATAGATAGTATCTCTAAAAGTAGAGTATGAACTGGGCAGAGAGCATAGCAAAATAAGACATAAATCTTCATCATCATAGTTTACCTCCATAGCTTTGAGGTCTATAACAACTTCCTTGAAAGCTGTCAGGTGGTTCAACAATGAGACACCCTCCGTCATCTTATGAAAATAAAGCTTTTGTTTCATATGCATCTTGCTGGTCAGATTCTTGGTCACGCAAATCTGCTCCAGCTTCAGGCATAAAGTGGCAGCAGATGTCTCCTTCATAACCCATTGTAAAATATTATTTGATAGATGAAGATGAATTTGAGATAAAGCCTTATAATCTTTACATTTCTTTTTATCAGCGGACAATGTGGCTGGCATCTTGTCGATTCCTAAAAGTGCATCATCTAAATCAAGCTATGATAAAAAGCTCACATTTTGACTTGTCATAGAGAAAACCTCGTGTTGCGATCCAATAGTGGAAGATCATATTTCAGAGTCGCCATGCAGAAGAAAACCAAATTTTGCTGATACGAATTTGTGTGTACCTACCAAAATCTCGTAAGGGAAAGCTCCTGGGTAGACTCCCGTGTGCACGAAGCAATTTCCGTTGAGAAGTTACACCCAAGAAAAAGCCACGAACAGCTCTGGATGCTGCTTTTGACCGGGAGACCGAGCAACTTGGTTTCTGCTTTGCCTGCGTTCCCGTCGAACGGAGATGTGGTTGCTCTTGCGAACTGCTCTATTTCTCCTCTACTACGAGATTTTTTCCTTTGCTTGTTGTTGCTTTTTGATTTGTCGCTGGCTGCTGTTGTTGAGTACGTGGACCCAGTGGTGGATGCAGGAATTTTAGAATGGATGTTCGAAGTTGTACAAAAAAATTTCAGTATAAAACATAAAGATCTATAGTAACAATAGTTAACATACAATAGTTTACAGTAGCAAAAGTACTCACCGGTCGCCAGAGGCCCGGAGTGACGGAGCTAGACTGCTGCCTGCTGGTCGGCGGGTCAACGGCCGCAGGTGGAGTGGAGACGCCAGAGGGCGGAGGCACGTTCGCACGGTCCGGTCGGCGGTCGGCCAGTCGTGCGGCGCGGAGCCGACGGAGCGGATGGCCGAAGGCGCGGTCACCGGCCGTGCGGTGCGCCGCGCCGGCCGAACCGCTGAGCCGATCCACCCTCCAGGCGGTGTCACGGACTCGCGGTGCCGACGGAGTGCCGGAGCGGTCGGGCGGCGCGGAAGGCGGGCGGAGAACTGGAGCCCGATGACGGTCGCGCGACACCGGCGTGGAGCGAGGGCGGCGCGGCGCCGGGGCGGGCGGCGCAGTCGGCCGACGGGCGCGTCTTCTTTTCCGCCGCTCGCCGGCTCGGCTAGTGTTAGGGATTGGGCAGGATGGGGATCGGGTGGATCGGGCCATCGGGGAGACGGGGACGCCGTTTCTATTGCGCAAATTAGTGGGCTGGGCCGCAGGCCGCGATGCGTTTTCGGTCGGGCCGGCCGGCTGATTGAATAGTGATGGACTGAAGGCTAGAAATATTTATTTTGGCCCAATTAAATATATGTATATACTAGGATTTTTGTCAAAAAATGTAGGTGTTCAGCTGAACACCCATGACATACATTAGATACGCCCCTGCGTGGACCGAGGCAAGATGATGTGGTTGCTTGCCCTAGGATGATGACTCGTGAGAAACTTTTTATTTGCACTGCGGAAGACCGGCTCGGAGGCAAAGACGCGTTGCGCGAGACTTGAAGGCTTCGGCGACAATGGACGATCATCGCGGGGCTGCTGCGCGGAGGCCTCGGAACGAAGCACCGTACGATGGGTTCAACGAAAAAGACGCTGAGTCGAAAAAACGTGCTGCGTGACACGGTGGCACACGGTTTGGATCTGACGAATTTTTTTCTTCTCGTGAATCTCTCAAACCTTAATCTCCTATGCTTTAATACCACTTGTTACAAATAATGCACAGAAAAATAGAGACAAGTGACAAGATTTTTTACGTGGAAACCCTCGTGGAAAACAAAATACGGGCACTCAAAGGCAAATCACTATAATGAGGAGAGATTACCATGGAGCGCTTGCTCTTCTTATGGGCTACTGGGGTACATATATATAGTGTGAGGGAAAAGAGTCCCACATGGAGAAAAAACCGAATCAGAGTTGGTTGTTGCTACAGATTGACACAACGTCTGTACAACCTGCGCATGCACCTGCCAAGCCACGTCTGGCATGTGATGATGAAGTGTTCTACACGGACACAGTACGAATTCGGATGAACTTTAACAATCTGTCCTTCCATATTCATGTATTTATTATTATTTTTTGCCTCAAAACTGCACGAGAAAGGACATTCTTGCTTTCGTACACAATTTGACTTAGTTCAATTCGGTTTGGTCGCACTAGGCGACATCAAACAGAGCCTACTCAAACCTAATCCCTCCCGATTCCCTATTCCTTTTCCTGAGCCCTAACCCTAAAGCGCCATGGGCGGTAGGAGACTTGCAGCATAGTAGGTGATGAGGAGAGGTGGAGCTCGACATGCCGACCAGGATTGGTTGGCACTGTCCACCATCGTAAGCTCAAAGAAAGGTACATGCACATGCCATGGAGGAGAGAGAGGCCAAGAACACCTCCTCCGACTTCGAATTTGGGTTAAGAAAAAATTTCAACCTCACATCACTCTTCCCTAGTCTCCCACCTCTTCCTCGTAGTCTGTCACGCCGTCTTACCTGGGTTGTAGTGGTCACCTTTGCCACTTGCCTCGTCGGGCGCACGAGCTAAGAGAGAAGGACCACATGAGAAGTTTTTGATCGAGTCGGCTACGTATTGTGTTAAGTACCTGAAGTGGATCGGATGCCCAAGAGGGGAGAGGATGAATTGGGATTCTTTTTGCTAATGGATGAATTAAAATTTTAACGTTTTCTAACCCAATCTATGTGCCTAAGGTTTCTAGTGTGGTTGAACAACTCCTACACAAATTAGTGAAGTTTTGTAATCTAAGTTCCAATTCTACACAAGTCTAGTGATTTAGGAGCTGAAAAACAAGAAAGTAAATGCGAAAAACGTAAAATAGATAAGAGGCACAACCAATCTTTTTATTAAGGTCTCGGAGATTCGGCGACCCCCCTACTCCTCGTTAGAGCACTCTCGCAAGAGTCTCGCTCCCACTTGAACCCATGAAGGGATTCAAGCTCTCCACTCGTGGTAGCCTTCTCCACTCTGGATAGGTAGGCTTTGAATCTTCACAACCCTCCCGATACTTTCCACAAGATCCTTCTTAGAAGGTCACTAGAGCACGCCTCCAAAGCCGTTTAGGAATTACCGAATCCAAAGAGTAATAAGCTCAACATTGTCACTTGCCTCTCAAGGTCAAGCAAATAAGAGTGATGCGCACTAAGGCCTAGCTACTCTCTCAATCTCTCATACTCTCTTAAGATATTCAATCCAAGCTCGTGAGTGCTTTTGAACTTTCCCTTGATATGGCTATCCTTCCTAAGTGTCAAGAGTGCTTCTTTGAAAGCCCACACTTCCAATATATATCCTCAATTCGAGAAACTAGCTGTTAGACATAATTTCTGAAGTGTCTGCAGACCTGGATCATCTGCCTTAATGGAATTCTCCTTGGACCCAATGGTAAAAAAACTAACCGTTGTACACACCCAGATCATTCGCCTAACCCACATCATTTGTCTTAGTGCAAAGTCACACACTTGAACTTTGATGACGAATGATATGTCTCAATGATACACCTTGACCCAGATGATCTACCTCAATAGTAATCTAAAAACATGCTCTCTAGACTAATGGTACGGGTTAGTGGTATGCTTTGACCTAGATAACCCGCCTCAATGCAAAATCACACCTGAGCAATGATATGCCATGGGCCATATCATTTGCCTCTCAACTTATCCAATTCAACATTCTTTGTTGAGATGATATGTCTCAATGATACGCTTCTATACGGATAATACACCTCAATGTAAAATTCAATGTGCACCAAAAACACCCTCGTTGGATAGATGGTATGCATCAATGATATGCCTAGGCTAGATTATCCACCTCTATTGAGAATTTCACACTTAGCTCAAATCGATCCAAATTTTGAGATTCTCCTAACCAAAACTTAATCCTTGGCATTCTCTTACTAGAATATGAGCTACTTAGCTATCCAACATCATCAAGCTCAACTTACTAATCTTGAGCCCCTTTAATAATACAGACAAAGAAAAATAAGAACCTAACATCTAAAATAATCCAAACTTGACTCGTTGAATTATTTCTAAGCACAAGGTCCTAGATCTTCTTGAGACAAGCTTTGCCAACATTCTTGCTCAATAGGGGATCCATGAAAACCAAGATTATTCCATTTCTATCATCAAGACCTAACTTATATCACACTTCCTCAAAGCAATAGTTAGTCTTCATAATTAACGGTTATTAATCATCACGACACTAAACATATGCAAATTGGGGTCTAGATGCCATGGGCAAAAACGACATTTCACATGGATTTTTGGGCAAAAAGAAATACTGAAATACGAGCTGAGTGGTAAATCCTGTATATTTTGTTGTTTGGAGTGTCAAATGATCGAGAAAAACATTTATGGTGTCACTTAACGACGCCGTACATATATAGTTACATCTTACCATGTATGCATGCATGAACACAGATGGTGCTTGCAAGTAGGGGTGTAATCAGAGCGAATATAGATAGATATTGCTTATTCTATATCTTATTTCATATTTTTTTCTTAGAGTCGGAGTCGGATACAGATAATATCGGATATCTATTTCTCTATTCCGTATCCGTTCCATATTCTTTCGGATGGTCTGCCGGATAAAAATTATATGTTTCTTTGCACAGGACATTAGACAGTATGGTACAATTAGAGTGAACATGAAGAGACTAATTACTGAGATGTTGAAGGAAGAACGCTCAGTACTCCCGCTTATTTAGATATGACAATCTGTCTATATGTTATTTTCTTCCTAGGTGAAGTCACAACATACTTCCTCATATCATTTGACATATGGATATATACGGACGGATATCACTTATCCCGTATCCTATTCCATATTTTTTTCTCGGAGTCGGAGTCGGACACGGATAGTGTCAGATACCTATCTACATATTCCATATTCGTTCCGTATACCTTCGATCGGTCAGACGGACAGAAATTATCCGCTCCATTTACACCCCTAATGCAAGTGGCTGTATATACGTAGCAGCTAGCTAGCCTAGCTGGGGCTCGATGCTCCCATGCTGATCGAAGCAGCTAATTAAGATGGTGCAGCCAAATTGCAACGTTGCTAGCCAGCTAGTAGCTGCTACGCCGTCATGCTCACCGCCGGGTACGTACGTGTGGCTATCGACGGGCCCTCCATGCATATATTGCACACGCACTGACACGGACAAGATTAGCTTTGGAGCTGTGGGACGTACGCCCCCATCAGTCCATCACACACTGCGTCCAGAGGGGAAGGATCCATGGCCAACAGGGGGACAGATACCATCAATTAACTCACGTAAAACATCTCACTTTCAGTTTCTTCAGAGAAGAAAACCAATATATGATACATAAAATCTCCTGTCACATACACACAGCTTATCGGGGACTCGTCACTCGTCTCAGCACCAGGCCACGAGGGCGGAAAATAACGCATGGTGCATGCATCGATTCGATATTTCGATCGATTCCTATGTGTAAACGCAGCAAAACAAACGTCGAGGTCTCCATCGATCGATGGCGCTAGCTAGCGCTCTAGAAGACCGGACGGTGTGTTAACATCAGCGATCAATGCAGCGGACAAGAAAAGATCGACCGAGTGGGACGTCCGGTTCGATCGGTCGGTGATATGTATGTACGCCGGAAGACGTTACGTGGACAGGCGAAGCGCGCGCGACGGGTCGACATGCAGCGTATCAACGCCGGACGGGTTAGCATTATTAGCTAGGAACTTGATTCAGTGATTAATTGATGATGACGTACGCCCGGTGCTCGTGATGGCATACAATGCATACGCGGACCTATGTGCTGTTTGGTCTGACTTGAGCTTCGTTGACTAAGAGTTAAAGCGGGGCCAAATAATTAGCATCCTCTGTCTAGCTTCTCTGTTAGCTAAGGCGAGGGAAAATAATTTCGGATGAAATTTTACGAAATGTATCGAATTTCGGTTATCTCAGATTCTCTTAGAAAAGCTCAATTCGGCCAAAACATTCGGTTCGATTTAATTTTTTTTAGATTTAACCGAGATTTTTAAGATTTTGCAAAGATTTTTGAGATTTTGCTGTTTTCGTATAATTGTATTTCTTGAACTCGAACTTATGTTTGTCAAATTTTTTCAAAATTTTTAAAATTTTTGGACTTTGGATTTCTCGGAGAGATCCTATAATTTTTCTAAACCAAAAATTATTTTCCCTGGCGGAGAGGTGAAGTCCGGTCGTCAAAAAAGGGCAGAATGGGTATATCGAGTGGGATTGTCTTCTCAACCTTCGTCGACCCTTCTCTGGATGAATCACTAGAGGGACCGTCGGCGAGCCACTGACTAGACGGCACAAGGCCCCAAGGAGCTCCCGTCGTGGCCAACTTCCGGCCTCCGTTGCCGGTGAAGCGGCGGCGAGTTCCACCCATGACGCGTGTGAGCTTCTACAACATGCAAGATGACGCGTGTGTTGATTTGCTGGAAGGATCGTTTAATCTGTTGGTTGTTTTATCTGTCAAGGTCCTTTCCGCAAAAGATACGAGAAATGAAATAAACTTTCACAATAATGCCAGCTGAAGGTTAGGCCCTGTTTGTTTCCACTTAAGATTATTATAATTTAGCTTATAGGTATAGATTATATAAGCTAGCTTATAATAAGCTGGTGGAAAATAAGCTGTCAGGTGTTTGGCAGCCTGGATTATCAGAGTTATGAATTGTTGTATTCGAATGTTTAAAGACTACAATGCCCTTGAGCTTATAATGTTTAAAGATTGAGGAGTTAATGAATGGCAAAGGTGGGTAATTTTTCTGAAGTTTTATGGTCATTTAGATAAAAGGTGATCTATAAGCTGAAATAAGCTCCTTTTTTGAGCTTATTAGATTACAATAATCTGGGCTATTAGATTATAATAAGCTACCTTATAATTTGGACGGTTTGTTTCCACTTATAATTTATAAGCTAAATTATAATAATCTTAAGTGGAAACAAACGTGACCTTAGGCTACGTACCTCCTCACGCAGTAGCCAGAGCAACAGTTATATACCCCCGCATGTACTCTGTTTTTATTAACTTTACAATATATATGAGTTTTTTTATAAAAGAAAACCTCTATCTATCCCAACCTCCTTATTCGGTTTCTATGAGATATTATGCTTTAACATCATACACCCCTTGAGAGAAACTTAATTTGGGGCACATATACATGGTTAAATAGCAGACTGCGCATTTGGGGCTGCCTCAAACTACCTGATCAGAACCGACGGTCCAAATCATTCGTCGCAGTATCGTGCGGAAGTGTGCTTGTAGTCGCACCTCTAAAAATTACTCGCTCCGTTCTAGAATGTTTGTCTATGGCCTAGAAGTCCCCGTTTTAAAATATTTATTTATTGACAAAAATAAGAGTGTAGTTATTGTAATATTTCTACTCTCTATCCCTACTTAAATGTTAAGAGGAACTAGCGCATGGTATGCCATCAGAAAGCATCCCGACGGCATACCTTCCCCTCGCCGCTGCTCCCCCTACCTCCCTCTTGAATGTGCCGCCGCTCCCCTCTACCTACCTCCTTCGGCACCGGCCGCTGCCCTCCTCTCCCCCTCTCTCTCTTCTCTGAGCTCGCTGTCCTTCCCGCCTTCTTCTCCTGCGTCGGCTATAGCTCCGTGCTCCTCCTCCGTCTCCTCCTGCCCCTTCCTCAACCACCGGCGGCCAGCGGCGACCTCGCCGCGCCACACTCTCCCCTCCCCGCCGTCCCCACCCCGTCCAACCTAAAATTCACTGCGCCATCGCCTCATCGTGCCACCCATCGCCCTCCGCCGCCACCTGATGCCCTCCATTGCCGTCCACCGTCGGGCCACCGTCTCCCCAGGCTCCCTTTACGTCCTGGGGCCATGGGGAACCCGTCCGAGAAAGGCGGCGACGACGCCCCCTCGCCGGAGATGAGCTATACCGTCGAATCCAAGAAAACGGTATACCGTTTTCTATATTTTCTCTTAAATGTTTTGGAAGACTAGTCATGTGCCTGCGCGTTGCAATGAAATTCATTAGATATGTAAAGAATCATGCTATGAAAGAGAGCTGCTTTGATCGACTGAAAAGTAGAGAGTGATGAGAAGTCAAAGTAATAGGATGATTGGAGGAGAACGGACGTATGACTACCAACTCCTTTTATAATAGTAACTAGTTATATACACGTGCATTGCGACGGATAAGAAGAATCTTATTATTCCAACATATCACGCCATCGCGACCATATATATCAGCTTCTGTCAGCTCGTGTCTATCTTCAGCAGCTTGGTTTCCATTGGCCTACCATTATGACAATACTTATATATAAGTATGCTTCATTGACATGAAAAATAATAAGGTTGGATATTGCTGTATAATGCAGTTTGATGATCATATACATTCATGGCTTTATGCAATTGGACAGATATAGAAGCTGTAGCAGAAGAAACAAAAAAAAGATGGTATAGCTTATAATAAAGTACCATGTAATAATACTTGAAAGAGAAAGGTGAGAATAAAATACATGCAGATCCATAAGGTTTGTTAAAAGTCAGAGTACTTCACTGCATGCGGGATCGTAGGCATGGATCGTTCGAACTTCATGTCAGAGTACTTCTTTAAGGAGAGGGTACTATATACATGGTGTGGGGAGCTCAGGGGGTTCAGCGTTGTGGGGAACTTCGTCACCTTGGACATTGCAGGGAGGACCTGGATTCCAGATGTTAAGATGCTGAAGGGTGGGAAGGGTCGGCGACAGAGTCGGCGTATTAGAAATGATATGGACGACACGCAAGCCGGAGCATCTGGTGCACATTGCGGGCGATGCGGTCCGGAGGGGCACACAGCTAGACGATGCAACGCATGTGCTGATCAGTAGATAGAGCGGCATGGTGTGTACTACTAGTTGTTGGAGACTAGAAATAAATTCCCATTGTAAATTGTATTTTGTTAGTAGGCACTTTTCACGTGCGGAATGTCGTACTAAATGTATCGTATATTTCATGTACCGTTTGTATAATTGCTATGTTGCATCTCCTTTTCAGTAATGTAGTTAGTGTTGTGCTGGTAGCCTAGTATTACTCTGTTTATTTACGTACAAGTTCTATTTACTGTTACTTTACATGCGATGTTTTTTTGTTCCCTATAAATGCTAACTTGAATTCATTTTGCAGGTATGGCTCGTGATCTTCGTGGGTCGAAGTGGCCTCACGGCCTGTTGGACGAGTATGTTGATCGGCTACATCGCGCTTCCCGTCGTGTCTCACCTACAGGGAGCATAGAGGAGCCAGCTAAGTTGGGAGTGGTCCGGATACGCACACCTCGAGTAGCCAAGAGACTAGACCCCCGTTGGGCAGTCAGGTGTGCACTCCGCCAGCGTTGTACTGTTGCTGTAAGAAGGTTATGTGATGTCCTTTATTTGCTTCACAAGCTGCAGATGCCAGGCTACTTGGGTGGGTTAGCCGCACATGATGCTATATGTTATGCATGTAATAAAAAAAGTACACGGCATATTACTCCCAACTATATTATGAAGTCTATTTAAATTCAGACAAACTTATTTTCTCGTTTTTTCGCATTCAATTATTCACATAGCAAGTCATTCAATAATATTAACATACCAGTTTTTCTCCGTGTACGAATTTCCGATAACATCACAATATCACTTACCATCGTACTTACCGATCGTTCTAAGTTCAATCGTTCTTAAAAAAAGATTCACAAATTTTTTTACGCTTCAACAACATACAACGACCATAGACTTTTATTACAAATCCAGCAAATTATCTTCCAGTTATAATCTACAACATTCACCGGGTGGCAGTTTGCAGTCGCCCTATGAGTGGGCGACTCCAAATGCAGTCGCCCTGTGGTTGGGCGACAGTTCCAGTCGTCCAATGGTCAAGCAACTGGAACCTGTCGTCCAACAGCTTGTAGACAGCATTGTTGTCGTCTGGCCGTTGGACGATAGGCTCCAGTCGCCCAACGGTCGGGCGACTGGAGCCTATTTCTATAAAAAAAATGCTGCGTTATTTTGAATAAAAAATATATTATTCGTATAAAACATAGGTCAATTCCCAGTTAGCAGATCGTACGGATTGCACAGCTGAGGTGGCCACGAAACTGGAAACGAGATCAGTTGGACAGGAAGACATATTTTTTACAAAAATAATGTGTTTTATTAGTATTATATATATATATAATGTTACATCTTTATTTCAAATGGCGATATACCACTGTCGTCATTTGAAATGGCAACAATCTTACATGGGGTCCCGTGTGGCAGTCTGTAGGTCTTTGTTGCCAAATGAATTGACGATATAATCTCTGACTGCCAGTCAGGACTCTACGTAGGATTATCACCATTTGAAATAATGATTGAAGCTGAGGGGGTTTCTATTGCTATTTTAATTGGTGATTCATTTTTCTGTCGCCAATCAAAATAACGATAGATGTCGTGGTGTCGACGTGGCACTCTATCGTTAAACGAATGGACAACCAAGCTAAATGGCGACAGAAGCGCTATCCTAAATTCAAATGCGACATTATCTTATTTATGTGATTTTTAAGTAATAATATATTCATGTAATATTAATAAAAATATATTTTATAAAAAAACTAGGAAGAGAGGGGAAGCGGAGTAGATGTACCCAGTAGGTTAAACAAAGAAAGATGCTGCTGCAACCTGTGGTGGCCTCCCATGTGTTTTATTGTGTGGCTTGGAGGGATGAGCTAGTCTCGAGTCAGCAACGTGCACTAAGATGATGATGTATTGTTGCATCTTCGAACAGAGGTGCTCGAGAGGGAAGCTGCCCCGAGAAAGAAACAAGAGAAGAAGGTGCTGATCAAATTAGGCAGAACTGTAGCGTGTTTCCCCTGTTGGGATAGGAGGGATTTGGATAGGAGAACTAAATGCCGAAAATTCCGCAAGAAAATAAATTTGCCTATTGTTACACCGACCGAGTATACGACGACGAGCTTGTGTAAATCTGGATGGCACCACCAATGGTTCAAGCGCTTCCAAAAAAACAAAAACAGTACCAAGATTGAATTCGTGCAAGTATGCTATATGTACACAAACAGAGCACCGATACGCACATGCATCCATTCTCGTTGATTTACATGTCCACGAGGCTTCCTATTTTAAATAACTTCTGGCTTCTCTTTTTTTTTTTTTGCTTGTTAGAAGTCGGCTTTATAAACCGAATAGCTTATCAATGTGTTTTTTATAAACTATTTATAGGGGCCACTGCAATAGCCGCTTTGAAGAGAGTGATTTCTTAATACATGTGTTCTTACTCTCTTAATCTCTCTCGTAATCAACTAAAAATCAAAAGTCATAACACTTTTGAATGGAGCTAAGCCTTCGAAAAGGCCAGCAGTTGAGCCGCAGTGCCTCCTCAAACTTGCCTTCCAACGCCGTCACTGCCGACTTGTCGCCAGCCTCGCGCCTCTCTTCCCGACACTCATATCCATGGCCTGAGCTACGAATTTTTAATAATCTATTTTTTATTTGAAATAATAAAAATACACCCGCGCGAAATTTTTTACAAGAGTGGCCTCCAGTTGCAAAACCATTAGGCGACTGGAACCTGTCACACAACGGCCGCGCGATACGCATGCAGTCCGTGGGCCGTTGAGCGACATAATTGTAATCGCCGAGCAGTAAGGCGACTGGAACCAGTCGCCCAATGGTTGGGCGACTAGAACTTGCAGCCGCCCAACCATTGGGCGACTGGAAGCGCATATAAATCGGCCGCTCGGCCGAGCCCCCGGAGAGGGAGAGGAAGAAGGAGAAGTTCCGCTATTTCTGCGAGGTAAAATTTTTTGTATGTTGTAGTCAATATTTTTTGTATGAAATAAATAGTTTGTTTAGCGTATAATTAGGATCTGTAAAAAATTATAGCTGTATAAAAGAATAGTACAACTTTGGTATGAAGTAAATATTGTAGAAAATTTAGTCAATATAGTTATAGTAAATTAGCATCCGTAGAAACTTAAGTTGTAGAAAATCTAGTGAATATAGTTATAGAAAATTAGCATCCGTAGAGAATTATAGTTGTAGAAAATTAGCATATGTAGCAAATTAGCATATGTAGAAAATTCTAATTGTAGAAAACTTAGTCAATATTATGTACAAAAATAAGCATCCGTAGAAAATTATAGTTGTTCAAAATTTAGTCTATGCATTTGTACGATGTAAATAGTTAGTTTTGTGCAAAACATTTTTACCTAACATTTATGATTAATTACAAATAAATATAATGTCGTTCATACATTGAAAATTCACATGTACATTAGAACTGGTATATTGGCATTTAAATCAGTATGTCATGTAAATTGTCGAAACCCATTTTGAATTATTTACAGTACGAGAGAGCTCGAGCAGCAAGAGAAGAGCGATGTTGGTGCACATGGGAGCCAATAAGGAGTTGATGCGTATTGGGTTGGAGGAAAGGGAGTAGTGTCAGTGTGAAAGAGGATGGGTTACGCTATGAGGGTAGTGTAGTTGGTCATAATAGGCGAACAGTCATAGAAATATAAATTATACTACAGCAGTACTTCCATAATATGCGATGCAATTTGACTAATTGCAACATTGAAAATATTTGTAGGCAGATATCATTAATGCCGATACCCACTACATTGAAAGTGCATTACGGTGTCAGCACCGTTCGTGAAGGTCTGAACAGTGTTGAATTGAGCAGTTTTGCGCAAGCCACTCTGGTACACCCATACGACGAGAATGCTCGAATCACAAATATGATACACTGGCTCTCCTGTAGCTTCTTCTTGGACCCTGAGGTGTGCAGCGTCGCCATAAAAGGGCTTTGGAACCGGTGTCCAACGGACATTAGATGGGGATTAAAAATATTGATGCACACTGTTGCGTGAAAAGGGTTTGTGCAAGGTAACAGGCATCGTGAGTGTGTGATACTTGCGCAACCATGTCTAATAGAAGTTGTATAATGCCATGCCCACGACTATCATCTGGGTGATGCGATGTAGCATCCTAAATTTCAAATGTTCAAAAATATGAAAATTTTAAAACTTTTCTTGCATTTTGCTGGCATTCAAATTTCTTCTGAATATTTATTTGAAATCTTTTTGAGTTTTGTGGCATGCAAATTAATAATCAAGAATAATTTCAAGTGCAAATAATGATCATGTAAATAATAAAAATGAAAAATGACATTACAGATCATGAATTCAAAATACCAAAATCTTGAATTCAAATTCAAGCCAATAAAATGAAGTGATAATTTGATAATTCCGTGAATTTTCTCTTATCGATAAGGGATATACTTAAAGAATACAATATCGTGATAATTTGAAAATTACTATATCCTTATCAAACTGTAGGAGACAAATTTTGAGGGAAAAAGATAAAGGGTGCCAAGTTATTTGTGGTGGGTGCGGCGTGGGAGCGCGGGCCGCACGCGAGCACGAGCCCGCCTCGTGGGAGGTCCAACACTGGCACGTGCCGAGCCCATGCCCTCTCCGAACCCGACACGTAGCCGGGCAGCCTTCCTCTGCGAAAGGCACGTGCTCGAGATCGTGTGCCTGCGGCGGTGGAATGGTTGGGCAGTGACGAAGACTGCCGCATACCCGTGGCCCAGGCGGCCAGGAGTTGGGCCTCGCGGCGTGGGTCTTTGAGGATAAGTGGCGTGCCCACGGCCTGGACTAGGAATAATGGCTTGATTCTTTCGAAGATTATAAACAAAACAAATTCTCTGCCATCGTTTTGAAACGATTAGTTTATACAAGTGCTTATACTAGGATAAAAAAACCATCACAGATCCAGCAAGGTTGGGTCCGGAGGTCGAGTGTTGGAGCGGCTCGCGGCCGCGCAAGCTTCTGTTTCTTGGTGGGAATCAGGAAGTGCTTCAGTGTGCGAAGTTTTCAGCTTCAGCCTGCTCATTTCAGCTCTTTAGTTCGACTTTTGATTTATGGTTTCTACTTTCTTAATTTCGTCTTTTTTTTAGCTTTTTAGCTTTTTTCCTATATTTTTTTCATTGCCTGTAGTGGACTAACCTGTTTTTCCTATTTTTAAGTTTTTTAAATTTATTTACACCAAAAAACCCACCAACAAGTACCATACAAAATAAATCAGCTACAGTGCCAAACAGTAAAAATAAAGCCATAAGCCAACCAAAAAAGCCCAAATGAGCTGCCCTGAGCAGTACCGCGGCGAAGAGAGGCAAAGTTGCAATGTGCGGCCTTTCCTCAACACATAACAAGAACTAAATAAGACGTGTCACGTCCCAGCAAAACTAATATATATACCAGCCAGCCATATAAACTTGTAGTGATAAACTCAATCAGGTCATAGATTATGCCATCATATAGTCAGTATAATAAGCAAAATTCCAAAAGGTAATTACATACATCGCTAATCTACAAGACGTGAAAAATCATTTCCCTTTACCTAGTACTTCCTACAGGTATATCATTGATGTCCAAAATATTCAGTACAGCAAGCAGCAGCTCTACAGTAAGCTCACTTGCTGCATCTTATGCACGCCAGTCATAGGTTTATCAGAATGTACATGTCTACCATAATATTTATGCATACAAATTAGTAGTCATATCAGTTCTGAGATCCTAGCTCCTCTATCCATGAACAAGATGCTGAAATCGGTTGCTTCCGCAGCCAACATCACATAGCAAACATCCAACCACCTTATAGCTTTAAAGTAACATGAATACAAGAATGATACAAAATCCAGTGCTTCCAGGCCAGCGGCAGTTTCATAAGAAAGCAACTTGCACATTGCCACTCCAGCTTCTTCAAAATGTAGCTCCTGGTAAACCCAGAAATTTGTTGTCAAAGCAGCGGTCGACTGAACTGGGAAACTCCAGTGCGATTGCTTCCCATGGAGTTCGGTGGCACCAGTGCCACACATTTTACGCCACCTGTATCATACGGGGAAGGAATGGGGAAAAAGTACAGTATCCAGTTCCCAGCCACAAATCAACATGTCTATGGTTACACGTACAGGTATAAGTTAAACAGTAAAATCATACATCAATTCAACTTTGAATTGTAACACAAAAGGCATGGGTGTGAAGTGCGACCATCTGCCACGAGATCTGCAGTAAGTTCTGAAGATGATGATGTTCTTCCAAGTTCCAATCAACTCCCAGTCCACCTCCTCTTGCGAGCAGGCCGCTCTGGCCTCACTTCCATATCAGCAGCAGCAGATTCATTCTGGGGAGGCTGCACTTCAGTATCCACCTTTTTGCTTTGTGGTGCCTCCTCGCCAGGCATGGGAAGTTTGAAACGCTCACTTCGTCTCTTGAGCCTCTCGACAGTGTCTAGATGTCGGTCACGCTCCTCGGTCATCTTGTCAGATGTTTGTCCATTATTTCCACTGCTCCTGAGGTCTGAATTACCAACTGTAGCAGAAACTTCAGATTGACCTAACTCATCAGCACTGGGAGCTTGAACATCAGCTTTGATGGAAGAAAATGTCTGTGTAGTTTCATGATCAACATTACTATAATCTATCTCTTTGTGGCTCGTCCATCGCTCCAACTTAGAGCGACCTCTTCTTGAATCCTCGTGGTTTTCATCATCTGAGATGGCATCTTCTTCCCCTTGTTTCCCAAATGAATGATGTGGTTGAGGATTCTGGCTCTTTTTGGACGATGCAGCATGATCCCTACTATTTTCTTGCTCGCTCACTCCTTTCATCTCGACCTATACAAAGTTTTATTTGCATTTGTGTTGAGGGGGTTGAATAATCCAAAGAGTTGTAGAAATATCTCAAAACATAAGCCCACCAAACAGTAAATTTTATTTCTAAAAAGTGCTATGCTAATTAATTTTACAAGTGACGTACTTTTACAGTTTTCATGTAGCAGTAAATCCTTTCTAAAAATGCTATGCACTTTAATTTCACCAGTGCCATGCTTTTATAGTTTTCATGTCACAAAGATCAAAATGCTGCAGATGACAAATACAATCCAAATGAGTGTCCACATGGATCAACTCTACCAGACTACAAGCATTCTTAACCATGGGACTAAATGCATTAAAAACCAGAGCTATTAGCATTCAGAAACCAGAGCTATTCGTGTTCCTTCATATGAATGTTCTCTAGAAAACTACAGTGTGCATAAGCACGTAATCTAGTGCATGTGATAATTATCCACACAAATCACGAAGTGCATAGTCGACACAACAGTCATTGAAAACATAGGTACTGTTAAATTTTAAGTGAAGTTTCTAGTGGCCAATTGTACTCAAGCAATAAATGCATGTCTCAATTTGCTGCCCATGCAACAAAGATTTAAACACATTAATAACGACTCACGAGAAATCAAGGGGTGTACAGCTTTTGCAGTGGCGGATGAAGCAAGGACCAGACTACAGGTTTTTTAAATTGCCTAGTACATAAAATGGAGAGAAGCAAAATTTTAGCAAAATTATAATGCATAGACCCCAGATTCTGGCTCAGCAACTGATATTTTCATATTGTTCATTGAACTTCTGTAAACAATATGAAAATTCACCAGAATAATTCTCTAGAGATCATTGGTATGCTGTCTCTTGCAAAGTCCCTAGCTGGTATTGCGCGAGTTTTCTTTAAGGAGCTGATAGCACTAGGCTGCTGGAACATTTGGGTTCAAGCCTTCAAGGAAATAAATGCATTTTTGAAAAAAAAAAAAGGGGGGGAGGAGGGATTTGATCATTTGCCTCATCTTACATTGCATTTGATAAAATGTCCTGCGATGTGTCACTTACATGCGGGCTCTGGACTCACATGTAAGTGAGACAACACAGGGCATTTTATCAAATGCACATAAAAGATGGGGCAAATGATCAAATATTTCAAAAAAAATCCCCCTAACAAGAATAGGTGGAAAAGGTTGCTGTTGTTGGATTTGGAAATGCTGAAAATCAGAACCTACTGCAGGATGGCAGATGCTTTGGAGAAGTGGATTGGCAACAACTGATTAGGTTCTTGCCCAGTAGTGCTAATGTTGATCTTCTTTCTTCAGTTTATCATGTAATCTTATTTTGTAGAAAACAAATGCTAGAGGTTTTCTGGATCCTGGTGATCCTGCTTGTATTTATGTACTTTATATTTTTGTTAATGACACTTTCAGTCGGGCTCTCCCTCTCCTCTAGTGTTCCCATAAAAAAACTTGTGATCTCCACTACTAAAAATATCATTGTTTGAAAAATCGTCTGACTCTCCAACCTGTGCAGCATAAAATACAACTACATGTATTATAGTCGCTCTTTTCTTGCATTGTGTTTTTTGCTTGTCAAATCTGTCGTTGATATCCTGCCTTGATGTCCCCAAGGGGAAAATCTGTCTTGTAAGTATCTGACTAGTTCCTTATTTGTTGTTTTGCTGATCTATATGGTATTACTAAACACTAATAAACCCTCATATTGATCACTCTTCAACTGCAGGGCTACTCAACGCCGCTGTGAGATCACCAGCTCAACTTCAACCTCATCAAGCTGCAAGCATGCTGGCCAACTATGTGTTGTTCTTCACTATGATAACCATCATATGTTTTAATTTTTGGTCAGACCAATCCTTCCACTTCACTTCGGTGTGTAGCCATGCTATCTGATCATTTTGGGTGTCTTTGTTATCGGATGCATTACACTACCACATCAAGTTCCACATAGCAAAGCATATGCAATATACTTACAAAAATGTTACTTTATTTTGTTTTAAGAAAATATGGTATGGTTTATCTGGGATCCATTGCAATGCATTGCATGGGCACTCGACCAGTAAAATAAGCACACCAACAAATCTATAACCATATTCAACTTAACAAATGCACTACAATGCAATATGGTACTTGGATATTAGGATATCTAACATCTTTGGCAGAAAAATAAAAACGCTCAGCAAAAGAGTTATGCAAAGAAATTTACTGACTGGCACAGATGACTACAGGAAATACCAACTTGTCACCAAAGATGTGACACAACTTCTCTTGAAACAACAACCACAATCGGTATTAAAGTAAAAGCCCTAAGGAATCAAGTACACATCCCCATAAACACATAATATTTTGCACTAGATCTTTTGTAACAACAGCAGGTATAAAATCTGCAGAGCTTCAAACTGAAAAAGACACTATTCTGTTTCAAAGTTAGCTGTGTCATACTTTCGATACCACCTTTCTGGTGACTAGGTAGCCAATTGACTGAATTTCTAGCCTATGCCTATCAAAAGTTACTTTCAACAAGAACTTCGTACCTTCCCACTGCGATGGCTTTCATGGTCTTCACGCCTCCTCTTGCTCGATCTGTGAAGATCTTGCTCACTAGGCTCAGAAGTTCTGCCCTTTCTTGTGTTTTCCCTGTACCTATCCCTACTCGCCTGGCGAACATCAGAACTGCTAGATAGACGATTTTTGTCATGAGTATTATTTAGTTTTTCTTGCCTGGAGTTCCTTTCACTGTTATTTGAATTGTCATCACGTGGATGTACATCAGAACGCCCCTTATTCTGCAAGCTGTTTTCTTCTGCACCCTGATCTCTCCTCACAGGCTCATTTTGTCTGGTGCGCTCTTGGGTTTCTTTGTTTAATACTGAAGATCTTGATTCATCCTTCTTCCTACCACTACTGGCTAACTTATCATCTGTAATCCTTCCACCCCGACCAGTTCCTCTTCCTTCTTCTCTCTGAAGGGTCAGTGTGTTATCATGCTTAGGCCTCTGCCTGTCCTCTCTTTCTCTCTGTCGCCAGTTGTCCTCTTTGTGCTTGGCATAATAACGATCATCAGTCTTCTCCCGCATCCTAACACTATCATCTCTTCTTTTCGGATCAATTCCATCATCCCGCTCTCTCTTCCTTCTGTTCGGATCATCCCTTGCTCTATAACCATGCATTATATCTTCATTCTCAGGTTTCATTCTCATGTTCTCTTCATCCTTCTTTCTCTTGATATAAGAATCATCTATGCTTTCACGACGATTCAAAACCATATCACCACGCTCTCTTTGTCTAGAGCCCCTCCAGTCACCATCATCCAACCGTTTCCTTGCATGAGGATCTTCATCCCTGTCATTCCTATCAATGGGCCTGACCTTATTTCTATGCCTTGCGCCAACTTCAGCATTGTACTCAAGCCTCAAATCTTCCTCTTTAGCTCTTCTGTTGTGAACACTGTCTTCTCTCCTCTGCCAAATTTCGGTGTCTCTTACTCTATCATAACTTCTACCACGTATGTCCCTATCTCTGTTCACATAAGGATGATGGATATCCTCCCTACCTCTGGAGGCCAAATGTGACCTTTCTACGTCTGGTTTGACGTCTCGAAGGTACTCATCCTTTCGACGGGAATTGCGTTCTTCTCCATCATGATGCCTTCTTACATCATTTACTCGCCTGGACGACCTATCTTGCAGAACTTCTTCACCAGATTCAAGGCGTTTCTGATGATCTTTGCTGCTAACAGACCTCCCTCTACTATTGTCACTATTCAGTGTCCTCAATTCGTCCTGGTCACTACTATTGTGCCCAGTGGGCTGCTCAACCCTAGAAATCAGTTTCCGCTTTTTACCAGAATGAACCAAGTTATCACCGTCATTTGTCTCACTAACTGTGTGAGGATCTGAGATAGCATCATCACCATCCATTTCAGCACTATCAACCAAAGCAAGCCTATCATCATTATCATCAAACTGATCCTCTGTGCTCTGCTTGTCCGCTGCTTCATCAGCAGCAGCAGGCAACCCTACTGAGACATCCTTAGTTTCTGAGCCCTCAGCAGAATTGTTCTCTCTCTGAGAATCACGGTGTCTCTTTGAGGATGTTGTTTGGCGAGGTAATACTTCATTGGAGTTTTCAATTTCACGGCTAGAGTTTACACCCAGTGAGCTTCCTTTCAATGACCTTTAAAGAACAATTTGGGGGGTAAGCATTAAAATATAATTTTAACAAAAAAAAGGGTTGAAGGAAGCAATGTGGAAAGCAATTTTAAGAGAACCAAGTGCAAAATAAAGTAAATGTAACAATGAGAAAAGATACAAGAAATAAAGTGCATAGGCAGAGAAAAAGGAACAGCTATATCATTTCAAGATCTCCAGAATCCAGATCCTGAACATCTCAAGTTGAGCAAGAAACTAATGCAATACTGTAGGATTTGTGTATCAAAATGCAATATGGACCATCGCATCATAGGATAACAATCGACGAGTTAGATGTAATCGTACATGCAAATAGTGGTTCAAGGGGCATCATAGTGGCATGAATTGTTGGCTACTGGGCCCTATAGGTGAGAACATCTTGGACATAATCCGGTCAAGTATGCTGAACAATGGACATGTGGTGATCTCATCATGGAAGAAACATTGATCAGATCACGGGAACATTCACTAAATAATTTAGTTAACATTAACAAGTTAACTAGTCCACTTATGAGTTTGCAGGTATGTCATACCTTACTCCATGAGAAGGAGAACCAGTTGTTTTGTAGCTGGGAGGGGAGTGGCCATGGACATCCGTGGCTAACATATCACCTTCAGGTGAAATAGGCAACTGTCTTGTATGTTCTGCCTTTCCCAAAGTGGAATTAAGAGGCGAATTATTCATCTTCTCTGATGCATATGGCCTGCCCTCCTCAACACCATGGGTTCTTTTATTACCTCCTTGAGAATCCTTCTCAGTTTGGTCCAATGAACTATCATCAACTATTGGATCATCCAATGGACCATGGCACACAATCTGAAAAGCGAGGCAATGTTTAGTACCCCATTGAAGAGCATAAGATACTGATCAACTGACATGCAGAACAGTACAAGTTGCTCCAAGTGAGAAGAAATATAACATATGCCAGATCATGATGACAGTTTACCTCTATAACAGAATCTGATTCACGCATCCGTGGTACACGTGTATCAATAGATGGAAAACGTTCTCCGTAACCAGTTTCAACTTGTATAGGTCTCCCTGTCATCTGGAGAGAATTCACATCACTACATAATTTAAACAGATTGGAATGGAAAAATAAGGGGAAATTAACACTGTGCGTGTATGAAGTAGCATGGCTCAGAACACAGCCATATTTCATTATAATTGGAAAGTACTAAAAACTGGTGGTTGCCAGTACCATTTGTATGAAGAGTGCACAGTAACATCCACACACACTAGTAAAAGGGGAACTTGGCTACAGGACACTGCAAATTGTCACCATTTGCCAGTAGACATCCAAAAAACGTGGTTACGGCAGAACACACTATAAAAAGATGTAATTTTGTTGTAGGACACCAAGGGCACTATCATATCATTTCTAGGCCAAAGGGGAGAGAGAAAGCGTGGGGAGAGAGAAAGCACACGAATTATCAATTTTGCCCTAGGAGAGAGAAAGTAAAACTTTAAACTAGCATTCCCATTCCCTATTTTTTCCTGGTTCTTCTCCCCATTTCTCCCTCATGGCGCCTCCTGATGTGGTTCTTCTTCAGTCCCTCGCAGCTTATAAAAGCGGACACATGCCACCAATGAGATAGCCACATCCTACTGTCTCTCCCCCTCCATTGAATTGCATCACCACCGGCCATAGCTCACCAGAGGGGCCCTCCATCTCCAACTCCGGTCATTTCGGCCCGTGCCGCCTCGATGAGAATTGGTCCAATTCGTTTGGCCTCAAGCATCTGTGGCAGCCACTAATCTTTTGCCTAGCCTACCCTTTGATTGAAGCTTGAAGCACTATAGATCGCCGACACCGTGACCATCCCTCCGCCGCCTCAGGCTCCTGTCACCGACCCGCCTCATCGCTACTCCGACTCCTCCAACCACCTTGGTGAGTCTCCCTTAGCTCCCTGGTGCCTATGCTCCCTTTATTTTGCATTCATTTTCCTCCCGCCACATTGCCAACCGCCTCCGCCTAGCCACCGGTTCTCGCCACGCCCTCCTCCGTGCACCATGGCCCATGCCACCGCCCCCTGTGGCACCTTCTTCCACCCGAGGACCCATTTTGAGGATCACCTCAGCACCACCATGGACCCTCGGTCGCCAGCGAGCTTGCCCCAACTCGTCGCCGACCTACTCTGTTTTGGCTCTGGCTTTCCCTCCACCTCTTCTGTTTTCCCCCTCCCCTAAGTCACTCAAGGCAAAATACCCCGTTGATTAGCCGAGCCAATTGTAAGAGGCAACAGGAGGCGACATGAGGGAGCTTCGGCATGGAGCAACAACATCAAGAGAAATGGGGAGAGGAACCAGGAAGAAATGGGGAATGAGAATGCCAGTTCAAAGTTTTGCTTTCTCTCTCCTGAGGCAAAACTGACAATTCGCGTGCTTTCTCTCTCCCCTTCTGACCCAAAAATGATATAATAGTGCCATCGGTGTCCTATAGTAAAATTACACCTTTTTACAGTGTGTTCCGGCGTAACCATGTTTTTTGGATGTCTGTTGACAAATGGTGACAATTTGCAGTGTTCTGTAGCCAATTTCCCCATAATATAACAACCCTATGGAATTTGTGGTGGTTTTGCATGATCAAACCATCACTTCAAGTAGTTGCTAAAAAGAACAAAAACTAAAAATATAGAACAGATAGCCGTCAAATTCACACGACTATTGAAAAGCACTTGGCTGACTGTGTCAACACTGATTTGTGGCACATGTACAGGTGTACAACAGGAATGTGTGGGTGCACAGAAGTAACCATCTATAAAATTTGTAAAAAACATAGCTTGAGGAAGTATGGGAGAATTATCCATGGCGCGGAAGATTATGAAAATGTGAACCAGATACATAAATACCAGAGGGAGAAGGAGCATTATACCACTGGAGGCCGCATGTTTGTAGGAACTCTTCCCTGGGTACTGAAATCTGTATGTCCATTGTCTGCTTTATTACGATTCTCAGCAGAAATATCATGATGGCCAGTAGCAGCGGCTAGCTCTGGTGGCAAATCTGGATCGTAGTCCTGAATGCAAATCAATAAAAGATTGTTCACCACAGGAGTCTACAGATAGCATAGGAACGATGTTTTGCGAAATGGGATTATCGAAACCTGTTCTGAGCGCCCACTTTCGTACACCCGTATTCTAGATTGCATTGTGGACTCCAATCGTAGTTGATCCTGGTGACAAAATATACTAATAGTTTACAAAGGAAAACTAAAAGTAAGAATTGCTACATACGCTACCAAATGTTAAAAAATGGACTCACCAGCTGCTTGCAATAGTCTTTCCACTTCTCTTCATCAAGTCCGAAGTTAAAAAAGTCTGAAATATCAGCACCAGGATATTTCCATGGCTTCTCCTCAAATGTGGTATCAGTGTCAATATCAAAAATTGTCCTGGGCCAAATAAATTATTTTTAGGAGGAGAAAAATAATAAATGAGCATAAAATAGAATTGTTCTCCAGATGTAACTAAAAATAACAACGAAAGGCATACCAAGGATTCCTTGATTCCATCCTAGAACTCCACCCTACGATTCTAGTGATCTATTCTAGTCTATTATATATTGACTCTGCATGCTTGAGAGTTGAGAGAGCGTATCCACAGCACCAAGTTGAGTTTCCCTAAGTGTACCAAAGTTACCAGAGAATTTTAAAATAATACCCAAATGTCCTATTCTTGCCTTTTAAGACTGCTCGTGTGCAATGAATCAATAGAAGGACATCTACAAATTTGGCGAATATATTTCAATAGTACATGATTGCATAAATACATAAATATTTCAATTGAACATGTTTCTAAACAAACTAAGAATATAAGTGTGCAGTAAAAAGCTTGGTCAACTACGGAGTGCATGTATTACTCTCTCTCTCTCTCTTAGTTCTAAGTACACTAAAGACACTCAGTGACCCAAGGTTGATATTTTATACATGAAGCATGCCACCTTCCGAGTAAATAGTAATACATCCAAATTAATCCTGCGATGCAGCGTAGCTTATATTGCATGCCCTGAATTTAATTCTACATATACCACATTATTTTCTAGTATGAAATGCTATTTCTCAACTCCATGTGAATTCTTTTGTCACACTATTTTGTAATATGAAATATGAAATCATGAATGTAGTTTCTTAGTAGTTAGTTGATTACAAGGTAGTCTAAGACTGATAAAAGGCTCTGCAGTATTTTTTTACCCTGCAAGTTATTATTTCTGCCATTTTTCTCACCATGGAGATTATTGCCTGCGACTTAGGCCTTAATATATTGCTACAAATATTTGTGGATAAATTCATCCCAGTTCACAAATCTTAATGCCAGAACTCGCACAAAAAAATTCTAGCCTCCACCTACGATCTACTATCTTAATTACTGATTATTGATTGAACTCTTTGAACTAAAAGATAGAACTACTATCATATAAATAATGTGAAGCACCAGTCCAACTCCAGGTACCTTATAGCATAAAGTGCAAATTAGTTCTTAGTTCTTGCTCTCTGCCAAGTGCCAACACATTATGCTAGTCAGCATGAGCGGTGCTTAGCTGCTTGCCTAATGCAATTCATACAAGACTTGGTTTCAGTGCACTTCATGAGATCAACTGTGCAGCTGGATGCCCAACTCTCAAAGACAGCGCGTTTCAAGATTAGTGTTATAAGTTGCCTGTTATGGACTTAAGCCCTACAGCAGAGTTTTTTCGCAACTACAGCAGAATTTATACTAAAAGATCGGTCAACTAATAACATAGATAGACGTTTACAACTGCAACAGAATTTCCAGTAAGGGAGCAAAAATTATTCCACAAATATAACTATTGTTATTTGCATGTCAACAAGTTAGCTTACTTGTGGGGAGGAAGTGTGAAATCTAGTCCACCACCAAAACCACGACATGAACCACCCCATGGATTCATTCCGTAGCCTGAATGAAAACCTTTATTCATACCCCTACCAGCACCAGGTCTCCAGTCACCTCTTCCTCGGCCAGAGAAAGAGCCCGGAGGTCCAGGAGGACGGAACTGACCAGGAGCACCACCTACTGGAGCCCCAGGTGTAGCGCCAGGGCGTACATACTGCAGAGAGTAAGGCAGGAATCAGCAACATAAACATAAGTGGGCTTAACAAGTAAAAAACAGAAACCACAAAAGGTTGAACGGTTCATGGCTTAACAGACAACTTTCCAAGTACTTAACATCATCCATTTACCAACAAGCAAGACATGAGAAGATATGATAAATAAAAATCTAATCATATACGCAGAATACAAAAAATCATGCAGTTCACGAAATAAAGTTGAGCTACAATTGTTATAAATACTCAGTTGAGACTTCCATGCTGTCCCTTGCTGTAGGATTCTGAAATGATTTACACAAGCGTGGTGTGCATTTTTTTTATCCCACATAAGAAGTTGATTGATAAGCAACTTATATTTTCAAGATAAACAGCACATGTGTATTATCTAATATCACATACACACACTGTAGAAATTCAAGTTTCCTTTTAAAAAGCAAAGAAGTTAATGCAAATTGTTTCGTAAACAACTCAAGACAACAAAATGGGATTTGATCCAAAAATGCCTCAAGTCATTATAACATAATTATATTCTGTAACATTGATTTTGCTATGTTAGAGCTCAAAATGAACAGTAATATTCAGGCCGAGATCCATAGAACAAAATTCATCAGTGATAAAATGTGCTGTTACATTAGCAACACACACAATAGTTACATCTGGGGTTGAATCATCGAAGTCTTGCTTACAAGTGTATGATCATATAGGGTCTAACCTCTCTCAAATGACCATTAGTTCTAATAGGCTCAGTATGTCCCACCAGAAGTAGGGTACATATTTTTGTTGGTAGCAAGGAAGGAAAACATGCCCACCAGCAATTGATTGCCAATTTGCCTGAGACTTCTGCTGTCGAGTTTAACACAAACAAAACTAACTAGGACTATCTGGCCCTAAAGCAAGGAAGATTGACTTGAGTACGCATGGCCAAGGAGTATTGTAACTTGAGTGCGTACAGCCTTAGCGATAGAATTTTTAGGACACATCCTAAAGCTTTGGCTCGATGGGCAAGCTTAGGAACCACATAGTGACTGCTCTTTGAGCTAGATTATATCAACTAATTTGTGCCCCTGTCTCTTTCTAGGCAACAATGATATTGGTAAATTGGACCAGCTGCGCTCTTTCTCACTATCTCCTAGAGTGAAATGACGGCATCATTCTTCAAAATGATTGGCTTCACCGATATCACATCTGCGTATGAAATGAAGTCACTGACTTGAAGCTTAGGAACCAATCAGCATCAACGCTACAATCTTGATAACAACTTTGCCGACTACACGAAGAATTATAACTCCAGCACAAAGATCACTCATTAAGAAGGCTCAAATCTTCAAAGTTGCTACATGGAAGCATGGAATAGCAAGTGCAAAATCATTGTATTTCCTTTCTTTTCTTCCTTCGTATGTTAGTAAATGCATTTACAGTTTACATTGCCGGAATGTAAGCAAGAATGCAAAAGAATATAAAAAAGAAACTAAACTTGGTAAGAAGTTTACACAGTACAACGTAAAGCATAGTGAGTTGCAACCGGGTTTAGGCCGTCTCCCTCTGTGGGGTGGCCCGAGCGCATCGCACGGCTTCTTGGCCCAAATAACTGACCTTGAACATGGAATGGTGCGGGTGGAACCCCTGGCCGCCGCCACTGTACCCAATCCTCCCGCCGGGAGCCGCCGCAGCCTTCCCAGGCTCACCACCCTCCTTCCTCTCCCCCTCCGGCCCAGCCGCTGCCGCGTCGTCCCCCCAATCCTGCTCCTCCATACCGGGGATATGGGGGCCATCGGCGACGATGACGAGGTCCTCGCCATCCTCGTCGTCTCCCTCGTCCTCCCCGAGCAGCCGGCGGTCGTCCGCCTCGTTGAGCACGATCTGGATGTCGTCCTCGCTGTCGCTATCCCAATCCTCGCTCCCCGCCGCACCAGCTGCCGCTGACGACGAAAGCCCCGGTATAGCCGCCCCGGTGTCGCCTACGACGCCCCCCACGAGCAGATCGGGCTCCTCCGCGCCGGGAGGCGGCTTCGCAACAACCTCACGCTTCGCGGGGGGGGCGCCGCCATCGTCGTCCTCGTCTGCCCAGTTAGCGGTCGGGTCGACCCCAGCTACGGGGTCGTTCCCTCCTAGAAGCCAGTCGTCGTCAGAGTCGGCAGCGGCCGATGTGGTTGAGATGGGGGTGGGCGTAGGGTTAGGGTTTGTGGCTGGGGCTGGGGCTGCGTGGGCTAGGGTTTCGGCCGGCGGCGGCTTGGAGGGTGCGGAGCCGGGGATGAGGATGTCGGTGTAGAGGTCGCCAAACTCGTCATCGTGCTCCATGGCGATGGCGAGATGGGGGGAGGCGAGTGTTGAAGGCGGCGGCTAGATGGGGGAGGACGGGTCGCGTAGTTGGTTTGGAAGGCCTCTCGGCTTTAGGGGTTTTTTCCGGTTAACTGCGAGAAACTCTGAAATTACGAACATAGCTGATAGCTCACAAACCTACTCCGGTTCCGTTTCTTTTGGCTTGGTTCTTATGGCTTTGACGATATAATTTTTTTAATACAGATATAAAAATCGGTTATAATTTACTATACTAAATTTAACTATATCAGATAAAATTATATATAAGTATTTCTTGTTATATTCTCTTATGAATAACCAAAATTCAAAAATTAACCACAGCTAAAAGTAGTTTTCAACTTTTATTTATCCAAACACAGTCGGCTTTCTCCGAGAGAGTACACGGGTTTAGTTCAAAATTTAACTCATGTGGCATTGGTTCCCGAATAATTACGTTATGGAATTGGATTCATTGTGTTGGTACCGTGTTAACCTGTTAAGAATGTTTGGAACGCATAAACGTTTCCATATTTAATATAGTTTTTTACATCTTAATAATTATGGCTGTACTGTTTACATGTTAACCCTATTGACGTATGTTTGGAATTTAGGAATTGTATTATAGCAGTAGACCATTTACACGTTAACCCTTTTGAGGTATGTTTGGAATTTAGGAATTTTAGTGCTCCTTTAACCAACAGAAGGTGCGCGGGCTTCCTTGTGTCGTGACACTGTTTACCTTAATTTGGATATACACAATAGTCTGTTTTTTAATATTGTATTTAAAGATTTTATCTTATCTAAAGACAGAATTAGAGACAACATCTTCAATATAAACTATTTTATAACTATTTTATACTATTTTTACTATAGCCTCTTAACTCACTCTCTCTCACTATTTGCATTGATTTAAAGATTTTATCTTATCTAAAGACAGAATTAGAGACAACATCTTCAATATAAACTATTTTATAACTATTTTATACTATTTTTATTATAGCCTCTTAACTCACTCTCTCTCACTATTTGCATTGATTTAAAGATTTTATCTTATCTAAAGACAGAATTAGAGACAACATCTTCAATATAAACTATTTTATAACTACTTTATACTATTTTTACTATAGCCTCTTAACTCACTCTCTCTCACTATTTGCATTGATTTAAAGATTTTATCTTATCTAAAGACAGAATTAGAGACAACATCTTCAATATAAACTATTTTATAACTACTTTATACTATTTTTACTATAGCCTCTTAACTCACTCTCTCTCACTATTTGCATTGATTTAAAGATTTTATCTTATCTAAAGACAGAATTAGAGAATCTTCAATATAAACTGTTTTTTAACTATTTTTACTATAGCCTCCTAACTCACTCTCACTCACTATTTGTATTGGTTTACGATAAGATCTCTTTTATAAAAGATAATGCATTATATCTTACTATTTTTTATATAAAATTTTATTTATTTAATATAGCTAAGAGATAGTTAAAATAGTATTAGAAAAGAAGACGTATGCTCAACGTCCGTATGCTCAACGTGGCCAAAAGGCCCAAAAGTATGCCGCTATCGATGGGGAGGGGTTCGGAGTTGGTTAGGTCAATAATGTAAAAGCAAAAGCTCAATAAAAAATGCAGCCTGATCCTGCACTCCATGGCCGCGTATCTGCTCGGTGGACCATGAATCTGTAACGTGTAGCCAGCAGGTTTCTCTTCACAATTACATCAAACGTCAGCTTATGTTGGCAGGTTTGGCACATCAATCGGTTCTCCCCCTCGGATGCAAGCTCAGCTCACAGCCCAATATTTTGTCACTGAATGCAGAGCTTTAGCAACATCACAACCACAAAATCATACATCTAGAACCACAGATTTAGCTCAGTACAAAGATCATAACCCGATACTGAGCTGGCGGTGTTTAGAAAAGATGGAACTTAGTAGTAGCAACAACAAACACACTCAATGTAAACATGTAACAAGTTTCCCAAAAAAAAAAAACTGAATGTGGTGATTTACCCCAATGATCTGCATGTCATACAGACACAGTACAGGCTCATGAGATGATTCACATAAATTATCACTTTATCAGTGACATAGAGAATCATAAATAACTAGTCTTACACCTGACTGAAAACACTAATTCAATAGTTATTCACGACGTCATTTCAGAGACCATCTTAGGCTACAAATATCAACGCACAAGTGGGAAAGCTCGTGCCCACGCTCACTGAGGGATTTGGTGCCTTCGATAAATTTCAAGCTTGTATAGGGGACGCGCAAGCGTGTGTGCGTGTGGGTGGTGTGTGTTGAGTGGGTGTCCGTCTTGTATTCTCTCTCAAAAAACATCAGATCATACCAGCAGCAGAATACGACATTGCATCAGGGGCAGACCTAACGTGGGACATGGGGGTTCAGTTGAACCCCCAAAAAAATGGAAAAATAAACTGCTACTGGTAATCCACAACGCAGCAAGCAAATCCACCACAAACTCCATGGACTGGACTAGGGATGGCAATTATGCCCGTTTACCCGTGTACCCGTGGGTAAATATCCTAATGGAGCCGGGTATGGGATGCATTTTCTGCCCACGGGTATGAAAACGGGGAAAACCTTCTGCCCATCGGGTAAACGGGTACGGGTATAGATAAGCTCTACCCGTACCCGCTCCGCCCGTTTACCCGCTATCAAAAAAACCCTAACCCTCCGACTCCATTCACCCGGTCACACCCCCCAGCCGCCGCCTCATTCATTCGGTCATCCTCACTCACCTCACCCTCGCGCCTCCTCCCCTCTAATCACCCTCGTGTCTCCTCCCAACCCGCCGACAGCCTGAGACGCCGGATCCAGCGGTCCGAGCCGCCTCCACGCCGTCGTCCTCCGGATCGAGCCGCCGCCCCACCCGCCGAGCCGAGACGCCGGATCCAATGAACTCACCCGCCGGGACACGGATCCAGCCGCCGCCCGCCGCCGCCCTCCCCACCCGCCGACAACGGCCGAGACGCCGGATCCAACGGCCGAGCCGCCTCCCCGCCGCCGTCCTCTAGATCGAGCCGCCCCCACCCGCCGAGCCGAGGCGCCGGATCCAGCGCCGCCCGCCTCGCCGCCGTCCTCCCGTACATCCTTCGTTTTCCTCACAGGTACATCTGCTTCGTCTTCGTATGGGATAATGGGACAGTTAAAGTTTGTTGCTCGTAGCTGAACTTTTGATGAATCTCTTAAAAATGAACAAACTCCCTTGTGCTGGACTTTTAGTCTATCAAAATTGCAGAAACGAAGATGTTTGCTCCACTTATGTCTACATATGCCAACTCGACAGATGGACTTTACAAATGGATGTCTACATTTGCCTGGCTCCCAGTTTAATTATTATGCTGTGCTAGTTGACCCACTACGGCCTAATTGCACCTCATAAACCACAGGAAAATACAGAAATTATCACATTATAGTGTGGAACATATTATGTGTCGAACTAGGCGTGTGGTATGGGAGGCTTAGGCTTTTAAGAGTGGCTATTAGTTAGTGCTTGACACTCTAGTAGGATTAAAATGGTGGAAGGTAATTGACATTTGTGTGCAGGCTTGCATCTGTCCATCGTTTGTGTACACCTTGCATGCTTTTCTGAAATATAAAACAGTGCCAACTTCAAGGTTAATGAAGTACTCAGTTCGCGGGTAAACGGGTATGCCTGAAGCATCTTGGATGTATACAGTCTGTTTTAGATAGAGCAAAATTTCATGATGGTGTTGTCGTTGGTTATATTACTTTTTTTAATCTCTGTAACCTAAGCATGCCATATTGACGATGAAGGTGGTATGTTAATGTTATGTCAATCATTTTGTGCCACTTTTTTCCCTACAATCTTTCTAGGGTGCATTCTAAGTGACAAAGGATTTCAAATTAATGGTTGCTCTTTTCCATCTTTTTTTTGTCTATCAGTTTTGCATCACATATTTGCCTTCCTTCCTTCCGAAGCCCCTCTCAAGTAGATTACTGCTGTATCATAACTTCTATGTTGCACTTTCTCAATTTTAAGGCTTTCCAGAGTTATGGCTTTTGTCCTAGTAAATTACTTACCTCTCGATTAATGGTTGTGGTAATCAACTCAAATGTGTCAGGTTGCATATGTTCTTTATCTTATGAACATTTATATTCCTTATTTAAATACCTTCCCTGATAAAAATGTTTAAACTGGCTGCAGATATACACAAGTTTGCTTCCAGATCCATGCTATCTTGACCTGTTTTTCAGAATTTGTGCATCAACTTTTTAACTCTGGTTTGTTTTAGCGTTAAGATGGATTCCAGCAATACCCAATCTGAAGGTTCGCAACCATCTATTCCAAAAAACCCTGCCATGGCTTCATGCCGCAAGAAAAAAACTGATGACACCACCTTCCTCGAAGATATGAAAGACCACATCGATGAGTTCATCCATGCCTCCATGGATGAGCACAAGACCTGCTTCAAGAAGACCATTCAGAAGGTCAGCTGCGCTAACACACTGAAACTTGCCTCTTTCCTCATCCTGCATTTTTCATGTGTTCTATGCTTTTCGATCTACTGTGCAGATGTTTGGGATGTCAAAGGTCGTCGCAGAGCGCTCTGCAGAAGTGAAGGATGCTGAAGTCGAAAGTGCTTTGCCTCTTCAGACCAGTGTGTCGCAGTAGAATGCAATGGCGGTGGCAACATGTTGGCTTCTGGCGTCTGCAAGGCTTAAGTGTCAGTAGTAGCAATTGTACCAGGAGTCTAGTGTTTTCTTTTTGCGACGTTTTCTGTACTATGGACACCACTTTATATTTCGTAAGTAGGCCTTGTACAATCGCCAAGTTTATGCTGAATTCTGCTGGTCATATCACACTTCTCTTATTTTCTGCTATGTCAGGTTCCGAAGTCAAAGCTTAGTTTCTGATAGGGAACTGGAATTCGGCCCAAGAACAGTGCTGGTGCTACTGATGGGCCCAATTTCGTGCATCTCATACCTATCTGTTCGTCAGGAAAACAGGAACATCCAACGTGTGATCTCTCTCTCTCTCTCGCTTCAACCATCTTGTCATCCTCAAAAATGCAAGAGAAGAAAAGCCGATCCTTACTACTAGTCTGGTCCACCGTCACTTAGGTGCTGCTTGTATTGGCTGTTGCTGATTGTTTTATCTGTGGTTGATGATTTTATTGAAAATAAAATAGTACTGATTGAAAAAGTCTTTAAAAAGTAGAGAACGAGCGGTGAAAAAAGTGACAGAGAAATACGTGCCGAAACAGGAGCAAGAGGAGTAAAGTGCGTGATACATTCGTAACCCTCTGTTTTTATCTTCGAAGTGAGACGGGAGCAAGAAAAATAGAGAAAACATTTAAAAAAAACCAGATATTGATATTAGTTTTTCTAAACAGAAATCAATGTGGACACCGGCTAGCCGCGGCGTACAAAGATTTACGCTCGTTTCGAGCGTTTCATTCAGATTTCAGCGGGGGCTTTCGGCGTTAAGGGGTTGGTGTCCTGCTGTGATCTTGCTTGCTTTTCTCTCTCTCGTATTCCTTCTCTGTCACTCTCTGTGTATGTGTGCTTGTTTTTGTACAGGAGAAATTTGCATCTAATTGCGGCGATTGAATCGTCCAGGTACTTCGAAGGAAACGCGTGCAATGGCGGATTTGCTATAGAACTCGGCTGAAACAGACGTGATCTTGATGTAACTAACTAACAAGGCTTTTGATGGACTAGTCAATATCAGGAGGCGCCACCGCTTCATACTATCGGTAGTAAATAATGCTGCGGCATTTGATCAAAATGATTAAGGAGGTGGTTGTTAGGAAACAAGACCACATCTAGATGGACGGTCAAACAATACCACTTCACCAGTTGATGAGGGCAATTTATGCGGAGTATATGTGCCTTGAGATGCGTCACACGTAATGCAGGAACTTGATCTACAATAGTGCAGGAACTTGATCAACAATCAATTCATCGTACCAAGAAACGATATGGGGGCGTTCGTATTGGTTTTTGCTGATGACTTTTGATTAAAAATGAATAGTAGTGATTGAAAGAAGTGGCTTTAGAAAGAGGGGGTGGACAGTGCAAAATGTGTGAGAGAGATAGGTGCGTTTGACGAGAGCGACAGAAGTTGGGTGAGTGATGTGCCCATAACCCCCTGTTTTATCCCAGAGCAAGAGGAGTGGAGAAGTCGCATCAAGAAGATAGGTATTCGTCAGTGGTGGATCTAGAACAAAAATAACGCGAAGGCATCATGCTCTGTATATGTATTTATCAACACATCCATCAATAATATAGTAGATAGTAATGCATTCTAAATTTTGTAACATCAACTAATTTCATGATAAAGTTATAACTATTTGTCAGACAACATACCAAAATCAAGAAACCTACTATTAGTGAATGATCTATAATGAATCCGAGAACAAAAGATGGTTTGCTATTGAAACACACTGAATTAAAAACACTGAAACACATTGAAAAATTCCCTAATTCAATTGTTGTAAAAATTGAAATAGGCATTCTATTAAAGCCATAACTCACAAATATTTCAAAGATCATAAAATTGAAACCGTAAAAATCTAAATCACGTAATTTAGTACCTATTTTTGGTCAGCTGATCATTACTTCATTGGCTATGAAGATCATTGAACTTTGAAGCAAGGAGCCAGTCAGCTAAGACGAGACGACGAGTGGTTAGTGGGCGACCTCACATATTGCTATCGGCAATACTGCATACATTGATACATACATCGAGATTTACTCTATTTGTATCCGCGTAATGAGATCAACACAGCGAGCAATCTAACCATAACATCCGAGTTCGACGCACGCAAGCGTAGGCAAGAAGCGGCCGGTGTGCTCCCGGATGACGGTAGCTCTGGCGTCAGGCCCGTCGCCGCTGCAGATGAAAGGACCAACTCACCAAAGGTTGCATGTGTGGCCGTGGCGTGGGGAATAGGGGAAAGTAGGTAAGACGTCGTCTGGACCTGACATTGTCTACTTGGTTGGCTTGGGGCTAGTGCTGACTTGGACGCTTAGGCTTTATGATGGCGTTGGCTTTGAGTTAGACCAGGTAGTGGCTCACGCTCGATCGGTTCAAGTAGCCCATGTTATTTTATTCTCTTTTCACTGTCGGTTGATATACCGTGTCGTACCAACTTCAACTTATATGCATTTTTTGGAGTATTTTGCTTTGTCAACATCCTACATGTTTTTCTTTTCTTTTCTCCTCTGTTTGTCAACGTGTTTAAGTCTTCTTTATTTTAGATAGATGTAATTCTTGGCATGTGAAGGCATTAGTTTTTAACATGTGGGGTATACAATGTGTAAGTTTGGACTCTAAGTAACAAAAATTAAAATCGGTGCAGGGGCTTGTGCCCCCTCATCTGAGAACATGCATCTGCCCCTGGTGTTCGTATTGGTTTTTTTTTCTAAACAAAAATCAGAAGGAGAAGCAAATACCAATAGTGTCTACCTTACTAGCCTGATTAAAACAAGGAAATAAACCCTTGTTTCTCACTCTCAGACAAGTATCAGTTTCCCTCTTTCATCAGATTTGAGCAGGATAACCACTATTCCATACAGTACAAACTGAAAACCTAGTCTTCGGTCAACTCAATCGAACTCAGAGCAAAGAAAGAATAAGGATCTACTCTAATCCACGTCAAAAGGCTGGTAATAATATGGATCACTTCTACATCTCCACGTTTGAAAACAGCCAATTTTGACAAACGAATTTCGCACTGTTTTTGTGACTTGTAACGGCTACATGCATGGTTGGCGAGTCGGATTATTATTGAATATGTACAGGATCTTTTCACTAATACAGTAATACCCATATAACTCTATCTACAACTCATTTCATAATAAAAGGCAGGGTCATATGGTCTATGGTCTAAAAAAGCAAATCGTTTCATGCATAATAGATGGTTGATTCCGAACTCTGACCACGGCTAATCATCCACATGTACGCCAGGATCCTGACTCCTGAGTCTACCAGACGCAAAATCTCGTGCGAATTTAGTGTCCTGTTCTGGTGTAATTACAACACGCTGCAAGCTGCCTGCTGCCATGGACTGAATTTATCTCTGTATACTCTGCACCTACCGAAACTATTTCCCTCTGCACGTTCGACTACTGCAGGCTGCAGCTAACTCGATCGTCGTCGTCGCCGTCTTTCAATGCGTGCGCGTAGTATAAGTGCGCGCGCCGTATGTACTGCACGGCCGAGCATACAGTTTGTTCTCGTACGTACGCACTGTATGCTGTGCCGGTGACCCGGTGTACGTCGTGTGGCTACTGTGGTTATACGTACAGAGGTACCGTATCCATACATTATTAAGCGGTCGCTGCATGCCACGTGTGCCAAAGAAAATTTTTGCAGCTTTTCGAACTTTTTTTGTTATGTTAGCTTTAGGCTTTATTTATATTGATTTCTGCTTAAAAAAAATTAAAAACTAATACGAATATCCAGTTTCTCAAAGCTGCTTTTCCACTCATCTCGTTATATTCTCGCTCCGAGATAAAACAGGAGGTCACGAGTACATCACATACTTCACACTTCTCGCTCACATCTCGTATACGCATCTATCCATCACTTATTTCACCGTTTATCCCTCCTTATAAAAAAACCCACTTTTTTAGCTATTACTATCTATTTATAATTAAAACCCAATACAAACGTCCGCTTGTATCTGTACTTTTCACAATACGTCCTCTTATTGGGCTCGCAGCTGGATCCGTACTTTACATGGTGCCCGGCACGTGCATGGCATGTGCAATAACCTCGCACAGTCGCACCATGCCACCACACCAGCTTTTGTACAGTGCACTGCACCATCGACTTGATACCTAACAGAATCATAGAGACATACTGTTATTAACTAGAAGGATTTGGTTAGCAGAATCATCTTAAGATTTAGCAGCAAGATGTCTGACACATTAATCTTAGAAAATCCGCATGTATAACACACCTAATATGCAATTTGGTGAGAACCAAAGTCTGCTCCTCAACTCGGAACTTAGACGGCAAAACAGTAACACCACTACACCATTAGATTAAATAATCAGAGTCGTTTGGAATGTGTAAGTTTTTCTAAATTCTTATATGAATTGAACTATTTCTTTTGAGATGCCTCCAAACATGCCTTAATGGTTGGCACATACTATTAACTTGAATCATGATTGTACGGTAGGTACCTGTGCTTAGCTGTTAACTAATAATTGCTGTACTTGTAACTTGAATTTTCAGGTTAAGGAAATGCAACTCGATTATTAAATATTAAAATCCAGTGTGCTTTGGGCCTGTTCTTTTTCAGATATTAGCTTCTGTTTTTTATTTTTCTACAATAATTAGCTTTTAAATGGAGTGTCTTTTTAAGATGGGTCTACTAGTTAATTGTAGTACATACTGTATCAACTTCATTTATATCGGCAAAAAACTGAACGTGAGTTTCTGTTACTCTGTAATCTCTCGCACGAACAGCCCAAAATCCACAAGCCGCAGCCAAAAGTCATAAGCCTCAGCCAAAAATAACAAACCCTTTGTTTGCTAAGGTTCCTGACTGTAGGGACATCATCAACGTCAAAGACAGCCCTATTCAAAAGTATTGGGGTTTTTGGTTTTTTGCTGTAGCTTTTGGTTGATTGCGAGAGAGATTTAGGGAGTAAAGGACACTTACGCTGAGAAGTCACTCTGTTTAAAACGGCTCCTGCAGTGACTCCTATAAATATCTTATATAAACTAGCTTAAAAAAATCACTTTTTTAAAAAATTAATTCCTAAAACCTAAAGACAGAAGTTGTTTGGAACTGAGCCAGAGGAGGAGAGAGGTGAGGAGAATGAAGAGTTGCTTTAATTATTGGGCTGCATTTGCGGGTTTGCATAAACCACAAGGTCCCAGTAATAGATGCGTCGCCCACTAGTTAGCTAGATTCTAAAAGCACTGAAAAATCTGGACTTCTTTTTTCTCCTTTCGGTCAAGAAACCATAATCACTAATGACACTTGGGTCACTGTATAATAGATCTGGAGAATTCGGAACTAATATAAATTAGTATGCCTAGTTTGTATTTAGCTTGAATTGAGAGGATTAATTAGAATCACATTCTCATGAGACATATCTTCCAAAGGATTAGTTGGTCAAAACCTACCAAATCCAAATATGCTCCATAGTGTTCATGCACAACTAAATATCGATTTATTGTGTCACCTGGCCTCGGCTGAGCTGAACTGGTCCAGGACAGGAAATGGACCTCCATTAAAGTTGAGCTGAAACGAACCTGAACTGTTTGGTCCAGTCCAGAACTCCAGATAGAGAGGCTGCTAATAGCACTCCCTTCTCTCTCTTTTCTCCGACATGAAGCTTCTACTACTATTACTCGTTAATTACCAGATCATATCGCTCCTTTTGGTTCACATACCTACCATTATGTTCGTTTCATCGAACACACACGTACACTAACATGAACCCAAAAGCAAACATTTATTGAGAATCTATCTTCAGGTTGTAGTAACATGTTAATTCATCGTGTGATACCTGACTCTGGAAGTAGGCAAGTAGCTTTCTCATCGTTGGCTGGCGCGGTGATGCCATCGCGGGCAGGCGGCCGCATGCAACGCTTTTGACGTGAAGCCGCGCCCTCGGTTTGTCTACCAGCTAGTGTGGTGTTGACGTGTTGCGCGCACGCTTGTGCACTCGTAAGTCGTAATCTTCGGAGGCGACTTGCCGTACACACATATCACAAATACATGCATGTATATATTGTCCTGGACTGTTTAGTTTAAGCGCTGCTCGATATACGGGAATTCGTTCTGTAGTGTTTAGTGTAGAATTTTGCTAAATTCGAGAATTAAACTGATGAAAAATGCTTTAATTCGTTAAAAAAGAGAGCAAAATGTGTTTTTTTACAAATGTTTTGAGTGGCAAGCAACAAATTATGGAAGGTGCTTCTACGTTTTTATTAGAGTGGTTTGTATAACTTTTAAAATAGAATTAAATGGTAGTTAGTATTTACTTATTTTTTTACGTGCTTTAAGAGTAGTGTCATTTTTATTAGAGTGAAAAGTATTGAGCACAACTCACAAATTATATATGTTGTACGGTGGCAAATTATAAAAGTGCATTCTTTGAGGTAGCAAATACCTAAAACTCCATTTTAGAAAGTAAGAACCCTTCAACCATCCTATCAAACTCGCATTCCTTTTCTACGGAATACGTACCTGCGTTCAAACAGGTTTCGAAATTTCAAACTCTCATTTGGATCGGGATCGATCACAAGTTCTTCACTACACGCAAAAGCTCGCCCCACGGTGCCATTAAGCGGTCATCCACTCATCACGCATCTCGTCAAACAACTTGGGACGACGGAATGACTGCCGCGGCAGCTACTACTTAAGGATAGACCGCACAAAGGTGAGAGATCATGTTAGAAGACTTCGGATTTTGTGTGATAAATCATTACCAAATTTGTGAAGTTGAAATTTAAATTTTGCTTAGTTTGCACTTTTTCAGAGGATATTCTGTCAAGGAATCGGTCAGGCTAGCTGGGCTCAACGGTCTGATTGATAGCTGTCAGCGGTCTGTCCGGCAAGGTTGTGTAATTCTCCTAGTTCTGTGATTTTTAGGACTTTGATTATGGTTTGGTTTGTTTGGATCAAGGTCAATACATTTATATTGTATGAAACATGCTTTGATTGACGTTAATCAAGTTATGAACAACTTGTGTCTAGAAACGATTTCTTTTATTTTTAGATGTGCAAAAAGGCTTGAAGTCAATCATGGTCAACAACGATGATCGTGGCTACGCTCAGGAGGAGCTGAGGTCCAGAACGATCAAGAATGTTTGATAGATGGCTGAGCTTAAGCATGACATAAAGAAGGTGAAAAATATTAAAGGGAGGTTCAAGTGACGGGTTGTACCAAGTGGCTTGATGGTTCAAGTGAGGCGTGGTCCAATAGAACCGAAACGGGAGAGATTTGCTGATGCATGACAAGCTAGTGGTGCACCTATATGTGGCAATCATGACGATTACTTGCAAGAGAGGATGAAGACTAGGTCAAGAAATGGTATTTTGTAAGCTTGATAAATACCGAAAATCATGTAGATTAAAACCGCGGTGCTTGAGTGGCATCTAGGAAAGCAATTTAAATCAAGAGGATGCTGAGAAGATCAAGCAAATCAAAGGATAAAGACTTAGCGAATTCAGGCTTATATGTTTTGAAAAGTGTGCATAAGTTAAGTATGTGAGTAAAACCCATGTGGGGTTAACGGGTTTTCTCTAAATATGCTAGTTGATAGTATCTATTAGGATTAGATGTGGTCTGGTTGCTTCATCTATTTAACAGGTTGAGATAGATACTTGCAAGTTAACCATTCAACTATCTCTCATTCTAACATTGTGTTCTAAGACTAGGGTTAGAAGAGTGAGAGATGTGGTGTGCTCTCTTGTCCTCTAGGTGGAGTGATTGTAAAATCTTCACATCAAATAGCAATAGATCAACTTTATTTATCACTCATAGTGTCTTCTTGATTTGGTTGATTTGCTCATGATCTTGTTGGTTTTAATCTTTTCTCTCCTCTTCTTTATCTTATTGTGTGCCAAAGATGTGTAAATGATGGAGATGACTCATGGAGATCAACTCCCATCTATCGAGACATCTGGTCTACTAAGTTCTTGAAATTGTCGGGTTTTGCTTGGATTTGATTTCATGTTGAGATTTCTTGAATCCAAAATTTTTGCTTTGAATCTTCAGAAAAAATAACTTGCTGTGACATGCGAAAATTCGTCTAGAGCTATCTTAGCTATTCTCTACCCACGAGTATGTCATATCTCAAGATTTTGAAGTTTACCCGATTTTAGTGCACTTTTGCTTATCTTTGCGAAATATTAGAACTTTGATCAAGATCTTTGATAGAGTATGTTCCTGAGACCATCAGCAAGATGCATGCAAAATTTCATCTTATTTGATTAAAGATTTTAGGAGTTGCACCTTTCTTGATTTTGGCTTGGACTGATTTTCTATTCTAATAATAGGGGAGCGGTCAGACTGCCCCTAGGCACGGTCCAACTGGGCACCGATTAAACCACTGTCTTCAAGTCGGTCAAACCGGCTGGCGGTCAGACCGCTGGTGCCTTGCCAGTCAGACTGCCCACTGGTTAGACCGCACTCTCAGTGGCGGTCAGGCCGGTGAGGAGCTGAGAACTTCTTTTCTTGGGTTTTTGAGTGTGTTCCTTTGTTTTTTACTTTTAATTCCGATCTTTATAACTTTGTGGTTATTAGAGTGAATAATTAATAAATATTTAGAGAATTTTTTTTTAAGATATCGTTCACCCGTCCGCTGTCAACATACTGATCCTACAAAAGTCCTTTGGAATTTGGCGCTGTAGGTCAAACGTCTCCTTCAAGTCTTAGCTAGCCCCGGGTCAAACGAGTCCGGGTGAAAACTAAATAGACGCATGTGACAAAGCTTCCTGCTGTACTCCATTTCGTTTCTACTGTTTGAAGAAAGCACGACAATATGGCATGGCAGTAAAATTAATCGTACTCCTATACGTGTGATAGCGACTTGCTGGTACGTACAATATGGTTTGGAGCCTCACGTAGACTACGGCCAAACGCAAATCGGTGCCTAATGTACCTAGATGGAGTACTCTGACGGAAATGTGATGTAGTAAGTCATACATGCGCGCGATTGAAATCGTGAAAACGTTGGTTTCTTCTAAGGAGAGTTCTATATTATTATTTCGTTATGCCACTTAAAATGACTCATTTTCCAATCGAAAAATCTGTGTCGCTTAATCATAGCACTCCATGCTGGCATTAGTAGTTTATTTCCCTTGCTTTAGTTACAGCTATCGTACGTGGAAGTAGAGCGATCAAACACCCACCGTGCATCCGAATAGCAACATTTAGGGTGACGAAAATGCATTCAATTTCCCAAAATTCGATGTCTCATCCTGCAGGTAGAAGAGGTCACTACTAAAAAAAGACTAATACTAGACGTCTTGTTACAGACGATTAACCAAAACCATTAGTATAAAGTACAATCACAGACAATTTGAGTTTAGAAACCGTTTGTGTTGCTGCCAACGCTAAAAACCGTCTATAAAGAGGTAATATCGTCGATAGTTCATGGTGAATACCGTATGTAAAGTATCACAGATAATTATTAACAAGAACCATCTGTGATATTACCAAATATCATAGACGGTTTTCTATTTAAACCGTATGTGATATTTCACAGACGTTTTGTATTAAAAACCATCTGTGATAATTAAGTTATCACAAGCAGTTTGTATTCAAAATCGTCAGTGATAGTTTCACTATATTAATTGCAGACTCGTCAACCTCACAGATCTATCTTAAATTCTAGATCTGCTCTCACAGGTGCTGTTTTGAGGAGGTAGCCTGGGCTTTGAAGCCATTTGGTGAAAGGAGACCGCGGATTTGGCAAGAGTGATTAGACGATCAAGATTTCAGGTAGTGAACAGTGCGACTGTTTTAGTTTAGATACAAAACGAAAATAGAAGAACGCGCAACGATCGGAAGTTTGATCGTGGTCGAAAAGTAATGTGATGTGGTCGAAATCTTGATCGCAGTCGAAACTAGAAGCGGTCGTAACAGAATCAGAAGAACAGAGCAGAGCATGACCGCAAGATCCAAACTCCACATAACTTTTGATTAAAAGATAAACTGGCCATGAAACTTTATACACAGCATGGTTAAGGTCTCAAGAGGCTGCTCTAATCTTTGATTGAAAACTTAGCAAGTAAATTGAGAGTTTTTTGCGAAATAACCAAGTGCGCACAAAGTCAAAAACGAGAGATCGAAAAGACAATCAGACTATATCCGTGGGAATAGAATAGCCAAGATGTATTTGAGTATGATTTCACAACCCAACAAGTCAGATCATCAACAAGACAAGCAAGAACTTTCTCTTAGATCAAGATGGAAAAGAAACAACCGAAGAACAGAGAAGAAACAGACAAAGAACTGAACCAAAACCGAACCAACTCAACCAGACAAAAGATACACCAACCAGACAAAAACTACACAAGCACTAGATCGAAGATTGATGTATTGCTCTGATGATTGCGTCTACAACCACTCTATCTTGAAGGACCAAGAGCACCTCTTTCATTTCACCTTCCCATCCAAGTGAGACTAAGCTATAGTAAACTTACACAAATATATTAGTCTCATATATACATTTGTCATTATCACTAAAATATTATAATAGTATTTGTCATTATCACTAAAACCAACTTAAACGAAGCTTGATCTTTCAACCTCGTCTGGGTACGTGCCTTGGACCGCCTCAGCTTCGGGCTGTGCCTGGCATCACGCCCTGCACCATCTCCAGCTTCGCACCACGTCCAGCCTCGCTTGCTCTAGACCATCATCAGTGCCGTGCCCCGGACCACCTTCGGCTTCGCACGTCGCCTGGCCTCACTTGCTCCAAACCATCGTCGGCCTCGGTCCTTGGACCACCTTCGAACCCCGTCTGGGATTGCTCCCGGCTTTGGACCCCGTCTAGAACTACTCGCTCTAGACCCTGTCCAGCTATGTGCCCCTCCAGCTTTGCACCATGCCCAGCCTCGCTCGCTCTGGACCACCATCAGCTTTGCGTTGTGGTCCGCCTTGCTCGCTTTGGACCATCGTCGACCTCGGTCCCAGACTGCCTCTAGACCCCATTTGGGACTGCTCCTTGCTCTAGACCCTGTCCAGAATTGCTCTCTCTGGACCTTGTCTGTCTCCGTTCCGCACCCTAAACCACCTCTAGCTTCATACCGTGCTTGGCATCACACGCTGAATCACCTTTGGCTTCGTACTGTGCATAGGCTTGCTCGCTTCGGACTGCCATCGGTGTCACACCCTGGACAGCCTCTGGCTTCATGCACGTTAGACTACCTCTAGCTTCGTGCTGCACCCGGCCTCGCTCATTCTGGGCTTCATGTCGAACTTCCTCTGGCTTCATGCAGCGCCTGGCCTTGCTCACTCTGAACCGCCATCGGTGTTGCGCCCTAGACCGCCTTTGGCTTTGCGCCGTGCTTGTGCTCGATTGCTCCGGACCGCCGTCGGTGTCACTGGTCGGGCCGCCTCCGACTTCGTGCCATGCTCGGCCTCGCTTGCTCCGGACCGCCAATGGTGTCGCTTCCCGAACCAGCTTTGGCATCGCACTGTGCTCGACCTCGCTCACTTCGGACCACCGATGGTGTCGCACCCCTGACCATGTCTGGCTTTGCGCCACACCCAGCCTCGCTTGCTCTAGACCGCCGTTGGTGTTAAGACCCGGACCACCTCTGGCTTCGTGTGGCGCCCTGCCTCGCTCACTCTGGACCACCATCAGTGTCGCGTCCTGCACCACCTCTGGCTTTACGCCGCACCCAGCCTCGCTTGCTCCAAACCACCATCGGCGTCGTGACTTGGACCACCTCCAGCTTCGCTCTGCTCCTACGCTCTCTGGCTTTGGACCACCATCGACGTCGTGGCCCAGGTCGCCTTTGACTTAGCGCTATACTCGGCCTCGCTCTTTCCGGTCCGCCGTCGACCCCAATCCTAGGATCGCCTCTGGACCTTGTACGGGGCCATTCTTGGCTCTGGACCCCGTCCGGCTCCGCACTTAGAACCACCTCCGGCTTCGCGCCGCACCCAACCTCGCTCTCTTTAGGCCACGGTTGGTATCGTGCTCTAGATCGCCTTCGAATTCTTGCCACGCCTGGCTCGATCATCCCGGACCATTCGGATCGTGTTCTACCAAGTCCACCTCGCTCCCCTGAGGAGGTCACGCACAATACGCGCACTTCCTGCATTATAGCCTGCAGCATGATGCCCCAAAGACTCAACCTCGATATGGAATCCGCCCATAGGGTTAGATATTTTGATGTTTTGGTGCCTTGTAGGTTAGGAGGAGACGTTGTCCTAAGGCCATGCACCAACCCCTTTTCCTAGGCGGTGCGCTGGCCCAGGCGGGCGATCAATCATCACCCAGATCGGCGAGGGGAAAGCTACATAGAAGTGCGACCTAAAATCGGTCAACCGAAGCAGCGACCCTTTAATGAACACCATGGGAACCCAACTCAGAGGCCTAGGCATGGCCTATCGTATTATGCTCACAAGAGGGCTAAGGTATTTTAATGTGTTGTTAGAATGCATCATAAGTTACCAGTGGAATCGTTAACCAGAGGCCGTGCGCCGATCCCTTTTTCAAGTCTGTGCACCGGCCCAGGCGAGCGGTTGTTGGGAGCGAGAGGAGTGGGGAAGCCAAGTGTTCATATTTGTTGAGGGAGGGTCCTCGCGCTAACTTAGGCCAACGATAACTTCAGCGTGATGACATACATCGGGGTATCTGCTCCAGATGAGGTCCATGTACCAACCCCCCAGATGAAGTCCAGAGTCCGCCACGGATGGGGTCCGCGTCACCCCGGACAGGATTTGGGAAACCAAGACAGTGCCCGAAGACCGACCTTAGCCAAGATTCGGAGTGCACCCCGGATGATGTCAAGAGTCCCCCTGGACAGGGTCTGCGCCACCCCAGATGAGGTTTGAGGGCCAATCCCAGAGGCCAACCTCGGATAGGGTTCAGGAGCAACCCCGAGCGAGATCCGCATATTGGCCCCACAATCCCTCAGATGCGACGAGGCCTACTTGGCGTGAAGGACGAAAATACTCTGAGAAGTAAGGTAAACTCCGAGGACAGACTTGTAATTTCATTCATCTGCTCCTCCGACTCTATAAATAAGATCCCTTGTAAGTAGAGACGGTGTCATTTTTGTAACCCTAGACACTCATATGTAATAGAGTTGTTCATCCATTCGTGTGTGATTCTCGTTGGGTCCCTTCACATCCTGACAGATTGAAAGTGTTTAAAAATATACTGTTTAATTTTGTATTGACGACAATATTAGCTTCTAACTTCTTCGGGGAAAAGCCAAAAGCGAAAACAAATTATAAAGTCACGTGAGCTAACAGAGCGGCCGTCGTACCTATCCATGCAAGCATTCCATTCCCCGAACCTTTTCGTCTATCCCTTTATAAAAGAACAAAATCCATCTGGCTCATATATATACTCTAGTACTCTACTACTTTGTGCCATTTGCTGTATTCTCCGCTCCTTTATCGGAACGGATCAATGGCTGGTCTTGCTTGCAGGCCGAGGAGGATGGCACTGCGAATAACTGTCCCCGTTGACGTGCCCACCAGAAAGCTCACATTAAACCACTGGTTCTTTTCCTTAGATCGCATCTGTAATTACATTTGGAATTTAATAAATTAAATTCGAAAGAACTCTGACAACGACAATTTTGGGACCATGTCAAATTTCTGGTGATCGATCTCGGCTACCTAAAGAAAATTCCCTGGTGATGGGAGGGTAGGCCCGCGAGATTTGATCCCTGGCAGTATGGTGCTGGTACACTCTAGTAGTACAGTTTAATTTCTTACTGGGATGGAGATGGAGTGCACTACGTCTAGCTACTTGGCTTGCTTATGAGACTTACGGCCTATTTGGCCAAGCTCGGCTTTAGATTTTTGGGTCTCGAACTTTGGAACTAGAAAATTGAAGCTTCAAATTTCTAGTTTAATTTGGACTCGGTTTTATTTGGCTTCTCTGTGGTCCGACTTCAAAGCCCACATGTTTAGCTTGAAAAACGGCTTTGAAGCCAAAAAAAAAAAATGAAGCCTAAGGGCACTCAGTTTGGCTTAAATAAGCTAGTTTATGACTTATTTTGTATTGTAACTGCTGGTGGTTTTTTTGGTGTAAATAATTTTTTTAAAAAAAATGAAAAAACATGTTAGCCCATCACGAATAATGCAAACGAATATGAAAAAACGAAAGGGCAAAAAAGCCCAAAAAATCATGAAATTAAGGAATAATAACTAGAAACCAGAAGCTGGAACTGGAGCGAGCAGCCCCAAGACGCTATAGTCTATACACTCCAATGATATCTCCTACCTGTGATGCTATTTGTAATGCCCCCATTTCTAGGGGCGTCATGTTTCTCTCGCAACTGCCCAGGACTGTTCAATTGCGAGATAGTATAGTTGAGTGTACATTATTGCCATCGTATGCTCAAATACAAAAGCCAACTTTATTACAAGATAACGGCTTATCAGCCAGGTTTTACAGCGGGGCATGCGTCCCTTAGTTATATTACAATACAAAAGAACACCACAGGCATGCCTGAGCACAGAACAACCATAAATCCAAACATTATCTACTTCGTAGTATTCTTCCACATCATCCTCGTAAACTTCCTCATTTTCTTACCATGTAATTTCTGTTAATGTTTTTAGCAAGTAGACTACTGTACCTACTAGTACTGGTCCATGCTAGTATATACCAATGCCATATAGTCTCCTTTTGAGTCACAAATTATACGTCCTCTTGTCAAGGGAGCTTGCATCTTTGTAGTAGAAGTATTAGTTTAAGCTTGGGCTAACTACATTGTTAATAATGCATCGACCATGCGAGTGCATGCATCTCCATATCAGAATCAGTTGGGTATACCTGTTGCATGGAATCGTAGGTTGGTAGGGAGTGAACAGGTAGAGCAGAGAGAGAGAGAGAGATGGGTCAGCTCGCTGGACGGAGCACCAAAAGTTTTGGACCTGTTAAAAGGGAGCTCACTTCACAACTGGGATAGGTTGTTTAAGGCTAGAAATAGTGTTGCATCCTCCTTGAGCACATGTATTTCCAGGGAACTTTTAACTAACACGAGGCCTTGTAGATAGCGGCGTTCATGGGCCCATTCAGATCCCAGTTGCATAGTGGAATAATCAAATCTATCTAGCTGCTGATGAGTAAAATAGTATTTGTTAGTTGTGACGAATTACCAGCAATGACCTACTAGCAAATACTCTCTCTGTCCCCCAAATGTAGGTTATCGTAGGTTTCGTACCATAGAATTTTGACCATTAATATATATTAAAATATATAAATTAAATACATAAAAATAGTACCATTAGATTTGGGTTGCAAAATACTTTTATAATATATATTTTATTATTTTTGCTAGCATATTATGATAATAAATTATAGTCAAAGTTTTATGTTAGAGACCATAAAACAGAACCAACCTACATTTTGGGACAGAATCATTACTATTATAAAAAAACGAGTTGGTGGTTGTCGGTCCGTTCTCCTCTAACCGCTCTATTCCCTCACCTTAGAGCAACTCTCTTCTATAGCACAATTATTTATATATTCAATAAGTTCTGTTGCAACGCACGAGTACGTAACTAGTAAGTAACTAATTTTCGAGTAAAATTGTATTACCTTCATCCAAGTTTGTAAGGCATATTTTCTCTTGTTACGTGGACCAATAATACAGTGGAAATGACTAGACTATCCCTAATTATTATCTCTAAGTATTTTATTTAATGCATGTATGTAGAGAATAACAAGTGTGTTTACTATGGTTATGAACGAAAATATTACACTAATTTTATATTGAAACATGAAATACGACTTATATTTATGGATAAGATAATTAAAAAATTACATCTTACAAACTTAAACGGAGGAATCAATAATTGATAAGATGATAGACCAAAGTAGCAAACCCATAAAACCTTCACCATATTTGTCGTTTCAGGCAAGTTACAGTGGCAAGCGGCAACGCCAAAAGGACCCAAACACAAATCTCGAGCACATGCTCATCAATTCCACAATGCAAGGTTGCAATTTGCAAACCCACGTCGTAGCACACAGGCGGCGAAGCAGTCAGAAAGAAAGAAAGGACATACGCGCGCGCGGCAAAAACCCAAGGGGCAAAGGCGAAGGGGAAAAAAAACATTCCCCCATGCGTCCGGCGCCCGTGAGCTGCGTGCGAAGCGTACAGGGACGCGCAGACGCGGACGCACGCACAGATGGACAGATGGTTCCGCCGTCGCAGCCGCGCGCAGGGATGGGTTTGCGCTGCGTCTAGCGCGCGCGCGCGTAGCAGCGATTCAGCGCATGATTTTCTCGGAGCCCGCGACGTGGCGGGTGGCGCCGCCGCTGTAGCGGCCCGGCCGGCCGCCCCCACGCGCGAGGTGGTGGAACCCATCTCGCCCGTGCCCGTACGCGTCCGATATGAGCTGCACCCATCGCGAGGGCGCAGGCTGGCTCCACGTAGGAAGATTAGGCTTTCCCGGTTTCCTTCGGATTCCTTGTGCCAGTACATGGCCTAGTCAGCTACTACTACTAGTAGTTTAGTTAGACACGATGACAGATAAGCCCTTGTCGTGTGATGTACTTCAACAATGCTTAGATCAAATCAGGTAATACTTAGATATATGCGAAGGTGCTAATATATGAAGAAGTGGTGACGCTTAGACATAGGTCGAATATCACAATACGGTCTTTATATTGCACCCTATAGAACAGACAATCCCTGCCCAAAACCGCAACGCCTCGTTGACTCACCCCGTCCCGTCACTAAAACCCCCACCAAACCAAACCCCCCGGAAACCGCCACTAAACGCCCGCACCCACCCGACCAACCCACACCGCACCAGTGGCACCGCGGCGATTCAGCCCGATCCCCAGGGTCAGCGCCGTCAAAACCCACGAAAACCACACGAGCCGATCGAGCCCACCCATCCCCCGCGGACCAAACGTGGCAAGATACACAGGCACAACGCAGCGCAGGAGAGCACCTTCCATTTAGGCCCGAAAATTCAAAAACATTAAACAGCTTCCTTAAACAACCAAACCCCCCCTCTCCTCCTCGTCTCCCTTTCTTCCCCGGCTCCGGCCACCGCGCCGCCGCCGCTGCTAGCACTTGCTCTGCACTCGTTGGCGCGGCCGCCGGCGGCGTCGCGGCCGTCGCGAGCTGGAGCAGCAGCGGTGGAAAGGGAGTGGAGTGGCGTAAATTTGGGTTCGAATCGGTGGGGAGGAGTAATAATTGGGAGGCAGCTGGGGGAGTGTAACATTGGGCATTGATGGCGGGGCAGTGAGGGGAGGTGAGCCCCCAAGGGTGGTGGTGCCTGTAACTGCGTAGCTCTCCCCCCTCATCCTCCTTTATTGCTTTTAATTTCCTTCCCAATTCCATCAGCTCCTCCGCTTCCTGCCTGCTTCTCCCCAATTCCATCTATACTTTTAACGCGGACGACGCGCACGCGCAAAGTGGCAGTAGTAGGCGCGGTCGCATCGTGGGCGGGCAGCGGCAGCGGCAGGAATGGGGAGTGGCGGCGGCGGCAGCGGCGGCGGGAGGAGGAGGTGAGGATGCGCGTGCGTGGCGGTGGGCTCTGGGCGCTGCTGCTGCTGCTCGTGGTGCTGGTGGCGGCGGCGGTGCCCGGGGCGGTGGTGGGGCAGGGGAACCTGACGTCGCGGGCGGATCTCGCGGGGCTGTACGCTCTGCGGGGCTCGCTCGGGCTGCGGGCGCGGGACTGGCCGCGCCGGGCGGACCCGTGCTCCGCGTGGGCGGGGGTGGGCTGCCGCGGCGGCCGTGTCGTGTCAGTCAGCCTCGTCGGGCTGCGGCGCACGCGGCTGGGACGCCTCGCCCCGCGGTTCGCCGTCGACGGGCTGCGCAACCTCACGCGGCTCGAGGCCTTCAGCGCCGCGGGGTTCGGGCTGCCCGGGTCCATCCCGACGTGGCTCGGCGCTGGACTCGCGCCTACCTTCCAGGTCCTCGACATCTCCGCCTGCGCCGTCACGGGGGAGATCCCCGCCTCGGCCATCGCCGACCTCAGCAACCTCACCACCCTCAACCTCGCCGGAAATCTACTCTCGGGGCAGCTCCCGGCCGCGGCGCTCGCGGGGCTCGCGCGGCTCAGGACTCTCAACCTCTCGGGCAATGCCTTCTCGGGCGTGCTACCGGACGCCGTCTGGTCGCTCCCAGAGCTGAGCGTTCTCGACGTGTCTCGGACCAACCTCACCGGCGCATTGCCCGAGGCAAAGCCAGCACTGCCATCCAACGCAAAGGTGGTGGATCTGTCCGGGAACCTCTTCTATGGCGTCGTGCCGGACTCCTTCCGTCAACTGTTCAGCCGGGTGGTGCTGGTCAATATCTCTGGGAATTACTTTGACGGCAAGCTAGGTGTATCCAATGGTGGTGGTGGGAATGTGTCGTTTGCATTGGATTGCTTCCTCGACGTTGCGGGACAGCGTAGCCAGGCCGATTGCCAGCAGTTCTATGCTGGGCGTGGTTTGCCATATGATGGGCCGGTTGCCGCACCCACACCACAGCCTCCGCTGCCAGCTTCACCGGCGAGGAAGAGGCGGCGCAAGAATTTGAAGTACATCTTGATTGGGGCCATCGGTGGGGGCGTCCTGCTGGTAGCTGCGGTCACAGCCGTTGTGTTTTGCTTTGTGTGTTCTGGGAGGAGTACGGGCAGGGTTGATCAGAGGGAAAGTGGGGTACCAAGTGCACCGTCGGGGGTATCAGGGACTGGCGGGGCTGCAGCTACTGGTTGCACGCAGCCATCTGCATCGTCCGCAAACTTGGCAAAGGTTGGTGATTCATTTGCTTACGACCAGCTCATCAATGCCACCTCAGGGTTTGGGGAAGAGAGGCTTATCAAACATGGTCGCTCAGGCGATCTATACCATGGCGTTCTCCAAGATGGGACCTCTGTGGTTGTGAAGAGGATTACTGACTGTGTGGCTAGGAAAGATGCATATCTGTCAGAATTAGGTTTATTTGCCAAGGGATTACACGAAAGGCTGGTGCCATTCATGGGGCATTGTCTTGATAAAGAGGAAGAGAAGGTTCTTGTGTATAGGTTTGTCCGGAACGGCGACTTGTCAAGTGCACTGCACAGAAAGTTAGGGGAGGAAGAGGAGGGAATGCAATCTTTGGATTGGATAAAGAGGTTGAAGATTGCAACAGGGGTGGCTGAAGCTCTGTGCTATCTTCATCATGAGTGTACTCCACCGATGGTTCACAGGTATAAACTTACGTGTACTTTTATGGATGCTAAATTTGCTTCAGTTGGGTGTTTCTTAGTAACTAGTCACGCGCACAATAGGTAAATTTACGGATTTCTCATGCAAATTTGATCTTTTATCTTACGCTCATAGTTCTGTACTTCATTGTGATGATCATATAATGGGTTTGCGTGCTTGCCCAACAGTCTCCACATTTTGCATTTCATTGTGGGTTCTCGGACAATTGATTTTTCTCTTTTTGGTACTGGGTGGTTTTGAGCAATGGCCACCATCATATGTCCCAACAGAACTGGTGACAGCTAGGAATACACTGGTCACGTACTTAATGGCTTGATATTGCTGAGTCAGCATTCAGCCATTCAGTACTACATATAATATATTCTGTACCATACCTGAATACCAAAAATTGTGTGTGAACTGTGTTATTTGTTTATCTACCTTGTTCGAGATTTTTTTTTCTGGTCTGTAGCATCTTTTTATTATTTAGAATATTACAGTTTTCATAAGTAGATATCTTTAAATTCAGGCATACTTGTGGGTTCCTCCCCTGCCGTTTCCCTTTTATATAAAAAAAATCAGCCATACTTGTCTACTGTCATGTCATTCTAAGATCAAGTATCAAGTTACATTTGGACTTGTGTGATCTATTGACAAACTATTAATCTCCATATGGTTCATCACCACCTCAGTTGGTCTATAATTTCGTTATTTTTTGTTTCAATATTTTTGTGACCCATCAGTGAGATCATACATTGTACTGTCAATTGTTATCGAAAAGTTTCTGATTTTGCAAACTGTTCAAGATGCATTTAAGCACCCACCATTATCCTCATGCAAAAAGGATAGGGAGTTCTTTGTTGTCCTCATTTCACTAGGAAAATTATGTTTTGGCATCAACGTGAGCCATGCTGGAGATCATGAGAGAATATTGGTTGTTGAGCTAAAATGATCAATTCTCTGCCACAGGGATGTTCAAGCCAGCAGTATCCTTCTTGATGATAAATTTGAAGTTCGCCTTGGGAGTTTGAGTGAGGTGTGCCCTCAAGAAGGGGAAGGTCACCAAAATGTTATCACAAAGCTGTTGAGATTTTCATCGTGAGTTTTAACTTCTATCACTGCATGCTTAGCTCATTTGTCTTCCATGTGTTGAGACTCAAAATCTCCATAAAATGTATTATTGCATTGTGTTGTTCATTGATCACCTATTTGTTTGCATACATCTCCATAAAATCTCCACAACGCGTTCAGCGCTTCCATGACTAAGAGGAAAAGCATTGGGGACAACGGGTCTCCTTGGCGAAGACCCCAACGCAGTTTAATTGTTTGACCTGGCTGTCCATTGATTAGAATCCTGGATGATGAGGTAGCAAGGAGAAGTGATATCCATTCACGCCACTTTGGCCCAAACCCCATGTGCGTGAGAATTTCAAGAAGGAAAGGCCAGGAAACCGAGTCAAATGCTTTAGAGATAAGAGATGTCCACCTTGACTAACAAAGCCGGCTTTCGCTTTGCCCGCAAGTTCTTTGCCGCTAATTGGACGTAGCGGAAGTTGTCGTGTATACTCCGACCGGCGATGAAAGCGCTTTGGTTTGGGCTAACCAAGCTTGGCAAAGTGGTTTGTAGCCTGTTCGCCAATACCTTTGAAAAGAGCTGGGCGAAGCTGTGTACCAGGCTGATAGGCTGAAAGTCCGAGATGGTTGAAGCATCTGTTTTCTTTGCAATAAGGGTAATAAGAGTGCCATTTAGATGGAGGTATTGGCCCTTCAAATCAAAGAGAGCTCGAAATGCTTCCAGAATGCTCGGTTTTATCACAGGCCAAGAAGTTTTGAAGAAAGCCCCCATGAATCCATCCAGTCCTGGTGATTTTGCTGTTGGGAGTTCCTTAATACTTCCTCCAGCTGTCAACTGGAGTCTATTCTTTTTCACTTACTGAGATTTGAGAATGTGACCAGATCTAGCCATCTAGCTATTCAAAATCCAAATGATTTCAATAAATCTAGGACAAAACTACTGCTTGTAGGCCCATGGTAGCAAGAGTAAATGAAAGACGTATTTTTAAAAAAAAAATCTGCTACTTTCAGATGCTAATACTAGTCATATTTTGTTTGATAATTACATGATTGGTGGTTTATTTTAAGTAATTTCATTTTGTTATATTAAATTAAATTCCTCTCATCTTCTAATGTCGTGTTGTTTTGTGGGAATGCAGGACGACAGATCAAGGTTCTTCTGGTAAGTGCATGCACACGTGCTTTCATTGCTTTCAAGCATTTTCAGTCTTGACAATTAATGAAACTGAGGACTCTAACATCGTATTGTCTTTCAATAACAAAATTTGGACATTGTCTATATATTCTTTTTGTTTATGGATGCAAGTGCATTGGCCAATCTCTCTAATGTAAACAGGTTCTCCATCTCCATCTTGTTCATATGATGTCTATTGCTTTGGAAAAGTTTTGCTGGAGCTGGTGACAGGGAGACTTGGTATCAGTGCATCAAATGATGCTGCAACGAATGAATGGCTTGATAACACTCTGCGCTACATCAACATTTATGAGAAGGAGCTCATGAGCAAGATCATTGATCCGTCACTTATCATCGATGAGGACCATTTGGAGGAAGTTTGGGCAATGGCAATTGTTGCGAAGTCCTGCTTGAACCCTAGGTCTTCTAAACGACCACCGATGAAATATATCCTAAACGCACTAGAAAATCCCTTGAAGGTAGTAAGGGAAGATAACAGCACTAGCTCAGCCAGGTTGAGAGCTACATCATCACGGGGCTCATGGAATGCTGCATTCTTCGGGAGCTGGCGGCATAGCTCGTCTGATATAGGCCCATCAAGGGATGACAACATGTTGAAACGCTCAGAGACAATCAAATCATCTGGAGGGAGCAATGGTGATCATTCTTCCTCCCGAAGGAGGCAATCTAAGGAGATCTTCCCCGAGCCATCTGGCTCTCGTGACACTGAGGATTAAGGAGCTTTCTTTCTTTTTGCGATTCTTAAGGTTAAAAGAAATGTCCATGAAGGGCTCTGCTGAAGCTTGGCTGCCAGCATGTGATTGACTTCTTTCAGCTGACAAATCCGAGTTGAATTTGCTTGTTGTCAATGACTTCACAAGCAGCATACTGGCGCGAAGGTACCATTTTTTGGGGGAACAGCGGGAGGTGATCGTATGGAGGTTGGTGCACCTTGCCCGGTGCACCGTCTGGACAATGGCGCGGAGTCGCTCTGGTTTCTCTCCACTGTTCTTTCTTTTCCCTTTTTCCCTCCTCTTCATTAAAGAAAGAATGGCGAGCTGATTCTTTTTCTTCCTACAGTAATTGATTGGTTCATTGTTGATCATAGCAGGAATGTTCGTTCCATTCATGCCTGGCTGTTTCTGGTTTTTGTGTTGCTTCCTTGCACAGTATTCATCCCCTTTTGTGTATTTTTGATTCTGTGTAAGTTCGACGGATTGTCTCTTTTTTTTTTTTTTGAATTCACGGATTGTCAGTACAAGTTATTGGCATGCCGTCAGTGTCAGGAGAGTGTGCCATTCTAGGCGAGTAGGCCGAAGGAGATGGCTGCCTTCCAGAAAAGGCCAAGATTTCAAATGTCGTTTGCAGTATGCCGGCCAGGCCCAATAGCAACTGGCGGGAATACTATACTAGAGAGCGCCCGTAGCTCAGTGGATAGAGCGTTTGTTTCCTAAACAAAAAGTCGAAGGTTCGACCCCTTCCTGGCGCAAATTTGAATTTTTAAAATTTTCTTTATTTGAAAAAAATGGACAAATCTCAGTGTCAATGTTTTTGTTCTTTGGCTTTTGGCTGTTATGAGACAGTACGTAGAAGGAAATAGTTGTATGTTATTTTAGCCGGTATAGTTGAACTCTATACAGTGTCTATTTAAATTTATTTGTAGATTTCGTCTTAAAAAGACGTATCGTTTAAAAGTTAGTTATTGTATCAGATATGTAATGATAAGTTAAAGCCAAAACTAAAAAAACCCTAGCCAATAATGACAAAACTGAAGCTCTACAATCTCAAGATAAAAATAGAATCGTTTTTTTCTCCTCTCCACATTCTCGTTTCATACATTGAATTATTAGAAAAAAAATATTGAAAGAGTAACAATTGCCGAGATTGAAATGACAAATTTAAATAGCGAAAAGAGTGACAGTGACTGAGAAGTGAGAACTGCTTTGAAACGATTAACTTAACTCACGATCAAATGAGTACGAGGCTGAGCAACACACGTCACCCGATAATTATTTTTACGGGTGAGAAGATCCATACGTGAGTGGACAGTGGATCTGTTTGATATAGCTGCGGCTTATGATGTTTGACTAAAATTTTGAATTTTAGATGTTTGTGACAGAGATTACGGAGAGAGATACTAGTTTGCGATTTTGGTTGATACAGATGTTGGGTTTTTAACGTGTACTACAATTAACTTGTAAATCCCGTCTTAAGAAAATACTCCGTTTAAAAGTTAGGTACTGTAGCAAAAGCTAAAAGCCGCTTTTAAAAACCGTTAAAAAATAGGCCCAATAATTCTCTCGCACCGGTGCTACACTACAGTGTATGGCATCCTATCCCTGGAAGAGACACGTATCTATACGAATCTTAATGCACTTTTGTCCTTCCTCTTGAACACCAACAACCCAACAGCCATGACAAAGCTCCTCTTCCAAAGACCTGTTCACCGTCTGTAGGACCAAAGATGGCAACAGGGAGGTGAATAGTATCTCAAAATTTTCTTTTAAATATTCACCAATCATTTACTCCAATAGCTACAAAATTAACAATATGAGGATGAAAAGTCAACACACAACCTAGCAAATCAAGAAGTTAAAAATCCAAGTAACGAGCAAAACTTTTGGTATTACCACGGTAGTACCGCTTGCTACAGCAAAATCGGTATTACTGCAATAGTATCGGTAGTACCGCTGCTACAGTAAGATCAATGTAGGAATAGTAAAAGTAGAACGATTTTAAAAATTAAATTCCATGGAACTTATGATTCGTAGATCCAAATCACTTGAAACTTAGCACCCACCTTCACTAGGATGTTAGAAATCTATTCTAATCAATGATCAAGAGAATTATTGCCAAAGTTCCGACCTTTCTGCATTTATAAGAGAAGTGCACCAAAAAGGGCAAAAACCTAAATAGGTGAATATGACTTACTCCTAGGAAGAGGATGACCAAGGTGGCTTTAGATATATTCTCACATATCATAGCAAGAAAAAAAAACAGAAGAAATCAAGCTAAAAACCTTCAGATCACAAAATCACTAGAAGGATCAAAAATATGCAAAAACCGGGTTTTCATAATGAATTTGCTATCAAACTGCCTAGATGGGCGGAGATAGATTTACAGAGGATATCTCTAATCTCTTATACATCCTTGACATAGCAAGTTCAAGAAAAGAAAAGAGAGAATATCCAAAAACAACAAAAACAAGAGCAAATTAATCAATCATAAGAGATAACTATGAAGATGATCAAAAATTGATTCTATTGCTGCTTCAAAAGAAAAATTTTATAGACACTCTATCTTGGAGAATAGAGAGCACACCAAACTCTCAACTCTCAAACCCTAATCCTAAAACAAGAGATACAAAAAAGGTAGGTTGGATGGATAACCATAAGTCTCTATCCCAACTCATTAAATAGATGGGCTAGCCAGCCATATCTAAACTTTAGTGGATACTATCCACTTAACACAATAGAGGAAACCGTATAACCTCCACACGAGTTTTACTCACACATGTTCACTTACACGCTTTTCAAAGCGCATAAGCCCGAATCCGCTAAGTTTTTAGCCTTGATTCATCTTGATCAAACCAGCTTCTTCTTAACCTAAATCGCTCTCCCAAGCTCTGCTCAAGCACCGTGGTTTTGATCTAAGTTAGTTTCCAGTATTTTGTCCAAACTACCAAAATACCCTTTTTCGAGCCGGTCTTCATCTTTCATTACAAATAACCGCCATGCTTGCTACGTATAGGTGCGCCACTGGTTTACCACGGATCGTCAAGTCTTACCAATTCCGATTTCACTGGACCACGCCTCACTTGCTACGTATATATATAGACACTCACACACACGACTGCGTTATGCTGCATCTGTGCGCACTGTGCGCGCCGGAAAGTTACTGTCGTGCGTGAGTGAAGTTACTGTCAAATATATATAGTTACTGTCATTTTTATAGTGTTACAACTGATAGTAACTCTGTATATATTTGACAGTAACTTTACGCATACACGACAGTAATTTTTCGGCGTGCATTCTATACCTACACGCAGCTCTCTTTATGTATGTATGTATGTATGTATGTATGCTGAGATAGCTCGATGGAAACAAGTACGTCTAGAACTTATAAGCAGATTGGTTAACATAGATATCAAGCTTTTTTTTTTGTTTAGTGCAGCAGTGACAAAAACAATAGGGATGAGTATTTGACAACTTGACATCGAGTTGGAATGGGTCTCTGGCTCTCTGCTACATTTTTGGACAATAAACAGCACACAGTAACGACACCTTGACAGGGTACAGGCCTTGTTCGAGTAACGACAAATGTTGTTCATTAGAAAAGAGAACTGATGTTCTGCAACGTCAAGATGTAATAAACATTTGTTTTTTTCTGAAGTCTACCCATCCCAGTTTCGTAAATGGAGTTATTACGATAAAGAATCGAAAGAGATTAAAATACCGAGAATACCATTCAAATATATTAAAAAAAGAAAAAAAAATGAGAGAGAAGACAACTAATACCAGGGAAAATTAATTAGTGTGTGAAATTTCCTTGTCCATGCGATAGTAGTTATGAAATCACTTATTTGAGGATGGACAAGTACTATCTGGTGCTGTAACATTACAAGTGAGGTATTCTGCTGTTTTATTTATTTCTCTGAACATGATATTCGTCCTCAACTTCTCTCTCTAGGTTGTCTTTCAGAGCTATACCATGCACCCCCATCATGACTGGTGGATGTGCTCCTCAACTTGCTTTAGCAGCAGCTAGTGACGGCTGCGGCGTAACCTTGGCAACCGAGTGCCCGTTCATTACATGGTTAACATGGTCAGTTTTTCCATCTACTGCCCAAAAGCTTGCTGTTTTGATGTCATCTTCCATCATCAACTTGGAGTAATCCTCGTGGTTGTACACCACATTGTTCTTCCCTCCAAACTCTACCGGAAGGACTTCTGGATCGATGTACTTGTGAATGATCTTCATGCTGTCCTCGCTCTTTAGGTACACAAAGTTCAACCTCTGAATTGATTTCGGGTCAAGGACATGTTTTACAACCTGAAAGCATTTGAAACATCTCAGTTAGAAAATAAGAACCACGAAAATTTTCTGTATTGACACTGCAACTCAATTTTTTTTAATCTTTATGAATAAAATTAGGCACATATAGTACTACATTTATGAAAGGGAAAGGTTCTCAAAGCCTACACCTTATAAAAAGCCTCAAATACTTTGGGGGGATTAAACAGAAATGCAATGGCCAGCCTCTCAGGGTAATGATTTTGCAGGATATTTGCACTTTCTCTGGCAGTCTTTATGGGGGTTGCATTGGCCAGTGTCCATCCTGTGAAGTCTATCAACCACACCATTTTGTCCTGACCTTCAGGCAGGCTGAGTATTGCATTCTCCAAGGCATATACAAGAAACCGCAACTGCCCTTCATGGGACGATGTATTCTGAAATGTGAAAGAAATGTATACAGGTGTATTCTGAGCTAAGCTAGAGAGACTGATGGTTTTCAAAAAAAAAGGAAAAAAGCGCAAGGATGACTCTTTAAAAGAGTTGAGTTCTTGCCTCCTTCGCAGGTTTCATAACGACAACAGTTCTCCCCTCTCTATCTCGAAAACTTGCCCTGTACATTTTACCTGTTTCCGCGTCAACAGAAACATCAGGCTGAAATAAAGAGGAAAACAATTAATAGGACGTTTAGTCACTTGTCAAGGTTTCCAAAAAAAAAAACACTTGAGCAATACATGCAAGGGAAAGAAAAGGGAAGATCATATTTACCCAGCAAATATCCTCTGGCCTGTAAGCTGCCCTCCACTTGAGACTTTCTTCTAACATTTTTCTAGACTTATCAACATTCCAGTTGCGGGCTTCTAGATATCTTCCCAAGCATGCTTCGCTACAGTACTTCTCATTACAGGAAGATATTGGCCCAAGTGCAGCTCTCAGTTCATTAATCTGCTCACAGGAGATGGTTGCATGACAAATTGATGAGAAAATAGTAGATATGTTTGAACAAACTAGAAGCATTTGTTATTTGTCATGTTTGTATGTTTTATACAGATAAAGCTAGGCCAAACGGGCAGAGTTCTCTGCTACAAGAACTAGTATGTATTGATATTTGGGCTTCAAGTCAACTGGAAACATCAAAAGGGATCCATAAGAGAGCTCGTGCAGGCTCTGGTGCGCAAGGCTACTATGCTGTTTCAGGGCCTATTTTTTTTGGCTTCGGCTTATGACTTTTGGTTGTAGCTTTTAGTTTTTGGACTGTTCGTGAGAGAGTACGGAGTAACAGAAACTCGCATACGGTTTTGGCCGATATAAATGAAGTCATTACAGTGTGTACTATAATCAACTTGTAGACCTCACCTTGAAAAAACATTCCGTTTGAAAGCTAATTACTATAGAAAAAGCCGAAAAACAGCTTTTAGAAGTTGAAAAGAAGAAACCCTCAGTTGCAACAAACAAGTGCATAAGCACAGGTAGATGAAAGCTTGTGTGATCATACACTTCATACTCCTAAAGTGCTACATTATGCACTTTTGTGTAAAACAAACTTTCAACTAGTAGGCTCATGTAAAACCTAAATTGTCAGCATAAGACTACGCAAACTAAGAGACATTTTGTAACCCCAGCATATTTCTTATCATTCTCATCAAAAGGTAAGATGCCAACCATCCTTTGCAATGAAGTATGTGAAGTAGATTATGTCAGGTATAGAGGATGTATGAAAAGTTAGACGGTCTATTGCACAGCCCAAAGGGGCAATATATAGTATAAGACTTAACACAATCCTAAACCTTAGTACAATAAAAATACCATAAATACCCTTAACACCCACTCAAATACAAGGCACATGCTATTGCATTTGGAAGGGTTGACACTGAAATAAGAAAAATCCAAAGTCCGAGTCTTGAAGATGTCGTCATAGCGTGCAACACTTAGGAAATTGTGTCGGGGATCTCCTCCCATCCGGAATCGTGCAGCAGCCCATAAAGCACAAAGTGTAGGGGCTGAAAAAGTAGAGATAAATAGGAGCAAAGTCAACCGCGATAACACAATGAAGAGGGTATGGAAGGTGATACAAATAGAGAGGGCTGCCAAATCAAACCGAAGAGGGATATATAGAAGCATAGCAACGTAGATCGAAGCCCGAGACTATGGCAGCGCAGAAGGAAAGTGCAGCGGCTTTACAAACTAGGAGTGACGGCTCAAAGAGAAGAACGGCGGCTGCGGCCATGCGAAAAGGAAGGAGATGACCACACCCGATCCAAGAGGATTGACCATGGCTAGCAAAGCAGTCAGCTGACTGACAAGGATTTTGTTTACTCGCACGGTTTTTACGAACTGAAAGATAGATGCTACGAACTTAGATGGACACAATGGAAGACTAAAAGGGAAATACTCAAAGTACTAAACAGTAATACCAAACTCCTTCCAGGCACACCAGCAGTTACTGCATCCGTTATCCATGCCATATTTAGACATGGGAGCCCCCAAAGCTACCCAAAACGGGCACTAGCCAAAATGAGGCGGGAGGATTGCAACCTTCCGGCCCGATTCCTCCACCCAAAACCACGCTTAGATCCACAGCGCCGGAACCACCAGATCTTTTCTCCTCTCTCCTCTCCTGAGGCTCTCTTCTCTTCTCCTTTCTTCCTCTGGTCATCCCCTCCTGAGCGCCAGGTTGGACGACAGCTTTAGGCGGGGTACGTAGCGGCCGGAGGAAGGAGAAGAGAAGCACGCGGAGGACATGGAAGTGGGGGTCGATGGAGTCGCAGTCGGATCCATGGCCCTGGGCTGTCGTGGTAGCGGCCGCATTGACGGCGGCATGGTCCGATCTGGGCGGATTGAGGCAGAGGTGGGCAGATCCAGCACAGAGGAAGAGATAGTCACCGGAGATGGCCGTATCCGAGGGGGTAGGCTAAGGTAAAGCGACGACCCAAGGACGAGCGGTGATGACCCAAGAAGGAGGCGGCCCGGGAAGGGCGACGGCAGGGCTCGGGAGGTGACGGCATCGAAGGAAGACGGGCAGCCTAGATCCGGCGGCGAGAAGCCTCGATTCGGCAGATCCAGCGTGGCACGCCCAGTGGGATGGTGGCCAGAAGAGGCGAGCGGCGGCAGCGGTCCAAGAGAAGGACGACAACGTGGTGGGGAGCAAGGGAGGTGGGCCGCCGACGACGAAGAAGTGGCCACCTCTGGGAGTGGAGATTGATCCTCCTGGGGGTAGCAGCAACGGAAGAGAGCGGAGGCTAGGTATTGAGCCTAAGCTCTGATATCATGTTAGATATAGAGGATTTATGAATAGTTAGATGGTCTATTGCACAGCCCAAAAAGGCAATATATAGTACAAGACTCAACACAACCCTAAACTCCAGTACAATAGAAAATACCATAAATACTCTTAACAGATTATACAACTGGTTAATGCAATCTAAATTCCTTTGAGCATAACATTACAATTCGGAGGTGCACATGACTATGTAGCCAGGGAGTCCATTTTTACTGAGAGTCTTCATCATGCAAAAACAATACTTCTGTAACAGATGAAGGTGGGAATGCAGCCAAGTGTGAATGACACAGAAACTGGGAATAAACAGTTTGGCTCACGGAATAAATATATAATATATAGAAGATAAATCGACATATATCTCCCTTTGTTGTTGATTTACTATACCACAGGCCACACCCTTTTAGGATGGCTACCACCTCTGCTATATTCAGGATTACAATTGTGCCAATTTTCATGTGTTTAAAAGCGCATTTAAGGTGTCAGCCTGAGAAGACAGACAGCAGCTGTATTGTAGTAAAGAGTATTAGTGGTGCAGCTGTCATTGCAGTTCTTTTGAAAAAATAAAGCTAATGAATGCATCAGCATTATAATTAGTGACTAGAAGCCTTGTACTTTGTATACTAATAGTTCCACAAATTTATCATAACATGGCAATTTTCAAAACTACCTTTGCTTCTCGCTGCTCAGCATCATCCGAATTGAAATGAGAGGCATGCTTTCTCCTAAACATTATTTCTTACACTCTCAGTGCTGCTCAGCCCTGAAATAGATGATTCATAGTTGAAAAATTGGGACAAAACTAGGTAATCATGCACCAAATTCATTATCCAAGACATAACCATAAAACATCAATAAAAAGGGAATCAAGCATATTATTCCACAGTAGTTATCAAAATGTGCAAAACATTTAAATCGAAATTAGTTGTTTCCTGTGTTAAAAAAGAAATTCAGTTGTTAATATGTACATATTAGGAATAACAGAATATTTACATATTGTTGATTCATACATCTAATGATACTTTGCGTAGCACCCTTCCAGATAAGAGTACATGGTTAGCATCTTTCCAGATATGAGTTGTCTAATCTAGGGCCAGCTTCAAAGTTATTCGAAAAGGGCAGAAACATAATGCATAATGCAGAGGAGCAGTGTGGAAGTTAGTCTGATCTTCAATGAAACAAATACTGGTCCTAATCTGGTAGCCATATAATTAGCAATTAACCACATCTCTGAGCTACTGTGCACAATAAATAGATGAATGTAAACCACTGACAATGTTTAACTCTTGTCCAAACCCACTTCAAGTACAATAAAATGTTGAATACTACATGGATGTGAAGTATGATATCCATGTTAGATTGAGTAAACAATTAAATATAACAGCATACACACTACAAATACCTTCACACTGCTGAGTAGTCAAGAACCATGCATGGCTTACAGTGAATTTTAAAAGAAACATAAACCTATACTGGATGCATAATATCAAAATTGATTCGATACTCTCAACAACTTCCATTGGCAAAAGTTGGTTTGGAATCCCACCAATTGGTGCGAGTTCGAGCTCATGTTGTGAGATGGTTGATATAATTTATTTGTTTTCTTATTACAGTTCACCCATGAAACTTACAAAAATGACAATTAATATTGGACAGAAAGTGACCATAATATAATAAGATTTCTAGATTTTACTTTACAATATTGCAGTATAAATAACATCAATCAGCTCTTTTGTGCACCGATATTCATACTTCAAAGTATACATATGCGCATATACAGATGCAAAGATTACCATACTATGCACATAGCCATACAGATGCAAAGATTACCATACTATGCACAGCCACATACTGAGTCTGAATAAATTATATACCACCACAAGGATTTGGACCCCATTTCTGCATATGCAAATAAATGCATTGACATTTTTTTATTGTTTCTATCCGGAAAGGACAGGTGCCTTTTCCTGATCAATTACACTAGAGTAAAACATGCAAAACACAAGTAATTCACTGAACCCGGCATTCAAATGGGGTAAGTAATTCACTGAACCCGGCATTCAAATGGGGTAAGGAAGGCAATGAACAAGTATAGCACCTACACAGATCTGCTCTGCCCTCTAGACACAGTTTGCAATTTCTGTTTGCTGAAAGGAACGTACATGCACAGAGAAAGGGGTGGGCTTTATTATTATTAATAATTAATGATAGGACGGACTTAACAACAGCCCCAATTGAATGTTGAGTTGTTGCTAGTTGGTAGTACTTTTGAGTTTAAGGGAAAACTTATGGAAGATAAAGGTTTTAGACTTGTTACTTTTATAATCTCGCTAACTCATATGGGAAGAAATCATAGATCTGCCAAGAAAACATGATAGAAAGAAGAACATGCTGAGTTCACAACACTTCCGCAAATAGGCGTCAAGATATCGGAATTCTTACAAGTCGTACGGTGAACCTACACATCTTTCCCCTCAAAAGATGAACTTTCCGTGCTTACAGTACAAACAAAGAAAATCCAAAAATTTTGGTTTCAAATAAAAAAGAACAGGAAAAAAAAGATTTTATCAGAATATGATGGACTTTAGGTGGACGATTACAGTCTACAAGGAAACAAGCCCAAGATTTACCAAGAACCTAGGGAATAACCAAGAACCTAGGGAATATAAGATATACAGCTTTGTATCATTAGAATATGAATGGGCAAGAAATCCCCCACAGCGGCTAGCGATCCAGACAGACAACAACAAGAAGAAATGAAAAGAAATCAAGAACGCATCCATACCTGCAGGGCACGCGAAAGGTCCCCCAGGGAGACGAACACGCCCAGCGAGTCGGCCCAGGAAGCAGTAGCGAGTCGCCCACGGCGCCAAGAACTGACCAGAGGCGTTAGGAGAGGAGAGAAAATAATGTTACGAGTTGGACTGGACTTTTCTCCGTCTGTCCCTCACGTGTCCTCTCAGTCTCATGTCCTCTCCGGGCCACAAGAATAACCAGATTTCGAAGTAGGCAACACCGCACAGTGCAAGCCTTGGAGGAATCACGCGCTCGCGCTGGCGATGGATTAGGAGGACGCCATTAGATGGTTAATATGTTAAGCATCAAGTCTAGATTTTTATGGACGATGGGATCGCTTTGCGGAGTACAGGTAGTTTAATGCCGGCATCATCGAGAGGGAGAGACGGGATAGCTGATGTAACGCCTCCATTTTATTTCTGGACACGCTGGAAATCCCTCACAACTATTCAGAATTGTTTAGCTATGAGTATCGTAGATAAGTGTACATCATTATTATCATAAGTTTAATCATAAAAATTAAATTTTACTACAAAATTAAGACTTAGTAGCTAAGTTTTACACAGCGGAACGAGCGACGCAAAGTTATATTATATTACAAAATAACTCTACAGTCGTACCTGAGTGTAGAATAAACCTTAACACTAGGCGTCGTCTACATCATAGGAATCTTCAAAGCCTTTCTCAACGGTTGCTTCATTATTTTTCCAAGCATCTTCTGTTAATAGTTTAGCAAACGTGAGTACAACCATCATACTCAACAAGTCATATAGGGAAACACTATATAGCTACTTACTAAGATTTTCAAGAGATTGGAATACAATGGTTTTGTTAAAGTATTTGTGGATGCAATTTTATTTATAAATATTTTATTTTAAATACAAAATAACAAATCATAAACTTCTTAAAGAATTTAGGGTTTCAACATCTCGATTACCAAACTTCAACATTTCCAAATCATTTCCAATCTACTTATGCTTCGCTATTAGAATCACTCATTAAACACAGTTTCATTTACCGGAAGCACAGCGTATTCGAATACCACATATTATGACTCTACAGAGTTGCCCAACTTTACTCACAAAATTTCTTAACTCTCGTGTCTGAGTTAAGAAAAATAGGGTTGTTTCACTGCTCATCTCTTTATATAGTCTCTATCCGATAGACTAGGTACCCCTTGTCATGGAATGTGGCTGCCTAACAGGACGAAACCTACCGTTGTGAAAGTATGGTTTTACCGTTTCTATATCACATTCTTACGCCTGTTGTTCTCTTGTTTGGAGCAGTATATTATATCCTTATAGTAGATATTCAATCAATTTAAGCAGCTATTAAACCAGGTTTGACGAGTCAACGCTTGTGGTTGAGCGATTACTATGTTCTTTACTTAGCTTAAGGTTCTAGTCCTTACATTCATCAATCAGGTAACCATTCACAAATAAATAACCCAGTGCACCGTGTCACTGTCACTACTAGTGTAAATCAGTTGAACTTTCTAAACTGCCATGGTATATTTATAGTAATTTATTATTACTAGGGTTTGTCAAGGTGAATATGGCCATCAAATAAAATAGGGCTTTTTCATGTGGTAGGAAATAACTAAATAACATGTCATTCTAAATATTTATTGTACAAGAAATATGTGCGTAAATAAGATAATGAAAATACTGGTAATTAAATAATTAAAGGAATGTAGGTTCAATATGATTAAAAAACATATGACTTGCCTTGTTCAAAATATTCTACTGGCTCATATTCTTCAGTACCTTGAGCGTGTCCTCGATCCAATTCTTGAATTTGTTGCTCGACGTATTCGGGTGCTAGCGTGAACGGAAGCAAATAATAAATTTCGCTCTCATTAGAACATGAGCTGGGAAAAGGGATAAAACAAAAGTAAAACTAAATAAAATAGGTGTGGGATTTTTTGGAGCTAGGTTGACAGGCTCGAAACGGTCGAAACAGACATATATATGTATTTTGGGAGGTGGATGAACAGTAACAGGCTAGTTTACTATTTATTTCTGTCAAAATACTATTCATGTTGGATTTTTACTATTCATGCGGTCAGTTGCTACAATATAGACCCGGGATGAACAATATGAATGGTGTCGGCCCGACCCAACACTGTTCATCTCCTTCCTCCAACATCGCTACAGTAGCTGAGAAATAGGGGAATTGAAAACCAGGAAAATCTCAGGTTGTGGGGCTTTGTAAAGGAAACCAAGGATATAGGTGGACTCCTGGGGACGAGGGGGTTCCATTTTAGGGCTTGGTGGTGGTCGATGGGCTACGGTTGAGCGGCGGCGAGGAGGTTTCTCTTCGGGATGTTTGAAAGGCACAAAGGTTAATTGGTGGCTAAAAGAGCGATTGCATGGTGATTTAAGCTTCCTAGGGATAGGTGAGTGACAGTAGAATGACCAGCTTGGCCCGCGGTGGCTTGTGTTGGTGTGTCCACGACGGGACGATTTTGACCGAACGGGGAAGTGGTGGCTAACAGATTACGGGGTTTGGCGGACTATGGTGGTGCTTTGTTTGAGTTCCTGGGGTGATGGGGATACTACAGGAGCGAACAATTGGAAAGTAATCGATGAAATGGCATGAATAAAAAATCGGCTTACTTGTGGAATTTCGGTGACGGTGGTTACCTGACGGCCGATCAGGGGAAATTGGCCACCAGGGCACTGATGCAAGGGAAAGGAGAGGCTCAGGGCCTTTTATAGCCAAGGGAAGGCGGTTCGGAGTAGTGGGCGTGCGGCTTAGGTGTTGGCGCGTGGCGGTGGCGCGGGAAGTCTCGAGGCATTTCAGTGTTAGCGGCAGGGAGGTCGGCAAGTGTGCTGGCGCCTTGGGCTGGATGCCACCTCAAGTGGTGCGATGCAGCGGCCAAATTGGCTTATGGCGGTCTGTCGGCTGAGTGAGGAGGAAAGGTGGTGGCAGGGAATTTGAGGTTTGTGGTGTTCGGCAGCCGTCTAGGGCTATTAAGGAGTTGTCAGCGTTATGTAGGCTAGGCGTATGGTGGCTGAATTGGGGAGGCGGTGGTTGACTGAGCCTTGCGGCTATTGTAAGGGCACAGCCACACATAGGAAGATGATAAGGCCAACCCAATCAAATGGCAAGGAGAAACCCATGATTAATACAAGATACTTATATATGAGTGCTTAAAGAAAGATAATATAGCCACACCATAAGACATCTATGTAAAACTCATTTCCTCCGATGCAAGCAGGGGCGGATCCACACCCCGGACAGGGTAGGCTTCAGCCTGGAGTGTGGAAAAATATCTAGTTTATAGCCCGGGTAAACTCAGTTCAGTCTAGGTAACATTTTTACAGTCCAGTCCAGATAGCCTAGATCATTTCACCACCGAGCCCGGGGCGTAACCAAATTCTGGCTTCGCCACTGGATGCAAGCATTTTTTTGTAAGTAGTCGTTAAGCAACGTTGCCTACTTAAGCATCAATGTTATAATATAAACATCTTATCTATTCTACATGACAAGAGAAAATATTTTTTTAGTTGCTAAACACATTTCTAGACACTTGTATTATACATGCTCTAAACGAGCCACAGGAGCCTCGCTAAAGCATCGTCGCTGGCGCGGCTAGATGGGCGTGGGTCAACCCTGAGCACAGGCTTAACCACACGCGACGCGACGTTGTCCGCGCACGTCGGCCGCTGCCACAATAGCCCACATCGCGGTCACCGACGTCCTCACATAGGCGTTGCCTCAAACAAAGATTCGACCGAATCCAGATCGTTGAGGCCCGCACATGGCATCTATGTCAAGATAAAAAAAAAATACACGGCGGCGTCAGCCATCAAACATTAGTCCTGTCCCGCTGGCAGGTGGGACCCCTCACCCCGTTTCAAGTGACACGTAAGCTAGCGAAGCGCGCGTTGCACGCAACGACCAGGACGGACGGCGCCACCACGCCATATGACCGGCCGACCCTCTCCAAGTCACACCCAGCTTAAGTAGACGCGATTAACCAAAAGCAATCCTTGTCAAACTTCTCCAGCCCAAACAATATCCCGCCCCCTGTTGCTGGTTTCTGCGTCCATTTGCATTCCCAATTTCGATTGCCCCGTCACACTTGCAGAGAATTTATTTTCCCAACACGAAATCGCGATTGAGATTTTGAGAGAGCGAGAGAGAGAGAGAGGGTGCATGGTTTGTGGTTAAATATGGACATCCTGGATCACTCGGAAGATGAGGAGCAGCAGAGCCAGTACGACAGCGGCACGGGCTCAAGGTTCGGCGCGCGGCGGCTGAAGCGGAGGTCCCTCCCACATCTTGCAGCACCTGCTGCTCATGGATTATTGCGGCGGCGGAGGGCCGGCGGGGACGGGGACGGCGCGTCGGAGGAGACGGTGCCGCTGCCAGAGTACGAGCGGCTGTCCCAGTCCGCGCGCCTCTCCGATGACCCCGACCCAGCTTTGAAGAACCCGCCGCCGCCGCCGGAGCAGCAGATGCAGGCGGCCAAGCAGCGCGCGTCCCCGCCGCAGCAGCAGAAGCCGGCGGCGTGGAGGCTGATCGAGTACGTGCGGTCCAGGCACAAGTCGGGCGGGGCCGCCGGCGGGTGCGGCTCGTCGGACGGCGACTCCAAGAGCTCCGACGGCGAGGAGGGGGAGGACGGCGGCGGCAAGGAGGGGAACAAGGACAAGAAGAAGAAGCGGTCGTCGTGGCTGCCGGACCCCGACCGCCGGTGGCCGGTGCAGGGGTTCTACTAGGTTCTTTGCCTCTCGTCGATCGACTTGTCGTTGCGTTTTCCTTTGCATTCGAGCACGTAGAATCTGGTAAAAACCATGACGTGTCCCTGATTCATGTCTTCGTTCCGATTTTTTTTTTCTTTTCTTCCCCCTTCTCTGTCATGTTCTTGTGATGTGGATGGGGAGGAAGACGAGATAAATTTGGCTGTGCTTTTGACGCTTGTATTTTGGGTAGAGTAATTGAGTCAGCTTTTGGAAGCTGGGTGCTTGTGGAATAACGATGTAATATTGTAGAAAGGCATGGTATCAAATGGAAGACGAGCAAAGCTGCCAAAGCATCTTACTTCCCCCACAAGCCCCTAATCTTATTTTTAAGAGAAAATTTCGTATGGTATATCGTCTGAGTTAAAATCAACGGAATTCACCGGTACCACCGTCTTTTCTCAACTTCGGCGTCACCTCTCCACCTATTCCAACTCCAACGTCACCCTCTCCTCCTTCTTCACCTCCGACTCTAGATTTGCTAACGATGGATTCATCGTGGCCCTCTAGACATAGAGCTAGGTGATGGTCCGGCGATGGAGGGTGGCGATGGATATGACACACTGAATATTAGGTTAGACGGGATGGTAGCAACTGAGAGGGAGAGATATCAGCGTAGCTAGATAGTAAGATCGTCGTCGGTCGCCGGTGGTGGAGTAGAGGTAGGGGAGATGGAGGAAGGGTCCAGCACTAGAGAAGTGAGGAGGATACAGAGGAGAGAGGGAGGAGAGGTAGTTTCCTATTTTTAATTGTGTGCAAAGATTGAGATGAAGAAAGATCCTAGTGACGATCAAACTTCTGTTACGCGACAAAATTTCACCACCAGTTGGCTTCTAGAAACATTCTGGGTCTTGTACGCGACCAGATGAACGGCATGATGCTGAAAATGAATGATGTTGCGTACGTTGACGTCTACCACATTTGAATCCTGGGTTCCTAAAGAGTGGAGGAACAAGATAACTCTGAATTCTAGTCAGTCATGTCGTTCAGTAATCTTCAACTGGAAACAAGAACAAAACGCGACATAAATCGGGCGACTGATCTGCCACGGCGTCTGGAAACGATTTGACCTGTAGCATGAGCACATATTCTAAGGTCCGGTGTCTAGGGTGGTGTTCAGTTCGGCTTATTTTTTGTGGTTTATGGCTGAAAACACTGTAGCTGGCTGAAAAAACACTGCAGCTGACAGAGACTTATTTCACATAATTAAATTTAAAAAAATTGAAAAATATAAAAAAAATTGTTAGCCCATCACAGACAACGTAAACGAATATGGGAAAAAAACCGGCAAAAAAGCTAAAAAAAAGCCAAAATTTCAGAAAAAGACGAAATTATGAATAGTGCAAAAATAAGCCAGAAGCGAGAAGCTCAAATCATATTAAGCGGTGCCTAGAACGTACAGAGCACAGTATGAGCCAGTACTAGTGTTCTCTTTATAATAAAAAAAATTAGTGTTTGCGCTGCAGACCAGAAGTTAACTTTGAGCAAAATCACTGGGGATAGCAACTTCTCTGTCGTAACAAGAGAGACCGACAAACCCCAGTTCGAAATCCTCAGAAAAGAAAAAAAGGAAAAAAATTCAACGGTTCAGATTTCAGAGTTCGCTACTACATTTGGCCAAGATTGCTGCAAGAGCTCTGTACAGTTATGCTCGAGTCATATTCACATTCCACAGAAAAGAACACCGCACGTAAGGACAGTTATGAGTTAATATGTGCATCCCATTTACCTTAGAAGTAATTATGGATAGCTTAGTGCATAAAGCAGAATATACAGGCTTGTTCTTTTTGGCTGCGGCCTGTTTTTTTTGCTGTGGTTTGTGACTTTTGGCTGCGGTTTGTGACTTTTGAGCTGTTTGTACAAGAGATTACAGAGTAGCAGAAACTCACGTGAGATTTTTGCCAATATAAATGAAGTCAGTAAAGTATGTACTACAATTAACTAGTAGACGCTATCTTGAAAAAATACTCCATTTAAAAGCTAGTTACTGTAGAAAAATCGAAAATCAGCTTTTAGAAGCTGAAAAGAACAGGCCCTATGGCTTTTGGCTGAAATTTTTGAATTTTGACTGTTTACGGTATAAATTACGGAGAGATTGATATTCACTTGCGATTTTGACTGGTACAGATATTGAGCTTTTAACGTGTACTACGTTTAACTTGTAGACCCTGCCTTAAAAAAATACTTCGTTTAAAAGTTAGGTACTATAGCGACTACGAAAAATCGACCGACTCCCTCACCGCCGAACAGGCCCTACAAAAGGCAGTGCTAGGCTAAATCCAGCGGATTTAGGGAGGTCTACTGTTAATTACATGTGAGGATGCACAACGAAACGAAGCTCGCATCGGTTGGATAGCTCCAACAGTAGTTCATCTCTCAATTTTCCCTGCCTTGTGGAACCCTGCCAGCACGCCTGAACCACGTCTTGAACGCCGCGACCAAGTGCGGGCAGTCGTCGACGTTGCGGGTAGAAAACCCGAGACATTGTTGCAGCAGCTCCTGAGCATCTGGGACAGGCAAGGTGGAGTTGATCCGAAGAAACGTCTCCTGCTTGATTGATGATTCTATATTCGTGGTTTTTTTTTGCTGATCTCTTGCCTGATTTAATTTGCTAGGACATATAAGCACAGATATAAAAGTCCTCATGATTAAGATCCACACGAGCAAAAAGTAATTTAGGATTTAAGATTTTTATGTTGTTGTGAACTTGATTCGATTCTCCTCGATTTAGTGAATTTCAGTCTAAAAACCTCATGATTCTTCATTGGTTTAGGATCCTGATGACTTAAACAAGTCTTATACAAAATTTGAAAGTGTTTAAATAAGATTTGAGAAAGTTCATGGGATTTGAGCTTTTGTTCCGAGAGGATTTCAGACAGGATACAGAGGACCGATCGGACCAACCCTAGTCCAGCGGTCAGATCGGTTCATGAACTGTGGTTTGACCAACCTTAGATGAAGGGTGTCTTATTTGTTGGCTCGGGTTTCTAACTTTATCTTGCTAAGTCTATGTGGTGTAATATAAACTTAGCGATTCCATAGTCATTTGAGTAAAGATTTGAATACTCGAGGTTGAAATGTTTTAGGAATTATTCACCCTCTTTGATTGCCGACATCGGTCCTACATCCGGACATTGACGAAACAAAGCCACCCGCATCGTATCCGCATCCTCACCACCTGCATCTGCACCAACATCATACATGCATACAGACGAGCAATGTAAAGACGACGACCGCAACACAACTTAACAGAGGTATTCTATAGGCTTCTCCTACTGATGTAATTAACTAGACACCTTGCAAAGCTCGGGGAATTATCGAACTACGCAATCTCCAAACAGATATACCCCTTAAGTATAGACGCAGAAATCAAAAGGATGAATTCCCGTGGGAGTATGTAATTTTGTATATTAAGTATAGAATTAACGAAATTTCGTTGTCTTTTTGTTTTGAAAAACAACATACTATCAGTTTCTGTACAAATAGCGCTAAGGTTCCACTCATTTCGGCTTGAGTTTTTGGCTTATTTTTTACTATTCATAAATTTCGTCGTTTTCTGGCTTTTTAGTTTTTTTAGCTTTTTTGTTGATTCTTTTTCCCCGTATTCATTTGCATTGTCCGTGATGGGCTAACTTGTTTTTTTTTTCATTTTTAAAATTTTTTAAATTTAGTTACGCTAAATAAGACACCATCAATTACAGTGCAATTTCAGCCAACTATAGTGCAATTTCAACCACAAGCCAGCTTATTTCAGCCCAACCGAGCGACACCTAAATTTGCTTTGATCAGCTATAAAATGCAGTAGAACAGACACCAATCAAGCTAATTCAACTAAATTCCCCAATTATACCATCTAGTCATCAAGTGGATTCTTTCGAATTGATGGCTTATAGTTTATAGCTTAAATATTTAAATTCTGGCTGCTCGCAAGAGACAATACGCAGAGGAAAATAGTCACATGCGATTTTGACCGGTACAGCTAAACTCAGTACATACTATAATTTTTTTATTGACACCGTTTTAAAACAAAACCCTATTTAAAAACTAATCACTATAGACAGAATAAACATAAGCTAAATTTAAGTCCAAAAGAACCAACCATCATCACCATCCTAAACATAGTTTAAGGGAGGAAACTAATACAAAAGCTTCAAAACGATTTCCTAATAATTTCCTCCCTGATCCTATGACAATGCCGCACGCACGCACGCAAGGATACACAAAGAGAACACCTCACCGCCAAGCAGAAACTGTGAACAGAGGCCGTTTCTCCCATGCCAGCGACAAGAACGCAGGCTGCAGCTCAACAAGTGAATATTTGTACTTCGGATCATAGTTCCAAAGCAAAAGATCAGCCTGGCTCATGGCATAGTTGCTGAGACGGACTGGCTCGAAGCCGCACCGCTCCATCAGCGTCTGCCACTCGCTGCTGCCGGCCATCCTATCCGTCCTGTCTGCGCCCTCCCCTGGCCCAACGGCCCTCCGGATGCGCTCCCCGAACATGCACCGCTCCACCCTCACCCTCTCCGGTGAGTTCCGCGCCATTGCCACATCCAACGACTCGAACACCGACCGGTAATAGCTCAATGCATTCGCAAATCTATCGACGAACCCAGCTCGGTTCAGACTGGCCTCATACTCCCCGAGGGTTACCACCGCTGGATCGAGTGATTTGGCGAGACGAAGGATTCGCCTTACCGGCTCATCGGAATCGCCAAGAAGGTGGTAGAGCTGGAGCATGAAATTGACGGCCACGGCCTCATCGGGCTCGACCAAGAAATCAGACCGGTCGAGCTCGTTCACTGGCCGAAGCAACGGAACAAACTCGAAGTCCACCCCAAGAAGCTTGGCAAAGTCGCGGAGACGAGCACTGGTTGCGGCAAAGGACGCCGCGGGCTGTGGCCCCAAGAACTGCGAGGGGACACCGGAGATACGTACCCGGGATGGCTTCCCCTCGGGCCGGGTCGCGAGCGCCTGGAGCAGCGCCGCCCACTGGATACCCTGCACGATCCCGAAGTCAACGATGTGGATCTTGGTCGCTGCGCCCGTGGCCTCCAGGATGGCCTGGTTGGCGGTGAGGTGCGCGAACTTGGAGTAGGGACAGGCGTCGTTGAGCGTCTTGTAGCAGAGCGTGAGCTCGTCGGAGGCGAACCGCGCGTCTGACGCCGTTGAGGGGCGCACCGCGCCGCCGTATGCTAGGCGGCAGGCGAGCGCGTGCGCGAAGTAGAAGGCCACGCGCTCCGCGGGGTCCCCAGAGTCGGTGGCGGCGGCGTGGACCTTGGCGAGCTCGGCGGCGGCGAGCCCTGGGTCGGCCGCCGCGGCGCGAGCGCTGGCGAGGAGGGACTGGAGGATAGGAGCGGAGCAGGAAGCGTCCGGGGAGCTCGGAGAAGAACACGCTGCCGGCGTGGCGGCGGCAGCCTGGGGGAGCGAAGCCGGGGCAGCCTCGGGCTGCGCGGCAGCGGCCTCGGCTTGGGCCGGGGCTGGGGGCTGGACAGACGGCGGCTGGGCGGTGAAGATGAGGCGCTCGAGGTCGGAGTCCGGGAACACGGGGGCGTCTCCTATAAGGCTCTCCATCCACCCATCGGAGTCAAAGTCCGCCGCCGCAGCGAGGTCGGAGAACACCGCGTCGGCGGCGGACGCCCCGAACGCGTCGGAGAAGAAGTGCTCCGCGGGGGACCACGCCGCGGAGGCGCCGCCGTACGGCAGCGAGGCCGGGATCTGTGCGTGCGGGGGCGCCGGGGCCGGCGGCGGCGGCAGGTGGTGGTGGTGCTGCTGCTGCTGGTGGATCACCTGCTGCGCGATGGCCATGAGGTTGCCGCTGTCCGCGCACATGTACGCCATCCCTCCTCCGCCCCAGCCGATCTGCGCGCGGCCGGTGGGAGAATCGCGGAATGGTGGGGCCTCGGCCGGGAAATTGGGGTGATTGACCGAAGAACAGAGCGCAGGGGATTTAAAACAGTAGGGCGTGCACACTCACACCGTGCAGTGAGGGGGCGCAATTACGAGATTGTCCTCGTGCTGTACTGGTGTGCTTCGTACTTTGGGGGTCGCCGACTTCAACGGTAAAATGGGAGTGAGTGAAGAGGGGGGCTGGCCACCCTAACCTAAAAAAATCGCATCCTAATTAAAATAGTCACAAAAATTCTAAGAAATTTTGTATATATACTTCTAAATTTATCTTAACTACATATACAAGATATACTTCTAAAAAAATCGCATCCTAATTAAAATAGTCACAAAAAAGGCGCAATTACGAGAAATTTCTTGGTTGCGCACTTGCACGTGCTTTGTGCTTGATTGGACTCAGAAGTCTGATTCATCTTGAGTAGATAATCGTATCTTTGTCATAAAATTGATGTCAATGAATGAATATCTTGAGAGTTTATAGTATATTTAACATGTACTCGCAAAGCACATGGCAATAGTTCTTTTCAGAAACTCTACATACTTGAGTGAATTTGTCGTAAAAGCGTGTAAAAAAAGAAAATTGATCTATTATCACTTATAAGGTAATTGAAAGAAGAGGTGAACCATTGTTAGTGTGAGGTCTCGTATGGAACGTGGGATTTTTTTCTTGAATCCTGCACGAATGGAAATGTTTTGAGTCTCTTTGATTCGCAGAATTCTAAAAACACAAGAATAGAAAAAAAAAATACAGGATTATACTGTAGGAAATAAAACCACATAAATTGTTCAAAAGATGTGTTTGATAGCTCACGAAAAAATGCAAGAATTTTGAGATTAAATATTAATTGATTAGATACAGGATGGAGAGAGGAAGATAAGTTGTATCGGAACTCTTAAAGGAATTCCTAACGTGAGGTTAGGCTTCATGTTACAATTCCTCTAAAATTTTATGAATTTTTTTTCCATCATATGAAATTCCTTTTAAGTAATCCTACAAATCAAACACCCCTTGTAGAAAATTTTTCTTTGGATTGAATTCCTCTATTTTTTTCTTTACCATTCCTTTGGATCAAAGATGCCCTTTGTGTGAACATCATGTGAAGTTTCTGCAGTCCAATCGAGCCCTACCATTTTTTTTCAAAAGGACTAATGCGACTTCAGTCTGATGCTCGATTTGGTTTATCTGTTTTCAAAATATCCAAGTTAGCCTCTTATTTTCAAAATATCCAAGCTAGCCTTTTTACTTGCACTTTTTTTTTATCCATTTTGAGGGTGAACAGTGACATCGACGATCGAGACGTCAATTTTATGAAATAATATAAAAAAATGGCTAAAATTCTTAGGAGAGAACAATGATGTTCTTTATTACTTATGAACTGGTTACAGGGGTGCCTTCAACAAGGTGGGAGACTGGCCCTAATTATACTGAATTAAATGAGATTGAATACATCTGGAATTGAGAGCGATTGATGGTGCCTTCGTCATCCAACCTTAAATACCAATGGAGAGACGCCAGTTATCTATTGGGAGAGATGCCTTATGGAAACAACGCGTCTGGTCGGGAAGATGGTTATTGTCAGAGGTAGAACACCTGATCGTCGGTTGTTGTCAGCGAAAGATGAACGTAAGAAACAACCATATGGCAGTTGTTGGCAAAGACTGAGGGCCGAAGCATCATGCTGTTTGAAGTGGATAAGGCACGTGCTCCATCCATCGGAAAGAATATCCTGGAATCAGGTCCAAAGACCAGTTCAACTTTTCCAAGCAGTCATCTGATCGGACAATACACAAAGTGTTTCTCTAACTAAGATACTTGGGGAGCAATCTCTGGAGGTTATGACCAGTGGGTCTACAACCAGGGGTCATTTAGCTTTAATAAATATTAAAGTTGTATTTACATATTTATTTAATCCTCATCAATTGACATGACTTAACAAAAGGTGATTGGTATGGAAGCCAACAATTAACACATTAATTCTAAAAACAATATTTTTTTAAAAAAACTTGCCTATACATCTATCTACCCTTCGACGGCTATGAAAAAAAGACAGTACTCCATCTCAGTACTCCATCCCACTGACATATACATATAAAATACATTGGTCTAATCATACATATGAAAGTACCTTTTCCAAACTCATGCGCAATGCACCGATGCCATTGTGGCCTCCGGTCCAGCACGCTGCTCTAAGACTGCCGTCAGCCTCCAGCTGCCATCCATTGGGCGACCGGTGGTGATGCTTACAGAAAATCTTCCCCAACCACAGGCTGGACCACACTGCCACGCCGAACACTGACAGTTTCCACCCACCACACCGCCACACACACCAGCGTCGTCCTGCCGATCCGTCCGGCGTCCGTGACGTCTCACTGTCCCTCCGCACCACGGGACCGCGGCCCCCCACCAGCCATGGAAGGGAAGGAACCGAGGCAACGCATGGCCGAGCAGTCGATCGACCGAGCTCGAGGAGTGGAAGTCGCCGCGGCCGCCCGCCCGTGACGTGACCCTGCATTTGCTCTGCCCCCTCGCGTGGCCCCACCACCCTGCGCTGTCCTCCATGAGGCGGCACCACCTGACCGCCCCGCCATGTCGGATCTACTCGTACTACGTCCTCGGTCCGGTCCAATCCATTGCATACGTAACCTCGCAGCACTCTTTTGTTTTTTAAAAAATATAACCCTCAATCAAATCTGCATTTATAGCTTTCTTCACAACCGCCGCAGGACATGATCACGGCGGCACGTCGGTCTAGCCGTGGGTGACGAGCGAGCGTGGTAGGTGATAAACGAGCGCAGCAAGTGATGGACCCTACCGGCCTGCCACATTGCTCCCATCACACCACCACCTGCTGCGATGCCTAGGTGCCACAAGAGATATTGCGACGTGGCTCTGTGACAGGTTTGCTGCCCCGCTCCATCTTTAATGGACTAGGCTCAGGCTCGGGGCTTTCAATTTTTTGCCACTCTTAAGAATGACCAAGTCTCGCTGTCACTTACATGTGGAGTCACGCGAGTCATCGACAAGTGGTAGGGGTGGCAAATCCTTTGCCACTCCACTCATAAGAGTGGCATAGGATTAAATATCCCAGGCTCAGGGGCTCTGCACTTAGCGCCATACAGGGCCGGTCAAAATGCGACACGTGTTGTCAAAAATTCAAAAAATAAAAAAGTATTTTTAAGTACTTACAAAATACTTTTCAAGTATCCAAAAATACTTTTAAAATTTTTTAAGTATTTTTTGGATTTTAAGTATTTTTTTGGACACATGTCGGGCTAAAATGTATTTTTTTAAGTACTTAAAAAACACTTTTTTTATTTTTTTATCTTTAAAGTATTTTTTTGAATTTTTGGCGACATGTGTCGCGTTTTGGCCGGCCCCTGCACTTAGCGCCGTGCACCTGAGCCCAGTCCATCTTTAATAGCTCCGTCCGGCCTTTAATAATATTTGGTGTGACCGGTCTGCAATAATCTTTAGTGGTACTTGGTTTCTAAATATTTTGAACACTAGACTATTTTGGAACTTTTGTAAATAAATCAATCGTATGGTTTGGAAGGCAACACAAAATTGGAATTACTGAAAGTAGTAGGTTTTTTATTTTGCGTTCAAATGGACTAATATTTTGTAAGCTCCAGCTTAAGCGAGAACAAACCAGCGAAGATAAGATTTAAAGCCCAACATAACAATTGGTAATAAATATGCAAATTATATGGCGTGCAAGGTTTAGTTGGGTGTATATATTTGACTTGCTATTCCTTTGGTACAAATAGCAAAATACACGAATCAAGGGCACGAACTACAAGTACGATACAAATATCTCTTTTAGAATGTATAATACATGACGGATGGAAATCAAGTCATGCTTGTAGGCAGGGGCGAATCCACACCCCGGGTAGGGTAGGCTTCAGCCCGGGGTGTGAAAAAATATCTAGTGTATAACCCAGGTAAATTCAATTCAGTCTGGTAACATTTTCATAGTCCAGCTCAGATGGTCTAGATCATTCCACCACTAAGCTCGAGGTGTAACCAAATCCTGACTCCGCCACTGCTTGTAGGAGATTGTTAGTGATATGCCCTCGAGGCAATCATAGATATGATTATATCACTTCTGTGTTATGATCTTTTGAATAATATGTTATTTTATCCTTGAATAAATATCTTTTGTATTGAATAACAATTATGTTACTTGTTCGTAGAACTCTTTATTCATGTTTTTTATATTATTCTAAATTATCCCTAATCTTATATTATTATGTGGGATAATTATGATTTATAGATTAGCAAATGTATTGATTGAAAATCATGTTTTACGGATTATGGATATGGGGATATCAAATCAATAATACGGACACACGTTAGAGAATATGGTGGACCCACCTTAAGACATCATTGAGATTGTTATATTTTTTATGTGTCATCAGTTGGTCCCAAGCAATGATGGTGTATAATCCTTATACCTAATATCATCATAGTTTCCTACATGTGTAATAGTGCACTTCGAGGTTGCCAAATGCTATTCTGTAACTGGGTAATTATAAAAGTAGCTTTTGGGTATGCTATAAAATATACGGAGGAATGTGATTGGTCGGATATAGGATTTGCCCCTCATACATAACAGGAGAGATATCTCCATGCCCCTTGATGCGGTCAGATAAAGGAAGTGCGTAGCCATACCACGAGTGATCGGAGAGTCGACCACATGAAGTTATCCATCACTAGATTGGAAAAAGTTTGAACGATCTATGTAAGACATGTTTTTCACCTAGAGTTCAATCAAGTATCATGAGGCAAGAAGAGAATATGCAAACATGCCGTTTAGTCCAACCAGATATGAACTTGTTGTGTGGTATACTAACTGGTCATAAGCTAGTCAGACATATCATAAACTGGTCTGCGAACTGGTTGTATGGGTATACGGACTGGTTGTAATCAGGTGCGAATTGGTCGTAAGAAGTTATGAACTAATTGTAAGTGATTAAAATCTGGTTGTAGATCATATTGCATAAGGTTCGTCTAGTTTGACCTTTGTGTATATTTAGGGGGTCAATATGTCCTGCTAGGGACCACTACTGACCAATGATTGGAAAGGTATTTTCGGGTTACAACCTCGTATATATGAATCTACATGGTAATAAGGGTCTGGGTGATAGACTCTAAGTGAATTATAATCTCTATTCATATTGCATAAGGATTTGATCAAAGACTCTATATAAAGAGGTGCATTAGGTTATAGGAATAGAAAGAGATGGCATGGCCCACCAAAACTCTACGACGTCGCCGCTAGTGGGTTCGAATTTTCACTTGGGCCGCACGGACGGCAAGTTCTTTTGGGACGCGGCGTGTCGTTCGATTACTGGAGTTGTTTTGGGCCGGATTGGGCAGCTGATAGTTTTGGGCTAACCAGAAGCGCAACTACGACGGAAGTGATTTCGCCAACGAGCGAAGGCATTCGGTTTCACCATGCTAGGAACGCGAATTGCACACAAGTAACATGTCCGTACGTGAGAGGCAATGGTGAGAGAAGGTTTGGTAGCGCCAAGGAATTTGGTGAGCCGATGCTATTGTGTCTTTCTTCGTCAGCTTTGGACATGTTCAAAGCGGTTTCTAAAAATGATTTTTGAATTTTATTACAGTAACTAGTTTTTAAACGAAGTGTTTTTTAAAATAGAGTCTACAAATTAATTATAGCATATACTATAATAACTTTATTTGTATCAATAAAAACTATACCTGAGTTTCTATTACTTTATATTTTTCTTCATAAACAACCCAAATAACAGGCCTTTGTAGCTGCCATGCCTTCAACTTTCGGCAATTAGCCCAGCTCATGGATTCCAAAAGGATGAAACAGCTCCTGTGCAGTTCAGACGTCAGTGCTGACTTTATACATGACATTCTACATGTACAACTCCCGATGGAAACAAAGGTACGATAATTAAACTGATACCTTAAAAAAATCATATGAAATTATTGCGTTCCAAACGGACCTGAGATTTATGCACGAATTGATTTTGTTCTTCTAAAATTTCTGCCTTAAGTGTGCAACTTACAATTCAAGTTCTAAAAGCTTGGGCCAAACTAGGCTGTTACTGGGTAGTGTATGAGTAATCTAAATCCACATCCAACTTTTATCCGTACCTATTTAAAATGGTATTATTTATGCCAAATGAAAAAAGATATATCCAATGAGCTTGGGTAACCCAATAGATAAAGAAGAAGGAAATGAAGGGTTAAGTCAAATAAGCTTATAAAGAAAGTTTTCATAAAAATTTGGTATTTATAATTTCAATCTTGCGTTCACACCATACAAAATTTTCGAAATCAATATAATTTTATAGAAGATGATTCTGCGTGTAAGAGAGCTACTCTATGCAAATTGGCAGGATTGGACGCACACATGGGCCCAGGTACTTTTATAGAAAGATTTCGTAAAACTTTGGTATTTGAAATTTTAATCTCACGTTCATACCACAAAAGTTTTACAAAAGTGATTCTGTATGTATGAGAGCTAATTTGTGTAAATTGATTGTACATGTGCATAGATGATTCATACGTGCTTTTACAGAAAACTATAACTGAGTATGTGTAGTCTAAACATATGGATAGTCCAAGTGCACTCCTAATACTAGGTTTGAATAGATATAGGTAAAAATAGGTAAGTGGGTATTACTTTTTTGTATCCAAATTTAAATGAGTATTTTATTTCTCACCCATACCTATCTAATAGTATGGATATATATATTTAAATAAAAGTAATGGACACCATCGCTAGACCAAACCGGAGAATTTCCCCAGTGTGCAGCGTCTAAGTCTATTTCCACTGTGTGCTTTCTAAAAATTATCCAATACCAACATGTCAGGTATTTCTAAAAAAGGAAACATAAACAAAACACAGCGGCATCGCAAGCTGATCGAAAGCGCAAAGCCATCAAACCGCCACAGCAGGAAGCGGCGTCACAGAGACTCGCACCGTCGCACGCACACGCAAAGGCCGAGAAGCCCAGGCCCCCGGCTCAATTCATTCCGCATGGAGAAGGCGCTCGTGGAGCGGCTCGAGGCGGCGGTGGCGCGGCTCGAGGCCTCCGGCGCCTCGCTTTCGGCCGCGCCGCGCGACCTCGACGTCCCGGCGGCGTCGGATCCGGCGATCGTGGCCTACGACGAGCTCGTCGCCGGCGCCGTCGGCCGCCTCACCGCCGCGGCCGAGAAGATCGGCGGCAAGGTGCTGGACGCCACCAAGGTCCTCGCCGAGGTCTTCGCCGTCTCCAAGGACCTCCTCGTCCAGGCCAAGCAGCTCCGGGTATGGAGACGCGCTTCTCTCCTGCCGTCCTGCGTCGATCTGTTCGTTTTGGACGTGCCCGGCGCTTAGATGTCCGGGTGTCTCGTTCGGTTTTGGCCAATCCGGTGCATGTCTGGGGAGGAATTGCGCGGGAATGGCTGATCGAGCTGAGAGATTTGGAGGCACGTTTAGGGAATTTCGGGTTTTGTTGATCGAGACGTATGGGTCTGAGGTCATCCTGTTGGAGCGGTTTCTGTAGGCAATAGTTATCGTAGGATGATGCGCGTACAGGTTTATTGATAATATATTTAGAGAAGTTAATGCAGGCATTGAGGGATCTGAACTTCTGAAGAATGCAATGCATATTCTTACGTCAATGAGCAACCTATTTTTTTGTGTGTGTGTGTTGCAGAAACCTGCATCAATGGCTGATGCACAGGAGTTCTTTAAGCCTCTCAGCGATGTTATTGCAAAAGCCATTGCAATGACCGAAGGAAGGAGACTCGACTATTTCAATCATATGAAGAGTGTTGCTGACAGTCTCGCTGCTTTGGCCTGGGTTTCATTCTTAGGAAAGGATTGCGGTTAGTAAAGTTGTATCTTCGACTTCGTTTTTTTGGGTCCTGTCGACTACCAGAAATGTCCCTGATTTGTTTTTCTTCTTCCTCTCTGTAAGGCATGAGTTTCCCAACAGCACATGTTGAAGAAAGTTGGCAGATGGCTGAGTTCTATAATAACAAGGTAAGCATTTTAGTAGACCATTTTGTATTTTGCTCCACTATACCTGGCCACCTGGGACATTTATGCCTACAGTAGCAGTTATATTCGCAAATAAAAAAAAATCTGATCAGAATGCATCAGGTTATTTCCTTTTGGGATGTGACTATCGTCATCTTTTCTTCAAGCAATGCATCCCATTTAGCATTTTATTTTGTTACTAGTAGTTTATTTCTCTTGTCAAACAAATTTGTTTTTGAAAAAATGGGAAAGAATGCAGTTTCCTACTAGGAAAGGTAGATGCGGAGTAGTTGTCTTCTTATGATCTTATCTACTATTCCTTTTGGAGAAAATTGTATACGTGCTGCTACAAAAAACCACAATAATAAAAATGCCACTCTTAAACTGAAAATTGTAAAAATGAGTCACAAAAAAACACAGCTGCTATATTTATGCCATTCCACTCTTTTATGCAAACAAAAGGCCTTCTGAAAATGCAACTCCGAAACAGATTAATGTTGACTTAATTCATCTTTGATGCTTCCTAGTTTGATAAACATGCATAATTGTAAGGAAGAAGAACAAAAATTCCAGAAGGGTATAGTGGGGATTATGGAAAAAAATGACAACATATCTATTCTTTAGAATTCAAATTAGTTAATACTAGAAAATGGTTTAGAGTGACTTATAGAGTGAATTTTTTATATACAATCATCTTTCTTCTATGTACTGGTTAATCCACTTATCAGTAATTTTCAGATCATTATATCATGGTGGAATGGAATATTCCCTTTTGTTTTGCCTGTATTGTCTCACAGTTTAGAGTAAATTTCTTAAGATGTTTGTTCCAAACAGTGATTTATTTACTGGAGTGAACTAGAATGCTATCAAGATCTGGCTGAAAGTTTTCATTCTATGTGGAACGAAATGCACATTCATACTATTTTGGTTCATGAATCATGAAGCGCATACACCATTTTTCCCCTCTTAGGTTCTTGTGGAGTACAGGAACAAAGACCCTGACCATCTTGAGTGGGCTAAAGCTTTGAAGGAGCTCTACATGCCTGGTTTGCGGGATTATGTTAAGAAATATTACCCTCTTGGTCCTGTATGGGGTCCTGTCGGAGGTGCACCTATTTCCCAACCGAAGGCTGCTGCTCCAACACCTAAAGCATCAGGGGCTAAGGCTCCCCCTCCACCAGCTCTTCCTTTAGCACCTCTTTTAAGCACAGAGAAATCTCCCAAATCTTCACAGCCTAAAGAAGGAATGTCAGCTGTATTTCAAGAGATTAGTTCTGGCAAACCTGTGACTGCAGGTAGATGGAAACACGTCCTTCATCTTGGACTAGAGGATTTGTTTTCGCCTATCAGAACTTAACTACAGACATATGAAGCCCCATTATTGTTGCGCAGGGTTGCGAAAGGTTACTGATGACATGAAGACTAAAAACCGTGCTGAAAGAAGTGGTGTTGTTAGCAGTACTACTGCTGCTCCTACTGCAGCTCCTGAGAAGACTCCTCGTGCAGGGTCCTTCTCCTTCAAGTCTGGACCCCCAAAACTGGAGCTTCAGATGGGACGCAAGTGAGTTTAACCATGGTTCTTACAAAATCGTTACACCATCTAGTATATTGTCTAAGATGTTAGTACAGGTGGTCAACAGGTACATTATGGGTTTGATTGGTGACCTCATCACAAACCAGGCCCAACCATGTGTAATCTTCGGGGGAAGCCTTGTGTTTGGTTAGTTGGGTTGCATTATAGTCAGCCAGTACGGATGGTGAAAGAATGGGACTTTGGGCATAGTAGGAATGTAGTAGGAACGGAAGCGTAAAATAACCTGTTGATTTCCAGTTCTGTTTATATCTTGATTAGATGATTGATTTGCATTTGTTAAGGATTTTTAGGATGTAACAAGATGGACAAGGATTATTAAGGAAGATTAAGGGTTATTAAGGTGTAGTAGACAAATAGCTTTCATAGCATTCATCTCACCTTGTATGTCCTCCACCTTGCATCACACGCTGAGCCTGGCAAACATATTGCCCCAGCCCGTTCATCCCAAGCAACCCGTACGGCCTCATCATGTTCGAACCAAATGGGTGCATCTCATTCAGCCTGATTGGACTTTTGCAGTCAAACAACCACTCCTTGTATGTACCTCCTGACATACTGCGTGGAGACAGGTGTGCATGTCTTGGATAAATACTTGCCAAATCAGTTCTTTCCCCTAAAACTTACAGTTGTCCAATTGTTCTTGATCTGCTAGAAAGATTATGACATTTATAAATAGTTAAATACAATTATAAGGAAAATGTTCTGCAAATAGAATTAACTCGAAACATGGAATTATGTTCAAAATTAAGGATCTGGTACAATTATATATCACATAATATATATAATTCCATCTGATACGCAAGAAGTGGACCTACTGGATTGACTCTGTTTACTTAACAATGGTGGTAACTTGTATAATTTCCTTACTGGAGCTTGCATCATTTAATACACAGAACTTATCATTCTGGTAAAATGAACATATCTCTACATTTCCCTCTGAGATTTAAAAAAATGGCAGATGGGTGATCGAGAATCAAGTTGGTAAGAAGAACCTTGCTATTGATGATTGTGATGCTAGACAATCTGTCTATGTGTATGGATGCAAGGATTCCGTCCTTCAAGTAAATGGTAATTTATATTTTTAGTTTGGATATATCACATTCTTTTGTATGCTTTGTTCATAGGCTCATAGCAATTATAAAAAAATTTGCAGGTAAAGTGAACAATATCACTGTTGACAAATGCACCAAATTTGGATTCGTTTTCAAGGTTAGTGTAAATTATTCTGGTACAAGAGGAACTCAGCTAATTTTTATTTTAGTGTTATGGCAATACTAAGGGTGGGTTCTTTTAGATTGTAGCTTGTAACTTAAAATTTTGAATTTTGGCTGTTCGCGAGAGGCAGTACACAAAGCAAAATAGTTGCATGTGATTTTGGCTGATACAGCTGAACTCAGTACACTTTTTACTACAAACTTCTTGTTGACCTCGCCTTAAAAAATGAACCGTTTAAAAGCTAATTACTGTAGCATAAGCCATAGGCAATAAGCCATAAGCCGAACCGAACGCAGCCTAAATTTAGTTTGCTATATCTGTTTCAGGATGTTGTAGCAGCCTTTGAGGTTGTCAACTGCAATGGTGTTGAGGTGCAATGTCAGGTATTCAATTATTTTGTTTTCACATTGTTTCTCTGTATCTTGCACTATTACCCTTGAATCTAGGCATTTTGTCAGTTTAGTGTAACATTATGTGTAATATAACTGCTGTCCTATGTGTGATGTCTATTTCTTTTGCCACTTATATGCTCCTATGTGTGACGTCTATTTCTTTTGACACTTATATGCTTTAAAACGGTATATTCAAATAAGATTTGGCTGCCTCCTTACTTCAACATGTCCTTTGCTAATATGAGATTTCACATGCTGTTGAAATCCTTGCTAATTTGAACTCAAGTATTTTCCTGCATTTCTTGTTTGTATTCTGTTTACAAATTTCAACGTGTTAAATTGTTTGGTAGCCATTTTCAGTCTCTTTGATTATGTTGCACTACAAAATTTTGATTCCATCCACTACGTACACTCACTATGTTGAATGAAACTATTTCTAAAAGCCATTGTGTTTTACTTGCAGGGTACAGCACCGACAATATCAATTGACAACACTTCTGGATGTCAGTTATACTTAAGCAAAGATTCAGTGGGAGCTTCCATTACTTCAGCTAAATCTAGTGAAATTAATGTAATGGTTCCAAGTGGTTCCACTGATGGTGATTGGGTAAGATCTGGTCTTTACTCATGGTATATTTATGGTGCTGCTCCTTCATATTGTCAAAAACTCCCTTTGGAACGTCTAAATTGTCTATTTTTTTCTGTACATCTTTAGTAATTATATTCAAATTCTAGTGTGTGCAGAATTGAACTAGATTAACCAGCCCTTACTGAGAACCCTTTATCGATGTGTCTATGAAAACCATTTGTGCAAGGAAGTTTGCCCATGTACCCATTGTATAGAATTTTGGGGCATTTGCCTTTCAGTATGTGGTTTCGACTTTCGACATCTTTTTAACTCTTATATTTAGGAAAAGAATGAACTTATGAATCTATGCGGCCACATTGCACCAACGCTTTTTTTTTATGGCATACATTTGTCCTTTTAGAAGTATGATACGGACATTTTGTGGGTTCTTTTCGGGTACGGCTTATACTTATGACTGTTGTTTATGGTTTTTTGCTCTAGCGCAAACGTTTGTGTGAATGAACCGAATGCCGATAAGCCGCTTCAAAAAAATTATCCCGATAAGCCAGTTCAAAATAGTGCCAAAGAAACCGTCATATTTGTTTGTTCTAGAGAAGTTACAAGTCATAAGCTGAAAAAAAACTGGGCCATAGTTTCAATACTTATCAGAGTGACAAACGATAAAACAAGATATTTGCCTACTCATTACATTTTGCAAAGCTTTTAGAACCATAAAATGCCAACAGTGTATTATTTTGACTTCTTGATTAGATTAGCACAGAAACAAATCATGTAACTTCTTTGCCACATCTTGTTTTTTTTCTTGCCATTTTCTATTTGCTGCTGGATCAATATTTTTTGGGACAAATTGTTTCTATCGCCATATCTATGTTATTTTGTATGATTTTAGGTGTTGGTATGTGTGCACATGTAGATTAGCATTTTGCTGGGCGATGTAGCTTGCAGTTTTCTTGTGTCAAGACCTCCTCTTTTATTTATTATCGTAAAATAGTGCTATCTATCAGCAGCCTAGAGTTGAGTCCATAGCAGGGATAGAAATCTCGAAACCGGTACAAAACCTAGCCGGCGAGCGGTAACAAGCACGTTTCAAATTTTGAATTTGGACGGTTTGAAAACCAGTAACCGTTCCGGTTACTGGAAAAACTGACTCAAAACTGGGAAAAAACAGAGAAAACCTAGCACAAAATGTTGAGGCCAATGTTCTAAAAACCACAACCAGGGTAAATCCCGCTGGAGGGCCGGTACCAGTTATCGGCTGGTAACCGGAAAAAACCGGTCGAATTTCACGCATCAAAATTTGAATTTGAAATCAGTAACCGGAAAACCGGCCTGTAAACGCCAAAAAAACCAGAGAAAAACCGCTAAAACTCGGGTTTTCAAATTTGAAATTAGAAATTCGTAACACATTCATGGCAAAAAGTATAAAATCAAGCACGGGAGATGCATAAATCTTCCTAATACGTTCTATTAGTGTTAAACAATATAAACATCATTAGGGAAACTAACTTTTACATTCAAAATTTGAAAATTCCTAATACATTTATGGAAAAAAGTATGAAGTCAAGCACAGAAAGTGTGTGTATCTTCCTAATACATTTTATTAGTGTTAAATAATATAAATATCATTAGAGAAACTAATTTTTACATTCAAAAGTTTAAATTTGAATTAAATAAAAAACTGGTGGTTTTTTTTCTCCTGGCCGGCACCGGTAAAACCGGTTACCGGCGGTAATTTAACATAAAAAAGACATAAGCCAACTTAGAAAGTGCATTTATAACCACCAAGAATTCGGTCGGTTTTTTCCCTCCTGATACCCACCGAGATTTTCGGTAACCGGCGGTTACTAGCAAGTAATCACCGGTTTTTCTATCCCTGGTCCATAGCTCCCTGAGCCAGGATAGGTCGACATATCACATATTCCCTGTTTCTGTAAATAAGTTAACAGTTTTGCGCCTAACTTTGGTTCTTCTTATGTTGCAGGTGGAACATGCTTTGCCTCAGCAGTACATCCGTAGCTTCAAGGACGGTCAATTCATCACTTCACCTGTGTCTCATTCTGGAGCATAAATCTAATGATACCTGCTTTTATGTGTTTGTATGCTTGCTTGATGCTGCCTTCACCTTGTTTTAAGATGGTGGTAGTATGTGGAATTGTTGCGGGTTTTGACATCCGTTGGAGCATTGGGTGTTGTCTACGATTGTTGTTTCTATTGTCCTTGCTCAGTATGTGCGGTCTGTATGCTTTCTTTACACATGGTTCTTTTGGTTGGTATATTTGTATGCCAACAAACTACTTGTATGTACCAGCTGATCATTCTTTTTACGACATGATTGTCACTACATTGTGATTGATGTGGGGTGCATGGTTTTGTTGGGTGTGTTCTCATCTGATCGTTCTTTAACGACGATGAGGTTGCCTGCAGTTTCTGACATGCTGCTTGCTTTGGATGCATCATGTACTGTGTGTTTAAAATACTCTGCATACGGAGATTGCAAATCCGAACACCCTAATGTTCTTGCATCTTATGTGAGTTGCACTGTTGCTTCCCTGGGAGTCGGGTCCTGATGCGACACTGTGATAATGCTCTAAATCACTCAACTAAATCACGCATTTAAGAAGTAAATATTGCATCAACATGAAAAATTAAAATGTAATCACACAATACAAGAATTTAAAATGAATAAGTGTCATTATACAAAAGTATGAGTACATAAATTTAATTACAAGAATAAACATTGAATACATGTAATTAAAATGCTACCAGTCCAAAGTTAAAAATTCAATTTCATGTCACAATGAGGAAAATCTTACAAGAACATTACACGACTAAATGAAGTTATCTCGACATGAATTCCAATCAACACGGGTCAAGCAAAATATTAACGGTCCAAATTACATCAATATAACAATCCAAATTTACATCTTTTATAATTCTCTATCTCCAATAATTATAATTTAAACTACAACAACTATGTTCAAATTTTCATCAAATTACAATTTTCAATCTCAATTAAGATCATCGTCTTCAGAATATAAATAATTGCAATTTCAATTATATAAATATCTGCTATACAGGAGTAACTGACATTAGTTTAATTGCAAAGAAAGCCAATAATAGAAGACCAAAAAATACCAAAGAAAACAAATAAATAAAAATCTAATTGCCATCAGAATCCTAGTTTAGTTATCAAAACGAGCATTTTGTTCATTGGGATGCCAGACTGTCCGAGGCCAGTCGACACCTCTTGTAGCCGTAGGATTTCATCATTCGGCGATAAATTCCCAATCTTACCTATACTTTTTACCATCTTACCTTCTCCCTCAAGGTGAGTCAACGTGCAACCACCATGCACAAAGACACATCCTATCCACGAGTCAAGCCCCTAGCAAGGCTAAGAAGCCAACAAGAGAAGCCAAGCACTCCCTTTGCCGATCATTCCCATTTTCTTCCCACTGCCTAAACCGAAGCCAAGCACATCCAAAAAGACAATCGAGAGCAAGCCCAAGACACAGAGAAGCACACACACCACACACACACAACATTTCCCATCGATCGATAACCAGTAGCCATAGCCAAGCCCACCTTCACCATTCCCCATTTCCTTCCCCACTCCAAATCCAAATCCACCAACCAATCATTCATCCAACCAAAGGAGGCAGAAGGAGCAAGGCAGCAAGCCCTCAAGCACTAGGAGAAGAAGGCAAAACAAGCTCCAACAAATTCACTGTCGTGGCTACTGGCCAAACAGTAAAGAATGTGACTAATAGAAGAGGAAGGAGAGCCAGATCTATGGGAGAGTTGGTAAGAATGAGAGGATGCCTCTCCTGGGGGTTTATATATATGAGTGTGGTAGAATGAGATTCTCATTCTACCCCTTAGTACTTACAAAGGATGAGGGTACATTGATATATTTATATGAGTATATTCCTCAACATTATTGGGCCTATTACATATTAGGCCAGTTGTAAGGCCCAGTCACAGGGGGTTGGGCCACCCCCACAACACTCACCGTCAGCACCACGAGTCAAGAAAGCAACCAACGAAGCCAAGCTTCAATTCCTTCCCAAACCGAGCAGACAAACGACCATCAAGGTAGCCCACAATACATTTCTAGTATTTTCGTCGCTTTCTCAGGACCACACCATGTGCACCACATACCCAGTAATCATCCAACAGTAGCATCAAATAGCCATCACAGAGAGCAGGAGGAGGTTAGAGAGGGGAGAACTATACCAGAGGTAAGGTCACAGTGGCGACGGCTTGCCACAGTCGACCGAGACACGCACCCAACAGCCACCCCGTGCTCCCTGGCGCACAAGAAGGCCTCGAGCCCCGTTGTAGCGGTAGTGCAATAGCCGAAGGTCAAGTAGGGGCGGTGCTGGGGCTAAGGCAGCGCAAGGCCTGGTGTAGGGAGGTTGGGAACTAGGGAGGTGCAGGCCAGGAATTGGCCATGGATGCGGTCGGCCAAAGAGCAAGAAACGGAAAGAGAAGAAATGGTGAGAAGAATAAAGAGATGGAGAGAGAGGAGGTAAAGCCAGGAGATGACCAGGCCATTTGGCCGAAAAGAGTGAAATAAAAAAGAGGAGAGAGAAAAGAAGTAGAGAAGAAATAAGGGAAGAAAGCTGGGAATGGCCCAAGGCCATTCGGTTGATTAGGTGAGGAGAGAGAAATATAGTAGGTGAGGACAGAAGGAGAGAGCAGAACCAGGGGATAGAAGAACCAGAGCCTAAGGCGTCGATGGAGTGTAGCCGACCGGGACGCAAGGTGTCGAGAGAGGTAACCAACAGAGCCGATGTGAGGCTGACGGTATGGTAGTCGAAGTTGGAGTACACGTCGATAGCACGCAGTCGTCATGACGTAAGGCATCAACGACATGCAGCCGTTGGCTCACACAGGATCGGCAGAAGCGTAGAGCCTAGCGCGTCGGCGGAGCAGAAAGCTATGCGAAGCATCAGGGACGGAGTCGGCGGGGTCAATGCCAAAGTCAATGGTGCCATGGCGCTGATCTAATGAGTGACAACGGAAGGAGCTTGAGAACACTCAGCCACGATAGAGCCGAGCTAAGCAACAAATACTTGGGGATGACGTCGCACACGGCCGGTGATGAAGCCAAGAGAGGAGGCGAGAAGTAAGGAACCAGGCGGACCGATCTTTGGCCTTCCAGGCCAGGCTTGACAGCCCATTTAACTAATCAATAGGTAGACCAACCAGCCAGTTGACTAGAGTTGACTAGTGAGCCACGAGCTGACAGCCCAACAATAGAAAAGATGAATTAAAAATGACCGCCTATAAATAAAATTCCAAATCCCCTTAAATTTTGATAAATGTTGGCAAGTAAGAGAAAGAGCAAGATAACAGAGGAATGAGAAAGAGAAAAGAATGAGGAAAGGAAAGAAATAAGGGAAAATATGATTAATATTGTCTATATTCACTATTAAGACCTTGTTGAGTACTTCATACTTACTCGTGCTATAACTCCCCTCCTCCCTTTTCAGAGCCATTTAGAGAAGAGTATTATTTGAAAATTGATGAGGACTGGTTTGAAAATGAAGTCACCGTGGGACACCCGGTGATCTCTATTGGGAGGCCAGCGAACTGGAGCCTCTAAATGTTGTTTCGCTGCCCTACTCTATTTGGGTTATTATTCAATAGGATTTGTTTCTATTGAGCAATAACTTAGTGAGCTATGTTAAAATTTAAGGATAATAACACAGGTCATCGCAGACAATTCGACAAGGGCTACAGGATTTCATTGCGAAAACCACGTATCAGCAACGCAAAAAGGTGCCTCAATACGTTGTCCGGAATGTCTGGAAGAAAAGGGTCAGACAAACACAGCCAGCAACCAGAAACCAGCAAAGACACGTAGCACTGAGATAGTGCGAGACGATTCAGCATCACTATTGAGTCGGAAGAGAACAACCACCGGCTGTCCCCTCACCGTCGTTGTCCCCGTCCCCAGCGCGCACAGACCGAAAGGCCCCGCCACCGTCGATCCCGCTGCACTGGAGTCACCTGCAGCAATGGAAGCCAGAGCTCTATCACGAGTTCACAAGAAACTTAAGCAAAGCATAAAAGTGCATACATTGTATACTCAAAAACCCACCCGTAGTAGCTACCTTGGCACGAGCATCGTGCCGACCAAAACTTACTGCTTGCAGCACCACAGACCACCACATGCGCTCGCTTGGGCGACGGTCTTTGGTGCAATGGCCGTCCCTAAGCCTGTGGTGGCTGTTGAAACTAATCTTGTTGATAGTGGTCGGTGTCAAGTATTCGTGTGTTTGAGTACTTTGTAGTCGTGTGTCGAGTACTCGTATATTCGAATATCGTGTAAGTCGTGTGTTGAGCACTCATATGTTCGAGTACAGTGTAGTAGTATGTCGATTACTCGTATGTCCGAGTACGTGTAGAAGTCAAGACTCCAGAGTCAGAGAGCAGTCGGAGGCCCAGAGTCGTAAACTATAGTGAACCGACCGTAGGTACAGTGAACCAATCGGTAATCGTAAGCTACAGTAAATCAATTTAATCGGTACAAATTTTAATATGCTGACAATACTAAATTTATTTTTAATAAATGTAAATATAAATATTTACTGGTGGTGTTTGTAATTTAATATGACTAGGAACCTAATACCTAATTGTAATGGAGGTATATGGCTTAGTTGGGCTAGTGGGTTGGTGGCAGGGAGATGAGAGAGGTTGGCTTGGGCTGGGCAATATTGTGCTGAAATTTCGGATATCTGATTCCGTATTATCCGGATAATTCGTATTCGTATTCATCGGATATTAGGCCTACTGTATTTGTATCTGTTTTCGACAAAAAAATCCGTATTTGTTTCCAATACGAGAATTATCCGAAGAAAATCTGATCCGACACCATCCGTATTTTTTTTCCTCCGGATCGATCGGAAACTATCCGATCCGTTTTCACCCCTAGTAGAGAGGCATTTTGGTAAATTGCTCAATACCAAAAAAGTGGTGGTGTATGAAACTGCGGCATTGACCTAAGTGGTTTAGGTCGTGTATGTTTTAAAAATATGAAGTAGAAAGTGTTGATTCAGTAATGGGTTAATGGTTGTAAGCTGCTTTGAGGAGCGTGCGTGAAAGAGTAAAATCCGATGTTAGGTTGGGTTAATGGATTACCCCAGTTTGGCTTAATAGGTGGATCCACTAGTTTTTGGTTCAGGTTGTTAGACTATATAAGGGGAGGAGAGGCAATGGTTAAGATTTGAGAGAAGATTGGCTAAACCTTTTGGTGGCTAGCCCCTCCTTCCTCTCATGTGAAATTAGGGTTCTTTAGGTTAGAATCTTGTGTGTGTGCTCTAGGCTTAAAGTTTTGCTATCCTAAGGGATTAGCTATAAAATATACATCTATATGCAAGCAATACATCAATCTTTGATCAGCTTCATGGATCCATTATGTTTTGATTTATTTGCTCTTGATTTGCTTGGTTTTGATCTCTACTCTTCCTTTTTTTGATCTTGTTGTGTCAAGTATGTGTAAGAGATGAAGATAACCTCTGAAAATTTGTCTCCACCCATCTAGTCACTTTGACATCAAGTTTATCAAGAAAACCCGGATTTACTTGTTTTGGCCTCAAAGTGTGATTTCTTGATTCGAGTGTTTTTTTATGTGATTTCTTTCGTGATCTTGCTTGCCGGGATATGTGGGAACATATCTAAAGCCATCTTGGTCATCGTCCACCTACAAGCAAATTGTATTCACCGATTTTGGTTTGCCTCGGTTTTGGTGTACCTTTCCTTCAAACTGAAAAAGGCATCAACTTTGCCCATAATTTTCATGATCGTTTGTTAGGTTCTTGATATCCGAGAATAGATCCCTGCAAAGTTTCATATCATTTGGATCTACAAATCAAAAGTTCTCTTAATCTTCGTTTTTGAAATCGTGCTGAAAATACTATTCATTAGGCTAATTTTACTATAGGACCAGTCAGACTGCCATTTCTATGTCGGTTAGATCGCTGGGAAGTGGTTGCTTTAACGCTTTATGTTCTTAAGCCATTTATCTTGAGTTTTTGGATACAAACTCTATTTTTTGTAACTCTATAATTGTGTGAGAATAAAATCTTAAATATTCGAGAAAATATTTGAGTTAGCACCATTCACACCCCCTCTATTGTCATTGGATCCAACAAATTCTATATAGTATCCTCACATAATTAATATGTTATATATATAATTATCTATACAATAGTATATACAGTAAAAAACCATATATAAGATTATCTCTCTCCTACACTAACAATGTTATACACACCCTTCACAAGCGAATAGAACCTGCAAGTAACTGTGGAGTTTTCTATGGTACAGTTGTAGGCTTGTAGCACACGGACAACGCATCGGACTTTAACAACCAGTAAAACGATAGAATATTGTCTAGTTTCCAAACTGCTTTAACATTGCCTTCCTTATGGCATTAGAGTTAGATAAACAACCATACTACTGCCTGACATAGCTTGCTGAACAACAAAGCCTTGGGAATGGAAATGCAGCAGCTCAGAACACACGAGCTTCGCTTACAACGCGGCTTGCAAGAGCTATATCAGTACATCACAAAACATCACCTCTTACACTGGTGCAAGTGCAACACCCAGTCAATAATTGCTTGGGGGGGTAAACCACAGAACATCGTCTGACCAGCGGCCACCAGGCACCTCGTCAGCCAGAAGACCGAGGTGCGTAGCGAAGAGGAAAAAAGAAGCGCCAAAAGACCGGAGCGGCATCGCGACTTGTTGCTCAGCTGGTGAGCGACGAGAGCATGCCGCCGCCGCTCTTGGTGGGCACCACGACCTCCCAGCCGGGGCCTTTCAGGCGAATAAGTGGGGCGGCGTCCGCAGCGCCAGGCGGGCCAATAAGGTCGCTCCGGTCCATCACCTTCGAGAGGTCCTCGTCGCTGATGTCCGTCTGGATTATCCTGTCTTCCTCGTCCTGCTCGTCCCTGAGCAGCGCCAGCAACTCCGCCTCCTGCATTCCCATGAAAAAAGCACCATCAGAGACCATTTCCCAGCGTGCCTTCACTTTGTTGTTTTTGTTCTTTTGGAGTTCCCTATCTAAAGAAGCGTTATTGATACTTTAGAGAATGAAATTTTTACATCTAAGGCGTTAGGCTTCGCTCTATCTTGTTCAAACTGTCCCTTCCCGATCACCACATGCTCTAGCTTCAACTTTCCGAAAGCTTTCTTGATGATCCGTCCCTGCAACAATGAGAAGATCAGCACCTGTCCAACAGAAATAGCCAAGCAAAACTTAAGGGAACAAATTGTCCAACCGCACCTCAACAGAATGTGATGTTGCCAACCTATATACATGTACCGGGCGTGTTTGACCAATCCGGTGGCATCGATCCATGGCCTGCAAATCCATCTGAGGATTCTGCAGGATGAAGCAAAAGTTCACCATGTCACAACTATGACAAGACTGTAGGTAAAATAAGTATTGTACAAAGGAGTACAGCTACACGCACAACCAAATGGCATGAAGGAAGAGCACATCTTCTAATTACTACTTGTTATCACATTGACATTTTGTCTGAAGTAATACTACTGTATTACACTATAAAAACCTCCTCTTCGATAGAGAATTACCCAGTCACTGTCATATAGGATACAGGTATCAGCAGAAGTAAGATTGATACCAAGCCCACCAGCCCGTGTGCTTAGAATGAAGATATTCATACTGCTGTTCAAGTCATTAAATTCTGCTATCTGCCACAGAGAAATAGTAGCAAATATAACTCGTGAGATAATGACAAGTATAGACAACCATCAAGTAGCTAATGAAGCAAGACTATTTGCCTCGGTAGAGAACATATAACAAAAGAAACATAAAGCAACATTTAAGATTTAAACACACAGGTTCCACAATAATAATAGTAATGTGCATCCAAGCTACAGTACACCACCTGGTTTTTCACATATTATGTCATGAAAGAACTGATGTCACAAAAAACAGTAACATGGAAGGATATTACAATGCACCCAAAAATAATAATTTTCAAAGATTTTCTATTGTATTTCAAGAATGTGAAATTAACACATGCCTTCAGCACCATGCATGCATCAACACATATTGTCAAATCACATGCGAAACTATAGTCATGCACATGATTAGGAAAGTAAGCATATGTGCATGGAAAGTAAGCATATGTGCATGTGCATAAAGTCCAATACATAATACTGCGGAGCCCAGGCATAGTGCAATTATACAGAATGTAGTTTATACCAAATAAAACGGTACAGGCATGACTACCACATTACCTGCCTCCTCCTCTCTTCCAACTTAACACTACCATCAATTCGGCAAACCTCAAGGCTTTTGGATTCCAAGTAATATTCAATAATGTCCAAAACCTTTGTCCATTGTGAAAATATTAGAACCTACAAATATATCAATTGAACAATAGTTGAGGTCTAAGATTAAAAAAAACATGAAACATGTGCTTGCATGCGCATGAATACAAGCCCAGATACAAAGCTAATACAAGAAGAGAAAACCTTGTGCTTTCGTGCGAGTAGGAAATTTAGCAATCTGTCCAACAGCTGAAATTTACCACATTGTTCCAGAAGCTTCTCAACAGGTGGATACAGACCTGCAAAAAAACAAATGAACAACAAAGTAAATAAAAGTCAGCAAACAAGCACATGAAGCAATAGATAACACATGTCCAATGTGGAACAAACCTGATGATTCAAATGCAGATTCTAAAAGATCAGGATGGTTACAATTCTTCCTCAGCTGAATTAATAGATTATTTAGCTTAGCCTTAATGCCAGGTCTCCGTAACACTACAATACAGCCCAAATTTGTCAAATTAGATAATTATTAATTTAGCCAGACTGGACTGAATATATGCATGAGTGCAAGCATACATACCAATATCTGATTTCTCATGCAAATATTTATCAAACGTTTTTTCAACCAAGTGATCCTGGATTTGCTTCTGATGTTCAGTCATGTTAGCATAAATGATTATCTCTTTCTTTCGTGGAAGCATCTGCTCTACATCCTCCTTCATCCGCCTTAGAAGGAATGGACGCAAAATGGCATGAAGCTTTGAAACAACATGGACCCTTCTCTTCTCTTCAGTTTCTTCTTCTCGATCTTCACCTCCTTTCCCAGAAAAATCAAACCTTCAAAGACAATTATCAACCCAACAGATGTAAAACAAATCAAATGCAATGTATGGAGCATTTTCAACTAGTGCCTTTATTGCCTTTGAAACAAAAATGTCTCACGCGTTACGGTACCAAAAACCCATCTAAATAGTTGTTAGAAACATGTAGATATTACTTGGAGTCATCAGTAGACATTTAAGCATACACAACATATCAGTACACAATATAAATCAGCAAAAATATGCAGGATAAATTTCTGCTATATTCAATAGACATTTTAGCAGACATGACATATACACAATAAAAATCAGCAAAAAAAAGCATGCACATTCGCTACTCCACGTTCTTCATTTCAACAAGAATGCTTCTTGGTGGGCTAGGCATACCAAATTTACAACAAGAAAAGTAAAGTATTAGTATGCTTTATGAAGAACAGTGCTTCTGAACCTCGTAATACATGCAGCAACAAGAGAATATATGTTTCAAGAGTAGTAGCATTAAAATAGCAGAATTACTTGATTTATCGACGTGATAGTCTGTGATGATGGAACTGATACTGCACTTAAAGCAATTTTAACAGATTATTTTAACAATGGTTTAATCACAATATGCTAGCTTTCAAGGCCCAGATGCTAATCACTTTACAAACGCTGACAGATACTTGACTAGAACAACCAACAGGTATTTGCCCCTCAGTGCTGAGAGTTGAGAACTGCAACAGGTATAAAAAATTACATATGGGAAAGGGTGGTGCTAGTGCCAACTCAGTGAATCATACCATGACTCAAATTCCTGATGAGATGAGAATATATCAGGCAAAATGAAATTCAGTAGCGACCACAGCTCTGCTAGGTTATTCTGAAGAGGTGTCCCAGTCAAAAGGAGCTTATTATCCATAGGCAGGCGCTTTAGCTCCCTTAATAATTTACACTTCGAATTTTTCAACCTATGCCCCTGGAAAAATAAGTATGGAACTGGCATCTAAATACAAAAGCAAGGGAACAAACCACAAGGACAATGATTTAGAGCATGAGTTTTTCCATCACCTCATCCACAACAACATACTTCCACTTATAATGAGCAAGAAATTTTGCATCTGACATGGCCATCTCATATGAAGTCACTATTAACGGAAAATCCGGTCCAACATTTTTAGGCATAAATTTTCTCCTTATCTCTGCCCGGGCCACTTTATCACCATGATAAATCACCCCAGTTAGAGATGGAACAAACCTGAAATCACACATCTCTGTATAAGAACATCAATTATGGACAGTTAAAGAATTACTTCGGATACTTTACCTTGAGATCTCATTCACCCAGTTAGAGAGAGTGGAAAGAGGAGCAATTATCATGTATGGACCATGCAGACCCTTTCCTTTGAGATGGGCTAGAAATCCAATAGTCTGGATTGTTTTCCCAAGGCCCATTTGATCAGCAAGTATCCCATTTAGCCCGTTCTGCCACAGCGATATTAGCCACTTCACACCCTTTATCTGGTAAGACTTCAACTTCCCGCCGGTCATTAATGGAACAAGGTTGGCTTGCTCTTTTTCCCACCTTTCTTCTTCTGTGAGAGTACAATCATCAGGGGTGCGATCTTCACGAGATCTTGTAAGCATGGCTGTCACTGCCGTCTTAGCCTTCTTCTGAACAACATTTTATTGTTTAGTTGTCCAAACTTAAAAAGGTTAACATAAAGTTTGCTCTATGTATAAGAATAGTTATCATACTTTTCCTTCACATTCATATCACTTATCAAGTCATCCACTAGACACAACACATTATCCTAATGACGTAACTCTTACAGAGGAAGGCAGCATCAAATCTCAGATGTCCCTTTTAATTATCATAGTGAACTACCTTAGAAGGATACTATAGATGGAAAAGTCATCAGTAAATATTGAAAAGAAGACACTAAGCACAACAGAGCACCCTCCCTAGCATTCTTCCAGCAGCAACACATGTTTCAATACTTGCACAATATTACTATAGTTGGAAGTCCATATGTGCAAGTAATACATACTAGACATGGTATATGACAAACACAACATCTGCATAATCCATCCATCAGAACACAGAGAAACAAATGTGTACTGGCATATTTACAGAAAAAAGTACAGGAATGTACATAAAGCCTGAACTCACATCATTGTACTGTGGCGCAGATTTCGCTTTCCTCTTTCTGCCACGTCCTTTCTTCTTCTCCTCTACGGGCTCCTCTTCAGCTTGAATTTCAACACCGTCCGGCTAAACCAACAAGCAACACCACCATTGTCAACAAACAAGCAAAAAATAACTAGTAGCAAGATACAAGATACGAAAAAACAGACAGAACAAAGTGAGAGACTCCTACATCGGTGATCTGATCCATCTTCTCAAGTAGGAATTCCGAATAGAGCTGTGTCTGTGTCAGTAGCTCATCCAACTTGCTAAACCGTGCCTTAGGATCAAAAGCAAGTCTTGCCGCTTCTTCCCTCTTTCTGGCCTCCTCTTCTCCTTCTACCTTGACCCGGACCTCATGTAGTTGCTCTTCCTCCTCCTTCATCTCCTCTGTGATGAGGGATGCATCGCCATTTTTGGCCTCGAGGTCAATAGGCAGAGATGAACTTGCATCCACAAAATCATCAGCCGTCTCCTCCTTGACGGACTGCAATAGCTGCTCTTCCTCCTTCGCTGCCTTAACGATGGAAGGTGCATCACCATTGTTGGCCTCGAGCTTGACAGGCAGGGACGAGCTTGAGCCCACAAAATCATCGGCTTTCTCCTCCTCGAGCCGTTCCTCCTCTTGCTTAATTGCTTCCCCATTCTTGGCCTCAGAAATTTTCTAATTTTGCACAGATAATCAGATCAAGAACTGGTCGTCAGGCCAAATAATCGAGATCGTTGGAGAACTCGAACAGGCAAAATACATAAATCGCCCCCAAGAAAAGCGAAGGGACTCCATCTAGAGAACCATCAAAAAAATTAACAACAAATCACCTCGTCCTCCAGAACGGATGTAGGAGAATCGGCAGCGGCGGCGGCGGCGGTTTCCATCTTCACCCCGTTCGCCACGGCGACCACCATCCCTTCCACCACAGGTCACAACCAGATTATCAAATCCTGGCGAAACAGCGGCCAAGTCAGCAATCATCTAAAACCCTAACCAACATTTCATCACCATTCACACAGATCAGTACTACAGTACAGCACAAAGAGGCTAAAACCCTAAACCCAAACGAGCAAACTAGCAAATCAAGGCATGATAGGTTGCAAGAAATCTAGCCCAAATTACATTTTCCAACGAAAAACACAGTTGTTTTTTACCTCACAATATAGTCTATTCCCCACCTTTCCTCAAAAGTTAAAGAAAAAGGGGGGAATCATAGAAAAACTTCCCCCTAAAAAAACTTTCCCAATCAATTCTTCTCCGGTGAATCCTTGAACAATAAAAGGTTGCAAAAATCATCATACCTCGCAGGTTCTCGTCGCGGAAACAGCGCACAAACTAATCGGAAGATAGGGTGGAAATGTTGGGATCGAAGCGAAGAAATGGGAAGAGGAACAGGAGAGGAGAAGGGGCACTAATATTTTAGAAGGCGGCGAGGGCTCCGAGAGAGAGGAGAGAGAGGGTTTCAGTTCAGGCGGGAAAGTGCGAGGAGAGAGACGACCGTAAAGGCTCCTGGAGTTGGAACGTATTTACGGTACTGCCACCGTGGGCATTTCCTCTTCGGGTGGACCCGCCGCCGCAGTGGGGCGTGCCGGGGGCATCCCCGTAATTCCGTGCCCCCGGGCCATTCAAAGTTTCAAACTGCGTCACTGCGCGAGCCGGGTTCTGCTCCTGCCGAGAGACAGGCACAGCAGACCGGCTGGGTATTACCACTGACACTCTGGGTCCACATTCCCTGACCCCACATGTCGGTCACCGAGTTCAGCGGCAGCGCGTGCTTCGGGACGGTGGCCCGTAAATGGGGGGCACAGGATGCCTGCCTGCCTCGATCCCCGCAGCTGCAGAGGGGATGGTATGCTGCTCCTTCGAATAGACCCGGTCCGGTGGGCTTTACCTTTCTGCACGGTGGGCTCTGGTTCAGGTGTTTGGTGGGCTCACGGTGGAGCGGGTCTACGTCGTTGGGAGGCGTGGGGTGGTGCGGGCCTTGTGCGGCAACTGCTACGGTAGAGCACGTAATTGGTTGGGCTGCCTGCAAACAAAAGGGCGAGGAGGAGTGGTGGTATGGCCGGTCGTTCAAATTATTTCCTTTTGTCGATGGCTGCTTCCCGAGTAATAAATGTGTGGCGATTTTTTTTGACCGTTGGGAGCTCGGGGGGGCAGCCGTACTACCGAGCAGCGACACGCGGAGTTCGGGTCCATGGCAGGTTGGTATGTGGTCGCACCGTGCGGTAGGCAGTAAAAAAATTGAGAAATTACAGCAGATGGGACAATTCTACCGAATTCTCACGTTCCGAACGGGCTAAAAACAACGTGTTACAAAACGGACGCTGAATACGACTGCGCTATACAAAGTACCAACTACCCCGCTCGTTTCGGTTTCAGTTTTTGACTTCTAGTTTATTTTTCACTATTTATAAATTTTATCTTTTTTAAACTTTTGGCTTTTTTAGCTTTTTGCCGGTTCTTTTTTCCGTATTCGTTTGTGTTGTCTATGATGAGCTAGCATATTTTTTTTCTATTTTTAAATTTTTTTAAATTTAATTACGTCAAATAAGCCATCTTCAGCCACAGTAAAATTGCAGACGCTACAGTACAATTTTAACCATAAACCACAGCTTTTCAGCCCTATAACCAATGCAAAAGAATGTCTGCCGGTAAGAGATGCTCGTCCTTCATCTGCATCCTATTCCTATCTCATGGGAGCGCAACCGAGTCCTTTGGCTTCTGCCATTGCCTTGGTGCAAAAACTGCAAGCCCAGCACTTCACACGCAAGATTTCAACACCATTCAGTTAATAAGCACAATACACGGAAAGAACATCACATTCAATACGGAAATGCTGAATTTTTATAGAAGCAGTTTATACAGAAGTATTTCATATATCTGCCACTATATCTATTTATTTTAATAATTCAACATTTGAACGTCTATTTTTATAAATCTAACCCTCGCCCTAAGCTCCATAACAACGTCAAGCGGCACGTGCCGTGCTACCACAACTCAGTAGGTCACTGCAAAACTAGAGAAGCATAGTAGGTGAATTTTCATAGAAGTCGTTATACATGAGTACTTCATATGTCTTGCACGAAAGTTTTTTCTTAATTTAACCTTCAAATATCCATTTTTACAAATTTAATATCACCTTAAGCTTAGTAGCAGCGGCACGCGACACATATCATCAAGCTAAAGAAGCTTAGCAGGGCGACGTGCCGAGCTAGACGGCCACAACATATGTTTAACTAGTGTTAATTATGCAATATAATACTTAATTAGTGTTAATCGTACTAAAGTTAATCGATGTATACACTATACACATGGCTACTTTTAAGGATAAGATTAGGAAATAGATAAGGACTCTTATCTATTTCCTTATATGACTTAGATTCTATTTCATATATGCCTTATCTCTATATGGCATATCCCCTTGTACTCGCCTATATATATGACCCTTTGGGTCGCCTATATATATGACCCTTTGGGTCTCATATCATTACATACAATATTCATAACATGGTATCAGAGCAAATGTTCAAAGCCTAACCTTTGTTTATTTTCGCATCCGCTGCCCCCGGGAGGATCGATCTCTCCCGGGGGCGGCCTTCTTGTTAGCTGCTCGACAACGACGCCTGCTGACCTGGACAAGCTCTCCTCACGGCTGCTCCTCTGCGAGGTCCCCGCCGGTGTCCCAGCCGCTGGCGTGGAAGCCACCGCGGCGGCCTTCCCCCTCTGCGACGTCCTGGCCGGTGAAGCGGCCGGCTTGGCGGCCATCTCTCGACGCTGTCGCTGCATACTGCTGCCGCCGAGCCATCCGGCCGACAACGCCTCGCTGGCCGCGCCTCGACGCGTCGGCTCGCTTTGGTCCGCATCTCACGGATCGGCGCCGCCTCTGTCCGTGAACTCCGGCCATGGTGCGGTTCACCGGGCTTCGTGACCTCCGCCGCTCCGAGCACCGCCGCCGAGGTGCTTGACATACCGCTCGGTTTCGGCCAGTGCTACCCCCGCAAGGACCATCGCACAGAAGAGCCGATGCCCGAGTCGCCGTCGCCAGATTCGCCGCCGCCCGAGCCGCCGCCAGATCTGGACAGAACGGCCTCCCCAGCCAGTTTGGCGCCGCCGTGTGTGCTCACACTAAGATCCGTGCCACGCTGCCCGCCGGCCCGCCGCCGCCATCCTCGTCTGCCGCTCCGCTAACCGGTCTCCGCCAGACGGCTCGCCGCTTTGCATCGCGCCACCGTCCGCTGCTACTACCCAAGCCTGTACCGGCCATCTCGCGTCGCCGCCCGACCGCACGGACGAACCGAGGTAGAGACTGGAGGGAGCAAGGGGGAGACGGAGATGCGGGGGACCGAACCCCGTGCCTCTCGTCTTCGGCGCCGCCCTCCCCATCTTCATGTCGGCCGCACGGCCGAGAGCCAACGCCGCCGGCCGAGAGGGTTAACAGCCGCACGGTAGGGAGGCCCAAGAGTTTAAAAATTTTTCTTCTTTTCTAATTTTTTTAGTCAGTTTTCGAGTTATTTTCCTCATGAGTCTTCCGTTGCGTCCATCCAAATTCGTAGTTTAAAATTTTTTGTTCGTCTCAGCCGTGCGAGTCCACAAAATTTATTGTCAGTCATAGAAGTATAGGATTTTTATTTTGCAAGGCAGCAGCCGCCGCTCTACTCTATGAGCCGCGTGCAGATCGTAGAAGTCGTCATGATGTCGCCGCTTCTCTAGCCGCCGCCTCGAGCTTTAAGGCCGCTGCGTCTTCGCAACTTGTGCAGCACTGCACCGTCTCTTGGGCTTCGATCTGCGCGTCATGCATCTATCTATTCCTCTTGACTTGATTTGACAGTTTATTCCGGATCGCACGCAACCACGACATCATCAAGACTCGGACTTGGTTTATCTTGTTTTAGTGTCAACTCTTTTCCAAATACAATGCTATTGCATACGCCTTGCATTTGAGAGGGGGTGTTAAGGATAAGATTAGGAAATAGATAAGGACTCTTATCTATTTCCTTATATGACTTGGATTCTATTCAATATATGTCTTATCTCTGTATGGCATATCCCCTTGTACTCGCCTATATATATGACCCTTTGGGTCTCATATCATTACATGTTAAGGATAAGATTAGGAAATAGATAAGAACTTTTATCTATTTTCTTATATGACTTGGATTCTATTCCATATATGCATTATCTCTATATGACATATCCCCTTGTACTCGCCTATATATATGACCATTTGGGTCTCATATCATTACATACAATATTCATAACATAGTATCGAGCCTAGGTTACATACATAGCCTCCGTTAGTCTTCATTGTCGCCCCCGAGAATCGATCTCTCTGGGCCATCTTGTTGGGTGCATCATCCGCCTCCTCATCTCGGCCTCGGCCGCCTTCTCGGTTCTTGCTGAAGCCACCCTCGGTCGCCGTTGCTCTGCTCGGGTCCTCGCCGACCCGTTGCCGCCCTCGCCCTCGGCATTGTTGTCTTGGTCGCCGCCTCGTCCACCGACGTGCCAAGTCGCCGGGTCGCCGCCTCGTCCACCGTAGGCGCCGCCCGCCCTGCCTCGTCGGTCGGCCGCGCGCATGCGCGACCCGGTCGCCGCCGCTTCGCCCGGCCGAGGCCCGGCCGCCTCTGTCGCCCGCGCCCGCCGCAGCTCTGCCGTCGTCGGCCTCGGTTCCTCCGCCGCGCCGGACAAGCGCCGCCGGATCCAGCCGCCTTCACGTCGCTCGCGTCCGTGCCGCCGTCTCCGGATCCGGTCGTCTCTTCGCCTCGCCGCCCTCCCCGCCGCCGCCGGACATCATCTTCCGGCCGCCCGAGCCTCCGCGCCGTCCGCCGCCTTCTTCCGGCGCGAGAAGGGAGGCCGCCGTACCTGCCGCCGCCGTTCTTCCTGAGCAGCGAGTGAGGCGCGAGGAGGTGACGGGAGTGGAGGAGATGCGGCAGCGGCAGAAGGAGAGTGAGAGATAGAGAGAGCGAGGCGGGGAGGGAGAGAGTGAGAAAAGAGAGAGGGAGGAGAGAGGCTTGCGTGCACAGGGAGAGAGTGAGAAGAGAGAGAGAGGGGAGAGAGGCTTGCGTGCGCTTGTGAGAGAATGAGAAAAGAGAGAGAGAGGCTAGCCTGGCCTTTTAATCTGCCAACCTCATGGGAGGCTCGGGCACATGAGCCCATGCATCACATGCAAGCAAATCCTCCGGTCCGTTTTTGATCTGCCGCTCGAAAGTTTTTTTTTTCCTGTTTTTCTTTTGAGTCAGTGTTGAGTTTTAGTATTCCGTTGCGTCCATCCAAATCCGTAGTTTCTAATTTTTGTTCGTTCAAGCCGTGCGAGTCCACAAATTTATTGTCAGTCAAGAAGTGTAGAATTTTTATTTTGCTTGACAGCAGCCGCCGCTCTACTATCTGAGCCGCGTGCAGATCGGAGAAGTCGTTATGATGCCGCCGCTTCTCTAGCCGCCGCCCCGAGCTTTAAAGGCCGCCACGCGTCCTCTATGCACTGCGCCGCCGTCTCTTGGGTTTCGATCTGTGCCGTCATGTATCTATCTATTCCTCTTCGGCTTGATTTGACAGTTTATTCAAAAACTGCACGCAACGACGACATCATCAAGACTCGAACTTCAGATTTATCTTATTTTAGTGTAAACTCTTTTCCAAATGCAATGCTATTGCATACACCTTGCATTTGAGAAGGGGTGCTAAGGATAAGAAAAGAAAATAGATAAGGACTCTTATTTATTTCCTTATATAACTTGTATTCCTTCCATATACCCTTTTATACTCTCCTATATATATGACCCTTTGGGTCTCATATCAATACACACAATATTCATAACAGCTAACAGCTCGGCAGCTACCGAGGTGTCAGTTGCTGCTCAGTAGGTGCTCCTACTGAGATATGAGAGCTCAGTATGTGCTGCCACGGTGCCCCCTCCTATGGAGCTGTAGTATCACGACTGGCGACGAGTGCCACAGTTGCCGAGCTTAAAGGGGCTAAGATTTGCAAAAATAGACACCTAACGACCAAATTTGAAGGAAAAAGGTTATTACAGTACCATATATGCGAAGGATTCGTTTCGTTATACAGATCATCGCACGTTACGCTTCTAAAAGAATGCTACGACATAGCTGATGCCTGATTGGTTTGAGGTATGCTTCTAAAAGAATGGTGGTACAGATGGAGCACGAGGTGTCGGTTTCGCTGATCAGCTCAGCTGCTGGGCCGGGGCATCGCGTTTGGTGGTCTTACTGCAGGGGCGCCATATCCGACCGGTAATCTGTTGCCAGGAACACCATGCTGGTTTGGCCTGGATGGCAGTGCAGCCATGCGAGCAGCAATTATCGCATTCCGCTCCATCAGAAGCTTCTTTCTGGTCTTTTCAGTGTATTCTCTTGTTCGTTGGACCACGTGCTCAATTTCAGAAAATAACATCATCTTCACTTCCACCTTCTGTAACTGCAGGAAAAAAAAGAGAGAAATATAATTATTAGTTGCACAAGACACAATGGATCATTTGGTGAGCAAAGCATGGCATAATTCGTTGAGTGTACCAGCTTTTCAACCATCCGTGCAGCTAGCTGTCGAATTTGAGCTTCCTCCTGCTCAGCAAGGAACTTGGCCTTCACAGCAGCTGCTGAAACAGCAGTAGATGCTGCTCGTTTCAGCCTAGTAATGGAATCATTATGGTTGGCGGTCACTCTTGAGCCCTTCTCTTCATCGGCAGCTACATTTTCAGTACTGTTAGGTCAGCTGATGAGGAACTGGAATGATGCTAAATCTGTTTTCTCCATTCTAACCCTCTTCTCAATGACTTTATTCTCTAATTCCTACAATTCATTTATTTCACTGTGATCTGATATCACAAAGCCCTCACCAGGCCTATCCCTGTGGGAGGCACTTAGTATATATTTTCCAATATTTGGGAGGATACAAATAGATCAGACAACATTTATGTCTGGGAACTGAAGGATCAAGAAGAGAATCAAGAACTTAAAAATAATTGCAGTCATCACCCAATCCAGGGAGGAAAAGGAGAGAAAAATACTACCTGAAAACATTGACTCCTAATATAACTTATAATTGGTGATAATGCAGAATAGAATAGTTCAAGCAACTCAACCTTTAGAATTCCAGGGTGATGACTATGTCTAGGCCTTAGGCTGGTACATAAAAGCCCAGTGGCAACAAACGACATAAGGTTTTTGCATTTCGAATTCCATCACAATCAAGCCAACCAATATGACATATATTCATGGAAGACAATCATGGAAAAGGGCTGCAGATAATAATTTGTCAGTTAGATCTAAAATTCTAGATTTAGCTGCTCCTGCTCAGAAGAGCTTAATCTGGTGGCACAGTAACAAATTACTACCTACGTGTCAAAATGTAAGTTGTTTAGGGCATCGACACAGTCTTCAAGGTGACACTTCGACCAGCAATTTCTACGAAAATATGTTATTTCAAATAAAAATAATTATATATATTATGAAAGTATATTTCATAATGGATCTAGTGACATCCATTTCATGCTGTCAATCTAGGTAATTATTTATGCATTAATGGTAAAACCTGAAAATGTTTAACCAACTTGGATCCTAGAGCGACTTATATTTTGACAGAGGTATTATCATGGACATATAATAATGTGAAGAACCTTATCCAACATCAGCAGAAATATAGTCGAAATGTGAACTACTTACATGTGCAATTGAAGCAAGTCAATTGTAGCAATAAAGTCTTCTAGACTAGTAAATAATGAGGAGCTTTAATTAATCAGAGTGCAGTAGTTGAAATTGTATGCTTAGACTTTACTGGTTTCATACAGATAGTTTCGATTAAATGAATAGATTAAGTACCTTCCAGATAGTTTCGATTAAAAGAATAGATGAAGTACCTTCTATCTTGCCATTTCCCAATGTTTTGCTTTGCTCATGTTCTTGTATGATAGTTGGGGTAGAAACTGCATCTTCAGTCTTATTAAGCTCGATCTTGCCTTGTGAAGATGAATCATCAGCTGTCTCCACCTCAGAACTTGGTTTGTCCTTTACCAGTTCAGGATTACTTGCACCCGTAGTATTTCCTGCAACAACCTCTTGAGAAGCTAACAAACCACGTCTATTTGCATTATTTGGTGGAGTAACTGAACCTTTCATAGAACTTAATGAACCTTTCGTATTGTTGGATACACTCTTGTCCACAAGAGGAGTTGGATCACATGATTCCTTAGCATTATTTGATTTAGGCTCCACTGAGGGGGCTTCATCGCAAGATACATTCTTATTGTCTGATTCTTGGTGGTTTTTTTGTGAAATGGATGGACTGTTTTGCTTTTCCACAGATAAAGCATTCTCTTCCTTTTTATTGCTATCCCTTTTCTCAGTATCAATTGAATTTATAGTCATGTCCTCATCTTTTGTTTGATCACCATCTTTATTTGTATTACTGCAAATTTCATTTAACCAATCAGCAAAATTTTGTGATAGCACTTCTATTTTACAAAGGTGCAAGCATGCTTACCTTACACCAACAAAAATGTCTTTCAGATCACTCGGTGGATCCTCGATAATAAAACAGTGCCTACTTGCTAATTGGAGTACAGGAGACACCTCAGAGATAGCTTTTAGTGAACTACGGCACGAATCGGTAGCATTGCCATCTTCCACAAGACCAACTAAAAATGCGGCCTGCACAGACATTTAATAGACTGTGGGTAGTAAATACTGTATAATAAGTAAAGATGTTGCCGGGTATTAGACAGTGCTTACTAGCGCCATGACAGGATGTCCTGCGTCAGCAAATGAACCTTCATGTTCTGGGAAGTGACCAACAGCCTCGAATGCAGATTTCAGGACATCAATAGCAATATTTGACACATTTTCACCAGAAGTATCGACATCAACAGAACTTTCCTTCACTGTAGGGTCAGCATCAGAAGATTTTTTTGGCTCATTGGTGCTTGGAGATGTAACTGAATCTATGCCACCTGAATTCTTGGTATCTTTATTTTCAACAACACTTCTATCTTCTGTTTTTGCTTCATCTTTTCCTTCCACTTTCTCTTCAACTTCCATTTTCTCATGTACTTCAACAGTGCCTTTTTCTGCCGAGGCTTGCTCTGTGCTTTCCTGGATAGTTTGATGAATATCTTCACCAGCATGAAAGCGATCCTCAATTTGCATTTGAAGAAAATGTAACATGCACTGTGCTTTTGTTTTTGTAGCAACATGTTCTGCAATCTCAGTCCATTTTCCACCAAAAATTTCTAAAGCTTCTAAAAGAAGCAATGTCTCCTCATCAGTCCAACTAGTACCACTAGCACCAGAAACTTCCGCAGAATCCATGAGGATGAAATCAGTTTTGGCCATGCCTGTATCGAACTTTCCTTCATTGTAGCAATCACAACACAGGTCAAAATCTGCCTGTCAAAATAAAAGAAAAACAATACTACCATACTTCAGATTTAAGACATGATTTTTTAAAATTTTCTTTTGGTGGGTCACACAAGATGAAAGCACCAGCAATAACAAAATATTTGACCTCAGGAAGAGAAGAGCAATACAAGCAGTACAGGCTACAGAGAAGTAATTTGAATCACAATATACAGTACATAAGTATGATGATTATAATCTCTGGTATTCATGAGAAGAATCAGTCTCCTTCAAGGCTAAATTTTGGCAGCCAATATCCCATATCTGCTACTCCAATAGTCAATTTTTTACAGTATAGATAAGGTCAAAGTTATGACTGCTAAAAATTCAGCTGTTACCTATCAATTTGAAACAAGGATTACAAACAAAATGTGATTCTAATAGCAAGAAAAGCTAAAGAAAAAAACTGTGCTAATTGATTAAAAAATTATGCAGCCATAACTCTAACAAAGATTAGCAATCACACCTCTGTTGCATCCTCAAATTATGTTCATTGTGTGTAAGAGGATAAGATCATAAGAGAGAAAACAGACATAAGGAAAATCGCAACAAAAAAACAAGTGTTCAGAAGAACTCTAATCTACCTCCAAATTACATAACATGTATCTAACCGTACTATACTTTCAAACATAGAACCTGCATCACACAGTTACTTGATCAAAAGTGCAGAAACCATGGTTGTCACAGCGTAACTAGCGACCACGGCACCAGGACGCCTCGGTGACGCCACGGCGACGCCATGGCGAACGCCATACGACGTTGTACATGGTTATATGCATACGGACCACATGCAAGCCAAAGCCTGAGCCGGTCCCCTCTTCATATAACATCGACTCCCGTCTCTCTCCCGACCGACCTCCTCTTCTCTCGTCTCCCACAGCGACTTATCTCCCACCGCTGCCTCCCCGTCCGCACCTCCTCTTCCCGGCGCCCAACCAAGTCGAGGCGAGTGTGCATGGCGTTCACCAATCACCGCCGCAACACCGTAACAACCATGGTAGAAACATACAGGACTGCAGGCCTGCAGCACTGATACAAAAATAGCTAACCTGAGTCCGGCAATGGTAGCGCTTCCGTGAGCAATCAACTGAACAGGAGTTGCAGTGGTACTCAACGGAAGGCTCAGCTGCTGCAACCACATCTTCAATTAGTGCAGGATCAGGAAGAAAGCTAGGCAGAGGGGCTGGAGCTTCCACCTCTCCTTTCTTGGGTAAAGGGGCCATATATGATTGAATCAACTCAAATCTAAACAGCTGCTCAATCAGAGAAGCTTGCTCCTCATTGTGAGAAATGCTTTGCCTCTCCTCTGGCTTACTCTCCTCTTGATCAGCTGGTGGAAAAGGGTGGAAATTGATCAGGCCCCAGTGATCCAAGAACTCCAAAACTTCCTGTCGAGCATCGACCTCCCCAATCGACAGCTCAGCCAAATCTTTGGAGTCCAGCTGCAACTGAGGATTGGCATGAAATTTCATCATGATGAAATTCCTAATCCCCAAGTATATCTCAGGTGTCCGCTTCTCAGATTTGCCATTAAAAAATGAAGGCAAGGTTTGCTTCTCAACTGGGTGGATTTCCTTCCATGAAAACCATCCTGTAGAAAAAAAATGTTTTATTTTTGTGCATTCTGAATTTCAAAAGAAAATTTGTCCTAGGCAATGAATGAACAAGATAATACAGACAAAGGACATCATAATTAATACACTTGGAGGGTGGGAAACGAAACAATCGAATAGTTTTCCTGCTGAATAGTATTTAAAATAGTTTAGTTCTATAAAAACGGTTGCTAGTATGCCTTGAATAGACAAAAAAATCATGCATTACCAGGAAATAAGGGGTTATGCAATACAAATATCAATCCTATAAAAACGGTTGCCAGTATGGTTTGAACACAAAGGCCATACATTACAGGAACCAGAGGGCTTATACAAGGATTAGTCATGGTTCGACATAGTTACTGGCTTACTGCAATTACACCAGAGATAGGGAAGTTTACTGTATTATCAAGATTTACCATGGGTTGCTTTCTGTTATGTGGTATTGCAAGCAAGGTGTTCTATATTTCAAGACTATACAAGGTGTTCTGTTGTTTCCATCACACAATGAGAAAATACCATAGTGATTATGCTTGCCTACGCGAACTGTATTATCAAGATTTACCACAGGTTTCTCTCTGTTATGTGGTATTGCACGCAAGGAGTTACATTTTTTTCAAGATTCTAAACAAGGTGTTCTATTGTTTCCACCACACAATGAGCAAGTACCATAGCGGTTGTGCTTGCCTACATGTACTCTCAAAAATAAACAAGCCATACTCCAGCCACATGGAAGAAAGCAAGATAACTCCTTGCTCACCTCCTCATTTCCGCAACAAGCAACAGCAGGAAAAACAAAATACACATTATTACCAGTTTACCACTACATGCTGAAAGTAATAAAAGCAATGCTTGTAATAAATTCTTATGTCAAGCAGTTAAATCAACAGCATGAGCATGAACGCTAATTGAGCTAGATCTACCAAAAGAACTGCAATTTAACACAACAATATGCAAAGTACGCACCAACTTAGCTGAATAGCGGCAGCAATGTTAACCATTGAATTGCAGTACGACAAGCTAAGGTCCATTCTTGTAAAGCATTTAAAAGCAGAAACAAAAGATGTCTTCGCAGTGAACTAGTAATGTACCGAACGCTTCTACACAAACGCCCGAGACCAAGACGCAAACTCGTCACAAGTATCCCCGATTCACCACCCAACCGAGAGATCGCGCTACTGCTCGGGGGGAGAGTGCTCACCGGCGAAGGTAGGGACCACATGGACGCTGGCGCCGCGAGATCGGACGGCCTCGAACGCCTCGTCCACCAGGGGCGTCTCCTCAGCGGGAGACTCCTCCCGTCGAGCCGGATCACGTCGCCGTCGCCCGCCGCCGCGGGAGCCGCCACTGGCGGCCCGCCCGCGAGCTTGTGCGGCGACTGGCGCGCGGCGCGGGTGAGCGGGCCACTGTGCAGCAGGTGCGAGGGGATGTGGAAGGCGTTGCGCTCCTTGGCGTGCCGCTTGGACGGCGTGAACGACGATGACCCGGCCGACTTGCGCTTGCCGGCGCCGCTGCGGCGGCGGGGGGGCTCGGCCGGCGACCCGTCGCCCTGCGGCGTGGCCGAGGGCTTGGGCTCCATGGCGCAGCGGGGCTTGGCTCCTCCTACCACTTCCGCGACGCCGAGACCAACCGGAGATGTGGAGGCGAGTGCACCGCGCCTACCCCCTATCAGTGCTTTCCGCTCTCCTCTCTTCTTCTCTCCTTCCTCCACTGTTCCGGTGTGAAATTTTGGGGATGCGTCGCTGGGTTCCCTTAGCGGCAAGGTGCTGTCTCACTGGCCGCTGGGGTCCGTGCTGCCGGTCAGCCGGTTCCGCCCATCCGGTTTGCATTTTGCTGCATTTCATTGCAGAGCATGGCCCGGAAATGGCAATTTTTTTCTGAATAACCCATTTGTTTATTAATATCACAAAAATAAATACCCTCGAAAAATTACAGAAATAATACTAACAGGAGTCTGTCACTAATTGATTTGCTGATGTGGTTGAATTGGCGACAAAAGTCCTACTAAAAGGATCATGTCGCCAAATCCATTGGCGATGGGTATTATTTTCATAATTTTTCCAACGTATTTATTTTTGTCATAGCAATGAACAAATGGGTTGATTAGAAAAAAATCCTAGAAACGGTTGTGTATAAGCTTCTTTGTGTTGTGGTTTATATCCTTTTGTTAAGAAGTGGTCTATTTCAAATTAGTTTGGAACTTTAGATTGACAATGGCATAAAAATAAACTTTGGAAATATGTTAATAGTAAGACATGATCAAATCACCCTATACATAGCGTTTATGTGAAAGTATGATACTCCAATACAACTCATGATAAGCAACGCCTATAACACCGGAGAAACAATTTATGTAGTAGAAAAAGATTTCTATTGATGTGTCAAATACATTGACTTTGGAATGAAAGGTTTATCAAATAATATTTGGAAAGCTTTGATTTTTAAAGGTTTAGATTGTCGTCAATTTAAATGAAAACCTTTTTAAATATACCGCCCAAGAAAACCATCAAATTTATCCCACATCATGGTATTTTACACATGTAAATACAACAAAAAAAACAATGTTTATATACTCATGCAATTTCGGTAACAGCGTATGATACTTCTATAGACCAAATACATCGAAATTCCCATAAAACACGTTTACTAAAAGGAAAGTAACCTGCGCAAGATCGATTGAGAAGTGGGCTTCATCCTAGTTGCACAACACAATATCGAACGTCAGTTGTCAACACTATTGGGCCACAAATTGAAACTATTCTTCATAGTGGGCTAGGTTATGGTATTTTTTGCTTGTTTTCCCTCAAATGAAAGCGAGAACAAAACGCATAAAGTTCTTGTGGACACCTTGCCACCTTGGCCTAGTAGTTTTTTTTTCTTATAAGAGAAATACACGAAAAGAAATCCTCCATCAGTACAATCCGTTAGATTTAAAAAAAAAACCATGTTGGTATTTATCTTGGTTCCTTTCAGGTAGCCTTGGCTAGGATTGTACGGGTTTTATTTATTTTTACAATAGCATTGATGAAGGAAAAAGGCGTCAAATTGGGCTCAACTGGGCCAATATTGCTACCAAGCCCAACCTTGAATTCGAGGTTGCGCTAGGCTAACCTTGCTCTGGTTTATTAGTAGGAAGAAGTTCAGTTACCCTCTAAACTTTGATGTTGTAGCTAGTTAACCTCTAAACTAAAAAATCGGATATTATACACCTTGAATTACTAAAATCGGATCAAACAACCTCTTAAGGTGGTTTTGCCAACCTGGAGATGAAGTAATGATTACTCACCAAATAGATTGTGTAAAACAATCCTTAAACTCTTGGGCCTACATGTCCTATCTCTCTTTACTCAACCATGCACGTCGTACTCATCCACCTCCACCTAAGCTGCGAAGTCCCAAGACTTCAAATATTCATCCTCCTTCACCCACATGCCACCTCTACGACGACCTCGTGCCCTTCCTAAAAGACAACCTCTCACCGCCCCAACTCTTTGGCTCTCATCGACGCCTTGGGAGCCGCGCCCATCCTCCTCCATAAGGTCCATAGTCCACCACGGCAGCAAAATCTACCAATCTCCGATATAAGCTCACCCAACTGAGCTTGTCCTCATAACTAATTGTATCTATTTCATTAGGTTTAGCGTTGGATTGGAATTCTTTCTAGCTATTTATTCCTCCTGATCAATCGTACAAGGATTGAATTGGATCCATCATCTACAACTGAACTCCTTTAAGTCTGTCTCTAACTGAACGCTTGCATTCTGCCTGCTTAACTAGACTAGATACATACACTTCTTTACCGTGTGTCACTACGATTCAGTTTGACCGTCCCCCAAATTAGATTACTGATAGTCATCCTAATTGTTGGGCACGCAAATTTGCTCTACCGTTTGGAGTGGCAGCGAGGCGCGATTAGCAATGCCACTTTGTTGGCAGTGTTCGATAGCTAGGGGCAACTAGCGACGACGAGCTCAAGGTCGTGTCGGGAGGAGGATCAGGGGGAGCAGGGTAAGTGATAGGCTAGTGTTGGAGAAAGGAGGAAGAGGAGAGGAGGAATAAAATAGGTAGCTCTCCCTTACATGCGGGCCAAAGAGTTTGAGAAGTTTTTATCTTTTTTCTTGAGTAATCGCGATGCCATCTCCACGTCGACGTCCATGTTGGCAAAACCACATTGAAAACCACCTTATGGGGTTATTTGATCTAGTTTTAGTAATTCAAGGTGTATGATACCTGATTTTATATTTCAAGGGTTAAGTGGCTATAATGCCAAAGTTCAATGGGTTAGTTCGATTTCTTCCTTATTAGTATGATGTGTTTTGTCCCTAGCGGTAGCACTTACTAGGCTCCTTTTCCTACCGAAAGGCTCTCATTGTGTACTACATAGTTTTCCAAGTTTGCATCTGATATGGATAATTTGAATGTTTTGAAAAAAGAATAAGATGTTTTCAGAAGAAAACATTAAGAAATAAACACAAAAGGCACATTCATATATGATGTTGTTGCTATAATCCTACAAAACCATGATGATAGCCTTGGTGCCAAAAATAGCCAAGGAAAAAAAGAAAGGGGGATGTTTTTGTGTTTGTTTGTTTTTTGTAACTTCATTGTCATCAAAATTATATGAGTAAATTTCATTTTTCACCATCTAATATCAGCAATGTGTCACTTTGCCCTAGGTCTTGCAATTCTTTTTACTTAACACCACCTTTTCTTACCTTGTGTTGCACTTTGCACTAGGGATTGACATCCCAGCATAGCGTTCACGCGCCCAAGTCACGAAGAAGAGGGCACCGTCCCGTTCGAAGCTAGGCGGTGTGCCCCAGGGCGTCGGGGTGCAGCTCATCAACCCCCTCTCGGCTTGGTCCATAGTGACAACGGCGACCAGAGGCAGCTAATTGACAAGAAAGGTGTGAAATTTGAACACCGCGCTGACCACAACATGCACCTCAATGTTCCCGATGAATTGGTGAGCACCATCCAAGAACCTACCTCATCACGACGTGTTCCAACTCTCCTATTAAAATTCCCCTTACCCAATTTCTCTATTCATGCAACGAGCCTATCAAATTTTATTGTCTCTTGTCGACTGCCAGAGAACACCGCTGCGCCGCACTAAGGTCCATCCACACCGTGGTGAGCTCTTCTTCTGAATTGAGCACGTCAAAAGCGTTGTCACCTCCCTGAGTGTTTCCCCTCTGTTAATTTCAGAGTTCCATAGTTGGAGCACCGCCGCATCATCCACCTTCTTCTCTACCACCAGTTGCACATGGATAGCCCGCTATGGAGCATCTCCACTCTTCACCAGTGAGCTCCCCACATCGTGTGGATAATAATGCGCCCCTCACCTTCCTCTATTACCCGCATGTAAGCCGTTGCCATTGTCTCCACCCCATCCTGTTGTCGTGCGTCGCCGCGAACGCGCGACCGTGCATCTCCATTCACACCACCACCACCCATCCCCTCCACTTTGTCCCTTCTCTCCATTTTACGGGTCACCACTGCCTTGCCGTCGATGAGCTCCACGGAGGAGCCAATGCGATTCCCCTATTTCCCCTCTCACAGCTCCAAGTCACTCCTTTGGTGTAAAGTGCAACAAAAGGTACGAAAAAGTTGTTTTTTAAGTGAAAAGAATTCCAAAGGGTGGTGCATTGTTTGTAAGTTTACATGGTGCAAAGTGAAATTTACTTAAATTATATACTACTATACGATACTATAGTAACTCGTATTTGGCAATCCAAAACTTCTGTGTATTTTGAGTTATTCCCTATATCAGTAGCTAGCTTACACAATATAACAATGATGAATACCACATCCATACATATGTATAAATAAAATGGTATAGCAGTAAATAAGAGTAAATGGGTCGAATGGCTAGGGTCTTACATCATATAAAGGGAGGCCAAATATGAATAAAGTCTTGCAGCAGAAAAGATACATAGCAGTGGAGTCCCTTAGGATATGCCAACAGGCAATCGACTAAGGTATGCAACCTAGTATTTGGTGTTGTCTTCAATCTTCGATGGATGGTGACAAATGTTCGTTGACAGATCATTCCTTGAGCATTGAATTCATATAGTTGAGCAACAATGAGTACAAAAGCACTTAGCAAGTTCTTATATCAGAATGCAAGTGTGTGTGTATACATACATGTAAGGCTTAAACCAATGGAATGTCTTATGTTTTTTTTAGCATAAAGTTAGTTTGTCAAATATCATACTATAGCTAGTTTTCAAACCTATGACTTAGATATTTTTAACTAAAACCAAAATGTCTAGTTTAGTTAAGTCAAGAGAACAAATTCTCTTCACAATTGTCCACCATGTCCATTAAATAAGCCCATTCCATATCCATTTTCATACTAAGGTATCATATGCATTCCATGATCATCAAATGAATTCCACTTTCATACTAAGATACTATATCCATTTCCCCATGATGTCATCCATAACCACCACTAATAAGTAATTATTTTGTGAAAACTACAAAAGTGTGGCATTTCTACACTTTGCCCACGACCACGGGCACAACTATTTGACCATTATCCAAAGCCCAAAGACATCAGATGCAGCCTAAAAGAATAGATTTAGCAAAGAAAATAAAAAGGCCTGTTTGGCGCGGCTGCAGTTTATGACTTTTGGCTGAAATTTTTGAATTTTAGCTGTTTGCAATAGAGATTATGGAGAGAGATACTCGCTTGCAATTTTAGTTGATACATATGTTGGGCTTTTAAGATGTACTACAATTAACTTGTAGACTCCGTCTTAAAAAATACCCAATTTAAAAGTTATGTACTGTAGTAAAAGACAAAAGCCGCTAGTTTCGGTCGAAAAGCACAAGCCCAAAGCCCAAAAATAATCTGCTTCCGAGCGAGCCCCACATGTCAGTCACCAAACTGCCGCCCACACCGCTCCCCATCGAGTCTCCACAGCCCACACGGCCGGGGCCGCACCGCACGTGGCCAACAACGCAACAGCCGACGCAACCACCCGGCAGCCCAAAACTACGTGCTTTCCGCAGCCAAATCGAGATCTCTCTCGTGCCGACGCCGGCCGGCCGCGGCAGCGCAGCAACGAAGCCAAAGATAAAAAGATGGCGTCGGCGCTGTCCTCCCTGCGCTACGGCGACAGCCTCTCGTTGGTGGCCATCTCGGGCGCCACGGCCGTGCTCTGCGAGGCCATCTCCTGGCTCCTCATCTACCGCACCGCCACCTACAACTCCCTCCGCGCCTCCATCGAGCGCCACTCCCGCAAGCTCGACTCCATGAAGTCCGGCTCCGGGGCCTCCTCCAACTCGTCCTCCTCCCAGCCCGCGGGGTCCTCGTCGTCGCGGGCCAAGAAGATGGACCGCGTCGAGACCAGCCTTAAGGACGCCGCGCGGGAGCTATCACTGGCCAAGCTCAAGTCCGGCGCCGTCGTGGCCGCCGTGCTCTTCGTCGTCTTCGGCCTGCTCAACTCGCTCTTCGAGGGCCGCGCCGTCGCCAAGCTGCCCTTCGCGCCGGTGCCGCTCGTCCAGCGCATGAGCCACCGCGGCATCCCCGGGAACGACCCCACCGACTGCTCCATGGTCTTCCTCTACTTCCTCTGCTCCATCAGCATCCGGACCAACCTCCAGAAGCTGCTCGGCTTCGCGCCGCCCCGCGCGGCCGCCGCGGCCGGCGGGGGCCTCTTCCCCATGCCCGATCCGAAAGTAAATTGAGGTAGCAAATCGATCCTTTGCTCTAATTTTTCTACGGCTATGCGTAATTGCTTGTGCTAAATTTCGCTCCTCTGGTGTCTTACAAAGGTGAATAGATGGAGGATGCTTGATTCTGGTAAGAATTGCACCCTGGATCTACTGATACAAACAGGAGTTTGGTTTTTTGTTATGATAGGACTTTTGGATGCATCTGGGTGATAAGTGGGTGTTGGTTTCATTTGATTTAGGTGCTTTTAGTATCCTAATGGAATTGTGAACACGTTGGTTTGGCCCAAACTGAAGTGAAAGGTTGCATCCTTGTGTTTGATCTTTCTGTTCTTTGGGGGTTAAGCTAGAATATTGATTCATGACTGCGATTATCGGTTAGGATAATTATCTGCACATTTGGATGACTAGAAGTTTCATTGAGGCATATGGATCGGTTAATGAATGTGTAGCATTAGCTCTGACTCTGATCAACTTTGGAGTACGGAAATGTGCTTCGATGCCATCGAGTACGTGCATGTATATTGAAACAGTTATATCTAGACTACAGGCCAAGATTACGACAGTTTGAGCTAGTTTCCCCCTTGTCTTATCTGCCTATGACTGCTCTGTGAGTTTGAAGGCAGAAGCAGGCTCTATATTTCTTGTGTTTCTGGGTGCAGAAGGGAACTAGATTCAACACGATCCAGCAGCGTGCTACAACAAATTTAACGATATAATTTTTATATAGCCAATCTAGATAGTCTTAAAGGAAAATTCATACTGTACCACTCCAAAGAGTGGCACATTTTGAGATACCACTCTAAAGATTTTCCTCCATGATATAACACTCTAAACACATTTTAATTCACACTATGCCATTTCCGCTATTTTCTTGCCGTTTTCTACTTTTCCTACCTTTTGACCTATCGGAAAAGTCGTTTTTGCCCCTCTAGGCCTGAGTTTGAACTATGCCCCTGCAAACTTGTGAAAGGTGCTTTGTACTAGTTCATTTTGGTATGATGATTTGATGCAAGGTATGTGCACTTGGGTGTAATGAATGTTAACTTTGCATGCTTTGTTTAAGTTGTTATCTGCACTGGAGTGCTTGTCTGTTAACACCTTGTCTTACATCATTATGCTAAAAAAAATTGGACAAATTTTTCCTAAAATCATCTCACAACAAAATTTCATATAATTAACTCCGTTCAAGTCGTGAAACTAATAAGCCATTACATATTGGCCAGCAACATCTTACAACATTTAAGAATGGAGGGCAGCAGTGGGCGCATCAGCAGGGAGCAGGAGCCACTCGCGCCTGGTTCTAACTCAGACTTTTCCCATAGGTCAAATGGTAGGAAAAGCAGGAAAATGCAAGAAATTGGTGAAAATGGTATTGTGTAAATCTAAATACGTTAGGATTGGTATATCACGGAGGGAAATTTTTGAAGTGGTATCAAGCGCTTTGTAGGACAGATAAGACAGATGCCAAATGTTTTAGAGAAGAAGCCGTGCCCAAGCTATGCCACTCTTTGGAGTGGTATAGTATGAATTTTCGTTAGTGTTAAACCTATTGGCGGTAGTTTGATGGCATTGATTCTAGGATATCAAGTAAAAAAGAATGAAGAAAATATTTGATTAAGTAATGTTATATTTTTCTCAGACATCTCGAAAGACTTACTTGAAATTTTTTCAGTCTGGGTGTTTTGAGCCTCCCGACTTTGTGGAGCATGTTCTTTGCATGGACAAAATATACTGAATTACTGATGATCAATGATCATAGTTTTCTTTATCAGAAGTCATCTCCAGGTGCCCACTGACTTGGGGCCCTGGGAGTCTGGGACATGGCATTCCTGTTCCAACTTTTTCAGACATTCCTTCCTAGTTTGTGGTTTTATATCTTCTTTTGGTGTGTACGCATGTATGCTTGAGTATGCTTATGTGAGAGTGTTGTTGATTTTACTACGACATAATTAGTTCAATTTCAGTGCTAAAGGGAGTTAGTGAAGGTGGTATTTTCTCTGGAACCAGCTAGTCAGCTATTCTATTAGCTATTTCTTTTTGGTATACTCAAGTTAATCTTTAATTAAACAAGTGAGTTCTTGCATTGCTTCCCTTTAGAGAGATGTGTTTTGGCATATTCAAGTTGTTCAGTAGCATGCATCATTCCTTTAGATATCTGTATTTTGTCATCTGCACAGCAGCAGTTCAGAAGTGTTGCAGTTGCAGCAACAGAAGTTAGGACAGCCACTTCACAAATCACAACTTCACCTCCTTGGCTCAGTTTTTTTTTCCAGCTGAACGTTTTTCTGTTTCTTCTGTTACAAAATGAAAATAAAATTTGTTTCTACCGCTGTTATATTTTATCATCTGATCTTCCAAGTTTCTCTCTAACTGAAGTTCTTTTTTACAGCTGCGTTTATACATACCTGTGACGGCGCTGATCCCAACCAGGAGTTCGTCTCTGAGAAAGAGTTATTCTGATGGAAAAAAATAACGTAGTCGCTTAGGGGAGAAGTGTTATAAGACAATGTACGTACTTGATACACGTATCCGATTCATTTCCGCAATTAGACTAAGCAATGAACACGAAGGTAGCCTGCTGGCTGCCAGTGAACTGTGCACTCAGGTTTGGAACTCTTTACTCGAGTTTTGGTTCGTACACTATGTTAACGATGCCGTTCTCTTTTTCATACCGCGCTCTGTTGTGATGGACAAGTTTGATCATGTTATTTGTGTTTACTGTGCAACTCCTACATCCAGCCATTGATTAAACGCGAGAACGGGACGCCGGTTGAGAGCGCTTGTTGCCCGATGTTTTTGATTTTTTACGATTTTTTATATATAATTATATCAATAAAGATATATATCTTTATTTTATTATGATAAAAATATTTTTTTGACGATAAATTTAATGATATAATTTTACATGTTCAATCTAGATTATTCACGCATTCTAAAATGCTACTTAGAAAAGAACGGAGGCAGCAGTAATTCTCAGAGGGGTGCAGCGGCCGAGCGCCATCCCTTGCCGTTTGGGCCGATATTGACATGCCAGTCACTATTCAGAAAGTTGTCGGTAATGATATCCAGCTGGCGTGTACCGTACTCACGGCCAAACGCATCAAAGCAGACGTGCGTGAGGCCCCGCGAGGACGCCGGCAGCGCGCACCCGGCGGCGTCCGCACGCCCTCCCTCCCCAGTGCGGAAGCTTGGGATCCATCGAACAGATGGGCAGTTCTCCTTTTCCTCGCGCGCGGGGGAGGGGCGGGGCCCGTGCGCGCGGAATCGACATGTCTTGTAACCGTGCGTGTGTAGCGTCAGAAACTCAGAACGGGTGGTGATGTCCTCCTCCTCCCGCTCCAAGCCGGCACGGCCGGAGCGGGGCCCGAGCCCATCCAGATCTTGTCGTCTCGATGAGACGTGCTCCGGTAGTTAGGTAGTTAACCCGACTCATCCCGTTTCCAATCCAAACACGACCGTACAAACCCAATCGCATTGGGGCGCCAGCCAGCGAGAGCGAGCGATGCTGCAGCGGTGGGGCGGCCGCTTCCTGGGCCGCGCCAACACCGGCGCGCCGGAGGAGCCGGAGCCGGAGCCCTTCTCCTTCGCCGAGCCCCTCCCGCCATGGCCACAAGGTGCCGTGACTCGTCACGTCCCCCTCTTTGATTTAGATTCTCTCTCTCTCTCTCTGTGTGTGTGTGTGTGTGTGTTTTATCCTGTTATTCCGATCCGTGGGATAGCTTCCACGAGTGCGGGGGGTTGAGTGGTTAATGTTTGTTAATTGGTCGGTTTCGAATTAGCAATCGGTTAATCTTGGTTAATTCATTCGGCGTGGCATTGTTGCAGGTGGCGGATTTGCGCGGGGAAGGATCTCGATAGGAGGAGGGGAGTTGGAGCTCGCCGCGGCCACTGCCTTCCAGAAGATCTGCACCTTGTCGTCGTCACAGGGCAACAGCGCCACCTTCTACAGGCCGCTCGGCGTCCCCGCCGGCTTCTCCCTTCTCGGTCACTACTGCCAGCCCAACCGCCATCCGCTCCACGGCCACCTCCTCGTCGCCAAGGCCGCGGGCCCGTCCCGATCGCCGCAAGCGCCCCCTCTCTGCGCGCCGCGGGACTACGCGCTCGTCTGGGCCTACCATGCCAGTGGAAGTGCCGGTAAGAGTTCTTGCTATGGCTACGGCCGCAGCGACGCCTACTTCTGGCTCCCCGTGCCGCCGGAGGGGTACCGCGCGCTCGGGTTCCTCGTCACGACTGACCCTCGCAAGCCGCCGTTCGAGGAGGTCGGCTGCGTCCGCACCGACCTCACCGACGAGTGCGAGCCGCATGGCTCACTGCTCCACCTGCAGCTGGCACGGCCGTCGTCGTCGCCTTCCCCAGCGGCCCTCGCAGTGCGGGGGGTGAGGCCGCTGGACCGGGGGATGCGGGGGCGGGGCGTCGCCGCCGGGACCTTCTGCTGCGCCGCGGACGGGAGCTCCCCGCACGAGCAGGGCCTCGCGTGCCTGAAGAACGTCGAGCTCGACCTGTCGGCGATGCCGACCCTGGAGCAGGCGCACGCGGTGATCCGGCATTACGGCCCCACGTTGTTCTTCCACCCGAAAGAGGTCTACCTGCCGTCGTCCGTCTCTTGGTTCTTCAAGAACGGGGCCGCGCTGTGCAAGAAAGGAGGAGGCGCCGCCGGCGAGGAGGTCGACGGCGAGGGGTCCAACCTCCCGGGCGGCGGGTGCAACGACGGGGAGTACTGGATAGGTCTGCCGGACGGCAAGAGGGGGAAAGCCATCATCCGCGGTGACATCGACAGCGCGGAGCTGTACGCGCACGTCAAGCCGGCGATGGGCGGGACGTGCACCGACGTCGCCATGTGGGTGTTCTGCCCGTTCAACGGCCCGGCCAGGCTCAAGCTCGGCATGATCACCCTCCCGCTCGGGAAGACCGGGCAGCACGTCGGCGACTGGGAGCACTTCACGCTCCGCGTCAGCAACTTCACCGGCGAGCTCATGGCCGTCTACTTCTCGCAGCACAGCGGCGGCAGGTGGGTGGACGCGTGCGCCCTGGAGTACACCGCTGGCAACAGGCCAGTGGTGTACTCGTCCAGGAACGGCCACGCGAGCTACCCGTACCCCGGCGTGTACCTGCAGGGCTCGGCGGCGCTCGGGATCGGCATACGGAACGACGCCGCCCGGAGCAGGCTGTCCGTGGACTCCAGCGTCAAGTACAGGATCGTCGCGGCGGAGTACCTGGGCGAAGACGCCGTCGCCGAGCCACAGTGGCTGCAGTTCATGCGGGAGTGGGGGCCGACGGTGGTCTACAAGTCGAGGAAGAGGATGGAGAGGGTGATCAGCCGCCTGCCTCGCCGGCTCAGGGGTCCAGCGGGGAACATACTGAACAAGCTGCCGAACGAGCTGTCCAAGGAGGAAGGGCCAACCGGTCCAAAGGAGAAGAACAACTGGGAGG